>OY998109.1:4027394-6427394 GCA_963921955.1 Aleiodes alternator | reverse complement strand
TTTTCTTCTTCTTTAATTTCTCCTCCTGCCTGCACCATGAAAATCATATATTTTTATCTCACTGTCACACTATACTTCTCCGTATTATTATGATTATATTTGTTTATTCATTTGCAAGAAAAAAAATATGTCTTTTATTTCTTGCTGACATAAAAGTTGAAACGTAATTAATACGCTTGAGCCTATCTGCAGCGAGTCGAACAAGTGTCTGTAGGGGATCAAAGAAAGTCCAGTGGGAGGAGAAAGAGGCGAAGATGAAGAAGATGATGAGGAAGAAGGTGATAGAGGTGTATACATAGTGGTTGCCTCGGAGCACATATACGTCGTGGATAAAATAGTCTTATCGACTTGGCCCCAATGTATCTAATGACGAAGAAATCAATTATTTTACTATAACGGTACATTTTTGCAAGAGAAAAGAGAGGAAGCGAATAAATGAGGATACCGATGATGAAGATCATGGGGTAAAAAAGAATGGCATGGGGATTTTTTTATTTGTCGTTTTTATTCATTTGGAAAAAAATGAAATAAGAAGTATAAAGGAATAGCAGAGGCATGGCTTTGAAACTAGTCTTCATCATGAAACGAGTTTAATGGCAGTGTATAGGGATATTCTATTCACACCGCAGTTGAATAAATCACTTTGGCATCAGAGGAACGTGGGCAAGCTATTAGCGCAACAAACCTGTCCAGTGCTTTCGTTTCTCTTTTGGATTATGGATATCAAAAACAAATGCATTATGAACAGTTGGGTTAACTGCTTTTGGTCAGAATGAATGAAAGTTCTTTTCGGAAATTAATATTGTAACTTTGCTTGCACTGATAAGTTATTTGTTGGTAGATTTCAGCAGTGGTAAAGGCATTATTTGGCTTCAGGTAGAACATTGGAGTTGAAATAATAGTTGGTTTGAAATGGGGAAATTGTGGAGTTTCATGGGAATTTTGAGTTTTGGGGATATCGAGTTTCTCATTGGAACTCTTACGCGGAGAAAACCGTAGTGGTAAAAACTACCAGAATCGGTCGGAATTAGCTGAATAGTCGCCGAGAAAAATGAAATTATCTCTGTGAAAAATTAATTTACATCTCTCACTTTGAGCGATTTATCTCATTTGAACTCATAATTTTGACTCGGATCATTTTTGCTCTGATTTTTCGTTTGGAGATTAATTATATTTGATTATTATTTGGGATTTAATTATAATGATTTTGATTTTAGATTGTTGTCGGGATGATGAAAAAAATATTTCAGTTAGAGACCTCATTTAAACGCGAAGTTTTTGATTGAATTTGAGGGAAATGGCTCCAATAGGGAACTTGTACATTTTTTTTTATTTTAGTTTTTTAAAGATTATCATACCATGAAACGAAAATGAACGAAAAAGAAATTATTTGCTTATTAATTTGCTAATAATAGCCTGTTGAAAATTAGCATTTTCAAACGCTTCTAAATCGGAAATGACGTCAAAACACTATGTTCAGCGTCAGAGACGCCTGGTGGCCGCAACCCACACTTTCATTCAATACAATTTTAGCTTTATTATAACCTCCTCAACCAATCAGAACATCTCAACTGCTATTGCAGCGCCAGTGACCGTCATCGATAGAAAACAAAGGTAGTGAAGTGACGTCACTACCGCTTAAAATCCGTTCAAAAATTGTCCATTTTTAATGCCATAATTATCATTTATTAATGATTTTTCTTCAAAGTTCATATTTTTTTATCATCTAACCCATTATGGCACTAGCCCCTCCATGGGGATATAGCCAAAAAAAAAAAAAGGAAAAGGAATAAGATCTAACCCATTCTTATTGATAGCTTCAAGCGAAAAAAAAAATTTTAAAAAAAATGCAAGTTCCCTATTGTTTCTAAAATATGGGCGGAAAACCAGTTTATGAAAGAATAATATATTTCCAAAACTATTCAATCAAATACATTCAAGTTTGACTATACAGTTTTCTTTTTCCTTCTTGACTCCTCCAAATATATATATATATATATATATATATACTCCTTTCTTTCATAATTCGTAATAAGCGTGATAAACTGTATAGTTTGAAGCGCATTGAATTAAAAAAAAAATAGATAAACTCTCCTAAAAAAAATAATTTCGAAAAGAATTTCTGTTGACCCACTCTGGAAAGTAGGAAGCATCCGAATATTAGTTTTTAATAATTCAATTGAACACTCTCCAAAGCGATATATCAAATTTTTCAATTTCTCAAGATAGCGGAAGATTGTCTCTCGACTGCACTGACTGGAAGGCACTCCTCTATCCGTAAGATGCATTTTGATGGGAAATAGTCTCTTATTCGAGTAGTCACTCGACATCTCATCGATAATTCGATACAGTTTCACGGATACTATCGCATTACTCCTTTCCATCTCTCTCCTTTCCTTCTATCACTTCACGACATTTTCAGCATCTAGAAGTAACTTCTCCGTGAATCTTCTTCGTTGAGAAGAAAGGGGAAGGTTAATAGTGAAACCTACGTACAAACTCTTCCGCCTGGTGAAATAGTTGACAGGAGTCTCTCGGGGATGAGAGTGAGTAATTCCCAATGGGGAATGGTTTCGGCAGAACGACTTTCGTGCTCGTTCCACAATGTTTCGTATGTATATATATATATAGTGATACTTTACGAAAATGTTATATATTGGAGCAGCCAAGTGGAGTAACTCAGCTAAAATCTGTGAAGTTTTAGTAACTCACCACTTGTCACAAACTGCACCATCCAAACTAATTGAGCAAGTAGTCAATATTATTCTGGATTTATCGAAATTCTCGGAAATGGAAAAAGACTTCAATTATTGGAGAAAAATTACCTATTAACATTTCTTTATTCAGAATGGAATATCTCGGGGTCTGAGCGAGATGAGAGCATTTAAGTTAATACCTGTTTCTAAATAATTTCCAGAACTACAAAACAAGTATGAAAATTTCGCTATCTCGTTTTCTTCTGAGATGTCATATGGAAAAGAAACCGCAACAAAATTGACTTCACCTGTTACTAATCTTTGCGATTTAAAAAAGACAAGAAATTAAAAGATTTCCTCGATTTTCGTTCAATGTTGTAATTTCAGTGCACATATGTATGTAGAGACATTCCAATAATGTTCAGCTAAAATCTATAGAATTACAGGAACTCACCACTTGTCACGGACCATTCAAACTAATGCATCGAGCAGTGAAAATCAGTTTGAAGGTATAAAAATTTTAGAAAATGAGAAAAGACTTAATTTCTGACAAAAATGACCGAATTTCATTTGATATATTCTTCTTTCCGTTAATATTTCTTCATTCATAATAAAGAAATATTTCTGAAATCAAGATTCCTGTTGATACCTTTTTCCGCAGAAGTTCAAGATCTACAAAAAAAATTATCCACGAAACTGCGATATTTCGCTTCTTTTCCGAGATATTCTTAGGAAAGGAATCACAAAAAAATAAATCTATGTTCCACTTCTTAACAACTAAAAACAAACTCAATATTAGTAATTTGATTTAAATAAAAAATTATTCCTTCCCTTTTAGAGAAATTGGGAAAATGTTCAGCTGAAATCTGTAGACTTACAGAAACTCACGACTTGTCACAAACTGCAACATTCAAACTAATTGATCGAGTAGTCAAGATCAGTTTTATTTGACTACACAAAACCCTCCGTCTCCCCTCATCCACAAGGACATTTGCATGTGTCTATGTATATGTGTTTATACACTGGAAAGTTTTGTCAAACCGTAGAGATCCATTAAGTTTTCATTGAGACATTGCCCTAGCTACCCTAGTACTGTTTATGATGCAATATGCATATGCATACTCTGAGTTAATTGCCTAGCAAATATAGCCAGTATGTATAGCCTCGTTTCAACCCGAAGGTGAGGCTATCTGCGGTTAAACGGCCATTCTGTATACATTCGTGGCTTTTCAAAAGCGTGTACATTGAAGTTAAAGAGAGAGAATTGAGAAGAAAGAGTAAATGTGTTTCATGAAATGTAAATATTTGCTTAATTACTTCCGCAATCTTAAAATTTTATCATTGATTATTGACTCAGTGATTAATTGTAATTGAGAAATAATGAGACAATTGTGTAATTTGTTTCCCGTCAATTTTCTTATTCAACTTGATAGATAAAAATTAATTGTGAGTACGAAAAAAAAAAAGAAAAGAAAAACCTGTTGGATTGGTCTCAAAGAATTTATTGATTGGATAATCAAATGCTATTTGTCGGCAATAATTTCTTGCACCAGTAATCATTTTTTCATCACATCGATCAATTGCACTTGAGAAATAATCACTTTCATAAGTGATAAAAATCAAAATTTTATCACGTCATGAAAAATGACGAAAACATTAAAAATATATTCGAATCAGGTAAGAGATTAGATCACTGTAACCGCTTCAAAAAACGATTTTTTATCAAGAAGGAAATAAAGGTGCGACGTTTGAAGTTTCTCCCAATTCGATGGAGATGCTGCCCCTTGGCAAGTTCTGCAGAGGAGAGCTCATGGGTAGATCCATTTGCCCTTTTGGGACTTCGAGGGATAACCTTCTAATGACAACCATCGATATCAATCACTATTGGATTATTACTTTATATCTTTACTGAGAATCATTGATTTAAATCGAGATTATGAGTTTCAAAAACGAATCGACGTAGCAAGAGCCGGCGAGTCGGCGACTAACATAAACATAAACAATGATTCCATAGGGAGAAAGAACTGAGGGTTCTTTGTCTTTAGGTACCGATACTTTTCGGGCCTTGGTGACAAGTAGTCAGTCTTTCGTAGAGAGTTCACGGATGCATTGCACTGACGGTGCATCCTCGTGCATTAAAATAAAGTCTTGAATATTAAAGAGAATAAATTGTGTTGAGAACTTATTTATCACACTCATCTCCAATAATCACAATCGATATATTGGGATAAATGGATGCAGGAGTTGATTTGAGTCTGCTATCGAAATTAATATTTTGTGCTCGCTCATACACAGAGAAAAATGTTTTCTTAATTTAAGAATGTGCAGTCACTTAATTTAAGAATGTGCAGTTCACTTAAATTAAGAAAGAAAAGTCACTTGATTTAAGTGAAAAAACTTACTTGATTTAAGTGAGTTTTACTTTCTTAAATTAAGAAAGAAAAAGTCACTTGATTCAAGTGGGAAAAGTCACTCAATTTAAGTGACTTTTACTTTCTTAAATTAAGAAAGAAATAGTTACTTGATTCAAGTGAGAAAAGTCACTTAATTCAAGTGAGTTTTACTTTCTTGAATTAAGAAAGAAAAAGTCACTTGATTTAAGTGAGAAAAGTCACTTAATTTAAGTGACTTTTACTTTCTTAAATTAAGAAAAAAATAGTTACTTAATTTAAGTGAGAAAAGTCACTTGATTTAAGTTAGAAAAGTCACTTAATTTAAGAATGGCATGACCCTATCCTCAAAGGTTCAAAATATTTTTCAATATTACTTTTCCACCTAATAATCTATCTATTTCTTCAATGGATTTTTCCTGATTCAAAATGAATAATCAAAAAATTCACAATATAATTTATGAATTCGCCAAAAAATTGTTTTATTCAAATCCGTATACATAGAGATTTAAATAGCATACAGTAAAAATCTGGTATAATATTTCGTTTGAAAACTTTCTCTACTTGCGGTCCTCTGTTTCTCCTCGGCTCTACAAAACGTAGTTCCACCGTGGAAACTGTATATATCCTGTCTCTGTACCTCCTTCCACCCACCTCCTCACCTGTCCCACAACTATTAATCTTCATCCCCTGGCACAGGAAAGTTGAGAGAACTCGTATTCAACGTCACACCGTAGAGTTTTCGAGATGAAGAGGAAGTAATAGAGGGAGTGAGAGGGAGAAAGCATTGCTGTATAGTATAACTGCATTCTGTTATGGATTCAAACCACGTTAATGGATCACCAGCGCAAATGACTGGTTAACTGTATCTGTGAATTCGTCTCACAGGCAATTCAGAACAGTGATACTGCACATTTTTTTTTTTATTATTTGAATTAAAAAATAATACAAAAATAAAGTCTTAACGACTGCTTTATAAAAAGCTCAATCATTTTTATCCAACAAATCATTTATCGGGTTTTATCATATCGATATTAATGGGCCTTATGTCACTGTAGCGTTATTGATTTCGATGCGAATGTGCGACGAGAGAGGCAGAGCAAAGGAAGACATAAATTTTAAAGATAAATCTGTATATGAATGCAGTGAAGTTTTGCTTTGGGCGGAGAGTTTACAGGGGAAAATTTTGCGGCAAGTATAGAGAGAAGAGAGAAAACAAAAGTGAAATTCACTTGATTTTCACGTGAAATGTTGTCAAAGTGGAAAATTTTAATGATATAGTCTAGTCTTGGAGTTGTATATTGGACCACCTCAGTTATCTTCAGCGTAATTAATAGTTGTCATCTACACACGCTGTGTGACCTTCATAAATTAACTCTGGCGTCCTACCGTGTCTCTTCATTGTCGTCTATTTTCGGAGACTCTAAGTGCATTATATTAAATTTTTCTTTTTTTTTTCAGGAAAATCTTTTTTGCGGAAATTCTTCGTAAAACTGCAATTCTTTCAATGAAAAAAAAAAAAAAATGCAGTAAAATTAGTGAAATTCCTGAGAAAAAAATCACATACTTGGAAAGTAACATTGAAGATGCGCTTCTGTCATCATCGCAGGAAAAAATTCGATTAAAAAAAAAGGCGATTGCAAACAAAATAATTTGCTGAATTTCAGTATAATGTCTTCATCTCAGTGTAATCAAAAAATAATGATACTTAAATTTGAATCAAGCGTTTCCTGGATCCATAAACTCAAATAATTAGTCTCAATTTTCCTCCCGAAAAAGGTGAAAACGATAAAAATTATGAAATAAAAAAAATATATATATACATACAGTATTAATGTCTCTACACATATTAAATACCTAATTATTCTCTCATTACAAAGCTACCATATGTAAACTCCCTTTTACCCACAGTATTATCTCTCAGCGTATTTCGAGAGAGCCATAATCGGTATAATCGTGGACCCCCACGTATCAGTACTCGTATATCTGGTGCACGCCCAAGTGAGCTTAATTCACCTGAGGGTGAATTTCTCGCGAGAAAACCTGATTTTATCGGTTACACCTTTTTCTCTCATTTTTTAACGTTTAAATCATCCTTTTATTTTTCATTCAATACTTTTACATGATTTTACTTTAATGTAGTATCCCAGCGTATGGTAGATAGAACAGAAAAACATCGAAATTTGTAGGTTAGTGTTTGTATTAATTACTGATAATTTGGAAAAATATGCCTCAATTTGACGACGTTTATCAGCCATTAGATTCCTCCGATCTGTCATACTTGTCATTCAAGTCTAGGATCGAGAGTCACTTCTTGGATTAAAACTAGGGTATACTACTGATGCATAGTTGTAATTATACTGTGATCTCAGACGTTAAATTACTTCATTGTTTATTTTTTGTTATTTTTTTTTCGTCCTCGTGTTTCATGATTCTGCTCAATAACTTGATTTCAATTCCTAGGTAATGAAGTGGATGAGGTAGAGTGAAGTCAGCCCCGTATTCATGTATTTGTTCTGTGATTAGTTGCGGAAAAATGAATAATCACCATAAAAATCAATAATAAAATTTGACAGAGATTTTATGATGCCAGGTTAACGGGCATAACGGCAATTCTAAGTATAACTTCCCATATTCTTGAATCATCTGGGCTTTTAAGCGCTATGGTAATTCCAAAATAATAATTTCCCCAGATGATTTAGAAACGTAATTTTTCGCATCTTTAAATTATCGGGGGAAGAGTGAGGTTTGGGCTCTTTCCAAATCTTTAATAAAACTTATAAAAATTGAAATTTAAAATGTACCGCCAAAAAATGGAAAGAAAGAGAGGAAATTATTTTATCGATAAAATAAAATAAAAGTAATATTGGCATTCTATAAATTTAGGTAAACACAGGACAATGGGCTACGAGCCCTGAAATTTTACACTGCTTGCTCTCTCGCTTCCTATCCTCTGCAGAGAAAACATCGCTATTGTCAATTATAATTTTTATCATTTTTTTGTAATTCCATGGAATCGTTCATTTTTCTTGTATTATTTTATTATTGAATCATTATCTATTGTATTGAAGTGGAGCGAAGTTTCTTTTTTCCTAAAATCAAAAGATAAGTACTGTATTTATTAAGAAACTATTGTTTGTGACCAAAAGTTCAAGGTATTATAAATTTTCTATTGCGCCTATAAAAAAGTAAAATTTCACGTTATATATTTTTCTTATATATAATTAAAGACGAAAAAATATGATTGAGAATTTGCCAGATACATTAATTAGAAGTTTATCTCTCACAATCTCTTTTTTTTATTAACATTCATCCTTGAAAAAATTGAGTTTAGCTTCAATATTATTTTCAAAATTTACGTTTGAAGGAATTATTTGAAAAGAAGAAGAATAAAACAAATCATTACAAACTAGACTGCTGCACGTATGGCTTTGTTTTGTAGGCTCAATGAAAATGCATGTACTTTTATGTTTTTCCTCTGGTGAAACGAATTATGAGAATGAAAATCGAACAGAATTCTTCAAACTTGTTATAATGAGAGTATTGAGAGATAAAAAGTCAAAATTTGTCGATCGGACCCACTTACCCGGAGACTAATATCGAATTTATACATGTATTTTCGGCTGCTCATCGCAATATTTTAGAGAAAAATCAATTGATTGCTTCGATGGGATCCTGAACATGAATCATTAACTATCCAGGGGTCCCCGACATTCAATCTTCATAATGAGCATAGGGAGGGCGGGGCACGACGGACCACCTCAAAAATTAGGTCAAAATTTTTTTTTTTCTTTACAAATCATGATATTCTTGATGTAGTCAGTGATTTTTACACCGATCCGTCAAACTCGGGCAAAATGAACAATCCAAAAAAATTTGGTGAATTCTTTTTTTTTAATACTTTTAAAAAATGGAAAAAAAAACAAATCTATTCTCTGAAAAAAAATTTTTCAAGTTATTTTTGGAGTTGATAGAAATAATTGTTCAAAAATATAGAAAATTCATTTATTATTCAACGAATTTTTGATTGATTAAAATTTTTTTTAGGGGGTAAAAATAAGTAAGTGGGGTAAAAATGGACAGTCCAATTGAACGGTTCGAGAGAGAAATTTTCTAGTGATTCCATTGAGGAGCTGAGAAAATATTAGACGGAAAACATATTTCTAAATTTTTTTTATCAATTTTTAGAAAAATTGACTTTTTTGGCTAGGTTGTAAAGGGATTTTCCTTTTAAACGTCGAAAAAATCCACTTTTTTGACGATATCTCCGGTTCTGTTGGTCTTAGCGACCTGGGGTTGTCCTCAAATGAAAGGTGAGCTCATTTTCCATCAATTTATGTGGTTTAAAATTTTCTCAAATCAATTCTTCAAATATTTACAGACCATTTTTTTAAAATCAGTCTTTGCCCTATAAGTACTAGAAAAATTGATAATTTTTTTTTCAATGACATAAATCGATAGGAAATGAGCTCAACTTTCATGACAAGATCAACCCCAGGTCGCCACGACCAATAGAACCAGAAATATTCACAAAAACCTGAATATTTTTCAAAAACAGAAGGATCTTACCTTCAAATCTTGACCAAAAAATGGACTTTTTGAAAAATTCAAATAAATAACTTGCGACATATGATTTCTATGCGAAATTTCCTCAGTTTTCCAATAGAATCATCGGAAATTTCCATAGTATAAATTTTTTTTTCAAGAGTTTTTGGAGGTGGTCCCTCGTACCCCACAAAAAAATAAAAATAAAAATTGGATTTTCGGTGAAATGTCAGTGGATTTGTTCGGAATGGAACAAAAGAAGACTACTTTGATGGTTGGAAGCCACAAGAAGTGATAACCGCCTTAGGTGGTCCGTTGTGCCCTGCCCTCCCCTATCGCGAGAGCGGAAGTTCAGAACTTACCGATCAAACTAACCCAGAGGTTAATATTGAACTTATACACGTATTTTTGACTGCTTATCGCTATTATTTTGCAAAAAATCAATTGATTTGCCTCGATGGGACGCTGAACACGAGTCATTGACTATTCGGGGGTCCTCAAAATTTAATATTAATAATGAAATGGCTGGCAGAGCGAGCATATAAAAAGAATCGTCTTTGATACGGCATCAAAAAAATAAGGGGTTAACTGCATTCAAATTTGCTGCAACACTACCCCAAATCATCCTTGTATTTTCCAGTAACATTTTCTCCATAATTTCAATTTAATTCGTTACGTGAATAATTTTCATCAGCTCTCCTCATTTTTTCTCCATAAATAAAAGATTTTCTATTTTTTTCCTCTTTCATTTTTCAGAAAAAAAAAAGTAATGAAGGAGCAGCGGTAGGCATGGACTGAGGTGTATAAGCTTTTATGCTTTCTGTGGAGACGAACAATGTAAAAAGGGAGAGGAGTATCTTCGTTGTTCTGAAGATGCTGGATTACTCTGTGCCTGTGTTTCTGTACATATATAGACACTGGTCACGATGAAAACGTTGGGAAAAGAGAGAAACGTTGAAAAATGAGAAGAAAAAAAATTACAAAAAGGAGGACTTACCTCTGGGGCAGACCGAGGTTTGAGCTCTCTGTATTTACCAGTAGCATTTTCGTGAGCTATTTCGTTCATCCGGCCAACAGTACTCATTTTTTTTATCCCGTCTTCATTGAAAAAATAAAAATAAAACAAAAGACACAAAAAAATGAGGAAAAAAAAAAAAGAGAAAATCTTTCTCGTATACACTGGGGTGTCGGAACTTTGTAGTTGTGTGCCAATTTACGAAACGACAGTCCCAGTGAGACCGCGTAACGAGCGTACGAGGAGTTTCATCCACTGCAACCCATTGTGGGTGTCATCTAACCCCCCCCCCCCCCCCCCCCTAGTTCCTTTTTCGTTTTTCTTCATCTTCGTATTGTTTTATACATTTTTTTCTCACTTTATATTATTTGTTCTTTAAACTTCATTCCTTTCATAAGAATAAACGCATAATAAACTGTTGAACCGGTTTTAATGGTTCATCCTTGTGAATTTATCGATGTAACTCGTGATCGTGGCCTTTATGATACTCGTAAAAATATCAAAACTTCGTGTGGGCTCTTTCGGTGGAACAATTATATTATTTTCAGGGATTTAAAATACCCAACTATTCATGATAATAATGACAGCTAAAATTATAACTCCATTGAGATACATATTTTCTTTTTCTTTTTTTTTTATCGATAATATATGTTATTTTTTTTCCTCTTAACGGCAAATCTTGAATTAATATTCTTTTGTGGAATAATTGGAAGAGGGGGGATATGTTGTACATAATTTGTGGCTTGAGTGTGTGCATAGGGGGAGAAAATGAGAAATTCGATAGTGGGATAGAGTCAAACGGTGTCGTGAATGAAAAAATAAATTACAGCCACTCTGTTGATGTTATAAAAAAAAAAAAGACAAATGAGAATATATTTTTTTTTTATTATTCTTCTCGAATCGAATGCAATTAATTTACTGGCATGCATAACACAAGACCATGAATATATGGGGAAAAAGTGAAAGAGAATGGAGGAGAGAGGGCAACAGAGAGATGAGGTTTGTGTGTATTTTGGTTGGCACTATGTGTGAAGAGGGAGAAGAGAGGGGCCTGACCATATTTTATCATAAATAACGCACATGCGGCTCGTTTTGGACCGAACCTTGATTAAAAGTACCGTCCAGCCGATGAAAATTATTAGCGTTGTCCCGAGAGTCTAATAACTCCTCCGTTGCGCACACACTCCCTCTCCTCTCTCTCTCTCTCTCTCTTTTGTCACGCATTCTCTCGCGATTATTCAAAAAATGCAATGCATTAAAAAATGTTGAATCAATATCGCTTCTATCATTGTACAAATAATATTTTTTTGAATGATTAATTAATTGAATTTAAGGGGTAACACCACTCTACACGGAGAGAAATTTCTATGAAAAATTGTGATGCTCAGCGACACAATGTGGATGCAGAATGCAGGCCGGGGCTATTTCATGAATCTACCAATGGAAAAAATGTCTTTGCGCCAGCAATTAGTAATAGGGCCAATAAAATTTTTGAGATAAAATATCACAATAACTGTTATGTAGCATTACAAAAATATTAGCTGATAATTTTTTCTTTGGAAGTTGAGAAAAAATTGTCTATTCGACAAATGATGAATCATTGGGCCCTTAGAAATTTTCATACGCTACTAAGAATTTTTATAAAATTTTTTTAGAATTTTTCCCATGCCAGCCTCATAATGTGGTAGACGAAGATGCAAGTCGGGTACCTTCGGCTGTTTTTGGTACATGAGCCATTGGCCATTTCACACTTGGCTTTGGATTGAAATATCTCGGAAACTATGCAAAATTTATCGAGACATGCTGTGAATGAAATTTGGAGGGAAAATTAACGAAGAAAATAAGCAAGACACCGTTTTTCTACGACCAGTAATTTCCGAGATATCAATTTTTTGATGAATAGGTCAGAAACAATGGACGAGGCCCGATAGTAAATAGAGGGCCGCTCGAGCGTCCCTTCTGAATTTTTCATTGAAAAATTAATATCTTAATAATTAGGAGTTGTAGAAAAACGGAATTTCGCTCATTTCATTCGTTAATCTTCCCTCTCAATTTCATTCACAGCATGTCTCGATAACTTTTCAGTACTTTTCGAGATATTTCAATCCAAAGCTAAATGTAAAATGGCTATTTTTTTTAAGAAATCGAAAGCCAAAATTATGATGTGGAGTATGACAATTTTTCCGTTCAGAAGCAAATTGATCCCGTTTGTGAAGCGGCATAGTAATTTTTTTAAGAAACATTCAGAAAAATTCTTATATTTTTCTCTCCGTGTAGAACCTGGGAAAAAGACCAAACTTTGAGATTTTTTTTTGGAGGATATGGGTGAAGGGATCCGGTTCATTTTCTCCAGGGTCATTGAATATGTCTCAAAGTATATAACAAAAAATTTTTATTGGATTTTCCAAACAAAATGGCGGAGATTCAGTTAATCTTCAAAGAGGCTTGATCTTTTTATATCTCCACAAGCGAACTGGCAGGGTCAGAACTGTAGGAGATAGAACAAGAAAAAAAAATTTCCCTGTAAAAACATATAATTCACTAGTGAAACACCTAGGATGTTTTTTTTTATAATCATTTCTTGGAAAATCGGCAAAGGTTTAAAAAAAAAATCTAAATTTGAAGGAAAATTTTCAAAGAAAATCGTGTCTATAAAAAAAAGTATACTTCCAATCGAAAAACGGCTACGTAGTTCACTAGATAATATGATTTTGTAGTTACAGTAAAAATTTCAGAGCAATTTATTGAACTGTTTTCGAGGAGTGATTCTGCCCGAGTTGAAAAAAGTGATTTCGGAGAAAACGCGTTTAAAGTTTACGAGTAATGAAATCTGTGGAAATTGCGTTTTACCTCTAATCAGCTACGCCTGCACCGTACATTTGGCTATCTAGGTTGATACTCTGTTCCTAGATGACTTCAAGTCGAATATTCTTTTTTGCGACTTTGGCGAAGGATTGCTCAGAAAATTTGATGCAGCGTTCGTCAGTTTCTACACACAAATTATAGCAGTTCGGTCCTACTTTCATCCCCAATTAATGTATAAAGTGCATGATTTTGAGCAGAGGACTAATTGGATATTGTTCTTGGAACTCTTTTTCAAGCCGAAAAGAAAAAAAAAACATTTTTTGGGAATCCTAGAGTGGTGATACCCCTCAAAGATTTAAAATTTTTTAAATTAATTATTAGCAATTAAAAGTGCATTACGCAGGCCTATGTCGATTTCTCCAAAAAAAGGTTACACAAAAAGAATTCAATTTTTATATATCGACTTCTGATCGATGATTTTCGAATATCGATTAATCGATGCAATATCTCACATTAAATTCAAGATTTAATGACATTGGAAAAACAATTCCACATCAACTTCGCATCGATCAATTCCAAAATTTAAATCATTTAATGTGAACTCAATGATGAGTTCTCTAGTGAGTTAAGAAATAAGGAAAAAAATATTTTTGAATAACAAGAATAGTTGATGAACAGAAATGAAAAACAGAGACCAATGATCAAGGAGTAGAGCAATTCTGGCATAACAACCTCTTGAGCCTTCTCCTGATCAGTGTGTTCCTTGTGGTCTACTGGTTTACAATTAGACAGTGAAAATTTGGTGAAAAAGTGCTACGTCTCAACTAAATACCATCAGATCCCCAATTCAAGATGAGTATTTTCGATAATCCATTATTCCGTATTAAATTTCCAAAGGTTTTTGAATTTTTTCTCTCGTAAATTTTACAGCATGATATAATTGAGTTGATATTGTTACACGCGAAGCATTCGAGTTATTAACCAAAAATGTTGGAAATAAAGTGCATTTTATAAGTCCAATGTGCAGAATGTACTTGTTTTCGTTACATTATAGAAGAAATTTTTCATTCCCAATGGAGGTGGGTGATGGTAAGTCAATGAAATTCTCCAACAAATAAAAGGTTCTTTTTTGAGGCCTATGCACCATTACGTCCCCGTCGTGGCCTTAGATCATGCAAAACGTGGTGATAATCTCAGTTTTTGGTTTTTATTTTTGATTTTCTTTCGATTAAATGACTTAAACTTCCCAAGAAAAAGTTGGGTGTGATTTATAATAAATTTAACTAGGATTCTTCTCTTTCAATTTTGAAATTGTGTGAGCGACCCTCCGAATGGTCAAAATATACTATAACTTTTTAAATTGACATGGAAAAACCGAATGGTAACAATGATTTATGATGCGTCCATGGGGTATCACTTTACAATTTTTTTCCTTCGAGGTACACTCATTAAAGATGAGTGATCAATATATATTTGATTTCTTTTATTCTTTTTACAATGTATCGATAAGCCATTAAATGCGGTGAAAGTGACGGTAATGAATATATATAGCGCATGGGAAAGTAATTTATCTTGAAAAAAAAGTCGTTCATTTTTATTTTCACGTTTTTTCCTTAAAAATAAAATTCTCATTTTTTATCCTCACCTCTTCGGTATTTCTGGTGGATCAATTTAATGACAGAGATACAGTGGTTTAATTATCCACGTGTTTTTCTTGAGAAAGTTGTATTTTTTTTCACGGATAAAGCTAAAAATAAAGCTATTGAATAACCGAAAAAGAGAGCGAGAGAAGGAAGAGGATGAATTTAATACAGCAAAAGTGCAGCATGAACTTTGAAGATTACACACACGAATATCACGGAGAAGCTGATACTTGAGATTTATTACGCTCAGTGTCACATATGCCTTGAGAATTTTAGCACCGCTACTGGTTCAAGCATATGGTTAAATATGAAACGACACGTTTTCGCACGCCGGTGTACCATCAAAAAGAATTTAATTAAGAACTCGTTCGTACGATTCTTTAATTCGATTACACTTTTAAAAAAAAGAAAAAAATAACAAATCCGGTTCACATCTACCTTTATTTTTTTTATTACCCGTGTCCTTTGATACTTTACAACAAGTGAAAAATATCAACACACTATATTTCTTAAACGGAGAATCAAATAAGTTTGTTATTTCTTTGCAAAATTTTTATTATTCAATTTCACAATATTTTTCATTTTAATTAATTTTGCAGATTATTCGAGAGTAAACATCCAATTATAAATAAAATTAAAAAAAAAATTAGAAATGATGTATGTATAAAGTAAAGTATTAATTGAAAAAAAAAAAAAAAAAAAAAAATGAATAAATATGCATTTCGTCATCCAATTAGTCTGTTGAATATTTGGTACATGTAATTATTTTTCTCAACCCAATAATTTCAGTAGCGAAAGTGAATGCATTCAATCAAAAATCAATTAGGCAATTAAAAACATCAATTAATTTTACGTGTCAAAGCAAAGAATAATAATAAATTTGTAAAAATAAAAACAACAATGCAAAACAAAAAGTCATAAATAATCATACTCGTCAAGTTTTAACGCCTGATGTGGGAGATTCCAGTATGATCAAATTACAATTATACGATTTACACACATACACACACGCACACGTACACATCAGCGCTCAATATCCACGAGTAAATCCTCGGATAACTTGATTCACTGATCACGTATGTGGGCTCAATTGGTTCGCGACTTCAGCTAATGACGAGAAACCCTAGCTGGATGGATGAACACACGTACAAACGTGAAATGTTCAAACACTCATTCACATAAATACAGTTCATCTGTTTCTGTATATACAGGTGCATCATGGATTTCAATCCACGATAGTAAATGCAGGTGAGTGACTACTATGCACGTAAACCCAGTGAAAATCCGCGGGACAGTGAGGAGAAATGGGTGGGAAAGGAGGGAGAGGTAGAGTCATGAGAGGTGATGGACACACATACATATATATAATGGCAAAAGGAAGGGGGGGGGGGGGTCAACGGCAATCGTGCTAATTGCCACTGGAACTCCGGGGAAATCGAGATTTCCGTAGGTGCTCACAGGCACATTCCCCAAACTGTTTGGCAATTGGGAATGACACGGGGGAGATTAAGCCTGACGCTAATGTCCTTATGGATCAGTGATTTTTCACAATTCATGAAACTCATGAATTGTTTGATGCATTCTACATCCGGTAATTGTTTCTTTTTCATCTGTCTATTCGCTCATTCTCACTTCTTTTGTAATCACTTGTGCTGAGAGATGCAAAATCGGGGTCAATCTGGAAATGGGTTAGGACAGACGTCAATTAACTGTCTTCAGACCATTTCTGACTTGATCGCTAACTTTGGTGGAAATTAACTGTTAGAAATTTGAATGACCAGTCAGAAGTTATAAATGTCAATATTCATCTGAATAGATGAATATTGATCGTCTATTTCATTATTGATCACTTTTCTGGTCATTTTGAGATTTTTTTTCAATACGAAAACTTGAAGCAATCAATCATTTCCAGAAATCATTCTTTCTGAAGAAAAACTGTGATTAAACTGTCCAGCTCAAAAATAAATATGGAAAATCAATATTAGAATTCAGCAAATTCTAGCTGAAAATGTCCTTTTTTTGGTCATTTTTCAAATGAATGTCATCTTTAATGATGAAATAGTTTAAAAAATCAGAATACAATTATGTCATGGAAATATTTCTTATTTTCTTTTAACAAATTATGAACTCTACATAAGTTTTGAACTCATCCTGATGGGTTTGTTAAATAAGATGATTCAATTTCCTGTCCAGAAATCAAAAAATTGAGTTAGAAAAAAAAAATTATTAGCCTATTTTAATGGTGTTTGACCGTTAAAATGGTGTGCGATAAATTTTCTGACCTCACATTTCGTTCCTTATATTCTGAGGAAAATGGTTAGTCATTGACATTCAACTGATGATCAATAACGGTGATTTATCTCCATACCATCTCTATTTGTCTTTTTTCACCTAATTCCAAAATTCTGTCTTTCCAGATTTCTCTTCACCTCAGCTCTATTAAAATAAAACAACGGTATACAATCAAACGACAACATTATTCTGATTTTCACAGCATTTCCATCTGTTTTCCATCAGTACAATGAAGTTTGTGACTCGAGTAGAAAATTTTAAGATTCTGTCTGAGATTTCACTCTCACAAGGGCAGCCTACCCACCCTTCCAATAGAGGCAGTCATCAACGAAAAGCAGAGAACTATCTCTCCTCTTCTCGTCGCAGGCTACCTTGCAGAAATTACCGTTTTACAATCTTCATTTTCTTTTTTTCTCTCATTTTTTCTTCTCTCCTTCGTCTTTCTTCGCCCTACGCTGCACGTAAAACACCTTTATGATCCCTTCTCTTGGATTATGCAGAGAGTGTTCTCCTAACCTAACGTAGGCACAGGGCCCAACACGGCAAAGAAGTAGATGTCGGAGGAAGAGGAAAAAAAAAGACGACAGAGCGCACTTATTGCATTGGCTATAAGCCATGAAACCCCTTGAGTTTGGTTACACGTACTCTTCAGAAACTTTTAGCCTTTCAGCGTTCATCCACTCTTATCTAGTACACCTCACGTCCCTTCTCCGTCTCTTTGGTGAGAAAGGGAGAGAGAGAGAGAGAGAAAGAGAGAGAAAAGAAAAGAGTTTAAGTATAAAAAGAAGCGTTTCGCTTAGAAGAACAGGAGGTTACAGGGAAATTTCGTAAACAAGACCTAATTGGTGGACCGATTGAAGTCTCTATTTATAAAGAGCTTTACCCGCAAAACTTTGGGAAATTTTTTAAGAGCTAATGGAAAAACATTCTCCATTGAATTTTATCGTTTTTCTTTTCCTCCTGCCCTGTTCAGAGGTAAATGTATCGATGTTGATACTTTCTTGTAGCGTTTGGAGCAAAAAAAGGGAGAGAAGAGAAAACATCTTTTCGTTCACGATTCATTCCTTCGGTAACATGTGCCACGAATGACTTTATCCAAGCGAGTAATCTCATGAACGCATACTGAGACTCTGAAAGACCCTATATTTTTTTATGTGTGTGTATGTGTATGTGTGTGTCTACACAATTTTTTTTCTTCTGTTTTCCATGTCTTTCATTTTTGCATTTTTCTTTTTCAATTCTATAGATCGATCACAGCGGCAACGCCATTGGTGGTTAAAACGAAATGATCAAACACGTGGTAAGGCAAGTAAAGAGCCTGAGTATATCTTGAGCATAACGATGCATAGAAGTGATATATCTCATCTCTTGGGTTTATCATTTATCGCCCTTTTTTTTCTCTTATCTTTCCCTCTCTCGTGCTCAAGATTACCGGATATCTGGCTTGTAATATCGTGAAGGAGGAAGAGGCGAGGTAAAAAGGGGGAGAAAATGATTCGGGAAAATAGAATTGAATGAGGGGGAAAGAGAGAGATAGTGAAGAAACAGAGTTGAGGGGAAAACTGAAATTATGGAGGAAAATATTCTACTGATAACGAAACATTCCAATGGCAAATAATATTGGCAATAATGCCGTGACTTCAGCGACATTGATATTTTTTTTCCATATAACGTAAATGAGATTCAACAATCTTAAGATGCTACCGATATCTTGATGGTATTATTTTTATAAATATTTCATAAGTTTCGTAACTATTGTAGAAATTATATTTGCATTGCTGGAAGGTAATATCCCGTCTTTTTATTTGGAACTCTGTGCAATTTATCGAGGAATTGATTTATCAAAGAAATAGAATGGTATTTTATTTAAAAAAGGTTCTCTACAGAGTGATCAAATTATTCTGATTAAGGTAGTTGACTCGCTACCGTCCAGTTAAAAAGTTTTGGCTCTGAGACGCCACCCTATGTGTTGATAATGTACTACTATAAACCTATATATTTTCGACTTGACTGTACACTCACACAGTAGTATCCTCTATATGAATACACACAACTGTGAAATGTTCTCCCACACACGCTCGCGTGGCCATCTTGATACTCCTTCCACTGAGAATTTCGTCAAAATTTCGGTTTTACTTTTAATTTTCCATCGAAACCATGTGTCAATGATCTCCATATTTTCAAAAATAATTCTAGATGTATAGTTCTGATAGGTGTTAGTTTTTCATAATGATGGCGTTTTTTTTTCAACGTGAAAAAAAATAAAATTAGTAGTTTTTCCACGCTTCTCTCATACTGTCTGTACAAAAACGGTGATTTTAATTGCAATTATCTCATATATACTGTGGACCATCGTTCTCAAATTTCATTATTAGATGCATTATGCATCTAATTATTTATAGCCCGATTTTTAAGAAAGTGTTGAACTTTGTCATTAGGAAGTCAACTACCTTAAGGTAGTATTCCAGCGAATTCGAGTACAGTCAAATCCTCATTTTTTTAATGCCGTATTAAAAATGATATTTTTTTTACATTTTTATGAATTTTTCATAATTATTATTCGTTTAATTCGTGAGATATGACCTAAATTAATTATACAAGTTAATTATCATCCAAATTATCCAATTACATCAATTATCCAAGTTACTGAAAATAGCGGTGGTGGAGATGAAACGCCGTAAAACGAACAGGAATAACGAAATTTCCAGAAAATCATATAGTTGACCCATTATTTAAAAACTATTCGCGAATAGAACAGCATCTGAACTAAATAATAAATAAGTATTCAATTTTCCGTATAATTATGGAGAAATTTTAATTAAGAGTAATCGTAATTATTTACCTCTCTTTCTATCTCATGTATGTGATAGAAGATTGATAATGTGAAAAGAAAATCGAGAAGAAAAGAATAATATTTATGACCTAAAGATATGACTTCCCAGTAGTTCAATCACTTTGTCGGGTAAATCAGCATAGTTTGATCACTAAATTTTTTATGAAAATTTCTAGGAATCTAAATGATCTCGTGGAATTTCTAGTCGACTGACCATTTCATATCGTCAAAATCAAAAATAACCATAAACAGTAAATAATTCAGTAGTGAAGAGGTAAAACAGGATAAATCGACTTATCTTTGAGGTCATTTTGAAGGAAATATCTCGGAAACTTAACGAGATAAGTTGATATGATTGATCTTTTAATGTAGAAAATTTCAAGAGTTACCAAAGAGTTTTAGGGCAAAATTGCTCTATTTCGACTATTACCAAGGTATTTTTGAAAAACTAAATGAGAAAAAAATAGACTTATCCTGTTTTAACTCTTCACTACTGAATTGATATAATTCACCAATTCTCCTTCAAATTTGCTTTTAATACCAGAAAATAAGTTTTTAATCATGAATATTAATTTTTGGATATTTTTTTTCGTTTGTTCTTTACAGTACACTCAATGACTAGTTCGAAACATGATCAAACTACTCAAAACCACCATTTCCTGAAGGATAAGCAACTAATTTGGAACTAACCTAGAAATAGTAATTTTTTTTGGTTTATCGACCGTACTATGAGATACTACCTTAAACTATTAGCAAATGTTTGTCTTTAATGTTGTAATGGCCACTGAGAGAAGACAACTGGAAGGAGCAATTTGTATCTTCAATTATTCTGGAAGAATCAGAAAGAGAGAGAAATTGCGCGTACCCATGAACATTAGTTTTTTTTTTTTTTTTTCGTATCTTTTTGTATTTATGACCGTTTCGTGACCCCGCGAAAAACCGGTTGAGGGTTAACGACATGAGTTTGTCGCTCCGTGAAGAGAAGAGAGAAGGGCTTCCACGTGCAAAAGTAGCCGCCCAGATGATTTAAAGCCAACAATTGCAAAGTAGGTAAAGTCCATTGCCGTGTCCAAATATCTCATAAATCACATTTGTTGGAATACCTTTTCTTTCATACATTAATGTCTTTTACTAAGCGACATAATTACACACTCAACCCTTTTATACTAGTACTACTATTTGTATGGTATTATGAGGACACGTTGTATTACAACATATATTAACACCGTCTGACTTCAACAATCATCGGGTGTCTTATTTACAGCTATTATCATTTATTTTACATACGGTAATATCCATGGGCTTAATAAATTAATGCTTGATTAGGTGAAGAGAAATCTTGGGTCAATCCGTTTGTTTTAATTACGAAAATTCGAATAGTCTCGGCGCTTCTTCTCAGCGTTTGTATGAACATTTTAATTTGTGAATTTTCATTAAATATTTCGTGATGCTTACTTTCACGCACTTTGAAGGATCATATTTTTACTACAGATTTTCAGAACTGCTCGTTCTGCATGTGTCTGTCAATATCAATGATTCAAAGGAATTTTAAATAATTAAAGTTTATGAATTCCTCGAATATTTTGGGAATTAAATCAAATTGCTGAGTCTCATCGAAAATTCAGAGTTGGAGTTTGCTTTTGTTTTGGAATAATTTTAATTGAAATGAAATGGTCAATGGAATGCGTATATGCCACTTTCGAAATACAATTGGTATTTCCATAATTAATTTTGTATGAAATAAAACAGAGGTATTCCTTTGAGAGAAATAGACTTTTTAAAACGGAACGAAATATTCAATTGACATCTTCCTGAATTTAAATATTCATTCATTATATTATTAGTTTTTCAATCAACCTGTGTTCTAACCATTTGCACAGGTTCACTGTAGATTCATTAAAAAATCATTTTCAAACTCAATGCAAACAGTCAACTCACAATTTCCCAAGTTTCCATATAAAATTGTGAATGAAAAAAAAAGAAGACAAGAGAACGAATACTAAAGGTTTGAAATACTTTTTCAAGCTCTAAAAAGTATCGTGAGCTCTCTTCGTAAACGCTACCGTTCGGTGAGAATCCTATAAAAGCACTCACTATGTTTATCTCTTTATAGGACATGTATAGGTGAAATTTCTAGACACAGAAACTTGGTGTTATGAGCAGTATACTGGCTGATCGAAACGACATATAAAGAAAATAGTTGTCGTCTTCGGTAGAAAATTTTATTATTACCAGTGCGCTTCGCCTTGCGTTTAGTTCCGGTAAATTTTTCAATTCCCCGTGAAGCTATGCAGAAAAATTTTAAATGGTCTGTTCACAGAATCAATAGATATTGTACAATCATAATAAAATAAAAACATTGAAATAAGGTGGAGGAAAAATATCTGAGGATTACTAAACGGCGTCGATCTTAATAACACATGTAAATGTTAACACTGTGAAATTCAACATTATTTCAACATTCATTCTTGAACATTTGCATTTACAATACTTTATTCTTCGAAAAATTTATTCTCAACATGATTTTTTATTATATCGAATGTCATATTTCAATATTCCATGTTATATGATGAAAAAAAATTTATAGAATTTGATATTATCGACAGTGATTTTTTTAAAAAATTTTTAAATCTCTTCAAGAATGAATTTTTTTTTTTACTTTTTGTGATATTGTTGAGATGTATGGCATGTAAACAAATGTTATTTGCCTGTGTTAAATTAGTGTATTGTTTTTGTTTGTGTTATTTAGACATGTATCCCTCCTCAAATTGATGGAACAATTCAAACTATAAAATGTGTAAAAAGAGAAACAAATGAAACAATTTTGAAAATTCAGTGATTCACTTCAGAGTAGAAAGTTCAGGCAAAAATTGCTGCCCAAGTTACAACGTGGTACATACACCATGGCAGTACCATAGAGCGAACTCCTGCGGTTATCCATGAAGAATTTGTGCTGTACAACTCAGTGACGTACACATAAATCCGGATGTGCTTTTATAACTACAATAAAAACTACGATAATCACATTTTTCTCTTCTGAATGAAACGACGATTCTGTAGCATAGAGCGAGTGAGAGAAAGCAGGAAAAACTGAATAATTCGTGACAATAATTTTTTTTAACAGCGATAAAAGAAAACGTGAATTACACTTTGAGATTTCTCATTTTACCCAAATATTTCTTTTTATCCTTTATTCACATTCTCGGACAGTCGAGTTTAAATTCATCCTCATATATACGCTACTGAGTACTTGTTGAACTGTCAGAAGCTCGTATTCTTTTGTGGCTCACGCGGTTTCTTTGGATACAACTGGGGCGCTACCAGGAGTAATAACACGAAGTACCTACGTGATGCGTTGAAGCAATTTCACAACTGAATACGTATGATGCTAGGAGAGTTCGTTTACGATCCTCATGGAAGAATTTTCAAAAGTCTTTGAAGAAAGATAAAATGAAGAGTGAAGAGATAGATAAAAAAAGAGGGTGCATGGAATGCCATGCGCTAGAAGTGAAATTTCTTTGTCACAATTCAGCGTAGTAGATAACACTATGCCGTACGCAATGTGAATGGCGTCTGACTATGCATTTGGAAAGAGTGAGAGTAATTTCACGTTAACCCCTCGAGTACGGGGCCTCAGCGAGCCAAAACTGTCCCAGCGGCTGGGCGCCTTGTGACATGTGAAATCAGAAGTTTGAAAAAAAAACAAATTCCTCAAAAATAATTAGTTAAATTAGTTAAAATCCCATCAATTGTTTTCGAAAGGTTGCATATCAAACTTGAATTATCCATCTTCACGAATCATTCTGCAAAATCTAAAAATCTTGAAAATTGTAAGAGATGTTAAAATTTTGATACAACGTTGTGTGGATCTCCAAATATTATCAATAATAATATTACGAACTAAAAATATCGTGAGCAATGATAACATGGATTATCGCTAGGACCCTACTCAGGGGTGCTCCAAACTCCACCTAAATTGTCACAATATTTGTAATTTAAGTATTTTTGCTTCCGAATGGGAGCTTTACAAACGTGAAAATTTCCAAATGCTGGTTTTTTGTTGGGAACTACCTAATATCATTTGGAGAGACCGAAAATGATATTTAGAAAAAATGTCTGTCTGTGTGTGTGTCCGTATGTATGTCTGTGTGATTTGCTACATTACATCGCTCCCAAATGATTTGGCCTAGGAACTTGAAATTTTGTCAGTATATTACTATCACTGAACTCCTTATTTTAAGCCCCACTTGATCGAAATCGGATGAGTAGTTTTTGAAAAATCAATAATTTTCAATTTTTTTGTTTTTTTTTTTTATTTCAAAAACTTCTCAATTGATTTCGTCCAAACTCACAGTGGATGATTCTCCTCTCATTATTCAGTTGTGTGAATTTTTTCAGATTTTTCCTACCATTAGTTTTTTGGTTATTTTTGTTTTAAGGTTTTTTTGATGAAATTCCGTGGCAACACGATAGCCATTGAACTATACACAGGAGAAACTCCAAATTGAGGGACTTTCTAGTCCTATTGAAGATTAAGACTGGGATTGATTTTGGATCTGATCGAACAAAGAGTTCTTGAGTTACCCATAAAGAATGATATCTCCAAATCGTATTTTTTTTTCTTCAATTGCATTTTTCACCGGGAAAAAGGATCTTGGACGTTTTCTCAAGGTCCCACTCCATTTCTGAGGTCCCGAACGAGCGAATTAAGGAAAAAAAAGTTCTCTACGACAAATAACGAGTGAACCGCGTCGATTCAAAGTGCTGGGGTGCTCGTAACCCCGCTGTAGCGTATTCGTTTTAAAACATATAGTGCAAGGGTCCTAGGGTTAAATAAGTAAGATACAATAAATATAGAGGAGAGTGGGGCAAAATGGACCCTCATAGTAACATGATTAAGGAATTTTTTTCGGAATGAAGGACTCGACGAAAAAATCTGAAAAATTTGAGAAAATCCTCCAACATATCTAT
This sequence comes from Aleiodes alternator, assembly GCA_963921955.1. Lineage (NCBI taxonomy): Eukaryota > Metazoa > Arthropoda > Insecta > Hymenoptera > Braconidae > Aleiodes > Aleiodes alternator. The sequence continues at coordinate 6,402,204 of OY998109.1, read as the reverse complement.
ATTGTTTGTAAATTTTTTCAGATTCTTCGAAGCAACCGCTGCTTTTTAAAAAAATCCCGAGTCATCCCATCTTCTAGGTCCATTTTGCCCCACTCTCCGCTACTAATTTTCACCTGATTCTTTTCTACCTTTTAGTCTCTAGAAATTCATTCAATTGAGTTCCTATTCTATGACAGGACACGTAAACATTTATAGGTTATGTCAGTGAAAAATAAGACACTTTGGCAGATTCAAACATTTAGAGATGATTTGTCACTACCAAAGAAATTGAAAATGTTCTGAGAGTGTCTACAAGAGTGTCTTAATGTCAAACATTAGTTTTTGCAGTGATCATTTCATTCACGGAAGATATTTCCACACGAAAGAGTTTCGTTGACGAAACGACTTTTTGATTTGTTCGCAAATGTCACTTCCTTGTGACACATGGTCGATGATCCTCTGAAATAATGATGAGCAAAAATGCTACATTCGTTAACGAATCCTGTTCCCATGCGTCGAGAATAGGATCCCTGATACTAATCAATGTGGTCTGAGTAGATTCATCATCAGTCGATTGTCATCAAAGCAGTGAGATTAATCAAAGGAAAAATGATCGTAATGGACTAGTGAAATATAGCCTCCGTTGCATATTATCAATATACCCTCGTCCACGAGAGGTCTGCATCTCCATGAGAATTGTAAATATCATCTGTCTACCAAAGGGAACCGTATGACTAATTACAATCAATTGATGAAGTATTATTTTAGACAGAATCATTCCATTTACATATTGAATTTTGTCTATGGAAAAAATTCGTTGATTTTCAAGAATAACGCCTCAGGCGTTGAACATTCTATGCGTGGAAATTTAACACAAGCGTTAAATCGCTGCGACAACGTATAAGAGATTTCACTTCAGAAACTGTAGAAATTTATTTCCAAGATTAATTTAATTGAATCATTAGAAGCTATTCGGTGAGAATAAATCGTTGAGAAAATTTCATTAAAAAGAAATAAAATAATTTATTCAGTTACCTCTATCTATCCATAAAAGGAATTTTAAAAATCTATTCACAGCTCAAACATAAACGCAACATATCATGTGGCACTGATATCTATGAGACAATCTTTTGAAATTTCACCCATACTCATTAATCAGAGTTTGTTGGCAGTTGTGCTTGCAGAAGATGAGAAACTTGAATGGTTTTCCCTTCCCCTCCATCTCTCCATTTAGGTTGAAGAAGGCGAGTAGAGAGAGATAGAATAGGTTGAAATGATACAACTGTACACTAAAAACATTGAGCAGAGAGATTGCAATCTTTAAACTTGGGGGTTTGGAATTCACCGTAACATTATCACTCCTTGCAACATCTTGAAATAGTCGGTTGAATTTTATAGATTCCATTTTACGACTTTGGTAAATTTTCTCTCTCATTCTTGGGCGGAAGTAAATTTCTACTATTCAATGTACATGGATAGATCGTGCATGAATATTTGTGTACGTGCACAGATGTAAATGTAATATATATATATATAAAAAAAAGAGAGACACTTTAACCATTGATAATTGATTTTCCGAACGTTTAATTGGACAATATAGATGGGTAATGCATCGGAATTGTCGATCTCCCCCTTTTCTGTTAGCACAAGCTACCGTTTTCCATTCAATTTATATAACTGCTTCATACATTTTATTACCAAATGCAATCTTAATTATTGCTATTCACAAACTCAGATAAAACCGTGTAATACCTCGTATTAAACATTTAATTCAATCTAATGAATTATCCACAGTAATCTTCTTCAACTACATAATTTATCTGTTCGTAATTGTAACAATGTTCTTAAACTTGATTGGGATTATTTACAATGTACACATAAAACACTTTGATCGGTTAATGTGTCACGACAGATTGCTTCTTCTCTATAAACAAAACAAAAACTCTTTAATTGAACGTAATCAGTAGAATAGAGAGACCTATTGAATTTACTAGAATCTAACTCAAGTCTCTCTTTCTCTCTCTCTCTCTCTCTCTCTCTCGTGTTCTTACTTCGGATGAGAGATTTTGAAGGCACAGACCATCGACTTTTCGACAATTTGCTGATGCTGCATCCTGACAGTTTTCGTTAAAGTCAACGGAATCTTTGTCTATTCAGGTTAAGTTTCCAAAGCGAATAAACGAGAAGTGAATGACGTCATTTTCTGTTCAATTTTGATCGACGTTTTCGTTGCAGTGAAGAATTATAGAAATATATGTATTTCTCTTTGTTGCTATCGGTGCTATCGAAAAATTTAATGTTTTGTTCAACACAATCTTGATTTTCTTTATTTTTATTCGCGTACATACTGCTAATTTCCTTATCACGGTACTTACTCGTTGAAATGTCCGCACGATGATTTAAAGGTAAAACCGTCCGGCCTCGTTCATGTCAGGTAGTCATTAATTAAAGCCTGCAATCGCCCCCGTTGACTATATTCAACTGCGAGAGAGGGCTGAAGGAGCAGGAGCAAGAGGAGGTACTCTCTCTCTCTCTCCCTCTCACAAAGTGCAATAATTTAGACGGCTTGGGTATTAAGGTTAGGATAAAAGGAGAAGATTGAGGTGAACGAGGTACAGTAGAACGAGTAGGGGAGAGTGAACGGTAGGGGGAAAGGGCTGAGGGTTGGAAAAGGAGCGGTTAGAGATCGAGTTTGGTTATACGTGAATCGATTTAAGATACTATGCTGACGTAGCACTCGATTATAAATTATTACATGGTAACCCATCGGTTTATGTCGACGATGCACTTTGCCCTTAAATCGCATGTTAATCAATTATAAACTCTTAAAGTTTTATTCAATTAGTGCATTGTCACTGTTCCTTTTTTTTCATTAATAATGTGAGGGTCAATGAATTTTCTTGAAAATTATTGCCGTTTAGGGAATTAACCCTGGACTAGGGATAGAAGGGTAAAAGTTTCGCGATTGACAGAATAATATTTGCTGACCATTTTGGTCAGGAAATAATGTTCGAAACCTGATTCCATAAATTGAGTAGACTTCGTCTTGGCGGTCAAATGTCACCCAAATTGACAGACATTTTTTTTGCTACTAAATTTTTGGATTTGCATGACATAATGATATTTCAATTTTTGGAATTATGTCACCACCGAACATAACATTCAATTCATTAAAAAATGAGAAAAGAAGAAATTGACGGTGATTTTCTGTTTTAATAGCCGGATTTCAATATCGATTTTTTACATTTATCCTTGAATTTTGTAGTTTAATGACAGTTTGTTTAGAAAGAATAAGGAATACTGCATGGTTTCTGGAAATGAGCATTTCCGAAAAATCATTTTCTGAAAACGAATCAGTTTTATTCTAATATATTTGAGATTTTTCTGAATTTTTCTGAAATTTTCATGAAACTTTTATGAAATTTTCATGAAACTTTTATGAAACTTTCATAAAACTTTTAGAATAATTTTTTCTGATAATTTCTCGAATTAAACTCCGGCAACCTTCCTTTGCCCATATATTTCAAAATATATTTGCCCATACGTTTTCTTCCAGTCATTGAACTGAAAAAAAAAAGACTCGAAATAACCAACGAAATAACCCATAATGAAATTGACGGTAAATTTTACATAAAATCTGCAGTCATGTCAGAAATGTTCACAAAATAGTCAATTGATGACTGACCTAATTCCAAATCGACCGTCATTTTACATCCTTGTCCTGGACTGGTCATCATGCGCAAACTAACGACTTTGGTTGAATGACGAACGATTCCCCGGGGTATTATTTCGGCTGCAACTTGAAATGAATTAACAAATATTTAAATAATTATTATGTAGGAATCATGGGACGTTGGGAAAATTGATTTAACAATACTAATTAATTGTCGAATGAACTCATTAATTCAGATAATAAATTATTCGATTTCTAACAGATATTGTAATGACATTATGGAGTCAGAGGGTTATAAGTATCAATGTGCTCATAACTAGAATCAGGAAGCAATTCTTGAGAAATGATGTGGATTCATTCTTGACGCTCATGTCTGTGGAATAGCACTTTACCAACAATTGCTGTCAACGTTGATAACCACGTGAGTACAACTTTAGATTGGAGTATCATTCCATCGTTGGACTACTATCACCTGGGTACCAACGTCCAACAACTATTCTACAGAAGGACAGTCTCATCAACACCTTTTGCTACCTCTGAGACTCTAGATGGAACAACTTTTCCCTCTTGTTTCACCTGTAACGACACTTTTTCTTCCGTCTTCTTCAAGAAGAAAAGTAGAAAAGGGAAGAAAAAAAAATCGAAGAAAATACATCGAACTAAAAAGTTCGGTTTTTTTCTTCTTTTACGTAGAGAGAAAGAGAGATGATTCACCTCGTATGCAGTTTGTGCATATTTCATGTTTGAAATTTTGCACGAAATGAAAAAAAAGTCAGGGGAGAGATGCATTTATTATGCAACAAATCAGATAATTTCTCAGTAATTTCAAATTGATTATTTGGCGAGGGAACTGAGAGTGAATGATCACCGAATAAGTGTGAATATGAAATGTAGAAATATATATCATCAATGTATGTGAAATTAAAAAGCCTCGGTATATGTTATAATTATGTACAATTGATTATTATTACTGCTCAACGAGAGATGAAATAATATTTTTCTTTTTGCCTTCTTTTTTTTCAACCGCATTATAATTACATTTGGATGGTACCAATGCGAATGAAATAATCATGAAATAATGGCTTCACTTGATTCTCTGTGTGAGTATATCTCCATTTTCTACAAACGTAAATAGTAGTTACGAAATTATCAATAATCAGTATAAAAATATCTTTTGAAAACCATAGAGGATAGAATTTAATTTGCAAACATTTTCACTGGCCTTGTTGAGTACCAACAGACCAATAAATTGACTCGTTATGCACAACACATTTTGGTTGGTCAATTTAATTCATGTTTAATAAAGCCAGTGAAAGACCATTAGTGAATGTTCCAGGGATCAATTTCATCAGTTATATAGCTATTGGATTTTCATGACTTTTATTTGTCGATTTTGTTTTTAATTTTCTTTTGTTTCATGGGTTGAGGGAGAAAAAGAGAGTTGTTACGATTTTCGATTTTTCGAAAATGAAATTGAGGTTTTTATTTGAATTGTTTTCATCGATTTTTATTGAATTTGGATGAAATTGATATTGAGTTCTGGACAAATTCGGCATCATCGAGAAACCTGAAATATTTGTGCTAATAATTTGTACAGGAAAAGCCGTAAAAATGTAAATCAGAGGTGAAATGGATAGATTAAACTTTTGTTAGGATTCGACCGTTCATCCAATGAGAATTGCTCAAAATTAATGAGACGGGTGACGGTCAAAGTCCCAGATGGTCAATGCCCCAGAACTTTTCAGTTTGAACTACATTCAGGTATAAACAAATTTTTTCATTTATTTTATCTTCTCGTAATAGAACGATACTCATTGAGAAAAAAAATTCATTGGAGAGAAGATTTCGCGAATTTCAGAGAAATGAGAACTGCATTGTCTTTTGTTTTTCTTGATGACAGTTATCAATTTCGATAAAATTTCCGGATGATGTTTTAATAAAATTAAAGCCATAGAAAATGGATAATATACCAAACGAAGTGAGGAGAACCCGATGGCAGAGACGACTCGAAAATAATATACATAATGGCTATCATTATAATTTTAATCAAATGTCTGGGAATATCACGTAAGCCTACAATTCACCAGCTCATTGATTTTTTATATAATTGACTTGAACAGTTCTGACCATTTCTTCAATTTGCAACTGGATAGAAAAGTTGTTTGTAAGCACAGGCGACGACCCTTGCGAGGCTACCCATCTTGTCCGGGTCGTGCTGATATTATTGAAGGCCAGTATGTAGTGACTCAGGAACATAATCACCCGCCCATTCTCCTCGCAGATGAAATCAAAGAGTTTCGCACAGAATTAAAACAAGCAGCAACTACCTGTATTGGTCAAAATCGCGGAATTTTTGATAATTGCATGAAAAAGTAAAATTATTGATTGAATTTCAAAATCCCAATTATTAGATGCATTATAATATTTCCAAATGAATCATATTCTCTTCCTTTAATGAATCTGGAACTCAGGAGTGGCATGATATAATGAGAGTAGTGCTTTTATTACTGTTCATAGAGAGAATTAAGAGTCAGTTGAGAAAAAAAATTGAGAATCTGCAATAGAATTCCCAACGACCAAAATACCTTGCTCCTCCTAACTGTTTCAGATATTCTATGGAAAAATAGAAAAAATGAAGAAGAAATTGACTAGTAGCATTGTCCCACTCCACTATCCAATTCAGTAGTGAAAGGATAAAACAGGATAAGTCAATTTCTTACTACGATTCATTTTTTAGAATTCCTTTGGAAACTAAGCGAGATAGCAAATTTTTTGTGAAGATCTTTTTTGTAGAAGAAAACCAGAGCTGCAAAAAAGATCTCTACCAAAATTTTGCTATCTTGCTTGGTTTCCAATATATTTCTCAACATTGAGAATCAAGAAAAATCGAGTGATGCTGTTTGACCTCTGCACTATTGAATTGATTCGATTATTGAGGAACTCTCTTTTGTTATTCAAAAATACGAGCTATCAGTTAATTAAAGAGATTCAAGGCGAGCAGTGAGTGATAGAAGGGAGAACGTACTCGTGTTTTTTGAATTGAAGAAAAGTAAAATTTCAATGGAAAAATAATTATATCTTTGATAATGATGGAGAAGTCTAGTAAATTATGCTACTTGAATCTCATTAAATAAAATGTGTAAACAAAGGTGGAAGAAAATCCTGATAATCATAAGAAAAATGTCCTTATGTGCTGAAAATGAAATATATAGACACCCAAACGTGAGCCACATTTCCTACACCTCAGTGGCTCGAACTATGAGACGGCAGAAGAGAACGGTCAATCCACCGCAGCCTAATAATCTCGAAGAATATGGCCGTTATCTGGAGGGAGAACAAGGACAGTCTCTGCTAATCTTTCCGAAGGGAAAATTAACGTCGAAGCTGCTTCACGATTCCAATGGAGATGTGTCAGTTGTTCTTGCTGATGAAAACTTGATACAGGAACTCTTGAATCATGTTGAACCAGGCGTTGATTTATTCAGTGATGCTACTTTCGATTCAGTCCCAGCGAAACTGAAAATCCGGCAGATTCTTGAGATTCAAGTTTGTGCATTCGATCACGTGAGTAAACGGGGAGAATATTGTGGTTTCACATGTACTACGATGTGTGAATCATGCTTTAGGGTTTCGTAATCGCCCATGCCTTGATGGAAAAGAAAAGTACAGAGGCTTACGAAAGAGTTTATCGATATATTTTTGAAGAATTGGCACCCGAGCTAAACATGCACATTGTTGTCCACATGGATTTTGAGTTAGCGGAGAGAAATGGTCTTATGAGTATTGTACATAGTGCTTCAATCGTACCATGCAAATTCCACCAAGATCAGGTATTCTATGCGTAATATGTATATAGGAAGAAATGGAAAAATGCGGCTGATCATCATAATATTGATCTCCTATCCATTCACACTGGAGATACTTCCAGAAAGGCCATACCTTTATCAGTGATCACTTTCTAGAAAATTTTCTCTTGCTAAATGACAGCAGATCAGACTTACGATGGATACTGTCCGGAATATAGTTCATTCATGAGTAAATTGGTAAAGTAGGATTAGTTTAGAAAACCACACATAGTGTCCTTTGTAAATATATTTGGATCTAATAGGCTGAGAGACAAGTGTGTAGATATTTTTTTTCTTGTAGAGAATTTCATGAGCTGTAAAAAGGTCTCTGAATGAATTACCCTAAAACTCGTCAGTTACGAGATTCATCTGAAAATAAATCATACGTGATCCTAGACTTAACCTAACTTCATTATTGTATCACTGAATACAGTCATGGAGCAGTTAAATGAATTGAGGCTAAACAATTCCCACCTTTATTAATGGCTAATCAAATATTTTTAATCGTGAGGAAGGAGGGGGGGAGGGGACTTTTCTCAGAACGTATGATAAGAGCTCTGGTTCCTTTCAGAGAATTTATTATCAAAAAATCTCTCGATAATGTTTCAGGCAATTATAAGGAATGCATATAAAAAAAAGGCAATGAGACGTGAAAGAAAGGATCAACGAAAAACTCGTGGCAGCGGAAAAAAAACGAGGATTGCCGAGAAAATTCGCGAAGTTATTACGCTGCTGATGGCGCTGGCATTTCTCCCAGCAGAATTTATTCCTGAAATGTTTGGAAAAATTCGATCACGAATTCATGATTCAGATGTTCAGCTTCGGATAAGAAGATTCATGAAATATTTCGAGAAACAATGGCTGAAAAAAAGATTGCCAAGTGAGTGGTCGGTGTACGGAGCCGTCCGGCGTACGAATAATGCCGCCGAGTCATGGAATCGAACTCTTCACCAAATGATAGGCTCACACAGCTCACCATGGGACTTTACTCGTATGAATTCATAACTATTGTACTGCTGATATTCTGAGTGATTCCCATTCGTCGATTGCACTATGCGCGATTGGGCATTTTGCCCAGCTTCGCACAGTGTAAAGTGAAATATTTCTCGAAATCCCTGAACGGAAAAATCGTTTCAGCCTATGTGAATGCAATGGGCTGCAGCCAACACAGCATTTTGCCCTTGTTTGAGGCTGTCACTCTCACATTCGTTGAAAACCCCTTTTTGCATCTGTATTATAATATATTATTTACATTCTTTCGTATCATTTTCAACACTAGGAAGACTTGCAGAAGTGCAGAACCGCGTGCGGTGTGATTACGACGCAGTTTTGCATGGTCAAACTCGACAGGTTTGTCGAATGAGTGATGAAGTGAAAGAGGACAGATTGCGTTATTTGGAAAGGAAATTAAGGAAGAGAAGATACACTGCGTGGGAATTCTTGCAGCAAGCAGCTAATCTCATCAATTTTGACAAAAGTATTTTTCCACAATAATATAAAAATTCAAATCTTCGAATTGAACGAGTTAATGTGAAATGCGCTTAATAAATGAAGACGATCTATCTATCTTACATATGAATTCTTTTTAGAATATAAAAAAGATAAACTAGAGAGCCAAATGCTGCAAGCAACTTCACACCAGTGTCTTCAGCTTGGTAACCCAGGAAGCCTGAAACTGCTCATTAAAAAAACACAATGTCCACATCAGTAGAGAATCGATAATAATGCAATAACTCAAATGAATTTAGAGATTATCTTTTTCTCTAAAAATGCCGTGATTGAAGCAGGCTGGCACTTTCCCCTGAGGCCTTTTTTTGCTGAGACAAACTCAAGTTGCTAACATAGTTCATACAAAATCCCTCCCCAGTTTTTGAGAGATTTCATACGAACTGGAATCAACTTGGTGCGCTCTATTGTTTGAACGATGGAAGGGTTAGAATCACACAGTGTCTTGAACCTTCCAGTAACTCAACAGTGAAGTGGTGAAACAGGACAAATCGACTTCCCTTTGATCATTTGCATTGGAATATCTCGGAAACTAAGCGAAATACAGCGATTCTGCTTCAGTCCATTTTTGTAGAGGATTTCATTAGCTACAAAAAACGTTCCGAGGTAAAAAGGCGTACGTCCAATAGTTTCAGAGATATTCTTAAAAGTCTGTCAAAAGATCGTATATACTCATCCTGTTTTATCTCTTTGCTGCTGAATTCACTTCGACCTCGATCAGTCGACAGTTTTTTCAAGCATTCATTTTTAAATATCTTTTCTATTTGTATCAAATTAGAAACTTAATTTTGTTCGAATTAGAAACTTTTTTTCAATGAATTTTTCGATTTTGCACTTTCTATATGAGTTGAGTTACGAGACTTGTTGTAATTATATTTGCTCAGTTCAATAAAAGCAGTAATAATTATGAGTATTATAATAAGAATTTCTTGATTTCAATAATTTTTATTGCATCTCCATGGTTTTCAATTCATTCCAATTCCAGTAGTCGATGTTCTCCAGCGGCATTGCAAAATACATATGAGCCCCATGACCTTAGCAACAAAACAAAAACAAAAACGATTTTTTACGTCCCTTCTATTATTTTTTGTCTTTTCATTCAACCATATTTTTCGTCTACATCTATATCGATCACAATGTTCTCATTGGTGCTTTTTACTGGGCGAAATCCCAAAACGACAGCAGTTATTGATTCAAACCGTGTTGAATTAAGAACTGGATCGAAATCGAAGGTGAGGTGGTACAATGGGCGATGGTATGTGGCGCAAGTATTAGCAACAGGAGGTAAGGTTAACTTTACCTCGAAATGCAGTGAATTTCGTTAAATTTTAATTAATTCTCGTGCAGTACGAGTTAAATCAGCATTAGAGTGAAAAATCAAAGTGCAACAAATTAAGTTTACTTTCAATTCCAATTAAATATCCCATTCAGCAATCGATATAAAAATTGAAAAAATTTCTCTAGTGCTCAATCTCTCACATTCTCTTTTCCTCCCTCAATCAATCAATCATTTTCTTAAGAATTGGTTTTCCAATTGAATAATAATTTGAGATAAAATCCAGTAGGGAAGGGGTAAAGCTGGGGATAATCGACGTATTTTTGTGGTTATCCTCATTAATAAATGTTGGAAACTGTTTGAAATGGAGCTATCGTACTGCGATGCTTTTTTTGTAGAGAATTGCAAAAGCTTTAAAAGTGATCGAGTATGAAAAGGGCGTATCTCCAATACTTTCGGAGATATTCGGAAAAAATTATTGGAAAAAATAGACGTATCCGACTTTACCTCTTCGCTACTAATAGAAAAACTACTCTCAAATTACTCTCTTTATATTGATAACTGCATCCGTAAAATTCGATAATAGATAACAGAAGAAAGCTCAATGAATTACTCGTTCTCACAACCGGAGAAATTATGGACAGAGGGAGTCTATTATCTCACGAATGCCAAGCAAGTCCATCGACTTCTGAAGGAACGTCGTCTAGTTGCGAAGATGCAAGCGTATCTCCACCTCAATCTCAAAGATCAGTGAGTGAAGATCTTCCAAAATCTACCAAACTGCAGAACATGCATGCCGATTGTCTCTCTCCCAACCATCGTGCAAAACCACCACACGCTACATCGACTGAGTCTGACAGCACCGAGGGCGTATCTACTCTTCCCGAAAAAAATCCGTCGTCTAGTGGGGCATCTCCGTCACTTGACGAATCGTCAGTTGATGAAGAACTATTGACCGTCCTTGATTTTACTCCTAATTCATCAAGTAAAATATCTCCCATGCTTGACCAGCTTCCAGTTATTCATGATGAGCCCTCAACTGCTGGAGATTCATTCAATTCGCTACTTGGAACAAGTGATGAGTCCCTTATCACTGATGGCGTCGCAACTTCTCTTACGAATCATCTGGCCTCAGCTGATGAAAGCGTAGACTCTGCCAAAACAATTACAACGCCATCGGAATCCCCCAGTAGTGATCATGTCACGGAGACCATAGTACGACAGGATGTAACTACGGAAGAGTCTGATAACAATGAGTCTGGCGAACAGCAGAGTTCTAAAATTCCACACGTAATTGATATTACTGAACTTCGTTCAGATTCACTGCAGAGTGACAGCAAGTCCGATCATTCTAGAACTCAGTCTCCAGTCCCCTTATTAGTATCAACTAATAATGACGTTGATCAAGGCACAATAAGCACTGCTCCCTCAGTTAACGCAGATAATGTACCACCAGCGACGATAACTCATGATAATACGAATAAACCACAGAATCTTAACAAAAACAGAAGTGATAATGACGCACCTGGGCCTTCTCAAAGTCAATCCTCCACCCTAAAAATGGTAAATATTAGAAAATCAAACATTATCACCATATTGATCTCGAAAAATCAAATAAGCACTGCGATATCAATCCTCTTACATCACACTATGCATAATTGAGTGTTTACGGTATGTTTTACACGTGGAGTGCCCAATTACACACAGCATCATTCGAAACATTGTATGAGACGTGCAGAATAGTATATTACACTTCTAGGGAAGAAAGAAGTTGCCCTTGACCAAAATTTGCCCTCCGACCGAAATGAGGGCCCAAATTTTTATATAGGTTAATTTTTTACCATCTGTGGTGTGTACAATATTTTTTGTCTCGAGGAAGCAGAAAACAGACGTTTTTATCCCAACACAGTGAGGTTATAAACGTCGTAATTCGCTGCCTAAATGCAAAAAAGTATTTTTCCACTCATTTAATTAACATCCCTGCCATTGGCTTGGGCTGTAACGTTTACACTAGTTAAAACAAACTTTTTTGCACTTATAACGTTATATACTATGATACTCTTACTTAGGTGGAGCTAGTTGAAGACAGTGGAGTAAAAATTCGTTCCACGAAGTTGGAATTCATCAAAATAAAAAATGCTGGTAAACTCACATCTTTAATTCGCCGTTTATTAGATGAAATCGTTGGGGTGGAAAATTTAAAGAGAATGCGAGCTGTCGGCAGGGATGGATGGCCCAGAGTACCACAAGCAACTTTGGATGCAATCGAAGGTATTCTGTCATTGAGCGAGAAAAATACAGAGAAAAGAGAAAAAAAAAATTTCTGTTACAGTTTTCGTTGCTGCGGAAACTAGTGAGAAGATAGGGCATAAGGATTTCATGCGGAGGGTAACCAATTATTTGAATTCTCTACGACAGCCATAAGAAATCGAAAGGAGTTGTCGAGAGAAAAATTGGAATAATCATTGAACATCCAGATGATTTCATGAGGGAAAATACATAAAGCATTCTTATGAGTTATTTCTTGTTTTATTTTCTAGGTTTTTCTCTCATTATATTGATTCAATAAATTCGTCAATTAGTAAAAAATAGTTTGGTATACATTAAAATACATTTTTGATAAAATAAATCTCTATGATTTTTTTTATTATTCTCTTATCTATCTGTTCCTCTGCTGATTCTTTTTGGATTCCTGCTTTCCTTTCAGATATTCATTCTTCTAAATTCTTTCTTCCATATTTTTCATAGAAGACAAAACTGAGATACCATAGAAGACTGAGAAACTGAGATACCCACTGAGATTTCATAGAAGACATATCGTCGTTCTACAGCAGAGAGGGTGTAAACGATACATGTTTCCTATCTTGTTACGCCCTTTTCACTCTAGGACGTTGATATACTAGGCCTATTTTGATTATTTGTCCTTTAATTTAATTTTTTCTATTTGAAAAGAATGAAAATAAGGAAAAAGAACAATCAGGACTTAGACTACCAAAAATATTCTTCATTATCTCTAATTATTGTGTTTCCTTCGTCTACTTAGCATCTGAGAAAAACAAAATATTCCTTCTACCGAAATCTATCTGCCCTTGGGTCTAGTCAGTTTGTTCTTTTCTTTTTCTTGTCGTATCTGAAGAATGAAGAAAACTATAAAAATGAGCAAACTTTATTGAGTTTATATCATTCATCTTTCAAATATCTTATAAATATCTTTAAATTATTTTTTATTTATCCATTAAACATTTTTTGAATATCTCTTAAATATCTTGAAATTCTCTTTTATTTATCTATTAAATATCTCCTATTTATCTATTAAATGTCTTTAAATTATCTTTTATTTATCTATTAAATATCTTTCATTCATCTATTAAATATCTTGAAATTCTCTTTTATTTATCTATTAAATATCTTTTATTTATCTATTAAGTATCTTTTGAATATCTAATAAATATCTTCTATTTATCTATTAAATGTCTTGAAATTATCTTCCATTTATCTATTGAATGTCTTTAAATTCATTTTTATTTATCTTTGGAATATCTTCTGAAAATTGAACTACAAAATTGAATTCAGTCTTCCCACAAAAATAATACTCCTTCTCGATGATTCTCATTTCATTAATACACGGAAAGAAAAAAAGGAAGAACGTTGTTTATGCCTGAACTTAGTTATGAGTGAAATAATTCTGGGACATTGACCACCTGGGACTTTGACCGTCACCCACTGTAATTTTTTGGAATTTTTTGAAAATTCTATTGTTCAGACTTTTATGGAAAAATCTGAGATTTGGTCATGAGACGAGTCGATGGACATCGGGTCAACTCGGCCAATCTCGTCTGGGCCACAGGCTCAAGCCGATAGTGCTACGGAGACGCACTTGGCAGTCTATCTAACGGAAATCAAGATGTAAACGAGTGTGAATTAACGGCTCACGGGCCTTTTATCTATGGTCTCGGTTCGGTCAATTATCAATCGGTTACTTTATCCATAAATTAACGGCACGGTTCATATCAATATCAATTATTATATGTATTTTATCCAACGAACAACAGTGAATATTATATCTATTTTTATATAAACTAGAATTGGGACGCGCACTCCGCGCGCGTGTCGAGCTATATTGGGTGTTTAAATATGAATATGTTCATACTATATCTTTACCAAAAAATGTATTTCTTTACAGAAATACCAAAGGAGCTTTATAGAAATACCAAAGTGTGGAGATGCGTCCCTTTCTTTTTAGAAGTAGTTATGCCACTTTGTTGTCATTTCAATTTTCAATTACCCAAATAATGTTCCAGAGACCATAAAAAATATTTTGAAGTAATGAGTGGACATACGCCCCTTTCATACCAGAATTCCGTATTTTTGGCACTTACTCTCCTTAGAGAGATGAACCGAATGCTACATCTAATGGACCTTCCTTTCTGCCTTCCTTTCCTATCTAAGAGAACTGATGTTGAATTCACGGATAACGTTCAAAGATTATTGTTATCACCGATTACCGATTAACCATAGTGACATTATTTAGAGTCGAAACCTATACTTTCTCTGTAATTTTCCGTCTGGGTTTTCAGAGAAAATAAGGGTTAAGGGCCCCAGATAATTGAAATAGCTTTTGGTTCCAAAATTTATTTCAATTGCCCTTAAAGGTCGTGTATATTGGGACGTTTTTTCGGAAAGAGAAGTGCTGTAACGATCATATTTTTATTTTTAATTATATCTATACTATTGAAATATTCATATTATTATTATTTGTTGTATGAATGAAGAACTCGAAATGCTGTGGACTTTTGAAGGTGACGAACACAATTCCCTAAAGCAGAGTAAACTGGTGTACCTAAGAAAATTTCCCTAAAATTTCCCTATACTATACTATACTAGCTATACTAGTATAGCTATACTATACTAGCTATACTATACTAGCTATACTATACTAGCTAGACTATAGTATAGCTAGTATAGCATAGCTAGTATAGTATAGCTAGTATAGTATAGCTAGTATAGCTAGTATGGCTATACTAGCTATACTAGCTACACTATAGTATAGCTAGTATAGCTATACTAGCTATACTAATATAGTATGACTATAGTCTAGCTAGGTTTAGGGAAAATAAAACGGTGACAAAAAACGTTTCATGCTTTTTTTTAGAAGGGATCCGGCTTCTTTATTCTATCGATACCTGTCCCGATTTCCGACCAGCGTCGATGCTATTTTGGGGGCATTTTATCTATTAAAATATACAGTCCACTCAAAACATCAATTTTCGGCTACAACATCTAAGGTAAATCATCAAAACCCAAACATCTATCATTTTGCTCAGAAAAATTGAGACGCATTTTCAAAATTCCTTCAAGCTCCGGAAAAAATCTCTGATTGAAATTGTCTCACTCCATGCTTGCGTTTCATTTTCGGTCGAAACTATCAAATTTCCCAGAAAATACTCGAAAATTCATTCTGCCACATTAAAAAAAAGAATTATTTCAAAGCATTTTATTGAAGTATTGATTCATTCTCAACAAGTCAATAATTTTGTTCGAACTATTCCTGAAGCTATTGAATCAGAATCAATCTTATTGAAGTATCCTTCAGTGGAAATTTTCTTAGCTTGTTCTATGATGGTAAATCCATGAATTCCATCAGCTTCATTACAACTCAAATAGAAACATTTCCTCAGTACATGCACAACGAGGAAAACGCCATATAATTCACGTATAATTACACAGTGCAGTGACAAAGAGATGACTGACTGGTCATATAAGAAGTTTGCTGAAGTTACAAGCAAACTGTCATTAGTCTAATTATATGTCACAACATTGGTATCATGGGATGGGCTACTAATTTCAGCTGTATCATTCACCAGAAATCCAAGAAAATTCTTTTCTCTCTTGACCACTATTTTATTCAGGTAAATCCCACCTCTATTCCAGAGTATTGCATTAACTGTACAATTATCATTTATTCTCTTTTCCATTGAATTCTTTTATTTCTATTTGATACTGAAACTGACCCGATTTGCTGAAGAATTTCTTGATCAAAAAAATTTTAATTCAGCAAAATTTCACATTCACATCTATTTGTAGTAATTAAGATCAATACTAACAGAATATAAATTGAAATAGATGGCTCGAAATTCCGTAATGTTAAATTTGTAATTACAAATCAAATAATGATGAATATTAAATTTTGTTTCATCATGTTTGTAATTGAAAATAAATCATAATTATTCAAATTTCACTAATTTCTTGATATCTATAAGTCAATTATTTACATTAAAATCATATAAAATCAAATAGCCTCAAAATGCATTCATCCATTTCAATTTATCAAATAAAACGAATTCCATTTACTAAAAATGATTGATTTACGAGAACAATAGTAGTGATAAAATCTGAAGAATCTGTAGAGAGAAAAAAGAGAGAGAGAGATAGAGAGATGCCTATCATTCTGATACCTGTAACGTGAAAACAATGAACAGAGAGTATGAGAGGAAAGTTAATCGGCACGTCAACACATCTAGCCAGTGACGAATTGTCCGGGTGAATTTTACCCAGAAATCATTTACCATTTCTCCCCAAGAGGTGCAGAATAAATTGTAGAAGAAGAAGATGAAAAAAAAAAGCAGTAATAATCTTCAACATCCTGAAACGAGCCACTGATTCATACCAAAGATGGTGGACTAACAGAAATTGATGATCTTCTGGTTAAATTTAATTTCTGATGGAATTCAATAGTCAAAATACGTGACTAACCAAAATGGAGTATGTGCACGAGAAAATGAGGGAGGGATCGTTAATGCTAGAAGGATGTGCTCTAACTCTTGTCTTCCTCCCTCATTTTTTTAATCTCTCATTTTAATAATAGCGGTATGCCAACGGCATCAGAACACTGTGTGTGCGCGGTTAGGTGAGTGCCCAAGAATCGCATGGGCTCATAAATCATAACGACATAATAACGTTGAACGTGTTCACAAGAGCCACACGGCGCCTCAAGCTTGTACACAGTTAAAAGTAGAAGAGAAGTAGAGGCATCATGACGGGGAGAGAAGTGTAATTATTACCATGATGGGTATAAACACTTTTTCTCACGGGCAATATGTTACACACAGAGAGACTCTATGCCAATGGAGAATAACCGTTTTCGATTATTTCTTACGAATTGAACGAGATCTCGAGCGGTATGCTTATTAAGATTAATTTTCTGTTTTTCTTGGTAGTTGTGTGTGAATGATTTGAGATGCAATTTTTTTTTTCAGTAGTAATAGTGCTACTAATGTTTCGAAATAATATATTATTTATGTAAGAATTTTTTTTTTGGACGAAAAACGGGTAATAGCGAAATAGCAGTTCAGCTTTGAAACGTGACAACATTGCGTGTACTCGTGTCTTTCTACCAGTTGAGTTTGAATTTACCGCCACACACAGACGCCACATTCATAACCTCGTTATACTCTGTTAAATAAATTTATTCGAAATATTGAAAATTCATTTAAAAATAATAAATGACAAACAATTCATTCGAAATAATTGAATTTCAATAAATTATATTATGAAAATATCAATTTTCATACAGTTATGTGGGTTGTTGTTTTTTTTTTTTTCATGTAACAGTACTTATAAATTTTGTTGGAAACTCTTTAATAATACAACGTAGATACTGCGATTAGTATCATACATGGTGAATTTACCAATACATGAACATATATAAAATCACCAATATGCAGCAAGATGCACAGCACTAGCGGAAGATCGTGATGACTGAAGGTTTGTGTTCCACTTTGGTATTAACCAACTAGTATAACCTCACGACGGTACACAATACGGTATAAGACTGTTGCTGTTGTTGTACGACTGATTTGGTTTAACAACCATAGATCGAATTTTTTATTTTATTTTTTTCAAGAAATGCATCTCCCTCATTTTGTTTCTTATCTGACCAGTGCGATCCTATTCAATTTTCTCATTCCTCAATACAATGAGGTATACGGGGTAAATAATAGATATGCTCTCCCACGACTCGTCCGTATCGTATCGTGTCATTATACTTCAGCTTTCACCCATTGGAAATTTTCTATTGAAAATCATGGTATAATGCATAAAGTACTATCATCCCTGGGCCTTTTCACCTCTTCAAAATTTATGTTCAAATCCTCATTCATTTTATTTTATTACATGTGGTATTCCTAGAGGAAAATACTATTTTCAGTTTTAGCATATCGATATATCGGATAAATGACTAAATAACACGGACAACAAACGGAACGCACAAATTTCAACATTGGCCATAATAACATATGTATGAATCTCATGGAGACAATCAACACACAAACATTCACTCAAATGCTACAGGCTTCAACCAAAATGAATATAATAAATACGATCAGTTATCTTTTCTCAAAAGGATATTGAGATTGGTAACTGCATTGAGAAAAATAAGTAGTAAAAACTATCAATATTGATGCCATTGGTCCTCAGCAAATATTTTTTTTAATAATTTAAAATACTGTTGAAGTTATTGAATTCAGTCAATTCAACTAGTTAATCTGTTTGATTCAACTAAATGCAGTGAAATCAATAGCTTTTTTAATTATTTCAAAAAAAATCTTGTCTTAGGACCAATGGTATCAAATTTGATCGTTTTCACCACTTTTTCGTTCTCAGCAAGTATATCATTCTTGAAAATTTGAAAAGATTCAACTGTTAATTAGTGATGCGCAAATAATAGTGTCGTGAAAAAATGTCGAGAATGAGAATTCTGAAAAATGAAATGTAGTAAACCAAAATGTTTAATAATGAAATGTTTTAAATGCAGATGTTGAAGAATAAAATGTTGAAATTAATGTTGGATTTTATAGTCGATGATTCACACGTGGTAGATTCGATTCCCACCGGTGACTCTGGTGAGATCTAACCAATACAAAAAGTCTTGATCAGTCGCAAAACACGCCTAACTACGATGTCGCAAAACGTGACATTAGATAACATTTAAAAAAAATATTGAAGTTAATAATATTAACATTCACATGTGTTATTTTTTCTGATATTCGACCTATGATAGCTGAATATATGATTTGATTTATGGAAATAAAAATTTTAATAGAAATTGTCAATTATAATTTAGCAAAAATTTTTTATTAAATGTGTTTTAATTAATTATTTTCTTTAAAATTGAAGCAGATAAAATGAGCTTCAACATAATTGAAATTGATGGAGAATTTCTGTGCTGCTTTGACACTGGGCTGAACCCGAGCTATAAAGCTCGAAAATATTCACGAAAAACTAAATTCTTTTCCTCAGGCATTTGACCCTATATATATATATATATTCATCACTCTACCCACCATGCCTGTCAGTAAAATGAATCCTCCGCAATTTCTGTTTCATTATTCGATTCATCGAAGCGCGAAGAATATCCATGAAACCAAGAAATAAAAATAAATAAATTAAAAAAAAAAAAAAAAAATAAACTACACGCAATTTGAGGTACTGTCGCAGGCAGACGAGCGGAAAATAGCTAATGTATTCAGAGACACGTACCTAGATAATCCAACGACACTTTCCCGTTACAATTCCCCGACATCTAATATCACTTACAATTTTCCCTGTTTCCATTTTTTTTTCTCCATTTTCACCTTCTCCATTCTGCAACAAAAAAAAAAGAAGAGACTTTTATTATTTTCCTTATTTTTCAACACCTGTGTAGAAGGCATCAATCAGATTGATCATTTTTAATGATCCCCATAGCAAGTAGATGTGGAATCGATCGATACCTGTACCTATTTCTACGATCGATGCCAATCTTGCAACAGTGGCATGTAATTCAGGGGCGTGGCAACGTCCAAGTCCTGTCGGGTGCTAACGATCATAATTAATTCTCCCCCATGGTTCCAACTCTCCAGCTTGCGAAGAGAGTACCAATGCATTGGGAAACTATAGGCAGATAATGTTGGTTAAATCTGGATACCGACGACACGTAAACGTTTTCGTGAAAGAGGGGGAAGAGAAGGTGAATCAACTGATCTAACACAGTACACCCATTAGATGGTCCACTGGTTATGCGCCCATGTGAGATGCAGCGGCTAGCGCCTGACCAGAATGAGAAGAAGGGGATATACTTGGTGGCTGGATATATCGACAACGGTTATATGCAGAATCCATTTGGACTAACGGAGGAAGAGGCGCCCCATTCTGTGTTCTGTTGTACATAACATTCGTCTCCAACTGCATCAACATGGAGAATTACTATTACATTCGTTCGACTTGTGTTTGCAGTAGGACATTCTCATTTTGTTGCTATTTTTTTTTTGAGGTGCGAATGGATAGAACTGGAATTTCACATTTTCAGTGGGGGCTTATGGCTTTTTAATTGACTTGTTTGACGATAGAATAATCCAGTTTTGCTCTGTGGCACATTTAAAAATTTTTGCTTTACAGTTATGCATTGAATTACTGGTTACTTGGAGAGATTGAGAGGGAGAGGGAAATTCGCCTCGGGGAGAGATATATTGTTTATTTGATGATGTGTTTTTTCTTGTATTTTGTAATTCAGAGTCCGGGGGAGTTGCCTTCTTTTCTGCAGATTCAGGAGTTCCTGTATCTGTTCTATTTTATTCTACCTCAATCAGGATTTCTCATCAAGAAAAACATGACACGGGCTTTCATTGTCGAACGCTCGACCCAAATATTTCATGAGTCTTTTTTTCCTTTTAGAGAGGATTATTTGAGGAGCTATCAGATTTTTGTGATTCTAGTGGGTGTTCCCGGTCTCAGTGAGTGTGATGGTGAGAATCAATTTTCTCAGTTCAACGAGAATGCAAATTCACGAAGGGCACTTGATTTCTCTGTTTAATTGAAAACACAATAGAATTTGTACTTGAATTATTCCAATTTCCTCGATCTGCACAAAGTTGTTGATGAGTAATTTGAAATTAATAGCTAATGTGCAGGGGTCGGGAATTCCTACATCTAAATGTATCAGAGGCTATTGTGAATTTCTCGATTACGAGAGGGGATAAACAATGAAAATTCAAATTTTAACACCAATGCCATTCACATTTGTATTGCTCACAATGGGATTTTCAAATTGATTGAACCAGTTGTATGTGTGAATATAAGCATTAGTACTCGCCAGTAAAATGGAGCAGTAAGTGGTAAGCAAGAATAAATAGGAGGAAGCTCCAAAAATTATTAGTAAATAGGGGTGTGCGAATAATTCGAATCCACGAATTATTAGTATCGAATCGAATATTGAAATTAATATTCGATTCGAAACTCGAATCGGATAATTCGAATATTTTGGAATATTTTCGAATAACTCGAATATTTTCGAATAATTCGAATACTTTTAATCAATTCAAATATTTTCGAATATTTTTGAATAATCCGAAAATTTTCGAATTACTCGAAACACTCCAATTATTCAAATTTTGGAATTATTCGATTCGAAATTCGAATCGAATAGTAATATTCGGTTCGATTCGACTCGTACACTATTCGCACACCCCTATAAATGAAACAAGAACAGAAGATAAAAAAAGGAGAATTATAAAGTATTTTTTCGATCTTCCGTTTTTGGATTTTCTCCATCTCTTTTTTAGTTCTTCGCAAGTATTTTTCGAATTTTCCCCAATTCTTTTTTGAGTACCCGAGTCGAAAAATAAGCCTTCATAAGATGTAGTTTTGACAGCAAAAGAGTCCTCGTTTTCGGAGGTATTTTGAAAATTTCCAACATCAACGTGAAATTAAACGATGCCCATTTCGCTAGAAGTCATAAAAGTATTGAAATCATTCGGTGTTAGAATATCGTTTTGTATCGTCCTTACTCAAAAACGACGACTCATACCATCAAAAATCTTCGTTCGACTTCAATATTTAATGAGGGTAGGACGACTTTTGACTTCGAGTTGACGTTGGATAGTTTCATTTTTATGACCCTTGGAAAATATGTCTATCTCTCTCTAATCCTTTTATGGCTTGAGGAAGGCTGGGATTACAGGTACAAAAATGGGGGTTTCCCCATTTTTTTGCACGATTAAAAACACTCATTTGCAAATTAAAAATCTGGTTCATTTATTTACACTCGAATTGGGAAAAATATACATATACAGATCACTAAAGGCAGGCTATTTCAATGAAGAATAATAAAAATATTATGTATACGTCCATGCATCTAACATATCATATGTCTAAACACGTAAATATATCTAATACATCATATGAATTATATTTTACATATTTTAAAGATATGATGGAAGCACTAGTTATCAAAAAGTTAAGGGAATGGCACTAGTATCTGGACAGTGAAGAATGAACTTATTGAAATGATAAAAGATTTCATTTCAGTCAATCAAACAATTCAATCGTTTTTTATTTTGACACTTTGCAAGTATTGAAAATCTGCTTTTCTCACTCAAATATTGATTATTAGTATATCTTGCCACTACCTCCGTAAACTGGGGTATGTCCGGTAGCTGGGTCCACCATGGTAATAGCGTCTTAAAAGCTAATAGAAGGAATTTTGTCTCAAATGAAATTAACAGGCAGAATATCACTTTTGTTTTTCACTATCCAGAAAATCAATGCAGAAATTACGGCGAACTAAACAGTACAACACTTTATACATAAATTCACTTCGACTGCCTTGAACGATGCACTCCTTACAAGGGCTGGTTTAAGACTGAATTTTCGACGCCTCTGGTCTTTTAATTTCCCGAAAATAGCGGGAAAATACCTCGAACCTTCGTACTTTTCGGTATATTTTGTTTTATCACCCTCTCGTCATAAAAATGGGACATACCTGATGGAAAAAGGACCACAGTATAGCTGTACCCAGTACGGCACACTGGCAGCCCTTTGACCATTGCGGGTTTGGTATCTGAGAAACGCATAAAATATCGATCGATTAAAAAAATTGAAATTTTCAAACAAATTTTCTTCACTTGATATTTCATCAAATTCATCCTCTGAAAATGCATCAAGAATATCTAGCCCACAGCAAGATAAAAATTTTTTAATTTCAACAAATACTAAAATTTTTCAAAGTCTAATTGAGTTTGAAAATTTTCTAAGTTCCTAAATGAAGGAAAACTTAGCCTGACAAAATGATAGCCCCATCCTTCTCTTGAGAATTTCAGGGGGACCATAAAATTTTTATGATTATTATACCCGTGACCGTCCGTACTCGACGGGGGTCAAAATTTTTTGAAGACCTGTAACACCAATTCGACTACTTATGAAGTTTCTGTCCGTTTGTCGTTTCGAATCTTCATTTTAGTGTCGTATGATGGTGCAGGAAAAGGTAAAACGACGATAGCAGCCGTCAAATTGAAGTTTTGTGACTCCCTCCAAAATTGTTGATGTCTTTGATGTTGAAAAACATCAAATGAAGACATGGAAAAAGGTTGGAGAACAAAAGAAATGACACTCGAAGCAGTCAAAACTACATCTTACGACGACTTATTTTTCGACTCGGGTATACACCTAACCCTTCTTTGAATATTCCTAGATTCGTTTGTGAGAAGACTTGGGAAAGATTTAAAGAATACTTGATACAGAGATTTTTCCCCTCTCAGTTAAATCTTCATTATTTCTGCTCTTCACGTCTTTTAATTTTGTTCCCTCCATATTTTTGGAGCTTTCTCCAATCAATTTTCATCAACCACTTACTGCATTACTTTACTCACGAGTACTAATTCTTACAACCGCGCACATCATTGATTTAAACAATTAAAAAATGACGATGTACGAAGTTTCATGTCCTGTTAATGTGTTATTCTAGAATTTCCGAATGAATATACACGGAAAACAATTTCTTATAGAGAATTGAATTTTGTTTTGTATTCCGTAAATAATAGAAGGTAATGTTATAAATTTTATCATAAGACATCATCCTATTCATTTATCAAGAAAATTCAATTTGACAGGTGTAATAATTCATGAATATTCGAGACACGTGAAAAAAAAACATCGGGAAATAATAGAGAATGAAATAGTGTAGGGGAAGTGAAGGTAAGGGGGAGGATAAAAAAATAATGAAAAAAAAAAACACGTGAACTTGGCTCGCGCGACTATAACGTTTCTATCGGGTAAACTTCCTCCTCAGGGAGATAAGGGCCAGGCCCAGCAGGTATATGTATCTATTTACAAGCGTGTAACGCGATCCCCTCCTATGTAGTTTTCCCTTTGCTACATGAGAGAGTGAGGGAGACAGTCGAAAGGAGAAAATAAAAAATGAATAGACGAAGAGAATGAGAAAGCGGGAGAGAAAATGATGCTGAGGGAGAAGCGAGGGAATGATCGTTGGTACACTCACTATGGCCATGCTGATACAAGATAAATTGTTGCCTATCGAATACTTGTCTGAATATACACAATTTAACGCGTACACTTGCCTACGATACAATGCACGAAACTAACAGTCTCTGTACACGTTTACTTTGCTAGTTATCATATTCCGTTGCATGAAAATATGGAGGATATAATATTGAATACAATTTTATGAGCGAGAAGCAGAAGAGTAAGAAATTGAGAATAATCAGTTTTCCGATTTTATTGAATTTTCTTCCAAGAATTCGTAAAAATAAATTTGGATAAATTTTTGTAAAGGGGAAAAATAATTCTAGTTTCAGCTACTTGAAAAAAATAATGTTTTTAGCATTTTATTTATCAATTTTTTCGTCCAGTCGAAGCATTAAGCTGTTTGTAGACTCAAACCGATTTTTGTTTGAAGAAATTTTGATATTATAAATAATTACTAAAAATAATTTGAGTTATCTGCTTTGAATTTGAAAGAAAAACTTGAAATAATTTGTTTTTTTTTTTAATTAATTTTATCTTGAATAGTTCCACCCCTTGTGATGGTGTATTTTCTAACAAAATTATGATCGAAGTATTCCGAAAAAAAAGTTGAAAAAAAATATTCAATCTTTTCGAGAAAGATGAGAGAAAAAAAGTATAAAATTCAATTAAATGAAAAAGCGAATGGAATCAAACTTTCCACTCTTATCTTTCTAGCGATTGGTTTAAATCATGGATCCATCGCACTTGTTAATGCACCCCGCGTACACACAGTGTGTGTATGCTGTTTCTGTACGCGCTCGGCGGTCCCGTGCACAAATTACAGACTTCGTTAGAAATTCTCTATCTCTCTCTCCCTGTCTACCCCACCCCTCATTCGGTTATCAAATTGGCCGATCTACACTGCTGAAGCCCCCTCGTAAAAAACAATTCGGATTTGTAAACTGAGTATGTATATGTGGAGAGTTGTGCGCCTTTGCTTATCCATTTTGCCGCTCTGTGGCCACAGGTTAAGTTGCATTGCATTACTGTAAACCGAATAGAAGAACTAGATAAATGAAAAAGAGATGCTTTTCTCTGGATAATTTGAATTTTTATGCGTAAATTGCTTGAAGGAAGAAAATTGAGAACAATGCGTTTATTGATTCAGGAGAAGGGGCAAAATGAAGGTTCTGATGGAATTCTGCGATACTTTGTGCTGTGCGATCCACCATGTTACATTATTTTACTAAAATATAGCCTACCATTGATGTTTATGAGTCAATGCTCATTATAAACATTTAACGTCATTTTAGGACATTACGATACAAGTTCTAGAAAGCAGTTTTTGACAAACGTGCACGCTCATGAGGTAGAGACTAATTTTTTCATGTTTATCTTATGACATTTCATGATACTAGTGGAAAAGAGGCGTTTTTCGCGTATGGAACGTGAGAAAGTGTCGTTTTTCGCACTTATGTCATAAACGATTACTTTTTACACAGGGTGCTGGAAAAAAGGGTTTTATAACCTCACTTTGCTCGGTCCAAAACACATTTTTCCACCACCCTTGAGTAAAAAAATACTTTTTTACCCATGGGGCTGGAAAAATGGGTTTGTAACCTCACTTTGCTTGGTTTGAAATGCATTTTTCCAGCACCCTTGGACAAAAAAATACTTATACGCACCATGGGTGGATAAAAGTTAATTTCGACAAAATTTTTTCATTCTCGCTTCGCGAAATTAATTTTTTCCCGCCCTAGGTGCGTAATGTACTATTATCTTAAATTTACCTGGCCATTCGGGATGAGCCTTGAACAACCCTGAAATTATCTACGGTCCACACATAAACCGACCCAGGAGTCCAAACTCTTCCTATCACAAGTTTGTTCTCAAATATTCCAAATAAATAACAATAAAGGAGAAACGCAAAAAGCCTCTGGAATGAGGTTTGCTCCGACTATCTTCAGAAATGAGATAAATACACCTCGACCATCAGCAAATGCAGTTAGTTGATTGAAAAGCTATGGATTTCAACGTTATTGTCAATCACAGCTCCCAAGTAAAGCTCCAATGGTTCAAGGTATAAAAATATAATTGATAAATAATGAATTAGTAGCTAAAGAAGTGAGTTTTCATTTCAGTACACAACATTTACATGTTAGAGAATTTCCAGTGTATATTCGTCATATTTTGAAGCCAACATTTCCACTGTAGACAATGCTCGTAAAATACCAAACATACGTAAAAGCCTCTCAAAAAAAAAAGTGCAGAGATTTTTAACCATCTGCAGAACTCTCTCATTTCTCGAAACATAATGATAAAATCTGAAGAATGCAATTTCTCGTCATCTTGGCATAATTTACAATGAATATCTCTGGATCTTTGCAAAAGCCACCCACATCCGCAAACCCCTTTTCTTCACATTGTGTTACTCTTTTACGTGCACATACCTGTGTACACATACACTTTATAATATATCCCTGAGCTTCTTCAATCTCACTCGAGTCTCATGGGGTCGTCTCGGCGTCCAGACGTAACAACGTGACTTATCCTTAGGCGTGTATACGCCCTTCCTGACATACACTTGAGTGAAACAAAAAAGAAAGGCATACGAAGTGATCCTTGATTCGCTTCTTTTTTATTCGTTTTTCTGTTTCATTTGTCACGTGAGAAGAGTGACGCTTGACACGAGACGTGCACTTTTAATGGAAAAACTTTAAATCCTTCAATTCTCTCTTCTGTTTTTATATTTATTTCATATTTCATTTTATCTTCTCTCTCTCTCTCTTTCTCTTTTTTTTTTATTTTCATTTTTTCTCTACCAAACACCCTGCATATAATACGCATTATTATCAGAAACGTGGAAGGCTCAACGCTGGCATTTTGCCCAGTTTCTGTGCTTTTGGGTTAAAATAAATAAATACTCCTGGCCACCGCCACCACTGCAGAGACAATCCTATTCCATCCTTTTTCTCTCTTTTTTGTTTCTCTCTGTCTGTTTCCTCCTCTCATACCCCACCCACCCCTCCCCCTCTCCGCCCACTCTCGGTGCTCTCTCATTCCCTCATTCGCGGAGGCCTCTATTCTACTGTGCGTATCTCGCATGCTTTAATCCAGACGAAAATTTTACAGAATGTGAGCCAACACAACGGAGGTAAAAAAAAAATAGGAAAAAAAAATGAAATAAAATAAAATTACTAGAAACAACGGGTACCACTTTTCTACCGTGAGATTTGCGTTTTTGTAGGAAATAAAAATGTGATGAATTCTTTAAAATAAAAGAGTAAATAATAAAAAAAAATGTCAGTACTTATGAAATTTTATTAACTATTAATTCTATATTCACTGAATTATTCAATCAAAAAAAAAAATCGTATAAATTCATTTACTACTCTCGTCACAGTAACAATTTATTGCCTCTGTTATTTGCAAATAACAATTTTATCAAAAAATAACTCGGCGTAATTAAAAAATCCAAAGAATTTAATTCTATCGAAAACTTTCATGTGAAATATGCAATTTTAACGTTCGAAAACAGAAAAAAATGGCTTCAATTAAATTTTGAAAAAATGCATATTTCATTTATCAACAATGTCGACTCAAACAAAGAGGTATTTCCCTTTTTTTTTCCTTTTTCACCCTCCCTCTCTCTCTCTCTCCCTTCATTCCGTAATGCCGCACGTAATTTGAAATTTATTGGAACTCTGCCGGAATAAATAGAAGCAGAGATAAAAATAATTGACGGATATTAAAGTACTCAAGGTCACATTGTAATCATTCGAAATGTTCATTTTTAACTGCTCCACCCTGTTCAGCAGGAGTCACGGAGTAGTTGAAAATAAAAGTATAAAAGAATGGCTCTCTACCTCACTGAAGTATTGTGAATGCTAGTAAAATGGCCTTGTCATGGACAATAAAAAATAAATAAATAAATAAACGAAAAAGACAAAATAACAATCATAAAAAAGTGTGTGTTAGAGGAAAGAGAGAATGAGAGGATCTGTAAAATGAGCCAGTAAAGCCAATAAAATGGAGAAAGAAATAAATGCTCTTTCTCTGGCAAAAAACTAATTATATTAAATGACGTGAAATTACAGATGTGGAGATCACGTGAAAACGCCATTCTGAATTAAAAAAAAAGGGGAAAAAATTTTTTTGGGGTCAAGAGAAAAAAAAAGGGGTTGAATCGAAAATTACGAAGAGAAGTGGAAAATTTAGGGGTTATGTAATGCTATTACCACATGAATATTAATACAAATTGTTGAAACGCATTTTGCTTCTTAAATGCCTCATTTAAAAAATAAAATCAATATTAATGTTTGGAAAAAAGGCGGTGATATAAAAAGTATTATGCAAAAATTGGAATCTGTCGTGCAGAAGCTCCACAATGTGCAATCATGTGCATTAGGTATAATACGAACAACGGTTTTACGTGATAAAAATTATTACAACGCTTGAGAAGCGAGCAAAAAAAAATCTCGTATAATATCAGTTTTTACCTGTTATTTTTTACATTTAAAATTTCTCCATTACTCTGTGAAAATTACCCAATTCACTGTGATCCCAACGTGATATTAACAATTCACCCAAGTTAAATAGTAAAATGAAAATATAAAATGTTTGAAATAAGTTCACGAATAGAGTCATATAGCTGTATCATAAATTTAATATCTTGTAATACAGTCAATCGAAGTGGAGAAGTCGTGGAGCCGTTAGTAAGATTATATGGCCACCTTTTCATAGTTGTACATGAGTTAATGTCTTCAGCATCATAGGTTAAACGTTCAAGAGCAATATTCTACGTGTCGAAGATTGTTCTATCACGTCATTTTAAAATTTATAAATAATAAATTTATAAAATTATATTAATGTCTCAATGATTAAGTGATTGTGAATGTTTTCAATTATTTTCTTTTTCTCTCTTTTGATTGGGAAATAAATTCGAACTGGTTGGAAATATTTTTTTCGTTGTAAATAACACGTGAATGGTAACGTAAAAATTTTCAGCAATGTCTTCATAAATAATTTAGACGTGACGAGTTGATAATGGCTTTGGTTTAACGACATTTCAATTCTTTATGTGATCCCTTTGGAATTCAGCAGTCTATATGGTTGATGCAGTGGGGAGAGGGGGGGGGGATGGAAGATGATGCTCTTATGTGCAGCCAGGTTTACGCACTTTAAACTTGTATGTGTGAGCTTCATGTATGACGATGAAATACGCAAACCGTAAAACTGTCGAGGCCTCCATCCTCGTTAATATTAATCGTTCTTAATTCACCAAAAACATTAAACCTCATCCAGATGGTCGTTCATTCTTTTACGGGCTCAATGAACATAATACACTGATGAGAATTTCTTTCGGAGAGTTTATGGAGTTGGTGGAATTCCGAAATTGCATTTGAGTTTTATAGAAATGCCGAGGAAACTGGTGTTGAGGGAAGTAGTTTAGTCTGATAATTATTAAATTTTCATTGTCTCCGAGTGATTATAATCCATTTTTACATATTTCAGGATAATTCCCAGACATTATTTGATGAATGATGGAGGGCCACTTTTTTTAGAGACTTTTTTATAGATTCCAGAGGATCCCTCTATATTTGACTCGTGTGTCCAGGACCATTATCTATATTTGACGTCCCTTCTCTCCCTATCCACACTACATCACAGTCGTATCTCATATGCATGGATCTGCGCAACCGATTGCCCAATGAATGAACGGAATTATGAAAATTTGAAAATTCCTACCGGAATGCTTATTTTTTATCGGTCCTCTTATTTGTTAAAAAAAAATCGTTATAGGAGACAAGATAATTAGGGACAATACGAGTTGTATTTAGTCAAATATGAAAAGCAGTCAAATTTAAAGGAGTCAAATATAGGGAAATTCCACAGTACACTGTTAAAATTTTTTATCAAGTTACATTTCTACTGAAATTTCAGATGATCACGTTATTGAAAAATTAATACATCATCGATTTTCAAATAATTTCACACCTGGATATCAATGAAATTTGTCAATTTCAGTTCAATTGTTTCTTGAAAATTTTGTAAACATAGGAAAATTCAAAACAAAAAATGAAAATTCAAGTCATTTTGATTTTGAATATTCATGTTCAATTGAAAATTCGAGTAAATTGTAGAATTTTCATCTCAATTCTACTTAAAACTCATAGATTCTTCTGAATTCCCTCTGAAACTCACAGATTTCATAACAATCTTCCCATTAAAAAAATTGAATATCACGTTTATGAAAATTCTCATCAAATGGTCTATGGAATTTCCATGTTTTTCTAACAGTTTAAAAAACAAATGATAATGAAATTAGCACACATCTGAAAAATTGAATTATTCTAACCAAATCAATTATTATGAAAAAATATTTGAAAAATTAGCACTTCTAATTTTTTGAATTTTCTACATCTACATATTTCTGATGTTTTCAAAAAAATTGTCAGATGTTTACTATTGCCAGTACCATCAGAAAAGTGTTCTCAAAACTATATACACCTTGAAAAGGTGAGGGAAATAAAGGAGCACGTTTGAGATCGGAAAACGATGAAATAGAGAGTAGCTGCACTCTAATTCTCGATTTTTAACCGAGTAAAGAAGATTAAAAAAAGGGTTATAGTTATTCCTCTGCTTTTCACTTTCTTGTTTTCTCCGAAAACATTTGAGAATTTTAATGCACCTCCAGTAGTAACCACTCCAAACATCCAAGGTAAAACACAATTGTTGGGTTGGCAAAGAAGATAATTTAACTTCAAAGATTTTCACTTTTATTATCTCCCCTTGTTTCTTCTTTTCTCTTATCTTTCCTTTGTTTCTGTATTTTCTTCGTTTTTTTTTTTCAGTAGTTGGACCGTAGTAAGTACACATGACCCAAATCAGTGCAACAGAGGAGAGAAGAGAAGAAGAAAAAAAAATGAAGCAGCCAAATAAACTTGCGGTAGAAGTGCATCAGAGCTATTGGATTTGAGGTGAAGGGTAGGGGAGTTTGAGTTTCTTACAGTGGATAGGCTATCTAACATGGGGCGAGGGGATACAGTCAGGGCTCGATCTACGGGGCCACAAATAAGAGATAAAGCTAGCCTGGCACCTACCTATCTACGATCTGGACCACCCTATCTAGACCAGAGGTTTCCGATGGATAAGAGAGCTCCTGTATGTGTGGGCTCCTGGGTTGAAATCTCACCTCATACCAAAACCATTCAACATTGGTTAGATTGAATTATCACCTTCGATCGTAGCACACGTAATTCTGGTGTTTTTTTCCCTTTTCATTCATCACTCGTATACCACTTCCCTTTGTCTCTCGTACCTTCTTTTTTTTTTTGGATTCCTCGTTTCGTGCTGCTTCCTTAATTGAAGAGCGGAACGAAGCTGGAAGTGCAGACATTCTTGAAACAGAGAAATTCAATTTTCATTAGATTTTAATTGATTGGAATCTCCGGAATTTTCGGTGAATATTTTAAGGTAATATCCCAGAGGATGCGCGATAAAACAGAAAAAAATGGAGATTTGTAGGTTAGTTTCCAATTAATTACTGGTAATTCGGGGAAATGTGCTTTAATTCACCGGAAAAGTGATTAAACTATTCGAAAGTCATATCTTCAACTTAGGAATTTTTTTTTTGTTTCTCGATTCTTTTCACATTACTAATCTTCTATCGAATCCATGAGATAGAGAGAGAAGCAAATAGTTACGATTACCTTCTAATTGAAATGTCTCAATGAGTATACGGAGAATTGAATATTTTTTTCTTCTAGCTTTTAGTTAAAATGTTGTCTTTGTCAATAGTTTTCAAATAATGGGTCGAATGTGTGGTTTTTAAGGATTCCCGTTATTTCTGTCTGATTTAGGGCGTTTCATCACCACCACTTTTTTCAGTAACTTCGATAATCCATATCTCATAACCTATACAGAGAAAAGTTGTGAAAAAATTCTGGAAAATGTAAAAAAAAATCGTCGTCAATATGGAACCAAAAAAATAAGGGTTCAGCTTTACTCGAGTTCACTGGGATACTATCCTAATTGGAATTATGATAAAAATCTAATTCATATAGGCTTAAGGTGAGTGAGCATTTACCCCAGGTAGATGAAAGGGATTTTATAGTGTTTAAAAATTGAAGGAAGATGATATTATAAATATGTGAAGAGCTTTTGGGTATTTGGAAATTTCTCAAGAGACATTTTTTGTAGCTCATGAAATTCTCTACAAGAAAAATCTCCTGAGGAATTCCCATCAACTCGATAATTCCTGAGATATTTTCATGATCATCTGCATAAGATTTCTCAAATTCATCTTTATCGTAAAAATATGTGTTTGTCAAATTTTACATTGATTTTTAAAAAATAT
Organism: Aleiodes alternator; assembly: GCA_963921955.1. NCBI lineage: Eukaryota > Metazoa > Arthropoda > Insecta > Hymenoptera > Braconidae > Aleiodes > Aleiodes alternator. The sequence goes on along the minus strand of OY998109.1, from coordinate 6,369,289 downwards.
ATTTTTATTGATTCAAATGAAGGAAAAATTTCAATTGAAATTGATAAAGTTTCATCACTGTTTAATTTTCGTGTAAAGTATACATGGAAAATTAGACCAGTGTACTTAAACACTAATCGGTTTATAATTGCATTCAAATGTAGTGGCGATTAGCTGAAAATCATTTACACGTATATTATCCTGTAGCATAGTACTGCAAACTCCATTAGGTACATACGTAAATGTCGATAGAATACAAGTATAAACCCCTGTGCATATCAGACAACTGGTTAGCCCCCTCATCCTCCCTCTCGCACTCAGTACAGTATATACCCGTGTCTGGGCCTGTAATTATCGTACTGCCGTTACCACCTGCGTGCACAAGTGAGAGTAGAGCACCTGCTTTGAGTAATACCTTCAAATGCTCAATTTTCTTACGAAAAAACACGGAAATTTATGTTTTAAGTGGACACTTGAAATTACTTGATGTTTTTCTCTTTCTCTCTCTCTTCAAATTACGAAACGAATTTAATACGAAATAAAGAACAGGGGAATATTCAATGAATGGTTAACACGAAAATTCAGGAAGCACAGGAGAATTGGGGAAATTTCGTGTAGTAGCGTTAATTCTCGTGTGCACTAACATTGATTTAACTGTCGTTAGTATAACGTTACCTACGACGACCCATAACAATTAAAACTTTGTGCATTGCCTTAGTGAGAATTTTGCTGTAAGTGTATACATCCCTTCAACGATAAAGTTCGAATTATGATGAACGAGAAAATGGGATGAATTTAATATTTCAATGGAAAGCGGATTCTATTGAAAAACTGATGGCAGAATTGATTTCTTGATTTGTCAAAAAAAAAAAAAAATAGTTTTTTCGTAAACTCCGTCAGTCAGAAAAAAAATCGTAAATCATTCTGACCTGAGGGTCCATTTCACTCCAGTTTCGCTTATTTAATATAAATCTTACCTAAAAATCAAATCACGTATCATTCAAAACTCATGCGAAACTGTTCTTCGTAACAAACATCCAAGAAATCACGACAGAATGGACCTGTAGAGTAAAATGATCAAATCCTAACGCGATTTTTTTGGATGTGATGGCTTTTACCTGAGAAATTGAAAAAAATACCCAACAATTGAGAAATGTCGGAGCATCTTCTCAATTTTTTTCAAATTTTTTCATAATATCCTTGACTTCAAAAAAAATTCCTGATTTCACCTCAAAGATTCATTTTGCGCTTGTCTTTCCTACATGGCTCACACACAATATTCAGTTTTTTCAAATATTCCGCGGTGGATTTCCAATCAGCCAATCAAATTTACGCGAGACAGGATTTTTATACCGAATATCAAAGCTAGACTTAATCTCCCAACGTATTGTTCCATTAAAAATTTCAAGTCTCTCCACAAATTTTCACCGATTTTCCTACTCCAAAACCTCAAATTCCAACAGAAACGTCTCTCCCATAAAATAAAAATCTGATGAGCTTGCGTTTGCAATCATCAAAGCAAACAAAATTCACAAAATAGAATGACATTTCATTTCAGCTGAGATAACCAACGTGATCTCCTTTTTTTTCCTCAATTTCTCGTTTCATATAAAGAAAATGACGAAATCACGATGAAAAGAACACAGAAAAACAAAAAAAAAACTCAATGTACCAGAGCAAGTCGTATCGATTTGTCGTACAAATTTTCGCGTACGTGCGGCGCTTGGTAAGTCACAACAATGGGTACGTCGACGAGAGCGGACTCGAGCAGGTGAAATAGACGGGGAATAACGGTAGAGAAAAGCAATGTAGAAGAGAAGAGAGAGAGAGAAGTAGAATGGGCAAGACGACAGGGAGATACTGTTGGAGATGAGGAGAAGAGAGAGAGGATTTTCAGTCCAGTACGTTGCAGGCGGTACAACTATATATACATATATATATATATATATGAAGATCGAAAGATGTGGTGGGTTGGGTGTGATGTATAGGCAAACCGAATAAATCAAGTTCCATAACAATGGCGTGAAAACATTCGCCGTTGGTTGTATCGGTATTCTATGAAATGCAAATTCCGCAAATAGATTTCTATATTGCATTCGTTAATATTACATTGGTTAGACGGCTCTCACGGGAGAAAAGAGAATAAAAATGGTAAAGGAAACGAGAAATTTTTTAATGAAATATATGCAATTAAATAAACTGAAAAAGAGAAATAATAAGCATCTAATTATATTTATTGGTTATTTTAATCGATCGTGTATTGTTGCAGAGAGAGGAGTGCTGGTTAATTTACGAGTTTTTTTTTTTTTCAAAAACAGCCATTTCATCCTTTTATATACCATACAGTTATGTTTCAATATCACGGTACACGATTCACCCTGGAGCACTCTTCAAGGAACAAGCGAGAGGAAAAGAGGCAAGGAGAGAAGAAAAAGGTGGAGACGGAAAAGTGAAACGTTTCACGCGATGTTGCCTCGTCACCTTGTTCAACGATTGGCAAATGTATAAGTGTGATAGATTGTAATTGAAATGAAAAACAGTTTGCGATAAATAAATGATGAAAAAAAAAGGAAGAATGAAGGAAAGAGGAGAATAAATAAACACAAAACGTAAAAATGAAAGTTCCATTAGCACGTGCATTGCATTTCAATGGTGAAAATAACAGAGCCGTTATTCTCGTTGTTTTTTTTCCACGAACGGATTTATTCTCGTACCTCTTTGTTTAAAACTCATTAGATTTTTTTTTCTTTCTATTTTTTCATGCATTTATCGACGATTGTATCGAATTACTTTACTACGTATTGATTGATTTTTTTTTCATTTAATAATATGAATGCTCTTGAATTTGTGAATTTAAACTGTATGCGCGTAGTCCATTCGCTCAACTCATTCCTCTATTCCAATCAATCAATAGTCCAGTCGTCCTGGTTAATATTCCTGAATCTGAATTGCAATAAACTCGTATGTAGTACTTGTGTGTGTGTGTGTATGTATCTATGGTTCAAAGATATTGAATCATAACGTGAAATAGCGAGAAACTGTTAACTCAAAACTAATCAATGTGAAAATATGCTGCCATCAATTCATCACGATAATATCTCACAAATGTTGTGTCTCACTTTATTCATTTAGCATGAGTCGTCAATTTTAAATAAGAAAAAGCGCCCAATGATTATACACATACATGTATATATATACACATATATATTAATAAATGTTAGTGTCAATTCTCATTAATATTCTAGTCTGGTGTTTTAATTTTTCAAATTCACGCATTTATTACAGAAATAAATTGACATGGCTGAGATATTTTGAATTTAACAAACGAGTTTTGTCGAAATGATAGTTATTGAGCACCAATAGTGTTTGTAACTTAACGGCCAATTTAACACTGACTCCAATGAATTGTAACGAATTCAAATTTTCAAATAATAGATTTTAATGATATCAATGGAAGTATAAATAATAATGCATTTGATAAATTTATTAACTAAATTCTCATTTGTTTTACTATTTGTACTCAATTACTTGTTTCATTACATAATGAGGAGAATAATCATCACTGTATTTTCCTGGGCAAAATTTTACATGATTATTGGAGCATTGAAACGTCAAGCCAGATGATCCAGAGAATTTCAGTTAGATGGAAACAGGCAGAGATAGAACTGTGATCATCATCCCTTCCCCCCCCCCTTCCTCTCTTCGCCTAAATGCGTGTGATGCATTCGCGTGATGGCACACTGCGTGCCATACCATGAACACGATTGGAAGTATATTGAACTCTGTGGTATGGTATTTGGAACTGTACATAGTATGAGGTATTGAGTCACATCCTATAGGTTTTGTAGGCGAAAGTTCAGCATGGAAATTCCCAACGGGTGATAATGGCCAAAAACGTTAAATACATTTGATCTCACACACAGTGTTCGTCTAGTAAAATTATGATTCAAAACCAGTACTGGCAATGAGCCCACAGTCACGTATCACAATGATTCAACCCGTGGTTTTAAATTTTCGGGGTAGAAATTTTGAATCAATTCCAAAAGATCGCACATTATTTCCACATACTAATGCTAATTGAAATATAATAGCTCCAGTGATTTCTGGAATATTTAATGGATAATTAGTGGTGAATATTCAAATATCATAATCTCGTATAAATAAGAGATATGTAATTTATGGTAATTTTTAGTTTGGATATATATTACAACAGCTGGTTAGAGTGCAAGGGTCAAATTGGGGGCGAATATGACAATGGGTGATTTTTTTACACCAGCTTGAAGGAGTCAGAATGTCAGGAATTCATGATCACACTGTTGGAAAAATTGAAATTTCATAGGAAATTCGATGAAAATTTTAATAAATGTGATACTGAATGTTTTTTAATGGGAAAATGCTTACGAAATCTGTGAGTTTCCGAAGAAATTCAGAGGAATCTATGAGTTTTGAGTAGAATTGAAACGAAAATTCTACAACTCACTTGAATTTTCAACTGAAAATGAATATTCAGAATTAAAATGACTTGAATTTCCTATTTTTTCTTGGATTTTTCCTATTTTTTCTAAATTTCCAAGAAACAATTGAACTGAAATTTACAAATTTCATTGATATTCAGGCGTGAAATTATTTGAAAATCGACGATTTGTTCATTTTTCAATGACGCAATTATCTGGAATTTCAGTAGAGATATAACTTGTTTAAAATTTCTGTGATTTTGCACGGAAATTGCGGACAGAAATTTTTAACAGTGCATAATAGATTCATAATTTGCGCTGCATCCAAGGATTCCAATTACTATCAAAGTGGATCAACCTCATTTGATTATCGATGCCGCAACATATTTTGACCTCCATCAGTTGGGCATCCCTAACGTATCTCGGATATTTGACGAATTCTCACTGGCATCACACAGAAGATCTGTCAGATTCAGCAGTTGAAGATGATTAGCCTAAGGGTGATGCTTTAATACACGAAAATTAAGGGCAAATACGTAATTCAAAGGCTGAAATTTGTTTTTGTTAAAATTTTAGATACGATATGGATCAAATGAGTAAACTACTATTTGGAAGCAATGTTGTCTTACATAACGCTGCATTGCCTGTGTTTGCGTACCTCGTAGCTTCAGCTTTAGGCAACTGCTGCAACAGACGCAACTGCAATGCAAAGTCAGTTAGCACAAGACAGAGCACATGTCAAATATTGTTCTATTTATTTATTTAATGATATTCTGTGATGAAGAATAAAAGAATCATGATATTTATTACATTCCTGTAGTATTAGGATTGTAATCATACAGTTCAAATAGTTTGATACTCCAATTGCACGCTTCTACTTCATTATGGATCTTTCGAATTCAACAAAGTCTATTGCAACGTGATCCATATGCATTTCTGCACGAATTCACTGGAAAATCACGTGGCAATTTTCACCAACAATTTAACATTGATCAAACCCATCCAGTATTCAACGGTTAATCATACAACTACTTGAATATATAAATAGCAATAGCAATTTTCGTAACTCCAACATTTGATAGTACTCATTAGAACCATTGAATCAATAAATAAACAAGTTACATTTAAAAATGAGAAATACACGGGGGTTTTTTTTATCATACACGATATTTGAGTTTTCAAAATTCATCAGAAGTATGAAACTAGTTAACTGTCTCCAGTGAGAAAGTTATTTTTTTGGATTCTTCCAGTCCAATATGAAAATACCACAATTCATCAGAACTAGTGGACAAAACTTTATTCCAATGTTTTTCATGAATTTTAGGATAGAATTAATTGCTTTTTGCTTGAAGTTTATTTATGGAAATACGTGGAATACATTTTACGTACATTTGGAACCGATGAATTTTAGAAAAATTCAATCTACTTTTTCCAATATCTATAGACTTTTTCATAAACTTTCATGTGAGAGAGAGAGAGAGAGAAAGAGAAAATAAAAAAAGTGGAATTCTCGAAAATTTTAATATAGTTTGTGCTTCAACTTTATTTTTATCCTCGAGTCGAGGGAATAATTTGAATTTTTCTGTTTTTCTCTGGTATCAGTATGAAGTTTCTCATGTAAATATTTGAATTTTTCGTAGTAACTTGTAGTTGTAAATTTTCAAACTTAAATTTAAAAATTATAATTCACATTGAATTCACTGTACAATTGAAATTTTGAAATTTAATAGAACTGCACAATGACAATTGTAAAAATTTGTAATTGTAGTGAAATTACAGCTTTCACTTCCAATAACTCCGATGATTGAGTACAATAATAATAATAATGAAAAAAATTGAATCCTCTCTGTTTAATAAAGTTTCTCTTCATTCTAGTGAAACTCTTCACCAACGTTACCCACAGTTTTTATCGCCAAAAAAAAAAATGCATTCAATCAAATTAATTAATGAAACACTTAAATTTCAATTGAAAGAATATTGTCATTTTAATCAAAGCGATAGTATCGAGCGTAACAGTATTGTTAACCATTGAAAATCCATGCTGATGGGGATTTGCCACAATTCGTCCCTGTGGTTCACAATCGCACATAGCCGACTACGAAACTCATGCCTGGAATCCCCCCAACCCTGTATACCAAAATGCCCACAAAGAACCAAAGCACTGGTACCAATCCTCCTCCACCTCTTCTCGTCTCCTTCCCCCCCTTCTGAAATACGTATGTGATGAGTAACGGTGTTGGAAGAGAGTTTCGAAATGACCGCATGTACACTGAATACATATAAACCTTGGTAACACTGGCAACCGGGGATGAAAGCTCACCCATCGTTTTATCCAAAATGGACAATACATATTCAACTGAGTTGAAAATTGCATTTATTTAAATGGCCATATTGCTATGTAGTTTCGATCATTCGAATTGTGGTTTCCACTGATCATCCTCTCCAATAGACCCACAGAGATGATGACGTCTCTATTTATTTATAGAATTGTATTATTTTTTGTTTATCTTCGTGAATTCATCGCAAATAATAGCAATTCAATTGAATTTTCCCCTATTACCACTTGTATTTACGAGCTGAAAACTTAACCTTTTTTTTTATGTTAATTCAAGTGATTATCTATACTATCGACGAATTTCAATGGACACTACCGTGCAAAATTGTGAGAAATGAATTTTCAAAAATGAAAAATTTTATACAGTGTAAATTATACTATCATTTGTTGATTCGATGACGTTGGAAAGAATTAACAATTAGCGTTTTGAAATATGCAAATTTGTTTTCTACAATGAAATATTTGCCTTATCGTGAAATTCATTGAATTAATGAAGGAAAATCATATAAAATTCGAGTTGAACCTGCTGTAGGGTGTTTTTTTCAGCACTTTTCCCTACTCCACACATCATCACTCATCGAAAAATCCCTTGAGATTTACTATACTCACTAAGCTAAATATATGTCAAAGCGCAAGGGCTGACACTATGTGAAAATTTTTTAATTACTCAGTGTATAAATGGTTATAACTATGTAATGTTGATTAATGTTAATAAAACTTGCAATACCGTAATACCAGTTTAACCTGCATTACAATCGACTTGCAATGTTTGGCAAAATTGTATTTAATTATTTGAAAAAAAATAATATTTTCTATTTCAATGTTAAATGCTTTGCAATTTATTTATTCTTGAATTAGATTAATTTTTATTATCTTGATTTAATTTGTCAAATTTTGGGTGTTACACTTCACGTGACATATAGCGTCTCTACATACAGCGACGAGACCTCCATAATTATTATAAAATTAATTTTCTCGCAGCATCCTTTCAACGGAAATTTCTCTAGCTTTCCAATAAAAATTCATTAATCATTTTCCTCGACGAATATATAATCAATTTCATAAATTCCCCATTTTTTCCTATCCTTTGCAAACCGATAGAAAAGAAAAACTCACAAATTACTTATATACACTTGAAAATGCTGTTATTCACAAATACACAGATATAAATTCAAACTACACTTATTTGTTAGTCATGTTATTTACATTGCGGTTGGTCGTTTCAGATTGCTGATTTTATCTCCACAAAGATAGAATTAGTGGTGAAAAGAAAATAAACCATCTTGAGAAGAAAAAAAAAAAAAGAATAAGAGAATGAGTGAATGATAAAAAAGAAAAACTGTTTATGAAGAAACGAGTGAAAAGATTGAGATGAAACGTCTCTAAATAGGTGGAGAATTGATAAGCACACTCAGTATTTCCGGAGGATGTCATCCGTGACTGGATTTCAGGCCTTTTGTACAACTTGTAAAGGAGCAAGTGAGAGAGAGAGTCAGATTGAAATGGAGAGAATCACACCGTTATACGACCCGGGACGCGCCACGACGCATCGTCCTCTAACATTTGATTCGATTATCCCCATTCGCTCGATAATAATTACGATATCTCTCTGCTTCTCTCTGTACTGAGAGTAGTACAGCATATAGGCATTCGGTGTTTACGTGAAATCACTGTTGGTAACGTTTGGAAACGGATACTTGTGCGTTTCCCAAGCGCGGTTAATGTCTAATTAGCCATTAGACCACGTGCATCTCACCCCAAATGCATCAATGGTCAAAATTTCGCAAACAATCCACTTACAAGCCTCAATTCGTTGATAAATCCCCTCAAGAAGACTTTAACGAGAGAATATAACCCATTAATTTGATTGGAGAACTGTTCGAGTTTCTGGGAAGGAATTTTTTGTTTACATTAATGGAATATTTCATTAAGTGCAGATTAATATTTAATTAAATTATTTTCAATTTAAGTGTACTCATGAATAAATTGATGGTTCTTGTTTGAGTTGGGTGATTTAATGAATTGGAGAAAGCTTCTTCATTACATTAATGTAATAAATTTATGAGAAATAATAATTTTACATGGAAAACATCGATTTCAAAGTTACTGCTGTATTTATACTGCCATTCATTAAGCAAATAAATCAATGTATGATTTTCGGAAAATCAAAGTCTCATTATGGCAAGAGCAAAACTTTTTCTATGTACTTTTTCATGAAAAAAAAGAAATTCATCAGAACTACAAACTCCTCGTACATTCGTGATTTTCGCTTGGAGGAAGAAATAAAATATCGATGAAACGAGGAAAAGTATTGCACTGAGCAATGTTCATACCAACTGGGCCCAATGGATGTGTCAGTACAATAGTAAAGCAAAGCTTAATCATCGATGTTCTGGTCGTAATTTGGCAAACACGAATGTTTGTATAGAAATCACGAATGAATGGTGCAATTCAAATGGTCTTCTTGATGAGCATAAATCTGTGAAATCGTCATGCACATAAATCTGTGTTACTCATTGTCATTTATAATAACAAGAACGTGTGCATGTTCATGTCTTAGATTGACAGTAGCCTGAGCTGATATTTGATGAGATTATCAGGAAAAGAAAATCGGGGATTGTAAATTGGAAGAAATTCTGTGGAATTTCTGAATATATATATATCCAGGGAAGTGAAATTTTACAAAAACGGGAAAGGTCCACCCTCAAATCTTAACAACTAAAATTAATAATTTGAAAAAGTCAAAAAAATAAATCCTAACATATAATGTTCATCGAAATATTCCTGAATTTCTGAATAGAATCATCAAAAAAATGATGTTTCGAACAATTTCATTGATTTCGAGAGATTTTCATAAAGTCAAGCATCAAAACTGAGATGTTTTCATTTCACCCCTCATGTCCGTCTTACCCCATCTTCCCTTACTTTACTGGTTTCGATGGTATCGGCGAAAAACCGATTCTAAATGATAATCGATTTATTATGCAATAACATGTTTTCTCGTTTCTTTTTCTTTCATTAATTTTGAAGTGATGTAGGAATTCCTAGTGATGTAGGAATTTCCAGAAGAAGTTTGCATCAAAGGCGCCAAGCCTGGCTTTGGCCAATGTAACACCAAGACACTCTCTAACGTTACGTAAGTCCTCGAAATAAGGTTTTCTATAATAGAAGAGCAGGAAAATTGCTGATTTTTATTGGACACCCGGCAAGGAGAGTTGTTCAAGCAGTTAACTCCTTCAACCTTCTCCCTAACTTCTCCCCCCCCCCCCTTTTTTTCAACTTCCATCCCATTGTTAAATGTAAATATCATCGTGGCCTAGATTCATCGAAAAACACGTTTCTTTTCCGCACGATCAAATCGATGAATGAGTAGTATATATTTATCTCCAATAGCTCACATATTCCCCAATGCATTTGAACAATTGAGTTCACAAATTGAAAATCATCATTCTTCCTTTCTCTTACGGTGCATTATTTAAATATAAAAATTATACTGTCAACGTGAAATTTTTGAATAATTAATATTGCCTTGGGTGGTAAGATAATACGAAAGTTTATGAAATAATATGGATAAAAATTAAATGTGGATAAGAATTAAGGAAACTTCAAGAAAGAAAGATAGAGAAAAAAAGTGATAAAAATATTTAAAATTCTCAACGGCAAGTATCAAAGGATTAAAGTCGCGAATGCATGACAGTGACAATCCTTTGTTAATGTCGGTAATTCCTTGTATTCCATGGGGCATCATTTATTAAGGTGGCTTGCCACTTGGTACCTCATTCAGTCTGCACGAAAATATATATACATTATATATATATTATCCGTGGGTAATTTGTTTGGAAATTTTCGTCTCGGAGATCACAGAATGTGTAACAACTTGATTAATATGAAATATTCCGGAGTGAAAGTAGATAAGATAAATGAAATAGCAGATTAATAATTGGCTAATAGGGCGCTGACTCATCGTTTCTCTGGCCAAAAAAAATTTGATCTGAAATGGAAGAAAAATAGTTGAAAATTAGAATTTCAAGCATTCAATCCATCAACAAGTGTGAGAGACTGACATTTTCTTGCTAATCTGACCTCCGCCTTTTTTTTTGGCTCCTCAATTATTTTCCATCCTAGATTCACAAGGAGTTGAATGTATTCATAATGGGTTGACAATACAAGATCGTATTCTCAAACGAGCTTTCTGTACTTGTGAAACGCGCATGGAATTTAATGGCAGATAACCCGTACGTTCTAACAATACATTCCACACGCTTTGTCCCAAAAGGAACATTTAATCGAACACGATGAGAATCACATACGCATCAAATACACAAGCGTCTATTTGATCTTTCACGTTAGGTATTCACATGCAAAATTTCATGTACGATACGGAGAAGATAGAGATTTCTGGACATTTACGAGAGATTAATTTCTATGAATGCTCAAGCCATTGATTTCTTAATCGTATTGAATCGGAATATTTTCTATATTTCCCTGTTTTTTTTTCTTTACAATAAAAATGTTACAAAGTAGAATTTAATCGTGAAATTTTTCTCAATTCAATTCTACAAAATAACTTTTCCGATAATCCCATGGCTATTATTGATGGCAGAAAAATATTGGAGCAACAAAATAAATTTGAACTTTAAAAAAATCCTGAATGAGGGAGTGTGGCTTATTTGTTAAAAAAAAACGAAAAAAAAAATGTAGGAGTGAAAAGGGAGAGAGGCGAAATGGAATAATTCGAATTTATTCTCGAGTTCATTTCTGTGAAATATCCCGGAATCAGAACGAGATACGAGAATTTTTGTGAATACCTTCTTTGTGAAGAATTTTATCGACTACATGTAGAGAATATTAAGTTTTCAGACAAATCGATTTTATTCCGTTATCAGTTTTTTCTAAGAATATTTCAGAAACTAAGCGAGATAGATCTAATTTATCTCAATCCTCTATTTTTAGAAAGAATTCTAAGAGCTACAAAAAAAGATTAGGAAAAAATCGTTCCATCTCACTCAAGTTTTCGAGATACCGTGAAGGCACCAGTTACCGGACGGTTGAGCCAATGATACCAGTTCCCGGACAAATTAGAATTAAAATATTAAAATGATAAAAAAATTCAATTAAATGAATCAAACAATTCACTTGATTTTTATTTCAACATTTTGCAATATTGAAAAACTAGGTTTTTTCACTTGGATATTAATTATTAGTGTGATTTGCTACTGTGTCCGGAAATTAGGACCCGTCCGGTGATCGAGTCCACCATGATATATTTAAACATCTTATAAAGGGATATAATCGATTTTTCTGAAACTTTCATAATAATAACAAAAGAGATTTCTTCATAAATTTCCATAACTCAATAGTTCCTTAGATATTCTCAAAAATAATCTGTATTTGATTCTCAAGCTCATGCTCTCCCACGTCAGCACCATAATGCCAAATTTTAGATCGCATTAGAATAATTCAGTAGTGAAGAGGTAAAACAGGATAAATCGACTTATCTTTGAGGTCATTTCAAAGGAAATATCTCGGAAACTAAGCGAGATAAAGTGATATTACTCATTTGTTCTTGTAGAGAATTTCAAGTTTTGCAAAAGAGTTTTAGGGCAAAATTGCATTTTCTCGGTTATTTTCTGAGGTATTTGCAAAAAACTTAATGAGAAAAAAAGAGACTTATCTTGTTTTACCTCTTCACTACTGAATTATATGAATTATTGTTTAAATCCCAAGACAAGCCAAAAGTCAACATGATAAAAGACATAATAACGTAAATGTTTTTTTCAACTCACCCACTGGATTAACTCATTTGTCGATGAAATTGGAAATGCGAAAAAAAAAGAAATCTCGTCTAAAACTCGTAATTGAATTGCCGATAGGTTATTCACTGTGATTGGTCTGCCGGACTGGAAAATACCTGTTACATTATAAACTCTACTTTGTTTCCTAAAAGTAAAACTGGATACTTTGATTCCTATTTAACGTGAGTGAATTTACATTTACTAACACGTTAACTAAAAAGTGGTAATCACTTCATTACACCGATGAAACTGCCATGTGCACTCATTTAATAACACAAAGCCCCTCGCCTAAAAAAAAAATTCTAAAATGAAGTGAATAGTCAAATGACATTCTTCCAAATCTCTCATTGATTTAAAGAAAAACCAAACAGTTCTACCTTTTTCTCTGAATAATCTCCACATTATTCGCTCTAATTGATAAGCAAACCTACAGAGAATGGCCTCCAAACTCATCAATAAGTACCAACCACTAGTGCTGCCTTTATCCAAACCATGTAAACTTTATTTGACAGAAGTAAATTTACACTCGTAAATTCACGAATCCGTAAACTCGATTCACATAATAATTTATTGATCAAATAAAAGTAAAATGAATCATTTGTACGTGAAAAATGAAAGAGAAAATGATAATTTGCGGAAAAAAGTCTACATTTCAATAACACCAGTTAAGGATGTTCTACCGGTATTTCATCAAAATTAAAAAATGTAAGAATTCAATGAAAGTTTTTTCCAAGGTTTTCCAATTCATAAAGAAACCGTATGCAAAATTTTGGATATATTTCCATACCTCGTTCAAAAGTTATGAATTTTTAAAAAAATCATCGTTCAACATGTGTTCTTTAAAATTAAGAAACTTTCCGAAAAATTCTTCAAATTCAATGAAATTTTGGATATCGGTGAGAAATTACCCCCCGAACAAACGTTACTTTTCTATACGACGATTGGGTCAATAATTGGCATTAAAATTAATAAAAATGATTGAAAAATTGTCGCTGCAGCGTAAGTGCTGCCAACTTGTGTCACCAGAATTTCCTAGAATGCAACGCTTTTGTCAAAATAATTCTCAAACTAATAAAATAAAGAATAGAAAAAGTATCTGTAAAATGTAATAATAATAATATAATATTTGAACACCAACAATCTTCCATAATTACCTAAAAATAATTTTTTTGAGGAATTGAAAACTCATTTTTTCGTGTTTAGAGATTGGAACACTGACAAAATCACTGCCCCTCTCACGTCGCACAACCCCTGCTGACGGTCTATGTAGAACATCCTTAAAATAAAATGAAAAAGAAAACAACTCTGAGATTCAATGGATCATGCACGAGAGAACACAAGTCGGAAGGTATTCGTCATGATCCTTGAAAAAGTTTTTCTGTGGGAGGGCGCTTTCAAGCGTGATCGAACATTTCGACTTTTGCGGTGGGTGAAGAGTGCCCGTGATCGACATTGCTCCTTGAATCCTCCTAAAAGTCACACTAGTCCCTTCCCCCCCCCCCCCCCCTTCGGCTCTTTCCGTACTGCACAGCTCTCAACGTGCCAACACTCTTGTATGTTCTTTTCGTACTCAAACCTTTCAACTGAAAAACCAAGAAAAACAAAAGAAGATAATAAAAAAAAGTTGCTCCAAAAAGACTAGTCTATTTTTCAACTGTTAAAAACCGTGAATTCAATTTATTGTAAAGTTTTCTTTTAATTATCCTTCAAATATTTTCTCTTTTCTTATCTTTATCTAATCGTTTTGAAGCATAAAAGTGACGTTGTAGTGATGACTGGAGATTTGCAAGCTAAGCCATACTCAGTAGGGGAAGTCTTATCTCAGTGAAGTGGAAGAACAGCGTGCGGATAGGATCCACAAGAGCAAGAAGAGGGGGGGGGGGGAGAGGAAGAGTGACTTCGTGCAAAAAAGGGCTCGGCACTGTCGTGTGTGTGTGTTTGTGCATGTCTCTTGCCGGCGAGATAGGTATGCCGATGAACGAGAGAAAGAGAGAGACACGAAGAAATAGGTAAAATAGGGGGCGCAGGAAGGGGAGGGGAAGGGACAGAGAATGAGAGAAGCAGCAACGGCGTTGGCATCACCGGTCGGTGTGCGCTCCGAGTGAAGGGGAGGGGGCACCGAGTGTAGGCTCGCCTTTCTTGCTGGCCGCATGACGCGCTAGTTTCGGCTTGCCGCTCACTCGTGACGGTCGAAGATATTTCAACGAACACAGCCGTCTTGTTTACTTCCACGTGGAAGATGCAAATAATACGTTAATCGGGCAAAACAGTGTATGGTTTTTTTTTCACGTAATTTTCGCAATTTCTCATTAAAGATTGTTTTTTTTTTTCATTTGTCCATTCTTTTTTCTTTTTTTTCAATTCAAAGTGGAAAATGTAAACACACACACAGAGCAATGCTGATAAAATGTGTTTGAGAGTACATATGTGTGTGTGTGTTTTCTATGTGTGTGTGTGAGTGTATGTGTCTTTAAATAGCGATTGAAACTTGAATTTGGTTTAAAGAACGAAAGCGCATTCTTCAAAGTTTCCAGAGAAAGAGAGGCAGTGCGCGCACAAGGGTTCTCATTTTGTGTTGGTTTTCTTTTCTCTTGTTTTCTTTTTTTTTTTCTCCTTCAAAGCATTTTTCATTTCTTTGTATTGGTGAACAGTGAATTTACCTTTCATTTCAGAAAGTATATTTGTCAAAAGTTTTTTACCTTGGTTTATTATTTTGAAAAAAAAAGTGAATTTTTTATTATTATTATTATTGGATTATACACCACATTTTTCTGAGGATCATCATTGCATGGAGAACACTTCATGAGGTTAGTTCCAAGACTCTTTATTTACCAACATTATCAATATATTTTCACAAGTTTTTTTTTTTTTTTCTTTCATTGTGTACAGACAGAATTTTTCTTTTAGTGAATCTTCTCTTTGTGCTTGGTGTGTCTCTTGTGCACATGTGGAATTTGTAATTGTGAATTAAAGATTATACATACAGACACACAACGAGATGAAAGAACGAGAGAATCGTAAAATAATCGTAAAGTCAAATTGTTTATTGTTTTTATGATTGCCATTTTTTTTCTCCTTTTCAGGATTATTTAGTTTTTTTTTTTTTTGCTTTTTTCACACATTCTCGTGATGTTGAATTGCTAACAGACACACGTGGGAGGTCGAAACGGAGTCATAACAAACTGTCGTTTTAGGGAGGAAATTTTTTTTCTTCCCCCCCCCAATCGCAACTCAGTGCATCGAACGATTTTTAAAAATGTTATTTATGAATTTTTCCAGTTCACAGGGATATTGAAGAAAATGGTTAGCAAAAATTTCATGTATAAATTCGAATTCTAATACAACCACAATGATGATAATGAAATTAGCACATATCTCAGAATTTTGTGCATTTTTTTTAAACAAATAAATTATCATAAGAAAAATATTGGAAAGATTTGCACTTAGAGCTGTTTAATTCTTCTGCGTGTGCATATTTTGTATTTTCTGAAAATAATTTATTTGTTAAAAAAAATTGAAATTATGAGAATTGTCAAATGTCAGTTACTTTGAGTATCATCGTCAAGTCTACAATCATCTTTTTTTCTTTTTTCATATCTTGACATTATTGATGTTTAGTCAATTTAAAATTATTTTCCAAATTATTTAAAGAAAGTGTAATCAGCGATAAAAAGATATCCCGTTTGGTGTTTCAGAGCCTGAAAACGCTGGTATTGTCCAGCTAAATGTGGTGATTTTACAATATTTTCGTGTTTTTAACAATTTTTTCCAATATCCCTGGTGAGCAACTGGTAAAATTGAGTATTTAATCGTGCAAATGAATACAATAATTAGCTATTTATGAATGAAATGAGTAGACGACGAGTGTTAACATCTGAGTGATACCAAAATGAGACGTCAATGCCCAGATTGAGCGCAAGAGAGATAGAGACAGAGACGTACATTGGCAATGAGGAGAATTGTGAGGGGGAAATTACTATGAATGCGACGAGACCGTAACGGATAGTGCGTTATCAATTTCAAACGGTTCACTCGGATTAACGTGAGTTATATTACAAACTGGTGTTTAGAGTTACTGGGTGATACAGATTATCTGTATTGGCTTCTCTATACCTACGTATTTTGTTAACAATAGTACAGGATTACTCGTAACAATGCACTGGGAGGACATTTGGAAGAGGAGGCAACAGAGGGGTGGGAGTGAGAGGAGAGGGATAATTAAATCGCACTTCACTCCTCACTGACTAACCGCTGTGGGATAATAATCGTCCCGCTTTGGGATGTAATGACGTTGAGAATAACCTTTGTGTCTATGAGAAAACCGGTTTTTCCCCAATTTTATTCATCTCGATTTTATTTTTTTTTTTCCTCGAACTCTTGTGCTTCTGGAAAAAAAAGGACATTTCAAGGTGAATTGAAACATCCTATTGGAGATAAAGGCAATGGAGATTGGAGTTGACGATAATTTTTTAGATAATTGCAAGCTAGAGCAGATGTTTATTCAACGTTTATTTAACCCTGATGGATTTTTTGTGAGATGAATTTATTTGAGGCGGAGAGATGAAGGGTGAAAACACTCTATTTTTACCACATGCATGCGCAATTTTCCTTTGAGTTTTTCTCTACCTCATGTGTGGCTTCATTTTCTTTTATTCACTACTGAATTTACAATGGAAAAATCTTTTGCTCTTTGTTGAAAATGTTTCGGGGGAATATAAAAGCCGAGATATACAGCACATACATATATACACATACACAATCGGCCCTGTGGATTAATTCAATGAAATAATATTTCGGTAGAAAAGAGGAGAGGAGGCTCTGTATATAGTCCTAATTTCCCATGGATATCGGCCCTGGATGCCAGGATTTCCCTGGAGGGGACCAAAAAAAAAGCGAGAGCGAGAGGGAGGCAAGAAAAAGTTTAAAAAAAAAAGATCATATATATTCACTCTATTCTCACACAATGTCCAGGGGGAAATATCGAATAAATATGCAAGCTCGATAGGGTCAGAAAACGATGACCGGTGCGCGAATAAAATTCACATTTTTCATTTCACGCACACGCACAGAGAACACAGGCAAACACGCAGATTTATTTGCCCAAATTCCAGAAATCCATAGAGTATTTGAGAGTAATTAGTTTTAATTTCACAAAAGTCAGAGAATATGAATAAGAAAAAACAAATTAAAAAATTAACAAAATACTATTCTCGTTTTCTACTTGTGACGGAATCGTGAGAGACGTGTCAGTTCACTAGAGTTAACGGATTCTCGTTAATTACGAAGGAAAAAGAAACGGTACGATTACAAGGGCGACAGGTGGTCAAGTGAGGCTTTTACTGTTAAAGAAATAAAAATAGAAAAAGTTTTTTAACAAATTGTAGCCGACAAAGTGATGTCAAGTATAAAGATGAAAGAGGAAAAAAAATGATCATGTTATTATTCAAAACTTTGATGACAGAAAATGGATTGAAAATTTCGGAGCAGTGCTTTATGAAAAATTGCCGTTTATGTATAGATTAAAAAAAAAAAATTTATAACAATTTTTTTTTTTATTTAGCTCGTTTAATTCTTTGAATTCTCAACATGTGCATATTTTCCAGTTTTATCGAAATAATTCATTTTTTAAGTAAAAAAAATTGTCGGATATCTGGCATTTTTAATATCATATTTAGGTAGCTCTTTTCTAGTGATCAGAATGTTTGTTTGTATGTGTGTGTACATGTCTGTATGTACCCCCTTAAAAGTTCTAGTGACAATAAAAAACATTGTTTTGATGCAACTGAAAAGGGAACAAGTAAAAACATACAATCCCCATGCTTCTCCGTTCCCTCTGGACGTTCCACAAGTGCTCCAAGCATCCTTCAATCGAGTGGAAGTAAAAGTCATTCTTTGAACGTTTAAATTTTTTTTTTAAATTCATCCAACTTTTAATAGTTGTCATTGAATATGATTTCATGGAGAAAGAACAAAAGAGATGAAAAGTAAGGAAGTTCAGTTCTAGATGGGGAATGAAAGTTTCTGAATACTTCTCGACGTAGGAAGAACTTGCAAAGTGGAAATTAATAGGGGAAGAGAAAAATAATTAAATGAAGACAATGATTAATAAAAGTCAGAGAAAATTCCATTGCAGCTACTGTATTGAACATTAAAACCAGTCAGTATGCATAACGCCAAAGTGCCAAGTAGCCGGTGAACGTTGTATTCTACACGTTTAGATGTAGCTCATAGTCAACGTCATCTTATACCCGGCTGGTGTAAACACTTTAAATCGCTTGAGCCTGGTTTACAACGCGCGTGGTGCGTATTACAGCCACTAACCCAAGAAAACACCTACCGTCTTGGCGTGAACTCGAGACAAGTAGAGCATGAAAAAACCAGAGTAGATATACGAACTGGATAACGTAGCTAGACAGAGTGAGAGAGACAGAAGAATACGTGGGTAATCTCAAAAGAAATGAGAAATCCATGAAGTTGTGATTTTTATTTTATTTTTCATGATTATTATTTCGTTATTACTTTGACCTGCGGCTATTGCGTCACTTTTTTTTTTCAAAGGCACACTGGGGGAATAATTACGGCGCTTTCGTTTTGCTGAAAAAAGAAAGAAGAAAAAAACTGCTGAAACGAAAAAAAAAGCAACTGCGTTATGGGTAATACGAGGTTATAAAAAAAAAAACAAAAAGTTGAAAAATTCTTGAAGGAATTAAATGAGGGGAATGTTAAATATTGCATTACTCGTATTTACGAAGCTGTTAACCGTTATGCAAGGATTGAGAGTATTCAAAAATTTGTTGATGCATAAAGTTACGATTGCCCTATTTCAAACCATCTCAAGTGTCATCCACTTCATTTTTTTTTCTTGCAAACTGTATGGTCTCTTTTTTATTACTCGCCTTGGAAATTTTCTTCCAGCCGGTATGTGGAATATCGGCTTCTTTCTCGTTTCTGCACGTTTGAAGTTTAACCGCGTATTTTCACCGACAATTTCCACTTTACGTGGAGGAATATAAAAAAATAAATTGTGTAAATATTGAGGGCATATGAAGAATTCATTGGCATTTCTTTATTTTTTTTTCCTCCCAAGTTTTATTTTATTTGTTATATGGCAAAGGGGATTTTTTTTCCCTTCATTCCTTTTTTTTTCATTTTCTCAAACTTTATTGTTTGCCTCTTTCTCTCTCGCCTTCCTCAAGTGCAGAACGAGACGAGTGAAAAAAATTCTGGGTAGGCATGCCAAGGCCTGCCAGGCATTGAGAAAAAGGAGAGGCGTAGACCGGAGGGAGAGATAGAGAGAAAGAGAGAAAGCAGCGAATGTTTGAGTGAGATTCGTATGTTTTTCATAACTACCTGGGCGCCCCTGTTGGGTATTCTCCTTGGGGCAACACTCCGGCTCGTTCACTCTGTCTCCATTGTTCTATAGGCCTCATGGTCCGTTACTCATACTGGGCGGTGTTGAATTTCGTCCACTGAAGAGCGAAAGAGAGAGAGAAGTTATTAACCTGAGCGAAAGAACAAAATGTACAGCTGGACGTTCGTCATAAACTAATTCAAAAAAAAAAAGCTGGAGAAAAAAAAAAGTTCTCTCGACAGGAAAAAATTGAGTCTTGAAAAAAAAAGAGAAGAAATCCAACACGGACAATATTATTCTATTAAAATTCTCATCTACCGGAAGAAGGAAAAAAAAGTATTAAAGAACAGTTAATTTGTAGAATTGAAATTTATTAATAATCATGTAAATACCATTGCAGAATAACAATTATTTCACAATTTTATCTAATTAAAAATTAATAAATTTGGAAGTAATCATTTGAGAAAATGAACTTCGTGACAATTAACATTTTTAATACCAGAAATTATTTGATACTAAACAAGCTCTGGTATGCAAGGGTCGGCCATGGATTTAATAGACATACCACGATATGAGCTGCCTGTGGTCTCGGTCAGTAACAGGTCTCAACATGCAGGATTCTATTCTATAGATACTGGCATATATATAATCCACTCATTCACCTGGAGAGAGACCCTCCTCCTCCATTCCCCCATCTATCTACTTCCTAAAACTATGGGAACAAAGCACAAAGTCCTCCAAAATTCCTCGCAATGCTCGCATGCAAAAAATTTTCATCCACTTTATTTTCAGAAAATCCGAGGAATTTTAGTTTTCTCTGCGGGCTCTTTCTTCTCTGGCAAATGTATTTTCATTCCAGTAATTTAACTGTGAAATATCTATTCTCCCGTGTTACATCATCATATGCAAATGCATGTGTCTCAACAAGTGTTTTTGTTGGGGTACGTATGCTCAACCTGGAGGACGGTTAACTTCCATTGTTTTGACAGTTAATTTTCCAAGTCTACGGGTTCTCTCTCTCTCTGTCTCTCTTGGTTTGTGCAGCATTTAATGTATGCATCTCATATTCAGACTGTCGAGGGATTGGAATGAGTAGCGAAGTGACACGTTATCAAATTAATATGGTTACAATATTATCCCCTTTCATAATTCAAAATAGTATTCGAGACATTGTTATTCTCGAGTGACGAGACAAAAGAGGAAATTCAATTATTTCGAGGTGATGCAAGGAGTAGATCCAAATTATGTACTTGTTTTTCTAAGTTTCCAAAATTATTGTGTACCCGGGTTTCTCAGAGTGTCCTAGTGACTGACAAATTCTGCACATTTCTCAGTTATATTCAAAATATACAGAATATTGCTTGATATTCAATTGCTGAATTCATTTAGCGCGATGAATATGTATTAATAAAATTGAATTACATTTAACAAGTGAATAGTTGTTGCCTTTGATTTATACTGTCAGAAAATAGCATTGGAGTGGCAGGAAACAGGGCCATCCCGGTAATTATCTCGATTATTTGCGATTCTTTCGATATCAAAACGATGTCTACGGTACTGAATTGTTAGGAAATATTATTCATTATGATAAATATTCAATATTGCTCTGCATTTGACTTACGTCGTCTCAGCTTTCAAGACTGTGAATTGGAGGATGCTCGAATTTTAAACATTCAATATGGACGCCGTTGATTTCTCCATGTAATTAATCAGATTAATCGTGGTTATTTGTCTGGTAAGAGGCATTTTCTATTATTCAATTAAATAATAGACATTCTGACGAACGAGGCAAAAATGGTCTGTGACCATGAATTTTTACATTCAAACTACAATTGAATTTTGCTTATGGAGTTTAGTGTTAAATTCATTTTTTCCAAGAATTTCACATTTTTCTCTATCATAAGTGACCAAAATTAAAAAAAAAATCACTATCTGAACTATTTGGATATCCATCCTTGATGAGCACTATTTTTTATGGTCATTCTGCTCTAAAATAAAAGAATTTCCTGAAAACTTTGAGTTTAAACTTTGTATCTAAATGAATTAAAGAAACTAACAATTACAACGGAAAGAGTCAAGTAGGATACATAAAAACTTTGTGAATTACTCGAGTTTAGTTACAACCGGAAGATGTCTTAAGACGCTTGTTACATTTAACTTCACCAAGAATTGACCCTCATTCTCACGCCTTACTGCGTCTCTTCATAATCTATCGTGAACGTCCGTTTGGCGGATGGCCCAACGCAGTCCTTTTATTTTTATTTAAGTACCAAAAGAAAAAGAGCAACGAGGAAATAAAGAAGAAAATTGTATATAACAACCAGAAAAAATGTAAAAAAAAAATTGTAGAATGTGTACGTTGAGTGCATTGGTAATAATCGAGAGATTCCAAGCGAACTGTTTCCTCTCTTTTGACGCTCCAACCACTTATTTATTTCTGGCTCGAGTCCAGCTGACGATGCCCATGCGTCTCTCAATTTTTTTTTCTCCTTTCCCATTCTTTCTTGAACGAAAAAATAATCATTCGAAGTTCACGACTATCTCCAATGATAACCGACATGAAGAAGATCACACACAGGACTGTGATATCAGAGCAGGAAATTGTTCATTTGAATTAGAGACAATGATAGTAAATTTCCTCGCATGTATGTGGTTGTGAGATACGATATTTTATTGGTTTAAATTTCGAAGGAGAGAAGCTCCCTTAAAGGGTAACGGAAGGCCTTGATATATTGAATTTTCGAATCAATTGCTTGAGGATATTTATAAAGATTTGTCAAAGATCGAGCAAGGTGATTGAAAAGTCGATGTTTCTGTTATTTCATGAAGAAATTGATAATTATTGCTGAATAATAGGTTTGAGAATCCAAAATTTACGGGATCTTCTGTTAGTCCTTAAGGAGGTATTGGACCTTCTATATATATATGCTTCTCACTATACATATATGTGTCATATGAAGTGTAGCACCCAAAATATGACAACTTGAATTAAAATATTGATGAAAAATAATTTAATTAAAAAATGAATAGTTTGCAAAGCATTTGCTATTGAAATAGAGAATATCATGTATCAAAAGAATTGAATACAACTTTGCCAAACGTTTCAACTTCATTGTAATGCAAGCTAACCTCAAGTTCAAAGTGTTTTTTTTTTCATGAGTTCATTAACCTTCACAGTAAGGCAAATGTTTGATTTTAAAAGAAGAAATTTGTATATTTCCAAAAGTTGATTTTTAGTTTGCACTTCATTCAATCGACAAGTGATGGTATAATTCAAAAAAAAAGTGCAAAGATCTTGATTTCCCATAAGATTCGACTCAGATCTGCATAAAATTTTGTGATAGTACATATAGATAACGCCTTGAACTATTTTTTTTTCTTTTTTTTTTTTTATGCGAACTATTATAGGAAAAAAAGTTTTTTATCATTTAATACTTTTTATTTAACGTCGACCGTAATTGGACTACTTTAAGGGCTAATGGAAGACTTCATACGTATTGAACTTTCAAAGCAATTGCTCGATTATAAAATCCATTAATACTTTTATCATAGAAACGCATCAAGGACTAGCGAAAGGAATTAGAAAATCTTATTCCACGAGAAAAATCACAATTATTGCTAAACAATGGGTTTGTGAATTTAAAATTTACTGGATCTTCCTCCATTACCCCTTAATACACAAAGTCACTGCGGTTTAGAGCGTTAATGTTGTATCTAACTTTGGATATGTAGTTGGGATTAATACACGTTGGTGCCACAGCTGCTGGCACGTTAATAAGCTTCTATAATACGGTGTATGGCGGTCCTTAAGTACACACAATACCATGTGCATACACACCTTCTTTCTTATTTTTTGCCTCAAATTCTCAATAACAATTTGTAATTTTTTTCCTACACGTGTATCTATTGTACGAGTATTTTGTTACGTTTACACAATCATTTAGAAGTACAATTTCTCCTGTGTCAATATTTCTTTTTTCTCTGAATGTTATTTGCTGAAGGTCATCGGTTGATTGAGGACAACAGAACGGATTTCAGTTTATTAATATGTTTTTGATTTTATCTCCGTAATTTGATACACTTTAGTTCGAGATAATCAATTCCAAGGAGAATTAATTCAGTAGCGTCATATTTTTAGAGTATCTACAGTTCGGAAGGGGAGCCATAAAATTGCTGAATTAGTCCGATGGAAACATGAAACTACGATTGTTCCTTTCTTTTTTTGACCCTTGGGAATCGGAGATTTTACGGAGAAAACATTCTTTTGCCAAGGGGGAAAAAAATCTAACGTGTCAATCAATTTTCTTACATTTTGAAATTCTACACTTTGTCCATTCTATTGTCAACAACGGCAGCACCAATTCACGTGAAATTCACTTTATCGGAATTCTTGGTATGCGCTTGAAGCTCTCTCTTTCTACTCACTAAAGCGTCAATTCGCAGTCAGATTTATTGCACATCATAAACGAAAGAAAAATATGTAGGAAAAGAAAGATATTTAGATGGTCGGGATGAGGGGAGGAGAAAAAAATATGAGAAAACAAATAACGTTATTTTTTATTTCACTATTGAGAAGACACTGAAAACGTTTACATGCAAGAAATGAAAGTTGACTAAAGCTTATACAATATTATCGCGAGAATATCTCAATCCTCATATTTGTTCTTTTTTTTGCTTCTTCCCTACCTAGATCCAGTTACGTATATGGTGGTCACTGCTTGGTATGAAGGTTATGTATTTTTAGATCCCACGTAATTCATACAATTTCTTTGGTTAACAAAAAGCAAAAAAAAACGAAAAAATATTAGGACTCTGAATGTAAAGGTATATATGAAAAGCTTGATTCATCGGTCTTTGATATTTACTCTGAGGTAAAAACGTAATCCATCTAAATCCACTGCCATAGTAGACCAATAAAAAGATATAGGTAGGGTAAGGACTTGAGAATGTCGTGATCCTAATCTTTCTTCACTTCATTCGATTGCCCACTTCAATTCTCCTCTCTTCTCTTTCCACACAATCCTTCGAATCATATCACAGGCATTTCATTGCCTGTGATCACTATTGATTTTACCTCAAACTATATATTCCTCAAAATGTAAGTGAAACCTACATTCATTAAATTTTCTCATCAACCCATTTTTTTTCATCCTCTATTCAATGCAAAGGAGGGAGAAAAAAAATAGCTGGATGAAACCGAAGAGGAATTGAAAATGTGGAGAGTGATAATTAGCAATGCAGCTTCATTATCATTCATTTGCAATATACGTCGTGGATAAAGTTGGTACGAGAAGTCGCTTTGAGATATTTTTTTCATTTTCATAATTCTCACGTGAGAGAAAATTGTTCAAATACTGAACATGAGTTGTTAAAAATATTCAATTTCCTTAGGAATTCAGATGAGGCTTGTCCTATGTCCTTCGTTAATGAGGAAAAGTTGGATATTGTGTGGAATAGGAAAAACAGAAGTTCACGAAAAAATGAATAGCAAAAGATTGGGAACTCATATCACTTCATTATTTTGAATGCTATTGAGGGGACACCATTTTTCGTGGAGAACCTGTAAAAAGAAAATGATTCGAAAGTCAACTACGAGAAAAATCTGAAAAAATCATGCAGTTATAGAATGTGATGTCGAATATTAAAACTCAATTTCGACGAAATCAATTGAGGAGTTTCTTCCAGAAATTAATGAGAAAAGAATTAGAAAATTGATTATATTTCAGAAAAAAAATCATCACGAGAAAGAAACAGTCAAAATTATGAGATTTTCAGGTGCAACTTTTATCATTTTGAATGAGAAATATAATCCATACAGTACATATACATACGCGCAGACACACGCACATACAGAAATTTGTTCTGAATGAGACTTTTGAATTTTTCTGATCATTCTAGGTGTTTTGCAACAAAAAAAATGAACGTCAAAGATTTTCACGTTTACAAAGCTTCCATTTGGACGGAAAAAACAAGTGAAATAAAGAAGGGCAATAAAAATCCGTTCTTTCCAAGATTCTGTGAGAAATGTAGCATGTTTTTTGCAACAAACACGCTATACACAACTCTGGATTTATACGCTGAGTGTGACAGTACTGTCGGAGAATCTGTTGAAGCGAGTGGGGTTGACCGTTGGATAGTGTATAGTGCCCAAGTACAGTGGCAATCTAGCGTCATTACCGGCATTACAGAGCTCGTTAGTCTCATTTATATTCAGGGGGGGAGAATTCGAGTACATACGTCCCGTCTTCATACAGATATATATATATTATATATCTGCATATATAAGAGTCATATACAAGTTCCTCAAGTGTGGATGAGATTCTTCCAGTCTTTTCATCCACCTCGAGTTTCTTCCCATTTTACAGCTTTATTTCTATACCTCGTACAATTTTTTTTATTCCTCTCGCTTATTTCTGTCCCTCTTTCTCATTTCTTTCCTCAGCTCAACTCCATTTTTCCGCCCACTTTCTTCCTTAAAGAATTTTCATTCTGCTCCCGATTTTCCGATGAATAAATACTTACAGATATTGCACTACCTGGTCCTCTCTCTGCGTTTTCCAGTCTCTTACTCTCTTTCTCTTCTCCGTTTTCTTCCTTATTTCTCGTTGTTCTCCCAAGATTTTCTACTTTCGATGGAACGACGCTGACTTTAATGGTCCTCATCGTCGTTGGAAGAATATCGAGCTGACGTTTAAACTTCAAAGGTTTATTTTATTTCTTTTATTCTCTCTCTAACCGTATGCCCGAGCTTTCTTTCTTTTCTTTCGTTTCTGTGACGGGAGCTATTTGTTCGCCTTCGGCGATCGTCAGAAGTAACGTTTGGTATGGAAACGCTATTCGTTACCTCTAGTAGAGAGAAGCCAGTGTATGCATTATTCCCTTCTTATTTTATTTTTATTATATGAAAAAGAGATTTTTCCGGGGTTGAAATTTTTCAGGGTTGATGGAAACGATAATAATGTTTTGAACGATGTCCTTTGATATATTTGCCATCATTATTCTTTTCTCATTTCGTTTGTACCTCGACTTTTCAATATTTATATTTCCTTTGATTTCATGGTTTTCCTTTTCATATCGAATTACGCAAAGAAATAGAAATATTAGGGAATATTACAGAAATAAATATTCCTATTTAACTGATCTCGTATTCTAACCAAGATAGATCTAGAACGAAAATTCCAAAGTCTCCCTCACTGAACTCTGAATGGAGAGAAAAAAGGGGCAGCATGCCTTCTATGCACCCTCATAATTTCCTTCTACGGCCTGTTCCAAGCATTTTCCATTGTGTCATCCTCTTCACCCCTCGTAAAGGTCATACACAGACGGATTTTTCCTATTCCCGACCACGGTTTACCCATCCCCCAAATTATTGTCCCTTTTGGTCCCCTCCCCACCTAACTACAGAAGCAGACGTCTTTTCAAGGGTGTTGGGTTTATTGCCTTGGACCCTATTTCCCTCCCCTCTTTTTACCACCTCAATATGAACCAATACGAGGACGGTGGTATAGATATAAAGGGAGAAGGAGGCCCCCAGTTGTTGAATGATGATTCACCCCCCTCCCACAGGGGCTGTAAACATTCTCTGCATGAAACTCAAAGATCGTATTTCATGGCATGAATCAAACAGCATCAATATGGCCTATATAACAGATTCATTAATCTTTTTTTGTAATTTCCTTTTTCCTTCAAATTTCACGATTTCATTCATCGATTAGGGCAAATCATGAGAGAACAATTTTTAAGTATTTTTTTTTTTTCGATGCTCATTCAGAGAGTTTATGAATCAATTGAGAATGATTCATTGAAAGAACAATATTTGTACAGATCATGTAAAAAGGAGAATTAGGGTGAACAGTCCATTTGCGGAACACCTTCCATAAACGGAACACTTTTAACGTTTTATGCGATATTTCGAATGTCTGCTAACCTATCGTACTAATTATTTTTTCTAAATTGATTTAGTATCCCTACCTATGATGTCATAAAGCGTTTCATATCCCAGTGGTTAATTTGAATTAAATATTCTCAAAAAACTGTACTATGTATCACTTTGCGGCCAATAACAGTTAGCTGTGAGTGTGGGACCGCTAACTTGCTGAGCAAAGTTTTTAATAATTGTAATCATCAAATGTGGTGAGTTGAAGTTAATATTGATCTAAAAACTTGAATTCGTCAATTTTCATAATTTATTCCCATCAAAAAATTGAAATTCTTCATTATATATGGCGTTCCGCTATTTGGGTCGACTTTTCATCCAATTTCCATTTACGGAACATTCGTCAGTGGTGGTATTTAGACTTCCCTGACCCGGGTTTTCTCCTGAATTTTCCCCTGGGTTTTTCCCAACAAGCCCATTTGCAATCCACTGAACCTTTCCCGAAAATTTTGAAAGCAGAAAATCAAAGAAATGTCGAAAAAATGTGATTCAACTTTATTATATTTTCAAGTCAAAATAATTCTATTGTTTTTTGCATATTTGTGAAAATACATGAATATAAGAACTGGATTTATGTGTTCATTCGATTAAAAAATGTGTTTTTGTTACTTTTATTCACTCCTCCTATTTCTTTGTTAATAGAATTGTTTCCGTCATTGTGCCAAATGCAATAGGCAAATCTCTGAGATCTGATGTTCCGTAAATGGACAGATGATGTTCTCCTTATGGCAAAAGTGTTCCGTTTTTGGTCTTTTAGACTTGCACGTATTTATCCATTTTTATCGATATTTTCTCATGAAATAAGATGTAGTTTTAATTTTTTTTTTCAAAATATACTCAATTTGGACTCCAGCAGTATTTTTGTTACTTTTTTCAAAAGGATATCTAATTTTTCACGAAAGCGCAAACTTTTGAACGACCTTAAATGTTCCGTAAATGGACTGTTCACCCTACGTGTTAATTATTTCGGGAACATCTTCTACAACACTTTTCGAAGCATCAAATAGTCTTGCACAATGTTTCAATCAAATTTGCGTTCATCTAGTAATTGATATTCTCGTATCAAGTTACAAATCTCTCCATTAAGATTATTCTTCACCTCATCAAGCCCAACACTCAATCCTCCTCGAGTTTATACCAATATATTTAATTAAAAAAACAATATGAGTACCTAAGAAAGTATCGCATTATATGAAAAATGCTTACATTGCCATATGCTCAACATAAAATCCTGAATGCGCGCAAGATATATTTAGATATTATCATTCTCACATGGCGCATAGGCTATCTCTGTATGTGTGTGTTTTTGTCTGTGTGTGTTGGCCAGAGCACAGATATTGTATTACCGTCTGGTAACGTCTTGTTACTCAACGCTTTTTTCTGTGGCGCCTCGGATATTGCTATGTATATACACGTCTTTATCTTATCGTTTCCTATATTGGATTCAAACCTCTTTTTTCTTATTTTTTTCATTTTATTTATTTTTTTATTATTATTATCAAAACGAGTGACACACTCGTAAGCTAGCTTAAGCCAAAACTTATACCAATCATTTTTCCTCTCTTCCATCACAAAAAGTAAAAGAACTATCGAAAACTTTTTGCACGAAGAGTTTTTCAGAACACATACTTCCCATTTAATCCAGTGGTTTCATAGGATTATACTTCAATTATCTTTGAGTCCGAGTTTTCATGATCCACCACTCAGCTGTCAGGTTAGCTTTCTTAAGAGGTGAGTTTCCGAGTGAAAACTTTTCTGAAACATTTTTGGAAATACTGCCTCAACTTAATTATAACTAGTGTTTCATAAAAATTAAAAAAAAAAGTTAATCGCTTTCAGTTTAATCACAAAATCTCCGGTGAGCTTCTATCTAGCGCGCTTTTTTTTTCTTCTACATTTTAATTGCAGTCGGCGGTATTTCAATCTTTTTTTTTTTTGTAGTACATGAAATGGATATGAGCCAACAGTACTGACGTATCTATCAGAAAACAGAGATCCTCGTGTTTGATAAAAATTTAAAAGCCCAGGGCTGCCATTCGAGTGGAGTAGAGCAGATTGATCTCTGAAATGTAAGAGGCATAACGTAAACCTATTTTTTCTTTTAGTACTGTTACCTTTTTATTATTATATGATATGATGTAATCAGGAGAATCTGTGGATATTACGAGCATTTATTCCTCTGGATAAAAAAAGAATGTGCGTCATGGATTAAATTTTTTTCTCTCGACTTCAGTTGAATCAGTCTCTTGGATATGATTTTTTCGATGAATATTTTTCGATTAAATCAGTCATTTGCAATCGCTGAAGGCAGAATTAATTGGAAAGCCACATTGCCACGGGAGTTCATTTTTCCTGTAAAAGCTCGTATTTAAGTGTAACTACTGTTGGGATTTTTACGTTGAATGGAAAAGTCGTTTGTCATTGGCAGGAGAATTGTCAAAAGCTTCAAATGCCTTTGAAGCCCAACGAAAATGTTGGAATAACGTTTGAACTCTGGTAATAATTGAATCAAAGTTTTTTTTTTCTATTTTTTTTTTTCATTCAGAGAGTCGGCATGAAATTGGGTACAATAGATGAAAAAAAAAACTTCGGTGTTGGAAGTTCAACGTAAAAAGTAGAATTGTGATTACAGGATTACATCTGTCCCAATTTCGTCATGAAAGGGCTCAATAAATTCGCCTCTTTTCATTCAAATTTCTCTATTTTAGGGAGAAATAAGTGGATAAAAATGAAATGAGGGGCAAAAACATGCGGTTTCTTATTTGCTGAATACACGAAGTATGCTTAAGAAGTCAAATCTTGGGATTTGGGAAAATGGAAGCTGCTTGTGGGTTGGGAACTTTATGCGAAATCGTATGGGATGTAAGCACGTTTAGGAAAAAAAAAGGGAGAAATAAAAAGAGGGGAATGAAGAAAGAGAAGGCTGGAAAAACCGAGGAATCGATGTGTGCACTCTGCATGCATAAAATATATTGAACGTAGAAAACGCAGTCTACACGCATACTGCATACGAGCATATAATCTGAGAGTCACGGGTCGCTTTTATTCATGAGATAGAGAGACGTGGTCCTCTTGTGAAACCCCCTATACATTAGTATATCCTCATAGAACTTTGGCTTCTTAATGGCCCTATATATTATTCATAGGATAATAAGGAATCATCAAAGACTTATCAGTTTAGTCAAAATTCATGAAGTTATGTCAAAATTAGTTCTTATTAATTGAGCAGTGGAGAGAAGAGGCAAAATATTTAAAAATCTTGTAAAGACACTCTGAGAACAAAAGTGGTAAAAATGATCGAATATTAATGCCATTAGTCCTTAGAGAATATTTTTTTAAAATAGTCAAAAAAAAGTTGTTGAATATTGTGAATTTAGTCAATTCAACTAGTTAATTTGGCAAAAAATTAACTTGATCCGGTAAATTTGACAATTTTTTTAATTATTCCAAAAAATTTTTTACTAAGGACTATTGATATCAATATACTAAGGACTATTGATATCAATATTGCATTGCTTCTATCACTTTTTTTACCTCAGGGTATAAATTTCTTTGTGATGTCCTTTTCCAAGAGCATATTCTGCTTCATAGAAACTATTTTCACCAAAATTTAAGGCTTCGAGATATTTCCAAAAAATGCAGGAAATCTTAATGTTCTGAATTTTCAAAGACATAGAACGATAAGAATAATTTTTCAATCCGAGATTTTGCCATTGGGTTGAAGAAATGCTTTGGGCTTTTCTTTAGGTTTTTTTTTGGTCTGGAAAAATAATTTTTTTTTTTCTCTTCGAATTGCCAAGATGAAAACTTTTATTTCCCTCGGCATACAAAAGAAATTTCCCACTTCAGAGACGTTAGGTTCTTTTTTTTTTCTTTTCCGGGTCGGAGATGAAGAGAACGTGTCTTCTTCCCAAAGAAGAAGTAGATATTATCTCCGGTGACTGGGTTGATTCTCATTCGATGTCTCAGTCTGGGCGTAGGAAATTTTCGTCGCCAGGATTCGAGATTCGAGGCTCGATTAAGTCACCGTTGGTTTTTCACACGAGAAATGTTAGAGAAGTGAAACTGTGAATTTTCTCGTCTATTCTCAGAATATAAATGGAAGAATAGTGAAGCAATGATATTTCTCAAGAACACCTTTTTTTTAACAGAAATGTAATCGTGATAAGAAGCGATGTAATGGCAATGAGCAAACAAATGTTGCGGAGTGCCACGAATTGGGCAATCGATAAATTCTTATCTGCTGAAACAACAAATGAACAATCGTTCACTAAATATCTCATTTTTCTACGAACTAGATAATGGCGCGTGCCGTGCAAATTGTGACTTTAACCAAATCCATATCATGAATATCATTTTTCAACATTAGAAAGAAAATTATTATTATTTTTTTTCAAATCATGATGGTTATTTCTGTTAATGGGGAGAAAAGTAAAATATTATGCACGATATTTTGATACAAATACATTCATTTTTTATTCATCTGGATTTATGCAATTGAACTAAATCAATGGATTTCTTTACAGAGGATTTCATGAAATCTTCATCTAACTTGTCATTTCTGACATAAATAATTCATTAAAGGCTCCATAATGATATCCCTCTCAGATTTTCAATGGAGTCATCAGGAAAATCCAATCTCAAAGCGTTTTCTCATAATGCCCATTTTACCCCATATCCTTAAAATTACATGACCTGTTTACAACATTGGGGAAAACTGAAGAGCATCTCTGTCGTATCCTTGTACGCTTGCTTATTGCGTATTAAAGTGAGTGAGTTACGTTATAGTGCACGTTTAGGGCTGAAGTTTACCTCGTACTTGAGAGGGGGTCTCGTTTCTCCCCTTAACACTGCAAATGTATACACATTGAGTGGGAGGAAAGGCGCGTTTATATCCACCTAACGGAAGAGGTGGGGTGGAAATGCCTCACTTGCTCGATTCTGCTTGGGAGTATCTAACTGGCGACGAGAGAAAAGGAGGGGGTTTTTATACCACACCCAGGAATTTTCCTTCTAACGTCCGAAAAACCGCATTGCGCGATTTCCTCTCGTTCTTACGCCTCGTTGCACCCAGTATCTCCTTTGTTTACTTACAACCACCAGTCGTTCTTCTTCTGTGTCCCTTGGACAATGCTAAATCTGAGACGAAGTAGAATAATAATAATAATAATAATATGGGAATTTTTGAAACGAGGGGCTTCTTTGAGAGAGATGAGAAAAATAAGATGGAAGAGGGAAAGGTCAAAGCTTTGAGTTTCGTGATGCCGATACTTGATTCTCATCATTAGCTTTTGTTCTTAGTTTTTGAAGTGGAATGATTCAGAGCTGAATGAGATTCAATAAGGAGATGAAACAATATATTCATGATGCTTTTGTGAGAACAAAGGAAAGGCTTCAATGCTTTATTTAAATTTTAAGAAAATATTTTTTAACCAATTATCAGTAAAAAAAAAGAGGGAATACAGATATTGTGATGGATCTATTGAAGCTGAGATTATTTGCAAATGCAAATGGGAAACATGTGTCAGAATCGATTATTAACTTTTTTTTTTAAATTGCATTCTTCCGTCTTTTTAACTTTTCAATGGAGTTATTGGGGAAATTCTATTTCAAACCGTTTCATTGTCATGTCCATTTCTCTTTCAATATAATCACGATATCATTGGAGATTAATTTTCAACTGAATAAATTTCCTGGAGGTGTCTTTATTAATTATCATAAAAGGAATTAATAATGAAATCATATTAATATGATGATAAAATCTATTAATAAACTCATTTATCATTATTGTATGAATTTCAGGGAAAAAATTAATGAAGTACACTAATTAGTGAATTACTCACGAAAATATTTGAGCTATAAGCATGGAAAACATTTCATCCAATTAGTGCGTTAAAAACAAAATTGCACTCATTAATTTCATCCTAAAAATAATTTTTTTTTTTTCCTGCTTTCATTGTTGCAAAAATTCAACGGCAAACTTTATGTGTTTGTGTTCTTGGTTTCTTTTAACCCTTTCCCGTTAATTGTGAGTTACGTGGTAGAGCAGACAAAATACTCTGGTGAAGCATGCACAAGGTGTCTCGACTATACTTCTCTTCTATGGGTTTACTTAACGTGTCTGCGCCACCTTTACTTTGTCTTCGAGTTTTCTTCGTGCCAAACGCTCCTTGTAACGTTTGCTGGCGCACATGCATTCACGGTTATATAGATATACACACAAACACACATATATATATATGTATATATACATGGAAGTATGAAACCAGCGTGCCAATATAATGGTTCTCGATGGCTGACGGCATCTTTCTCTTTTCACTGAGTTCCTTTCTGACCTTCCCCTTTGGTTGGGTCACGTATGTATACTCTTGCGCACACAAGCTCACCTTGAAAATTCTTTCGGTTAAATTTTCAGCAGTAGCGTAACCATAGCACTTCAAATATTGAACTGATTCCCCCCGATTTTTTTTGCCTTGAACCTATTTAAAAAAATAGACGATAGAATGACAAATAAGATTCGTAATTCAGTGTGAATTTGCAGAAACTTGAAGTGCCATTAAAATCATCTCTGAAGTATGAGTAAATAGTGCATTAAATCAATGTTAAAATGAGGTAATAAAATTTTTTATTGACTTCACCGAGGAAAATTACTGCATCTGACAATTTCTTCATTCATTCTCCCATAATTAAAGAACAGAAATTCATTGGTATTAAGGTAGTGTCCCAGAGTATGGTCGATAAAACAGAAAAAAATGAGGATTTATGCGTTAGCTTCCAATTAATTGTTGATAATTCGGCGCGACGTGCTTTAATTTATCTGAAAAAGTGATTAAATTATTTGAAAGTCATATCTTCAGCTTGTAAATGGAATTCCTTTCGTTTCCCAAATTTTCTTTTACATCACTCATCTTTTATCGCATTCATGCGATAGAGAGAGACGAGCAGTTACGACTTTCTTCTAATTAAAATTTTTCAACAACTATACGGAGAATTGGAGATGTTTTTCTTCGATTATTTAGTTAAAATGCTGTGGTTTTTTTTTTTTAATAATTCCTTCATTTCTGTTCGATTTAGGGCGTTTCATCCCCACCACCGTCATTTCCAGTAACTTTGATGATTCATATCTCATGAACTACACGAGCAAAAATCATGAAAAAATTCAGAAAAATATAAAAGAATATGATTTTTGCTACAGCATCAAAAAAATAAGAGGTTAACTGTATTCAAGTTCGCTGAGAGACTACCTTGAATAATGCCAGAATAAATCATCCCACACAATTTTCTACAACTAGAAGATAGAGAAACTGATTGATATATTCTTTTTTTTCTTCTTTTTTAATACCAACCCATTTTCCGAGAAAACATCGAGATTGCAATAAACTTTACAAGCCAACCTCAACCGTAGACACATTCCGCCCTTGAGCGGTAATTCAATCTCGTCACGGATCAACTGTTCCACATATATACACTTCCATACATCGTATTTCCCCCCCCCCCCCTCTGTGTTTCCATTACGTGGTACACACACATTCGGCCTTTTCTTCTCTTTTTCTTTTCTTTTTCTTCAATCGTACTACACGTTTCTTCTTCCGTGCTGACGGGAAACAGAGCTACCCCCACTCTCTTCAAACGGCATCTTTTCACTCTCCTCTTCTTCTTCTTCTTCTATTTTATCGTCTCGTCTCGACGAGAGTCTCAGAACAATGCCCGTGCCTTCGAGAGAGCTACCTTTCCACCACTTTTCCTCCCTCCTCTGTATCCAACAACCACTCGTATTCACTGAGATATGCTCGTTGCACCTCTCCGTGACTGCATCTCAAGTACACACGAATATATATATATATGTATATATACATATATATATTCACGTTGCATATTGCTCCAAGTTCCTCAATTCGCCTCTTGGCTTGAAAATACCAGCCACTTGGAAAATGATTCTTTACGATGGGCTCTATATGCCTTCACTACATATATACGTAACGAGCAAATTATCGTTATTTTCAACGGCTATTCAAGTACAGGTATTCCTGTGTAATTCACATTTTCTTTTTGTACATGCTTATTTTTAAATTTGAAATATTCTCTTCTCCACTTCTTTACTCTATCAAATACTCTTTCGTTATTGAAAATGTTGCAGACGTGAAATCAACTTTGAGAACTTTGGTTTTGATGAAATAAATCTCAGTGCTGACTTTCACTGCTGATGATTTGGCGAATATTTCAGAAACTATTGTCTCTATGAAAATTCATCAAGAGACCTCTTTTGTGGCCCATAAAATTCTGTAAAAAAAAAGTCTCTTTATGTCCTTTCCTAAACCCACGCGTTTGCAATATCATTTTCTTTTTCTTTTCCTCTTTATAGTAATGATCTACTGAATTGCAGTACTCTTGGAAAAATCCTTGTTTTCAAGGAAATCTTAGAAACTTTAAAATTGTCTTGAAAACACGTATTTTCAAAGGAATAGAATCATGACCTTCTCTTGAGTTTGTGTGTACGTGGACAGCTTTCTCGACGACGCACAGTTGCGAAACACACGAAGAGACCACAACAAACTTACTTGCACCGAGCAATCTGCTATCTCTCTCTCTCTCTTCTTCCTTCCTCTGTTTATCCGTACTTCAACTGTACCTACACTCACCACATCCCTGATACACTCTCCCCATGCCTCTGGTACGTCAGACCGACACGGGCGTAAATCCACGCGCTCCTCGAGACGGCCAGAGTTATTTACAGAGTGGATAACCCACGCCGTAAAGCGCTCCTGGTGCATCGAGTGGCCAGTGTAAAAGCCGAGGTAACGAGGGCTACATATTCGTGTTTTTACCATTCGATGGGTGATAAAAAGAGAACACATTCAGAGACAAATGAAAAATTATGCGATTCTCCCACGCATTTAAATGCTTCCTCTTGTCTTTTATCCTTATTTCTCTTTGGAAATGGGAGAATCAATGAATTTCATAAATTTCTATTCCTTATGACACTTGGAAAAATGTGAATTTGAGGTGGAATTCAATATTTTATGATAATCTGCTTCATCTCCTCTAGACATGCAGCTTTTTCCAGAATATTTCGCTGAAAATTTTTCCAGAGGATTCCTCATCGAACATCTGAAGAAATGATCAAATATTCATTGATCCAGAATAGGTCTATAACCTTTCTGCTTTTTTTCGTGGATTACAGGCTAGAAAAATATACTTGCACATTCTTAGAGACATGTTGACACAAGTACGCGTCTTGATTTCTTAGGTATCTCGCTGCTAATATTTGAACGTCATTTAGTGCACAGAAGAGCCACATCGTACATAGCGCCATATGATGGTTTCGCAAATTAAGGAGTTATATGCAATGTCTATATCACTGTAAAAACAGGTACTTTGATATAAGGTATTAGTTGGAAAATAGTATCTTGAAATCAAAGAATATCTCAAAACTGCCATTCACTAACAACAACGTCCCCAAAGTGTTTCAAAAGTGTCTACAAAATTATCTTAATTTCGAACACATTTTTTTTTACTGTGATGTCATATGAAGTCGAGCGCCTAAAAACTGACCAATCAAATTAAAATATCAATAAAAAATAATCTAATCAAAAAATGAATAATTCGCAATGAATTTTATGATGAAAGTAGAAAATATTATTTCGACGAAATAATTAAATACAAATTTGCCAAACATTTGAACTTTATTGTGATGCAGGTTAACCTTAAATTTTATGTCATTTTTCTTTATCAATTCATTATTTGATTGCAGAAAAAGAAATTTGTATATTCTAAAAATGTAATCATCACCTTTTTTCAACGTCATAGAATCGATAAATGATAGTATAATTCAGAAGAATTTTCCGAAATTCAGTTTCCCTTAAGACTTTGTATAAAATTGAGTATTTTTGTAAAGTCATTTTTCCGAATTTTCACATGGTAACGCGAATTAAAATTCCACGATGATATGAACAGTGATTTTAATCATTATAGAAAAAAAAATCATTTCATCCTGACCTGACACTTTTTATGTAAATCAGGCAGCGAATGTACCTCCTTTAAAGTCAAATGAAATCTAACATCTTGAAGCTAAATTTCTCTCTCAACTAACACTGCAATGAATTAATGTTGGCCTCTTCACTTTCTTCCACTTCCGACAGACAAATAGACAGAGTTTTGAACTAATACATTGATAACTGTCATCCTGATAGTAAGTTCAAACTGGAATGATAATAAAAAAGGATAAAAAACGATTGAAATGTGTATTTCTGTGGCAGCTCTAAGCTCTACGGGTAGTTCTAGCCTATATCCTAACTTCCGGTTGGATAAACTTTACGTTGGATTATCGAGGAATCGTCAGATAGGTGGATAGTGTAAATATATAAATAGGAAAATGGAACGATAGGAGCCACTGTGGGGGCTTTACGAGAAGTTTAACGGAAGAAATGTCAAATGCAGCTTAACATTGTACTGTGAGAGTACGATGACAGTTACGGAAGTTGAAAAAAAAAAAGGAGAAAAGTAACTTTAGCTTAGGTTAAAGCAACTGCTCTGTCATTTTTTCCTTCATCTTTTTCCTCATTTCTTTTATTTCATTAGGTAACAAACTTTTTTATTGAATTAAAAGTTGGTTTAATTATGTGAAATCCTACGGGGATTATTCTACGTCACAGATTTCTTTATTCTTCTTTCTCATTGAGAAGTTTTATTGTAATACGAGAAATGAATGTAGGCTATGATAATATTTGTATAATCGAAGAGAATAAAAAAACCCACTGGGATTGAGTGACACAGTGAGAATTTTCAAGTTAAAACGATCGATCGGATGAATTGTCACTGGTTGGGGTTAATTGACACTGACAATGTTGAATATCGTTGCTGCAGTGCACTGTTGGAAATTAGAATTGACATGTCTGCGTCATTGTACTGAAAGAGGACCACTTGTGGGACCAAGTCGGGGAAAGATCAGCCTAATTTCAGTGTGAAGAGGAAGTAATGTCGAATTTAGTGAAAAAAAATGCTCAGTGTCAGACATTCAATGAATTAACGAGTGAAATAATTGAATTCACTGTCTAGCAAAGAGAATAATAATCAGGAAAAAAAGGATTGCTAATCATATTTTTCTGTCTGAGTAAAACTGACGTCAGCTCTAAAATTGAGAGTTTATATTTCTCTATTTCCATTCGATATTTGCATCACTGCATCAACGATTGGCTGAAACATGGATAAAAAAAAGTCACACTTTCACTAGTTTTTTTTTTTCTTTTTTTTTTACTCATGCGATGGAGTGTGCGAGATATAGTGTGGGATGTTTAGACAGGTAAACGTGAATAAAATGCACAAAAGACAGAGAGAGAAATACAACTGTACATTTGTGTCCTTATCCGATGAAAAACTAAATAATCCATGTAGTTTTTTGTACTGCAGTAGAGCTCAGAATTGACTTTATTCGGTGTTCATGAAAACTCGACAATGGTATTTTCTCTCTCGATCAAATGAGATTTATTGCGACAAAAGCATAGTACATTTCCGTAACCTCTTCTGAGGTAAATGATCGAGAGATGGTACGGACGGTTGAATTGCAGTGTACAATAGTATTTGGTAGATAGTAGTTGAGGCCTCGGAGACTTGTTGGGAACCGGTGAGGGGGAGGGAGGGGGGGCGAGGGGAGGTATAGTGGGGTGGATTCTGAAAACTACCCAGGGAACTAGTGACTGGACAGGCCGGAAACGTGGCACGAATTGAATTCCACTTTGGCCGAGCGTTGTCGGTGAAGCAGACCGTAAAGTGCAATGGGGCGTTTGGAGTCAGACTTTTGGAGTATGTGTGTATGTAAGCGCGTGGCTGCTGCACTTTCATTGGCTTCACGTACTTGGTACGTATCTACTAGACCAGTGATCGATGATTCGTCTTTTGTTGCATTAAGTGTAATCCCACTTTATCATTTGCTCACACTAAATTTTTCCTCAATTTCTTTTTCTTTATTTTCATGAGAAAGGTAGAGAAGAGAGAGAGAGAAGAAAAAGAAGGCATTGAATCTATGGTATAATTCATGGTATCAGTTGGAAGGAGATATTTTTTTTTTTTCTTGAAATTAAATATTTTTTTCACGTATTCAATTGAGATGTGTCTCTTTGTTAACGTGAAAATCCCATTAATTCAGTCTCACAAATGAATACGATTTTAATGGTTTTTTTTTCTACTCTTTGCCATTTAAATCGATAAGTAAACGTTTCTTTTTTTTCTTCTCCTCATTGAAATACCAATTGGTGAACGATTTCGGATGGAATACTTGAGAGAGGACTGAAATGTTTTACTTTATTTGCTACTCGCACAGCTATTGGTGAAATTGATTTTCAATTCGAACTCTATAGTTCTTCATTTTTCGTCTATTTTTTTATTTTTATTTAAATCCATAATAAAAGCAATGGATTTTTGCGAATTCAATAGAAGAAAAAAAAACACAGATGGAAAAATGACATCATGCCAAATTGAATGGCAGTTTGTAGTTGTAACCCCCTTTCTATTAACCAGTATATATATATATGTGTGTATGTGTGTCCATGTATGTCCATGTATGTATGTGTGCCATCGGTACTAGCATCGAATCAAATGCCGAAAGCATACCGTTCGTCCTCGTCGCCCGTGAACAATAGTCGACTGGTTTACGGTACCCCACAAATTTACATGACAACGGTCTAAGGCGTTTGATCCTATTGGTATAGCACAGTATGAGGTGATATGGCCTTCCTCCTCTTTCCCCATCCTCCCACTGCACTAATTAATCGCTCTAACAAGTAATGCTGTAGTACCAACATTTCCGTACCAATAGACCATTTCCCTGAGGCCGTCCACGGGTTTAACTTTTTGAGGTTAATGTAGTTAAAGTCAGGGAGAATTAATGATATTCTTCATATTTTAACGAGATATTGCTGTCTATGTTGAATAGAAAGTGTTAGTTCATAGTGACTTTTTTTTATTAATAGATCAAGTTGTTATCTATACTATCGTGGAATTTCCATTGACGTTACTCTGTAAAATTTTGAGAAATGAATTTTCAAAAATGTAAAATTTATAGAGAGATTTGAATTATCCTATCATTTGTCGATTAGATGAAATTGAAAAAAAATCAGCTTTTGATATATACAATTTTTTTTCTTATACAATAAAATATTTGCCTTTCCGTGAAATTTATTGAATCTATGAAGAAAAAACACATAATGTTTGAGGTTAACATGCATTACAATGGAGTTGAAAAGTTTGGAAAAGTTGTATTTAACTGTTTTTTTTCTGAATAACATTGTTTTTTTCCAGCATATGTATAGCCATCGGTCTTTGACATTTTGTTTGTCCCCCATTTGGCGAAATTCATTTTCCATACATGGATTTTTGTAGTTCACATGGCGAAATTTGAATTGTCAAAACAATATTTTCTATTTTAATGATAAATGTCTTGCAAACTATTGATTTTTGGAGGAGATGATTTTTTATTGACATTTTACTTGATTTGTAGAATTTTTGGTGCTGCACTTCATATGTTATGTATAGATCAATTGCGCCTTTTTAATTACGAGTAAAGTTAACTCAAATTCTTCATGTCATTTGTCTGCTGTGTATTTCACAAGCTTGAGATATCAGGATTTCAAGGGAAAAAGCCATTTTCAATGATGATAGAGACAAAAATACATATATTTCTATTGTTATTCTGTTTGCGTTTTAAGAGCCTTGGAACAACGTCCCTGGTACCGAGATGTCGCGCAGTGACTAAGACTTCTTGGGAATTGTTGAAAGAACGCGAGCCGTCTACTACTCTGGAATTCCGCTTGTCGAGAGAAAAAGAAACGAAATCGCAAAAAACTTATATATAACACATTCGTCTTGCACTCGGCTTATTTTATCACGGAGAGATATATACATATATATATATGTATTTGAGATAAATGCGGAATAGTGTTCTGTAAATGTGACTCACGCGAAGAATAACGGAATTCCTTGTGACTGAGTGTAAATTAAAAAGTCACAGGTAAAATTTCAACTCGTGAATTTTCAATTTTTTTAAAAATTCCTCATTCTCCCTGTCTACCAGTGACGAACTTTTGCGATGAGAATTGCAGTAGAGTTGTGAGTGAACATCTTGCGCTCTTGGAAATTAAATTAAATTTTCTGTCGTCTTGAGAAGGAAAAAGAAGAAAAAGAAAAAGGAGGAATTTGAAAAAGAAAAAAAAAAGGAGGAGAGGGGGAAAAAAATTATATTAAGTTGGACATTTTGTCGTAAATGAAGATCAGAAAGTGAAAGGATGTTCGTGACTCTGCAATGCTGGGTTCTTAATTACCCGGTCTTGTCGCCAAATTAATTACGGCACCGTAAAATTATTTAAATTCTCGACAAGTTTAATGCATCTTCTTCCTTTTTTTTTTCTCCTCCCCCTTTTTTTCCTTCTTTATCCACTGGTTTTGCATGATGAAGTTCAAAGTGGATTGAGGGTAATTGGAGAATTGGAAATGCATTCGATTGATAATGATTTTCATTAATTATTTGTTCACTGCTGAGAAAAAAAATTATCCACTTTTTTTTCTTACTCTTTTGATGAAATATTAAGAAATGTGGATGCAATTAGAGTCTGAGTGCATGATATTCTAAGCCAACCTCCCCCACCACCCTCTTTTTAGAAAGCGTGCTAATTGGTGTCTCCGTCGTTACCTGATATTCTAGCTCAACAAAGTGGGTCCCAGGTGAACACAAGAATGAGGGTAAAAGCTCATCTCTTCCCTCTCTCTCACTCTCTCGCCTTCTGCACTATTCCTCATAGTACGAGTAAGTGAATAATTTTCATAGAGCACCAACTCCTTCGTGTATATTCACACTTCTTTGTTTCCTCAGTGGAATTCTTTTTTCATCTCTTCCTAATATATAATTCTCGTAAAACATGATAAATTGATAAAACTTACCATCTATTTGTCATTTCTTTCTTCATCCACCGAAACCACTCGAGTGATGAACTTTTTTTTTTGTTTTCACCCTAACCGTTTATTTGTCGCATGTCAGATTACTCAGTACGTAATCCTTCATTTCCCACCCAAAAACAATCACAAAAATTTGTCATAAATTTCCCACCAACCAACAGTTGTGTAAAAATAATCCCAACTGACTCGAGAAAGAATGAATATTACAAATGTATTTCACCCTCATTGACTTCTTTCGCAAGCAGAGGGAAAAAATCGCGGAGAATGATGGAATAAAGAGAGTGAAAAAGATGTATTGTTATCGTGTTTCGATGCTCAATGTGCCAACTGTAACGATAATGGTGGCCTGCATAATTTCTGAATGTCTTGAAGTCACGACATAGTATAAGAAATACTTTGAAATTTAAATTCTCCACGTTTTTCCACCACGAATATCAAAGAAATAGACCCCACCCAACTTTACCTAGTGTTATTCAATGAATGAAGACAGAAAACCGTCAATGCAATGATGACATTTATTTAATGTTGGTACTGTTAATTAAACTAATTTTCATCACTCCCTCTTCAAATAGAATCTACAAATGTCTAGTGTTCAGAACAGTTATAAATTAGTTTTGTAATTATTACGAATGCGTCAGTTAGTTTCGAGTTGTAAAGCACTGTACTCTCTCTCTCTCTCTCTCTACGTATAACCGAAGAGTTTCACACAAAGGACCATTGTAAACTGAAATACTGGATTACCAACGTATCAAATTAGCATTAGATTAACCGAGTTAGTTGGCTTGTCTCTCTTTACGTGTGAAGGATTTTCCACAGGGGCTTTGGGAGAATCAATAAAACTCCTTTTACTTTGGCTACTATTGGTCATTGTGCAGTGGTGTTGTATAAAAATTTCATTATTGTACATGATAATCCTATTGTTCTCTAATTACTCGTGTTCCGAGTTTTAAGTACTTCGAATGGACGAATGTCCACGAACAGATCAATCCTTTTCCTTTCCCACATTGAATCAATAAGATATTTACGATTATCACGCTTACACACTTGTTGCACTACCCAAATCCAAAATGGAGAATCCACGGATTATCCAAGATTCTTATCGTTCCTTTTAAAAACTAGTTATATTACATGGTATACTTTCAACAGTAACTGCTTGAGAGGTTGTGTGTAGGTGTCGCACATGGGGTACTTGAGTGTGCACAAACTGTCGTGTTATCTATGGGAGTTCCGGGCGTCCAGCCGTGCCAGTTACTATATGTGCGGGATGGGACCCCTGTTGAGAAACGACATTTGACCATATAGGTTGGTTGGGCTTGCTT
This sequence comes from Aleiodes alternator, assembly GCA_963921955.1. Lineage (NCBI taxonomy): Eukaryota > Metazoa > Arthropoda > Insecta > Hymenoptera > Braconidae > Aleiodes > Aleiodes alternator. Next base: position 6,325,177 of record OY998109.1, on the reverse strand, counting down.
ACTCGATTTACCCAACTATGAACAACTGCTCTGTTATCAGAACTGACATTTCAGACATATCAGCGGTGGAATTCCAACGGTAATGCAATAAACAATTTCTAAAGGCTCTCTCTCTCTCAGATCGAGATTAACTTGGTAATGCAAATGCTATATGACATGTAATGCCACTGATCTTAATCGTAAGAAACGATTCCACCAGTTGCAATGGCTTCCTTCTCTTCTACCTCCCTCCCTCCCCTCCCACTCCTCGAGATACTTGACATGTAACACATCTTATACTCGATATATGAAGTTACCTCGGGGGATTCCTAGTATTAATCTTCGTCAATCTCTTGACATGAAGCGGAAAGAGAATGAGAGAAATGAGAAGGGTGGGTGGTGGCGGGGGGGGGGGGGGCTGAAGTGGGTATGGTGGAATTCTGGAAAAGCGTGCACGCAAGGAGAACGAGCCAAGCAGTCAGAAACCCCTTGGTAACTCGTTATCGTCCTTTCGTACCTAATGGAAATTGCATTCTTACCATTCGTCTTGGACCAAAAGCGTGTTTCGATGGTTAGCACGCATATGTGCGTGATCCGCAGGCGTTTTCGCGTCAATAAATAGTTCCTCGAGGTGATACAGATAGGTTAGAGAATTATGGAGTGTTTCAGAAAGGAATGGAGAGCAGTTTTTATTCAATATTTCTTTCTTTTGCTTTCTTTCAATAGATTCTTTTGATGTCGTGCCGTGATATTTGGTGATTTCTCGTTGGTACATGATACGTCGAAATTTTGGGATTTGTTTGCCTCGCTGCTGGATGTCCAGTTTAATAATTTTATTAACCATATTTGTGGTTGGAATATTAACATCCCCATAACCACGAATTTATAACTTCGTCATTTCCGTTGGTTCGTTGCGGAACAACGTAAATACGAGTTTATTACCTGTCAGCTGTGGACAGGTCCACTACGTCTGCACCACTGGTGTGACATGGACGAGTTATTAGTTGGTACTATTGTATGATTCCCACAATGCATTTTCCCCTCTATTCTTAACCCACAATTAATAATCAATCTAATATAATTGATCTAATGTCTACATGATCATTAAATTGGACGTATAATATTGATGTTGTAGTGCTGCATACCTCTGGGAATTAGTGCACTGCTTTGTTGACACATTTGCGGTTAGAATATTCGTTCAATTCATATGAAAAATTTAATCATGTGGGACAATATCACAGATGGATTCATTCTAATGTATTCAACTGAATATTCTGTGTAATATTCAAATTTTATGAGGAACATTCTATGAAACATTTATGACATTTGATCAAAAATTGTTTTTCTCTTCTCAGCAACTTCGAGAGAGAGAAAAAAAAAGGAATGTTGAAAAAGATACGAAGTTAAAATGATGTAAGCCAAATGTATAATTTTGAAATTCACCCACTTCTTTGGATAATTTACATTCAAAATTCACGTGAATATGTGGAATAGAGTTATCAGGGCAATTCCATCAGTGAACTCCGTAAAAAATTCAGGTATCGTCAACTATTTGTGTAGTAGAAGGAGTGAAGAATTTCGTTACGCCAAATTACCTCCACTTAGTCAGTCAATCGATAAAACGTTTATCTTTATTTTTTTTTCCTATACACATGTATTTATAATATGTTAATGAATAACATTTTGCTGGGGTTTATGGACATCGAGAGAGGTAACTATGTGTTGCACTTGGGCGTGGTCGATTATTCGATCACTTGATCTTTATGGAATGCTTACTGGGTAACGGTTGAATGGAAAAAAGGGTTGAAAAAAAAGGGGGAAGGGGCAAACGGAGAAAGGAAATTTATCTCACTAAGAAAAAGTGGACGAGTACAAATTGATCACGTTAAATTGATAATCGACAGTTCATGTGCATCCATCAAATTTACCATCTCTGAAATTCAAACTCCATGCAATTGCATACCACCAATATTCGTATTGGCATTTCGATGTGTCATCCTTAATGAAAGCCACACTAATGCATCATAGTTGTCATCCTTGCTGCAATATTCCTAGCCCTATCCTCTTCAGCCTTCTCCAACCAAATGCACGTTAGTGCATGTAACAACGCACGGACTCCCTGGTGCAATGAACCACGAAACTAGAAAGTTATGGGATGGAAGAGAGCCATCTAGAGTAAACCAAAGATACAACTTTGTTATTATACTGCAATACATCGTAGGTATTTCGTATTTTGAAATTATTGTGACACGCATCATGTCGTTTAACATTATCTCGTCCTGAAATTCTTGGGACATTGTTCAGAGTGCACAAGTTAAGTGTTTCCGGATGCCAGAGCTTGATAAATACCGCAGTAAATTGCTCTCCTTAATAATCAATTGAGCGAAGTAAAGTTTAACCTAGAATTTCATTAATTTCGGTTATTAATAATCCAAGATGGTGAAATTAATTAACTGTGAAAAATTCATTTCTCAAAAGATGAGAGAAATGAAATATTCTGGAAGAAAATTTAAAGTTTTTTTCCGTGAAATTTAATTCAATCTTTATTTGCGGCAAATAATAAAATAAACTGCGGCAAGAGTTTCATAAGGGGCTCTTCCATGGCTTTTCATTGAGCCTACTTCAGACTGTGAATCGGGGATACAGCGTACTGTGTAACGATCAACGGGAGCCAAGGTTCGCCACAGTGAAAGGGCGAGGTAAGCAAATAAGGCGCCTTCCCAAGTTGCAAACAATATCTTCCAAGATGCCACAACCCAACGGCACTAGCTAAAACTTATACTCTCGTCTGTGTCTTCCTGAAAATTGGCCAAGTTTTTCTCCACTATTTTTTTTTTCCTTCCTCCGTTCCTCCTTTTTTTTATGTATTAAGTTATACTAGTTCTATATTAACCTCTGTACCTATTTTCTCCGGTTATTTCTTGCGAGAGATTTTCTTCAAACTTGTTTCCCCATTCGCTGTAGATACTTTGCTCGAGATAATGAAAAGAACCGTGATGTAAAATTCTCAATCAGCCGGTAATTATCCTCTGAATAGAGGATGTAAGAAAACATTATGGGGGAATTAATTGATGTTTGAGAAAATGAGGAGAAAAATAATATCGAAACTATTATATAGAGAAACTCGACAATTCTGACTTCCTGGGCTTTCGACTTCCTCAGTTGGCTGGAGGACAAAAATCATAGGGATTCGCCAACTTTTCCAGGCTGATGTTCCAGCATGACGCATCCTCCCACATCTACCTCATTTCTCCTCCTCTATTATTCTGAAGAAGGGGGGGGGGGGGGGAGGAGAAACGACGGGAAGTGTCCTTATTACCCAGTCGCATTTCGTTGTCCTCCAACAATCTTCCAGAATCTCATCTTTGCCTCAACACGCTCCTCTCAATATTCCTCCATTCCTCGAGTATTCGTGATAAATTTACCAGCTAATGTCCTACCCTCCATCATAATACATTGAATGAAAATTGGAGCAAAACGACGATTAAACTTATTTCATTTCTCAGAACAAGCATCAATTGTCTTTTAATAGCCATTGAGAAACAAGAAATCCCTTCACTCTCAATTCTTTTGTGAATTACAGATTGAAGATAAAATCTCGTGATTCTAGAAGCAATAACACCTCATTGCTACTACTCTTCTGTGGCAATGGGAAACCCCAACAAATGAAAGATAAAAAAAAAAAAGAAACTCGCTTCACGTATTTTTCATTCTCAAATTTCATTCAGTATAAAGATAATTGCGGTAAAAGTAACGGACAAACTGAATTTTGCGTGACAAAAGAGTGTTAACAACTATCTCAAATAAAGTTTAACCAAAAAGAATAAAGAATCTGCACATCAAATAAACCTGCAAACGCCCCGAGTGGCAATCGTCATTGGTGTACGATTTCTACGTCCCACGTAGTGAAAACCCACCCACGTTTTTTTTTTCCCATTCAACGACAGTAATGGGTGTAAACAGACATAACGCTGGGTTCTCTGGCACCGAGAGTCGTTAAGATCAGTCCCCCGTTGGTATATCGGACAGAGAACGAGTTTTTGAAAACTACCGGACGTGCGGTAACACCAGAGGGATCCTACGTCATTAGGCACACACAAGAATCTCCACACTTTGGTGTGATGTGTCCTCCATTCTTTCGTCATTTTGTTTTTTTTTCACGCATATATTTCTATCTCTTCAATCTCCATAACTCATTGAATTCAGAATACCTCTTATCGACAGAAGGCATTGGAAAATGCATTCACGTACCCCACGTGTATCTCTACTCGATTCACTTTGCAACCTCTTTTGAAAAGTAAATCGAGACGTGCATTCTACTTTGTACCCTCTTGAGAAGAAGAGAACTGCAAAAGCCCAACTCCATCTGAAGCGCAAAAACCTAGAAAGTCAGAGACAGCTGTTACTGAAGAGAGAGAAGGTTCTTTCATTCTCCAAGGTTCTTGTTCACTGGGTACTCCATTGTATCGTTTCTACAGAAGCTTGGGAATACGTTTCCGCGTGTGGTACGTAACCTCTCCACGCCCTCCTCATTCCCGTACCGTCCCAATGGGGCAGCTGGAAAAGTTTCCTCTTGCAGCTTAGCTATCTTTCTCACTTCCGCTTTGTAGAATCTACAGCGAATTTTTCCGAACTTCGCACCGAGTCTCTCACAATGAACAAGAAAAAGAATGAAAAAACGTTAGAAAAACGAGCAGACGCACTCTCGAAGGAAGAGCAATGTTGGACATACACTTCGGTTGTATCATGATAAAAACAATTCAGTGGAAGAAATAAAAAATGATATAATTCAGCTCACCATCCGGTCTGCTGGGAGGGCTGTGGGGCCGTTGATAACCTCACAACGCGGCATGCCTCTGGACTGTGGAGCCTTATCTCTAATCTTTGCCGTAGTCACATGAAGTATAAGGAGCATACCCTGGATATTGCAGCATCATCCAGCGGCCCTCGGTGCTTGTATGGTAAAGATTAGATACGGATTGCCAGCCAAACACTCAACCAACTGAGCTTATGGGCTCTGGTAACTCGTGCAATAATACTTCAGCTGTTACCCCCCAAGTTATTATTATTATTATTATTATTCTAGTATGGGTAAGAATGTATTCAATATGATTTTGTATCTTCATATTTTGCACTTAACTCTTCTTCCTCGTTTTTAAATTGAGGGTGTAAAGGGCAGGTGAGATTCCTTTTCAGAGGTAGTTCCATTGAAATCAACATCAGGCCGTAACTAAAGGCCGAGAATCATTAATCAATGATTATATAGATCTATTGTCGAGAAACCTTTGCTGCAAAGAGATTTCGGTAAAACTTTCGCTGAAATTGTTACAACGAATAAACATTAGTTCACTGAGAAATTAGTTGTGTCATTGTAATTTTCAGGTTAAACACTGTGTTACAATGTTTCAATTAGCATTAACACTGCACTTATCTAAACCAGTGTTTTAACATAGCGTCACACAATTTGGTAACACTAAAGAATAATGCTATGTACATGAAGTAATCAGGAGAAAGAAAAGAGAAGAGAGAAAAAGAGAAGAAAAAAATAATGAAAGACTACTGAAAACATTTTATCCTACAGTCACTCGAGTGAAACTTATTAAAGTTACTGCAGCGTGTTACTGAGAAAAGAGGCGTTTATACTCACCAATCTAGCTCAAGAGCCAGCAGTCATTGTATTTTCCATAGTAAAGAATACCTTGTGGAGCTTCTTCTTCACAAGTTAGGGATTGGGTCTCTGTTACAATTTCTCAGCGTCTCAGAAACACCTGGACGGATTAACAAGGGAATCTTCCTAGAAAAACCCGCGATACTTACCTCCCTAGTATCTACCACTGTGCTTTACAATTCTCGGCATTTCTTTTCTGTCTCAGGGCAAATTATTATTCCAACCTCTCTGTTTTTTTTACCTTTTTTAACTCGTTTTTTTCCCTCATTCTGCTCAATTCTTTTACACGTACCACTTTAAGGGGATCGTTAAAGTACAAGAGTAAAGAGTATCGGTGAACCAACTTCGAATTTAATGATCGTGAAAAAATAGTAGAAGCTAATGCACATAATCTATCATTATGCAGTCATTAAACAAATCACTAGGTCAAATTTTTGTAAACAAAATCCAATTCATTTCTCGCGATTCAGAATCAAGAGTCCTCTTATCTATTGTATGCCTTATTGTATGCTAATCACATCCTTCGTAACTCTCCTATTTTTAGATTCCATTGGTCGACTTTAAAGTTACTGTACCACATTCGTCTAGGATCATTTGGAATCATGGACAATTCTGATGGATACAGATGGTCGAGATTATGCAGGGCCTTAATGTACCTTTCTATCACACTGACGAGAAAAGCACACTAGTTTCCTTGTACGCATACCTCCCACTCAATTTGTTGTTTGCATCCAAATACGGGCAAGCAGTCAACTTTTTTTCTTGACTGCTCAACTTGGTTGATTCTCAAAGTCCACACGTACCTCAACACTCAAATTGTCGGTTGGAGAACGCATTAATGAAACACTTATTCCATTGATCCCCTTCAGAATTCCTTACGAAACTCAGTAAAGTTAAAATTGAATGCATCAATAGAGAAGCTAGAAACCGTCAATGGCAACTCGCCACACCTTTGTGTGAAAGACTTGGGTTTTGCCAAAACAGCTAGAGGTACTATGTTCAAAACGATTCAGAACTTTAAATTAAATGCAATACATAAATCAATTGGTGCTTCTGCACCCACGGTGAGTGAGCATGAAACGTTGAATTTCGATACCAACTGAATTTACATTAAAACCACATCTACTAAAGATTCTTGGTTTATTGGTGTAGAATCGAAAGTATCTGGGGATTTAATGAATTAAAAATCGCCCATGATCGGCAATAACTGATGATGCATGAAATATTAATTATAGCAAGTGCACTGAGGCATGTTACAGTAGAACACCCTCGATAATTTGATGGCTCAGTTCGTTTATGTACAACTATGAGAGAGCCAATGGACTATCCTGATTTTGTAATCATGCAGTTTATAATTAATCGACATGGTTCAAAAGTCCCTCACTAATACCACTACTACCTTTCTATTACGTACACTGGGCCGAAAGTTTTGCGGTGTAATTTACATCCAACGGATAACTTTGTTCTCTCATGTAGTTATACACCAGCAATCCAGTGCCTCTGTAATCCATGAGTTTTATCATAGTATTTGTGTGCCATAATAGATGGATATGTACATCTTCGAAACCTTGAAATGATTTGGTTGAGTTTATGTGGTACAATAGTAGTGGTAGGTACGTTAGTAAATCATAGGAAGTAACAAACCGTAGAGAATTTACGGGATCGTACGAAATGTCCAATAAATCGAAGGACCAAGGAGAGAGGCTGAAAGAGGAGGAGAGAGGGAAGAGGGTAGAATGCGGGGGATGGGAAGCAAGCGTGATCGCGTACACACCCTGCATGTATCTACACATACAAGCGCGCGCGGTCTGTGACATTAATCTGTTAGCCATATGGCCATCTTATCGTTGTGACGAGATTATTTGAATTTATACAGTGAAAACAGATATTTTTTTTTTTTTTCAACCAATAGTCCTAGTACATAAGTTTAATCTGCATATTCATTTGGATTAAACTTTTTGCCAGTATTTCAACATTCGTTTCATCAAATTCTTATTCATGTCACAGAGTTCATGAAAGGGGAGAAAAAAAACTTGCGGAGCTTTTTTTCTCATAAAAAATTCGCCAAGTATGCATCAGAGAGTGTATTCTAAATGGGCTAAAAAAAGTTTTGAAATGCAGGGCAGCCACAAGTATTCAGTGCAGGAGATAAAGAATGCAAATCCAGAAGAAAATGATTTAAAAAATGAAATCAGAACCAAAATGAAAATTCAAAAGACGTGCGTGGCTGTGTTGATACATGAATGATATGGTTTGATTACTGATCGTACAGGCCTACATTCGCCTGCACTGAATACCGGAGGCTAACATTTGTTAAAAGTAAACATTTACTTGAAATCAACTCGCAAAACTAAATTATCGTGAAATATTGAAAATTAATCAAGTTATTCAAGATCAAAATTTCAACATGTCACTTTAGCTGTATAGTAAAGTGGTAGACTCTCACCTGGTATTTCCTGTATATACATGTGAGAAATAAACGCGTACTTGGCGAGGAACGCTACCGCATCTCCTGATTTTTTTTATTCTCTTCCGTATTCCACGTATCTATTGAATAAAAACTGTCTGTTCACATTCACACGCAACAGCTAATTTCCTACTTAATTTTTTTATTTTTATTTGTCTGTTACAGGTAAGGTTTTCCAACTGAGAACCAGTGTGCATAATTGCGTGTGAGGAGTACCCAGTTACGGACAATTTTATGAGACCTCTACCTTGGGTAATACACGATTATCATCGGCAATGTATTTTTTTACTCTTAGATAACCCCATGAAGCTTATATTCTGAGAATATAAACTTCTATAATCGTACAAACAGTGGCTCATTGCGACATATTGCGCATTCATATAATAACACATAGAAAAAAACAACATTTCCATTTATGTATTTGAGAAAGAGAGAAAGAAGAGAAAGAGTATATATAATGGCCTGATTCACGCATGGTATATATCCTCACGATGTTTGAATTTCGAAGACTCCCCGTTTCGTGATAAATAGCTGCTCTCCTCTGCCCTACCGTTCCCCCACCCACTTCTATACTGTTTGTGGGTGTGTGTGTGTGTGTGTTCGTGTTATTTCAATTGAAATGATGATGCCAATGTGTTAGTGTGTAAAGACTTGATGTCTGTGGGCATTCAGGCCCTTCCCGCTTCACGCCTCGCAATCCTGATTAATAGGGGGATAATACTGTGCAAACATGGACAGTATAACCCTCCAGGGGCATTTGTCGGTAACACAGAAAAGAAATAGTTTAATCAAATTAACTATAATTGCTATCAATTTGCCCATTGAAATTGCAAATTAATTTGTAACATCAAATATACAATTAAATAATCGTTTTCATCAGAGCCAGTGAAAATTTAATTTCTCATAATTTTGTAATTTATGAACATTATTAAAATCCATTTTGATTTATTGTTCTTTCATCCTTTGAAAATTAATCGAGGGAGAATTGCAATTTCTTCAATTATCAAATTCGATCATTTAAATTTATATTCACGTCGAGAATAAAAATATATTAATATGATGAAAGTCACATAAAAGATATGTACATGTTGAGGAAGGATGACGAAGAGAGACTGCCATAATGTAGCGCCCCGGAAATTACGTTGCTACTGGGATAGAAAGACGGTTGGGCTAACGGTACGGATGAAGATATTTTGCGGAGGATCAGTCTAACGTCTCGACCTCGTCCGGATATTTTTATTCCATTAACGTCTCCATCTACTCCTTCTTCTCTCTCTCTCTTTACTGCCACTTTTCGTTTTAACTTACGTACCGAAAACTGACATTCACGCTGATATCTTCTAGCAACTTGTATCTCATCTCTATCCTCTCTTGTATGCCATTAATCAAGCATATAAATCTACTAGTACTGCAAAACACAACCTAGTGCTATAAATTTTTGTTATTACGTATTACTTGAGTTTTCATACAGTCTGTAAAATATAATTTCAAATTTCTCGATTTTTCATCGAGCATGAAAGTCAATTTGTCGTTTAAATTACTGTAAATTTCATGAAATGAGATTTATACTTTTGTTTTTTTGTATGAGATAATTTACTAAGACTGAAAATAGTGTGGCTTCTTGTTTGTAATTCATCAGGCTTGCCACAACAATGTATCCCTGTCTCTGATTAGATGGGCTCACTGAGATAACATAGTACATGTACATTGGGTTAAAACCACAAGTACTTCTTTTCCCTCCCTCCTCCCCCCCCCCCCTATTTCTTTATTCAAAAAAATCTTTTCGGGCATAATTTCATCTGCTAAATCCCATTTATCATGAAATCTCGTCCGAATGTGTCTGCCTATTCATCAGCTCAATATCTCAAAATCTCAATGAATTGTGTGTTTCTTTAGCTACGATTTTTAGGATGAATTATTACTGCAGAGTAGATTTGACACATATTTTGCCCTTGAGGTGAAAGAAATCATTGGTGCTTGTCGATGAGAGACGATGCTATATATTCTCTGTTAAAGGGAGGTAGCCTCTTGGGCGTCGCACGAAAGACTTGCAGAAGAATGGCGAAAGAGAAGTGGTGAGAGGGGGGAGGGGGGGTAAGAAAAACACGACGCTAAGGTTCACCCGTCAAACCAGTTTTATCGACTACTTCCTTCGGGATGAACGATGAAACAGGTAGAAAGACGGTAGAAACGCGCCGCTGGCAACGCTGGTCACCTTGCACACACACATATACTTTTGTGTGTGTGTATATGTACTTGTGTGCATAAACTGTATAGAAACAGACTTGAAACTGAGAACAAACACATTGAATTTTTACTCTCTCTCACTTGCTGCATGTTTTTCATACTAGCGCGATAGATTCATTGCACTGACGGAGGAGGAGAAGGACCTATGGCTGTTAAAGTTTTTCGTGATCCCTTGCAGCGTATTACCCATGCTCTTTGACCTGTACAGTATGAGATAGCCCTCTTGCTTTGGTTTTTCCTTTATTTTTTTTTTTCTTTATCTTCATGTTTCATGTTTGCTGAAGGAGAGAGAGAAACGAATGGTCCATGAAAGACACGTATGCACATTCTGTATTTTTTTTTTTCATTTCTTTTGAAAAAAAATTCATCTTTTTTTTTTCTGTGAAAGCCCTGTGATTCCAAGGACCACACTTCGTCCTCAACATTGAGGGGTAATCGCGCACACTTCGCTGGTTCCTTTATCCTTTCGACTGAGGACTTTTTCAGGAAAAAAAAATCCTTTTCCATTTGATTTTTTTATTCTCAAATACACAAAAACATACATGGACTTTTTTTTTGCCTCAATGTACGTGAGGTTCTATTGAAATAAACGTAAATGTACATGATTTATTTTTCAAAAACACTCAATTTGTTGAGTTGAATGAAATGATATTGAGTAATCATGAATTATTGGCTTATGTCTGACAAGATAAATTCTGAAGTAGCGAGTTTGAATAAAATCTTTCGTTTGAATGATACTCTACTAGAGTGGAGGAATATGAGGAGAGAGACTAGTGGGATTTTTCAGTATAAAATATATAAGAAAAGCATTATCCCATTTATTCTTCAACGTAACGTGAAATGCATTGGCTTGTGCAATACTCCAACGTGAGCCTCTTAAAGAGGCATTGTGATTGATGGTATTCGTTGTAGTGCGAAACACACGCACAATCGATTGTGTAATATACTCAGATGATAATACAGTCAGCTATTTCAAACTACTGTCAATCACATCATATTTGTACTAATGCATAACACTTCTGTACTTTATTTTTAAAAAAATTCATTCACGTGTCTACTTCATCATCAAGAATTTTATTCTCTGACTACTAATTTTTTTTTTTTTCATTGAAATTTACCCCGAAGGAAAATACACATTTTTGTACTCTTTGATTGCAATGGATAATGCTTTCTCATTTATGTCAGATTGGCTGACGCTAATTACACTGGCTTGTGATTTCTCATGGTTAATGCACTAACGCTTTGTCAAACACGAGTGTCAACCTTCCATCACTGAATTCTTCAGTATTATTAACCCCACAACTGAAATCTCTGAGACACATCAAACATTAGAATAATTAAATTTTCCCTTTTTTTTCTATCGTGGATCTTATTACTTCAAAGCACAGTTAAATTTGATGCATGAAAAAATAACATAGTAACAAAAATTATTAAATAATTCTTTATTATTATGGATAATTCCCCCAGAGAAATGTGGCTGGTTGGAAAATTTAAAAAAAAAATGAATTTTAGGTAATTTATGCAGTTGAATGAGAAGTAGAATTCATTATTTCTTCTTTTTTATTTAAATTATCCTCTTCATAATTCTTCTTCACAGAGAGAATGAAAAGATGAAATATAACAACTTTGTTCGATCAAAAGAATACATTTCTTAATGTCAAGTTTTATTTCTTAACAATTTTTGTTCTCTCTTTTTTTCTTTTTCAATGAAATTCGAATATTTTTCCACGTTATAAATTCGACACCCACTGAAAATTCAATTGGACAATCTTTTGGTAATCACAAAATCAAACTGACACCAAGAGCAAATAATTGAATGGATGATGATGAAAAAAAAGAAGAGAAGGAAGAGGAAAAAAAAATTGAAATTCACACGCCATGAGATACGAGCATAATGAGAGCCAATGGCGTTGCGATCGTCTCGACGGGTTAATGAGCCGCGGGCGTCACTACATTATACTCCCCTTCTTCATCATCCATAACCTCCTTTATTCTCTCTCTCTCTTAGTCCATTGCATCGAGGTTTATATAGTCAACTGCGGTTATACTTCACCACTTCGAGGGCGATTTCTTTTGCCTGACTTGTTTCTTCTCATTCAGCCTCATCGTGAAAAGGAGTGAGAAAGAGGGAGGAGGGGGAGAGGGGGAGAAATCTCTTTCTGAATCGATCGACTCGTCTGTCTACTCGTCGTTGTGTCTCTTTGCACGGCATAAAGAAGGCAAATACATTGACTAGTAAGAGTCAAAGTGAGCGGTGAGTCATTGTCAGCGATGCGAAATGACGGAGGACCGGTTTTCACTGACACTTTAAAAACACGCACGTGACTCTGTCAGAGTTTATACGAATTCGAGTTCACCAGCATTGATTCTCATTAAGGTAGTTTTATCGGATTTCAAGTAATCGGGAAATTTTCTTCAAATTTTTGGAAAATGATCATTTATGCGATTTCTCATTTTTATGGAAAATTCGATAATTTTTGACCGTTTAGCTAATGAGATACTCAGTCTTGAAATTTCAACTTTCAACAAGAAGTTGATGGCTTAACCTCAAAAATTCATCAAATTTGGCAGGTTTCAGTTCTTTTTCCTTAAAATCCAGCTTTAAGATTTCAATAAAAAAATTTGTAGGGACTCTTCTACTATTTCGGAGCAATTTCCAATTAATTCAGATTTTTCTACCGTATGTTTTTTCTCCATTTTGAAGAAAAGAGAATTTGGTAACATTTTCGATTGAGTGAGGCGATCAGCTGGATGATGCTCAAACGTGATTGGCTGTTTTGTTTCACAAAAATATGTGACTGCGTGTGGTTTGTTTTTTGTTGAAGTTTATTTATTGAAAAAAAAAGTTCGTCATTATGTACACTATTCACAGGCTCAAAAATGAACTCAAATAAAAAAAAAACATTAATTAAAGGGCTATTGATATTGGTCTTCATGAGTGCAAAGTATGCAATACATAAACTGTGTGTACTCTATTTGTTCTATACTTGCAATGAATATATTCACATGTGTGCATAGTGCAAAAATGTTATAATTTTCGTTAAATTCATAAATAGACGCAAAATTTTACACTTGAATATTGAATAATTGAATTTCGAATATATGAAAATGAAAATCAATTCCATAAAGTGCCTGATGAAATTCTTCGTATAAATGACATGTATTGTCTCGTGCCTGCCACTAATTCATCATAATGCCATTCAACAAAACTGGCATAACTAGAATGGTGCCTCAATTTTCATATATCTCTTTCAGATACAGATACCTCAATTACAATACTGGAAATAGCAGACATCTTGAAATTTTCAGACTTTTTTCTTTTCGTGAATAAATTATTTCATAACATAAAAATATGCACATGTCAAGAACCGTAAAATTTCTTAAAATTTAATTTAATAACAATTTACAGAGTTTCGATTGTACTGACCGTGGCCAGATTATTTTTCGTGACAGAACTTTTTGCGGTAATTTCAGTCATATACAGGCGTTCGTTCATGAGAAATTCATCCGAAATAAAATGGAGAGCAGGCTCAGAATACCTGAGGATTTAAACTCCTAACCTATTCAGGTTATAGTAGGTGAAATCTCATATTATCGTGTAGAGATGGAAATTAAATTATTGAATAAATCAAAAACTCAGGCATTCTGAGTCTTCTCTCCATTTGACTTCGGATGAATTTCTTATGAACGAAGCCTATATATGACCGAAATTGCTGCAAAAAGTGATGTCACGAAAAATAAAAGTTTATAACAATTCATTTGTTAAAAAAAATCCAGATGTGTGTTAATTTAACTATCATCTTTGATGATAAAGAATTTCTTCCCTTATCTCTATTCTAGTATTTGCTTCATTATAATTTCTCGTAATCAACTCGTCACAACGAATCTAGTGTCATCCCCATATTTTAGCTCCAGTATCACCAAAATTACCAGAATAAATGTGTCATTCTATTTAATCCAATAAAATTACTTCATCTTAAATAAATTAACCGATGTAATTTAATTCAAATGAATTTCTCCACTTAGAATTTGAATAATTAGAAACTTGATAAAGACGCAGTATTAAAAGCGATCTATTTATCTTTTTCCAATGGATAATTAAACGAGTCTCCTGAGACAGTGTCTCACTGTGTATTGAAATAGCCAATGATGTTAATTTCACTCTGAAACGAGTTTCTCCCATTTACAATGGTTTTTCCCTCTCTGGCAAAAGAAGAAGAGCCAATTGCTATTGTTATTCCGAAAAACAAATGGAAAGTACTGCATAGGATAAATAAACAATGGAAAATACAGTAAACTGGCTAATTACGAGTACGACAAATTGCTTCGAATAGTTTGATGGTCTTACGGTTGGTAGAATCGCGTGAGAATTGTTGTAATCAACGCATGCGTCTACATATATCATACCTGATGAAACTCTGACCTGGAGGGCGGGTAAATAAATGTTTACGTTACCGGTGCGGTGCACTGATTAAATTCAATTGAATTTGGTACTCACTCTTCCTCTTTCTCTCCATTTTCTCTCCCTCCCCTTTCCCTCTCTCTTTTTTTTTGCTCCCTAGTTCGTAATAACGCGATATGTAAATCGCAGTCGTGTCGTCTAACTATTCTGGGCTTTTTTTTCTCTCTCTTTTCTGTTTTTTGCACTGTTCGCTTTTCACTAGTGGGATCAAAATCTCTGGCTTTACTTTTGCAAAGCGCACAACATCGTTTTACGGCCGAATAAGGCAGAAGAGAAAAGGGAGGGGGGGTGGGTGGAGGCAGAAGAGGGAGGAGTAGTAGCAGCGTTAAGGCAAAAGGAGCTTTAATTTGGAGAAGGCTGTCGTTTCAAATTACTGTCAGTAGAAATGCTCCAGTGAGCTCCTTTAGCTCCATTGCGAATAGCTACTGTGGTATTCAAATGAAAATTTTCTACCCTGGTGCAACATTAATTTACATAACATTTGTTTCAATGTAATTTTTTTTGGTACAAACATTAAATTGATTTTTGAGAAAAAAATATTCAATTAATTATATTTCGTTTAATTTCATTTTTATCGTGAGTTTTACATTGAGTGACGTTTTAGTGACATTTATAATGCTTATGAACGCTATTTTCCCTTGGTTTTTCGGGTAAAAGAAATTATTTTGAATTTTGAAAATACAGCGGCCTCGGGCAGTTGAATTTTTCGTACGGGCAACCAACTGTTAATTCATTTTTCATTGAGTTTAATTGAATGAATACGATAACCATTGAGATTTTTTTTCCTTACATTTCACAATTTTTCACTTCATTTGAATAAATCCGAAGGATTAAAATTTTTTTTGGTAAATTAAAATTTTTAATTTCACTTAATTAACCGTATTGATTTTAATAGGGTGTAGGAAAAAAATTTTTTCTTCCTTTTTTACTTTATTGCATAATTTTGAAATACAGATTGAATACACAAACATGATTATACATGGATAGAATCAATCGATCGATCCGCAGTAAAGCAAAAACCTCGCCAGACTCGTTTTCATCAAAGCATGAGTCATTCTATCCAGTGGAGAATGAGTGTGTATCGTTGAAGAACATTTTTCAATGTTCCAACTCCATTGGCATCACTGATGTTTCGATCTTTCATACAAAATACGATAGAGATGTATATCATCGTTCATTTGGAAATGGTAGAGTCTACAGTGAATATGCAAACTATTTGGAAAAACTTTTTCGTACAGTGAAATATCATATTTGCATGATTTGAGTAATGCGAGACTTCAAGTTGACGGTTGTTTGCTGGAAAATATTTTCATCAAGACAAAATTCTAGTAGAAAATTCTCATGATTTATAAGTTTCCTCGCTTCCTTGTGTGTGTGTGTGTACATGTATATGTACCTACTTAATCTTTTGTTTTTTGGGGCTACAAATTTTCAAGGATACGAAGCTACTGATCATGGTCTCTGTGATATCAAAGAAAAGAGAAGGAAAAAGAAAAACTTACGCTTGAGATGAACAAGAAGAATAATCTCCACGGGGCGTCGGGGTCCTGGTGCAATTAACCCCAAGAGCGTTGGCATTTTGCCTGGGATTTGCCAGGATACTTGTGTTGAGTTTTTTTTTTTCGAGCCAAACGTGTATTCGTTTGCTCTGGCATTATCCCCATCGATCGTAAACAATATTCCGTACTTGACAGTTTTGTACTTTATACAGAAGCACTGAGAGCTATCAGAGCACGTGTGGGTGTTGCTCTCGTGTTTTCGCCTCTTTTTTTCTGCCCCCCCCCCCCTTTCTCTAAATCGCTCGCGACAAGTGAAAGTACCGAAGTCTCTAATTCTCGCGTCTATTTAAAGTGATTTCTAATTTTCAATCTCCGATTTCTGCGGATTATAAATTCATCGTAATTTCCATAAATAATCCGTTATTTTCCTTCGAAATCTTTCGATTCACATTTGCAGTAAATATTTACGATAAACATTCAGGGAATTGTAACGAGAGAGCTTGGATATACTACATGAGCAGACATAATTATGCTCGTGTTGTTGCCCCTTCTCATTCGACCGATGCACCTGCCGTTGAGAGAAGTGCCCCAGCATCCTTCTCTCTCTCTCTCTTCTGCCTTTTATCTCGCATACATTTCTCTCCACCTTTTGTGTATAGCTCTTCTCTCTGCAGTCGATCGGGCTGTGATGTTACATAGACATGGTACACTCAGAGTCTTCGAACTCTCCATCTTGCTTTTTCCCGCAGTTATTCTTGCCGATTAACCCACTCTCTCTGTATTCTTCATCTCCCTCGTCCACCATCTTGCCCTTCGTGGTTTAGCTCTTTCCTTTCTCCTTCATCCTCTTCTTTTATATATACATATATATATACTACTTCGTGTGCATACTGTAGCACGTACAGTCCAAGAGAGGCAATGCACCGTCCAGAGAACATTGACCCCTCCCACTTCGTGCTTTTACAGTGTGGACTCTGTAGATCGGCCCTTACGCGCCTCTCCCTTTCGCTGTTTTACTTGTTTCATTTCTTGCTCATCTCACAAACTCTCTGCAATTGTATTTTCTCCTTCAATCCCCATTATTCTCAATGCATTCCTTTGTCCTTGAAATTCTTTGTTCCTTCGGCTTCTCCCTCCCCCCCTTTTTTTTCCTTACTCTTCTTATTCATTCTCTTCGGTATTCGCTGAAAAAAAAATTCACGATAAAATCGATAAACCCAGTGGTGTGCACTCAATTAAAATCCAAAGGATCACTTATTGAAAATAGCATTGAAATCAATCCATTATTTTCGTTCATTATCCTGAAAGAGGGGGAGTACGTATCAGGGCACATATTCACTCTCCCTTCTCTCTCCACCTCTCATCTCAACGCCATTGTTCTTCATGGTGCATTAAGGCGGGCGTGAATAAAATTGGGTCAAATAGCAATTAACCTCGTCCACAGTGTGACTCTGTACTTAGGCTAGGCATACTCTACCGAAGCGCCTGTGTGAGGAGACACGTCTTCACGAGTCTAGCAACTAAAGGATTGTCAGTTTGGCAGGAGGGGGAGGGGGGGGGAGGAGAAAAGAGGGGAATGATCATGACGTGGGGAATTTCCAGTAATGACTGTAAAAGAAAAAAGAGAGATGGGATAGTAAACGGAAAACGAGAGAGGCGAGAAGTGTCAGGAATAGGGACAGATGCATACACACTTGTGGAAAATAATTACAAAGAAATATACGTCGTCAGTTGGGTTGGTGAAATGAAAAAAAATTTCCACATCGTAAAATGTAGACTTGTGATTAAAACTTTTTTTTTCCATTATATACACGCTTCTTTTTCATTTATTTTTTTTTTCCATTTTATTTTAACTATCCTTTTTGTATTTTGCATGATAGCTGTCTAACAGCCGAGAAATGTAGAGATGCAGTGAATAACTGAGGCTGCAAAAAATTGAGTTTTGCATAGAATGAGTACTCGCGTACTGGGGGAGGGGGGGGGAGTACCTCAGTAATTTTTAAAATATTCTATTTTTGAGATATTAAAAAATAGAGAGAGAAAAAGAGAAATGAAAGGTTTTTCTTCCAACCGAAAAAAAAAAGTTTTCATTTCAGTCATGACAATGCTGGGCAAGAGAGTACGAGAGGAAGTGGGGATTAAGGCCACATTTCAAAGCAAAAGCGCAGTGACCAACGGACAGGCACGACCGAGCCTCCGCTTCTTTCTCTTTCTCTCTCTCATTCCACACACTCTGGGCATGTTGGTACCGTGAAAACAATAGGGCGCTAGGGGCCCGTGTCCGCAAATGGATAATCTTTCACAGTTTCATGTACAATACCGTCACGTACTGGCGTCGAGTGTCCCGCGTGTCTCACCAACCTTCATAAAGTCTCTTTAACTCTTTCTCCCTCTTTTTTTTTCTCTCTCTCTCTCATGTTTGTTGTTCTTTACTTTTAAAACACGCCTTCGGAAGTTACCCGCACACCAAGTTAGTAGCACGAGGGAGTTGAGGTGAACGGCAAAATGGAGGAGAGGAGAAATGAGTATAACGTTAGTCATATAACTACTAGATACCCGCGTGTATTTGGCGCCGTAAGTTCAATACACAAAGTGTATGGAGGACGCAACTCATACTAGAGGATTATAAATATTCATTCACGACAGGTAGATGACTAGACTTAGTTGCTCTTTTCACTTTGATTCGTGACGCACGAGTGTAGATGAAAAGGATGTAACACGAGTGAAGAAGAATTATTCAAAACACGTTTGGTTGTTTAAAATAGTATTTTCCATACTAATTTGATGATTCTCCTTTTTTCTTTTCCTCCAGAATTCAAAAAAAAAAAATTCCTTTTTTTTTTTTAAGGAAATGAAGCGTGTTTAGTTTGAAATTCTGGGATTCAATGCTCGTAGACCGAAAATTCCATACGTAGACTCTTCGTTTTTATTACTTTGAATAATAAAATGATGGTTCGGATTTCCCCCCGATTTCACGTCTATTACATTTGTGCCTGTTTGAAATACACCCGAAAAAAAAAACATTATACAACTGGAAATTACTGACAATAAAAAGATATTAAGTAAAGGTTAATGGCACAGTGTACAGTCATAAGCAGAAGACATGCAATGTTACTTTGGACATTACTACATCCACATTGCAATTGTGTCTGTGTGTGTGTGTAATTCACTTTTTCACAGTGTATGTGTGTGCGCGTCTTGTTCAACTTTAAACTTCCAATCAAGATTGATTGCACGAGATGAATTGGAATTTGCCCTACCAAATAAAATCGTCACACCCTGTAAAAATTTACTGGGTACCAAAAAAAAAAAGAAGTTGGAAATAGTCAAACGTTATTCTGAATTCCGAATAATTCTGCTTTTTTGATGGAATCTTGTCGATAACAATCAAAGGATTTTTTTTAACGATGCCTCCTCGGCATTTTCTCCTCTTTCTGCAATTTACTTCTGAAACTTTTTCTCTCTTCAATAACCGATGAATTTGCTTCCTTCATACCCCAAATCAATCTGCATGTCTCAAATCCCCCCTTTTTTTTTGCATGAGCAAAAGAAAAAAACAAAGGCGAACCAAGATTCGTCACGGACTGTGCTCCATTCGAATTCGTTAGCAGTCGATTTCCAATTCGTGTGCGGTAGTGAATCCATGTTCTTTATCCCTCTTTGCATTTAGTCTACCGTAGCTAAGCACTTTAAGCTTTTCCGAATTCAAGCTTTTGAAAATTTCCATGATTCTCGCTTTGCTAGGTTCCAAAAATAAGTTAACACGAGAAACCGTATGAATTTGAATGAATCTCATTTGAAATGAGAAATTCAGAGATGAGCAAAAACAAAAGATGATGAAGTACAGAAACATAAATGCAGTCGACATGCTTTCCTATCTCTCTCTCTCTTTCTCTCCGATATTTATGAACATACCTCAGGATAAATCAGCACAGTGTCACACAAGCCTTTGCACAATCAAGTCCATCGACATATATGCAACTCGAAGTAAAAAAAAAAAAAAAAAACAATTCCCCAAGCCATAAACCTAAATGAGTCTCTCGAGACACCACAGGAACTAATGGAGACCCCATTTCGCCGTCTGCATTTATCAATAGCTAATGTTGTCAGAAAAGATGCATAATAGATATTCATCTGAATAGCCTGATGAAGTAAGTCGTAACAATGGTGAATACCTACATATGAAACGTATGTTTGTTGCGGTTGTGCCCTCGATATTTCATTGTTGCCTTGGCTTTCACAGTTGCTCATGTATCCGTTGAAAACCTTCAGTTTAGTGCATGCCGACGTTATGCAGCCGCAGTTGCTACTCACTCAGCCATTTGATGGTACAAAGTCGTTTGTGAAAGAGCAAGAGAGAGAGAGAGAGAGAGAAAGACAGAGATAGATAGATATATGAACTGGTACGAATGTAACCATTCTGACGCCCGTATAGAGGCGCCCACCAAGTCGACAGTATTATACATGACAAACGTCTGCAATGCTGCCTCGTCGGCTACTCTCCTCGGGATCAATGGACGCTCAGTGACAATGCCATCGTCGTAGTCGTCTACTCAGTACTTCCACACCCCCAAGTTGTGTTGTCAGGGCTTTCCTCCAAAATCGATTGTCAACCACACAATATACGCTCAACTACTGGAATAGCTACATCCTCCCTGATACGTTTCACCATTATCCACTCTGCATTCATCTATTACAAATGAAATTTTATTGCTCATTGCTAGTAACACCGTCTTGCTCTTGTTGAATCAACGACACCCTGAATAATATCAAGATTGTGGATTATATTACCATTACACTCAAGCTTCTCCATGAAGATGTAACAATCTTCCTTCATGCTATATGAATGTAACAATGAATAGCGTATCATCCTGCTATGTTGATGCACTCGTTCATCTAACGGAATATCATTAAGCATGTGCATCGTTCAAATTACAAACACATATCTCTGGTTCTCTACCAATTCAAACTAACAAGGCAATTTTCCCCAGGTGAACACAAAATTACTGATGTCATGTCTCACGTGTTATTGGCACATTTAACATTATGGAAGCATTCAAATTGTGTGTCCCCGACTGTGCTCACTAACACACATACACACACACATAGACAGATGGTTTAACACCATCTGCATCCAGTTCCAGCAATAAAGTACCCACAAATAGCGTTATTTATTATTCTGGAACGTAAAAAAAAATCGAAGATTTCTAAATACTATCAATCAGGGTCAGCCTTACAAAGCAGCTGGACCAATGGCCCAGTTACATATGGACAGGACACTAGTATATTCACCAGGGATCCAATAGCTACAATGCAATTGTTTACATGCCATAATCGTGCGTACAGCATGTGTTCTTGACAGAGTCGATGATCAAACATAGTTGAATGATTGTAATACCATTGAGCTAACATCTCCAGATCTTCACTGTACGCAATGAAGCAACTGGGCAATCAATTGTGTTTCCTCCAATATTCCTCAGTTAGTCAGGGATTTGATGCAGTTACCATGAAAATAACCTGTGAATCAATGCCAACTAGTTTGGAGATTATTCGAGCTCTCAAAATACTACTGTATATCTGTTCGTGTACTGAATACGTCAATTCGAATTCGCTCAGTGTTGATCCTGGCCGAAATCCAGGCATACACTCTCTCTTTCTCGACCCCTTACGAACTTTGCTCTTAGTCCTACTCAAAGAAGATTATCCTCACAGTGAAACATTCATCCCAAAATGTTATAGAAGTTTTTAGTTTCGTGTTTGTCATTTGAAGTTGAGTTTTGATGAAGTCTATCTTTCTTAAAGTTATAGTTATTAAAGTTTTATGATTAATTTGATTATCATTATTATGGACTTTTCATGGAGCTCACGTGAATGAGACTTTGAAGTTTGGATTTTTGAGGTAGAGAAAACGCGGCTTTTGATGTCTACATGTGTTGTGTTGATCATTTATAACGAGACTGCGATAAAATGAACGAGTTATCAAAGTGATATAATGGAATTAATATATTACAAGCAATGCCTACAAGATTATCGTGTTTCTTCCATTAAAAGATGTTTTTACTCTCGTAATTATTTCTACTGATGAAATTAATGAGGAGGATTACTTTGCATATGAAACCTGTAAAATCCACTATCTCGTGGTTAAATGGACAATTTTAAAACGTTTCACTTTCATTTGAAGGATATTTTCATTCAATTTTTTTTCGTTGAATTCTGTGGTGAGAATAAAGAGATCGAGAAAATTCAGGAATTGGAGATTATACTATGGTGAACGATCGTAAATTGGTACGTTTAATTAAAGCCTCCTGTTTGAATAGGTACAGTAGAGAGAATTGTACTGAAAAAGGGCTGGCTAACGAAAATGTCAATATCAAAATCGGATTCACCGTTGGAAAAGCAAATCCAGTGATTTTACCCCCAGTGTATGGAGGAAAATTACGTGCATTAGTCTGCGTGACCGCACCTTCGTTACACAACGGGGTTGTATGATGAAGGAAACTAGTAATCGATAAACTGAATTTTTAAAAATCATTTGTCGATGATTGGAAAATACTGTTACAGTGTAATAAATCTCGTGTAGTTAAATTGTGTAGAGAAATATTTACATATTTTTAGATTATTGATTAATTGTGTTGTTATGAAACTATGCATGATTCGTTGTAATTTATGAGAAAAAGAGTAAATGTATGCTGTAGACAGGGGTAGAATATATTTGGAACGTTCAAACGTATTAAAAGGCATTTCGGCAGTGGAAAATTTGCATAATCACAACAGTCTGGGTATTGAAGATTGCCGCTATACTTGGGCAACATTTTGGCAAACGTACTGGTCTATTCTTTTCGGGGGAAAAAAATAGCTGAATTACAGTTGAAAGCTGTGAAATATGCTGGATTTTTCAGATAAAAACGAAATACTTCTTGCGATACAAATACTCACAGTTAAAAGTTTTACTGAAGCAGTAGGAGGAAAAAAAAAATAAAAGTTTATTCAGAATTAATCCAGAATTTTAACAATCTCATGGACACAAGAGGCAGAAAGTCCTGCTGCGAATACTTATATTCTAAAGTTTCTTGGAGTTCTTGGAGAAGTTATGGCACTATGAATCAATATATTATTGAATTTATTAATTTTTTTTTTTGCGGGTAAAATGAAGGCATTTAATTACGAAACAATTCACGATTCTCTCACTCTCTTATTCGAGATAGCAGCAATTAATTTTCAAGTTTTCACTACGGGCGGCTATTTGAATTTTGAGCTCGAGCGTTGTATAATGATCCTTGAATTTTCATCTGGTTGGAATTTTTTTTTTTTCATTATTATTTTTCTTTACAACAGCATAAAAGGCCAGAAACTGAGTTGAGATTAATTCTGGAGTACAATTTTTTTTTTACTCCCCTCTCAGATTACGAATTCTTTGCGTGAACACAAAAGTACTGCAACTGGATGAAAGTACCAATGTATAATACTCTTTTGCTTGTATAACATGGTGGATATGCACGCGCGTGTTGGCCGACAGAGCCAACTGGAGAATGGAAAGTTTGAAGGGGCGGAAAAGTTGAAACAAAGTCAGTGGACACTGGAGTTACTTTTGTTTTTTTTTTCTGTTTCTTTATTCTTCTCACAAGTTGTTGAAAAGCCATCCAATAAGTTCGTGCACGCGACGAAATGCACCACGCAAATTCTCAGTATGTATTTAAGGATTTTTCTGGAAAATAATTTGCGGTAAAAAGAGAGGAGAAACGCGAGAAAAGATAATATAGGGGAATTTAGTTGGAATTTGATGTTTTATGTAATGAAAGTTACTGGAAATGATCCGAAGCACTTGAGACAGCATATTTCAGTTAATGTTATTGGGAAACTAGAAAAAAGTCCAGTGAAAATCATGTGGTAAAATCGTTTTTTGGAGATTCATCAAAAGTTCAACCCCTTTGACCAAAATTTGAAACTTAATCCTTACGTTTTTGAAATTTTTCATTTTCTTGAAAATTTCTCTGGTTCTAGTGGTCGCAGCATGAAAACTCGACGACCAGTGACAAAATAAGCTCATTTCCTAAAGATTTGTGTGGTTTCCAATCAATTTCCATCGATTTTTGCGGAGTTTACAGAGACAAAACTGATTTTCATGGAATACGTCATAGCTAACTCGAAAATCGTTAAAAATAAATTTAAACCCACATAAATTAATGGAGAATGAGCTCACATTTCTGCTTGCAAACCAGTTTTTGCGTTACAGCCCATGAAAACCAGAGATATTTCCAAAAAACTGGAAATTTTTTGAAGAATGAAAGAGATTACAGATATTAAATTTTGAAAAATTGGGCAAAAAATCAAGTCTGGACCGAATTTTTTTGTATTTCTCCTGACTCTTCCAATAGAATTATCAAAAAAAAATTCGTCTTCATTTTACTCGAATCCACGTTTCACCCACTTTTCTCTGCACGAAATATATATATTTATTAGTGACAGGATGATTCGTCGGTCTAAATGAATTGCCGGCTTTTATATTATACAGAGAAAGAGGAGTCGCGTTGGTTGGATTTGCCATCTATTAAATATGGACCCCCGGATTACCCCGAGACCCTTGGGGGAGGGCTGGCTTTCAAGCATTGTGTATATCGCGCGCGCGGAAACCGGTTAAATATTCAGCGTGCGCCCGCAGCTGCCGTTTCTTCTCTTTCTCTCTCTCGCTTATCATGTTTTGAAAAAAGATTTAAAAAAAGTGAATATACATGCTGAATGCACACGCGTACTCCCCTGACATGTAATTTGTGTTACTTCTTCTTTTTTTATCCATCCAGCCAATGTTTTGACGAGGAGAAATTCAATTGTATATTCGCCAAGAATCAACCAAATAGAATTTCAATTTTTAAATTCACCTAAATTAAATTTCTTATCAAAACAACGAAATTTCAGGAAATAAATATACATTATTCCACAGAATCTTCCGGTTTATGTGAAACTCTGTGTTTGGTATTAAGCTACAATGGTTTTACTGATAAAACGTTAACATTTAAAGATAAACTTTAACCACACTTAAGTGCAACACATTTCAAGACCCCAAGAAAAAGAGAAAGAGAGAGAGAGAGAGAGGAAAAATGCAGAGGTTGAGTGAAATTGTGCTACTCCAAGCTGACTCTGTAGTCCCCCTTGTACTTTGCTGAGGTTGTGACTCCTCCCTTTTCTTTATCACAATCATATTTATATTTCACTTGGAAGAGGCCTCAACAGGTGTGTGTCTACTCCTTCGTAACCAACATACACACACACACACACTCACAAATACCCTGACACACTTAACACACAGACGCAAAGTAGAATTGCTCCCTTCTTACGATAAAACGTTTCAATATGATGGTTAGATTCGACTTAGGATAGGAATGATTCTTCCAAGTATCTGCCATCAGAAATGTGAAAAGGGACACCCGCAGTTTAGACTGATTTTATTGTGTAAGATATGACAGCCGTAAATGATAGAAATGATGAAGATATTTTTTCTTCAATATATTAGTCTTGTGAAGGGAGATGAAGGTAGAGAAAAAAAATCCATAAAAATTCTTCTTGCCTTAACCTCTTCAAATAAAGGAAAGAATTGACTAACATGGCTGGATAACAATGGTCATGGAAACGACGGGTAGAATCTTCACGGTTACTCAACAATTGAATTTTAGACGATTAATTGCTTTAATACGTCTATTCAGTAAAATGACAATGGACTTGGTATTATTTCCCCGTAAATCCCTCTCGAGCAATTGTATGAACAAGTCTGAATAATATTTCGTGAATGGGGAAAATTGTAGAAAGTAATGGTGGAAAATTTGAAATGAAACTTTTATAGCTTCAGGGGAATGGAAGTAAATTAATTTCATTTCTCAAACTCATATCACTCTGGAGTTGAATAATTTTTAGGTTATTTTTTGTTTTTTTTTTCTTTTTTCTAGATTCTGTAGGAGGTAAGAGGAGCTCCTGTACGTGAGCCGGTTCACTAGAGAAGCGTAGTTTTGTGGGCCACTTGTAATTTACTGTTGACCCGGTTTTCACATGAAGATAAAGGCTTAGGCATGAGGATTCAGTGTAGGAAAGGAAAAAAAAAATAAGAAAAAAAAAACTGGATACAAACTCGAAGAATTATTATTTTATGTACTTTATTATTTTCATATCGCTTTTGCCTCGGAGAATTGCGGATGATTTTACAGTTGCACTTCTCTTTGTGTGCATGTAGAGGCAGTGAAGAACAGAGTAGATGAGAGAGAAGCCTTGAACGCACACGGGGACGTGCGGCAATCGTGCACTTACTCGTTCCGTGTTTCACGAGTTAACGATTGCCGTAAAATATCGAAGCTCCTGTGTAACTCGTTTTCAGCCGACAGTTCTTTCCCCAATTCTTCCCCTCTTCATCTCTAGTGTCCAGCTGCTCTGCGTTCTCCCTCTGCCGAACTCCAGTGCTAAATCGATTTATGGTTTAAATGAAATGAAAAAAAAAAAGAACACGAACACGAATTACTGAGCTTTCGAAATCTCCTTGATTCACTGGCAATACAACAAAGAATCAAATGCAAGCAAAAGAGAATAAAGAATGTTAAAAAAAAAAAATCCTGAGTCACTCTGACCATTCACTTTTATTTTCTATCCTTCTTTCTTAATTTCCTGAAAAGTAAAGCACATTGGTAGAAGCAATTATTCGGAAGATAGGCAAAGACGATTATCGGAAATTGCGATTGAACGCGTTAGTAGGGAGAGAAAAAGTATACAGAGCATCAAGTTGGCCAAGTGGAAAAGTTACGTAATAGAAGTTCAGTAGGCTAATGCGATTGGTTAATCTGTTGGGCACATACAAACCCAGTGAGTGCACCAATTGCTTCTTCGATATTGAGAAAACTGATATATAGATAGGGTTATATGTTTCGCTCTTCATCTTCCTACGATGCTAGAGTTACAGAGAGAGAGAGAGTTTCCTAGTGATTCGTTTCATTCATTAAACTTCCATCTGGAGTTTACGCGATTAATGATCCTTGTGGATTTAATCGTTTGTCAGTGTCCCAGAGATTAGATCAGAAGGGTTAGAGCAGTACTATCATTACAATAATTACTTAATCCAATGAACACACACATTTGAAATGGAATAATTGAGTTACAAGATGAGTTGAAGCAAGTTGTAATTGCATTATGGTGTATGTGCCTTGTCACATTAAATTGATAAGGATATAATTTAACGTTATCATTTGATGATTATATTGGTATTTTCCTATTCTATTTTGCAGGTGAAGGAGAAGCGAGAGAGACAGAGAAGGTGGATAGGTTAAATTGTCGAGGTAGAAGGAGTCTGAGAGGCAACGGGGCATTGGGGAAGGATGAGCTAGCAACATGTGGAGGATGCAGCGGGATGGCTTATCCGCCTGGTCATGGATGTGGCTATGGCTGTGGTTTATGGCAGCCATACTTGGTTCGGCGTCTTCCGGTGGCCATACACCATCAACCACTCCACCAATAAGCATTGCCACAATAACACCATCATCTCTGCCTAACAGTACACCTCAGGAATTTCGATTTACAAAACCACTCTACAATGTCTCGATATCTGAAAATTCAATTGGCAAAACATACGTTATGCCTGAAGAAAAAATGGGAATACAATTGTCATCATTAGTTCATCACAATTCTGATATTAAATTTAAAATAGTTGGTGGTGATCGTGATAAATTTTTTAAAGCTGAAGAACGTACAATTGGTGATTTTTGTTTTTTACTAATAAGGACACGTACTGGTAATGTTGATGTGCTAAATCGTGAACGTAAAGATCGTTATGTACTCGAGGTGCGTGCAACAAAAACATACAGAGACAGTAGAAATAAACAAATAATACTTGATACTGAAACAACAGTGGTTGTTACTGTACTTGATACAAATGACCTCAACCCATTATTTTTTCCAATTGAGTACAAAGAAACAATAACAGAGGATACACCATTGCACAGAAGCATACTTAGGGTGATAGCTGAAGATGCTGACCTAGGTAGAAATGGTGAAATATATTACAGCTTTGCCGAAGAGACTGAACAGTTTGCAATACATCCGGTCAGTGGGGTCATCACGCTCACCAGGCCATTAAGGTCAGATTTTATTATCATTTTACATTAACTGAATAAATATCATTGAAAAAAGTCACGTAGATTATAAAATTAGTTGTACCAGTAGAAATAACACGTTTACTACCTTCATGGCTATAACCATTATACTACTAAATATTCACGAATTAACATAGGAAAACATTGCTTGCCCCTTTTATTTATATATAGTTTTCGAGTATTTTATGATTTTTTTTCTTCTCCTTTTATCTTCTTTCACTCTCCCATTATTGTGATCATAATAATTTGTTTCAACAGGTATGCAGAGAGAGCCATTCACGAGTTGGTAGTTTACGCTGAGGATCGGGGTGCCCTTTTCCGTGGGGTCGGCACGAATCGAGCTAGTACAGCACAGGTCACAATAAGAGTACAGCAGGTAAATCTGTACGCCCCAGAGATATACGTGAATCATCTACCGGACATTGTTGAAAATTCAAATGCCGATGTCTATGCAATCGTGCGAGTTGTTGATAGAGACGAGGGTATACATGGACAAATAGCGAGCTTAGATATAGTTGGTGGTGATCCTGATGGTCACTTTAGAATAAGACAAGGACAAAAGCCTGGTGAATATCGTATTGAGATACTTCATCTATTGGATCGTGAAACAGCACGTCAGGGTTATAATCTCTCACTACGTGCCATTGACAGAGGTATACCCCAGCGTTTTAGTCACAAAATAGTGCCAGTTCATCTTACCGATGTTAATGACAATGCACCAGTATTTAGTCGTGAAATATACGATGTCAATGTACCAGAGACAGCACCAGTCAATACACCAGTTATTAAACTAAAAGTTACAGATGCTGACGAAGGCAGAAATGCATTAGTTTCATTGGAAATTGTCGGTGGTAATCAGGGTGGTGAATTCTATGTTAATGCTGACACTGGTATGTTGTACACAGCTGTACCTTTAGATGCTGAAACCAAAGCCTTGTATACACTAACTGTTTCAGCAGTTGATCAAGGAAATACTGGTACTAGAAAGCAATCATCAGCTAAAGTCACGATTAACGTTGTCGATGCCAATGACAATGATCCAATATTCGATGAGACTGAGATGGATGTTGAAATTGATGAGAATAAACCATCTGGTACAACAGTAATTAAAGTAACTGCAAGAGACAGAGACTCTGGTGAAAATGCTTACATATCTTATTCAATTGATAATATTGAAAAAGTACCATTTGAGATTGATCCATTCAGTGGATTGATAAGAACTAAACAGATAATTGACTATGAAACAATGAAACGGAACTATATATTGTCAGTCAGAGCTAGTGATTGGGGATTACCATACAGACGACAAACTGAAATGCAGTTACGTATCAAAGTACGTGATGTGAATGACAATAGGCCACAATTTGAAAAGATTGATTGCATAATACGTGTATCACGTTACATACCAATAGCATCTGAAATTATAACATTATCGGCTATTGATCTTGATGTTGGTAGTATTATTAATTATCGTATTGAATCATCAAATGAGGACACTTGTTTTTCACTTGATCCAGTTACTGGTGTACTATCAGTTGTTTGTGATTTGACTGATGTCAATGTCAATGACATGTTTGTTAATGTAACTGCTACTGATGGAACACACTTTGCCGATGTCAATGTCATTCATCTTCAGCTTGTTAATGACAAGAAAAGTCTAAGAACGAGCGGAAAAATACTTGACAATACAACTGGAGCTGTCAGATGCCACGATACAGATGCAGCAAGTCGTTCCACTGATGCAGCAAGACTGGCTGAAAAAAATAATCAACCATCACAGGATGACACTCAATCATTAACCCCAAGAAGATATGGTGGCAATGTTCATGCACCTGAATTCATTGATTTTCCAAATGAAATAAAAGTTAATGAATCTGTTAAACTTGGTACAACTCTCGTGAGAATAAATGCCAAAGATCGTGATCTTGATTACAATGGTAAACTCGTTTATGGAATATCAAGTGGTGATCGTGATTCAGTATTTGGAATTGATCAAGAAACTGGTGATCTAAATATCATTGGGCACTTGGATCGTGAAAGAGAAAGTGAATATTTTCTCAATATCAGTGTTTACGATCTTGGTAAACCACAAAAATCAGCATCACGAATGTTACCAATTACTGTACTTGATGTTAATGATAATACACCAAAATTTGAAAAACCATTAGCAAGTTTTAAAATATCAGAGAATGCTATCAATGGTACACAAGTATTTCGTGCTAATGCAACTGATGCTGATCTTGGTGAAAATTCACGTATAACTTATTCATTAGTTACGGAAACTAAGGATTTTCGAGTTGATCCATTGACTGGAGTTTTGAGTGTTTTTGGTAAATTAGATCGTGAGAGACAGGAAATTTATGAATTAAAAATACGTGCTAGTGATAATGGTGGTCATAGTGGTAGTGAATTTCCTGCATTACATTCTGATGCATTGGTACGTGTTACAGTTGATGATATTAATGATAATCCACCGAAGTTTGCACTCTCAAGTTATTCTGTTAAAATACGTGAGGATGTGCCAGTTTGGTGTGTTGTTGCTATTGTTGAAGCAACTGATCCAGATGAAGGTCCAGGCGGTGAAATTGAGTATTTTTTGTCGGATGCTATGGACAGTGATGGATATTTCAAAGTTGATCGTGTTTCCGGTACTGTACGAACAACACAGCATCTTGACTTTGAGCAACGTCAAGTGCACACTTTGACAATTATTGCAAAAGATCGTGGTGAACCATCGTTATCGAGTGAGACAATGTTGATTATCGAGGTAGTTGACGTTAATGAGAATCTTCAAGCACCTGTATTCGATGATTTAATTGTTTCTGCAAGTGTATTTGAGAATCAACCAGTTGGTACATTAGTGACAACTGTACGTGCCAAGGATGGTGATCCAGCTGGACCTGATTCAAGAATTGCCTACAGTATACGTGGTGGTGATGGCGTTGGCCTCTTCAGCATAGACGACGAGGGTGAGTTGTTTTTGCAACAATATACATTTTTTTTCTTTTTCAAATGTTGAAAGAAATAATTCCGCCTGCACTTCGTGATAATAGTTATTCATACGTCAAATCCTCCGGTTTTTTTTCTCTCCACTCTTATTTTCTCTTTCCCCATTTCGCTTCTTTTGCGCCTTGACACACGAAAGAGCCCTTTCTTACTCTCAGTCCTTTCTACCCGGGGAAAATATGCACGTCACTTCTCCTAATGACGACAAGGATGCATTATAATAATAAAAAATAGCACCATTCGTTTTTTTTTCTACTATAGAAGAAAAAAAAAACCGGCGAGACCACGTAAATCATGCGGTCTTGCAAATAAAAACTTGGATGACATTCTCATAAGTGCATCAATGTTGAGGGAAGAATTAGAAAAAAAAATGAATAATAAAAGAAAGGGATGATTTCAATTTTTGTGTCCCTCACTAATGGTCATCGAGGAATAATGGGCCTTCGGAGAATACATGAACGATAAATTTTATCAGGCTGACGCCCCCGATACCCAGTCGTACATTTCGAGCGATAAAGCATGGGAAAAAAGCAGCGAAAAGGGATTTTGAAAAAAAAAAAAACTAAAAATAAAAAATAAAGAGAGACGAGACAGATAGAGAGAATGAACGGAGGGACGTAGACCACTAGCCCATCGTCCACGAATCGGTCACGTCCGTGGGCTTTTCCCATACTTCACCGAAATGTCGAGTACTGTACACCAACGTTTGTTAGAAACCTAGGTGTATAACACACATTTCACAATATACACTGTATATCCGTAAAATATTGATCTTCCGTCGTGGAAAAATAATACATTGTCAGTTGTATGCATATTCAAACGAGCGTAAATATTCATAAGTCACTCGTGTATTATAGGCAACATATCGGTAACGCGCAGCACTCCACCGAGTTATGTGCGTTATGTACATTCTATATACACATATAAAACATAAAAGCCACCCTCACTTTTATCCCTTTTTTTCTTCATAATATTCATCTCCCTGTGTCTCTCTACTCCTCTTTAGTGTCTCCAATGTGTTGGGATACTGTATTCTACCTGTTCTCGTTAATTTACTTCACTTAGCTTAATCACCAAGATGTCCCGTTAGTCTCAAACCAATGAATCATTCATGAACCATGAAAAAGACTAGTTTAATACCGCAAATCGTCACAGAAATGCCGTAAGTCTTTTTTCCTTCTTTTTTTTCATTCTTTCAATTTTTCTATTCTTTTTCTGTTCCTTTTTTCATTGATAAAATTGAGCAACTTCTCAAGCTTGTTGCATTTTCAATCAGGCATAATATATCAGACTAATTGAATAACTCAATAATTCAAATTTATTCAATTTTTCTTTTAATTTGCATGAATTAATTCAAAAGTTTTTATATTCTTTATTAATATAATTTCGTTTACCTTTAATCTTGCTCTTAGAAGATAGGAAATCGAAATCCGTTTGAGTCACTGGCTCTTTTGTGATCGTGTGTCAGCATCCACAAACCCCATAACATGATTCCATTGGGAGTCGTATCGGACTCTGACGATCCCCCTTAGTGCTGTTTCTCCATTGTATCCATTGAATTTCTTTCATTCTAACGTGTCTCAGTGTAGTTACGTGATAGACACGCTTGCCATTCATTGGATAACATCTGTATTCACTATTTTATCATTATTCAACTTTGAAAGAGAGATTCTGAATTACTCTGAAGAACCATCGAAACGTTTTTTTTTAATAGTCAAGAAATATTTTCCTCTCTTTCATAATAATAAAAACTGGAAGGCGAAGAAAAAAAGGGCATTTATTACGAAAGAGAATTTAATATTCCAGTGAGCTTTATTTTGAACGATACTGTTGCAAAACACCGATAAAAAAAAAATCTCCATTACAGAATTATCCTAGTACGTATTTCTCCTTTAAATCTTCGAGCAAGTGCATGGATTCTAATGGACCGTGAATCCACTCATTGAATAAAAAGAAAGAGATGAAAAAAAGACCATTCCACAACAACAATGTTTCCAATAAAAGCCAATAAAACATGAAGAATAAAGAAAAATATATCTATATATATATCCAAGGGAGAAGGTGAACGCAAGGCAATATCGTGGCACGGAAGCAGCGCTACAACATCAGCATTGCAATGTTAAAAAATATATTAAAAACAGGAGAAACAGAAAAGCACAACATGAAATGAATATAAAAATAAAGTGAACGGTAATTGGTTTCCTCAAGAAATTTCCTATTATTCCGAGGGTGAAAGAAATGCACAATTTTAATACAGCTCTCGGATTCAATAGATGAAAATTATTCTGTTGTTATTATCGTTTTTAAAAATATTACAAATAAGACCTTCACATGTTATCGTAATTACTGTTTATTGAGCTTGAGCTTCAGTCGAAGACTAAACATCAATCTTATACCCTCGGAAAAGTCAGTAGTAAACTATAGACTCAATGTTACCCCCAATCGAATTTCTAGAGTTAGAGAGAGACAAAAATAAGGAAACTTTCTGTCTCTTCTATCTCTATCTCTCTCTCTCATTTCGTCAATTTGTTAACAACTGTGAAACTCAATTATTTATAGAATTTACTTCTGCAAAGATTTTTACCACGGTTCGAGTGAGTAACGATGTGTTTCACAAAATAACATTGGTAAATGTCAAAGACACATTAATCCATTAGGATCTCATTTCACGAGTGATCTGTATCTGCCACAAGGATTTTCCATACGCCTCTTGAATTTCTCGTGTTTCATTAGAATGAAAAATGTCAGAAAACAGAAAAAAAAAAAGTTGATATGAGTATATTTTTTTTTTCGGTACATTAATCCGATTAAATTTCACGTAATATCACAGACACGAGAGAAAGAGAGAGATAGAGACTGAGGTCGTATGAAAACAGTGTCAACTCCCACTGGGCAATGTTGATACAAGTATTCATGCACATGTACACATACACACACACGTGCATACGTTAAGATTTCAGCCAAAACTTTCCTGCATACAAATCTTCTGCATGAATCCTTAATGACGCAGCACAGCTAAGCCCGCTTATCTTGGCGCCATAGCTTTCCTCATAACCCCCGCAACGTGTCTTATAAATTCCAAAGGTATCGAAGATCATCTTAATTTGACTCGAAAGAAAAAAATCTAAAAATATTCGCTTAGAAATGAAGGTTAGGAATGTTGACTTGAAGAGCAAACCCCAAGCACCTATATCCTCTGTATACAATGCAATATTGTCTCAGACTACATTCTGAGCTTGTGTATCCATAAGTTCACCTACCTACCCCTTTCTCATTTTGTACGTGACGTCACTTCCGCCGCCCGCGCGCGTCAGCAATTGCTGCAGTGGAAAACCGGTACCTACCTTTCAGTAGAATTCCAGTCAGGTCGCGTAGGCAGTAATTTTTTATTGCTCGATACCAGAAAAAAAAAGCAAGAATAAATAAAAATAAGACCAGAGACAAGAGAATATTGAGACACTTGAAAATGTTTGTTAAGAAAAAAAAAAAAACGAAAATAGGACGAGAAGAGGAAGAAAAAAATAGGGGTTTCAGACAGTTGGATGTCTTTTGGAAAGGCCACAGAAATCGTCGAAGCGTGAATTAAATATGAGCCACTCTTCTCTTCTCGTACTGTCTCTCTTCTCTTCAGCCAACCCTAACGCCTCAACCCCTCCCCCTCTGTCTCTCTCTCTCTTCACCAGACGTGAAGTATCAGAGAGTTTTCTCTTTCTATCCAAGGAGATAAGGCCACGGGAAAACCGTTTTTGAAAGGAGAAATAGGGGGAGGGGGTGTGTGTTTGGCAATCGTGGTCGTGCAAAAGTTCAATCCCAAAAGATATCAGAATTGAGCTATGTATGTGTCTGTGTGTTCGTTGAATCGACGGACCGGAAACTCAACTGGGTGAAAAACATCCCTTTTATCGCATAGAAAGGAGGGGTTAAAGAGAGAGAGAGGGGAAGGAGGGAGGGGGAGAGGCCTCAGAGTTTCTGATGGCTGGCAAAATACGGTGTGAATACTGCACGAAGCATGGTAAAAGCTACTCTCTGAGACGAATGTACTTTTATCAGGCTCAAAACTGTGTCGGAAGATTGAATAAAAAATACATGAAGTATTGGAAAAGATTATTCTCACGTTTGAATTGAAAATTTTTCGTGAGTTCAACTGTGAAATTCAGCAACTATGCGGAGAGGAACGTTATACATAATAAAAAATTGCTTGTAATAGGATATTTGCAATGATGCTACTGAAAAGCTGCAAAAAATTTGAGTTGGAAACGTGTATTAAAAGGTATTTTTCTATTAATTTTTTTTCGGAAATTTGGGATTTTTTGAAATTTTTCAGAATATTCCAAAATATTTCCTGAGGAATCTTCATTTTTCTCCACATTTTTCTATGATCCTCTCCATTAAATCTTCTTCTTCTATCATCGGCTCATGACAATTTTAATGGCTGCGTCGTTCTTGTTGAAAATACGTGAGCAAAAATAGGAGGAAATGTTGAGAAAATAATGGAAAAAAGAAGCTTGAGTAAAGAAAAGGTGGAAGAGGAGAAATCCGGGAGACATCCGTGAGTCACGGAAGTCCATAGAAGACGGAAAAAGAACCTTTGGGATCCTGCGGGCGTCTCTAGAGCGACTACCCGGATCCGATATGCCATACAGGTTCGTAGAACGATCGCAAAAACCGGTTTCAAACGCGTTTAAAATCGCACATATACATGTGCACACATGCCGTCATTGACGAAGCTGAAGAAAATGTGAGGGTTGATATGGCCTGAATTTTATTTTTTTTTTTATTTCACCAGTCTCTTAGACCAGACGAAGGTAATGCAGAAGTGATTTTTTTTACCTTCTCCGTTTCTCTTCCTCCTCCTTTTATTCCCCGTAAAAGCCGTAATCATTCTATGAACGTAAGAAGATCAAGAGCATTTCTCAACAAAACGGCCCCACAGATTTATGTCTATCCCATTTGTTTGCCCTTATTTTTCCTACATTTTTTTTTATCCAGCTAATGAGCTGCTTGTTAACATTATCAAATAACCCAAAAAAAAAAAAAAAATGTTGAAAAAATTCATACTCAACAACCGCAAAATCCGCTCGTATCAACTAACAAAACTCTTCAATATCGGAAAAACAGATAACGAGCCAATCACTCCGTTATACACAAAATATGCACTGCTTCAAAACAAAAAATTAAAAAAAAAAACCCTCTCGCAACTTCCTCCTTCAATCCCTCATTCAATTTTGTACAATAATGCGGAAAATGTAATAAACTGTGTATTATAGAATCATTCCAAGTTCTGCAGATTCTTTTTACCGCATGAACGCGTGAGAAATACCGTGAGTGTTCGGGAAAAAAAAAGTCTGCGAGTTATATATCATCTGCAGATGATAGGATCGAATGATAAAAAATCACATTCAATGCGTGCATTCAAATGCAGCTAAAAAGCTCAGCATATCGTATTCAGCAGTGTGTCATTTGTTCATTCTCCTTTATTTCTTTTAAATATTATTTTTCAATTTAATATGTCTGCCATTTCATATCTCTTTGACGTTGAAAAAAAAGTAAAAAAAAAAAAATATGATAGAACAGAATTGAAAGTACAGGCTCATGTCATGGTAACAATTTCTTTCATTCCGTTTGTCATTTAACGATCCCCTAATTATTATTATTATTATTATCATTTAATGCGATTGGAATAGTACAGTGTATTTCGCTAATTATAAAACATGGAAAAAGTAAATGAAAAAAAAGGCACGATCTCCCTTTGATTAGACGTTAATTCTCCAGATTGAAAGCAATCGTTTGATTAATCTAATTAGTAGAATTCCCCAAATACGCGCACAACAGTTTCAAACATTTCTTTAGCTACATAGCTTAAGCCGCAATTGGCCAATCAAATGAAAATAACACCAAGTGATAATTGTGATTTTCCAATTAACGCTGAATGAACACAGGTGGATGGACTGCAGGTGTTTACACAATGATTTTGGCAAAATCCAGTTGTATCTATTGGTTATATCTTACTTTATTCCATTTGATTATTAGTTGGTAGCTGTTATCGATTCCTTTTAATGCAAGTATATTAAATAGATATGGAGTTACATAATAATTCCGATTATCAGCCATTAAATGCGATTTCATGCTTCAGCCATTGTATATCTGTAACCGGTATTAATCGTTTATTTATTCATTTTTTTCAACATTTACATTGTTAAATATCACGATGCAATCGCTTCTCATTCTAAAAATACTGATAGACCAATGGAATTTTAACTACGATACATATTTGTATTGTGTATTTCACCAAGGATTTTCGAATTGATGGTATATCGCCAAGTGCATTCACTCGTAATCACTTGTAAACCAAGTGCTATCGAGTTTAACATCAAATGCTTGTCATCGTTCCATTGGTATCAAGTGGCCACTTATGGATATCCTATACGGTTCTAACTCCAGTGCAGTTATTTGCAACTTTATTTTCATTTGGAATTTTATCGTTTCATTTATTGCAATAAATACGTTTAATTCTCGGAATAATTCAATTACCATTGCTTTTGGTGTCAAGATAATTAGTTTAATGTGCGAATATTTGACAATAAAGAAACAGACATTTTCCGGTGAAATTAACCTTAAACTGATCATTCTAAGCGACCTAACGACTTTGATCGAATAATAAGGGATTTTCCTTTGTGCTATTTCATTAGCAGGAGAAGGATATCGCTAGCTCCTACATTGCAAAAATAAGTGTTTGAATTTAAGACAATTTGAATTTCGGTAGTCATTTTCAAGACGTTCCTGTAGTAACTTTTGAGACACTTCATGGGTCTTTTTCCAAGACACATAATGCATCTTCTTTTCAGTCGTTTCGAGTGACTTCTGGAGTATGTAACTAGGTAGCTATGTTTCTCAGTGGTATTACGAATAAGATTATTTTGATGCATCCACTTGACTTCCAGCTTTACGCAGATTTTCAAAGCATCAATCATCATCAGACTGTGCTTCAGACGCACGAAACGTCTTTATTATCCGTATAGTGTTGAAGTTTTTCACGAGATGTCCATCCAAATGACTCAGTTGCAGACATAAGATACCATATTGCCATCTTGCGTCTGAGTCTAGAATATTTGTTAGTTTAGAACATTGGTTAGACACTTCTTTCAGCCGTGTAGATTGTATTTTTTCTTCTATCAACTTTGCTAGATAAAAAAAAATAATAATAAATTGATACCATTGGCCCTAAGCAAACATTTTTTCAAAATAATTCAAAAAATATGAATTTACTAAATTTAGTTGATTCAGACAGTTAATCGGTTTGAATTAACTAAATTCAGTAGATTCACGGAATTACGAATTATTTGAAAATAGTATATTACATTACAAATAATATGACTATCGGTTATCAGTGCGCGTGTAAATTTCTCCTCCTGTTGTAACAGAGGGCGTGGGTGTCGTTTTACAATGTATGGAAGTTAGAATTTCTGCTTTGAATCGATGCCGGAAGTACGTACTTTCAACCGAGGAATGATGAAAAAAAAATTTGTGCAGACCCAGTGGTATCAATATTTGATCATTTTTACAACTTTTTTTTACTCAGTCTAGGAAAAATCCGGGCAAACTGAATCAAGGGGATAAAATGGACCAGTATTGTTTTGGAAAGGAAGCCTTCATGAAACAATTTCGGAAAAATTCCCTAACAGTATATACATGCTCGAAAAATGTCACAATTTCTTCACATTTTTCCCCAGCAGGTCTCTTTTTCCACATTTGTCCCTAATAATCAGTTAAACTCTTCAATCAATAAAGTCAAATTTTCTCAGAATTTTCTGTTCAACCGACTGATCATTTCAAATTAATAACCATGGAATGCTGGGAAACCCTCAAAAAAAGTGACCAATGTAGGTTCAACTAGCAAGAATTTCTTCTTCAACTTCTCTCCCCACAAGTTCAGAGTTCATTCACCAAAACAATCATTGTATCGTTTAAGCCTCTCGTAAATCAGAATCCTTCTTCCCTCCGAACATCTCAGGTAATCCTTGTAGCACTGAAAATTTATTGAATCAACGTGAATACACCGCCAGTACACCACGCCCGACTCGAATTCGTCTCCTCATCGTATATCTTGGAGCAGTCAGTTGGCTGTTTGGGTTGGTCCATTTCGCGGATTTTCAGAGGAGTAAGAGAGAGAGAGAAATACAAAGACAGAGAGGGGTGGAGTTGCCACAGGATAGTTACCAACGAATTGGTATGCGAGCACGAGCAGACACTCGTGAGGCAATATAACGCTCTCTATACACAGTATATATCCAAGCACCAACAATTGTCCTCTCCTCTTACGTTGTGAGAGGACGCGTGTAAAGGTATACCACTGCACATATAACGATACATACTTCACTCTGCCAGATACTAACAAAGTCCGGACATTTGAAAACGGGTTTAGAGGCGTCTCAGGGAGATGGCATTTGTACTCACCCATATCCTCATTCTATATATTTTGTTTTCTCTCTTACACAGGGTTATATCCCATTACAGAATGAGAATGAGAAGCATCCAATGCTAGCGCGAATGGTGTAGTGCTATTACCCCGTTAGCGTGGTTTCACGCTGCACACAGTGCAACATTACGGAAACGATTCGAGTTATAGTCCCAAACTACACGTATAGAGGTGGGTGAGAGGGGGGAGTGCTCGCCATTGACCACCAGAGGAGTCTCGATCCTGAATTCGTAATACCAATTTACGTGGAAATAGCAATAGATTCTGTCTGCAACAAAGGCCTGAATTTGTCGGGTTTTTCTTTTTCTTCAAATTTTTTTTTCCATTTTTTATTTCTCTCTATCTCTACAAACAATTTTCATTCTCTTTCTCTCGGTCAAATATTTTATCGTTCAACTGATTCCTCTCTCGTCTATTTTTATTTTTCACGAACACAAAGGGGAATCGAGTAACGGTATCTTTGGCAATGGAGAATCGATGATTATTTCCTCTGATGATTGCAAAATACTGAAAGAATCAATGGTATTCTAATCATCGAGCTAATTCAACCATTGGGTATTGGCTATTATTGATGAATCAACGTTGTTCAACGTAATTACACAGGTCGATGAGGTTATTTTTATTGCAAACGGCTCTGGTAAACTCGGGGTTTCGTAGCAAATATTGAGTTTTGGCCTCTTCTGTAAAATGCAAACACTCACAAATACCTGTGGAGAAGGGCTCTTTTACATGAATTATTTGGGGCATGCTTCACTAACTTGCCAAAGGTACTATGTTTTAATATCTTATGTGGTTCTTTGTTGGACAAA
Source organism: Aleiodes alternator (assembly GCA_963921955.1). NCBI lineage: Eukaryota > Metazoa > Arthropoda > Insecta > Hymenoptera > Braconidae > Aleiodes > Aleiodes alternator. The sequence continues at coordinate 6,284,442 of OY998109.1, read as the reverse complement.
TTGTTTACGCTCAAATTCTTGATACATACAGTTAGTAAATGAAACGAGATTATCGAATAATTAGTATTTGAATTGAAGAAAAAAAGATTGATAGTTATTAATAGTTATTCATGGTTTAGTTTGATACAAACTCTAGGTTTGTTGTCGATCGAGTAACTCACTCATATATGTGAAAACTTTTATCTTGAAGTAGTATATTCATTAGTGAAACAATGAATCGAGATGATCAGCTTGAGCAATCTTCGATTAATTTCGAACTATTGATGAAAATGGCTTGATTCCAAATTGGAGATTCTCAATCTAAGCAGCACATCATGACTTTCAATGAATGATTTCTTAGAGTTGATGATTTTTTTCTTTTTCGCAATTTCCAGAAATTTCTTCCCTAGAATTAGAAAAAAATAGTGGTAAAAACTATCAAATACTGATACCATTGATCCTTAGCAAATATTTTTTTTGGAAATAATCAAAAAATCTGTTCGATTTACTGGATTGCGTCAATTCAGCAGACTTTTTCAATTATTTCAAAGAATATTTGCTGAGGACCCTTGGCATCAATATTTCATACTTTTTCCCCGTTATTTCTTCTCAGTGTGAGAAAGAGCATTTTTCTTTTCAGTATAGATTTAATATTTATTTATTGATGTGGGTTGTTCTTCTCCTTTCTCAGCCCATTTTATACATTCAGCTTTGGGTTATTTGCCCGGGAAAATAACGAAGGTAGAAAGTTCATGGTGAACAATTAATTTTCTACTGACGAATTGCCAATGCGGTTTTTTCCCCAACTGATCCTAACTGATGTTCTACTGTCGACCTTGCCACATACGAAGGATTACCAGATAGTAACAGCCATTCGTTTCACGTTTCTATCACACGTACAACGGTTGAAGGGAGAAAAAAAGGCCCAAAGAGCAACAAACTACGTATATAACTGTGAATTTTATATGTGTGTGGGTGTTTGTGTGTGTGCAGATGGAAAAACACTTTCCACGTGTGTCCTCCAACCAGAGTAGATTGAAGATTTTTATCGGTCACGATCTTCAGCGTCTTCGAACCGAAGAAGAATACCTCCCTTTGTATTGTTTCCTCTCGCTTTTTTTTTTTACTTAGCAACTTCCTTTTTCGCATTCTGCACTTCTCTCCCATCTTCTCTTTCACAGTAGGTGCATCCAACTCTAGGAATATTACCTCCCTGGCGCATCCTTGGGCTCTTCTTTCCTCGAATGACGTACGAATCTTTTAGAGGAAAAAAAAAGAGTTTCTTCCACCAGCAAAATTCACGATTCCACTGGGCTCCATAAATAAATTCGTATTTGGATTTATGGTGTCCGTACGAGAAGTTGGAGAATCTACTCACTCCATGTGTCGAAGTATCGACGAGTTATCGTCGTACCCGAGAACTCGTCTCATCATGTATGTTATTAAAGTACGATAAATTTTATCATTTTTACATGGAGATAAAAATCTAATAAAAATTACAGTTTCAGAATGGTAATTCAGTAGCCATACTGTTCATTAGGTTCATTTCATCGAGAAGAAAATTGAAAATTAAGACAAGATAATCAAATTTTGAAGTTCAATTGTCAATTTTCATCATGCTGAATGATTATGTTTTGGGTTAGTAAATTTTGAGGGCAGTCAAGTTCAATTTCAAATAACCGACTGTCAAAATTCATAAATTCAACTTCAAATTTTATTGTCCTTCAAATTATTTTGATCGATTGGAAATGCACTCTTCACTAAATTGATGGATACATTCATTCCCATGTTTTATGATAATTAATTTACAGTGTCATTGGAAATTGGGAGGTTATCAAAATTTGTGGGAGGTTTTAGAAACGCGATGAGATAAATGTCAATACGAGACGTTTCGCTTATAATTTGAGTTTTCTCAGGCTCTTGACATTTTTCAGTATTTAATCAGATTAATCCTAAATGGATTTATGTTAAGTACCAACAGTTACAATGCAATAGTGTATCATATGGTCATCTTAGAAACCAAGGGGCGTAAGTGTTGCTTATAAAAATAGCACTTACGTCTCTTTCTTCCTAAGGCGACGATATATAAGTGCATTAGTGCAGGTAACATTCGTCTTGGGCGTTTTTAGTAAGTATATATAGATATACATCACAGGTAAAATGTTAAAATACAGGATGTGGCGCTCAAAGCGTCCAAGACAAATGCAGCCATAATTGTTTGTCTATTTATTGTATTGAATAATTTGCAATGTCGTTGGTACTCTACATGAATCTCTTTACTAAAATCTCTCTATAATTCTTATTGTTGTTTTTTCACCGTTTATATTATATTATTGTTCCCTACATCTATTTGCACTCCATTTTAATGCAATGACGCATTGTATAATGCGGGATAATTTGTATTCTCAAAACGTCATTGGAAAATTCATTTTTTGTCGTTATCCCATGGTCATTTCATTTTCTTGTCCACATATAGCTGAAACGTAACCACTAACTTTTCAACAGTAGGTGCAATTTCCAACCTAACTGCATATAGGATTCGAACTTTATATCTCTTTTTCTCCAAGTTTGAACGTTAGAATTTTGAAATCGAAGGTGATAAGGACCGGGCATCATCTTCTCTTCTCTTTTTTCTTTCCTCTTCTCTGTGTAGGAAGGGGGAAAAAAGTTTAATCTCTGAAGAGACGGTAAGGAGGGTTTTAAGAAAAAAAAAATTGATATAAAAAGCCATCAGTGTTAATGAAAATCCGTTGGAGCAAAAATTTTACGGTCCTTTACCCTATCAAATTGATGGAATGAGAGAGGATTTCATAAGAAATTTCTCTGAGCCCTTTTGCTCCTTGTCTTCTGGCACTTGAATTCAATTATATCGGCTTTGCTTATGTCAAAGAGTAAAATACTCTGTAAGGTGTGTTGAATGCTCTTACGATGAATACGAGGCATCAATGCCTCTGAGGCAAAAGTGAGTATGCAAATGCATCTAGAAGTGGGTACACATTGATATGCAGGTGGGACATGTCGACGAGAAGAGACTGAAAAAGTAAGTTAGAGGTGCTTCGTGCTTTTTTTCATTTCATTTTTTTTTCTGTTTTTTCTTCTTTTTTTTCATTCTTATTCTTCGAAAGAACTAGAATCATTGTGCATAAAGTTTTGACTCGTCTATTTCTCCGAAAGTTTGAAGCTGAGAATTACATTCACAAGTGACTAATGAATCCAATTTGATGAAATTATAATAAATTGGAGTAGTCTAGTAATTCTAATTATTTTTTTTTTTAAATTTTTATTTTTCTTTTTACACTTGAAGAATACTTCAATTTGGTCACAATGAACTTTCAAATGCTTATTCAAGAGCGTTAATGATGCTTCGATTTTCAATAATATTAATTTCAACGGTTGAGGTTGAAAAACGAATAAGAAACGAAGAGAAAGAATGAGATAAAGAAAAAGTCAGACCATTTTTAGACTATCACGATTTATCACGTGGCTACGACACCAAGCGGAAAACGAATTATTCCCCCGAGCCAATGCGGGCTCTCGCGTCTTCCTATAATACTCCAGACAATTTTCCAAGCACCACTGTTGTAGATGAGTGAGCGAGGGAAAGAGTTGAAAAGAGAGAGATAGAGAGGGAGAGGGTCACGATATTACAGACAAAAAAAAAAGGAAAAATGAAAATTGTTCGTTTTTTCAACGGGAAGAGCGCTCGGAGAGAAAGAATCAATGTGTCATGGATCGAATGAATTTAGAGCAGTTTTGCCATGGTTATCCTCTGAGTTATAGTGCCTCGTAGATCAAGTGTATTTCAGTAGCACATTTTTGATATATGCGTAATCAGCATTGATGATTTATCGATGAGATCGTTCTACATTTTCCCAATCCAGTACCTGATATTCATTGGCAGGAGAAATTTAGACTTATTCAACGTTTTTTTATCTATAGTTCCACTTGACTGTGATTCATTCCCTTTCTTTGTTTTTTTTTTTTTTTTTTTTTTTTTTTTTTCATTTTTACAGGAGGAAAGTGGGGTACACTGAGAAAAAAAAGTGGTGAAAAGCATTCAATGTTTGTTCCATTGGTTCTTGATACATATTTTTGTTAATAATTAAAAAAGTTGTTTAATTTGTCGAATTCTGTTCATTCAAACAGTTAATTGGTTGGAATGAACAAAATTTAGTATTTAATATCTTTGACCACTTTTTTATCTCAATGGAAAATGGTTAATATTCTGATGAAGTGGTTCAAGATAGAATTTTTGAAATATTTCGATAAATAAAAGTTATTAAAACTGTAATTATTTGCAAAATATTGATGAAAATCAATTCTGACACATTTTTTGCATGAATTTCTTTGAGAGTGAAGAGCTTCCCAAAAAAAATGGAAAAATTCACCAATAATGGAGAGTTGCTAGAGTATGTGCTTAATTTTTTTCAGATTTTTTCATGGACTCCTTCAGTCAAAAAAAAATTCCTGTTTCATTTGGAAAAATTTTGAACAATTTTCATCCCAAAAAATATGAAATTCCAACAAAAATCAAATGTATCGACTTTTCTCCACCTTTTTCTGTACTACGATAAAGTCCAGGAAAGAAAAAAAAAAGAGCTTCAAAGAGTAACGAACGCACAGCAACACTGCGGCAACTGAGACTTGAAAAAAGCGATTAAATTCTCATGGTTAGTGGGAAAAGGCAGTACTTTAATTAAGCTCTGGAACAGTTGCGAGGGTTTTTGTAGCTGTAGATATCGATTGATTCGACAGTTGCAACGTCGTTGCGAATCGCAGGTGGCAAAGCCACGTAAAAGGTCGAGATGAAAAAAAGAAATAAAAATAAAAATAAGGTTAATTAGTTGAAGCTGAGAAAATTGCCATGTTCTGGTACTGGCACAAATCTCAATCTCGCAATTTCCCCCATTTAAACATTGAAAATATTCCAAAAAATATTCAATGATTAAATTCATCTTAAAAAAAAATGGATTTCATCAAAATAAACCGTTGAACTCTTCTCATTCCCAAGAAATTGAATTAACTCAGTTTCATTAGAAATGTTAATTACAAAATGAAGTAACTACTAATGGAAAATATACAATTTCAATACACATAGTGAGAAACTGTGTTTTGCATTTATGACAGACATATTTTGTACTACATGCAGCATGAAATTATAACTTGCAGCAAGAATGAAAAGAGAGAAGAGGTGCATTGCTTCAGAAAATTCACTTGACATTCTAAATGTCAGTGCTGTGATAAAGAGGAAATTAAATGCCTCGTACCTTCATTGTCACGTGTTACATTGTGATAGTAGACAGATAAGTCCACTCGTAACATCTCCCCATCAGGGACATATCAAGTCTCTGGTACTGCCAGTGAAACAATTCATGAAAGGAGCCTCGTATTATTTTTTATTATTTTTTATTACAGGCCCCCATGAAATTAAAATGAATGTAAAAACAAAAAAAAAAAAGGTAAAATGATGAGAAATGAAAGAGATGTGGGAGGAAAAAGGAAACAAAAAGCACAACGAGACGTAGATGTTTTCCCGCGGGCTTTTTTGCGGCCGAAAAATATATTTTCAATGACTTGATGGAATAACCAATTGTTTTTCAGTCCACGTACCACGAGTATCGTGATTCACCTGGCACGAAACTTCATATTCTATACATTTTTTTATTCCTTTCTTTACATTTTTATTTTTAGCTTTATTTTTTTTTATTTTATTTCTTCTCCATTCTTCACCCTTTTTTTTCCTCCCATCGCCGTAGAAACGTAACGAAATATGAATAAATGTTTTTGTTTAGATTTCCAATGTCCTGAGCATGAGGTATTGGTTTTTCTTGTAGTTTAATTCTTCTTTTTTTCTTCTATTCTTTCTTTCTAACGTAAATTCTTTGCTTCTCGAAGGCAAAACACCAATCGCTAAATCTTTGGATCTCTGCCTGAGGGACTCTTCGATTTTTCCCTTTTTCCTTTTTTTTTTTTTTTTTTATTCTTTCCTCTCGGGAGATCAACATTTGTTTTATGCTAATGCCACGTGAATCTGCAGGCAATATTCCCCAATGGTAACCTTCTGAAAGGTATATCGTGTGAGAGAACAATGGCTGTTAAAAAGGCCAAGGGAGGCTGTGAATTTAACGTATTCTTTTTACACAAGAAAAATCAGCCACAGGGCGCAAATGCGTCAATGATTTTTATGATTTTTACAAATTATTTGCAATACATTCATCTTGTTACAACAAAAGGCGTGGGGGAGAGTAATTCATAGAAAATTTACCGAAAAAATTCTATGACCTATGAAATCTCATTTATTTATCAATTTATTTTCTTTTTCATAATTTTATCATAGATGAAATATACGATGAAATTGGAGAATGTATATACTTGGGGCTGTGGTACATGAAATTCTCGTTTGACCTTTTGACAGATGATTTTGCTGTGTGAAATATTGTACAAGAGAAATTTATGAAAACAATGTAAAGGAAATAACATTTGAAATGTAAGTTGAGAGAAAAGAGGTGAAGTATTTGTGGAAAAAGAGATGAATGAAAGAAAAAAAAGGAGAGAGAGAGAGGGGGAAATAGTAATAAAACTTTGGAACAATTCAAACTCTCTACAGATTTAAAAGGAAAGAAAAAAAAATAGAAATATACACATACGGATGCATATTTTTTTACCGCAGTTGAAAGAGTATAAGTTCTCAAAGATAATAGTTTAGTAACGGATGCACCTGATGTGCGATATTCATTTTATTTCTCTTTTGTATTTCCATTTTTCATTCCATTTCACTCGCAATTCAATGGAATATATACTATAGAGAAAAATCAAAACAATCGTGAACTCACTCTCTCTCTGTGGGTCGTTATAGTTGTCATAGTACTGACACTTGTGCTACATTTTATACGACTCTGCTTGAACTAGGTGTGCCCGCCAGTATTGTACACTGTAGATACGTGAAAAGCTAGAATTTTACTGGGTAAAAGGATTTTTTTTTTTATGAATAAATAGAGGAAGAGTGTGCATGAGACTACAACTGAAAACAAAAAAAAAAAAAATTCCACCAAAATAGTGGTTTGTATTGACATGCACATGGGACCTGAGTTTTGTCTGTTGAACGTGTAGCTTTTCAAAATTATGATCTACAATGTGAGTGGATAGAACTCGTTGATTATACATTGAGATAGTTTTTGCATGAATTTTCCCTTTTTTTTTTCTTCACATAGAAAAGGGAAGAATTTATAGTTAAAAAAAAAAAAAAAATCCTGGGATTTGTTGCGCGTAACTCAGAAGAATTGTAGCATAAAAGTCAAGTACTCCATGGATATGCAAAATCTGAAGGAAAATCCTTCGAGTTTCTCACTGACTTTATGAAAAAGATAGGTACATATATATAGCTTATAGTTCTTATTGAGTCTCAGTGACCTGGAAATTTTTGGGGAATATTGCGAATTCCTATTCTTGAAGTAAGGTGGAGATTCGGTCAATCATGAATAGCAAGACGATCGAAATCCGTCTGTATTAAGCTTCAAGAATGCACAAAAAAATAAGCACAAATATAGACGTGAAGAGGCTCCCCCCCCCCCCCCCTACTTTTGTTCTGTATTGAGATGTTCCTAGCAAATCCAGAAGTCCTGGCATTAATGAAAATCCATATAAGTCCACAGAAATTGGAATCTTTTGAAGATGGGTCCAAAAAAAAGCTGATAAAAAAAGGATCCAAACAACTGCAAGACAAATCATTTTCTTAGAAATAAAGTGGCGTAAGTGCTATGTATAAGCATCGCACTTTCGCCACTTTATTTCTAGGACGATATGTCAGAAATTACTTTTTTCCTTAAGTGGTTATTTTTTTCGTAACAACTGAGTACAGTTAAGAAAATTGAAATTCCAACAATAAACAATTAATGGATTAATGATCGGAATAATTGGAGATTTACAACAAAAAAAGTCGTTTGAAGACATGCTTTATTAAAATTGATGCAGTGCTTTTTTGTATACGTCGACAAATTAATACATGAACTTGAATTGTCTTTTTTTCTTCCTTTGTCTTCTATTTTTGTGCCTCACCAAATAAGCTACAATGAACAAGTATCCAAAGGTTAAAAAAAAGTGGACGTAGGAGAATAGATAATTTTCTTCTGCAAATTTTATGAGTCCCGTGTTATTCTCAGTATCGGTGTTCTTCACATTTGTATGATTCTATTTTGTCAAGTAGTAAGTGCCTTGACTTCAATAATCGATCAATACGCGTTTTTGTATCAAAAGCTACAAGGCCAACGAGGCAAGTGCACTTTGACTGTATATTTCTTCGCATGAAAAAAGCAGCCTTTTGCTTCCAATGTATATCGATCACCACTGCCAACGCCCCAATTACTATAAACCTTCTTTGATCATTCTTTACTGCACCGATAAGCTGATAATTCATTGTAGAACACACTAAGGGGGCACTGTGCAATAAGAAAGTGCTCATAATTCTCCTTCTCTCCATTTCTTAATCCACATTTTTCTCCTCACTTAATTCTTTTTTTTTCTTCCATTCTTTTTTTTTTTTTTTTTTGAATTTTCTTCATCGAGCTCAAATTGCTTTGTTCCCTGTCTCGTATGAAAAGAGGCAGCAAACCTCTTCTACTAGGAAGTAGTACAGCCCTAGCCCCCCGTCATTTCATCTGACCTCGTTTCCTTCTCTCAGTTTCCGATTTCTACATTTTTCCCTCTCGTTTATACCTTCACTCCAGATGCTTTCAATAGTTCCACCACATTTATACACAAGTTGATGTCGTATTATAGTTCTCTTTCATTTCTTCATTCTTTCCAGTTCCTCCTCTCTTTTCTTTTTCTCTCATTTTTTCACTCAGTTACCTCAAATATATTCTATCTTACCGCAGCTTGCCACGCATCGTAATGTTTCCTGTTCATTCATAGCAGTTATGACAAACAATGATGGAGACCATTGTCGAGGACACGCGATTGGTTCCTAAATTTCTATATGAAACATTGAACGGAAATGCATGAACAGAACAAAGCCAAGTATTGACCATATGTCTTGGTTATCTCAAATTATTTTTGAAATAGTTTATTTTGTGAGAATCTCACATTATTTCTTCTCTCAATTATGTAAATTCTCACCTCCGGCACTTTTTTTTGGCCGATAATTTTTACTCATCATTCTAAAAATTTACAATGGAATTCATGGAAAAAAAAGAATTGCATTTCACTGTCATTCCTGATTTTTTAACACACAAAAGACGTAATTTTCACAGCTCATGGCATTTTATCCTTAAAAAGCCAGAATACGTTCACGTCGATTTGCAGCTAATATCCCGTGCTTCCATAATTCTCTATGCACTTCGTTGAATATAATCGGCAAAAAAGTCATTTCATCAAGAATATTTCAATAGCCTTTGACATTTTATTTTCACTTACACACACAACCACACACAGGCACACAAGCGTTTTTCAACTCTCTTGCTATCACAATTTTTCCTCATCAATAATTCTAAAGAGGTTTTTTCCATTTTTTTTTCCATTCATTTTCTTTTTTGCACTGCTTTCTTCTTCCTTATACTTCGTAAGAGCTTTGGTGTGACGGGAAGTGGCAAAGTATTCCCGGTGGAAAATCTGTTTATCATGGTGCTACAGGCCAAAATGAAAATTTTCAAAAGCTGGTATGAATTTAAGCACACTGGATGATAATAGGGTAGTACGGTTAAATCAGATTAAATGAAAACACAGCTCCATCAGAATAATTTGTATTTACGTAACCGTGCTATTTCATTTGAGTTTATGAAAGAAGAAGGAAAAAAAAGGCAAATGAATAAGTACAGGAAAAAAGTAGAAAATTAAAATTAATAGAAAAAAGCGTAAAAATTGCGGTTAAAAATTGTCGAGAGTTCATTCATACTCAACATTTTATATAAACATTCTCGATTGGCTGATTATCAATTTTTAATTTAATTTCCTATAATTTCGTAGTTTAATGCAACATAATTTGTACATTTCCTCGCATTTTATTGCATTCATTAAATATTTCTAATATCTACGAGTATTAAGGTAGAGTTATATTGAAATATATAACTCAATTTGTGTAGAAAAACTCCACATTTCACCAGTTACTAGTATCAAATATTGAGGAGTTATAAATTTTATCGAGTTACATTTTACCAATACCATTACGCAAGTACGGGAACCAATTGTTTTTCAATCTGCACTATATTTGCTCTGATCTTACCGCGACAATGCGAGGAAGAGAGAGGCATTATACAGAGAGAAAGGAGAATCGGAATTTTCGGAGTTCTCTGGATGAAGGTATAACCCAACACACAGTGGCATGATTAAGCGATCTGTAGCAAACACTATTAATTCCACGGGTGTAGGTTCAACTGAGCGAGCTACCTCTCTACTACTTCTGGTCTAACGGACGAATGAGAATATGCACAGCTACACTGCTGACGTTAAACGTATGCGGTAACGAAATGATTAATCTTACGAAAATTCTGGTTAGAAATGTTTGCGGTCTTGAGACAGCAACATGAACAAGGTGGTTGTTTTTGGGTATCATGAAACTGTGACTTGCTGAGATTTTCGAGAGAAGTATTTCGCAACAATTGTTATGTTATTTGTCAAGTGCAAAGTGCCTGATTCGTTTAAAGGAAAATGGGAATTTTTGAAAAATGATGGGAGTTTGATTTTTTCTGAAGATTTTATTGAAAAACTGAGATAATTTCCGGTGGAAAACATGTGTCATACTCAAAAAAACCATATGATTCAAAAATGGATAGAATTATCTTTTCAATTTCTGCACAAATGAAAAAAAAATTATAAAGAGAAATTTTATTACAAGTTTTTCATTCAAAATTTCCTCAGCTTTTTAATGAAAACATCAAAAACATCCTATCTCAACTTCTATTCATTTCAAGAGCTTTTTATCACGCAGAACATCAAATATTTACTTTTTTTCTTAATTATTTCATTCTAAAATGCGAATTTTTGAAGCGAAAAAAAGTACAAGCTCTCTCTTTTATCATTCTGAAATGAGCATCAAACACATCAGTTACCAACCAGTTACACAAGAAGTATGTGTATGCACTGCACACACAACCGGAAGTCATTAATTGTTTCGTGGCCCAGTAGACAACGTCACGCAGCAAGGGCAAGGAATGCAATTAAGCCCGAGTTATCATCGCCTCGACGACTTCGTTATAGCGTCGCGGACGCGTCTCGTTACCTCACGCCAAAATCCATGTCCAATGGCCCATTTCATAGTGTGTGTACAACCAAAACTTCATCTCAAAATTATCCCGATCGTGTAATTTATCAGTGCTTATGTATACATATATACGTCAGACTCTGTTTAAAATATACAGTGCGATATCGATATTCCGTGAGATGATAATTAAAAAATACTCCATAATTTCAAAATATTTGTAATCAAAGGATTTTCAATGTGGAGCACACGATGTTGCAATTAAAACTGCACATTAATGATGAATTTATTTAAATTATTTCTCATGTTTATCAGTGCTTTTCACTTAATTAATTGGAGGAAAAATATAGGGAGAGGGATCGTAAAGCCATGGACAAACAGAATATCGAATGATCCGTATGAATTCTTGTATAACATATCATCAAATACTATTTCATTAACTGGGAAAAAAATATCGCTCTCAAATAAACGAATATTTCTATTTTTTCTAAAAAAAAATATGGTAATGGGCTGCTTTCATTCAGCTCGAATGGAATCAAGTTTATCTGGATTTTCTTTTCAATGAGATCAAAGAATCTGGAGTAAAAATGTTCAATTCATATATTTTCAGGTGGCTGAGCTCTACTCTCCTATTATCAACAAAACCTCCCATCAACTGATTTCTCATTTAAATCTACAAAAAAAAATCATTTTTTTTTTTTAGGCATTAATCGATTCGGTTACAAAAATCATCCACTGATAAAGAGTTAAATCTTTCTACAATAGAAAAATTCGGAATAGCTCAGAAGAAATTCTCTTCACTATTAAGAACTTCTAAATTATGAATGTTAGGAAGAGTCACTCATATTGGAACAAACTCATAAATCTTTCAATTAAGAATCTTCAGTTTTTCGAAATATTATATGTTTCCAATCAGTAACTTAGAGAGAAACAATCCCTTAACATGTCTCGAACTTTTTTGCACTACCACGACTATCTGTTCAATAGTCAATGTCAAAATGAACAATTTCAAATTAATTGTCGCACCCAGAGTTATAATGTTAGGGTTTAGAAGTGCGAATAGTGTTGGAATTGAATTGAATCTAATATAACTATGGGAATCCAAATTTGCATCGAGTAATTCGAGAACGTTGAATATTCGAAAATTCGAATTTTGGATCGTCTATTAATAATCGATTCGAAACGAATAATTCGTGAACTCGAATTATTCACACATCTCTTTTAGAGTTACTATCTTCAATTGCTACATTGAATCAAGAGGTGCAACATACCCGTTATAATATTTCAGTTCTATTAACAATTCTCGTATCATAACCCACACTTAATGAAGGATCGTTCAACTGAAATAGAACAGAATCCATAAATTTATATTTGGATTACTAATGATTGCATGAGTGGAAATTCTATATATAGAAACTTCTCATTAATTTCAAATTTCTCTGATGATTCCCTTGGCATAAAAAATTATTATAAAGAACTTCGGAAAATTCAGAAAAAGTGAAGAATTAAAAATTGCTTTTTTTTCGTTACTATAATTAATTCTTCTATTTTTTTCATTCACTATAATTAATTCTTTCTATTTGATAGTTATACTTGGCACTAATAAAATTAGTTTTCAGAACAAAAATTCCTATTTTCGATCACAATTTCTACTAACAATATTTTTACAGTCACAGTTCTTTTTCTGCCCTATTTTTTTAATTCGAAACTTCAGAGAATTCTCTCAACGTAGTTGATCTCCTCAAATTAATTTTATTCATTAAAGGCTTATTTCCGAAAATATTTTCCTTTCTTAGTGTTGTACCGATAATTTCTCGACGGTGAACTGCACAAAAAGTAAATTCACTTCAAGACTATAATTGAAACAATAAAAAAAAAGGATAAATCCCATGAGCAATGAGAAAAAATAGTGGTAAAAACAATCAAATATTGAGGAAAATGGTCTTTAGCAAATTTTCTTTTAATAATTAAAAAAGTTGTTGGATTTACTGAATTCAATTAATTCAAGCAGATCAACTTGTTGAATTAATTAAATTCCGGAGATTCAACAGCTGTTTTAAATAATTTCAAAAAAAAAATTGCCAAGGACCAAACACATTAATTTTTTTTTTTTTTACCATTAGTTCTCTCTCAGTGTACTTGTTGTCGAATCTAAAAATTGAAGAAAAAAAAATCACGGAGAGGTCAGAATGCGAATCCTCGTGTGTTGCATTTATCAGGAGTGGAATTAACTTAGCATGCTGTATGGTGTGGCGCCAGTGTAGTTGGTAGCCAGATGTACACCATTGATGATTGCAGAGTGTCACGCGAGTGAGAGAAATTCTCAACGGTACAATATTTCCTGGTTGACAAAAGGGAAAATAGAAGGAGGACTTGAGTTGAGTGGATTCCTCCCTTTTCTTCTTTTTCACCTCCTCTTTTAAATGGGGAAATAAAAACTTTTTTTTTTGAGACTCTTGAGAAAGCGCTCAATCTTGATACCTCCTATTTTTTTTTTCTGTCACATTGTGAAGAAGGAGCGGAGGAGCATTACCTTCTTTGTCAGACGTGTCTTTGGTGACAGAGGCCAATTATTATCTTCCGCTCGCTGCAAAAAGCCTTCACTCATCGAGGACATAAAGGACCGTCACTAGATGTCTAATAATAAACCCTGATCTAACAAACAGCTACATGAAAAAAAAAGAAACGCCCAAACATCAGCCATTATTTTTACTTGTCAATTATATTTTTGATGAATAACTTCTTTTTTTTCCATTGCTTTTATAATTGACTTGTATCTTTTTATCTGCTCCTGTTACCAGAAATATGGAAAATGAAGACTCGTGCAAAAAAGTTTTGCTCAAAGAAATTCCATAACAAAATTTTCAAAGAAAGTGTAATTTTACAAAGTTTAATAGAAATTATAGTAATTGAATGAAATGAAATAATTCGTTCAAAGGAACTCATATTTTTTAATAAAATTATTTTTTTTTAACTTTGAAAAGTTTTCATGAAGTGAATTAAATTCTATCAAAGTGATTGAGTTATTTTTTTTAATAATTTTATTGATGGAACATTGTATGCACAGAAAATTGAGGTAGATAAAGTCATTTAAAAAAAGGGGGGGGGGGGTGAAAGAAAAATGAGTAATTTCACCACTTTATGTCACAAAATAATTCTCTCTAATATTCATCAATTTTCATGTACATGGAGGGATTTATACACATCTCATGCAGGAGGAAACAGTATCGAACACATTCGTGCGTGGTAAATTGCATTCGTTCCAGTATTAACGTGTGTCTGATCGCAACGAATTGCCAATATTTTTCAACAGCTCTTGCAATTATTAGCTCTCCTGTACGCCTGAAAAACGATTAACCCCGTTACGTGTTGAGACTATCGTATGACTGTGTAGCTTATTATATTCCATGGAAAAACGTTTCTCACTTGAATAAAAATTGCATAAAAGCAGAATGAAAAGGCGGAAGAAGGAGGAAAAAAGAAAAAAAAGATTTGTGAGTTTTTAAAGTTGTCATTACGTTTTATGAAAGGAGAAATGCAGAGAAAGGAGAAGAAAAAAAAAGACATCGAACAGAAAAGCGATGCAACTGACGATCAGTCGCGTTTGCAGGGCAATCCATCCGATTCTCACTCAAATATTGAACGTGACTAGTTTACCAAACACAATTTATGCAGTGACGTAACTCGTCAAGTCCAACACAGTTCTACTCGATGATAAAACTCCATTATGGATTCGACGTTTATTTCCATAAAAGCGATTAACATCCGTGCATTTGGACTTGGAATAATTACACTAGATCTAGTTAATTACCAAAACTCAATCAATCATGTATACAGTGAATACAAATTCACGTAATGTTATTTTAAAATGTGATTTTCAAATTCACCAATAACATTACTCAATTTGACTCTTTCACTCTCCCTTTTTTTTTTCCCTTCTCCAATTCTCTGCAGTCAAACATTTGGAATGATTGGTTCCTTTGAACGAAATTCCGAATGTTGTGCGGAAATTCATTTTATCCCTTCGCACAATTCGGTACTTTCAGTATTTTTTTTTTTTTTGCCTATCGATAAATATTTTGCACAACACGATAAATTTTTTTTCTCCATTTTTTTTTTATTTTTTTGATTGATGCAGAAAAATTGCACTCTGTGTGAAAATTTTTATATTCAAAAATACTCTGTTATTTCAGGTATTTACGAGGTTCAATACAATTTTCAATATTTTTCAGTACTCATACTAAATACAATGTGTATAAAATTTTTTCATTTTTAGAGTCCATCTATTTTTTTGATTTTACCTGGGATTTTATTTTCTTTTGTCTTTTTTTTTGTCATAAAAAAAAGCACTTGCAACATATGCATTTCAATTGTATAGTTGCCCGTTGGAGTAACACAGATCCATCGAACCATGGATCTATCCCTCTAGGTACGGGCGCTTTTCATTTTCGTTTCGTACGAATCACAAAGCTTTACTCAATTTGTATCGAGCCAACTAACACGTTCTCCCGTCAACGAATTTACGTTCATTTACTTGCGAATCCGTTCCTTCTTTTACATATATCTGCTACTTTTTTTGTCAACTCTCCCCGTTTCTTTTTTGTTCTCACGCATTCTATTGAATAGAGTGTAGACATGTAATGCCAGTAGTATTTTTGATTCAATTTTCTTTTCTCTGTTTTTCTACTCTACAAAGAGAAACTTTTCACCGATTCACTCATGCAAAACGTCTGATTGCAGCGGCATCTGTATCCCTTAAAAGTCTATAAAAAATAATTGACATTTGCTTTTTCTTTTTTTTGAAAGGAAAAAATAAAGAACAAGCAAATATCTGTCCACTCCTCCTTTTTTACTCATCATCTGTTTCACGTGCATCACAACGTAAAAACATTTTTCATTAAAACCAGTAATTATTGAATTGAAAAAAGTACTTTAATGAACTCAACGATCATAAAGTTTTACCTCCATTGAAGAATTTATACATAACGGTTTTTCATATACGTATATATATATATATATATGTATACATATATAGATATATAACTGAAACAGTGAGTTTACAGGCAGCTTTTACAAACGTGAACTCGTCTGTAATCAGTGAACAGGTTTTTGCATACATATTAAAACATGTGTATGTGCATGCGTAAATAAAATATTGTTGAATTCACCAGTTCACTTTATGAATGGATCATTTACTCCTACCGTAATTCAATCTCTTTAATGTATAGAATCAATTTCACTGCAATATTTCTTCTCTTTTTTTTCATAAAAATTAAAAATACATAAATGATGAATTTTCGTGATACCAACGATGTTACTCTGAATATCATTATTTCCATGGCTACGAAGACTCACTGTAATTTTCATATGAATCCCCTTTATCTGCATCAGTTTGCAAAAAAAACAGCAGAGGAAAAGAAGATCATATTGTGTGAGAATGTCCTTTATCTCTTCTATTTTGTACTTTATTTCGATATGGGCATGATCGATCCAGAACTCTTTGATATGCATGAACTGGCTACGTTCTCTTGGAGACAAAGTTACTCACCAGGATCAACGCAGTAGAAAGGCATGTAATAGTACTGGTACAGTATACACATGTGTACGTGAACATAGTAAACATTTCCATCACACTGATGTTGGCAATCACACAGTACTATCGGCACTAGGGCCTCTCAAGGGGAAGAGTAGAGGGGAGGGGGTGAATCTGAGTTATAGCCTCTGCTAGTAAATAAAAGGGCTCTTTTTTACGCAGTGGAACTCTTCACTGCTGACAATGAATCGTCCTCAGGTAAAATAAAAAGCACAGCGTGGTAAAATAAAAAGAACTCTCTTTTTTCTCGAAAAAAATACGACTGCACGTGGAAACTCTGCATTTTGCATGGATTCCTCGTAATTTTTCATCATGTGACTCAGCATTTGAAAAAAAAAAAGGTTAAGGCTTTTTATGGAAGCATGGAATTGTTTGATGGGAACTGGAGAATTTACGACTGGCAGGAGAAAAAAATGGAGATATTAAAAAAAAAAGGAGAAATTTACGAAAGTGATGAAAAAAATGTGACAAAGAGCTTTTATTGATTTTTAGATGAAAATGAGAGGAAACATTTGGTAGTTTTTTTTTTCCTTCAATTTAGATAAATACTGAGAGGGTTTTGAATTATTCACGTATTTTCCCCTCTTCAAAGAATTAGAGATACAGCTGTGTGTGAATTTAGGTTTCGATAGCGATTCAGTAGAGTCGAATTGATTTGATTCTTTGTTCTAGTGAAGAGCAATGAAAATCACATGGGTCGTTCAAAATCAAATGTAACCATGTATCCAAAAACATTGAACTTCCGTATACAAACTAAATCCGTATTTTTCTTCATTCATTTCTATTTTCACAATTCTCCCGTGTACTCTAGAAAATCCCACCAAATGATACTCGACATTTTAGTTATTAGGAAGAAGAGTTTCTGTTATCCAACCACTGCCTTCAATGTCTGTAGAGCCACAAGCAACTGGCACACTGGCAACGAGCATTTCCATTCATCCGCGTGTGCCCAACGTCTTATGCTCTTTTCCGTGAATGGGATCTCTCTCTCTCTCCCGACCTGTGGGCGGACGTGGTCCGAAGAGAACAGCCACTCACTCGGAGCCACTCTCACCAAGAGCCGGATTTTCATTTTTTTTCTTCTTTTACTTCTCTCTTCTTTCTCTCTCTCTATGTCTTTTCTACTTCGTCTTTTTTTCATGAATGAATTTACGCCCTCCTGCCATGTCTTTTCACACTTTAGATCTTTTTGCTTGTTTTGTCTCTACGTCAAATACCGTTTGTCTTGTCTCGCTGATTTTGAGCCTCATGTAATTCCTCTCAAAAGACGTGCCTCTATCCACTAAATCAAACATACTAAAAAGACTTTCTTTTTATTTTCACGTTATGAATTCCCTCGTTTCATCTCCGGCAATTTACTCGGAGCAATCGTTTGGAATACCCTCTTTCCTCTCGTTTTATACCATAAAGCGTCAGAACACATGAATGCATCTCCAACACTTCCTTGACACCAAGAATTGCCCCCCTCTCTCAAAAAAAAAAAATAATTTTTCATCATCATCCCGAAAAACGCGCTCTTTGTCCTCCAAATAAACGATTAAAAAAAGAACAAGGGAAGTTACGTTCTCCTTTGTGTTACTACTATACAATGAGTATGCACAGTCCCACAGGAGTGTACATGGCATCGAGAGACATTCTGTACTAGAGAAGCAGGCAACTAGGGACCATCCGGCCGTAATGCCGAGAGTCCTCTGTTTGTTCCGTGAAGCCAGCCATGTAATGAAACCTCCCGGGAACGACGCCTCCGGATTCTGTGGCCAAACGCGAATGTCACACTACCCATCAGCCAGTCACCAAGTGAATCGTAATTGCTTCATTTCATTCTTTGCTTGAACTATTGTCCTTCAACTATTACTGTTGACCACTTTTTTACATTTCATGTTTTAAGTAGTTGGTCGTGAATCGAAGTGGATGATCAAAATATAAAATTTTTAAATGAATGGTCATATTAATCTGAATTATCTGGGAGAATTCTGAGGCAATTGACGCCTCAGAATTTCGTATGTTTAATATAGCATCTTATGGGCAAACACAAGATTTCACGCTTTTAGGTTCAGCAAAAGATTAAAATCTGGAAAATGTTTTTAAGAAAAGGAAAAAAAAAAACAAAAATTCATATACTATGTTTTTCAAGTCATAATTGACAGATAATTGATACAAGTCACTAAATCTCCTTAGAATTTGCTTCTAAATAATCATTGATAGGTGTTCATTCCATTTTTTCTTCCTAAGCACTAAACGACTCAACCGTCTTTTGTCTATACTACTTTACACAGAGAAAAATGTTTTCTTAATTTAAGAATGTGCAGTCACTTAATTTAAGTGACCTGCCATTCTTAAATTAAGTGACTTTTCTCACTTAAATCAAGTGACTTTTCTTTCTTAATTTAAGTGACCTGCACATTCTTAAATTAAGTGACTTTTCTCACTTAAATCAAGTGACTTTTCTTTCTTAATTTAAGTGACCTGCACATTCTTAAATTAAGTGACTGCACATTCTTAAATTAAGAAAACATTTTTTTCTGTGTAAATTGAAAATCCAGGGACAATTCATATTACCAATTTTTTCCTCTTCAATAAGAGCCTTTGATCCCAATGAAATGTATCAACATCATGTAATGAACAATAGTTTTTAATCACAATTTTTCTTCTCTATTGTTAGGAATTTTATCTCATGAGATATCCGTTACAGCATTAACGTACAGCGGAAAACTTTTACAAAAGCAGTATAGGCCATAAGAGATATCTGGGTAATGCCATCGAAAGTTTTTACAGCCACCTGGCTCGTAATACTCGCTGAAGCTTTCGGTATGCAGATCTCGTGTTCACAGATGGATTTAAGTACCGCGTAATTCAGAGCGCACATTTAGTTTGCCTCGGCTGTTGGCCCTAACTCCTCTCAGCCAAAACCATATCCTTTCTTCCTTCTCTTACAATCTCCCAAGGCCTTATCGCAGTACTGTAACTCGCTCTGTCGTTCTGAGGAAGAACCATAGGGATTCCACTCCTTTTTCCACTGGCACGCACACAAACCTATCAGAACTGTTGCACATTACAAGCCATCATTCGATGGATTTTCTCGCCACGACAGTTCCAACAATATCATACAAATATATATATATCTATATAAACACATATACGCGCAAAGCTACACTATGTATTTTGTATCGCTCGATGAAGCGGCAAATAACATTGCTCATGACACGTATCCAGGCATCTACCCATTGCCAGTCAAGCGTTTCCACTGTGACAAGCTTTCTGATCCTTGAAATTTAAGTCTCAAACAGACGATAATGAACACACAAATTGTGCAACAATATCGTGTGGAACTCATGGAAGTTTGGTTGAGGCAAATACGATATTGTATTGTCTCGATTTTCATGTTGGTTAGAGAATATTCGAGATAATTTAAGAAAATATATTAGAGATTGGATTTCAGGTGTTTTTTTTCTTAAATGAAAGTTTGACGAATTTTAGTGTCAGAAATGCAAATACCGAAATAAAGTTCGTAGACTTCAAACGATGCACAATGTAACATATGGAATTACATCACTCTCTTCATTTCATGACATTAGGGAAAGCATCATTACAAAGTTAATTATGACTCATCAAGAATTCTCAAAGCATCTACATGAGAGTTTCGAGAATCTCGTTAATTAAAAGTTTTTCATGAAACTCAGGTTCTAGAGTGTTGAAAGCTGAATGAAATGATTCTTTCAAGACTAATAATATATGTCATCACATAAACGCTGATTAATTTGATCATTTTAATGATAAATTGTGATAATTTACGTGATTATCAATCACCTACATTCGTATCTGTTCTACGAAAGTTGAGGCAAATGATATGCTGATTGAATTACAGCCTCATGTAGCATTGAGCATCATTAGAAATTATGTAGCAGAATATCTCATCACTGTCACTGAATGAGTCATATTTTTCAATTAAATCATATGCTTCTGTGAGACAGAACAGCCTGCGTGAATGAGAGGT
The DNA here is from genome assembly GCA_963921955.1 of Aleiodes alternator. Taxonomy (NCBI): domain Eukaryota; kingdom Metazoa; phylum Arthropoda; class Insecta; order Hymenoptera; family Braconidae; genus Aleiodes; species Aleiodes alternator. Next base: position 6,263,685 of record OY998109.1, on the reverse strand, counting down.
AATGTAACAAACTTGAAATTGTAAAGTTTAAACTTTTGAAACTATGGTTTCAAGGAAATTTTACGTACTAGCACATTATTCTCATACTAGTATGCAAGTTTTTGAACTTGATTCTGACAAGTTAGTGAATTTGATAACTAACATGAGTGTAGTCTCATGCTCTCCGGCTTACCACAAGCTCACTTCCAGTGGAAAAATTCATCTCACTGCCACGTTTCACTCGAGCATTATAAAGATATTTCCAAGTGAACAGATGTTCCTTACGTTTTTTTTTTTTTTTCTTTGAATTTACCAGAAAAAAGAAAAGAGATTGAACTTCAACTCGTTCACCGTGAATCTCCTTCAATTCCTGTGACATCTATACATCTATCTTGTGATAAGTAAAAAGGAATACTTCTGCTCGTTGAATTCAAAGAATAATTCACTCTTCTTACTATTCGAGTCAATACCCCAGCAAGACATCTTTTCTTCAATTTCACGAGATTACATTTCTATGAAGCTCTGGAAATCCTTCAGTCAAATTCATTTTGAGATTTTTCTTCGGATTATTTTCAGTCTTTCTGTTAAGACATCTTTATCATCGATTTTCATTTTCTTCATTTCGAGCATTCACGTTTATGCATAATCGAATAAAAGAGATTATCATAGAAAATTATCCATTAATCAATAGGCAATAACACCGGATTGGTCATATGACATTGGAGAACCAATAATCCAGAATCAAACATCATCCTCTCATTAACTGTGTGGTTGGATCTTATAATACAGTCAAAGTCAAGCATTAATGACATAGCATCGTAATTTGGAATTACTAACACACTTGAGGGCTCTCAGTTCCATGTCCTTTGATCAATGTATATTCGCAATATCTTGAAGAGGAAGTCACGTGAGAATATTTCGAGGCTATTATGAAATTCAATGTGCACCGTAGATTTGCACTTATAATGTGGAAAAAGGAATGCATTAAAATTATGAGATTCTAACTTATCATGTTCGGAACACTCCCAAAGACCTCTGACTTTTTTGATCTACGTCCTCTGGAATTTTCAATATCACCGTATTACCTCAGAGCCGAAGCAATAAATACATATTTTCATGATAAAAAATTTAGTGTTTTTTTTTTTTATTAGAAGAATGCAATATGTACGATGACAAGTAAAGGCAAAAGGTGGAATGAGTTTTGTGTTTGCACACAGAGCTCTGCGTTTGCCACATGCTATCCTACCAAGGAAATTAAATGCTCTCTTTACACGCCTCAGTATTCTCTCTGAGGATCGTTTTACGTAACGAAAAATGCATTTCCCTTGGTGCCAAGTACAACACCTCAAGTACCACAAAGGCTGTGTTAGTTGTGGTGTTTCTGGTTTTCAATAAACCTATTTTACAGGAGTGTTGAAAAAATTTAAACAATGAGAAACGTCTTAATTGATGCATGTGGGTAATAGTTATTTCTTATTTCATGCAGTTTTTCAGGATTATGGTGTTGTTTAAATAAGCTGACTTCACCATCTACCTCATAAATTTTCGGAATATGAATAAGAAATGACAATTCCAATTGTGCAAAAATTTATCAAATTAAAAAACACTCATCTGAATAGTGATAAAGGGAACTATTTCTATGATTTTGGAAATTGCTGCATCCAGCCATCCAATTCTTCCATTCAATATCACCAGAATTGTCGCATTTGGTATCACTTCGAGTATCGCATTCGATTTCGCAACATAAAAATTCTGATGGCCTATTGTCGTCATTGAATTTCTTTCTATCTGATTGCATTGATTCTAACAGTATTATAATTGTCATTATCGATTCTTTAAGCCCCTGAAGCTGGTAAAGTGGACGCTGACGTCATACTTCACATTATCCTTAATTTGTAGCTACTTCACTTTCGTATCTTTTCGATGAGTCAAAAATACGAGGAATCCAGAACTTATGAAGTACTAATTACCATCTGATATAACACGACTTTTTCTTTCCTCTGCTGATAAAAAATAAGTTGGGTAGGTAGTCTATAAAGGTGGCATACTTGGGATAATATAGCACTCTAGTTCTGGACGGTAGTACCTTTCCAAAGTACCATGAAGAACGAGAAATGAGCTTCTACCCAGAGTTTTGCCGGAGGGGGAGGGCTGATACGATGGATTAACGATCCTAACGCTAGCCTGGTAGAAGCTAAAAAAGTTTTAATTTATGCCGTAGACCGTCTAAACCAGAGCTATGTGACTATATGTACTCAGTGATGTCACTGAGATATTTCTCGGCACTTGTACTGAGCATGGTTTACCTGATACAAAGCTTTGTCTTGCCCAATGTACTCTGGTTAGCTTTTGTATTATTATTTCTTTTCATCTATTTTTGCAATTCCGGGAAAAGAAGCCAACCGTTGGAGAGGAGGAACTACTGGAGGGAGTGAAAAATATATCACTACTGTCCATCGACAAAGGAACGATAAACACTTTTGTTTTACGTCCATCACAAAGTACTCTTCGATGAAAATCACTTGAAAGTGATGGAATTTCATCCATAAATTCAATACCAGATACTACAGCTTTATTTTGAATTTTACGTAATTATGATTAATTAGAAATACATCATGAAATTATAATTTAGATCGATCAGACAAAGTGAGAAAGTAAATGATAAATTAAAGCACCTCCACTAATGAGAAAACTGATTGTACCGACTGGTTTGCATGCCACAGTTATAATCTAACCAACTGCTATATCATTTCCGTGTCGATCATAATACATTTAATGTCATATCGAAAGTGCAATATATCAATGACACGATAGCGTCGACATACACCAGTGCTACCGTCCAGTAAACTAACTCACCATTACAAAATGACCCCACACTATTAGGCCCACACTGCTCGTAATCCTTAATGTTTCATTCAAGTTGAGCATTCATTCACGTTTGAATATAAATTAATCGTATTTCGTCATCTAACCATAAACACATTATCTGGATGATTGAAGGCGTTTTTGCCAATTGCGTGTTACTCCACTTCCCCCTCATTCCCTTAACCACATAAAAGATATCTATATCCACCTTTTTTTTTTAAACTGATGATTACGAAGGGAGATCAATGGATTCGTAATTGACGCATAAAATTAACCCACAGGGGTTAATGATAAACATTACTGGCTAATCGATTAGGCCAAGTGTACACCAAAGTCCAATACCATTTTGTAATCTCTCTTTTCTCTTTCATTCTCACTGTTCATCCGCACTCATTAGCAAGACTCTTTGGCTAATTATCCTGGTTGGATAATGAAGTTGTCCCGGTAACTCATTCAACCAACTTCTGACTCTTCTCATTATATTCACAAAGAAACTTCTTCGAGATAACTGAATATAATAAAAATAAAGTAAGAATCATGATAAATTGGCATTGAAGACAAGCCTTCGGATATGTACGCAACATTCGGAAAAGCTCATTCAGCAGCAAAATCTACATGAAATTGTTACGATACAGTTATGAACATCCAAAAAAAAAAAAAAAACAAATGCCTCCATCCCTCAACCCATGAAATAAACACACTCTGCATCGTCATTGTTTTTGATAAACTCACGCTTGTCAAAAATACTGACATTTGAACGATTGCACACATATACAGAGAGTGTATCTTGATGTATAAATTGGCTTGTGCACTATAGAAATAGGGGTAGCAAACAAATATCCCACCTCTGTCGCATACGATCAGCGTCACCTGCCAAATTACACATAACAACGGATATCGATGGTACACACGAATGCTATCGCGCATTCAAGTTGAATAGACGTTAAAAATAGCAGAGGTTCCAACACCCACTGAATTTTCTGCTTGTACAATATTTCACTTATTTTTTATGAAAATAACAGAAAAAAAATGATTAAAAATTAAAAAAATGTTTGAATTCTATGTCACAATATTATTCATTCAAATTACATATCATAAACTTTGAATCATTTAATTATTCACAGAACGTTAAATGAATTCAGGCGTTGGTTGAAGAAGTGAAAGTTCTTCTAATAATATGTGATAATCCGTGAAGATAGGTTTTTCTGATTTCCGTTTTGAAAAAAAATAAGAAAATGACGATGACGCTCTGTCTTCACGTCCCACAGGAACGCCTACTAGAGGCATACAGAAATGTTCCCAGTGTTTCACATCTCCAGGGAGTATATGTGCTCTTGATATACAATATAGGATATAACATCTCACGTCTAGCAACGACAGTTTGCTCCAGTCCTATATTACAATTCAGAATGGGAGAGAGACCACCTCTGTTTGTGCATTATATTGCAGGAATACACTTCAACTCAAATGATTCTGAGCTCTATGAGATACAATACATGTGTATTACACACCATCACGTATACAATCTGTTCGCTATCATATTTTATTGTCTTGTCCGTTATTTCATCTCAATGAAATTCATTTGATTTATATTGTATTTCTTTCTCTGCCTTTTGTGCTCTATCCGTCCGAATTGCTCCTTTTTTCTTTGTTTTTTTTTTTCAACACCACCACAATACCTTCAAACTCGATTTGCTACTGCTGCAAAGTACTTTCCAATAACAAGTCATAAGTCACACGTTTAAATACACAATACACACATACACATATATATATATCTATATACACATATGAACTGAAATTTTAGCATTATCGTGAACTAATCGTCGGCATGATATCGTGCACCAGAAAATGACAACGACCATAGTGTTATACCAAGTTACGATATATGATGTGATACAAATAGCACTATGGTTGACCATTAATCTAGTGCCTTGTGGACTTTATCGTGAATTGAATCCTTATAAAATATTGTCGACAGTGGATTTAAAAAAAAAAAAGGGCAACGATTAATCTTATGTGAAATATAATTGAAAATTTTACGTTGCAACAACGTATTATTTTCAATGATAATCAGTATCATCATTTTGGTTGTGCAGAATTATGTAATCAGACAGGATAAATCGTATAATTACAGTGTTTTGATGTTTTACATAATGAGAATTGATTGAAATTAGTGGAAATACTTGAAATATTATTTTCGAAAATTGCAGATCGTTAATTAAAAATATTCCTTAAAACAGATAAAAATTGAGATTTTTAGGTTAGTTTCCAATTAATTGATGATTATTTTGGGAAAAAATGTTTCAATTTACACGGAAGAGGGTTTGAATTATTCGGAAGTCATATTTTCAGTTTGCGAATATAATTTTTTTCTCTTGAATTTTTTTTTGCATCAATCTCCTACCAAATGCATGAGATAGAGAGAGAAGCGAACAGTTACGACGACTTTCTAATTAAAATTTATCAATAACTTTACGGAGAATTGAAAATTCTTTCCTTCTATTATTTAGTTAAAAATTTTGTTCCCTCCGTCAATAGTTTTCAAATAATGGGTCGTCTGCGTAGTTTTTTTTAGTAATTCCGCTATTTCATCTCCACCACCGCTATTTTCAGCAACTTTAATAATTCATATCTCATGAACACGAGCAAAAATGATGAAAAAACGAATCTTTGATGCAGCAGAATAAAAATAAAAAGTTAACTGTACTCAAATTCGCTGAAATACTGCCGCAAGAGAGCTTATGACAAGTAATCTCATGGCATCGGATTTTGACTGAAAAAAAAAAAAAAAAAATCGTCACATACACAGAGTCTCGCAACAAATAAAACTAGACCGCGCCCACGGCAGGCGAACATTAATCCACAACGCTATAACCCGCTTCCAAACCTCACTCTGTGCAATTAAAAGGTTAAGCGAGGGTTAATTGCATTGACCTCCTCCTCTTTCCCTATGTGCGACTGCGAGAGTACAACCACCAACTGCAAATTATTCCATCTCCGAGGGGCTTGAATTTCGATGGACCACGTTATATTATGGCTTTTCTACATAGAGCCACCACACACATGTGAATGCCCATCTGACTCGGACACAATCGGTTATCTCGGTTGAATAAATTAACTGTTCTTTTTCCCTCCTGCGGTCTTATAAAATACCACTCCCCATTTTTCCCCTTCTTCTCCTCCTTTTTCTTCTTCTTTTTCTCCTTTATTTTTTTAAAACTAGGAATATTTGGCATAAACTCTTCATAATTGCACAGCCATATATATTCACAAACGTGCCATGACTATCGCGATAATTTTACTTAATTGCCGCAGTTATTTCTCAAGCGGCTCTTCGTTATTTATGTACCATATAGTCACTCGTTAAATAAACTTCGTGGAATCTAGTTTAAATTTTTTCTCGAATATCAACGAGAAAGCGAGAGAATGAGGAAATTTTTTTTTTCTTTTTTGAACGAACGAGGTCATCAAGTCAGAGTGACAATCAGGTACAAATTCACTGATTCTCTTACTTCCTTTTATCTAGTTTTTGATTTTGGAAGAGAGAGAAGAAAAAAAAGAGGGGGCGGTAAAAAAAAAAAGACACATCATGTCAAGTCTGTGTCCGATGGCCTGTTCACTAATTGGGAGTCTTTTTATTCTTTTTGCCGAAGCAAAAAAGGCCTTTGGAAACAGTACTGTATCAAGAAACTGCCGGCAAAACAAAAAGCTCTCCCTTGTTTTCAGGAAAAGAATTAAGTGAGTAAAAGGAATAATTAAAAAGAAAAAAAAGAAGAAGGTAACAAAAAACATTTCACGAGCCCACATAAATCAGAATAATGTTTTTTTGTCGTAATTCTTACGTCGTAATCATATTTACTTCCGGAATACTCGACTTCATTAATTTATTTTATGACTTTAAGGATAATAAAAAATATATATATATATATTCACTGAGGCGATTTACTTTATGAAAGATATATACTGAGAATTATTTCCTCATGAAGATTCGCAATATTCTTTCTTGACTGCTGTGAGAATATCATTACATGAACATTGGGACTTGTGATAAAAAGGTAAAAATAGAAGAAAATGAGATAAAAAAGGAAAATGGAAATAAAACTGTTAGAATGAAATTTAAGCTCTCATGAATTTGAATGGCTAGAGAATATAAAAATTATTGAATTTTCCCTAAATCCAGTGATCTTAACTTACTTTCAATGGGCCACTTTTTTTTCTTTTTTCTTTTTTTTGGTAATATAGTAGATTTCGACAAGAAAACTGGCTGAATTCCAAATGTATGCAATCATGCTGAGAAAACTCGTAGCAGTGAGAGTCCAGAATGTATCCTCTTTCTTTTTCTCTTCTGTCACTGCACTTTTTTTTTCTCTATTCTGCCTTCAAAATCCATCGAGAGAGACAGAAATTATCGTTTCGCATGAAATTTACAAAAATTACCATTTACCAATGACATCTGATTTTTTTACTATAAACTTATTTAAAGTGAATCGTAAAAAAAGTCACGTTTTTTTGCAACGCAATATTCATTAGCAGATTGGAAGCGTTAATTGGATTCTGCGTCAAAATCAATTTTCCCACTCATCAACCAGCGGAAATTGAAGCAATCGCAGTACAATTACGCTGAGAGTCCTCTAACCAAAAAAATTCACCTGTTTGAACGAATAATAAAAAATCTCCACAAAAATTCACAAAAAAAAAACTCATCCAATTTAACCTCTCAATTTTTCTTCTTCTTAATTCAAAAAGAATCCCATTACAACTCCAAAAATGTATTCCTCAAGAAAAGAGCATTAATTCAGTGAAAAATTTTTTCCAACCCCCTCAAGAGAATCCTTCATGTACAATGACTTTCTCAACTTAACAGGAGAAGCAATGAAAAACTTTTCTCTTAATCATCATCAAAAAATAGGGGGAAAAAAAAAACCTATATTTTCATCTTTCCCTGCTAAGTTTTTAAAGAGATCCCATGGAGAAGAGAAGTATGTCTGCGTAAAGGCCACCCATCGTGCAACTACCTAGTACACATAACCCACGAGTAAAAAAGAATAGAGAAAAGGGGTATATAGTAGCAGACGCTTTTAAGTTGCCCGTAATTTCCACGAATAAAGTTATAGCTTCAGTGAACGCGTACCCGTGGGTCGCCGCAAACTTTCCTAACTTATGACCCAAACGTGGTGCGTCCTGCACATACACACACCCAGTGTTTGGCGTCTCACCCGATGCCCCTTTTCCCCTTTTTTTTTGCTCCTAACCGTGGGCGCATTCCGGTTTTACCGGATAAACGTGAAACTCGAGAAAATATGCCTAATGCGATTTACTTATTCTCCGCCATTCTACAGTGCCAGGTTTCAAATTCTCCTACTCTAGTTTTTTTTTTTATTATCACAAGTCGAGAGCAAAAGTGATACTAAAAGCTGTGAAAAATTTTAGCACTTCGCAATTGTGCCATAATTATCCACGACAAATTGCAGATTAGAGGATAGAATAATGAAGAATAAGAGAATTATCTTCCTTGAATTCTGTCAGGTACTCATTTCCTAACGTAATGTGTGGCATTTTTTTATATATATTTTTTTTTATCCCCTTACCGTATAACCTTTCGACTAATATTGCTTTCGTGCCGGGGATCTCTCTCGCGCGTCTGCATAGAAGAACAAAGTACCGATCGTTAAGCCCGAAACGAGCGGAAGTTAGCTAGATTGGGTTTATTGCTTGGGATGGACGAAAGGGAGAGGCGGGCCCATAATTTCCAGGAAATATCGTGGGGAATGTTGCCTCACTGTTGAAGACTATATACTAACGTAATTTTCATGCATCTTACTGATCAACGTTCAATGATAATGTATAAAATCGCATATTTCCATGAAAATATATGTATTCTACGTGTAATATGATGCTAGGATCAATATTGAACCGTAGTAAAGTCACCATCGACAAGTATCACGTATATTCTTCTCTACTTTGCTTCAAACTAATGCGAATTTACGAGAGCATACTCGAAGATCGACTTTTTTTCTCTTTCATTACCTTGAAAAACTCATTTTATGGGTATTATATTCCTAAAAAAAAAAGAACGAATTGTCAGGGCGATAAAAACATGAATGGGTGGTAGATAGATGAAGAAAAAAACGTAAAAAGTAAGATAGATTTGTAATTTGAATTATTGCTTTCGAGCGACGTTGCTTGGCATTTGTAGTGCAATGCAGCAGAGCCAGCAAGAAGCCGATTACCACCCAGACGACGTGGTACCATGAATTATTTCACCAACCATAAGAAAACATTGTTGGCGAGGACATGTGTACTAGTCGTATGCATTACAATGTAGCAAAACGGTAATTCATTGCAATGAAACGCAAACATGAACGAGAAGAAATCCAGAAGAAAAGAAAAACATTTTCAGATAAGCAGACCACAAGCAAAACACAATCATGGAATTTCCTTGAATTGAGAATAATTTCATAACTCATAGCTTCAATCAAACTGTGATCCAGAAAACTTGGAGTGACAATGGCTCATGATTGAAGAGTGACATGAGCACGTAAACCCATCGTTATAAATCACGATTATAGGTGGTATACGGTTGCTGTCACGCAGTATGCAACGTTTGTTCACCCATACCTCTGCAATACTCAACCCCCCCACTCACCCCTTTCTCCAGCATTATTGCCTTCGTCTGTGGTGGGCCCCTCTTAACCTGATTTATTGATGGCCATGATGCAATCCAGAATTTATCTTTGGCCTGTCTTGGAAACAGGTGCGCTATTTCTGTATGGATTTCCGGATATTCCAACTTCATCCCACGTGTATTAAGATATACATCCACTGCAAATAATATTTCAGTGGTGTTATTCCATGTCGAAGCATCTTGTGAGAGAAATTGTGCAATTCATTATGAAATAAATGTAGACAGTTTCAAATAGAGGAGGTCTTCATAAAGTCTGCGAATTTTGAGCTCCTGTAGGTTTTCGTTCGTTGAAGGAATTCAGGTCAGCTTGACATATTTTATGGCTTTAGAGTCACAGTGGCATAAGTCCTTCTACATTAGTACTTACATCACTTTGGCTCTAAAGTAACGATTTGATTTTGGTTATTATCAATGCAAATGAGAGTCGAGTTCATCCAACTTTAAAGCAGAATTCAGGTGATGATTAATCTATCTCTGGTTACATTGCTTGCAAATTATCTCCAATATCGTCAGGCTTCTTAGACGGATTCTCTCTGAGAATCCCTTCATGATGTCTAACAAGCTAGAGGATATTGCATTGAATGTATTCAAGGATGTTGAACAATTTTGATTTATCCCTATTAATAATACCATCCAAACACAGCCACAAACGTTCAGACCCTTGTCATCATCTTCAAACATGCTGTGTCATGATTATCAACATGTTCATTCAAAAAATTTCTCATCGTGCGCCACTTCTCATCTTTCCCACACTGAAATTTCATGAAAAGCACCATCCAAATTATTTCACTAAACTTCCACAGTTTCTCTTCACATTTGAATTTTTTTACTTTTTGTTAATGTATAGTCTTATACTTCATAAAGAGACAAATATGCCACGTTCCATAGAAACCAGAGCCAAAGCTTTTGAACGAACTCTCTAACGTGTAGTTGCAAACATTCCAACTTGTTGATCCGACATTCCATGAATGGCGAATAAAACCATTCCGTCCTCTGAAATCCACGAGTTATTCTGTGCTTCTGGCTATTCCTCTGGTTTGAAAAGAAACAAAAAAAAAAAAATTCATTTTTCACTAAATTTTTATTTTTCACAGCTCTCAAAATTATTGTCTGCTAAGAGTTTATCATGGCCTAGTTAATTTGGTTGTAATTAGATCGTGAATTGCAACTATTCTCATTTTAATTAACACTGAGAAAGTTCTGTGAAATTGTGGGCAATTTATATCGATGTTGGAAAGTATTTTGCTTCAGGAAGTTTTAAATGTTTTTTGCTGTTTAATATCTCGAATAGATGAAGACATTAATACGATTATTATGAGATGATGCAAATAAGCGTGTGAAAACTTTTAAAATTGATTTATTATTGAATAATGAGGTAAAACATACTTTCAATTTTTTTTCGAATAAAAAATCAAGAAAAATACGTGAATTTGAGGGAAAAAATTATGCATTAATTCGGAATTTTCATGCATTATAAATAAATCTCAAATAGCACCATCCAATCTCTCTTGTATTGCATAAAAGATAAATCAATGATTTATCCAATTTTTTTTTTTAATTAAATTCCCTTTTTTTTCTCTTTTCTTGTTTGAAAAATACTGTAGGAATCGATTTCACGTCTGTCTCATGGTTATATACACTGCCCTTTCGATCGTATTGCCTCGTTCTGCCTCCAGGGGGTGCGCCACACTATCACAAAGTATGAGGTACAGAGTAACCCGAGTACAAACCTCTTAGGGGATTTCACAAAGTCACAAGACACCAAACGGAAACTCATCTCTCTCTCTCTCTCTCTCTCTCTTGCTCTCTCTTTCTTTCTTTCTCTTACGTCTAAAACTCTAAACACGATTCTGTCCTTTAACATACTGTTTTTCAACGCCTCCACTGATTTATATCAAGTAAAAACTTTTATAAGAATGAAATGTATAAAACACAATATGAAACACAACGTAAATTAACCTATTTCACAGTGTAACAATCCTTCGAAAACAGGTAACTGAAATAAATATGTTCTTGTTACAAATTTCATCGTAAATATCTCATGTGATTTTGAAACACAAACTTCGAGATATACTATGTTTCAGTTTTACCAGACTTCAGGAAAGAAATTATGTGACAAGATTCTTAAAATTATAGTGCAAGCTTGAAGTTTATGGAAATCAATATAAATTTTTGAAATAAGGGTTTTTTTTTCTATAAAGAACAACATTTAAGTCAATTTTAAACTGAATAATGATGCAATTATAGACATTTTTAGATAATTTTCTTTTCGGAATTATTGAATGATTTCAACTTCGATTGTTTTCATTTGTAAACGACAATTCAAATTGCATTAATATTTGAAAATGACATGATTCAAATGAGTATTCCAACATCCATATAATAGTTATCTATAGAAATCTAGAAAATATAAAGGTAGAAGACTATTTTTATATCTATGAATAGAAGCGCTGCCAAATGTTATGAAATAAAAAAAATTAATTATTAAAATGAAGACAAAATTTTTTCAATCGAAAAAAATAATGTCATTCATTCATATTTATGTTTATATATCGCTGACGTAGAAACAAAGTGACGTAAGTGCTATGGCCAAGCATAGCCCTTACGACCCTTAGACCCTATGGTGACTACATATATATACTCATGAGAGAACTAATATGGCAGAATGGATCTGCTGTCAAAATGATTCCGGTTTTTTTACAGTGAAGGAGTGCTCTAAGAAATCCGCAAAAAATTTACCAACAATGGACAAATATTGGAGCATCATTTCAAATTTTTTGGGATTTTTTCATCAATTCCTTCACTCCGAAAAAAATTCCTGGTTCATATTGCCACGTAGGCCCATTTTCGTCACTCTCTCCCACCTCTATTGATAACTTCGGAAATTATAATACACTCGTGCCACTTGATTGCTTCTATAGATATAAATAGTACAAAATTGTAAAATTATGTTACGTGTACTATAATTATGTGACGTCTAGTAACACTGCAATGTTTGCAAACCTCTTACTTTGAATTTCTCTTCCTCACTCTTATTCACCAAATCTACGTGACCTTTTTAGAAAATCTTAAAAAATTAATATCTTCCCAGACCCTTTTCACGTCTATTCTCAACTCAATTTATCTCACAGACTTTAAAAGTAAAAAATTTCTATTTTATCTTCAAGTGTTTGATAAATATATATTTCAAAATTCAATTTTCTCAAATAATACTATATCACGTGTTTATAAAGCTCTTAACGGAAAATAAAATTCTCCTCAATCTCAGTGACCCTTGTAAAGCTGTTAAGAATTTAATTCTCAAACTATATCCTGTTCTTCCCGAGTTTCTTTTTTTTCTTTTCATTTCCATTGGAAAAGGAAGAGTAAAAACGAGGAGAAAAAACGAGTAACATACGAGAGAGGTTGCGGTAGAGTAGACTGAAAATAATTTTGGGTTCAATTGAGTGCGGCATTTCACACAAAGACGGGGAGGCGTTGTCGTCGTTGTCGTCGTCGTCGTACTCTGACAAACCGTTTCACAATTCAACCGGACATGGGTGAAAGGAGTCGAGGCGAGATAGAGAGAAAAAAGAGAAAGAGAGAAAAAAAGCATATCCTTTCTCTCTATCGGACAGATAGTGTACTAGCTTTAGCAGAGAGCCACATCGCCCCGAGTGCAATCCTGAAACAGGAATTGCTCGGCAAATAACTCTTCGTCCGGTACCTATATCCCAGTGAGCGAACTGCCGGGGCTCTTTCTCCCACACCATTTTCTCCCTCTCTCATTCTCATTTCTTTTACCCCTTTCCTTTTTTTTTTACCTCTCATTTTTTCAACTTCTTCTTCATTTCCACTCCTTTACGACAACCACGAAAGCACTCGCTGTCTCACTCTATCTCTTCTCTCTTTCTCTCTCATCTACTTGAAAACGCCCACCATCGTTTTGAACAGTTTCGGCCTCCTTCCAACCTCCTTCACTGATGCGCTATCCCTTGAGATACAGTGTATACACGTAGACACATTAAAGGTTGACTTCCTTGTTGAATTTCATTGATAGCTCACGGAAATGAAGGAACTCAGCGAAATGAATGGTAAACTAGAAAAGTTCATTTTGTGCTTTACTTGTCGCTTTGGAATGGTACGAAGTTTCGTGGATTTTTGAAATTGGAAGAGATTAAGGGGCTCTTTCTTAAAGTAGTATCTCAGAGTACGATCGATAAAACAGAAAAAATGAGCATTTGTAGATTAGTTTTCGATTAATTGGTGATAATTGGGGAAAAAGGTGCTTTTATTTACCTTCGAATGTCATATTTTCAGTTTGTGAATATAATTTTTTTTTGTTTCTCGATTTTTGTTTCATTTTATTGAAATTTCTCAATAATCATACGGTGAATTGAATGCTGTTTTCTTCTATTATTTGGTTGAAATGCTGTTCTCTTCACCAATAGTTTTTTAATAATGGGTCAACTGTGTGGGTTTTTAGTAATTTCGTTATTTCATCCCCACCACCGTTGTTTCCAGTAACATTAACAATTTTAAACGAGCAAAAATCATGAAAAAGCTCAGAAGTATGTACAAAAAATACCAACTTTTATATGGCATTGAAAAAATGAGGACGTCACTGGGATATTCACTTTAATCTCATTGAAATGAGATTGTTGGAATTTTTTCGAGTGCAAAAATAATTGATTGTGCCTTTATAAGAAGTTGCTTCTTTTTTTCTAGTATTCATTGACAAATTGATTTGCAGGAAACTGGAAATTTTCCAAAGCCTCACTTAGCACATCATTCAATCGATTTTTCTCTACTGCCATCAAATCTTTATAGGAAATACTCAATTACATGATTAGAGGCACATTATCGTTTTTTTTTTCTTCTCTCTTTTTCTCCTATTTCAGAATTCAGGATTTATGGAATAATCTTTGAGGATAGGTATTTTTTTTTGCAATCATCTAATTTAATTCAACATTACTCAAACGCTTGAGAAAACCGGAATGTCACTCAGCGATGCAATTAAATAGCAGAAATTGCGGTTGTCTTGAGCAATAAATTTTCACGGTCACGTCAGAGAACTTGCCTTTATCCAATCCCGGATGTTAGTTCAACGTGTTGGCTGTCCTGTGGCACTGAGTTTTCTGAATAACCTGATGATTTTTAGAGCTAGGAATTAAACGCAGAGAGAGAGAGAGATAAAACACAAGGCCTTCCTTTTACGAGACAATTACTGGGGGAAAACGACAGGCTGACAGTGGAAAGGTTGAGCCACCTACTCTCACCAATAGTTATTACAAACTTGACAGGCCAATATCGACTCTGATGGCCGCATGTCGTGGCCACCGGACACAATGGCATCAAATTCAACGCTCACAAACACACGGAAATTTTAAATTGAGAGCTCTGAGTGAAAACTGCAGTTCAAAGTGTCACGCTGCCATTTTAACTCGTCTTCGGGGATTTTAAGGTGGTTTTATAAAAAGGGGGTCTATAAAAATTGAGGTATAGGGTCCTTCATGCAAAGAGAGCTTTCATGGTTCATGAATTTTTTTTTTTAGTCAAAAACTTTGTGGAAAAATCGGGGAAAAATTTGAAAAGATGCTCCATTATGTGGAAATTGTTGTGGAATTTTTCGCCATTTTTTAAAAAGATTTTTTCGCCATTTTGCCACGTGAGTCCATTTTGCCTCGATATTCCCTATATTGATTTTCCTTTTGATGTATCCAAAATTCATTTATTCAATTGGTGCTGTATGTACATTTCAACACATTTATTGCATGTATAGAACAGAAGAACACGCACACAACTATGCCAGATTAAACAGCCCATCACGTCTAAGTAGCAACCAGTTAATTGCTCCACTCAATCATAGATTTTACCAAATTTTCCTGTCTTCAAAATTGAAGAAAACAAGAATGCATGATAAAAAGATTTGAATTGATTTTCAAGTACTCCAAGATACTGAAAAAATCTCTACATATATTTAGAACCAGTAGTATCAATAATTGATTGTTTTTACGCCACCGTTTTCTCAGTGAGAAATTGAATATCTCATTAATTATGCAGTCAAAATTTCTTCAAATTTCTTACAAACATCGGAAATAATACCAATAGTTATTCCCCAAAATTCGTCGAAAATCGCCATATGACATGAATTCTCATACAACTACCTCAAGGCACCCTCATATTAAGATGACTTGTGAATCGATATTGGCTGAAATGAATTTCCCCAAGTTTTCGAATGAATAATAAAAAATATTCCTCGATGAAGAAGAGAGATTCCTCCTCTGTTCTGAGTGTATTACGTGACTCAGTTTGGATCGCGTGATGCCGAGAAGATACACGTGGAGGAATAAAGTTAAGAGAAAGAAGGGAAAATTACGTGGAAGACTGAAAACCCAACCAGACAGGCACAAAAAAAGGGCGAAGAAGAGATTCGCCTAGAAGGCATTCCCTCGATCCTTCCGAGCTCCTGATTTCTCTTCCAAATGTCAAATTCCCATTTTTTTCCACCGTCTCCAAGTGGAAAAAGGTTCCACCAATTTTTTTTTTTTGGAAAAAAGAACATTCACGCAAGAATTAACTCGTAAATTGAAAAGCTCCCATAATCCATAGAAAAAAAAGTTTTTTTTTCCTAAATTTAAACAAGAATTTCCTCTATTATTATTCCCTCTTAAATTCCATTGTTTTATACTGCTTTATATCTCTTCGCATTCTCTCCTATTTTCAGTTATTGTAGTTTTCACGTTTTGTTTGAGAATTCTAATGATCCTTGGAGGGTCCAAACGATTGTTTTCGACATTCCGTTGGAAATAAACCCTGGGCTTTTGCCTCTCTCTCTCTGTTGTAGATCAAAGCCCAGTGGGAAGAATTCTAACGCGACTTCTTTTGTTTTTGTTTGCTTTTTGTTATTCCCTTCTCTCTTCTTTTTTCCTTATTTTTTTCGTATTTTTTTTGTTCCTCGTCCTTTTTCTCTTCTTTGGTCTGGAAAGCATTCCAGCCGGGGTTTCTCCAAGCACTACTCAGCGTCAATTCAGTGGCTAATTTGCCCTCCAAGGTTTATGCTCACTGGGAATCAACAGAGATTCATTTCTTTTTGTTCTCAAACGAAAAAAAAAGAAGAAAAAACAACAAAATAGAAAAGAAAGAAAAGAATTTTTATTTCCTCTTTCATTTCTTCTTATGTCTTCAACAGAGTGAAAAATACCATGACGCAACTGTCTGATGAGCTTGACAATTTGTTTGTATCCTCCTCACTTTCTTTGCATTAATTCTTTTTCTCGTTTTTTTTCCCCCAAAAATTAAAAATAACCGTAAAGTGGTGATTACAAACAATGCTTAAGGTCTATCCTTTCAGTATACCCTTTAAGGTCTCTCCTTGAAATCGGGTATTTCACAAGAGGACGAGAAAAAGGAATGCAGAGAAGCAGGAGCAGTGAGGGGAGCAAAGAGAGGAAGGGGAAAAGATGAAAAAAGCGATGAGGCTCGTGTGACCTCTTCGTCTTTTCCTCCCTGATGCACTCTTTAATACCACGCTCGGATAAACGCCATAGTCCGTGTGATGTGTCTTTACGGAGTATAAAGCACCATTGGCCTTGTGTGACGCGGCAATTTAGGCATTTGACCTGAGCTGAGACCCCTCGCTGGGTTCAGCTGTTTAACCTCTTTGCCCATTGCAATGTCTCTGTCTGGTCTTTTTCAAGTGGTGGAAAGGGGGAAGAGGGCGCCCACGCGCCCCTGTAGCATTCCTCTCCACGTTTGCATACATATATGTGTATGATTCTTCTTTTTTACACTCAGTTCAAGGGCCAATAGTCTCACTTGGCCTCCTTTTCAAGTGTTTAAATCTCACTAATTTATTGTTTGATTTTTATTTCGTAACTCCAGTGGTTTATTCCCGATTATTTTTTCAATTCTCGTCATTGAATATTCATGAGACAATGAATTAAGGGGAAATGTCATAGAAATATGCATCACTTTAATTGAAATTATTCAGATGGAGAATTAATTAATTAATTGGAGAAAGGGGGAAAAAGGGGAGGATAAGTGCATGATGTCTTGTCTACTGGCTCGTATAATTACACTATCACATGGCCAACGAGGAAATACACGCACAAGAGAATTGAACAAAAAATGTACATCCGTTCTGTGGATCTTCACGTATTTGAGGGAGTATCTCAGCCTACTCGAGTACAGTTAACACCTTATTTTTTTGAAGCCGTATCAAAGATAGTATCTTTTTACATTTTCCTGAATTTTGAAATAATTCTTGCTTGTGTAGTTTATGAGATATGAATTATCAACGTTACTGAAAATATCGGCGGGGGGAGGGGGAGGGGGTGAAATGCTCTAAATCGGACAGAAATAATGAAATTACTATAAAACCACATGATTGACCCATTATTTAAAAATTATTGATGAAGAGAACAGCATTTTAACTAAATAATAGAAGAAAAAAATATTCAATTCACCGTATAGTTATTGAGAAATTTTAATTAGAGGGTAGTCGTAACTATTTGCCTCTCTTTCTGTCTCATTCATATGATAGGAGATTAGTAATGTTAAAAAAATTCGAGAAACAAAAAAAAAATTATATTCACAAGCTGAAAATATGGCTTTCGAATAGTTTAATCACTTTTTCGAGTGAATTAAAATACGTTTCCTCTAATTATCAGCAATTAATTGGAAACTAACTTACAAATCCTCATTTTCTTCTGTTCTATCGACCTTATTCTGAGATACTACCAAAAAAAATTATATTCACAAATTGAAGATAATGACTTTCGAATAGTTTCATCACTTTTTCTGATAAATTAAAGCACATCTTCCCGAATTATCCGAAATTAACCTATAAATCCTCATTTTTTTGGGTCTATCGACCATACTATGTTCAATACTACCTCAGACAAATGAACAACCGATGCTTACTAGCATTTGGAGAAGATTTGGAGTACTATTGGTATTGAGGTAAAGCCATTGAGGTTTATGATCCACCAATTAGCACTGACGCAGGAGAATACACCTAAGTGCATGTTTATGGGTGTATATGGAGGCTCTGTTTAGTGGTGGATGAGATCGTCCGCGTGGGAACCGAGTCAAACGTGAATTCCTCGTTTTAACTGTATATAAGTGTGTGTGTGAATATGTTGAGAATCTCAAAACGTCGGTGTCTTCCAAGACGCACTGCCACCAAGAGGCACGAATAAATTATCATCGTTGTAGGTATATTCGTGAAGAAGTACTTGTTTCTTCATTTGAAAAATCCCGCCCATTTGCATGCGAGAAAACTTAAAAAAAAAAATGGAAATTGGAATTGAAAGAAAATCTCATTTTCCCTGATTTTTCTTCTTTTTTAGTCTTGCACGAAAAAAAAGCCCAATAAATATCATCTCGTGCGCGATATCTGAAACAAAAATAATCGATAGGAGTCTAGCAGTTGGTCTATCCGTTTATGATATATAAAACAACAAAAAGGGGGAATGAGAAGAGAAATGTTATGTGTTACCACAAAGATAGTTTCACTCCTGTCTCCCTCCAGGAGTGTTGTAGCACGTTTTATTGCTGAGGCCAACGGGCGCACAAGACTTTTAGATCGTAGAGAAAAGCGCACAGAATGGAAGAGAAGACTAAAACGTATACGGTAAATCAATGGGTCTTGGTGTGCCCTCGTTCACTCTGTACACATCACATTTGCCATACGTATATTTTTCCTTCTTCTATTATATATCCTGTGTGTAAAGCCTGAATAAATGTGTTGAGAAGAAGTGGAAGACACTAATGTTCACTGGGGCGCATAAAAGTACTGTGTGCTCGCTTTCAGCGTCACGAGACAGTGATAATGCTATTTCAAAACTACCGTTTAACTTGAACTGACACGTTTCGATTGTCATTTTTCAATTATATACACTTCACATTGATGGTTTTGGTAATTACTGGAGTGGAAAAATAACAAAGGTCCCATTGGAAAAATATATATCTACAATAGAGAAGAATATATAGTAAAATATGAAATTTTCATAGGGAAAATATATAGGGAAAATGTTTAGTAACTATAGATATGTTTTTTATATGAAAAAAAAAATTAATTCGATTATGGAACTTTTGACTCAAATTAATACATCTTTTGTACATAGAATTTTGCAAGTAAATATGGAAATTTTATGTACAACGAATGTTTAATGAATATTATTATTATTTATTTATGTCCAATTATAGCCTTCCAGCTTTTCACATATACTTAGAAAGTATAAAGAAATATGAACACAATACCCAATATAATTCTATCAAGTTCATGAGAGATAGAATTCCTATCTTTATTCGTAAATCTTATGTATAAAATCCGGATCAATTTCGGGGAAAAATTGTATAATCGAACTCTACTTATTCTTGTAAATGAAATATACAAAACATTATTTCATAAAGAATTTTGGTGATATGATAGTTTGACTGTTCTAAATGGAATCGGATTGATTCTGATTTTTTTGAATTTTTCTTCTATCACATGGGGCATGTTCCGAAATTCACTGCCAGTACTGAAAATGTACAGTTTCAGTGACAGAAACTGTACATTTTCAGTACTGGCAGTGAATTTCGGAACATGCCCCATGTGTTTTGATTGATCAAAGGTCACAAGCTTTCGAGGCAAATAGACAAAATCCTAATTAAATTGGAAAAAAAATCAACCGACTTTTTTTTGGAAGCCTCTAATCAATTGAATGAAAAGAAAAATCAGCAAATGAAATTGAGATTATCATCACGTTCTGCATAACCTGAGGCCACAACGTGAACGTAGTGGTGCATAGGCTTCAAAAAGGACCCTATGACATCCACCCTATTAACGGCACTCGGGATTTTGACTAATTACCATAATTTTTATGTTTCATTATATATTTTGTTTGTATTGTTGATAGATATATTTTTCATGCTAAAGGGAATGAAAAGAAGGAGTAGTATGTCCGATCAAAAAGAAAAAAGTGGAATCCTTTGCAAGGCAATTAGTTCTTGGTGCAGAAGAAATGCAAAATTAAATGCAGAATAAATAAGAATAGATTAATTTATTCGAGATAACTTTCTTGCGGACGGATAAAATACAGCAGCAAGATAATTCAACAGTAGGACTATTCACTGTAAATAGTATACAGTTGCTTGAACGTAAATCGAGTGATTTCCGGGGCAAAGTTGTTCCAAACTGCCAGTCCTCGACCTCTTCATTGCCCCTCCACCTCTTCACCTATTCCACAACCCCCTACACACACATTCTCTCTCTCTCTCTTTTCTCTGCAACATTGAATAATGCATAGACGAGAGTCTGGTAAGCCAATAATTTAATGGTATATATACGACACCAGAAGGGTAAACTTTCTGATTCGAGGAGAAAATCTCGGGGGCTAGAATCCGAGGGATTTTAAGTTGCATACCATGAAAATGGCTCAAGCATTCGTAAAAAGAACAAAAGATGAGACGAATTCTTTTTTTTATTCTCATTTTGTGAGAAATTATTGAAGACCCTGAAACCTCATTTCAACCTGTGACTTAACCCAAATGCCAATAAAATACTATTCGTTATAATCCTTCTAATCAGGAATAAATAATAATTAACTGTTTTCACATTTGCTACCTGTATTTACGAGTGAGTGGATAATTGAAGTAACAACTTGGCTTTCTAGCAATTAATCAAGCGTGAAGATATATAATACAATGTTTTTAGAATCGTGATCACACACATCCACATGAACGCAAACCCACACACACACACATACACACTTGACTCTTCTCTTCCCCATTTTCTATTTCGTAGAATTCATTATTTTCTTTAAACTTGAAAAAAAAGCGTAATTAATTTCTCGCGATGAAAAACTTGAGCTCTGTTTTTCTTTCACATTTTCATCCTCTTTTCTATTCGCAGTACAACGGCAAAAGTTCATTTTTCTTTTGTTTTTTAATTCACCGTAATTCAATCTTCCTTCACTCCATAAAATCTCTTCACTTTTTTCCGCATTTCACTTCTTCTCTCGTCAAACGCAAACTTCTCATTAATTATTTCATACTTATAATGAAGAAATTTTTCTATTTTTTTGTTACAGGTGAGTACATTTGGAACAACTGAGACTGTTGTAAATCTATATTTACATTGAAGATATAATGGGTGAGAAATTTCGAAAAATTTTCATACTGCCAAAAGTGTGCGGCTTTCGTGAATATGAAATTCTTGACACAAAAGGAGGCGTAAAAGACATCGGTTACAGGAGATAGTTTTGGGTGCATGTGTTGTTAAGATAATACACTGTGACACTAGCTAGTACACTCCTGTCTGGAGTTGATGGAGACGAGTGAATAGGGAAAGATGAAGATGATGAAAATTCACGAGGCTTACAGACATACTGTCTGGTGAAGTTGGATAGCGAGAGATGGATGTATCAAATTCCTCGAGTTCGTGGCAGAAGTAATCTCGAGAATGAGAAGTTTTCATGTGAATGAGGGAGAAAGAATCGAAGCAAATTGAGGCTATTCGGAGTTATTAAAGTTCTTGGAATTGGACGTTATTGAAGTTTTGTGTTTTCATAATTGAATTGAATGAAAGAAAATATTGAAAATTCATTCGATGAACGAAAAGAGAAATTGAGGAATTAATTGAAGTACGCGAGATTGGATCTTTTTGATAAATCCATTGAAAATCTGAGGAACTTTCTCGTGAGAAACGTGAATAGAATTTATTTTTATTATTTTTTTTGTAAATTCGATTGATTTAATTGAGAATTGATTTGATTATCCTTTCTATTTTTCAAAAACATGATTGGTTCTATTGACCGTAAAAAATTAATTAAAAATCGCATAAATCAAAGGGGGATGAGCTTAATTTTTTTGCTGATTATCGAAATTTTTTGCTATGGTGATGAGATTATTATTAAATTGATGGGGATTTTTTTTTCAATTTTAGAAGAAAGAAACTCGAGAAAAAAAGAGCAGTTATTTTTCACTAAATCAGTTGGATTCTGGAAGAAATTTCGGAAATTACTTTTAACCCACCGGAATTCCTCTCACTTTCCATTGAAAACTCGGAATCATTAAAAAAAATTCAATTTCAAAACGTTAATCACTGAATTCGAGGGAATATCCTTTTGCTCTTCTGAAATTTGCGTCTCCCCTAAAAATCCCTGGCTTCAATTACGTGTTGCGGTTATTCGGAAATTAAAGTTGAAAGTGTTTCAACGATTGCCCAATAATTGACAATATCTCCCCCAATTTTCGTGCGAAATCAACGAAACACCGCAAAATTTCAAAGAGATTGTTCTCTAATTACTCTTGCTCTACGCAGTTATTCAGAAAGCTAATTACACCCTTGACAGATCAAATGAGTCCTCAATAATCAGCAATAAACATCCATTTTACCTCAGTTTCCTCCATCTGCACAATGTAATATCAGTTGCTACCTTGGTAACTCCTACTATGGCGCTACTCGAACATATATCCATGTGCTCGTATGAGTGGTCATGTGTGGGCAGACAAATTGACGCGTACTATTCGTCGGTGCATTGTGCTCTACCATACAGAACATATCAAAGGGGGTGGTAGTAGGGAGTTGTTAGAACATGTAACATATAGACCGATGGAAAATCGCGTACGAGGTGGCTTGGAACGGACGACGATTCGACAGATTAGCCGCTCACTCGGGAATTAAATCTCTCTCTACGATTCCCCAAGGTGATTGTTACACATTGATCTCGACTGAATCGAAAGAATCTCGAAGAAATATTGCCAATTTTAACATTTAATGACTCCATTGATCTTCTAAAATCCAATATTCTTTTTTTAACATTACCAAAAAAATTATTACGATTTTTCTTATTTCTGTCATCTAGTTGAGGTCATTACAGTGAGAAAAAAAATTGGAGTAAAAATTATGAAATTGATTGTTTCAATAGTTTTTAATAAATATCTTTAATTCAAGCGATCAAAAATTTGTTGAATTTTGTAGATTAACTAATATTTTATTTTCTGATGGCGAGAAACGATCATTTAATAGCTTTTTTTTTACATTTCCCTTAATTTTTTCATAATTATTGTCCGTGTAGTTTATAAGATATGAATTATCAAAGTTACTGAAAATAGCGGCTGTGGGAATGAAACTCCCAAAATCGGACAGAAATAATGAAATTACTGAAAAACTACACAGTTAACCAAGTATTTTAATAGCTATTGGCGAAGAGAACAACATTTTCACTGAATAACAGAAGAAAAAAATATTCAATTTTCCATATAGTTATTGAAAAATTCAAATTAGAAGGTAGTCGCAGCTATTTGCCTCTCGCTCTATCTTATACATACAATAGGAGATTAGTAATGTAAAAAAAAATCAAGAAACAAAAAAAAATTATATTCACAAGCTGAAAATATAGCTTTCGAATAGTTTAATCACTTTTTCGAGTGAATTAAAACACGTTTCCCCTAATTATCAGCAATTAATTGGAAACTAACTTACAAATCCTCATTTTCTTCTGTTCTATCGACCTTATTCTGAGATACTACCTTAAAGCTTATTGTAACAATTAATCCCATTATTTTCTCAGTGTATATTCACCATTCGCGCGTTCTTCACTCCATAAATACTACTCCTCCACAAAAATAATAAGTAAATAAATTTGAAAAAAAAAAAAATCGAAATAAGCAAGCCAGTAAATTTTCACTGAAGCCCGTATTTTTTCTGCACACTTGCCTTCACCACAAATGATAATCTGAATGTGGGAAATGTCTACATTCATTCGTACTGGGCCAGATGGTATTTCGTAGTCCCTCTTCCCTTTTGAAATTAGCAATAGCATGGGGTTTTATATATAGAATACATGTAAAAGTAACATACATGGTATAAAGCAAAAGCGTTAGATTCCCCAGTGACTCCTCATGTATGGCCCAACATTGAGTATATACTGCCGAGGTTAATTACCCGCAGCGTTATTCCCGTCCTCTATGCGTTTTCCATGAGTAATGTATCCCGCGCGTTTCATCGGCCAACCGGAAGATCGCTCTCGGGATGCTCTATCCTTTTTCCTCATACATAACTATATACATATGTGCATTTCATATAATATTATTTTTCTTTTATTTTTTCACTGCATTCATTTCCTTTCAATAAAGTAACGAGTCATTCATTACAACCACGATTACCTCTCAAACTCAATTGGCTATGTGTTATACTCACATCTATATTCTCTTCTTTCTCTCTCTCTCTCGAAATGCCGAATCAAACGAGCTCACAGTATAATTTTACGTTTTTAATGATAAAACTACGACAACTGACAGTTTGTTAATATATCACCAAGGAAATTTGCCAATTATAACTTTGGCTCTCTCTCTATATCTACTATATATCTTCTCCTCTATGCAAAGAGAAATTGTCATTGGCTAACACCTAATAGCCAGTGTGTTTCTCTTCTCGCCAAGTTTGACATGCAAAATTTTCCCAGCTAACGAGGTAAATTAATGAGTTTACGTGCAGTTAATTATAATTTATTTTTTTCTTGCATTTTATATTGAGAGAAAAAACATTTGCTGTATCAATAATAATTATGTTATGAAGTGTTATTGAATGTTCGACATGCAATGCGTTACAACAGGCAATTGAGAATGAAAAATTAATTACAAACAAAAAGAAAAGAAAGGAATGAGTGAAGTAACCCGAGGGGGAATCCATTTTTTTCACGTAATTAAATGTCAATATTTTTAGATGCTTTTTTTAAAGGGCAGTTAATTTTTTTTTTTTTTTACTTCGGAGTAGATAATACTTTTTTTTTCTGCGGCACGAGTTATCGGGCAGATGTATATGCGAGACATTTCCCCAAACGGCTTTTTCCAATCTCATAACTTCCAATAAAGCCGGACCGGGGCAAGGCCAGGGAGGAAAACCAATGAGAAACTGTAGACGATGAGCTTTCGATAGAAGTAAGAAACAATCACGACATTGCCTGCGGCCCAATATACCACGGTTAAAGCCCCATTCGGAAATTATTACTCTGCAGATTATTACCCATTTAATTTTTCTTCATTCCTTTTTTTTTTCTTTTTTCTTATCATTGAAGCATCTTCCTTTTCTCTATCATGTAATCCTATGTTTTAGTCTCAATGAAAACTTGATATTTATTGCGTTTTTTTCTTTTTTCTGTCGTATAAATATTTTTATTGAAAAGTTTTTGAAATGTTGAGAACAACGTACTGATATTTTTATGACAATTTCTTTTTTCTTATTTTTTTTTTTTTCACCCTCTCTTCGTTCCATTTATTTCAATTTCTACGTGAATTTACTGAAAACGCTGGTACGAGTGTATGAAAGAAAAATACACAGAGCACGATCAAGCCAGGAAATTCGAAAAATGTCACAGAGACTCGAATTCTAGATACATATTTCTTTTTTTTTTTTCATTTTCATTTCACTCCTTTTTTTTTACTTCTTGTGTATGCTGAAATACAGTTGTACAAAGTGTATGTACTCATTTTTCATGCAATTTCCTTTTCTGAAATATCTTCACTTTTTTTTTTTTTTCCTTTATACACAACTCATGCCACAATTTTACCATGTACCATCGTTTCCACCATCATTTCACTGAACATTTACAACTTCCCACTTCATCCGACCCTGTAAAAATCGGAGTGAGAATGTTTCAAGCAGAAGAAGAAGAAAAAAAAAAAAGACGTAAAAAAAATCCACCCCGTTACTTTTTTCCTCTCACTCTCTACCTTGGGGGCTGAAATAAAAGCATCCATTTGGAAATTTTCGCTGAGAAAATTTTCATTCTTTCTCTCTCATCCCCTCTCCACTTCCCCCCTCCTCCTTCAATGCACTAAAAACGATTGCCCCCAAATTTCACGTATTTCCTAATCTCTCAATCAAATCAAACAATTCTAACTTTTATTATTGTCAACTGAAATAAAAATTATCAGAATTTTCTTCTTTTCTTTCCTGCACAAAAAAAAATTGGGTTGACTGCTGAATTCAAATGAGAATGCGATAAAATCATAATCTCCACCTTGCCCTCCCCCCTCCCCCTCCTCTTGCCGCATCAACATTCGTGAGTATCGCGTGACGTTGAATCGTCAAGGAGTCCACATTGTGTTCGTAAAATCTTACCAACAATGTATAGTTTGAGTCCCTCATTTTTTTTTCTCTCTCTCTCTCTCTTTCATTTCTCTTTCCTCGTTTGATAAGAGCAGTTGGAGCAAAAATTCACAGATATGTATTGTAGGCAAATTGTATTCAGCACTAGTTGGAAATTTAACCATGCAATAGAGTTAATTGTAGGTAGACTCTTCCATATTGCATTTTATTTTTATTTTTAATGTCTTGAGAGTGTGCTTTTCCTCACTCTCTGATTATTTTACCCGTCATTTTCCTCAAGCACCGTCAAAGATAGAGAGAGAGAGAGAGAGAGAAAGATGGCCACTGCCCACGCGTCTACATATGCAATTTTCTCGCCCCCCCCCCTCTCTTTATAGCACACTGCGATTATTCAAATGAACAGTTTACCATAACTGCTCTCACATTGTTTCTGGTTCCTCGTATTCCCCTACTTTATCTTTATAACCTTCACCGCACGTTCACGCTATTAAACGCAACTCACCCCCCCATCCCCTCCACCCTTCATCCTCTTTTCTCCTCTCACCTTTACTTACATTTGCCTGTATGTGTGTCTCGTGCACCAATTTTAAACGCTCACGATTTCCATACGCTCATCGCGCCCCGTTTCATTCGCACTCTTGCGGGCGTGGCAACGTATTTTACACTTTGGCTTCCTTCCAACGAAATTCCTTTTGTTTCTTCTATTTTACCATAATTATTGCATTTTTAGCTCTTCACTATTTCCTTCCTCTCATCGACCACTAATTTACGATTTCATTGAATTAACATTTTCGGGAATAATAATTTTAAGCATTTTTTTTTTAGAAATTCATGCACTGAGAAAAAAAGGGCTGTTATCAAAGAATTCGCATTTGAATTGATGAAAAAAGAAATTCATAATTATCAACAGCTATACATGGTTTAGTTAGTTACACATTCAAATTTCTTTCCATCGAATGAGTCATTCGTTAATGTGAAAACTTTTATCTTGAAGCAGTATATATATACTACTTTGAGATAAAAGTTTCATTATATTTATGCTTCAAACAAGCTATGTAATGATCAGCTTGAAGAATCTCCAATTCATTCCGAATATTTGATGAAAGTGAGCTCATTTCAATCTGGATACATTCAATCTAACTGACATCTCATTAATTTTTATAAATAATTTTCTGAAACTGATAATTTTTCATTTTTTTACCTTTCAGAAATTCCTTGCTTGGGGGAAACAAAAAATTTTCACAGTTATAATGATTCAGCTATAATAAATTTAATTCTGATAACATATTTATATTTGGTTCCAAGATTGCCTAGCTTTTGAAATTCCCGATTTTTTTGAGATTTCTTGTCTCAAAGACGAATTTTGCAATAAACGACATTTTTTCTCTCAGTGTGGGAAATGGAACTAAGAATAGCATACATTTGATAAATTTCTTTTTGTTGTAACGAATAAATCATTTGAAAGAAAAAAAATAGAAATATGTTAAAAATCCCAAAAAGCGCAAAATTTTCCAACTATTCTTTCAGTAATAATTTATTTGTCTAAAAAACACCGAAGAATAGTCAGATATGTGCTAATTCCATAATCATCGTGGAAATTATTCAATTCAAATTAATATTCGATAATGTGCTAAATGAAAATCATTTGAAATTATTGAAAAGGATTTTTTCATCATTTTTTGACAAAAATTCCACGGATTTGGTCGAGAATTCAAAATTTTCATTTATTCAACAAAATTCATTTCAAAATTGATGAATTCTCTGAATTATTCTCACTAATCAGAAATTCATACAGAATTAATGAGTTTTCAATGTTTCCCAATCAATGCTAATTATTTTCCATCGATTTCCTCTTTATCCAGTATAAATATCGAATTTCAATTTTCGCACATTTGGTTTACGTAATTTTCACGAAAAAAACAAATGCATGAGAGATAATGTGGTGAAACTACGTCGAGTTTCCGAGGAATTATTTGAATATTAGAAAGAGCATGAAGTACATGGAGTGAAAATAAGGGAAATTCGGTGAGAACGAAGTGGATGATACAAGTGCAAACAAAGCCGTGACCCTGGAAGAACCGCGAAACTTAACACCGCAGGGAATTTCAAAAGGGTCTACGTTCTCAAAGAGGGCAGAAAGAAATGAGGAAAAAAAGTGCGAAGAGAAACGGAATTATCTTCCTTTTCTCTCTCTTTCTTCCTCATGGAGGATAGAATATCTTGAAATTTAATGAGGAGTTTTCAATTCTTCTCGTGTATTGATCGAACGAAGATGATATCGAAGGTAAAATTGCGGAGAAAAACGCCCATTTTTTCATTCGTTTTTTCTACATGAAAAGTATTGTCTAACAATGAGAACTATTGAAATCGGAGATAGAGAATTTTTGGGAATTTGAGAAATTTCCAATGGAAAACATGTGTCAAAATTGAATTTTACGAATTTTCGGAAAATTTGACTATTTTAAAAGAGAATTGAAGAGTTGAACTTCTGTTCTACCCTTCAATTCAGAGAGTGATTGAAAACTGAGAAAATTTTCAATGAAAAATGTGTGTTGAAATTGAATTCAACTATTTTTTTTGCAAAATTTTACTGACACGTGTTTTTCATTGGAAATTTCCCGAATTTTCAATGAAAAAAA
Source organism: Aleiodes alternator (assembly GCA_963921955.1). Lineage (NCBI taxonomy): Eukaryota > Metazoa > Arthropoda > Insecta > Hymenoptera > Braconidae > Aleiodes > Aleiodes alternator. Next base: position 6,234,431 of record OY998109.1, on the reverse strand, counting down.
TGTGTCAGCATGGAATTTCACCATTTTTTTTTTGTGAAATTCTACTCTTTCAGAGCAGAATTCAGGGAGTAATACGTCCTATTTTCAAAATTCCATCTTTTTCTAGACTTCATTCGAACTCATTCCTAAAAAATTCAACTAACTCATAAACTTCCGCGTAAATTTGAACACAATACTCCTGCCAATCCATAAAATTCAATCCAATCCTCTAAAAGCTCAATTTTCCATTTAAATTTTTGACGAATTACCTATTCAAATTATCGGATTATTCAATGTTTCAATTTGAATTTTCAAACCGAAATTACCTGTTAAAACTCCAAAATTATATTTTGAAATTTGCAAGCTCTTTCAATCTCCCGTGAATAATGAAATTCCAAACATAATTCTTTATTAAACGAAGTTCAGCCTTCTATGAAAATTCAATTAACAATTATAATTGTAACATTGTAAACTTCAGAAAAAAATTCGATTTTCCAATGTTTTGGTACACTGAGATCATAATAATGGTGAAAACAATCAAATATTGATGTCATTGGTATTTAGCAAATTTTTATTTTAAATAATTCAAAACAGCTGTCGAATTCAATGAATTTAGTCAATTTAACTAATTAATCTGTTTAAATCAATTAAATTCAATAAAATCAACAACTTTTTCAATTATTTCAGAAAAATATTTGTTAAGGACCATTTGCCTCAATATTCGACGTTTTTACCACTGATTTTTATCCTCAGTGTACACTGTTACAAAAAAATGTAAATTTCATACACAATTTGATGGGAATTTCTAGAAACGTGATATCGAATTTTTTCTAATGGAAAGATGGTTCTGAAATCTGTGAGTTTCAGAGGAAATTCAGAGAAATCTATTCGTTTCAAGTAAAATCGAGCCAAAAATTCCACAACTTGCTTGAATTTTCAACTGAATATGAATATTCAGAATCAAAATGAATCGAATTCCCAATTTTTTTTTTAATATTTCCTATTTTTACGAAATTTTTCAGAAACAATTAAACTGAAATCGACAAATTTCATTGATATCGAGGTGTAAAATTATTTGAAAATCAATGATGTGTTCATTTTTCCATGACGTAATTATCTGAAATTTCAGTAAAAATGTGAATTGTTAGAAATTTCTGGGGATTTTGCACGAAAAATTCAAACGGAAATTTTTAGAAGTGTAGAGAAAAACTACACTTTTATCATTATTATTGTTTTTAAAAAATGAAGAAATAAGAGATAACGACAATTGAAGTCAGAGGATACACAAGGTTTCGGTTTCTCTGTCAAATAGAGGTGTAATACCTTCTGTCATAAGCTCCTTTGTTTCGTACCAGTAGCAGTGACACAACTTCTGGTTTAGCTTGTAACATTGCCTCTCTCTCTCTTTCCCCAACGTAACAGACTAACCATGTCTATTGTACAAATGCTTGTATTCATAAATGTATTTTACAATGACCAAACTCTCTTTGAAATTGAATAAAATATAGTCCCAAAGCTATTAGCAGAATACGACTGAATAGAATTTTTAAACAATTTACCCTTTATTCATTCATTCACAAATTGAAATTTCATTTATAACTAAAGAATTGAGAATTGTCGTAAAAACTCGTTGATAATTAATAAATTTTTTCAATTCTGTTCCAATGAAAACTCGGGATGTGAACTAAATTTAATCCACTTATTATCCAATAAATCCTGCAATTCCACATTCGGTAATAACAGTTTTATGGGCGACAACAGAGAGACCGAGAGCTACGAAATAATTCAAGGATTTTAATTCACAGACTAATTTTATTTTATCAGTTTTTTTGAGGATATTGTGGAGTTTAAGTGAGATAGAGCAATTTGTATGGTAATCTTTTTTCGGAGAATTTCAAGAATTATAGAAAAAGTGATTATGAAAAGTGCTCTATATCGCTTAGGAAATTGGATCCCGAGATATGTTCGAAAAAACTGATGAAATAAACTTGATTTATCAGAAAGTTTTATTTTTTAGTTTTTCATCTCATTTATTACAGCCACAAAAATTTCCGCAAATGTCTTTTCTAGAAGATTGTCGGAGTTCAATTTGGGAGAATAGTAAAGAATGATAGAAAAAAAAAGGACAAAAATTGACAACAAAAATTGGAAAAAAATGGGAAATTCTGGAAATTCACAGATAATTGAAAATTGAAAAAAAAAATTTGTTTTTTGAGGAAACATGTGGTTTTCGTTGAAAAAAATTGACAAAAACTCGAAAATTCTGAAAAATTACAGAAAATATCAAATTAAGAGAAGAAATACTGATTTTTTTTCTATCCACAAAAAATCCATCCTTACCCTCTGATCAAAAAATACTCCCAAAAAAAAATCGCTAGGTAACAATTATTTCAAATTAATCCACAGTCATTTAAAAATCAACTCACAACAATGAAAATAAACGTTACTAACAATCACTCTCCATTTGAATGCACTAATAACGAGTAATTTCCGCAAACAGTTTTACGTACTGGCATATTGGAATTTTTTCCACTGTCAAACACAAACTTTCCTTTCTCACTCTCATCCCATCTCTCCCCCCCCCCCCCCCCCACTTTTTTTTCACCCTGTCATTTTGTTTCAATACCCGGTAATTCAACAGGAAAAAAATTGTGTGCAACGTACGAGTGAGAGAGGAGGCTGTTGAATGGCGGAAAAAAATGAATAGAAAATGTGAAAAAAAAAAGAAGAAAAAACCAGGATTTAACTGTAGAACCGCGTGACTGTAGATGGTCCACCGAGCACAACACAATGCTTCGGTGTATACAGAACGGGTTATGAACTTCAAACCGTGCGGAAAATCGTTCGCACTATTCTTGTTATATTTTTTTTTCATTTCCTCCACGTTCTTTCTCATCTTGCTACTATTATTATTATTATTATTATTATTATTATTATTATTATTATTATTATTATTATTATTATTTTTTATTTATTTTCCATTGTACGCAATTAGCTGAATCTGCTTGTCTACTCACATGTTAAAAACGAAAAAAAATTATGTTAATTAGCTGCAGTCAATGTGTGCAGGGAAACTCTCATTAATCGTGAAAATAAAAGAAAATCCGAGCTGAAAATGTTGAAAAAAATGAGCCTTTTTTTTTTGTCAGCTGTCGGAAGCGACAAAACATGATGATGTATTTGGAGTGTGAATGCATACAGTGAGGCTTTTGGTTAATTACTGTATTTAATAATGACAGAATAATTGTTCTCTTTTTTCTTTGCATCCAAACCGATACAGTTTTTTCTACAAAAAAAAAGGGTGCAAAAAAGAAATGTTAAAAAATAATAAATATTTTTTTTTAACTTTATCAAGAAATATTTTTTATTTCCTGATATTTTCATCTAAATCTACTTATTTGTCAGTTAAAATGTAGAAAAAAATGAGATTTTCAATGGAGATTAATGTTTTAATGCCCGGCAGTGTTTCAGGAAGCTCATAATTATTAAAATAACATAATCCCATGAAATTTCAGTTCGTAAAAAGAAAAAAATCTCATTCATTATTTCTCATTAAAAAACTGCCGATTACAGTAGCTTTATCAGAAATAAAAAAATTAAGGAAAAAAAAATCACCGGAAAATCAATGGATAATTGAAGAAAAACTTTGAAAACTTCCTCTTCACTCTATCGTCTTGAAATAAATTCTCATGAAAAGCAGAAGAAAATATCCCTCAAAATCGCCCTCCAATTTTCTTTTACTGCATGTGATGCAGAATTAAATGGGGTAGAAATTAAACATCTGGCATTTTATTGGCATTACTTCGGTGAAATTGCCATGAATTTATGGTGTATTATGTGTGTCATCAAAGTGAATAGAGGAAAATTCATAAAATTAATGCCAACCATTTTCCTCTCCTTTCTCACTAACAATTTTCCTCGCCCCCTCTACTTGAGGGGAGAAAATTTGCCCTTGTTTATTATGGAGTACTGGGAGAGAAATAGTGGATACCTAATGATGCCCCATTCCAAGGGATTACGATATATATTATTCAATAAATTTTAATTTTCCGCCCCTTGACTCAATGGCACACACAGCAAATTATATGCATCCTCACGCACTTAGTCGCATAAAACTATAAATTAAGTGATAAATTTCACTCAATATATCTCTTCAACTTTAATACAATCAATGGAAAATCATTTGCACATGTCAGCACAAAACATGAATTATTCTCTATTCCATTATTATTATCATTATTTTCACACCTTCTATTTTGTATTGAGAAAGCTTCTAGTATCATGAGAATACGCGGTATGTTTGTGTGCTCAATGTTATCACGAATGTGAATCACGGATTAAGTCAAGTGGTTGTAAGCCACCCTGTCGCAGAAAAACCGAGGAGGAACATTCAAAAAGACTATTTCCATGGAAAATATCCTTCATCTCTGTCTTTTTATTTTGAGTTTTTTTTTCGTAGCATAGCTTTCATTTCCAATCTCACGTTCTCTCTCTGTCTCTTTCTTTCTCTAACACACATGTTCGTTTTCACTTTATTCTGATGGAGAAAAGTCCTGGCACTCCTACTCTGTGATATTTCTTTTACCACTGCATTATTACGTGTATTGCACCTGTATGCAGAAGTCTGAAAGGAAAATCTTATTCGAATAAAGTAAATTGTTTTATGCAAATGGAGGAACATTTTTCATCGTTAACAGACTAATGAAATTCAGGTGAATTGGATGAAATTAATGAAATTTTTGAATTCAATGGTTTTTCTTCTATTTATTGGAGGGTGAATATTATGGGGCAAGATGAGGGAAAAATGGGACTGAAGGTAAAATGGTACAGGATTTTTTTCGAGAGTTAAGGCTTCAACTGAGAAAATTGAAAAAATTACCAAACGATGCAAACCTTTTTTAGCATTTTCTCGAATTTTTTCGTGAAATCCTTCCACTCCTAAAAAAAATTCGTGGTTTATTTTACCTGAGCAGTCCATTTTGCCTCAATTTCCCCTATATTCGTCAGATTTTTTTTACTTCTACAAATAATTGAATTTTCAAGAATTTATCATTCCTATAAACTAAATCAAACGAAGACAATCTACGTTTTTCATTTACTCACCATTTTTCCAGCCAAGATCAATGGAAAGGAAGTGAAATGAAAAAAAAAATCATAATAATGTAGAAGGTGAGAAACTTTTCTGTAGTTTCCTTCCCGTCCTCCTTAATATCTTCTCCCTTTCTCTCCTGTACAATGTGCCAATGTACAACGCAACTGGCTCTTTCGAGAGTTGAAAAGAGAGAGAAAGAGAGAGAGAGAGCGTAATTAAAGGGAGGTGCCGCACAAACGTTTCCGCTGGCTGCCCACGCCGTGGCCATTAAAAGTTTTTTTTTTATTCATGTTTTTTTTTATATTCAACCGGTCAGCCTTCTTCTTCTCTCCGCACTTTTGGAATACATCCATGAGAGGAAAAATAGTAGAGTGCTCTTGTGAAGTGTCCCAATGCAATAAAAAAAAAAAAGATATTAAGCTTGAGATTCACACTAATTGACTCATTCCAACGTTTTCACAAAAGAACGGAGAAGAGAGAACTTCGTTTTATGAAAAATGAACAGAGAAATTGTATGATTTCTGGATCTCATTGATCTGCAGTTAATTAAAATCTGTGAAGATAAATGCGAGAAAAGGGAAAACGTTCCATCGTTATATTCATATTAATCCTTTGTAAAAAGAAACAAGAAAATGATTGACAACGAAGAGATGGTTTTGAGGAGCTTTTCCATTTCGAAATGCACAGAAGCAGCATTACTAGCATCCTAACAATGATCGGTAATTGTGTATAATAGAGCCTACAATAAAATCAATTTAATTTAATTTAAAAATTGCCTCAGGAAGGAAAGTAGCGAAAATGATGTGATATATCTTGTTCAAAAATTTGAAGGAAAGTATAGGAACTCGCAATAGCTCAATTGGTAGAGCATCTGACATGTTATCAGATGGTTGTGAGTTCGAACCTCGCTTGGACATTTCATATCTTTTTCCGAAAATTTCACTTTGATAATTATTCAAAATTTTGTGGGCGCTATTCTGCACATTTACCAAAAACCCTATAAAACGATTAGAATAGTCAAAATACGAGCAATTTTTACGTGGATTAGCAGAGAGTAACGGTCGCTTATAACACAAATTTCTGCCATTTTGCTGTAACGAAATCGTCTTAAAGAATGCTGTCAAATGAGCAGATATGCTTAAATATTGTTTCCAATCCGCGTTTTTCTGTCCAACTTTTCCATACATTGAAAGCAGCATTTAGGCGCTGCTTATTTGCTTATTTAGCAGCTTAATGGCATTCTGTAAGACGATTATATCGCATCAAACTAGCGAAACTTGCGGCGAAAACTACCTCTTGGCCGTTGTTGTGTTCAATCCGGGCAAAAACTGTTCATAAATTGCTCGAATTTTTCTCTCAGCCAATTCTTCAATAGAAAACAGAAACCCAACCATTCTCGAAAGTTCTATTCTCCCTAAACTCCAAGTCACTCGAAATCATTTGAATTTACACTAACGGATAAACAGAATTGAACTCTAAATCAGAGTAAACGAGTTAGAATTTCGTAAATGGAGTAGATGCAATTGGTCCATACTATATCGTAGTGTTAACGTACCAAGTTGCCTTTTGTGTGCAACTAAGAAGAAGCTTTCAACTCCGTATACAACAGAGTAAACTCAGCACGTTCATTTTCATTTGGTGGATCATTTGAAATCACCTTGACTACGAACTGACGACAGAAAATTTAGCAATCTAATGATATAAAATAATCCAATTGATTATCCAGCTCAGTTGCTTCTGTATTGAAGTGAAAATTTCACGAGTCACTGGACTCTGTGTCAAATGAAATGCGCAGAAATAACGTGAATTTAATTAACTGAAATTAATAATTAAAAGGGAATTACAAAGGAAAATATACTGATTATTTTCTCTCTTGCAGATGAAACGTTTCTTTCTTCCCCTCGTTTATTCCTCCTTTTTTTCCCCGTGATTAAAAGAGCCAGCGAGTTTTCACATTACTGCGAATGTAATCGAGGAAAGGTAATCAGCCGTAAGGAAGAGATGTCGCTAATTTGTTCGTTGAACAAGAAGAGTGAGAAAGTTTTCACTTTAATGAGTGAGAGAGAGAAAGAGAGAAGGAAAGAGAAAAGAAGTGAATTTTTCGTGAGGAGGCTTTTGGTTATTCTCGTGGAAAAGCAGATGGTGAATATGTCTCTTCTGGTTTTCCAAGGATTGAGGGCTTTTCTGCACTGGGTAAAATAAAAGAACATAAGAGTCTAGGAAAATGTGAGCAAGCTTTTTGGAGTGAAAGTTGGCTTGAATACTGTGAAGAAAATGGATAGGGAATGCCATTGAAAATAAAAGACGTCCAGTTACACCAACACTATGAAATTTTGACTCCTAGCTATGGCAACAGGAGAAAGAGAGGGAAGAAGAGGAGGAACTCGAGGAAAATTAATTTGCTTGCCGGTTAGGTACCGAGGCGGAGAGACGGAGAGAGTACCTGGTATTAATTAAAAGTTCACATAAAATCTTTATTTACCATGTCTCTCTTCATCTTTTCCACACTTTTCCGCCATTTCTTTCTCTACTGAATACTTTATTAATATTTTCGTAATTATTATGTGATGAGCTAATCTCGCTTCTCACTTTTTTTTCATGATTCTCTGATTTTTCGGCTTCGGATTGAAATTTTGCAATTGTGGTAAGTTTTAGCTTTTGTTTTTTCACTGGAAAACACCTAAAATGACGTAAAAATTCCGAAAATCGTATTTATAAAAAATGCGTGTGTGTGTATGTGTGTATATAGGACCTAGAAATCACATATGTGGACTATATATTCCATTTCCCATTGAAATCCGTTCAGTAGTTGGTGGGACATGATGAATTTTTAATTTTCTTCATTAATTTCTAAAAAAAAATCTGTTTTGATTCCGTCTAGATTGAGTCATAACAATAGATCTTATATTGCCTAACTCCGTGATTTTTTATTTCAGATTTTTCTAGTACTAAATTTCCGCTATTTTGATTCTAATAGTTTTTCATGAAAAATATTGTTCCTCTTCTAAATTGAAAAAAAAACAAATAGTCCACAGGAATTGAATTTCAGAGGATAAAAACTGATTTCTACCTTTTCATATGAATGCCATAAACCATTGGCAGTTATAAAATTTTTTGGAGAAATCAAATTTCACCGATTTTTCAAATACCACACAGAATGAAGCCATACACGTGGAATATAATAGAGGAAATTTTTTTACTCCATAAAAGTTCACATGGTCACGCGCAAAGTAACGATATTTTTCACATCCAAGCGCATCGTGTACACACACAAAAAAAAAGAGAGCGAGAAAGATAGAAAATAAAAAAAAATCATGGCATTTAACCTCGAGAGATCCATAGATGCAGTGCATTCACGCATAAAGTCTGGTTGAAAAAAAAAGGAATAAATAAAAAAAATAAAAGAAAAAAAAAATTGAAATTCTATTAACGATTTCGTACATGACCAGGACTTTATTGAATCACGATCGGCGTACATTTGAGTTTTCATTCACCCCCGTATAACACGATTTATATCTTTCTCGGTGTGCTCACGCTCGGATGCATATGCTGTGCCATTGTCAAAAATTCACAGATGCACTCACACATTTATTTGCACAATAAAATTCTCGATTGAAGTTTTCCTAAAAAGAGAAAAAAAAAAAAAAAAAGTAAAAGTTATATCTATTTTTATAGATTTATGTGTGAGCATGAAAATATGATGAGAAAAGAGGGTAAAAAAAAAAAAGAAGAAAAATTCAATAGAAATAGGCTTTACGAAAGAACTACTCTATAAAATATTATTCTGTATATTTACATTGGGTTAGAAAAGTCTCAACATCGTGATCTCTCATGTGAAATAAAAGTTCACAAATATACACGGAGGCAAAAAGTATACAGTTGCAATGCGATTACTGGATAGTGAATATATATATATATATATGTGCCTTTGTGAATATGATATTGTTTCGCATATTGTGAATTCGTACAGACCGTTGAATATCAGTGAATAACGAAAAAAAAAATCGAAATAAAGAAGAAAACACAAAAAATCGTCCAAATTCAACATTATACAAAGAATAACGGAGCCTGGAGAGACGTGAAAAAATAGAATAAACCGTGAGTGCATGAGTAACTTTAATACAAGTTTTGATTGAAAAAATTCCTGGAAAAAGTTGAAATTGAAGGAAAAATAGTAAATAAAATTTTAACCAAAAAAAAACGAACACCTTGAAATCCCCCAATTAAAAGCTTCTTTCTGATTGAATTCAACTCTATCTAGAATCAATTAATTATTAATTGAATTCAAAAAGAAAATAAAAATAAAGGGCAGAAACGAATTAAACGTGATTTCCACACTGGAGTGTGGGAGATTTACAAAAGTTCAAGAATTGTTATAGGCCTTTGGCAACGAGTCCAATATCTGGTTGAACAATTTGCATGGATAGTTCCGCTGTTTAATTCGGCACGAAGTACCCGAAGAAATACTCCCAACGGGGATTACCCCAGTCTGAAAGAGGGTCTGTGAGAGAGAGAAGTCTTTGGATAAAGTTCGTAATCCTTCGCACAGACCGCAAACTAAATGCATAAGTAAATTCAATACTTTGCCTTGTGAATTTGCCACTGTAGAAGAGTCATCTTGTATGTGTATATGTGTGTGTGTGAGAGAGGCTGTGCAATTGGACTGTATTCAAGCTTAATATACACACAATAGTGCAGTATTATGCCTTCATAGAGTAACTGATTAAGGGATATGAAAGAGCCTTTCTTTTGATCTGAAAAATTCACGAGACAATCAAGACGAAAATTACTAATTCATGGAATTAAGGTAATTCAGTGGTTAAATTACCTCTTTTAGAAACTTGACGAAGTTGAAATATGAAATAAAAAAAAGTGTCTCACATTTGAATGAGCAAAAAACAAAATTTCTTCATCCATTGTGAAGTGAAATGTTCCTGTGGTAATTGTGGAAGGAGCTTTAATCTCTTTGGAATTTATACTTGAGTTGAATTCAATAAAATTTCCTTGAGACCTTTGAGGGATCTGAAATAAACGAATATTTTATTGTGATATAGTACTTATACATTGAACAGACAAAGAAACTATCGAAAATGACGGATTTAAATGTGAATATAGCTGTATATATAAAAAAAAACAAGGCGTTCAATCCAAGGGAATTTACACAGAGAAAAATGTTTTCTTAATCGAAGAATGTGCAGTCACTTAATTTAAGAATGTGCAGGTCACGTAAATTAAGAAAGAAAAGTCACTTGATTTAAGTGAGAAAACTCACTTGATTTAAGTGAGTTTTACTTTCTTGAATTAAGAAAGAAAAGATCACTTGACTTAAGTGAGAAAAGTCACTTAATTTAAGTGAGCTTTACTTTCTTAAATTAAGTGACTGCACATTCTTAAATTAAGAAAACATTTTTCTCTGTGTACTAATTCCCTTACTGTCAGCTGATTGTGAACTGACTGGAATATTTGCTTCTAAAATATGTTTCCTAACAGAAGACGAGATATGAGGGTAGTATCCTATAAGTACGGTTAATGAAACCGAAAAAGATGAGAATTTGTAGGTCTCTCTCGAATTAATTGCTTATAATTCGGGAAATCGTGCTTTATTTTAATTTACCCGAAAAAGTAATTAAACTAGTTGAAAGTCATATCTTCAGCTTGTGAATATAATTGTTTTTGTTTCTCGAATTTTTTTTTACCTTACTTATCTCCTATCACATGCATGAGATAAAGAGAGAGGCAAATAGTTGCGACTACCTTCTAATTAAAATTTCTCAATAACCATACGATGAAAAGAATATTTTTTTCTCCTATTATTTAGTTAAAATGCTGTTCTCTTCGCCAATAGTTTTTAAATAATCGGTCAACCCTGCAGTTTCTCAGTAATTCCGTTATTTCTTTCCGATCTAGGTCGTTCCACCCCCCACCACTGTTATACCCAGTAACTTTGATGATCCATATCTCATAAACTACACGGACAAAAATTATGGAAAAATTCAGAAGAATAGAAAAAAATATCAACTCTGATATGACATTAAAAAAATAAGGAGTTAACTGTACACGAGTTCGCTGGGATACTACCTTAAAAACGAAATTTGACGAGAAAAAAGTTGTCTCGTTACATTAAGTAATCTCGAAGTTTCTCGACTGCTCTACTCAGACGCTTCTGGTCTGTGTGATGCAAGCTCTCTCCTCGGGTGATACGAGTTAACCTCGTGTCTAGGACCTGTTTCGTAGCTTTCCGTTGAAGTGCCCCAAAACTTCGACTTTGCTGTTTACATATCGTGATAGAGAGAGAGAGAGAAAGAGGAAGGAAGGGGAAATGAGTGAAGAGGGAAAATCGAGTTGTCAGGTATGGTGAGTAACACTGCCTGGAGCAATCAAGTCATCCTCTTTGATGCTGCAATAATTCAACATTAATGAAAGTCAATCTAATGATATTATTCCCATTACAATTGTCATTATCACAATTGGCACTGATTACTAGTCAATTAAACTGATCAATTAATTTCATCCAATCATGAATTATCAACACCTAAAATCCGTATTATCACTCCACCAAAAAAAAAAAAAGCCACGAAAATATTTCGACACATTTAATTAAACATTCTCATCATTTCAACCATTCTACCCCAAACTCGTGTATCTCTGCAAGAAAATCTACAAAAAAAAGCTCACTCGCTCTGTAAAAAATAATAAACGAGCCACAATGAAAAGCAGCTCATGATATTTTTAATTGAAACACGCGATTTAATTAAACAATTTAATTAAATCAAGCTCCTCTGAATTGCCACATTCCCCAGTTCTCCATAATGAATAGGCCAGTATGATGCTGAGACGCGTTCAGACTAACATCGATGCTCACTTCTTCGTTTATCATTGAAAAATGCAAAAAATCCCCAGAGAATCTAGTTATTTGTGTTTTGCAGTGGTTAGCTTAGGGTGTTTTCCCTTTTGGAAGCATCGGGTTTTGGTATATTGCAAAATTTTCTGCAAAAAAAAAGAAGAAGAAGAAGAAGAAGAAGGAAATGATGCTCTGATGGGATTAGGGCGGTTGGCCCTCAGCTGACCGCGTCTTTACCAAAGTTACCAAAGATGAAAGGTTCGGCCATCCGCCGAAACATTATATACCAACACATACACACTTCGATATTTGGCAAGAAAATAAGTATGAGGACGATGCACCTGGATATATATATACGTATATATATATATGTACTAAAGCCACGAATGAGTCTTGTATATAGACAAGAAGAGACCCAAGAGGCTACACGATCGTGCCAGCTATAGCCTGCTTCCGGCTACAAGCATCACTAAAGACTGCTATTACACCCTGCATCAGCCCTCATTTATGTTTCTCCTCGTCTCTCTACTTGGCTCTTTTCTCTATTGCTTGTATACGAAAGACCCCTTCTACCCATGAAAGGCAAACCACCGAAGGGACCATCTAATTTCATTAAAAAGCTTTGATGCTGCGCCTGGACTCATGTCCAAAAGGCCACCGCCAAACGAAATCTCGTGGTTCACATTTTCCACCTTTAAAATAATGAGTAAAATGTCCGGTGTGCGCCTCCAGTTATCACGGGGAAAAAAAAACCGAGGGATTCATAGTGCAAATAAAAAGGAATTAACGTAAAAGAAGAATAGTCGAGGGAAAAAAAGAAACGGAAATATAAGAGAACGAAAAGAGAATTAAACAAAAGAGAAAATTAATGCAAAAATATAATTCGTCAGTCTGCGCCCGCGGGTCGCGACACTCTTCCCCTCTCTCAATGCCATAATGAACAAACAGAGAGAAAGAGAGAGAGAGGGAAGTAGGCAGCTCGAAGAATGAGAATCACGAAGCGAAACCAAACTAGTGCCAGGAATTTTTGGGTAACGATAAAAAAATTGGTGACTCAACCCTTGGGGAAATTTGATTTTCTCCTTTCCTCTTCGCTGCGTGTGTGTGTGTGTGTATTCGTGTATGATGGGTTATAAAGTTCGATGGAAAGTAACGATGTTACACGCACGCACGAGTTCATATTGTGTCGTAAAAGAAAAAAAGAAAGGTAAATGAACAGATGAAACGAAGATCAGCGTACGAAATGTATGGATCAATTTTTATTGCTGTAGGAATTCTGTACAGGCCGTTTCACACAAAGTTGGGGGGAAATTATTATAAAAATAGATTGACCGTGATGGAAATCCCGGAAGAAACGTTTTCTTGTCTCTCCATTACCTTCCGATTCATCGTACAGTAGACATTCGCAAGTTGCGAGCGAACGGGGATGGTAATAGCAACAATCGACTTCCGAAAAAACACAATTTGAGAGTTTTTCAACTCTATAGTCACTTCGACTCTGATTCTGAGAAATTTGAAGGGCCAGATACGAATGTTCATAGTTTAGAGACAAAAGACGAGTGGAAGCACATAATAATCAATTTTCTGCCAGTTTCTGATCACATAACATCTATAAAAAGATGCAAAATCAGTCTCGAGAAAAAAAAAATTAGGCCACAACAAATAATACAAAAGAAACAATAAATGCAGAGAACTACTCCACTACGAAGCTCAATGAGTATCTATGTGCATTATAAAATGCTTAAATCAACAAAAATACTGTTTTCCATGTTTCCCAGTATCACAACAAGTCAAGGAGTAAATAATAATATCTAGATGTACTAATGCTGACTTTAATAAACATGTTAAAAAGAAAAACCATTGAAAACACAAGAGGAGAAACCAATACGGTGTGCAGTGATGAGGGAAGCAACAACGGAAAGAAAAATTCGGTAAACAAAATGATAGTTTACAGTAATATATTAAACAATTTTCAATAAATATTGTCAATTCCTCATGTTAATGATTCAGGATGAATATATACAGTAAAATGTTTAATGTAAAAGAGAATTATTTTATCAAACACAACAACTATTTGATACGTCATGATAACACGAAACTTGTGATCATTATTTGAGGTTAAACTATGAAAAAAGACAACCAAAATTGCATAATGATCAATTAAATTAATTTTTTAAGACAAATAATTGGTTGTATTCTGAAAAGGATTTCACATTGAAACCGAAACGTTGATACAGAAAATCATAATTTTCTCGTAATGTTTAATTAATATTAAGCTCTGCGGAGACCTAAAAGGCCACGAAAGATACTGATAACGGAAAGAAGGATTCTGAGGATTTCGAGCAACTTGCGAGAGTCTACTGTTTGTTTGTTATTCGATAACTATGTTATACAGCCAATGGTATTAATTTTTATGGGACAAATACAAGACTTTCTATCCAGTCAGGACGCGAATCCTGGTCTTCCGCATGAGAATTTGCAGCCCAATCCACTGTGCACCAGACAACTGGGGGCCTTTTCTCAACTCATGAGAACAGGATTCTTCAAAGAATATAGTATCTTCGTTGACGACCATTTCGTTCATGGGAGATATCCCCACATGAAAAAGTTTCGTTGCCGAGACGACTTCCCGAGTCATTTACGGATGTCACTTCCTTGCTAGACGAAGTGAATAAGCCTCTTCGCCGAGGAGCTACACATTTTCCACAAGTTCAAGATTCACTAGATGACGAACCTAATTCATTTTTCACTCATAAATGTTCTCATGACACTTAGCCGCAATTAATATTTTCACTGTTAGGAAAGAGAATAGTATATTGGCGACCTAGGGCGGAAAAAAGTTAATTTCGACAAAAATTTTCTCCCAGGCGAAGCGAGGATGAGAAAATTTTGTTGAAATTAACTTTTATCCACCCATGGTGCGTATAGTATTTTTTTGCCCAAGGGTGCTGGAAAAATGCGTTTCAAACCAAGCAAAGTGAGGTTAGAAACCCATTTTTCCAGCCCCATGGGTAAAAAAATAGATTGTGTGAGCTCTTCGTATGAGAACTTTCATTTCGTGAGGGAATCGTGAATACGTTAACGAAATTGATGGACGAATTGTCAGATTCGTTCACAAATTTTATTTCTTCAACGGAAATAGTTCCCCATGCATCGAGAGAAGGCTCCCTGGACTGAGAATCTACTGTACTTGGCGAAAGACTCTACCGCGTCTCGCACTCTCTGCTCTCCCTCAATCTCGCTAGATTTTCCCCCAACAAATCCGGATAATCATGCACGTTATCATATAACCACAAAGCGTAATTTTGGTCTACCAATAGCAGTAGGATTCCTTCTACAACGAGACAACAACACCAGCAGTAGACGAAAGTGAGGAGGGGTTATTATTTTGGATTAAAGTATCCAATTGCACTTGTATACTTCCGATACCCAACAGTGGCTTAAGGCCCCCTGCATTTATTGCAACGAGAATGCGACTAATCTCATCCCCCAAGGACCCTCACACACACATACAAACACACAAACAAAACAAAACACATGAACATATCCAAACTCCACTCATCGGTGTTATTGTAACACGAGATCTACTGTTGGAGATTCCATTTCGTTCGTAGTACACCAGATGCAAGTAAGCTGAGAATGTATACCCCATATATTCCCTTGATAATACTGAGTAGTGCCAAAAAATTCACCGTATCCAGTCTACCATTGTTGAATTGGGTATTTTGGATGGGGTCCCATAGTATTTTTTTGGATATGGCCTCTCGTACAACAGTTTGGCCACCTGCCGAACGTATAATCCAAACTGCATGTAATCATTTCTCAACTGAGTTTATCGTAGAAAGAGAGAAATTTCGGTAAAAAAAAAAAGAAGAGAGAATTCACATACGAATGCCAGATGTTATTACCCCATGATTTTCTATGGTCTTGGGAATAATTCCTGTGTAAAAATTGATTGACTAATACGCTATTTAAAGTACCCTCCGGACAAAATTAACCTTCCCCTCTAATTTTGCGTTTTTTTTATCTTTCTTCCTAAATGCACTTTAATCAGAGAGAAATGAATTCAGTTTAAAGCCAGAGAGTCTGCATGTTTCTTCAGAAAACAATGACCCGTGACTTTGTATTACAATAAAGGGTGAATGGGCGAATTTTCTCTCTTTTTCTCTCTCTCTTGCACCCTTGTATTCTGTTAAAGCACTAGCATTTGGTAGCATTTGTGTATTTTCTTGCCACGTGGCATTGTTATTGTTTCATTTCCATTTATGAAAAGCTTTGTACTCCACACATAACACATTTATTATTGTTCTATAATACACAATTTCGTTGTTTTTTCACTGGTGATTAATGCTCGCCTCTTTTGTTCCGTTCGGTAATTCACTGGCGCATTGATCTCTCTCTCCCCCCACCTCCCTTTCCCTATCTCTCGCGGTTTTCAACACAAGCTTCATTAACGAATATGAGTTCATTCATATTTTTATTTCAAAAAGCTTTGGCAAGTCATTTTTTTTCACTGTCATGAATTTAAAAAAATTATTTTAATTAATAAATTATTCATTCACATGTGTACACATGAAATTCCACATTTCTATCGTGTTTGCTCATAAAGAAAGCATTTTTTTTTTTGCTGCAACACATTAATATGAATGAAAAATATACAGCACTTGCTACTCTACATATGACCACAATTTAACAAACTATATACGTTTATTAAATTATTTTCTCCTCTTATTTCTTAAACTCTTATGAAATTTCATAGCTTGCAATGAAATTACGGTGATACACTCGTCGTAAAAATATTTGCTCCTCTTGAAACATGAAATACTGGAGAAATAGCACTTTCAATGTATATATTCATATAAAATTTTGTGCATATATATATGAATATATATATATATACGTTTCTATGTGTCCATGTATGTATGTGTGTATTATGTTTGATATGCAAATAGTCAGATGCACTCACATACAAAAACTTTGTGTGAGCTTGTAGTTTACAACGTGAAATTACTTTTCACCTCAGTTGTAATTATTTTACACTGCATCACTTGCATGAGAGTGATGCGGATCGTTTGTATTTCATCGTTGACACAGGCTCTTACCTTCTGGGTATATTCATCTTTTGGGAATTGTCAAACTATCCTGTGTACCATCAGCCTTCGGCATCTAGGGAATTCGAGTAATTTTCTTTTATTAAACTTTTTCTTTTTTCTTCACTTGAATAATAAAATAAATAGGATGAATTGAGTGAAAAACTAAAAAATTGCATTTTACATTATTTGAAAAATGGAATTTTATTTTTCAAAACTATTGAAAATTTTTCGATAAAAAACTGTCTTTTCAATTGACATTTATCACATTTTTCCTGAAATTCATTCGCTCTCAAAAAATGTTCGGAATACAATGCACCTGATATTTTTGTTGAAATGTAAAAAAAATTCGAGTTTTCCCGTTAAAACTGAATAATTTAATGCACTGCAAAGCATGAAAAGCTCTCTGTTCTAGTTTTTTTTTTTCTTCACATTCGTTGAATATCCAACGTTAATAATAGTTGCATCAACAATTTACACGTAATAGTGTTAATTCAAGATTTCAAATTACTCGCACGAAAATTACAGTTTGGTCTTAGTTTTCAACCCCATAATTTATGATTCCCAAATGTGAAATTCATATTTAACTTTGGTACAAAGTTGAATGCATAGTAATTCTTATTAATTAATTAGGACAGTACGAAAATTGAATGATCCATTACAGCAATGATTTAATTGAAAATTTTGTGACGTATACTTAATCATACGTGACAATAACAATTGTTGATTTATCGGGAAAATGGAAAATTTCACATTCATTTTGATTAATATTATCACAGATTGCATTCACATTGTCATAATGATGTTGTTAATATCATGGTATTGTTCATTGTATTGCATATAACTGTTTGATACATTTCAATATTTGGATGAATCGAAAATTTATGATTTCAATAAATACACGCAGATAATTAATGAATATTCCATTAAATTATCAAAACGAGAGTATTTGCAGATCTTTATTAATTCGACATATGTCAAAAATAAAATTGATACGTTCATTCATTGCAAATATTTATCATTCTGATATGGATAATTTTGTTGTGAAGTGATGGAAAGGAATGAGGAAATCTCAATCAACCATTGGTTTTCCATAAACAGAAAATTTTCGATAATTATCTTTTTCATACAAAAAAAAAAAAAGAGGTGCAATTTCAATCTTAAATTATTTTTGCATGATCAATCGGTTGAACAGAGAATTCTGAAAAAATTTGACTTTTTTCATTGAAGTATTCAACAAATTATCAAATTTTTTAAAGGAAATATTCTGCAAAATTGACAAGGAAATAAAATGAATCAAGAAATAAATAGAATTCTCTTGAAACAGGAATTTATTTCTGTCAAATAAATTAATTTGGAACAAGTAACACTAATTAGTGCAGTCAAGGGTTAAATTTCGAGTTGCTCCATGAATAAAAAACCTGAATCATGTTTTAATTCTCAAAAAATTTCGTGAAAATTGTGGCATTAAATCATAAATAATTCATAAATCACTGTGATCCAAGATTCTTGGCACGAGCCGGCCCTTCAAAAGTTAAAGAGAAATGAAAAATTGATGATAAAAAAAAAGACAAGCTGATAAGCTTCTTATTTTTTTTTTCTTATCGTTGAAACTAAATGTCTAAATTCTTTTGGTACCTCTCTGAAACACATCTATTTATATTGCCTGAGAAAAGTTAAAGGTATGAGATCTGGCTCTCGGCCCAAATGGCCCTCGAGTCTGTGTTCTCGTATTAGTAGTAATGGTATTGGTTGAGGCAGACAGGAAGAAGAGAGACAGGACACAAGAAGGTGGGTTACACAAAAGGGTTTTACTACACTGAGCCCTTGGGTAGTTAGGTAATGTGAGTATGGAAGGAAGGAATGGAATCTCGTCACAGACCGGATGCGATAGCGTAGGACGCACAAGGAGATCAAACTCAGGGAGCTGTACAAGACCAAGGCGGATCCAAGGAACCCTTAGTGTCTACATAACTCTGTGGTTTAACTACTTCATTCTTTTTCGCAGTATTAGTGCACACAGTTGAGGTGAAAGAAGAAATCATTTTTCTTTTTGAACTGAAACAGGTGCAACGGAACTATCGAATGGTTTTCGATATCTCGAATTTGATGATGCGTGATATTGATAATCGATATTTGGAAATAATCGATCGGAAGTTGTTGTGATGTTTTTTTTTATTTCATCAGATTATTTTGAATGTGAATGCCTTTTCTGAAACCGAATCTCGAATTTAATGCGATATCGCATCGATTAGTCGATATATGGAAATAATTGATTGAATGATTCAGATTATGTTAAAGTCTTCACATTAGAAAATTGAAAAATTCACCAATAATCCAGACATGTTGCAGCATTTTCTCTATTTTTTTTTCAGATTTTTTGTTCAAGTCCTTTACTTTGAAAAAATTCTTGAATTATTTTGCGCCAGTCTATTTATAATATCACATAAAATTCCTTGAATTTTCCTTTCAAATCATTTTACCACTCGTCTCAAAGCTCAAAAAGTTCCATAATTTTCAGTAAATATTAATATTCTCCGAAAAATTATGAGCCATCAACGATTTTGTCATAATTCAAAGATTAAAAAAGTGGGAAAAATTGTTCAAAAACAGACAAAATATCTCTTTATCCATATGAAATGATCTCCCATAATATTATGTACACTTCGTCACGATCAATGTGTTGGCAACAAACTTAACTTTATGTAAATCACTGCATTAACCAAGAGTACGTAGAAAAAGAATGAAAGAAAAATTAAGTTGAACTAAACAGAATAAAAAAAAAAAAGTGTAAAAAGTAGACTTTTTCTCGGTACAAGCGATTACCACGATACACAGAGGCAACTAAACCACGAACTGTGCTTAATGTTCAGGTATATATACACACACATACATGAACATTATAGATATATAATGGTACAAAGTGTAGGCGGATTTATGCTGGTGAATTGAGTGTACTCTAGCAGTTTATATTATATTCACACACATGGGCTATAACCATGCAGCAACTATTTATCCACTAGACCATTGAAAAATTATTTATAGTTGCTCGTGTTTTCTTTACTTTTTTTCCCTCACAACCACGAATTATTAATGAAATTATGAATTTAACGTGTGAAAGTTCAGATTCAATTAGTAAAAGAGAATATTCCGTTAAAATGTTATGTGTACTTGCAAATTGTTCAAATTAAGGTAGTATTTCAGCCAACTCGAGGACAGTTAACACCTTATTTTTTTGATGTTGTATCAACGATGATATTTTTTTACATATTTCTGAATTTTTTCATAATTTTTATCCGTTTAGTTTAGGAGATATGAATTATCAAAGTTGCTAAAAATAGCGGTGCTGGGGATGAAACGCTTTACACAGAGAAAAATGTTTTCTTAATTTAAGAATGTGCAGTCACTCAATTTAAGAATGTGCAGGTCACTTAAATTAAGAAAGAAAAGTCACTTGATTTAAGTGAGAAAATTCACTTGATCTAAGTGAGTTTTACTTTCTTAAATTAAGAAAGAAAAAGTTACTTGATTTAAGTGAGAAAAAGCACTTGATTTAAGTGAGAAAAGTCACTTAATTTAAGGAGGAACTGCAGCAAGTGACCCAAAACAAAGGAAATGTGTCAGAGTCCTGAAAATTTCTAAATAAGTTCATTGGGTGATTAAAAATATGTACTAATTTTTTGGAATTGAGTGACCGTAGAATAAGAGAGAAAATAAATATCAAAGTTGAACTTTTTACATAGGGTTATATAGGCGGTCGGTCAATTTCATGAAAATTCTACATATCCGATCAGTCGGTAATAACGTAATTGTGCTACAATTACCCATCACCCATATAACCTCATGTAAAAAGTTCAACTTTGATATTTATTTTCTCCCTTATTCTACGGTCACTCGATTCCAAAAAATTAGTAAATATTTTTAATCACCCAGTGAACTTATTTAGAAATTTTCAGGACTCTGACACATTTCCTTTGTTTTGGGTCACTTGCTGCAGTTCCTCCTTAAGTGACCTGCCATTCTTAAATTAAGTGACTGCACATTCTTAAATTAAGAAAACATTTTTCTCTGTGTAAATCGGACAGAAATAACGAAATTACTAAAAAACCACAGGGTTGACCCATTATTTAAAAACTATTGGCTAAGAGAACAGCATTTTAACTAAATAATAGAAGAAAAAAATATTCAATTCACCGTATAATTATTGAAAAATTTTAATAAGAAGGTAGTCGTAACTATTTACCTCTCTCTCTATCTCATGCGTATGATAGGAGTAATGTAAGAAAAATTCGAGAAATCAAAAACAATCATATTCACAAGCTAAAGATATGACTTTCAAATCAGTAGTAAAGAGGTAAAACAAGATAAGTCTCTTTTTTTTCATTAAGTTTTCTGAAAATACCTTAGAAAATAACCGAGAAAGAGCAATTTCGCTCTGAAACTCTTTTGTAACTTTTGAAATTCTCTACAAAAACAGATCAATAATATCACCTTATCTCGCTTAGTTTCCGAGATATTTCCTTCGAAATGACCTCAAAGATAAGTCGATTTATCCTGTTTTACCTTTCCACTACTGAAATAGTTTAATCACTTTTTCGGGTGAATTGAAGCACGTTTTTCCTGAATTCTCAGCAATTCAGTGGAAACTAAACTGCAAGTCCTCATTTTTTTTCCTGTTTTATCGACTGTGCTCTGGAATACTACCTTAATCTTGACGAATCAATTGTCTGAATACAATTTCCAAGTGACAATCCAATTTCATCAATTGCTAGAACATAAAATGAATGCAGATAGTCAATCAGAAGCAGTTGTTAAAGGTTCATTAGGAACGTTTTTGCAAATCATACTAGAGACACTATAAAATTCTTTACAACCCTACGAGCAATAGGTGTTTATCGTATCAGATAAAAGAAGGGAAAGGTCAAATTGTTGACGTAAACGTTTCATCGGTAATCGGGTAGATCGCGTGAGTCGTAAATGTAAAACTTATCATCTACTTCAAGCCTTTTACGTGGAAAATCCTCTTGCAATGTTGCTCACTACGGTGTGAGGAAAATTCGCAGGCGAAAAGACGATGTGATAAATTTACGGAATTTCATTGGAGAGATCGAGAAATTCCTACTGATAAATGTTATAGGAGAAAATGGGGTAAAATGGGCAACGCAATGAAACGGTTCCAGCTATAAAGTTTCTACCGATTCGCTTCAAAAATTGACGCAACTCCTGGTTAAAAAACATCTGTCAGACTTGATTTAAAAAATAAAATCAGAAATTGCCAAAATTCTCGTTAAAAAAAAATGTCCGATTTTTTTTTATTTTCTGAAAATTGAAAAAAAAAATTCGTTGATGAAAAACATGCGTCAGAATGAATTTTTGAATATAATCGAAAAATTATCGAAATTTTCAGTTGAAAATATGTGCGAGAATCCATTTTTTATAAATTTTAGAAAAATTGAGGGAATTTTCGTTAAAAAATATGCGTCAAAATTGATTTATGAAAATTCCTGAAAAACTAAATTTCACGCCAAATAGAATTGAATATTTGCCAAAAATAAATAGCATATTTGCCCCCGTTAAATTCCGAGCCCCGTATCAATATTTCACCAAAACTTTAGATAGATTTCAATAAAAATTCAAAACTTATTGGATAAAAATAAAGATAAATGCCGTGAACCATGTGTACCAGATATATGACGTGATTATCGCACTATGAAAGTAAGAAAATAAAAATGAAAAAAAAAAAAAAAAAGAAGAAAATATGAAAGAAAGTAGCAATGACAACTGAAAAGTTTAACTTTTTCGAAAAGAGGATAAAAACTTTTTTCCAACGAGTTTTCAAACTGATTTCATTTATCTCTCTACTGGGCTTGTCTTGTACGTACGTAAGAAAGAGCCGATAACTATTCGATGTCTTTCGGGTCTGAGAACCTCCTTCCCTCCCCTCCCACTCCCTTTTTTTTGTTCTTTTCCTCTCTCTTTCTCTCTCGATCTTCTCTCGAAATCTCCTGTCGTACGTAATTTACGATAAAACCGTGCTACGTATAGAAAAGACAGAAATTGTCGGTTATATATCGTCATAACGACAGTCTGCTTCGTAATAATCCTATCATTAAACTCTTTTACGAATGATAGTGGGAATGAGAATTTTCAAATAACGATTTTTTTTCTTTTCGTTCTTTCGCAGCCTAAATTAGTCCATACACACACACACTGTCCAATTTAATTCCGAATTTTTTCAAGCTCTTCGCTTCTTTATTCCTTTTATTTTCTGAAATTCTCTCTCCCCTAGTCATTATATGGCGGTTTTGTTCCCAAATATTTTCTACACAATACTCTCTTTTTTTTTCTCCTACGATTCACACCATTGGCCGCAGGCTAAATCCACAATTCGTTTTTTTTCTCGACATTTCAAACTAAATTACTCACGTAATCGTTGACATTATATCTTCGTGTTTCCACTGAAATCTTATTCCATCGAATTTCTACGAAATTTTATAATTAATTTTTTTTTCTTATTTTTTTCTTGCAGGAAATATTAAAACAAAGGCTGTACTTGATGTCGAATCCAAGGGTGGCTACTGGCTGACTGTTTACGCTCAGGATCATGGTGTTGTACCACTCAGCTCACAACTTCAGGTAAATTTTCTTTGCAATCAATCAATCGGGGAAAGGCAGGGTAAGATGGATACGCGTTAGTACTCATTATTTTTGTGACATCACTTCGAGGGGTAACAGAAAAGCCAGGAAATCGTCAATTTTTGACGCATTGTTTAGCAGTAATGATGATTTTTTTCATGAAATAACAGAAGGATCGACTCTTTCATTGTTTTCCGCAGTCGTTTACAGTCTTTTATGATGAAAATATCAATAATTATAGTCGAACAATTAGTTAAGAAAATTGAATACATACGAGGGATTGCGTTACCCCTTTCAAAATGGAGAAAAGTCCCAAATTTGCTTGAGGTCCCAAATTTTAACCTTCCGGGCTATATTAGTTGAAACTCAAATTATCGCGTAATTATGGGAATTAAAGGATTAAATGAATCAATTAAATCAAAGAATTGAATTTTAAAAAATGCAAATTCTGGATACATGTTAGTTTTGGTATTTTATACTATAAAAATTACTGCAAGACGATGGAAATGTTGGATGTAGGTTTTTTCTGATGATTCCAATGAAAAGCTGAGGAAATTTTCCATAGAAATCATTTGTCAGAATATATTTTCTTGAATTTTTGAAAAATTCCATCTTTTTCTCACAATTCGAATGTAAAAGCTTTTGTTTTTCAGAAATTTCAGGTTTTCGGAAATATTTTTGGTTTTATTGGTAGTGGATCTGGGATTGATTTTGCATGAAAGGTGAGCTCATTTTTCACCAATTTATTAATGTGGTTAAAAAGAAAATTATCAATTTTTCAAGTACTTTAAGATAAAGGTTGATTTTCAGAAAATGGCCTATAAGTATTTGGAAAATTAATTGAAATAAATTTTAACCACATAAATTGATCGAAAATGAGCTCACCTTTCATTTCAGATCAACCTCACGAGGTCACGACCAACAGAGCCGGGAATATTGCTGAAAAAGTAAAATTCTTCGATTTGGCCAAAAGAATAGAATTTTCAGAGAATTGAAAAATATTAATTTTCACACATGTCCCCCACCTAAAATTGTCTCAGCTTTCCAATGGAATCATCAAATAAATCTTTATCTCGGACCATCCAATTAAGATGTCCATTTTACCCCATCTTCCTCCAAATTTCATCATGAATTTTGTGAACGGAGCTGTTGAATCATAAATTTTGCTGTTGGTTCTCTTGAAATATCTCGAAAAATGATTGGCAAAGCGAAATTTCCATAGAGAGCTTTCCTCAGTTCTATTCCGATGCCAATGAAATTAGCATAAATCGCCTTGCTTGAAAAAAATTAATTATTATTTAATAAATGTTCAAAAAAATTCGCACTTGTAGTTTTCCCAATTTTCTGCAAGTGCATATTTCTTTATTTTTAGAAGAATAATTTATTTGTTAAAGAGAATGATAAAAATAGTCAAATGTCTGCTATTTTCGACATTATCTATTCTGTTCCAACGAAAACAATTAAAATGCCAATTTTTTGGCGAAAATCAATTTATTTGCTTCTTCCCTTGATAAACAAATTTTTCATTAATTCCAGGTTTACGTAGAAGTATTAGATGAGAATGACAACACACCATTGACTGAGATACCAGTTTACTATCCATCAGTACCAGAAAATTCACCAGCTGGTATCAGCGTTGTGCACATAAAAGCATTCGATCGTGATGTATCCCCTCAAGAATTCTCATTCTCAATAACAAGCGGCAATCCCGAGGGCTATTTCCTCATCAACTCAACAACTGGTAAGTCAATGTCTTAACCCAATTTGCATTGTGTCCACATTACCTATTCACTCCTAAAAACTCGATCCTGTGAAAATTTTAAACTTCAAAATATCCTGGGAATTGCTGTAAAGAAAAATCCTAATAAAATTAAAAACTTTCCTTCAACAATTCTGAGAATATCTTGGGAATCGTGAGATTTATGAGAATTGTCCAAGAGACATTTTTTTAATGGAGAATTTCATGACCTACAAAAAAGGTCTCTTGACATTTTTCCTAAACTCCACTCGCATTTCCACGCTATTCACCAACAAAGTTGCGCAAAATCTCATCAATTCCCTCAAACTAAAAAAAAAAAAGGAATCTGAAAGAAAAAGGAAAAAATACTAGCAATATCATAAATTCAAATTATCTCCACTTGTTACCCGGTAGTAGATGCTATAAATCAATCACATAAACCGTTTAAATAAATCCATAAAAAGCATATTAAAGTAAATAAAAAAAGGAAAAAAAAGCAAGACTCACAGGGGGATGTGTGCAATCGACTGCGAATTTTCATCTTTTATATCCGATGACCTTTTAATGACGATCGAGAGAGAGAGAGGGGCCTTTATACACTGGCGTGTTGCACGCAATCTCACTAACCAAATGGGAGTGCATTGCATATGCACAAATACATTTCAGTATCAGCCTGCAAAATTTTACACTTTAATGCCTTCTCCCATTATTTTCCAATTTTTTCCCCCTTCTTTTTTTTTTTTCAATTTACTGAATTATTATCAAATGAAAATTTACAACCCAATAATTCCCAAAAATATTTTTACAATTTTCTCTTTAAAGTTGCCAAAAAAAAACGAAAAACAAAAGTTTTAATTAAACTCATGAAATTTGATTCGTTAGGGTTTTGAAATGAAAGAAACAGTAACACGAATAATCCCTAAGTGGAATCTCGCACTCAACATTCATCAGAGTGAAGCCAAATACTCACCAAGGGGGTTATTACCCTTCGATCCACTAGCCTGTACAGTTGCATCATGCACGCCCAGAAAGCCCTGAAAAGGGAACCAACCCCTTTCTCTCTCTCTCTCTCTCTCTCTCTTTCTCTCTCTCTCTTCCTCTTTCTCCCTCCTCTATCCCCCGACAACACTCCACCAAGAGTCTCAAACAGCAGATTGTTTCACGAGTCATGCCCTACACTGCCTCATTTTCCTCCTCCACTTCTACTTGGTGCAGAAAAAAATTTAATCAACGAATTGCCAGAGCACCAATCGATACACCATGATTATTATTATATTTGAGGAATGGAGATAGAGGAATTTCGATGCGGCGAAAAATTCCTATCAGAGTTTTTATTGGTGAAACGAGAATGAATGGAAGAAAAAGAGAGAAAAAAAAAAAGATGGAAATGAAAATATTGCGGAAGTGTTTTTCTTTGAATTCTCTTTTCTCCATTGGTGAGGGAAAAAAAAGCAATTATTTAAATGCACGACTCCCAAGACTTTTGCATCGATGTGACGCATTTTAAAGCAGCAAAAACACATTTGCCTCTCTTTTTTTTTTGTTCTCTTTTCCCTTCAATTTATTGTAAATAAAGAGAAACGCAGATGCAACTTTTCAACGAGTATCGAACCAATATGATTTTCTCTCGAGTTCGTCGTGTCGTAAAGAGAAAAAAAAAAAGAAAAAGTATAGGTGAAACAGAAGAATCAAACATCTGGCTACAGGGGTGGGTTGAAAAAAAAAGTGAAACACACAACGCGAAATCGGCGAGAAAATCCGATTTTAGTGACGATAAAACGAAATCTCGTTATTACGGCCAAACGCGAACAAATCCCCCTGTCCTCTTCTCTCTTTCGGGGTTTTTTTATACATGAAAAATACGAGTGTGTCTATAGCACGTTTGCGCACGCCCGCACATCTCGTACTCTATCTGGCATGTCTAAAATCGACACTCCACCCTCACCTCTTCCGCCCTCCTCTCTCTCTCTCTGTCTTTCTCTCCACCTCGTTTCGGGGCTTGTAGTATACATTTTTATCCGGAACGATCCAACTTTCACGGGGAAGAAAAAAAAACGCTGACGCCAGTGTTCAACGTGGCAACGGGCAGAAAGAACACGACTTGGCCCTTTTGTGGTTACATAATAGAGTGCCTCGACACCTATTTAATGTCATTTCTTCATTGTCCGGAAGGATTTTCGAAGATTTGATTTTAACCTAATTTTTTACATCGAATAGGTCAATTTTTTTGCATTCCTTCTTCTACAATTTCTCGGGAACTAATGGACATACGCCCTTTCTACTTTAATTCTCTTCGAAGAATATTTGAAGAGCTACAAAAATAGATTAGGGCAAAAAAAAACGTATCTCCAGTAGTTTCTGAAACATTTTTGAAAAGTCCAAGTAAAAAATAAATCTCTATGCTCAATTGTGAAACTATTTTATTCATTTGTGATTGCTCCGGGGAGAACTTGAATAGAACATTTTTTGTAGGGCATTCAGTAGTCAGGTTGAGGATGATTGGGAGGTACAATCGGAAAAAGTTGAATTTTTGTATAGAATCGTTAATAAGAATTTATACAAGATGGAATTCTCGAATCTGATTCAATGTATTCGTAAAGAATATAATGAGGAATAAAATAAGCCCCAGAAACAAGAAATTAATTGAAAATTTGAATATTTTCATCATTTTCTAAATTTCTCGAATTTTTTAAGATTCAAAGGAATGTAAAAAATTATGAACTTTGTTCAATTTTCAATTAATTTTTTGTTTCTGGAGCTTATTCCATTCCTCGTTGCATTCTTCACAGATTCACTAAATCAGATTTGAGGATTTGATCTTGTAGAAATTGTTATTATCGATTTTGTATAAAGAAATTAACTCTTTTTCGATTGTATTTCCTAATCATTCTAGCGTCAATTTTTTCTGCTCATCTTTTTTTGAGAGTATATCTCGGAAGCTAATGGACATACGCGTTTCTCACCTCAATCCTTCTTTCTAACTCTTAAAATCTAGCTCCATTGATTTTTGAGTCATTCCATCAAAAATCATCATGAAGATAAGTCGACTTGATCATATTTTACCATTACATTATTGAATTTCATTAGCTAAAGAAAATCGCCTTATCCCGCTTAGTTCCTGAGATATTCTCACATAATCGAATAGAATAATCTCAAAGTAGAGTCGCGAAAGAAATTATTCCGAAAAATCCTCTCACGGTACAACATAAATATCTAAAGAGCGGATAGGTTTAGGTGAATTCATCAGGAGACACTTTCTGAAGATAATTTAATTCTCTACAAGAAAGGTCTCTTGGTAAATTTTCCTAAACCTACTCTTCTCGAAGCTATTCACAAAAAAATCAACTTACATAAAAAAAATCCATAAATCCATAATTTGTAATAAAGGTTTTCCTATATCTTCTTTGATCTTCGTAATAAAAAGCTCTTCCTAAAAATTTCTCAATCCCCCTCATATTCGTTCCTCCATCAACGCTCCTTATCTCTCGATCATCACTGTGACAAATGTTCCGCAGTTTGTATATAATAATTTGTATGCACAGATGTTGAAATGTTATGAGCATACAGCATCCGGCAATGATAAACATGAGCTACTTCCCGTCTTTCATCCAAAGCCTGTTAATTTACCTCCCATATTCATCGCATTGCGATGAGAGAAAAAAAAAGCCATAAACGATCATAAAGAATTTAAATACTGCGTTTAATTTATATATCCGAGTTTACCATGCTCAACTACTAACTTCATGTTGACGCTAATACATGATTGGTCAAGGAAACTTTGCCAACGTAAATACACCATAACTCTCTCTTCCTCTATCAATCGCTTATACGAAGAAGTGCAATAATATTTGAACAGTGGGAAAATCGCGTGCAACACATCCCACATATTCACATAATGGTTGAATAATCCTGAAGCCAGTTGAAATTCACCTACTCCTGTCTAACTATCTCTCTCTTTCTACTTCATTGAGCCAAAAGTTCTCAAAGTTCGTTTATTAATTTGAATGGTTGCTAATGGTCACGTCATGTTTCTAGGTCTGATCACAACCAGTGGAAGGAAGCTCGATCGTGAGAATCAGGCTGAGCACGTACTGGAGGTATGTAACTGATAAATACAATAATTTTCGAGCTTTCAAAATTAATTAAAATATATACGAAATTGAGAAAGTAGTTGGAAAACGAGATGAATCAAGTTGTATGTGCTATTTTTTTTTTTTTTTTTTTAGCGTGAAAAGATCCAATTGCTGGTCATGTTAAGGGTGTTTGGGAGGTACAATCGGAAAAAAGTCAATTTTTTATGTAGAATCATTAATAATACCGTATACAAGACGAAATTCTCAAATCTGATCCAGTGAGTCTGTAAAGGATGTAACGAGGAATAGAATAAGCCTTAGAAACATAAAATTAGTTGGAAATTGAACAATTTCGCATCATTTCTTCACATTCCCTCAAATTTTTCAAGATTTGACGAATATAAAAAATTGTACACTAAGAGAAAAAAATTTTTGTAACAAGAAAATTGTCTTGTAGCAAGAAAATTCAATATTTCCCTTCACAATTTCTATATCTATATATATTGAAATTTTCTTGAGTGAAGTAGATTTTCTTCAACTAAGTAGATTTTCTTACAACAAAAGTTTTTTTTTCTCAGTGTAACAATCTTCCATTTTTCAATTGATTTTCTGTTTTTATGGCTTATTTTGTTCCTCATTACATTCTTCGAGTATTTACTGAATCATCTTTGAGACATTTATCTTGCATACGTTGTTATTTACGATTTCATACAAGAAATTGCCTCTTTTCTGATTGTACCTGCCAATCATCCTTAAATTCAGAATATTAAATAATCTTTAAATGCAATTTTTTTTATAATAATTCAATTCGTTATCTATGATGAACTTTTGAGAAATGAATTTTCGAAAATAGAAAATTTTCTACCGTCTCATAGAAAATTTGGATCTCGACACTTCTTTTCAAATTATACTATCATTTGTCGATTAGATGACGATTGAAGATACCTCGAAGTTACATTTTTGAAATATCCAAAGTTCTTTTTTCGCAATTGAATATTTAACCTACCTCGGAGTTTGTCGAATCAATCAAAAGAAATTACATAATATTTAAAAATAATCTACTTTACAACGGAGTTGAAATACCGCCTTCCCTAAATAGCAAAAAGACGTCTTAGCTGTTCATGAACATAGGCTATAATAATAATAATAGGCTATAGGTTGATCTTTCAGCGATCGAGATGTTCTAGTTCAATGATGAATGCCTTGCAAATTATTCATTTTTCAATTATATCTTTTTTTATCAATATCTAAATTTAATTCGTCATATTTTGGTGCTCTACCTCATTAAACATAATGGGGCACTTGACAACGATTGATCCTCTTTAAGGTGGAATGAATGACCCAGTAAATTGTAAATTTCCAATACCCATGGTTTCGCAATAATTATCAATTCTTTCATAAAGTAGCAGAAACATCGATTTTGTAATTGAATTTTTCAGTCGTACGCAGTCTTTCATGATAAATATATTAATAAATATCGTCAAACAATTAGTTCAAAAATTCAGTATAGGGTAAGTTGACCAGTGTTCGAACTCGTCCAGTGATCGAACTATTTAACGTATATATCCTAGAAATAATGAGTAATTCAACGAGATATGATTTTTCTAATCTTCAAAAGACAATATAATATGCGTCAAATCAAATAAAAGCCTATGAAACTATTAAATGTATCAGTAATTATCGAATTTCTTGTGTTCGATCACTGGTGTCTGACGAGTCTTATCCGTTCGATCACTGGACCACTCACCCTATGCGAGGCTTCTTGTTACTCCTCCATAGAGAAATTCATGAAGAGAGTATCTTTGTAACCCTTATTTTTTTTGTTACCAAGAATAGAAGAACCTTCCGAAAAATGTTACATTGTCTTGTGATAAAAAAATGTGCTAAAATTTTCGAAATGAAAATTCAGGAGACAAGTGATGTAACAAAAAAATCTTAAAAATTGGAATATTTTCAAGGATATCCCTAAAACTATTGGTGCTACAGAAATTTACGGGACCTTTTTTGTAGATACTGAAATTTTGGTACAAAAAAGAGTTGAAGGCTTATCCCCCGTAAACCTGCCTCATTCCCAAGATATCTTCCAATTTCACCAACTGTAATTTTCGAACATATCTCGTTTTACGAGTGCAAAAGAAAAAATCTTTCTATCCCAATATTCTTTTATTTCCTATTGGAAAAAAATTCTCCACTCGACAGAAAATTTTCATTCACCAAATTGACGAAAACCTCTATTGTCGTCGAGTGAACAGTTGAATTATTGGAATTACAGTCACTAGTGAATAGACAAAAATGATCGAAGGTAGCATCCCAGAGTAGGGTCGATAAAATGGAAGAAAAAAGAGGATTCGTAGGTTGGTTTCCAATTAATTGCTGATAATTCGGAAAAACGTGTTTCATTTTATCCGAAAAAGTAATTAAACTATTCAAAAGTCATTTTTTCAGCGTGTGAATATAATTTTCTTGGGTTTCTCGGATTTTTCTTACATTACTAATCTCCTATCACCTGCATGAGATGGAGAAAGAAAGAGGCAAATAGTTACGACTACCTTCTAATTAAAATTCCTCAATAACTGTACGGAGAATTGAATATTTTTTTCTTCTATTATTCAGTTAAAATGCTGTTCTCTTCGCCAATAGTTTTTAAATAATGGGTCAACTGTGTGATTTTTTAGTAATTCCGTCATTCCTGCCCGATTTAAAGCATTTCATTCCCACCACCGCTATTTTCAGTAACTTTGATAATTCATATCTCATAAACTACGCGGACAAAAATGATGAAAAAATTCAGGGAAATGTAAAAAAATATCATCTTTGATACAGCATCAAAAAAAATGAGGTGTTAACTGTACTCGAATTCGCTGGGATACTACTTTAATTTGAACAATTTGCAAGTGCCCATCAAATTTTAACAATATATTCTACTTTACTAATTTAGTCTGAAGTTTCACACGTTAAATTCATAATTTCATTAATAATTAGTAGTTATGAGGAAAAAAAGTAAAGACAACAAGAGCAACTATGAATAATTCGTCAATAGTCTACAGAATAAATTTCAGTCTACAGAATAAATGCCATTAAACAAATAAATTTATTAATAAATTAATTTTTATTAATAAATTTTTAAGAGAATCAAATTCCGGAAAAAATATGTAATGCGCAAGTAGGATTTGAACCCACGACCCTCTGATTACATGTCAGGTGCTCTACCACTGAGCTATTGCGAGTTAAATAATATAATAATATATATATATATATTATTATATTAAACAATAAATATTTTATAACTATTTAAATACTTAAAAAAAAAATATTTCAAAAAAAAATCCTAAATTCTCAAAAAATCCAATTTAAATGAATTCATTGTCGAGAATTCTATTTAGAACCTAATATCATCAATAAACCCTATATTGCATCATTCAAGATGAATCTGAAAACAGCAAAACGATCATTTCCATCAAATGCCTTATGAGTTTAACATGAATCTAGTTAGCACTTTGAGCAGTTGGTGTACTTGTAAATGCAAGCTGTAGCATCATATGAAGGTGAAATTCACTGCGTTTCAAGTGGCACCTCAGGTGAGTGCCACTGCTGATACTTCCTCCCTCTCTTCCTCCCTCAATTTCACCCATCCAGTCTGTTACGGAAGTCACGTAAAGAGGGAGGAAATTTCCTCGTGTTTCCAAGATATACACATAAACACATTGGAATTGTGTCTGTTGGCACATATAAATATGTGTATTGTGTAATGCCAGAGAATGGAATCAGTCTCGTTAGTAATTGCATCAACGAAACCCCTAGCGTTGTGACAACGTTAGGGATATAACTTCCGGTGTGTGGCATGAACTGTGAGGGTGTTTCATCCTCTTTCTCCATACTACACCCTTAATGCTTAAACCTACGCACCTACATTCACCCTGACGTCAATGCCCGTATTATATTCGAGGGGCTTCACACATATTCTTTTTTGGTATGCCTCAATTCCCAGTTGGATCAGGAATTGGGGGCTATCAACGAGGTTATTGGCTTTTTCATTTAGTTTAATATATATATAGGGATCTTAGCGTGTTTCATTTTACGATGCATCCTTAGAAACTTTTCGATGTTAATGAGATTAATTTTAATATTTATGGAATTTGATTTTAACGATCGTGTGATACTTGTGCATTACAATTAATGCAATTTATTTATTTCTTTGGAAGAAATTAAATAATTCAATTTCTTGATTTTCTAGCGTTAACACGGTGAAGAAAAAAATTGATTGTAAAACTGAAGAAAATTGACATTTCTCTTTATCAGTTCAGTTGAACTGACGCTATTAGGACCGATAACTCCATGAAAAGTGATGTCACGAAAAATAATAATCCAATATTTAGGTTTTTGGTGGGAAAAAAGGACAAATCGATTTTTTTTTGTGATAATTTTTAATGAAATGTCTTGACAAATAATGGACATACGCCCTATTACATCAAGCCTCTTTTTTGGAGACTTTCAAGAGCTAAAAGGGAAAAGGACGTATCTCCATTAGTTTACGCAATAATCTTGAAAAAGGTCAAGAAAAAAGATAGATTTGGAGATTTTTTCGTTAATATTGACGAATTAAGCAGATTTACAGAAAATGATTGCAAGATCCCCCTTTTTTTGAAAATTTCATGGATTCTAAAGAAAAACTCTTGAAAACTTTATTTTTCGGGGGTTTAAAGAAAAATGGATATTATCTGAGAATAAACGACGAAAAAAATGATAATTCAATTAAAAACTCCATTTTATCCTTCCACAATTAATCGACCACTTGATCTCAATTAAAAACTCCATCAACATCAAAATAGAATGTAAAAATTAAGTGATAATTTAAATGAAGCCCTCTTTTAGTATTAAATTGTGGAAAATTTGAATGAATTAAAATGAAAGAGGCAATTATAAATAATTAGTGTATTTTAAGGGAAGAGATGAGAATTTACATGGAATTAAACTTATCACAAGATTACCACCCACTTCTCTCTTTTTGCCCTTCTCAACTTGGGGCATATTTACGCTCTGGTTATATCTACGACAAATTGAATCTGTCTGTGGTACGTTTAATTTATTACTTAATAACACAGGATTATATTAATCGCTTAGCTAAAATTTAGTCTACTCAGCAAATTTGAAACTTTGCCAATTGTCCACTTCTCTTTTCTTCAATTTTTATCTCTTCAAATATTGTCAAGATTCAGTGAAAGAAATGAGAAAGAAAATCACATCTTCACATCCATACCACTGTAAGAAAAATTGAAAAGTAAGATGAGTTAAAAAAAAAAAAAAAAAATGAGAAAAAGAAAAGTTTCAAGTTACTCTCTCTCTCTTTTCTTTTTTTCTCTCC
The DNA here is from genome assembly GCA_963921955.1 of Aleiodes alternator. NCBI lineage: Eukaryota > Metazoa > Arthropoda > Insecta > Hymenoptera > Braconidae > Aleiodes > Aleiodes alternator. The sequence continues at coordinate 6,199,620 of OY998109.1, read as the reverse complement.
TTGTCACAGAGTGACGGAAGTGGATGAGATCAGATACTCTTGGCTGCTGCTGTGTAGGTGAAAAGAGAGGAAAAAAAAAAGAATATCTGCTCGAGATTTTTATGGAGGTATTTTCAAAGGAATACGCCGATTCATACTTTGAAAGTGCCACACCGGTGACAGAGATGAGATATCTACTTTTTCTTCACTTTATTTTAAATATTGAAAGTCATAAAGAAAGTGTAGATAAGAAACGCACCTGTTTTCGGTTGGTAAATTGATTCTTTTTTTTTTTCCTCTTTTTCTTCTTCTTTCTTTTTGATGAGCGTGTTATAAAAGTAGATGAAAGGAAAAAAATTTGGTCGGTGAAATTGATGAGGAAATTTGCTTCTGAAATATGATAAAGTTTGCGTTTTTTTTATGAATTGCATCAATTTCCTGTAGAAAATCGCGAAATTACGGCTAAAAAATTCGGAAATACTGTTCATTTTTGTTCCATCTTTCCTTCGATATACTCAAAGTAGTATGATCATGAATCGAATTTAAACATTGAGGTATAAAATAAATCGAAATTTAAGTTCAGATGAATACGAATAATTTTATGAAATTCTGAGTCAATTGACGCTTTTATATCGTCAATGATAATTAATAACGAAAATAGTAATAACACAAAGTTTTATGGGACACTGGCAGGTAAAAAAAGGGAGGAATTAGAAATTACGATCCAATTTTGAAATTCAATAGTGAAAAGATGAAACAGGACCAAAAGTCTCTAAAAACTATTGGAAATCCGCTCTTTCCACCTCAAGTCCTCCTCTGTACAGAATTTCAAGAGCTATAAAGAGGAATCAGAATAAAAAGGACGTTTTTCTGTTAATGTCCGTGATATTTTCAAAAAAGTGAATAACAAAAATGTAGAATTATCCTATTTTACCTTTTTCTCACTAAATTATTCACCGCCTGCTAATTCTGTAATAAATTATTGTTGTTGCTGCCTTGCCACAGGCTTGAATACAGATCAAGGAATAAGTGACAAATAATTAATACAATGCACTAATTCTTCTTCGAATCCGCTTTAATACCAGGAAGAAGGTTTCTTATCTGAATAATGAATTTTCGGGTGTTTTTTTAGTTTTTTTCTCTTCAAAACACTCAACGACTCGACTGCCTTCTGACTATATCCCTCTAAAGAAGAATTTGCAATTTTGGGGATAAAAGGAGATAAGAAGAATGGGATAATATTATCATCCCCCCCCCCCCTCCAATAAAAATGGTAATTCCTAGTGAAAAAAAAAATCTGCAAACACGTCATCATTCAATCAGTAAATTGAGCTACGCCTATCACGAGATAAATTCAGGGAGTCTTCGGAAATTTTCCACATTATGAAGAAAAAAAAAGAAAGGAAAAGGGGGTGGTATTAAATTGCGAAGAAACCCGCATCCCGACCATAAAATCTCCACACCCTCTACCAGTTGAATTTCAGTTGATCAGAAAAGTTTCACGAAGAAAACGACAATCCCCCCGCCCCTCTGTGTGCGACAAATCCACCACTTTCCAACTCCCTATTTTCATCCCTCAAACGATACTAAGTACACAAGTGTACAAAACTTTGTTTTATGACTGGTAATTTTTGCGCACTGATTCAACCAATTTTCCCCTTCATTTCGATCGCTATTACGGGGGTGTATAAAGGAAGTTGTGTGTTCCTACACCTAAATCCGAAAATTTTGAAAGTCTCAATTACAGGGCAATTTTCAAAATAGGGGAAAACCAGCCCTCCGGCACTAGTCTTCATCCCTTTTACAAATTCAGAGTGTGTTCATGAGTGTGCTCATGGAAATTGGATTTCTGAAAATACTTCAACACAACTCTACACTTCTACACTTCAAAGCTACACACTGAGCTTGACCTTTGCTCTATGCGAGAAGTACTGTGTGAAGAGGAGAATACTAATGATGGAATGAGATAAACCTCTTCTGGCAGATCAATTTTTCCCATGTTTTCTCGAAATAATTTCCTGTTGAAAAGGCACTCGAGATGGGCGGCCGTTACATGATGCGTCACAAAACGGTCATATGACGGTCATGTCATGTCACGTCACGGAGTAGTTGTGACCGTGACAGACTTCGGTCACAAAATTTCACTGAATGACGGTCATGAAAGGAAAATAAATTATGAACGTCACAAATTGAAGAAATTTGATGACGGTCATTGTACATCTATATAGATGTTTTACCATCTATTGGATTATTGCTTAATTTCGTTACTGAGAATTATTATTTATTCAAATTAAGATTAAGAGTTCAAAAATGAATCAGCGTAGCGAGAGTCGGAGAGGCTAACATAAACATAAACAATGATTTCATAGGGAGAAAGAACTAAGGACTCTTTGTTCTTTTGGTACCGATACTTTCGGGTCTTGGTGACGAATCTTCAGTCTCTCGTGGAGAGTTCACTGATGCACTGACGGTCCATCCTCGTGCAATTAAATAAAGTCTTGAGTATTAAAGTTATCCACTGTGTTACGAACTTATTTATTTCACCCATTTCCATTACCATCAATCATTTTTCATTCCTTGACAAAAGTAAATAAATTTAGAAATGAAAGACTCAATTGAAACCCGTTTCAATTAAAGGATAAAAAATTCATATTGCAATCAAATGTATTGAATAGTTACTGATTTTCAAAATTGACTGAAAAAAAATGATCGTCACAAATTGAAGAAATTTAATGACGGTCATTTTACATCTATATAGATGTATTTCATCATCTCATTCATTTTCCATTCCTTGACAAGCATAAGTTTAATTGTGACCGTCATTTTCCATTAAAAATTTTGTGACGTCATGTGACCGTCACAAGACGGTCATTTTTTGGTCATATGACGTCGGTGAAAAAATGACCGTCATTGCCCATCTCTACTCGAGATGTAAGGGAAAAACAAATTTTCCATTGATATGTACATAAACATAATCATGTTTTTATTTGTTATATATATATACATAGTTGCCTTGGAAACAAAGTGGCGTAAGTTCTATGCTCATACATAGCACTTACGCCACTTTGTTCCTAAAATGACGATTTATTTCTTAATGTCTCGTTTTTTAAACTTTTCTTTATCAAATAGATCAAAATCACCGAGAAAAAAATAGTGGTGAAAACAATCAAATATTGATGTCATTGGTTGTTAATAAATATTCTTTTCGAATAATTCAAAAAGCTGTTGAACTTACTGAATTTAGTCAATTCAACTAGTTAATCTCCTTGAATTAACTAAATTCCATAAATTCAACAGCTTTTTCAATTATTTCAATAAAATACTTGCTGAGAAGTGCAGTGTCATAAATATTTAATAGTTTTTACTATTATTTTTTTTCACAGTGTAATTAGTGAAATAAACCGTCTAGTTCGAAACACATTAAATAGGAATGAAATTAAAAAAAGAAAATACTTGGAAATATCGCCAGATTCAGAAATATCAACACTGAAAAATATTCAATTGCTCAATTAATAAAACCGTTGTGAAATAGACATGTAATTAATAATCACCACAAATATGATGATAAGAATTTTCGCAATATAATCTCGATTCAACCTGAAAAAAAAAATGAATGAAACAAATGATTATCATGTACAAGAGTGACTCGGTAAGCCATTACCTTGTATTTATACTACCCTCTGGTCATTCTCATAGCACGCATATAACTGAGGGTAACGAGCACTAAATTCTTGGCATCCGCCGTATGTGTGTAAAGTTTAAAGTAAATACGAGATGAGAGAAAGAGACAGAGAAAGAGGAATGAGATAAATAAAATACACAGAACGTGCGGAAAGTGGAAAAGCCAACAGAGAGAGTACCACGGATGTGCCCGTAATCCTCCGTAAGAACGAAGCGTGACGCAGGTTCACTACTCACCCTTACCCCCATGGCAATATATATATATACATATATATATAACGGAGTATATCTGAGTATAACTACTGGCCAAGCCGAAGAAATATAGGTGCAACCTTATGCGCCACTAGCTAACCACCGGGGCCTTTTACCCGCAGTCTTATTAATCGACGCTATTTTTCAACATTCTTCCGGGATACCGACGTGCATATTTCAGAGACGCCACCGGGCGTTTTCCACTTCAGTCTGCATATTAATGCCAACAGCAATGAAGCAAGGAAGGGATAGAGCTTCACCTCACGAAATACTTCAAAGTATTTATTTACTATTTTTCATTTAGTGGTCATTGATCAAATCAATGACCCAACGAGACTTTTCAACAACACTGTTAAAAATTTTCGTCTGAATTTTCCGGTAAAAATCCCGGAAATTTCTAACAAGTCACATTTCTACTGAAATTTCAGATAATTACGTCATTGAAAAATGAACCCATCGTCGATTTTCAAATAATTTCATGTCTGGATAACAATGAAATTCGTATTTTTCGGTTTAATGGTTTTTCGAAAATTCAAAAGAAATAGAAAAATTCGAAAAAAAAAAATTGAGCATTCAAGTCATTTTTATCCTGAATATTCATGTTCTGTTGAAAATTCAAGGAAGTTGGAGAATTTCCGTCTCAATTCTACTTAAAACTCGTAGATTCCTTTGAATTTCTTCTGAAACTCACAGATTTCATAACCATCTTTCCATTAAAAAAAATTCAATATCACGTTTATGAAAATTTCCATCAAATTGTTCATTAAATTTCCATTTTTTTCCATCTTCCATCTTCAATGGAAACTTTACAAACATCGGGATTCTCGACTCTAATTTTTCACGTTGAAAGTTACTTAAAATGACTTGAAAAGATCAAAAATGCTTACACATAGCACCTAAGTTTCTTCAATTCTATGGCGATATATAGATATATTTATGCTATATTGATTATCGTTCAAATTTCTTTTATATTATTACTCATCTTATAATTTCTTATTCTCTTAATTGTCATGATATATATACGTACACTTAGCATAATGGATCAATGGATTCCGAATGCATTGAATAAATGAATTTTGGAAAAAACTCTCCAGTTTAAGCGCAACTTGATCTAAATCCGTCGATTACTTTTCAAGAAATGAACAACTTTCAAGTTTTAGCATTCTTAGATTATCTTAGTAAATTATATGTGGAATCCTATTGTATAGTTGTCTGAATTTTTTCAATTTTGTCAGATAATGAGTTTTTTTCGATATTATTATTTTAACGATTTTTCCAAGAAAAATGTCGTTTTCCCGATTAATAAAAAAACCATTTGAAATAGGAATTTCAATTTTTTTTTTCTGAATTCAATAACGAATAATCCTCTCTTCTGCAGCTCGAATTTCCGAATAATTCTATGCAGCAACTCGTTACCCCCTTGAAACGCATCCTATGGATCAAAAAGTATCGCGTGCCCAACGCGTTCTATAGCCACTTGCTTTGAATAAAGGAAAAAACACAAATCCAAGAGAGAAGTAAAAAAAAAAAATACGCGAAGCAACCTGTACTCCTGTACAGTTGCAATCGCGATCACGTTACGCCTTTAATTTACAACAATTTTTTTCCTCCCTTGTACGTGTATGTTTTCTCATTTTTTTTTTCTTCATTTTTTTTCTACCTCGACTTTAATACTAGCAGCAAAAAAAGTCTTTTATGCATGTATCTCGATGGCAATCGAGAAACGAGCAGAGTACAAGACTTAGAGGCTATTCGCCTTACTACTGGTCTCTATGCCTCTCTTTCCCCCCCCCCCCCTTCGTGTGAGGATAACGTTTATCTATAACCGCTTTAAATGGTATGGTTAGTCTACGTAAGCGTTTTCCGATTCCCCACAGTGGCCCTAAGGTGCCCATTGTGTTTTACAGTTTGAAAAAGAAAGGGATTAATGTCTAACTTGTGTCTTTTACACCCTCTAGTACTGGAAAAAGATGTATAAAAATCAAAATATCTATAAATTTTGGGAAAAATTGAGAATTAAATGTTTATCACTCGATTAAATTCGTAAAATCATTTTTATACGTCCATTCAATGGTCAATAGCTCAATGAAAAAAAAAAATTATCTTCATTCCCTTAAATATCAGATTATTGGAGACTGTACTGCGCATATCTGCAGAATTTTTTGGTTCTAGGAAAAAATAGAGACATTTTTTGTAGAGAATTTTGGGGACTAAATAAAGCACCTCTTGATAAATTTCCGCAAACCCAATAATTTCTGAGATACACTCATTAAAATCAAAATAAATGTAAATAAATTTTATTTTTTTCCTCATTAAAACAAAATTTCATTAAAAATTAAAATTTCAAAATGTATAAAAATTATTCAACCAAATTATTCAAATGAGAATCCACAAGATACTGAGAAAGGCAAATCTATTCCAAATGGTACTTGGAATTAATCGTAATGATGACATTAAACTTAACTCGAAGATTATAGTATGTAATATACATACATATATATATATAATTTCAAACTATAACAATTTTCGGGTTAAAACCATATATATTCTAAAATTTTGTGTTTAATTTATATAACCCACCAAGTTGTGTGTCGTTAATGACATGATCAAGTTCGAAAAACGGTTTAATCTTCTGTATAACATCTCAAATATATATCCCTGGAGATTCAACACATAGATAGGTAACACTTTGGAAACGACATTTTGAATTGGCAAGGAGATGGAGAAAATGAAGGAGAAACGGTGTAAAAGTTTAAGCCCAAAAGGCTCAAGTCTCCGTATCGGGTTCAACTTTACACTGTCGTACATAACGAAGACTAATATACGCTTTCTGCATGGAGTTTCTGGCAGTCAAGTGAAGGAGTGAGAAATCCAGAGATGGAGAGAATCCTTTTACCTTTCTCTTTATATATCTCTTTCTCTCACTTTTGGACCAATTCAACTACTAGACATACTGTTCAAAAGCACCTACCATGAAAGGTAGACACACCACGACTTTCAGATAAAACAGAGTTTTCGTAGCCCTAATTTAGTGCAGGTGTTATCCCTTTCCATTCTCTTTCCTCCCCCCCCCCCTCCCCTCCTCTTTTATCCGAGGAAATGTGACCGTCTTCTTGGTGAAGGCTCCTAAGAGACACTACTAAATTTACGTTGCGGTCTACGTACTTCAGTCAAATTCAACGTAAATTGCCGCAATTGTCGGGGAGCATTTCTCCTCTGATGAATTTTATGGGAATCGTTTAAATTTCTCTTTTTAATTAATACTAGTAATCAAAAGTGCGCTGCGCGCGTCTGCCTTCAATATTTCTTGCTTTCTTGCTTCAAAAACAACAATTTTCGATGGATCGTAAGGAACAGCTATTAATTGATGCGATATTTTCACATTCGATTCGAGATATCGCATATAGTTCGATAGTTCCGTTTCATCAGTTTTACATACAGAAAAATGTTTTCTTAATTTAAGAATGTGCAGTCACTTAATGCAAGTGACCTGCCATTTTTAAATTAAGTGACTTTTCTCACTTAAATCAAGTAACTATTTCTTTCTTAATTTAAGAAAGTAAAACTCACTTAAATTAAGTGACTTTTCTCACTTAAATCAAGTGAGTTTTCTCACTTAAATCAAGTGACTTTCCTTTCTTAATTTAAGTGATCTGCACATTCTTAAAATAAGTGACTGCACATTCTTAAATTTAGAAAACATTTTTCTCTGTGTAGTTTGAGGGGATTTTTAAAGAAGCACTCATGTTTGACGGGATTTGATGGATCGATCGTTTTTTCAAATAAAACGATGAGTCGATGCAATATCTCGCATCAAATTCGAGATATCGCATCGCACATTCGATAGTTCCGTTTCACCTGCTTCAGTTTATGACGAAAAAAAAATTATATTAGATCAAATTGAGATCAATGGTTTTTCAGATATTGATTAATCGATTCGATATCTCGCAGTAAATTCGAGATATCGTATATCATTCGATAGTTTCGTTTCACTACTTTTCATTAATTCGAGACGTAATTAAACATGATTGGATAGATCGATCAATTTCTCAAAAGATCGATTAATGGATGCGATCTCTCGCAGTAAATTCGAGATATCGCATATCATTCGTTAGTTTCGTTTCACCAGTTTTAAGTTATTCTTAGACATAAGATAGAAGTTGATGAATCGATCAGGTTCAAATATCGATTAATCGATGCGATATTCAGCATTAAATTCGAGATATCGTATTATGTTCGATAGTGTCGTTTCACCTGTTTTAGTTTGAGAATCAATAAATTTCATTCCATCATCAGATTATTGAGAATATCTGGGAAACTAAGCGAGATAGAGTGATTTTGTCTCAACCCTCTTTTGTAGCTCTTGAAATTCTCTAAAAAAAGGATCAGGATGAAATTGCCTTATCTCGCTTAATTTCCCGACATATTCTGACCAAATTGATCGAAAAAATCGATTCGTCTGAATATTTCGTATCTTCAAAAAGTTTTAATTTTTTTTATTTTTCTTCATTTCCCTTGAATTTAATGATATTCAAGAGAATTCCTAAACACGTCAAATTAAATTCATAAATTCCCCAAAATTTTCGTGTTTCAGGTAACTGTACGAGATGATGGCACTCCACCGCTCTCCTCAACAACGAGAGTTGTAGTTCAAGTAGAAGATATCAATGATCATGGCCCAGAATTCGAGCAAAAGTTCTACACAGTTCGTATACCAGCCACGTCTGACATCGATAAGCCATTGTTTCAGGTACGTGAATGAAATTCCCTTTATAAAATTGCTTTATATCCATTTATATATATATATATATATATATAAAAAACGCCCCCCTGTAGTTACAGTATTGGGATTATGTGATTTTTTTCCTGTTTTTCTCCTTCGATGATTGATTATCTTTGAATTCTACCAAAAGTCCAAAATGAAATTAACAAAGAGATTGATAACTCCCTGTAATCTTAGTTTGGCGTTTGGAAGTGAGAATATTCGTAGTTTTCTCCCTAAATATAAAGGAGCATTGGATGGTGTGATTTTTTTTTTTTTTCATTAACCAAACACATTTTCATGTGGAATTGAACAAGTAGCTTTTGCTTTTACTTTCTCCCTTTGATTAAAAGAAAAAATACAGGTGTCAGAAAAATATATGAAAAATAAACAGTAAAATTTTAATTAAAGAACATTAAAAAAGACCACAAAAATCATATGTCCATAAATGCATAATATTTCCTCTGTACAATATTACCAGAAAAAAAAAAAAAAAATAAACTAATTAATTGTGTACAAATTAATGTACCATAAATGCACAGATTAACAGGCACATTAAAAATAATAAACACGCTCGTTTTCATTTACACGGCATTATCACAATTTTACATTAAACCAAAAAAAAAAAAAAAATCAAAATAAACCAAGCAGTAAATATTTAATTAAAATCCATAAACAGTAGTCATCGTATTTCGTATTGAAACGTGAAGAATATATATTTTTAGAGAACAAATCCGGGATTCTCCTTTTTTTCTTCTTCTTTTCTTATCAAGTCAATGGAAAAAAAAAAATAAAAGATAAATTTTCAATGAAAAAAGAAAAAAATTGCGTAACTCTTCGTTTCTCGACAGAAATCGAGGAACCGCTCGAGGGCATACGATCTATCGAGTGATACCGATACATTGCTCGAGAATGGAACATGGGAGACATATAGCCCCGACACCCTAACTGGAGATCGTGTCTTCAGGGTAAGGAAATATATTGAAGAAAAAAAAAAAACGAAAAATTACAAAAAATTCGTTGAAAAACAATTAAAACGGCACGTTTAAAAAAACTCGCAAATTAAATGAAATTGACAAAAATATATATGTATATATATATTTTATCGAATGAGTATGATACGAGTAATTTAATATCTTAATTAATAATCAGGTAGAATGAGCTGAGGGCTGCAAAAAAAGAGCAGAAATGTGCGCTTCAATTATTTATTTAATTCATTAATTTTCCCCCCATTCTGTTCATTATTATCAGTATCAATTGACGGGTCATGATTCAACTGAGAAAAAACAAATTAATTGAAGATTAGTGAAGTTGATTAATTGTAATTTTCATTGAATTTCAGAGAATTTCCGTTAGAAAAAAAATTGATACACAATTTATTTTCATCCAGTAACTTTTCGAGATTTTCCATTAACAAAAGCTATTGGAACCAAATAAATTGAATATTCCAAAAAATTTTCATCGTAAATTTCCCTGTTAATTCAATGAAACCACAAAAAAAATTGATAAAATCTATCAACTTCATTATATCATCAAATTAAAAAAATTCCAATTAATTTACAAAAAAAAAAAAAAAATTAAAATTATTAATTCTCCCGATAATTCGCTGATGTTCAATTAAATTACCGGCGTGAAGTTAAAATTTCACCCAATGAATTTTAACAATAATTTTCATCTTTCTCCCCCCCCCCCTTTTTCTCGAATTCATTTATATGATAACAATGAATTATTTAAATGGAAATTGGAGCCTGCATGGTTACTTCTCATTGAGTTAATAATAAAAAAAAACTGCATTGGTAAAAAAAATAAAATCTCTAAAAAATATGTCTGTTATTGTGGCACGCAATTGAATGTCTTGAATATATGTTTTTTTTTTGGGTCTCACACAGTGATTGGCACTTAATCACGTCAAAATAATTTTTTTTTTTTTTAAACTGTTGCAATATCATCTTACCTCAATGAGCAAATCGAAATAATTCAATTGACAATAAAAAAAAATAATAATAATAATAATAACAATGATAAAAGTATGTTGCTATAAAATGCATCCCAATTCCCAGTTGGGAAATGTTTAAATGATTTTTTTTTTTTGTACGTATGTGTAACTCTCTATACGGCCACTTGGTTATAACCGACTGGTCCAAGGAACCCCGTCGTTGTTCAGTGTCAAAATGATAAGATCAAATGTCGCATGGCAAGCACACATGAGTTTTTTTTTTTTTCATCTTCTCCTTTGCCTCAAACTTCATCTTCTTCTTTGCCTCTCTTTATTCACCTTTTTTTTCATTCTTCCTCACTCACTCTCTCTCTCTCTCTCTTTTCATCAATTTTATTTTGCCTTGGAGCCACTTTACTCAGTGTCAATAAGAGACCCTGTGGGCTTTCTTTCGATTTATCTTTTTGAAATGTTCAAAGAGCATGGTGAATGAGAATGCAGTATGCTTAAATATACATTTTAATGGATACATTTGCGTCGAGATGAGGAAAAAAAAAAAGAAATGGTGCCTCTATACTTGAAGGCTTTTTCTTTTTTTTTTTTTTCGCTAAATAGCCGAGGTGAAGAGATAATCAGGGTCGGTAATTGAATGATAAATGAATTAATAAACACTGCGAACTAACAGGAACAGAATGAAAAAGAAAAATTAAAAAGTGAATGAAAATAATATTATTTGCATTCTTTTATTAAATGGAGCAACGAGATAAATGCGAATGTTGAAGGTTTCATTAATGAAGCTATTTTTTATTCATGAAGAAAGTAATATAGCTGATTTTTCAATGGTTTTTTTTTCAGCTTGTACTCCATTTAATAACGGAATTCCAATGTACACTGGACTCGGTTTATAAGGCTCCTTCGGGGGAAATTTTGAGAGATAATTTGTCACAGATGTTTATGAATGCGAGAATATTTTTACGTATCCTCGAGGCATAACTGAAGGGATTCATTTTATTTTGAATCTTAGAAATAGTTTGCCTATGAATTATTATTAATCGGGGGAGATCGGAGTAAAATGGACATTCCAATTGAACAGTTCGAGATAGAGATTTTCTGATAATTCCATTGAAAACCTGAGGAAATTTTAGGTAGAAAATATGCGTGAAAATAATTTTTCTACAATTTTTGGAAATTTTACTTTTTTCGACCAAATTTTGAAAAAATGTTCCAGAATAGGAAAAATTCACTCTTTCAGAGATATCTCCGATTCTGTTGACTGTAGCAACCTGAGATTGATCTGAAATGAAACGTGACCTGATTTCTCATCGATTCATGAAGATCATTTTTTTTTTCAATCAATTTGTCAAATACTCATAAGTCAATTTCTGAAAATTTAATTTTGTCCTCCAAGTACTTAAAAAAATAATAATTTTTTTCATATAAATCACATTAATCGAGGGAAAATAAGCTCACCTTTTATTTGAAATCAGTCCCAGGTTGCTAATAGCCGAAAGAACCAGAAGTTTTCCTTAAAAATTGAAATTTTCCAAAAACCGAAGGATTTTTACTTTAAATCTTCAGCAAAAGAAAGAAATTTTTGAATAATAAAAAAAAATAACTTCTGACATATGATTTGCATTAGAAATTTCCTCAACTTTTCAATAGAGTTGTCAGAAAAAACAGATCTCCCATATTTCTATCGATTTCAAGTAATTTCCATAGTATAAAATACCAAAGTTAATACGTGTCCGTTTTACCCCACCTTCCCCTGAATATTTGAAGGGCCTAGGCGAATTTATCATGAAACCTCTCTTTGCAGTTTACAAAATTGCCCACAAAAGAGGTTTTTTCGAGAATTTTTTCTAAAACCACTCGCTCTAAAAACATTCACCAAATTTCTTAATTTCCAAAAATACAGCCTTATACTCTGAATTCACTGTAATTAATCGCCAACAAAAAATCCCCTTTAACCCATGAAAAAAAAAAATTATTTCCAATAGGTTCTCGCAAACGACAAAGACGTGGGTGACAATGGAATGATAACATACAGCATAAAGGGCGGTAGGGGTAAGGGAAAATTTCGTATACATCCATCAACAGGAATGGTTTATTCACAAAAAGGTTTTGAAGTTGGCCAAGAGTACGAAATGCTGGTAAGCCACAAAAATTTTTACCCTGCAGAAAAATATTTCACTCCTCTCTCTCTCTCCATCAGTATAATGATTTACATGACACTCCATTTAAGATACGAGCAGCTGACAACGGTGAACCACAGAGAAGCCATCAGACCCGTGTCTCAGTTCAAGTTGTTGAAGCACCAAAAGAATCTGCGTATCCACCAGTATTCAAGGCAAATAATCAGAGTGCAGCAGTCACTGAGAGTGATGAAGTTGGTTTTCTCGTTGCACTTGTTCAAGCAACTGACAAAGACGGTGATACACTTTGGTATGATATAATTGATGGTGATAAAAGAGATGAATTTTTTATTGGCCGTGACAATGGAAATGTATTGCTGGCAAAAAAGCTCGATTGGGAGATACAAAATTTTTACAATTTAACTGTATCAGTGACAGATGGTATTTATACGGCAAAAACACAATTGTTGGTAACAGTGATAGATATAAATGATCACAGGCCAGAATTTACAGAGAACATTTACAGAGTCGAGATATCTGAGAACGTTGAGAAAGGTGAGAAAGTGCTGCAGTTACATGCAACTGACAAGGACGAGGACAAAAAGGTATTCTACAGCCTTCATTCAGCGCAGAATCAGCAGTCTCTGGAGATTTTCCATGTAGATTCAATAACTGGAACGATAACGTTAAACGATTATTTGGACCGTGAGACAATTGAAGAACACATATTGACGGTAATGGTTCGTGACCAAGGTACTCCAGCAAAACGCAATTACGCACGAGTCATAATAACAGTCCACGACCACAATGATCATGTACCAGAATTCATAACCGACCTAATACAGGGAAAAGTCTACGAAACATCACCAATTGGTACTGCCGTTCTCCAAATACATGCTATCGATCGTGATCGCGGTGATAACGCACGAATCACCTATTCAATAACATCTGGTAATGTTGGTAATGTATTCACAATTGACAGTGAACTTGGTATTATCAGAGTTGCACGAGATTTAGATTTGAGTGTAACTTCTGAGTATATATTACTTGTAAAAGCAACTGATCATGGATCACCGCCGTTGATCAATACGATACCAGTTGATATTGTCGTGACAATGGCTGACAATGCACCACCGCGATTTTTACAGCGAGAATTGGCAGCCGAGATTTATGAGAACCAACAGACTGGCACTTACGTTAAAAACGTGGAGGCAAGATCAACTTCGTCCTTGCAGTTTGAATTGATCAATGGGAATAGAGACGACATGTTCTTCATCAACCCGAGCACTGGAATCATCACAACGAAGAATCGTTTGGATTACGAAAAAATCAAGTTTTATAATTTGACAATTTCCGCCACTAATATGGCCGGTAGTTCGTCATTGTGCAGTGTTATCGTTCATGTTCTTGATAAGAATGATAATGCACCCAAGTTCCTTCAGGCTATCTACAATGGCGAGATAAGTGAGGCAGCTATTATTGGGTCATTGGTGCTGACCAATTCATCGACACCTTTAGTCATTAAAGCTGAAGATGCGGACTCTGAATTGAATGCTTTGCTGAGTTATGACATTGTCGAGGATTTACCACGAAAGTATTTTCACATTGACTCGAGTACTGGAGCTATTAGAACTGTTATGGTTCTCGATCACGAGACAATTCCAAACTTTGAATTTCACGTTAAAGTATCGGATCTTGGTAAACCAAAATTGTCGTCAGAAACAACTGCCAAAGTCATGATAACCATCACCGATGTCAATGATTGTCCACCAAAATTTTTGCACAACAATTACAGTACAACTATTCTATTACCAACTTATAAGAATGTTAAAGTCTTGCAGATAAAGGCCTATGATCCAGACAGCACGAAAGAGCCTCTGAGATACGATATTATTGATGGCAATAAAAATCAAACATTTGAAATTGATTCACAGAGCGGTATTATAACTGTACGTGATTCTGATAGAATGAAAAATTTTTATCTACTTCATGTACGTGTTTCTGATGGAAAATACTCTAGTGTATCACAGGTCAAAATTAATGTTGAACAATCGGAAAATTCGGGGCTTGTTTTTCAACGTGAAATTTATGAGGGCACAATTATGGAAAATTCAACGAAAATCATGACTGTTGTTGTTGTTAATGTACTTGGATCGGCATTAAATGAACAAATTATATTTAAAATTTTAAATCCAACTGATATGTTTGAAATTGGAAGAACTTCCGGGGCTATAAGGACAACTGGTAAACGCTTTGATAGAGAAAGTATTGAACATTATGAGCTGATTGTCGAGGCAAAGAGTCAGGCAGCGGAACGTGAAAAACCCAGAGTTGCTCATGTTATTGTTAATGTTACGATTCTTGATATCAACGATAATTGCCCGATGTTTGTTAATCTTCCGTATTATGCTGTTGTCTCGGTGGATGCGCAGAAAGGCAGTGTCATTACAAAGGTAAAAATATTTCTTATTCAATGAGGGAGAACGGGGTAAAATGGATCTCTGGTGCAAAATGATCCAGGATTTTTTTTTAAGGGAAGGACTTTATGAAAAAATGTAAAAAAAAATTGAAAAGATGCTCCAATGTGTTTTCATTGTTGAGTAATTTTTTCATTTTTTTTTTATATTAAGCTGCCTTGCAAGTCCATTTTGCCCCGGTTTCTCCTATTTCTCTAAATGTAGATACCTCATTACAAAATCGTATTCTTCAACAAAAATATTCACACCCTTTCCCCTCGAATTTTTCCCAATTTCATTCCTAGCATAAAAGCGTCAGCACACAAACTAGGTGAAATCCTCTCTTATGCTATTCTATCAGAAAACTTTACTAATAAAACTTGTCTTGTTACCCCCAAGGTTCATGCAATCGATATGGATAGTGGTGTAAACGGTGAAGTAAGATACGAACTTAAAAAGGGACACGGTGAACTATTCAAAGTCTCTCGAAAAACCGGTGAAATATCACTCAAGCAGAATCTCGAGGGCCATAATCGAGAGTATCAGTTGACTATCGCAGCATACGATGGTGGTAAGTGTTCTCACCCATCGTTCTCCAACTTTTTTTTTCTCTCTCTCTCTCATTCTGGCAATAAATCCAATCGATTCAGTTTGTGAAGTAGTAAAACAGAATGAGTAGGAGAATTTCTTGCTCATTCTGTTGGATATCTAATAAAGAACCATTCTCTTGGATGTAGAGAGAAAGATGGAAAAACCTTTATTTTTAGAAAAATTTTCAGATTAAAAAAAAAATCTCTTGAAGAATTCTCTTGTACCTTACAATTCCATGATATGGAAAATAGCAGACATCTAACAATTTTTTTTTCCTTAACAGATGAGGTATTTTTGAAAAATGAAAAATTAGCACGTGTAGAAAATTTGGAAAAACTAGTGCAATTTTTCAATTTTTTTTTATAATACTTTATTTGTTTAAAAATCTGAAAGATTGTCAGATGTGAGTCACTTTAATTATAATGTCGGTGCCTTAGGAACAAAGGGGCATGAAATCTCAAGATATCTCGAAATCTACGAATTTCCATATTTCTGGATAATTTTCAAATAGTTTGAAATAAAATTGATTTTCAATGCTTCAAGTGGCCAAAGTGGTTTCCAGAGTTTGATTTCGGAGAAATTTCCAGAAAAATTGGGGAAAATTGTGAATTTACGAAAAAATCTTGAAAAATCTCGAAATTTACAAATTTCCAGATTTTTTTTTTCAAATAAGTGTCAATAAGTGCTTATGTGTAGCACTTACGCCCCTTTGTTTCTAAGGCCATGATATAATTCCCTAGGTATTCCCAACAAGTTTTTCAAACCCATCCTTCTCCATTCACTGTTAAATTAATGAGCTAATTTATTCTGCTTATCTTTACAGGGTTGACACCGTGTTCAATCGAAGTACCAGTCAATGTAAAAGTTATTGATCGATCAATGCCAACCTTTGATAAACAATTCTACACAGCTGACGTCTTTGAAAATATTGAAGTTGACACACCGCTTTCTCTGTCAATTCAAGCAAAATCTGATCTAGATCGTAAGCTCATCTACAGTATAACGAAGGGCAATGACTTTGAGGAATTCGCACTCAATTTCAATACCGGTAAGTTCATTAATTTAAATTAAAAAATAACGAAACTTCACTCTGAAGCATCATAAACTAAGGTATCTACTTCTACCCCCTTTTATGATCCTTAAAAACATATCTCCTCCCTTGAGAAAATAAAAAAGAACAGATAAAAATGCTTTTTTACTGAGGAAATTTTTTCAAAATTAAAGTATTGTTGTATCTATCCTATTTTCGCAGCCCCTGACAATAACAATGGTCCCTGTGAGTATAAACAGACTCGTTTAAATCAGCCTGCTATATGTGTTGCTGTAAATTTTATTCAGCTCATGCAAATTATTATTCACCGTACCAAAAACTTTTTTTTTCCTTCATTTTTTTTTTTACAACGATAAATATCATTGATTTGATTAATTTTTGCTAGATAATTGTGATTTGTTTTGTTTTGTTTCCATCAGGCACGTTGTTTTCTTTTTTTTTTTTTGTTATTCATTGTTATCGCAAATCCTCTACTAACCAACATTACGCGGTGATTAACAATTTCAGATAATATAATTCAGTGGTGACGTGATAAAACGCGATCAGTCATTTTTTTATAATAAAAAAAAAAAGTAGCGGACATCTGACAATTTTGTGCTTTTTTTTGAATAGGTAAACTGTTTTAAATTTTTTTTTTTTTAATTCGCACTTGTAGATTTTCAAATTTTCTACATGCGCATATTTTTTCTTTTCTTAAGATAATTTTTCTGTTGAGTGAAAAAAATCGGAAAGTTGTCAAATGTCTGCTATTCTCAGAATTGATTTTTTCGATTATCTCGGAATCTGAGGGAAATAGCGAAATTTTCGTTATTAAAAAATATATTTACAAGAATTTTTCTGTATTCCTCGTTTCACAAGATATTCGATAGAAATTAGTAAAAAAATGAAATCGCTCCATCTCGTTTGAGCTCCTGACCACTGAAATCGATGCATGATAATGAAATTGGCACAAATCTCACATTTTTTGCGATTTTTAACAAATATTTTTTTATAAAAAAATAAATATTTAAAAAATTTGTACTTTTTTTTGAATTTTCTACACGTGTTTATTTTTCTTTTTTCAAAATAGTTGATTTGTTAAAAAAAACATAGTCAGGTATTTGCCATTTTCAGTATCATAATCGATGCATGCCACCACTTTCCCACATAAAAACCCGACTAAAATCTGAAATAACAAAAATATTCCATTAAAAGTCAAAGCTACATGTCGTTTTTTTTAATTCAATAAAAAATCGTCATCACCATTTGTCACATTCGAAAGCTTCAGTGGTCTTGAATTTTCGCTATTTCATTTTTTTATTATTTTATTAATGCCACAAAATTCATTTTATTCGCCTATTCTCGTATATGTAAACAAGTGATATTTGAGCACCAATTTTACCATCCATTCACTGAATCTGCATTGTTTGTTTCGAATACGTATTTTATATCCAGTCATCTATATCATTTTTTTTTTCACTCGTATCCATATTTCATGAAAAAGAAAAAAAAATAAAGAGAAAATGAATACACATTCACATTCATTAGTGCATTGAAAACAAACGATAAAAGTGTAATTCAATGGTCATTCACTGCTTCCATTTTTGGGTTTACAATCTGCTTTTATTCATTTTTTTTTTTTTTAAATCATTTCCTTCTCTTTCTTTTCACGTTCTTCTCTCAACTCCAAAAATAGGTACAATCTACGTTGTGGATGAACTGGATTACGAGGAAAAAAAACAATATGAACTAACAGTACGTGCAACAGACAGTGTATCTGGTGTTTATGCTGAGGTACTTGTCAGTATTCTTGTACAGGATGTGAATGATTGTCCACCAGAGTTTACACAGGACTCATACAATATATCAGTATCAGAAGCAGCACCATTTGGTACATCGATATTACGTGTCAGTACTAGAGACAATGATACCGGTAAGTTTTTATGGAAAATAAAGAAAAGAGCTTTGAGGTATTGGATAAGATTTCAAAACATGGACGAAAACTGTAAAATTTTTAGACAAATTGATTTTATTTCACCAACAATTTGAGGATATTCTGGAATATTAGTGAGATGAATCGATTTTTATAATAATGTTTTTTTTTAGAAAATTTCGAAAACTACAAAAAAGGGTGATCATGTGAATGGCTCTATCTCGCTTAGATTCCGAGACATTCATTGAAAAAACTCATTATACAATAAAATCAATTTGCCTGGAAAATTTAGATTTTTCTCTGACGTATTTAGACAAATCGATTTTATTCCATCCTCAGTTTTTTTTGGATACCCCGTAAATTAAGCGAGATAAAGCGGTTTTGCCTAAGTCTTTCTCTGCAAAAAATTTCAAGAGTTACGAAAGACTGGGGCAAAACCGCCCTATCTCGTTCGGCTTTCGAGATATTTTAAAAGAACTGGTGAAAAGATAAAACTGATTTTTGATGAAAATTCCATATTTTTGAGATATTAATTTACTATTTGCAACGAAAAACTGTTTGAAATGATTGAAACTATCGAAATTATAGAGACATACCTCAAATCACCTCTCGCACCTCATTTCCCTGAATTCACCGCTTTCAAATAGAATAATCAAACTTTGTAATTGCAGGAATCAATCAAGAAGTTATTTACGCAATACAAAACGACACACTGAACAGCAACGAGCTATTTCACATTGATCCAGACGAGGGTATAATATTTTTGAAAAGATCACTGGACCATGAAACTCATGATTCTCATCACTTCACTGTGATAGCAACTGACCGTGGTATACCACCATTATCAAGTACAGCACATGTTTGGGTAACAATAATTGACATGAATGATAATCCACCAAAATTCGAGCAACCATCATACACTTGTTCATTATCTGAGGATGCTGAACGTGGACAATTCGTTACAGTTGTAACAGCAAGTGATCCTGATTATGTTGATGATAAATTGACATACACAATAGTTGGTGGTAATGATCAACAGACATACAGTATTGATCAATCAACTGGTATAATAACATTGATCAATATGCAGAATTTTGGTGAACAAAAATTGACAATGCTGAATGTATCAGTGACAGATGGTGTCTACACAAGTTTTACACGTGTTAAAATTGAAATATTACCAGCAAATCGTCACAATCCAAAATTCTCAAATCCACTTATTGAAATAACAGTTATGGAGAATCAATTACCCGGTAGATTAGTAACAACTGTTCTAGCAATTGACGATGATTTTGGTGAATACGGTCATGTAACTTATACAATACCATCGGCAATGATGCGCGACATATTCGACATAAATCGTATCAGTGGTGAGATAATAACAAAGAAAAAATTGGATCGTGAAACGAAAAAATTCTATGAAATACCAGTTATGGCAATTGACGAGGGCGGTAGATCTGGTTTCGTTATAGTAAGAATTAAAGTTGGTGATGAGAATGATAATCCACCTGTATTCCTTCTTCGCGAGTACAAAACATCTGTTCACAGCAATGTAACAAAAAATGTGCCATTTGCACGTGTTCGAGCCTATGATCTCGACGACGAGGAATCATCAAAAATTGTTTATTCAATTTACGAGCCTCAAAATTCAGAGATGAAAAAATTATTTGGCATTGATCCAGATACTGGCTCTGTTTATCTATTGAAAAATGCATCACCACTTGAGAATCAATTGTTTGAATTTTTCATACGTGCAACTGACAAAGGTCAAAATCCACACTATGCCGATGTTCCATTCAGCGTTTATGTTATGAGTCCACTTGACACTCCGCCTTTATTTGAACGCAAAGAGGATAAATTTTTTATATCCGAGGCATCACCAATTGGTACACCAATAACACGACTCAAAACAGTGACTAACAGCACAGTTACCTATCGTATTTTATCTGGCAATGATGAGACTCAGATGTTTGCAATTAATAAACAGGGTCAAATAACACTTGCAAGAAGCTTAGACCGTGAAGTCAAGGACAATCATTTAATCGCCGTACTCGCTGAAACTGATTCAACTCCACCACTAACAGCACTGGCGGAAATCTCACTTCAAGTACTCGATGAAAATGATCATGCACCAAAATTTGAGAGTAATCCGTACACAATAACACTTGCTGAAAATGTAGAGGAGGGTACATCTATCCTCAAAGTTATTGCGCATGATGAAGATTTGGGTAATAATGGAGAAGTTAGATACTCATTCGGCAATGACATTGGTGAATTGGCAAATGTCTTCACTGTTGATGCTTACACAGGCTGGATATCGACTCTCGTCCAACTCGACAAGGAAAAGCAATCGGAATTTAAATTTCAAGTAGTTGCTACAGACAATGGTAATCCAAAGCACTTTGCACGAACTACTGTTAACGTTAAATTGAAGGATTACAATGATAATTCACCGGCATTCGTCAGCGACAAATACGAGGCATCAGTGAAAGAAGACGCATTACCAGGTACTGTTGTCGTTAAATTAGTGACAATAGACAAAGACATTGATCTAAAAACTCCCGTAGAATTCTACATAACTGGCGGTGATCCAAGATCACAATTTCAAGTTAGATCAACTGGTGAAGTTTACGTAGCTAAATCACTGGATCGTGAAACTATCGACAAATATGAATTGAACGTAGTTGGTACTGATGGTAAATTTGTTTTTGATACAAGAGTGACGGTTAAAGTTTTAGATGTTAACGACAATCCACCGTATTGCCTGAGATACAGATACAGAGAGATTTTATCAGAGGGATCACATCCAGGCACTTATGTACTGACTGTTTTGGCAACGGATTACGATGATGAGTCGAATGCAAAGCTACGTTTCTATCTGACAGACGATAACAATGGTGATCACAACGACAAATTCTCGTTGGATCAAGATACCGGTGTACTCAAGACAATTGGACAATTAGACAGAGAGACACAATCGAGATATTCATTGACAGCACACGTGCAGGATCGTGACAAGTCATTCTGGGAGTGTTCATCGCAATTAGAAATAGTAATATCCGATCTAAATGACAATGCACCACGTTTTACAATGTCTTCCTACAGTACAGCACTACCAGAAGACGTTAAAGTTGGTACACTTGTTACTAAAGTGCATGCAACCGACAACGATATCGGTATCAATCGTAAAGTTAGATACGAGTTCGTTGATTCAGCAAATGGACACTTTTTGATAACAGGAGACAGTGGTATCGTGACTCTTGCCAAACCACTGGACCGTGAAACCAAGGAAATGTACAATTTAACAGTGAAAGCTATTGACCAAGGCACTCCCCAATTATTTAGTACAGCAACTCTCATCGTCAATGTCCAAGATATCAACGACAATCCCCCGGAATTCATGACGAAATCATACTTTGCAAGTGTACCAGAAATCGATCAAATTGGTGCTGAAGTAGCACGTGTTGTTGCTATATCAAAAGACACAGGAGTTAATGCAATTGTCTATTATTCAATTGTCGGTGGTAATGAGCACAAGAAATTTAATATTGACAATAATACTGGTATAATATCAATTGCCGAACAATTGGATTACGAGAGAGCACGTGATTATTTCTTAACGATTCAAGCTATTGACGGTGGTATACCACCATTGAGAAATTATGCAACAGTCAATATAACTGTCACTGATTGCAATGATAATGCACCGATTTTCAATCAATTAAATTATCGTGCTACAGTCAGAGAGGATGCTAAAATTGATGACGAAGTGACACGTGTATTTGCTAATGATCTTGATAGCAATGATAATGGTAATGTGACGTATACAATTGAACGTGGTGATCGTTTGCGGCAATTTAAAATTGATAAATACAGTGGTATTATAACAGTTGGTGGTCCATTGGATCGTGAAACAGTCGCGAATTACGATCTTGAGGTGCACGCAAGAGACAGCGGTAAACCAACGCTTGAAAATTTTGTTATTGTCAATATCGAAATAACAGATGCCAATGACAATCCGCCTTTGTTCTCCCAGCAAAATTATACAACGGTCGTGCAGGAGGACTGGAAAGTAGATCATCAAGTGCTGAAGTTTGTCGTTACTGACGCTGACATAGCGCCAAATGCTGAACCCTACACCTTTGATTTCCGGTCTGGCAATGATGGTAATGCATTTAGACTCGAGCAGGATGGTACCCTGAGAACTGCCATGAAATTTAATAGCCGTGTCAAGGATCGCTACTTGCTGCACATAAGAGTATTCGACAATGGCAGTCAACCACTGTACTCGGACGCATGGGTATTGGTAAAGATTATCGAAGAATCCCAGTATCAACCGTCAATCGTACCACTCGAGATAATCATAAACTCGTACATGGACGAGTATCCAGGTGGTGTAATTGGCAGAGTATATGCCAGTGATAACGATCAGTATGATACACTGCAGTACAGCCTGAATCCATCATCAATGAATGGTGAATTATTTACAATTGACAAGGATGATGGTACACTTGTTGCATTACCAAGGCTAGATGTTGGTAAATATCGTATTAATGTCACTGTATCAGACGGTAAATTTTATCCACATGAAATCATCAAAATTGACGTTGAACTCATTAATGACAAGATGCTTGATAATTCTGTTATCATAAGATTTCGCGAAGTTAGTCCGGAGGATTTCATACTGAGGCATCGAAAGGTATTTTTGAGGACCATTGGACACGCTATGAATTGTCGATTAAAGGACATTATTATTATAAGCATGCAAGCATCGATAGATGATAATGTCAATATCATTAAATCACGTAATGTCAGACAGGTGATGAACAATGATCTGGACCTGTTGTTTGCTGTACGTAAATCGAATCCAATTCTTGGTGGACCTGGTTATTTTTCATCAGAGAGTATTCGTGAGGCACTTAATCAACACATTGAAGAACTCGAGGGATCCACAAAGCTCGTTGTCGAAGAGATCGTTAGATTCAAGTGCAGCAAGAGCCACTGCCTCTATGGTGATTGTACCGAAAAGATTTATCTCGATCAAACCCAAATAACACCGATATCAATTGATATCATGAGCTTCGTAGCTCCAAAGTATCGTCACAAAATCGAGTGCAAATGCAAAGAAGGATATGCTGGTAATAACTGTGAAATTGTCGTCAACGAATGTGCAAATGATCCTTGTCCATTATTCAAAGTCTGTATCCCAGATTCATCGGTTCAGGGCTACTCGTGTCAGTGTCCAGAGGGTTTTGCCGGTCCAACATGTGAAATTGACATGTCCAAGTGCCACGACGAGTCGTGTTATGTCCCGAGAAATCCAATATCATTCAGCGGCAAGAGTTATGCGCGTTATAAAATCGATACATCTCTGATTAAACAAACAATTGAGAATCATCTGAGTTTATCATTGAGAATAAGAACAGTACAACCAACTGGTAATCTGATGTATGCAACTGGTAAAATCGATTACAATATCCTAGAAATTGTTAATGGAGCTGTTCAGTACAAATTTGATTTGGGCAGCGGTGAAGGACTGGTGCGTGTTAGTAGCTTGTTTATCAGCGATGGACAATGGCATGAAATTCAATTGGAACGTGACAGTAATACAGCGCGTTTGACTGTTGATGGTAAACATGTTGCACATGGTTCAGCACCTGGTATCAATGACATATTGAATCTTCAATCAGATGATTTGTATCTTGGTGCTGAGGTCCATCAGCATCCGTCTATACTCGGTTATGATGATCTGCAGAAAGGCTTCATCGGCTGTATGGATGATGTTAAATTATCAAAGATCCCAGTGCCGATGCACATGAGTGGTGCCAGCAGTGTTGCTGTACTAAAACGCTTTGCAAATGTTGAATTTAGCTGTGATACTGCCACAATTCTCGTACCACCGGGTATTTGTGGCTCTCAACCATGCCAAAATGGTGGAACATGCAAAGAAATCAATGGCGATAATTATGAGTGCCAGTGTCACGGCAGATTCACTGGAATTGCGTGTGAAATTGATACTGATCCATGTGCATCAGCACCGTGTTTGTATGGTGGTAGATGCAAAGTACTTCCGGAGGGCGGTGATTATACCTGTGATTGTACTGATAAAAGTTTGTCCGGTAAACGCTGCCAATTTGGAAGATACTGCAGTCCAAATCCCTGTTTACATGGTGGTATATGCGAAGAGGGTAATAATGGACCAATCTGCAAGTGTCATGGATTCACTGGTGAATTATGCGAAATTGATATCAATGAGTGCGATAAAAATCCATGCAACAATGGTGGTACCTGTGTCAATGATATCGGCAGCTACCAATGCATATGTCCAACTACAATGACTGGTAATAATTGTGCTAATTCTGTATTCTCAACGCCTATTATCTCGGAACATTTCAACATAACTTGGGAGCAGTTAATGTGGATATTGATTGCCCTGGCTGCTAATATATTTCTCATTATAATCTTCATTACGTACAGAAAAATACGTAATAAGAGAACGAGAGCAAGAGCTAATAACATCAATAATGAAACGAGGAAGCAGATTGTACTGAACTCGGCTAGACCAAATGATCATGAGTTCAAGCGAAGCTCAAAATTGAGCAATCTGGAAGTGATACAGGTGAGAAAATTTTCTTTGCAATAATTACGTGTTTAGTTTTCATTTTTTTTTTTTCAATTTTTTTTTTAAATTATTTTCTCGAAGCATGAGAGTCTTCGAAGATTGTTACCGCAGATCGCAGCTGAAATTATTCGTTTTTGCAAATTTTCCGTTGCTTCTCTCGTTTTTACTCCGTTTTTTTTCCATTATTTTCTGTTTTTTTTTTTTTCTTATGGAGAAAAATCCTTAATTCTGAAAAAAACAACTTTCATCCAATTTATCTGCAATTATTGGATTTTTTGTGTGAGAATGGTTTTTTCTTTTGGTTTTTGAAATTTTTTTTTGCAGAGAGAACCTCCCCAATGTCCTCCTAGACCCGCATCCTATACCCCAAGCTCAAACAACGAGCCAACAGCATACAGCAATACAGCAGCAGTGGCATTAAATAATCTCGATACACTACGTAGTTATGGAAGTGCTGGTGATGAATTAGAAAATTTTCCACCAGATTATTTGAGAAATTTAAATAGAAGTACACCAGTACCAAATCAAACATTAACAATAGCTAATACAGTTATTGGTAATGCAACTGGAAGTGATACGGACAGTCTACATAAGCCAACTTGGCAGGAACAGATGCATCTTGCTTCATTTATCACGGATAATGCAAAAATTAAGAATGGTAAGTAGAGTGATGATGATGAAAAAAAAAAGAGATTAAACAAAAGCGAAGAGAAACCATTAAAAAAAAAAATACTAATCAAACTGTCTAGATTAATTCTCAAATAATTACACGCGGCTTCTTTTATTATACTTTACTTTAATTTCGCTTGCTGCATGCATCGGAACGTAGCTTTTCATTTCATTTCAATTATTCATCTGAAATTGAGAACATGAAAGAAAATTCCTTTTTTTTCATTCTATCATTTCGGATGAATCTATGATTTAAAAAAAAAAAATTTTATATTTTATTCATTTCAATTTTTTCATTTATTTATTTATATTGAGTCTCTTTGCCTGGGTGTGGCAAGAAAGTTTAATTATTAACAATTAGGTGTGTCGTGTGTGTACTAACAGACCTGAAACGAGCGAGCCCAGTGGTACCAGAGCTGACCACTGGAGGACTTCTACTAAATTCAACGAGGCGTCTAAATCACGGGGGTGGGACCTCCGTAGCATCCCTATCATCTGTAGAGGATGATCCTCGTATCGTAGGTGGTAAGTCGTTGCGCTAAATGACAAAAAAATCAGGATGAAGAAAATATTAAGACAAAAAAAAAAAATGATGCCTCTGTACTCTCTGCGCGTAACCGGTGGCTTATACCTGTAGTTATTGAAGTAAAAATTCTTTGAATTTCTCTATTACTATCATCTTCACTGCTGGGTACTTAAATAATCTCTCTGTACATAGTCGTTTATCTATCGATGATTTCTTCTTATTGTTTAGCATGCTGTGTGTTTTTTATTTTACAATTGGTATCTTTAATTAATTCTAGGGTATCACTGGGACTGCTCAGATTGGGTCAGGCCGAGTCAGAATCCTCTTCCTAATATCACAGAGGTACCTGGCAGCGAAGTACCAGACTCATCGAGCTTCCACAGCAATGAGAGTAACGAGTCAAACACTCATCAGTTACCATCGAGTACGTATCAAACTAAAAAAAATTAAAGTTTTCAGATAAATGCATTTTATTCTATCATCAGGTTTTTAAAAATATCTTAAAAATTGCACGAAATAGAGCGATTTCACCGTATTTTTTTTTTTTTAGAAATTTCAAAAATTACAAAAAAAATATCAGAACAAAATCGCTCTATTCCAAAGTAATCTTCACAAAAATTTTGAAAATTCTTAAATATCTTAAATACCGAAATGTATTTGATGAAAAAAAATGATTGTGGAATAGTCATTGAATCAATTGCAGAATCCGTTAGTGGCCACGGTTTCCGATAATGCACCAGTAATTAATAATTATTTTACAAATTTCTCACTCACATTAAAATGAATTGAATATTAAATAATATAATTGAATTATATTCAATAATCAACATAGTTGTTGCCTTTGATTTGTCGAAAACTAGCTCTAAAATATCAGAAATCAGGACCACCACGATAATGCCTATTTTTTTTATTGAAAAAAAAAAAAAAACGTGAATGAATTTTTCTCATTTTCACAGTGCACGGTCCAGTAGATCCAACACGTGATATATCAACATTGAATGAAGACCAAGAATCCGAATATATCGGTGATTCCGAGTGTGGTACTGAATTTTCAGAGCACTATAACTGCCCAGAAACACAACGACTAAATCCACTTGATAGCGGTGGTGAAGGTGAATACAAATATAAAGATACTGATAGCTACCTCAGGCATCCAAACTCGTATCTACCGCATTACAATATACATACTGACACGGAGAACGAGATAAATCCGCTCAATGGCCGCCTTAGTACACTTGAATCTGACGACGATGATGAAGATGATGACGATGTAGTGCCTTATGGTTTTCCAAGCATAAGACGTAACAGATGTAAAGGCGATGATAATGATGATATTGGTTCTGTTATAACAACACTTGAAGAGAGAAATTCACTTCTTGGTGGTGGTACTAGTAACAGCGATTTATCAACAAATTTGTGCGAAATTGATGACTCTGAGTATGAAATTAATGATGAAAAAAATAATGGACGTATTTGGTTAAATGGTAATGGTGTTACACAAACATCTGTGTGACAATTGTTAGTGGATATTATTTTATTTTCTATAAATTGATAATCTGCGTGGCATCATGATAGAAATTTAAAGAAAAAAAAGTATAATGAAGAAAATTCATCAATATGCAATTACTGTAAATAACAAGTTTTATGATTATTGGATAGAATTATTATATTGCTTGGCAGCTACTTGATGAGAGACTGAATTATTAACGATTCAATCAACTGCCGTAGTAGAACAAACTTTTTTCCTCCTTTCATTCTTTCTTTCACATTTTCATTTTTTTTTTTCATTTCTGAACATTTTGCTGAATTATTAAATGCAATTTTTTTTTTGTACAGACAAGTACTTAATCCCTTTCTTTTCAATATTATTATTATTTTCAAGCATTTTTTCAATAATTTGCTGTCGAGTGGAAAATGAAGGAATTAATGGGACGATAGTTAGTGAATTGAAAGTTATTAATTTTTTTCACAAAAGAAAAATTTATTCCCTGGCAATTTAAATGAAAAAAAAAAATTATAGACCAATGATTATTTATTAAATTAATCAGTAATTAGTTTTTCTACGTTTTTTTTCGAGAATTATTATTCATTTTTTGATTTATAAAAATTTATAATGCCAATGAATAAATTCCAGCGCAACAGGAATCAAGTATAGATATAATGAAACTTTAATTGTATTTTTGCTAACTATTAACCTGATCTTTATTTTCAATACGTGTAAAAAGAGAGTAAAAAAGAAAGAGAGATGAAAAAAAAAAAAAAAAAAAAACCATGGACTACTTAAACTATTAATTATAAGAAAGAAATGAAAAAAAGAAAAAAATAAACATAATTTATAGTGTAGTTAATGGAGCAATCGGCGGATTGCTCTCTCGACTTTGATAAATAAATTAATAAAGTATAAAAAGAGGAGTAAGAAACAAGATAATTTAAATTAATATAACGCACCCGTTCTGTGCGTTAAGAACAGAAGTTAATAGTTGAAAGATATAAATAATTGAAGATAAATGAATAAAAAAAAAATATTTTTACTGTGATGATAATAATGTTTATACGATTATTAAAAAAAAAAATGGAAAAAGAATAAATATAACTTGTATCATAATAGTAATCGCGTTATGCAACGTTTTATATAATTAATTAATAATGAAAAATCTCAGTAAAGGGTGAAAAAAATTGAAATATCATGAAACATTTTGAATAAACGTACGCTCTGTATGTAGTATCTGTTGTCTAATTGACAATGCGTTCCTTCCAATCTCAATTAATTAGATAATTAAAAAAACAATTTTCGTCAACTGCCAGTGAATTTCTGAATTATATTCATCCTTATTTTTCCATTATTCTCTCAGTTAAAAGAAATCATCAGAAATTCTTTTTTTTTTCTATAAATGTATTTTTCCTTTCAATAAGACTGCATTGTAATAATCATTGTATTCATTTTTTTCATGATTCAATAGCAATGCGCACTCTCATTTTTCATGATTTTTCTATAATTCAATTTTTTTCAATCATCTGAATGAATGGAAATAATGTCTACACTTAACTGCCAATTTTTCAAAATGCCATAAAAGTAATTACATTAATAATTGACAATGTGAGATTGTAATTTTTCTACAGCCCTTTTAATTTTCTATTGAATATGATTTTCTTAAATAGTAGAATTATCCATTAATTTCCGAAGAATTATAATAACGGCAGCTTTAAATTTTTTTATTTTCTTTTTTCTGGTAAAATTAAACGGAGAGAAAGAGTAAATTTATGGATATTTTATACATGAATTATTCTATCAACGCTACTTTATGTTCCTAATTATTATTGAGCCTGCTAAAGTTGTGTCATGAGTGTGCTGATTGAGATGAAAATAAATGTGAAATAATACTGTGGAAAAATTGCATTAATCATGAAATAAGCAGGGTGAATTTTTACGTTGACCAATGTAGAAAAATGTGAAATTGTCAAAACTAAAAAAAAATAACAAAAGGAATAATAAGTGAATATAATTGCGTAGAGCTATCAATAGTGCAAGCGAATGATGAATGAATAATTGAACATTTTTTACGACCGTGCCTCTCTAGCTGAATTTTGTGCAGAGTGAAGCAATTCAGTGATAAAGTTGCGGAGGCAACTGATTCGAAAAAATCACGTGCGGTTAATTTAGAAAATATCTCGGATGGAAATTTAATTCCGGATGATTTTAAAAATAGTAGACACAGTTTTTTTTATCTTTCCTCAAAAAAATGAATTATTTGAAGAAAAAAAGAGATATGCAAATGCAGAAAATTCAAAAAACTATAGGTGCAAATTTTTTAAATATTTTTTCTTCGTAATAATTCATTTGTTTACAAAAATTCGAAAAATAGTTAGATTTTTGCTAATTTCCCAAACCCAGCCAACTCACAGATATTTGCAAAAAAAAAAAACTGAAAATAATACTTTGGCTTATTTTGATTTTTCAACTTTATCACTGAATTGAAATGAATATTAAAAAAAAGAGAATTGTGGGATGCAATTGAAACCCTAGATAATTTATTCTATATTAGAATGAGTTGATGAGAGAGAAAGAGTGTATAGTTTTTATTTAATTGAAAAAAAAAAATGAAATTATTGTATCACAATAACACATTCGGCTAAACTGTGAAAAATTACGTTGCACAGTGTTGCACGGTCGAATTTAATAAAATTATATAAATTATTATATATAAATCCTTACGTAATAAGAATTTCATTTTGAGTGAGCTTTTTTATAACATGACGAAAAAAAATAGGAAAAATTGAAAAGAACAAAAAAAAAAAAACAAAACATGAACAAATGTTGATGAAAAAAAAGTCTTCAGAATCATTTCACTTCCGTGGTACACGTGTACCTCATGTATTTCCTGAAATCCAACATGTCGATGCTATTAATTTTATTATTTCTTTCACATAATCATCCGTACTTCAACAATTCCATCGATGGAATTATCATAAATCATTATTACTGCATCGACAAAATTCTATCACCTCGTGAATTGTATTTATGATAAAGTCATTAGATTATTACTGAATGACAACAAAAAAATGGGTACAATTACTTGAATACTTTCCTATTAATCATTCCGAGATAGACCTGAGCATAGGATACATATCGATTAATGAGCAAAAGAATGAAACGTTGAATCAAAAAAAAAAAAAAAAAAATGAGTTGAAAATGTCAGTAAAGTTTGATTGTCTATTAAGGCTCTAAATTCATTTGTAATATATCAGTTTATTGTAATAAACAAAGTGAATCTTGCCTATGATAAATTATTTATTTCCTATCCTGCAGTGCGAGAATTTAATTGCATTTTTGCATTTGCAAGGACTGAGTGAAACCATGACTTCAAAATGAAGTCGACTTTACGTGAATTCAGTGTCTGATTTTAATGACTTCAAGCACTAATTAACGTGACTTCAACGTGCATGACTGCAATTCAGTAGTGAAGAGATAAAACAGGATAAATCGACTTATCTTTGAGGTCATTCCGAACGAAATATCTCGGAAACTAAGCGAGATAAGGTGATATTACTCATCTGTTTTTACAGAGAATTTCAAGAGTTACAGAAGACTTTTAGGGCAAAATTCCACTTTCTCGGTTATTTTCTAAGGTATTTCCGAAAAATTTAATGAGAAAAAAAGAGACTTATCTCGTTTTACCTCTTCACTACTGAATTGATTGCCAATGACTCCATCAATTTGTAGTCAGTGACTTCAAATAGAATGAAGTCATTGAAATCACAATAAATCAAATTTTTCGAATAAAAAAGAGTGAGTGGAAAAGAGTTTTTATCATATTGGAACAAAATTTTTTTATATAAATTGACACATTATAATATTTAGATGTTTTCCATTGGGAACATTATCTAACAACCTTGAAAATATTATTAAGTAGTTTTGAATCTGCACACTCAGTTATCACAGGAGGGGAAATAGTTTTTCGATACTATTCAATATCGATGCGCACCCATGTACACTGATTGCCTCTAATTTTTAACAATTTGTGCTTTTATCTAAAATATACCAGTGGCAAAAAACATTCATTTTCGTGACTTCAATTGATTTCAAGTGACTTCAGTGATTTTACTGATTTCAATGACTTCACTTGATTTGAAATTGACTTTATCACGATATGGCGAGCCACTCCTCGATTTTTCCTCTATTATTATCCCCAATTTGAATTGACAGCGCGGCAAACTGTGAGCGAAGGTGCTGCCGTCTGGTAAGAGCGGGAAAAATCGATTGCTATCACATAAAGTTTGAAAAATTATAAAGATATCCTTCTTGCAGCCCTTGGAATTATCTACAAAAAAAAGTCTCTCAATAAATTTTCGTAAATTTCAATTTTGCCCTTTTTTGATGAGCAAATAAAATCGAGAATACAGATGAAATCATTCAGCTTTATTACCAAATAAAGACAATCAATTCAATGACAACTTTAGTCTTCTTCAGATCCTGAAAAATATGAAATATTCAATGTTTCCTCAGATATTCAGTCTTGATTTTCAGAAGAAAAAAAACTGTTCCCGTTTCTTCTTCAATTTTAAATCCACTTCATTTGTTGTTCACGTGTACCTTTGAACATTTCTGGTTCGCACTGTCTCACCAATGTTGTGTAAGGCTTGTGACACATCTGAGAGTCCAGTGAAGGATAATAGTGTCGATAGCACACGTAGCTGATGAAAAATCCAATTGATGAACCAACTGCAACGTCTATTTATTTCAAAAAACAGAAAATCATGAGTGAACATGAGAAAAGCATTTTTTTTTTAAATAAAACAGAATACCTTGCCAATGATGATGATAGTCGCAGGTTCTACTGAGTGCAATGCCGAGGGCAGAAATAAGAGGAAAAATAAATATACACAATTTCCAGGAGCTCCCTTTCCCTCGAATTCCAAACGTTTTGAATTTTCCAGCCAAGTACAGAGCAACGAATCCGAAACTTACAAATGCAACTGAAAAAAATTGAATTACTCGTAAAATACAAAGATCACTTTCATCAATCGAAGCTATTACTTCAGCGGATAAATAGCGAAACTAAAATCCCAAAGTCATATTTGTGATAAAAAATTACTCTGAAAGAGAAAAAATTAATTACGCCGTTATTTAAAAAATTTTCCTGATGAAAATATTTGAGCGGATGATGTTTCACCATTTTCCCAATGAATTAATTCACAAAAATAATAATTTACACGAGGAATGTCCACTTGGGAATGATTTTTTTCCGTCTCTAACGACATGAGGATCTCCAGTACACTGGAAATCAATATTGGCTTGTCCGTCTGGAAAACAGCGCCAAAAGAAATCCGGCCTTGGTCTGCCTATAATGAAAAAAATCCATTGTTTACGATAAAATAATGTAACATTCATGATGAACAGTATTCACTATTAAACAATACATTATTAAAAGTATTTACCAACAATGATTTTTATCATATCAGTTATAACGCCATTGAGGCCTAATGCTAATGTCACTGATAATGTTCCTTGATAAAAATCTTCTTTGTCTCTGTGATTTAAAAATGACAATGCAAGAACTGCTATAGGTGTGATGAACACTAATGGCTGAAAAATTAATTGAATTATTAATAATTTTCCATGAGAAATCGCATGGATAATTCTGTAGAGAAGAGGTAAAACTGGATAAGCCTTCTTTTTATTCATCATTTTGAGAATATTTCAAGGAATTAAGCGAGATGCAGCCTTTCTATACGAATTCGTTTCTATAACTCTTGAAATTCTCTACAAAAGCTTTCCAACTGATGTAGCTTTTTCTGCTAATACTTTAGAAATATGCTTCCGAATGGAAGTGATATAACTTTTTTCAAGCCATCATTAAAATATCAAATTTTGGAAAAATTGATGAAAATGGCAATAACTCGAGAACTAATCATGCAGATAAGCTCAAAATTGTCAGGCATCTAACTGATACAACTCTGGAGATAATAACATCAGTTGAATAGTTTCCAGCAATTTCATTAAAAACTGATTTTTCAAAAAATGGACATATCTCAAGAAGTACTGATCGGATTCCCTTCAAATGAAGCTCAAAAAATAGAGTTCGTCGAGAGAAAGTTTTTCACGAAATATAAAACTTCACACAGACACAGACATGCGCTAAAAATATCACTTTCTCGCTATTTAGATCATTTTAAGTATCTTCTACTAGAAAAATTACAAATGTGAATTCTCATGGTTATATAGCTTCCATTCGGAAGCAAAAAGGCAGAGAATAAGAAGAGCGCGTATCTTCGTTAATTATCAAGATACTCCATCGAAAATGTTCAGAAAATCAAATCGACTGATCCTATTTCACCTCTTCACTACTGAATTTGATGATTTACCCATAGAATTGTCGTTGGAATGTAGGAAGGTGATCGGGGATTTCTGTAGAGCCACAATTCATCATCATGGATTTTTCTGTTGAAAGGTTCTGTCTTTTCCAGCGTCCTAATTGAACACATAAATAGAAAAATTATAAATTCACTCAGTTCAAATTTTTATAATGATTTTTTTTTTTGAATAACGAACACGAATAATACTGCTAGAAAAACCCGCAGAAATACATCGAACCAAAATCCAATTGTTCTCTCGACTCCACGCAGTGTGCTCATTGTTTATCGTTCAAATATTATCATCCATACTGTTCGTAATTTTAAAAAAAATCCCATATGACACTTGTCACGTCAAATAAACATGTGTAAACATATTAAACTGAATGCAAAATAAATGACGTGTACGAAATTTTCCTCTGCAAAGAAGGAGAGAGCTAGGGAATCTCGAATACAAAATCGCCATTTTGAAAAATTGAATTTCGTATCTCGAATCGAACACACAGTGCCATTGAGTAATCGACTATATCGACTATAAGGAGTATTTGCCAGATATTAAAGGGGACATTTCCAACGCTTATAGAAAATCTTCAACAGCAAAATTTGCTATATTTTTTATAAAAAAAATATTGTTTTTAAGAATCATTAAAATTTTAAATGAAAAATAGAAATCTACACTAATCAACGGAGGCGGTCGCAAGCAGCACTAGTTTTATTTAAAAGCCGGAAGTTTGATGTTCTTTTTTCAATCGATCCAAACGGAAACGCAGGTGCTGCCCCCTCGTGCAGCTCTCTCATTCTTCCTTTCTTTCGTGACTCTACTCACCAGAAAGAAGAGTAACGTAAGTATTTCAGAATATTAATAAATTTTTTCAATTATTTCATATAAAAATTCTGTAAAATGCATTGTTTCAATTTTATTCAAACGATTTTTAAAAGTGAAAGCACAAAAAGTCGAGACTCTGCTCTTTTTTTATTATCAAATACGAATGCCACGTGCATGTGCTGAAACTTTGGTTAGAATCTCACTGTCATCTTGAATAAATTCAAAAAATGATTTAATAAAAAAATTCTTCAATTTCCTTATTTTTATTAAATAGAATGGCGGACGCTGCTCCAGCCGCTCGTGGAGGATTCCGTGGTGGTTTTGGTAATCGTGGTGGTGCTGGAGATCGTGGCGGCCGTGGTGGTCGTGGTGGACGCGGTCGTGGCCGTGGACGTGGCCGTGGACGCGGTAAGGAAGACCAGAAAGAATGGATTCCAGTCACCAAACTTGGACGTCTAGTGAGAGATGGAAAAATTCGTTCACTCGAGGACATCTATCTCTTTTCACTTCCCATCAAAGAGTACGAGATCATTGATCAGTTCATTGGACCATCTCTAAAGGATGAGGTTCTCAAGATCATGCCAGTTCAGAAGCAGACACGTGCTGGTCAACGTACTCGATTCAAGGTAATTCAAAATTCCAAAAAGCAAAAAATAATGTTGATTATTTTGTGAATATTTTTGAAAAAATTGAATTTAGGAGAATTTTTCATGACTTTTTTTTGTAAATAACGAAATTTACTGCAACAAAATTCTCTCGACAAATTCCTTTGAGTTCAATTATTTTCAAGATATTTACGGAAATATCTAGATGAAGTCAGTTGCAAATTTGTCGAGGAGAATAAATAAAAAAATTGACAATCACAAATTTTCTAACAAATTGATGGTATTTTGTCACCAGTTTTTTTTTTTTATGTCTCAGAGAATAAGCGAAATGGGGCAATTTTTCCCGGATATTTTTTGTGAAGAATTTCAAGAGCTACGAAAGAAGCTGAAGGCAAAATCGCTCCATCTCGTTCAGTTTCCGATTTTTTTTCAAAAGAAACTGATGATGGAATGAAATCGATTTTTCTGAAAATTTTATACTCTTGGAAAATTAATTTCAAATTCTGTTAATATTATTATTGAAACAAGTAGATTCCCATAATAATGTTAAGAGTCTTTTTTAATTGAATTCTTTTTCTAATCTATAGTAAAAGAAACTCTCTTGTTAAATTCTCCTCAGCCCAACAAACATGTCTGTAAAACGTTGAATCCGCAATTTACATTTTTTTCTCATTTAAATTACGTGATAAATTAAATCATCAATCATTTTTTTCTTTTCCAGGCATTTGTAGCTATCGGCGACAGCAACGGACACATTGGCCTCGGTGTCAAGTGCTCCAAGGAAGTAGCAACAGCCATTCGCGGTGCTATAATCCTCGCTAAACTGTCAGTCGTACCAGTACGTCGTGGCTACTGGGGTAATAAGATCGGTAAACCCCACACAGTACCATGCAAAGTAACTGGCAAATGTGGATCAGTCCAAGTACGTTTGATCCCAGCTCCAAGAGGTACTGGTATTGTCTCAGCACCAGTACCAAAGAAGCTACTTCAGATGGCTGGTATCGAGGATTGTTACACATCAGCACGTGGGTCAACCTGCACACTTGGTAATTTTGCTAAGGCAACTTATGCAGCTATTGCCAAGACTTATGCATACCTTACACCTGATTTGTGGAAAGACATGCCACTTTCTGAGGCACCCTATCAAGAACACGCTGACTGGCTGTCCAAGAATCATCGTCCTGTAGCTGGTCAAAGACCCGCTGAAGTTGTTTAAAAGAGATTGTCAATAAAATGATTCCTCCTTAGAGAACCGCAATCAATCTTTTTCATTATTCAATCCTTCCCTTGATATTTACTCCTTTTTCTTCAATATTTTAAATCTTAGCGAAATTTTTTTGATTAGTTTTTTTTCATTACTGAATTTTTAGATTCAGAGGAAAATAATTTTTACTACAGACAAAATATGTAAATTAATTTAAAGGATCAAAAAATAACATCTCAACATGATCTGGTGTACATTGACTTCGTTTATTGAAAAAATTATGTAAAATCAAAGTTTTCTTTTAAAAACCAGACAAAGATTAGAATGAATTCATATTAATAGTAGAGCAATGAAAAGAGTTTCATTAATCGCAATATAGTAGAATATGAAAATTTCTTTATCTCGCGTCAATTTTGATAATGCCATGGTTGCCCCGGTTTCTGACAATGTCCCAGTAACTGAAATTTTTCACAAATTTCTCAGTCATATCCAAATGTACAGTAGATTCTTTAATATCGTCACCTTAGAATCAAAGGTGTGTAAGTGCTATTCTTATACATAGGCACTTACGCCTCTTTGTTTCTGAGGCGACGATATTTAACTACTGAGCTCACTTAGCGTAACAAATACGTATAAAAATAATTGAATTACATTTAATGAGCAAATAATTGTTGCTCTCGATTTATGTTGTCAGAAACTAGCTTTGGAGTGTCAGAAACCAGGACCACCACGGTATTCCACAAAAATGGACTGCGGAACAGAATCAGCCACTAGGTTCACATCTTCACGAAAAAAATATGCACATATAGAAAATTCGAAAAGCTATGAATGCAAATATTTACAAATTTTTTTTTGTTATAATTTACTTGTTTAAAAAAAACTGAAAATGGTCAAATGTGCGCTAATTTCATTATTCCCACTGCTTCATTATTCTCCTCACTTTCCTATTTTTTTATACAAATAAAATAAAGTCGATGATTATCAGTCAGCGGAACCACCTGTCTGCTTGAATGCATCCCAGGCACGTGTAAATGTTGTACTCGTGTGATCGCAGAGTTTCTCAACATCTTCAAGGCCACGTCTCAATGCATCAACTGCTCTTCCGTGCTTCATTTGTATTCTAAAGTGCATTTTTGCTTCAGCTGGATGAGGCACAGTATAACCACAAAATGCAACATCAGGGCTGTAAAGAAAACAATTTATTTAATATAATTTTTAAAATTATTATTTGTTTGAGACTGATATTATTTAAATGAGGGATTGTGTTATCTTACTACTGAGCGATGACTGAACGCAGAAGATTTCCTAATGTATGTCCCTCATCTTGAAAGACAAATGTGCGGGACTTGTCTCCTGATGCTTCGTCACCTGCAATCTAGAATATTAAAAAAATTAAAATTGACAGATTGCAAAGGAAAATTGTGATACAAAAACGATTATTCATTATTTTAGGAATACATACTTCAGCCAATCTCCCCATGACAATGATTTTCTTCAGTTTCTTTTTATGAAAAAGTCGGAGCCAATTTTTGTTGTTTCACATAAATGTAAACACACAACACGTGCCACTGCAAGTCTCATTTGACGCGGGAATGAAGATGGCGTGCCGGGGAATTTGAAAAATCTGGAAGAAAAGAAAGGTGAATGAATATCAACTTGAAATCCATTTTTTGCAAGCATCTTGAAATCCAAGCGAGCTGGAGAACTTTTTTTTTTTTGACTTTTTATGAAGAGAAGAAAAACAAGTACAAAAAAAAATTCTTGGAAAAATTCCTCCATTTCTCTTATATTTAAAAATATTTCGTAAAAAGTGATTTTAAAAACGATTCTTCTCATTTTGCGAATACCCATTGTCATCAGTTTCTTTCAACTATCTCACAAGCGAGGAGAGAATAAAATTATTAGATAATAATTATCTTTCTAGTCTGATGTCTCTCATCTTTATAAAATTACTATCAAAAATCCTCTATTAGTAAATTTAAGAAATATTTTAAAAAAAACTCGAAGAATCTCAATCCATTAAATAGTTCCGTGAAAAGAGTTTCCTTGTTTTCTCTGAATTCAAGTAAAAACAAATGAAACCATCATCACCCATTCCGTTAATCCCTTCACACTAAACATACGTCAAAATTTTCGTAAAATGTATTGTTCTCTAAATTTCCGTGCATTCAAATAAATTACAAAGACCCCCAAAAAATCTTTAAAAATCTAAATTTCAAGTGATTTAAACATTTGGCCATGGTTTTCCCTCAAGTAACAAAAATTTCCCACGATAAATTCATTTAAAAGTCCCCCAAAACCTCTGAATCATGGCATCACGCGGAGGAACGGGGGGTCGTCGACCAGGAGCAAATGTGCAGCGTCCTCGACCGACAAAAAGTCAACTGCTCCGTCAGGCAAAGAATGTAGCCGTAGTCGTTCCGGAAGCCAAAGCCGAGGCGCGCCAGCCCGCACGTCCTCGAGAGGGTCTGGCAAAAGTGGCCCCACCCCCAGCTCCCCCTCGTAAAGTCGTCTTTGACAAGCCAAAAATGACCAAAGCCATGTTGGCACGTCAGGCAAAAGCACAGGAGAAAATCCAAGAAGAGGAGCGCAAAAGAGCAGCTCTCGAGGCGGCAAAAAGACGAGGACCTCGTCGAACAGCGCCACCCCAACGAAGAACAAGATCACCAGCGCGTCAGGAGCAGGTTGCAGCAGCAGCTGCAGAGATATTGGAAGAAAGCCGACACTCGAATAGATCAGGTAATGCTGAAGTTATACAGGCAATTCCAGTTGGTGAAGGTGAAATAGGTGCTATAGTCATTCCTCCGGGTGTCATAAACGAGGACCAAACAACGATTATACAGATAGCAGCACCTGAAGACATCGAAGCTGAAACACCACCGGCCGCAATGAATCGCTCGATCCAGATGATCAGTGACAGCCTTGTCGAACAAGAAACCGCTGAAGCAGCAGCTGTACAAGAAAAATTGGATGACTTTCAACAGGCTAGACGCGACTTTATCATGGAGCTTGCTGGTCTAACTGCACCGGGTATCGACCCCGACCTATCGATCCTCGACGTCGATAGACTGCCGCTCGGTGATTTTGAGCCTTCACCACCGAGGAGGAAGCTTCAAAGAATACCATCACTCGATGATCCTATGTTTCATCTGGAGCATGGACGCGATCATCCAGCAATAATAGCTGCACGAGAGTATCGACAGCGATCAGATGCGCAGAGAAGGCTCGAGGACAAATTTTCGAGAGTTGCAGCTGAGGGATTCGATGACAGCTTTGATCTTGATGCACCGCTCTATCAGGACATTCAGGATGCTGATATATCGTTTGAGGAGGACGAGGCAGGTAATTTTATGCCTTGTAGATCACGGGTTAAGGCACCAATGCCAAGAGCACAGAGAGGCACTGGTTTGAGGCCTGATGCGATGTATTACCCGCATTCAACAGCCCGACATCAGGATATTGAGGAACTGGAGAGATTCTTTAATATTGACCAATATCCACCTTCACCGAGAAGAGGTAGACCACCTCCTGGAAGAGAACAACTGCATCGTGATCTTTGGGAGCTCGATGATCCGTGGTACAGAGAAGCTACACCACCTAATGTACCTGATCTCATGGAATTTTCAAGATGAATTCATTAAAATTTGTTGCTTCAATGATAATTTAATAAAACA
The DNA here is from genome assembly GCA_963921955.1 of Aleiodes alternator. Classification (NCBI taxonomy): domain Eukaryota; kingdom Metazoa; phylum Arthropoda; class Insecta; order Hymenoptera; family Braconidae; genus Aleiodes; species Aleiodes alternator. Next base: position 6,158,891 of record OY998109.1, on the reverse strand, counting down.
AATTCTCTTTATTTATTTCAATTCATTATTGATTGCTTTGAATAGGAAAATTGAATTGATTTTCTGATGCTGACTGACAATATCTCGGAAACAATAAAGTTTGGAGGAAATGCAGAAGAAAGACTTTTTTTTTGAAGTCGTCGATATTTTCTACGTAAAATTCTTGACATTGTTTTTTTTTAATCTACTCATTTTGGAGACATTCGATTTTTTTCAATACTTCTACTTTAAAAATATATGAGAAACGATTGGCTTTACAGAAATTTATCGAGAGACTTCTATTCAGTTTCTAAAATTTAAAAAAAAAATTGACAATTTTTTTTCAATCAATTGATTGTAATATGCATTTATAATGGGTTCATGGAGGAATTATTCAATGCTGCGACTGATTCACTTGGTAAATCATAGAACTTGACTTCAGAAACTTCTTCTTTTCTTTGGCTCTGACTGTAGTTCACCGACCGTTTGTTAATTTCAGGAACAACTGCTTTTTCCCTGGCTTTTTTATGAGTCCCACACGCATCACAGCATCCGCAAGGGTCTTTAACTCTCTTCTTATCGCTCTTCGGACAATGTCTATCATCAGCGGGCGGATGGACACATGCTCCAGGATCCCTGATAACACGATTCTAAAATTGTTAGAACTTTCATTTAAAAAAAAAAACAGTGTTTTTATTTATTTTTCATATTTAATCAGTGTACCTGACGATAAATTCTTCGTGCTGTTATCGTTGGTTCATTAAACTTCATATCCGTTGGTGGCTTCGACAATCGCCATACCTAAATGCCGAAAAGTTGAGAAAATTTAGGAAGCACGTGAAAACGAAGATAAGTAAAGGGAAAGAATCAGATTTTTTTAGAGGATATCTTTGAAACGATTGAGCTTCGGAGAATTTTATAATGAAATCTTTTTTCTAGGAAATCAAGTTTCTGTATAAAAAAGATTTCAGCGTAGTTCCTCGTAATTGGTAGCAACTGAAAACTAATTTACAAATTTCCTAACTTTTTCATGACTTTTCCCTGACTAGAAATAATATTCCAGGACCTACAATAAAAATATCATTTGAATAAATGTTGAAATTCTTAGTTACTCCTGAAAATAGTTTTTTTCGTATTAATTCGTAACAATAATACCTAAAACTGCGTTTAATTTTTAGAATTGTTATTTTCTGTTAACTTTTTTGCAGATTTCCGATTTACACTAAGAAAAAAAATAGGGGTAAAAACAATCAAATATAATGGCAAATGGTCCTTAGCAAATATTTGATTGAAATAATTCAAGAAATTGTTGAATTTACTTAATTTAGTTAATTCAAATGTATGAACTAGTTGAATTGACTAAATTCAGTAAATTCAACGACTGTTTTCAATTAATTCAACAAAATATTTTCTAATGACCAATCACATCAATATTTGATTGTTTTTACCATTATTTTTTTCTCAGTGTATTAATCGAAAAACGGCTGGATAACAATATAGTCAGATGCCATTAACACAAAAGCAATAGCAAAACTTATCGAAAAATTACATTTTTCTCGATTGAATGTCTATAACTTATAAAAATATGAAGATAATAAAAGATAAACTACGTATTTCCCTGACTAAGATTGAAATTTCCAGACTTTTCCAGAAATTTTAAATTCCCTGACTTTTCCAGGTCCATCGCCATCCTGTCGTAAATCAGCCAGTTTCCTAGATATTTAAAAATTACTGAAAAAAAAAGAAAATGTAGAATATTTTCAAAAAATCTCAAGAAAAAATTGAATTTTTAAAATTTTTCTAAAATTAAAAATTTTTCAAATCTTCTCTTCAAAAATCAAGAATGACAAAAATACAAACGCGATGCATGAGTTCGTCTTCATGACTGCAAATCTCAAGATCCACCTCATTGCCATCGATAATGATCAAATCAGTCTCTCCATCCATTCTTTCTTCCAAATTGAATAAAATACCGTTTTAACCGCAACGAAGAATTTTCATAGAGTCCCTGTCTATTCATACACAAAAGAAAAACGTTTCATTTGCGGTTTCACTGTCGCATGCTACCGATGTGACGCATCGATGCTGAGCAATGACAGCTCAGCTCATGTGTCTCTGCATATACATGTATATCATATATATACATCGAGGCAAAGAAAAGAGAACGACACGCCTTATTGTTTAACAATGATGGCACGCGTACGTTGAGCGTAAGACGATATTTTTTTTTATTAAAAAAAAAAAGATGTGGAAATGCAGGAGACTACAACCGTGTGTATGTGTGTGTGTGCCTGTGTGTGTGTGTGTGTGTGTGTGTGTGTTCGTGTGTGTGTGTGTGTGTGTGTGTGTGTGTGTGTGTGTGTGTGTGTGTGAATCGGTGCTAGCCCCTCTCGTCCCACGTCAATGAGCCTGCTTCAGGCTAGTGTGTGTGTGTGTATGTGTGTGTGTGTATACATGTTACACCATTTTTTTTTCAATGCAGAGACACTCGGTACCGAATGATCGAGGCAGCGCTACGAGCGTCCTGCTTTGAGGGACAGTTGCTAAATGTCGAGATAAAACATAAATATTTTTATAATTTTTTTAATCATAAATTAAAAAATTAATTTTAAGCAAAAATTCATTTAATTGAATAAATAATTAAGATTAATACATGGAATTCTCATTGCTGAATTTATTACTGTGACACAATGGTGTGGAAAAGAACCAATCAGCTTCAAGCCGTGGGTGAGTAAAAATTCCGGAATTATATGTGTGTATATACATATTTACGCACGTAATTCATGTATTATATATATATAGGTTAAAATTCATTTAGTGTGACGAACAATGGTAGGGTTATATGCACATGTATTTGAACATCCTGGGTGGTGGCTCGGAAAAAAATTTGTCACTCTCCCTCTTTAAAAAAAAAACACAAAATTCTAATCAATGTCATTTTATGAACACATGATATTGTTGAAGTTGTAATGATGTTAATTATGTGCAAGACAATTACATGGCTGGACGATGACAATTCGAATGAATGGTTTCATGTATTCAAGGTTTTTCTTTTATTTTTCTATTCTGGAGTTTATGGAATTGATGGTCGAGGAAAATTTTGATGGTTTTATTGGAAAATATTAGAAGACAAAAGTGATTTTTTTTTTAATTATCCAAGGTTTTTCATTTTTTTTTTTTAGTTGGGTCGAAAGGAGAATATCTTGGAAACTGTTAATTCGAGAAAACTCTAAGAAAATCCCTTTTTTTTATAGAAAACAAAATTTCGTATAAAAAAGGGTTGGATTATGATTTTCATAAAATTATACATTTTTGAGATATCAACTAATTTTTTTTTACTTTAATTCTTGATGGAGTTGTAACAATCATATTTCGTTGAACTGTTTGAGGAATTTCCTCTGGAAAATAATGCAGTGTAATTTGAAAAATAATTCGAGTTCTTAAAAAAAATCTGGAGTTCAGTATTCCTTGCAATATCTTGAAAACTCGAATTTTCGAGATTTTTTTCGAAATTTCAATTTTTTTATTGAATTTTTGGAAACTCAACTTTTTTTAATAACTGAATGTGAATTGAGTAGAAAAATTTTTTTGTTTTCTGATTCTTCTTCGATTCCTCGGAATTCATAAAAAACAGAGAAAACAAATTGTGAGGATTTTTCGTATGAAGGAAATTCAAAAGTACAGAAAAGATCCTCACAAAAATTGTTCTTTCCCTAATTTTCTGAGATATTAAAAATTTTTTTTTTCCTTTTCATTTATTTAATTTTTGAATTAAACAATTGTTTCAGCCATATACAATTTTTTGCAAGATGGACCACACTGTTTGGCTCTCATGGTTGGTGATGTTGTACAGATATTGGAGGAATCAAACAATTGGTATTATGGATGTACAAAGTACAAAGGAACTAGGGGAATATTCCCCAAGTCCTACGTACACATTCTCCCTCAATCGAGAAGTATGGAGGCACTCATGAATGAAATAACGTGTGTATTGAGAGAATGGGGTCATCATTGGAAGCATTTATACGTGGTGATTATTCTCATTACTATGTTATTAAATATTTACAGTAGTAAAGTGGAGAAAAACGAGATGAATCCACTTTACTTGATCTTTTTCTAAAAGTATCTCAGAGGAAACTTGAGAAATTTTTGTAAAGAATTTCTTGTAGCCTCCAGTTCTACTTAAAAAAAATTTACAAAAATTTCTCATCTCTGATTTCTCAAGATAAGCTAAAGAAAACTATATTTACCATTTCATAAACTAATAATCTAATTTTTAATCCAGACAAACTCCGAAAATTTCACGACAATACATCAGCAAATACTCGAGCTAATAAACTACAGAAGCAAAATATTATCTGGCACTCTGACAGTTGACGAGCTAAAAGACATGAAAAGATTGGCAACAGCAAGAATTGACACTGGTAATCAATTACTTGGCCTAGACATGGTTGTCAGAGATGATCATGGCAATATACTTCATCCAGAGGAAACAAGTACAATACAACTGTACTATCATCACGAGACAGCAGCAGAGAGAATAAGAAGGGCAACCACTGAGACTAAGAAAAAATTGACAAAGCCACAAGTACCTGTTTATTCGCACATATTTTTTGTTAGTGTACGTAATTTTGTTTGTAAAATGTCCGAGGATGTTGAGCTGCTGTTGACACTCTACGATGGCCGTGAAGGCAAAGCAATAACTGAAAATTACGTTGTATCATGGAGTAAAGAGGGCTTAGCACGTGATATTGATCAGTTGCACAATTTGCGCGTTCTATTTACCGATCTTGGATCGAGAGATTTATCGAGAGACAAAGTCTATCTTGTTTGCTATGTTATACGTGTTGGTGGAATGGAGGCAAAAGAAATTGACCACAGACGCTCGAGTATTGTCCAGCAAAATTGCCAGAAGAATAAGTCAAGTGTAGAAAATATGAGAAGACCATTTGGTGTTGCCGCAATGGACATTACGCTTTACATCACTGGAAAATTAGAGGGGGATGTTGAGCATCATCACTTCATACCATTTCTACACTGCGAGAAAGAAAGTTTGGATGGTACATTGCGTAGAATATTGGCGCAAAAAGAGGCAGGAATACAGAAAAATTCAGGTACTGGTAATAGTGCAACACTTGCCGGTGGTGGTCAGGGTCTTTGGGCAAGTTTGAAGCTGCTCAGAGGTGACACAAAGCAAGTTCGTGAGGAATATCCGCATCTAGTCCTTGGCAACGTGGCTATAGCTAGAAAAATGGGTTTTCCCGAGGTCATCCTTCCCGGTGATGTTCGCAATGATCTCTACCTGACATTAGTATGCGGTGAATTCAGTAAAGGCTCAAAATCAACCGACAAAAATGTCGAAGTAACGGTAAAAGTATGCAATGAACAGGGTCAACCAATACCAGGTGTCATGACCCTGGGTGGAGGTGCACCATCCATCGATGAGTACAGAAGTGTTATTTATTATCACGAGGACAAGCCACGTTGGTGTGAGACATTCAAAATAGCAGTGCCAATTGATGAATTCAAACAGTCACACTTGAAATTCACGTTTAAACATCGTAGTTCGAATGAGGCCAAGGACAAATCAGAAAAACCATTTGCTTTGAGTTACGTTAGACTGATGCAGCGTAATGGCACAACACTGCATGATACACAGCATGAATTACTTGTTTACAAAATAGAGAATAAAAAATACGAGGAAAATGACATATCATATTTCAAATTGCCATCAACGCGTGCTGAATTGAACGAATTGAATGCTGATAAAAAACCAACAATTGGCTCATTAACATTATCATCCAAGGACAATTTTTTGTTATCAACAAATGTGTGCTCCACCAAATTAACGCAAAATGTTGATTTACTTGGGCTATTAAATTGGTCAAGTACACCAACGAATTTGAAGGAATCATTGGCAGCACTCATGAAAGTTGATGGTGAAGAAGTTGTTAAATTTCTTCAAGATGTACTGGATGCACTATTTAATATATTGATGGATAATACAGACTGTGATATTTACGATGACATGGTATTTGAGTGTATATTGTATATTATTGGACTCGTTTCGGATCGTAAATATCAGCATTTCCAGCCGGTACTTGATCTTTATATATCAGAGAGTTTTTCAGCAACTTTGGCGTACAAAAAATTGATAACTGTACTGAGAAAACGCATTGATAATGCCTCTTTGCAGTCTAGCGATGGACAGGAACGTGATTTGCTGCTAAAAACAATGAAGAGTCTTCAGTACTGCATGAGATTCATTGTTGAATCACGGTTATTATTTACTGAGCTCGATCAGAATGAGGTGGAATTTTCAGAGACACTGACGGATTTGCTGAAGTCAATTGTTGATCTCATGAGACACGAAACGGATGGGACTTTGCTGGTACAGGGAGCTTGTTTGAAGTACTTTCCAACTACTATACCGCACTTGTTGCGTGTTTACAGTGGTAAACAATTGAGTGGAATACTGACTGAGTTATTGATAACGTTACCACCAGGGAGATTGACCAAGCAGAAGATGATGACTGTCAATGATATTGTTCACAGTCCATTGTTCTTAAATGTTGATTGTCGTGCTATATTGCTACCACGAATAACTGTGCTGGTGAGGGATTTACTCGAGGCCAAAGAGGAGGTGAGTTTTGATTTCTTAAATTCTGTTTTATTCTTTTTCATTTTTTTTTTCCTTTTTATTTTGTCTTTATTTTTTAACTAACGATTTTTTTGGCACCTAGTAGTAATTAATTGCTTGTATATAGGCTCGCTATTTCATCAGTGCACGTGATGAAATGCATGGAATTTATTTAATTCAATTTGCATAAATAATGATATCACTGGATGATAATAAATAGAGAGATACCCAGATTAATTAACAAATTGGGATATTATTTTGTTTTGTAAAATTTTCCTCATTTTATTTTATTTGGTTTGGTTTGGTTTTGGTGTTTACGGCGACTTTTAAAAGGGACTTTCAAGTACGCCTGGAAAGAGTGTGGCTAAGGTAGCTAGACTACTTGGTGAAAATCGACATCGTCTCAATCAACATCGTGGCTATTCTGAGGAGGTAGTGTTTTTGTTTTTTTTTTGTTGTTGGATCCAGATGGTGATTTTGTATCTGAGACACTCAAATAACACCTCATAAAAAGTGCATTGGCTCATTTTTTTCTCATTCATTTTCAATTTTTTTTTTTTAGTTATTTTTCTTTCTTTTTTTTTCAATAACATAGATAATAGTTTTGATGGTAAAGTGGTAGAGGATGAGGTATGCTTGAAGCTGCTCCAAAGCGAAAGTATTTAAGGAAACTCGTCCAAGAAACCTTTTTTATAGAAAATTTTTTGGCCTACAAAAAAGATTTCTTGACAATTTCTTGTGAATCCAGTCGTTTCGGAGATATAGTGCAATTACCAAAAGCTTCTCAAACTCGTCTCTCAATCACTCCATCTCTCATCCATCAAATCCTCCATGTTCAATTAATCAATTATCATCAACAGGTTGAGCTGTGCGTCAAGATACTCTCTGACATTCTCGAGCTTACCTTCCGCAAAGACATTGGCTCTACAGTCCAGGACGTCAAAGAAATAATGCTAACAGCCCTGAGAACAGTGATTCAAACAGTAATATCAATGGACCGTGAGAATCCCCTAGTCGGCAATCTAGTCTCTGTCATGCTGTCGATATTCCGCCAGATGACCCAGCATCACTACGAGGTCTACACAAATCACTTTGCCACAAAATTCGACCTACTGGACTTTCTGATGGAAATCCTCCTGGTCTTCAAGGACTTAGTATCGAAGAGCGTCTTTCCACCCGACTGGAGCGAGATGATAATGCTCCAGAATAGTGTAATTTTGAAATGTCTCCGTTTCTTCTCCGGCACAATACGTGACTACTTTTTCACAGAATTCGAGCACCAAGCGTGGTCGAATTTTTTCCACTGTGCCATTGCTTTTCTAACGCAACCACCACTGCAGCTGGAGTCATTCACCCAAACAAAGCGCAATCGTATCGTCACAAAGTACAACGATATGCGGCGAGAAACGGCCTTTGAAATCCGCTCCATGTGGTTCAACCTGGGCCTGCACAAAATCCTCTTTGTTCCTGGTTTAGTCGGTCCAATCCTCGAAATGACCTTGATACCTGAGTCCGAATTGCGCAAAGCAACAATTCCCATATTCTTCGACATGATGCAATGTGAATTCTACAGTTCCCGTATAACCGAGGGCTACGGTGACACAAAACGTGAGCCAGCTCATATGAAAGGCAATTTTATTGAGTACGAGAATGAAATGATTGCACAATTAGACATACTGGTCGAGGGTGGACGTGGCGATGAACAGTTCTGCACACTTTGGATACAAGTAATGAACTCATTGTGTGAGAATCACAGTACAATGCGTGATCAGGGCCTGCGATTTGTTGACACAGTTGCTAAATTGATGGAGCACTTGCTGCAGTATCGTGACATAATTCACGCTGAATCACAGGAGCATCGGATGATGTGCACGGTCAATCTTCTCGAGTTTTATTCGGAAATCAATCGAAAAGAGATGTATATAAGATACGTTAATAAACTGTGCGAGCTTCATCTGGAGTGTGACAATTATACCGAAGCTGCTTACACGCTGAAGCTGCACAGCCAATTGTTGGATTGGAGTGATCAGGCACTGCCACCTTTGTTGCGATCCAATCGTTATCCACTGTGCAATACTCACAGGGAACTCAAAGAATCCCTTTACAATGACATGATCGATTACTTTGACAAAGGCAAGATGTGGGAGTGCGCGTTGGCTGTCTGCAAGGAGCTTGTTGCACAGTACGAGGAAGAAACTTACGACTATCTACAGTTGTCAGTGCTGTTGAAGAGAATGGCCAAGTTTTACGATGCAATTGTTAAACAGCTGAGACCAGAACCTGAGTACTTTCGTGTTGCTTATTACGGACGTGGTCATCCAGCCTTTCTGCAGAATAAAGTGTTTGTTTATCGGGGCAAAGAGTACGAGAGACTCAGTGACTTTTGCACGAGAACGCTGAATCAACTGCCAAATGCCGAACAGATGAACAAACTCTCACCTCCAACTGATGAAATTATGGAATCAAATAGTCAGTATGTGCAAATCAATAAAGTTGAGCCTTTGATGGACGAGAAGAGACACAGGCTGAGTGGTAAACCAGTTACTGCTGAGGCTGTACTGAGGTATCACAGGGTCAATGATGTCCAGAGATTTCGTTTCTCACGACCGGCACCGAAAGGCTTGGACAAGGATTCGGATTGTCGCGATTCTAGGCTCAGCAATAATAATAATAATGAGTTTGCGTCACTTTGGCTTGAGAGGACAGTGTTATTTACGAGCAATCCCCTGCCGGGGATACTTAGGTGGTTTCCGGTGGTGTCGAGTGATACTTATCTTGTCAGTCCTCTCAGAAATGCTATTGAGACAATGGAGGCGACAAATGCGACACTCAGGGACTTGATCATTGCTCACAAATCGGATTCAAGTCTACCACTCAATCCACTGAGCATGAAGCTCAATGGAATTCTCGATCCAGCTGTTATGGGGGGAATTGACAATTATGAAAAGGCCTTTCTTAATTCGTGCTACAAGGATGCTCATCCTCAGGAGAGCGGGGATTTGCTGAAGCTGGAGAGTCTCATTGCAGAACAGATTCCCCTACTTGGTATTGGGGTACAGGTGCATAAGGCAAGGGCACCAGCGGAATTGACACCGTTTCATCAGAGATTGGAACAGTGCTTTGGGGCTATGAAGACCCAGGTTGAAGCTAAATATGGGAAGAGGGTGAGTTTGAATTCGATTTGAGCGCAAGATGATTATTCGAGATTAAAGTGATGGGTATTGGCGGATAATTTGAAAATATCTTTAGAATGAGGAGATTTAGGGGCAAATTTCTTAGGGAAGACCTCTTTTGTAGACAATTTCATGAACTAGCGTTCTCGAGACATTTCCGAAATAATCAATGAAGAATATTAAGAATGAGTCTTTACTATTTTAATGCTACTAAAAAAGGGAGATATCTGACAATTTTATTTTTTTAAATTTTTGATAACAGAATGAATTATTAAAAAAACTCAAAACTCTTCACATATAGAAAATTCCAAAATCTACGAGTGTAAATTTTTAAAATATTTTTTTAATAATAATCTATTTACTTAAAAAATTCAAAAAATTGTCAAGAGTGTGCTAATGTCATGATCATCTGCTCCATTACTGGGCTTTAGCAAATTGTAGTTTTGATGAAATATCTCAGAATCGGTAAGATGTAAGAAAATTTCCAGAACAACAATTTTTCTCAGATTTCGAGATAATTAAAAAAAAAAAAAATTATTTAATTTCTACTGTTAAATTGAATAATTCTCTAATAAAACCTATTTGATTCTTTTATAGACGTGCGATCTGCAAATTGATGCGATGACACAACCAGTAACCATGAGGAAACACAATCACAACAGAGGCGACTCTAATCGTCTCTCCGATAGCACCAGCATAATCAGCACATCTGAGTAAGTTGAATCATCAGTTATTAAATCAAAACAATTCCTATCTCATTGCATCATTATGTTCTCATATTCGTTTTATCTTCACGGATTTGGATGAGAGTACTAATGGGGCCTATATCAATCCCTTCTACAGTCAATAATTTAATCATTATTTGCTTTCGTTTATTTAAAAAAAATTTGTGATTTAGTTCCGGTGTGCGGTCCAGAGTATCATCACTCACGAGATCACAAGTAGCAACCCTCAAGTCCCTCGCAACCTTCAATTTTAACAACAGTACAAATATCACAGGTGTACAAAACGTCACTTTAACAAGGTAAAAGACAATAAACCTGGATAATCAAGAAACTCTCCAGCTGCTTGTGAATGAAAATCTCTTCGCCCGACTGTTAATCTCATTTTTCTAGTCTGAATTTCTTCTAACGTTATCAATAAATGAATGTAAATATTAAGGGGAATGAGCGGATGGATCAAAATCTGAGCCATGGAACAGCGATTTGTGGCGTTTGATCGTGTATGTCTTCGCTGCAGATGGTGTTGTTTTCTAATTCTTTCTTCCTTTTTCCAAACGCTTAGGAAAAAATTATCGACGTATAAGTTATTTTACGTGCTGGATAAATATGCTAAATGAGAAATCAGAGTTTTTTTATAATTTGCGGAGGAGTTCTGAGGACTTGAAAGTTAGCTGTCATCATGGTGCATGGAGTTTGAGTGATGTAATGTTGTGGATTCTTCGGGAATGTTTTTAAAAAAATGAACTTTGAGGGAAATCTCAAGAGAGCTTTTTTTTTTTATAGAGTCCTATGGTCTTAAAAAGGTTGATGTTTTTTTTTCGGGTATCTTTGAAATCAGTAGATTAAGGGAAAATTACGATGATATCTTTTTTTGTAGAATATTTTGAGATTAACAAAAAAAATGTTTCTTGATGAATTCTTCTTAGCCACATTGTTTCGTAGATATTCGCAAAATGAATCACTCTTCCGTGACGCATTCTTCTTCACTACTTGGCTACTGATATATTTAATTCATTAACTCTCCAAGAAATCCCCAAAATGCTCCAAAAATTTGACTGAACTTTCTCCGCGTTGCTACAAACATAATCCTCCATGTTTCATCACTCTGCCTTTATTTCTAACTGCTCGAATATCCTGATGTCACTGCTTAGCTTCATTGTGAAAAAAGTCTAATCTTTCGATTTATTTTCTAAACTTCCAGAAACAGTTCAGTGCGTTCGCATATACTGTCAACGGCATCACTAAAGGCACTTGGTACTTCAGGAACCGGTACAAATAAAAAAAAAGACTCGAAACGCAGAAATTCACGAAAGAGTGATGCACAATTGTCCAAAGAAACGAAAGAACAGCCAACGAGTCAGTGGTACACAACACCAGAGATAGCACCAACAACATCACCGAGTATCAGTGTTGTTGCATCACCAACAGCATCACTAAATACACCGCCAGTATTCGAATTACGTCAAGAATTAACACCATCACGGCCACTACGTTCTGAAGTTGAAAAAGAACGTAGAATTAGCAGCAGATGGTCCGGACAATCGCAGTCATATTATTTACGTAATTTAAATGGACAAGATGACAGAAAAAATAGAGATAGCGTTGGTACAACTGATAGTACAGCATCTGATGATGATCCACCACCGCCTCTACCATTGAAAATGAGAGAGACTGATTATTTGAGCTTAACGCAAGAAAATTCAATAGCATCAAATTGTGAGAATGAAAATGAAACGGAGGATTATGATCAGGGCTTCATTGAGAGTCCAGTTAAGCCACCAACGCCACCGCCAAAGCCAAAAAGGCCTTATACAAAAATTAAAGTAGCACATTTGGATGACGATAATATAATGCATGACTCGTCAACCGCCTGACACTTAAAATTATCAATGTTTTTTGAGGAAATTTATCTGTTTTTAATGAAAAAATTTTTGCTATTGCCATTTAACAAAAGCGGTGAAGTGCCTGAATTTTCGCTTTTCGGGGATATCTTGGAATTCAAAGGAACTTTTTTGTAGAGCGAATTCTTAAGTACAAAAAGGTTTCTACGTAAATTCCATCATCTACCACGAGGGATTCAAGGAAAACGAGAATTATTTTATTTTATCACTTCACTGCTGGAAAAAATATACAGTTTTTTTATACGTAGCTTTTTGATATATGAATATATACTAAAAAAAAATCGTGTATCAGGTAACGGCAAGTGCCATTACGTATTTAACATTGTACTTTATTTTTTTAATAATCTTTTAATTCATGATTTTATTTCACTCACTCTAATCCGAATTCTTCCGCAAAAATTTAATGCTGACAATTTCATTTTCTCCTCTGTTCTTACTTTTAAAGTGTAAATAATAATCGTTACCGTCCGGTGTTTATGTCGTTGTAACGCACAATAATTAGGTAATTTAATAATGGCATTTGAATAATAATTTGGTTGAATTTGAATTAAAAAGTTGAGTGATTGAATGAGATAGATCCAGGTGAATTTCACTCTTTTTTTGTTAATTATTTCGGAATTTAAGAGAGATAAGGAAATTTTTGTGGAAACCTTTTTTCTAAAAATACATGGAGATTTCCCTATTTCTGCAAATTCCGAAATATTTAGCTATATGTCAAGTGGAACTTTGATAAGATGAGCGAGAATAATTCAGGAAATCTCTGCGTTTTTTGAAAATAATAAAAAATTATCAAGAGATCTTTTTTTGGCGAAATTCTCTACAAAAAAAGGGCTCTTGATGATTTTTTTTAAATTTACGTGTTACGAAAATATTGACAAATCAAACTGAAGTAAATTCGTCTCGTCTTTTTTTAGCTCTCCATTATTGAATCATCTCATTTAATCACTTTACTATTCAACTAGAATTTGATTGGTAAAATGTCGTACGTGATAATTAAGCATTAAAATTTGTCCTGACTAATTAATGAAGAAAAATAAAAGCATTAAGTGAATTTTTTAATACAAATTAATGTAGATGCTGAGATATTTTCAAGGCCTTTTTAAATTAATTAAAAGAAAAAAAAGTGTTATTGACAATGTATATTATTTTCAAATTCAGTTTCACTTGCATATTATTAATTTATTAAGAAATAATAATGACAATTAACGACAGAATTTTTTTTTTTCCTTTAATTTGAGCCAAAGAAGAGTAGTAATTTTTTTTACACACGAGAGAATGATGGAGAGAAAAATGAAAGAAATTTATATTGCCTATATATAGTTTTATATAACTTATTTTTTAGTAAGGAGAAATGTGTCGTATTAGTCCACTGTTTCATATTAATCGTAGTGCCATTTTGTTTTTGCTAATCATCATTTAACTTTGATTCATTTATATTTAGTATGAAAAAAATTTAAAAGTGTTATTGTATGATTTCGGGACCAATTAAACAAATTTTATACGTTCAATTTTCATGTAATTTTTATTTTTTTTACATTCAAACATTAATTTTTACAGGAAAACACCTATTTCACTTAAGAATGGAAGCTATGTAATCATCAGAATTTTGCATTGTATTTTTTTAAATAGAAGATATTCAAAATGATCTAAATAGAAAGGAACTTATATTTTTAGCGCAAGTCTGTGTATGTATGTGCATAAAAATGTCAATTACAGCAAAACGGTTTTATAGAAAAATTTCATATTTTATGGAAAACTTCCTCTCGACGAACTCTTTTTTTTAAGCTTTATTTCAAGAGAATCCGATCGGTACTTTTTGAGATATGTTCATTTTTTGAAAATCAGTTTGTAATGAAATTTCGTTATTGCTGTTTTAATAAATTTTTCAAAATTTGATATTTTAATGATGGTTTAAAAAAAGTTGTATTCTTTCAATTAGGAAGCATATTGCTAAAGTATTAGCAGAAAAGCTATATCGGTTGGAAAGCAATGCTTATTTCCACTTGTTTTAAAGTTTCAGCCTATAAGAGAGAAGTTCTAGGATGTAAAGGCAAAATTTTAATAAGATCATGACAATTCTGAGGCACCTATCTCTTCAAATGTAATGATTTCTAAATTCTTGATAAAATAATGCGTATTTCACTGAAAAATTCATTTTTCCCTAAAAATATTACACGAAAAAACATCAATCAGAAAAAGACAAAAACATCAAAAATGAAAAGAAAAATTATTCATTGATGACGTATAATTTTTCAAATGAAATCGAATTAATTCTTCAATAATGCTGGTTTCCTTAGCAACGATACAACAGTTCAGTGCTTATTCAGGGTTTATTCATGGGTTCATTGTAGTACAAAAGAACTGTTGATAAAAATGGATGGATCTAACAATTATCGTGCAAATATTGTCAAGTGGTTACCATTTATGAGCTCAGAATTAGAAAATTGGTTCGATGACATTATTGCGTTGAATGAAGCGATGGACAGATGTGCGAGGGACATTGCACTAATCATTGAGGATGTGCAGAACTCTGGAAATAGTTCTGATGAAGAGGTAATGAGAGGATTCTTTTTTTCCCATTAATTCAATAGCAAAGTAATGAATTGATTCAATTTTAGTCTAAAGGTTCATGAGAATTCAGGATATTTAATTTTCCAGGTGTTTTTACGTGAACAAACTAAGCAGTTGGAGACTCTCATCAAAAAATACTCATCTGTATGGTCGGAGAAAGAGAAACTATCGATTACAAATCAAATTTACAAATATAAAATACAGTATGTTTCGTCGAGAGTGAAACGTTCACTGAATATTGTTGCAAAATTTTGTCGAAATTTGATCTTTGAAGTTGTTGGACATTGTTGTAAAGGCGAGGAAAAATTTATAAGAATTCTTTTTGGGTATGTTTGCTGGTAATGTATTAGAAATGAAGAAAAACTGAAATTTAATTAGAAAAATTCGTAAAGTGTTAAAAACGAATAGTTTTCAATTGTCTCTGAAATGATTAATTTTAAGAAAAATCATGAAAAGACTTTTTTTCCTAGAGAATTTTCTGAGCGAAAAGGGATCTCTTGAAATTCTACTCATTTCAGAGATAATGCACAAAATATCTGTAAATGAATCGATTCATCTACTTTAAATTTGTTAACTTCACATTTTAATTATTCATTTATATCGATTTTATTCAAGACTCGTTCGTACATACAATGATGCACTGGACTTGGACTGTAATGTTTCTACAGAATCAACTTCAGTCAATATATTTTCGAATGATTGTCCATCGATGCTGGAACCGTTGAAAAAAATTTCTGTGACTAGAATTTTACAGGTAAACACTAAAAAAAAACGCTGATTTATTTTTAATATTTGAAAACCTGTGATAGCTAAATTTCGATGAGATCTGAGAATGTGTGAGCAGTATTCGAATTTCATATTGAAAATATGAATATTCTCACTCAAACTCTAATTAGTCTAGTAAAGAAAGATACTTGAATTAGCGAAAATTCGCAACGTCAAAGGTCAAAAGATAGGTTTTGCACCTATTTCTTATGAACGGTGAGTGTTATCGTGAAAATAAGAAAGACAAAGTTTGAAAGATATTATAAAATGTTGACGAAAACATCCAAAAGTTGAAAAACTCATATTCTGTGTAATATGTACACATTTCTGCACCACCTTTCATTAGTGCATTGTATCATCCCTTCATTACATTCTTAGTAGAATGTCTCAAATCCTATGTGCGATATAATTTTTTTCTCACAAAGATCCTAAGTTGCCTTTCAGGCCATGAAAAAGGTTTCAAAAAGAATAAAATCTATTAATTTTAATAGATAATGGCCTTTTAGGTCTCTCCTGCAAAAAGGCCACTATCAATTAAAATTAATTTTAATAAAAAAATTAAAAAAAAAAATTAAAATTAATTGATCCATCTAAGGATGTATATCCTATTTATTGAAAAAAAATCTATTCCCCTAATATTCGAAGATATCTTCAGAAAAACTAATCTCCCTCTGTAATAGTTTTATAACGCTTTAATAGCTTAATTCTAAAAAATAGGTCTTAGCCAAAAATAAAGCCGAGGAAAATTGCCACGAGCTCATCGACTGTTTATTGAGGAATTATAAACCACGAAATGAAGAAGAAATCAAATCACCTCCATCGTGGGACGTTGAAATGTCAGAAAATTCTAGTATCGAAATATATCGGTAAATAAAATTGAATAATCAAATTAACACTAATTTTCGACCCATTTTCATGAGTTCAATCATTGTCTTCACTAGAGCATTAACAAAACACATGACACCGCCCAGTCATTCACCAGTGACAAATCAACAAAAGCAATTGGAATTGTCTGAAGTAGTTGGTCCAGCAAATATCGAAAGTATCGAGGCACTAGTCAAAAATCAAACGCTTCAGGTCAATAAAATCATTGAAGCGATAAAAGATACATATCCGCAATTATTCGGCATTGAAAATATCAAATACGACTGTCGAGGTAATGAAAGAGACAAATGGAACTGTAATTATGGAACAATATAAAATGAATTTATTTTTCAATTCTTGGAATTTCACTCAGAATTGAAAAGGGATGAAATTTTTTTTTTTACACAGAGAAAAATGTTTTCTTAATTTAAGAAAGTGCAGTCACTTAATTTAAGTGACTTGTCATTCTTAAATTAAGTGACTTTTCTCACTTAAATCAAGTAACTATTTCTTTCTTAATTTAAGAAAGTAAAAGTCACTTAAATTAAGTGACTTTTCTCACTTAAATTAAGTAACTTTTTTTTTCTTAATTTAAGAAAGTAAAAGTCACTTAAATTAAGTGACTTTTCTCACTTAAATTAAGTAACTTTTTTTGTCTTAATTTAAGAAAGTAAAAGTCACTTAAATTAAGTGACTTTTCTCACTTAAATTAAGTAACTTTTTTTTTCTTAATTTAAGAAAGTAAAAGTCACTTAAATTAAGTGACTTTTCTCACTTAAATTAAGTAACTTTTTTTGTCTTAATTTAAGAAAGTAAAAGTCACTTAAATTAAGTGACTTTCATCACTTAAATTAAGTAACTTTTTTTTCTTAATTTAAGAAAGTAAAAGTCACTTAAATTAAGTGACTTTTCCCATTTAAATCAAGTGACTTTTTCATTCTTAATTTAAGAAAGTAAAACTCACTTAAATCAAGTGAGTTTTCTCACTTAAATCAAGTGACTTTTCTTTCTTAATTTAAGTGACCTGCACATTCTTAAATTAAGTGACTGCACATTCTTAAATTAAGAAAATATTTTTCTCTGTGTAAACAACGTTTTTGGAGAAAATGTCTTGATTTACGAAAAAATGGCTCTCGAGAATTTTTGATTCATTGATTCTAATTTGTAATCAGCTTTTTGGAAATATCTTGGAAACTATTGAAAATACAATTTTTTTACAAGTTTTTTTCTTTGAAGATCATGAACTTCATTATAAGAAATTTTTTCTTACATAAATTCCGCATTTCGTTTAGTTTCAGAGATATTTCTAAAAAATGAATTCCAAGATAAGATCAATATCTTCCTTTTAATCGTTATCAAATTGAAAAAAAAAAAAACACCTATCAAATCATCTTTGCTAGATAATCTCGCGCATTATTTTAATGCGATTGAAAATGTGGTGTAATTCATAGGCGATACTAAAGTGAGAAAAAGTGCATTGACACGGCTCTCAGATTACTACCAGCAGGTCTCTTGGGCCGCGATATCCGGTATATTGGATCATGTTGTACTGTGGTGGTCCCCAGAGGGTCTTGCTGCACGTCACAGCCAGGGAGCACATCATCTTAAGGATTGGCTAAGACGATTTATTCAATCCAATGAGAGTAAATATTGATTTCCATTAACAATATTCAGCTTAAAATGGAAAAACACGATGAGTATTCTATGAATATATCAGAAATTAATGAATTCAGAGAAATTTAAAAAATGTCCTTTTTTTGTAGGGACTCAAATTTTGTGCAAAAAAGATTTCAAACTTAATTTCTCTAAACTTCATCTTTTCTGAAATATTCCAAAATTATTTCGAATTCGAGTGTCATTTTTTCTGAAATATCTCAGAATCTGTGGAAGACAAACAGAATAAAAGGAGTTCTTATGAGATATGTGCATATAATACGATATATCGTATAGAAAAAATGAAGATTTCTCAAGAATTTCAAAATTTGAGATTAGATTAGAAAGGATTCTTGTTAAGAACTTTCTCTATAGCTCTGATTCTCCTTCACAAAAATACTTTCTATCTCTCTCAAATCTCGAGATAATTCCTAAAAACCAATGAGCCTATTTCATCCTACTCTCATAACATATTTTTGCCAGTTCCCGTGACTGTCAGACCTGCTTTATTGAACTTGTGCGATGCTCTGGGATGTCACGTCACAACAACAGGCTGGGATGAATTATTCAGACTGGCATACATCGCCTCTTTCGAATGCAGATCAAGGCCATTCTCTCCTGAGGTCAATAATCTCTTGGATCTAAAAAAAATATCTCATTAGCCTGATGCTTTTAATTTTTTTTGAAATGTCTCGGAACCTAATGAAGATTCGGATCTTTTTTCACAAATATCTTTATTGTAGTTCTTTTTCTGATCTATAAGAAATTTCCGTTTCTTGCTTAGTTTCCAATGTAAACGCGGAAGATAAATTATTTTATTTTTGATACATCAAAAAAATAAAATATCAAAATCAGTTTTACCATTTCGAGAAACTCGAAATTCAAGTTTTCGGTTCATTTTTCGATGTTTCTACATGTTTTCCATTGTTTTCCATGTTTCCACAGGGCACTGATACAGGCCAAATGTTCTCCGAATTATTCCAATTACTCGTTACCCTGAGCAATGAATGTGAAATAGGTGGTGAATGGGTTGTGGGTGCTCCACTAATGGAATTACCTCTGTCGGAACAAATACTTGTTCTGCACAGATTGGATCACTCTGTTCATACGATGAGACTCTGGGCAATTCAAGAGACTAAATTGATCGCTCATACGTGGGAACTAGAGACATTTTTCTTGCTCGTTAAGGGTGACCTCGTTGCTTGCATCGATGAACTTTCCTATCTTAAGGTACTTAAATATTGAAATATGACTGTAATTCCTTAATTTTTTATTATATTGCCACCAGACCTATTTTGGTCCATTCGGCATAATTCCTTCATTTTACATTTTAAATTTATTGCAGCTTGCTGACCACACCTCTGCCTTGTCCATTGATGTTACCAGTGTTCAGGTCTATGTTTGCGCGAAGATGAGAGCAAAGATCGTATCTGAAGTTAATGCCAATATTCAATTGCTTAAGGTTTGCTAAAAGGGAATTGGAGGTTTATCATCCGTTTTTTTTTCAATGTTTTGGAATCTGTGAGAGATAGAGAAATTTTTGTGAGGACTTTATTTGTAGAGAAAAATGGTTTTTTCTTGAAAAATTCATTAGATTTCTCAATGTAGATATAACTTTACTAAAAGATGTGGTATTGATAAATTTTTCTAAAAATAATCAAACAATTTTTTTTTTGTTTGTGAAAAATTATACGGCTTTGCCGCATACTCATTTTTTTCATATCGTTGCCTTAGAATCAATGGGGCCTGAATGTTATGCTTATACGCAGCACTTACGCCTCTTTGCGTCTAAGGCGACGATATATAGAGTGTATCTGAAAAAGTGTACTTCCAGTGAGTATGCGATAGAAGAAATTCCTCTGAATACTGGAAAAATAATTAAAAAATTGCTTGACCATCTTGTAGAAGGTCTTGCAGAACGTCGCACTGATGATCTTGGTGGAAATCGTGCTGATGATCTTGCTGGACATCACGCTGGTGATCTTGCTGGATATCGTGCTGATGATCTTGCTGGGCATCGTGCTGATTTTTTAATTATTTTTCCAGTATTCAGAGGAATTTCTTCTATCGCATAGTGACTAAAAGTACACTTTTTCAGATACACCTTGTATTTAATCTCATTTTCTTTGTAATTATTCAGGTTTTATATTATTTATTTTTAGATTTATTGATTTTTCATGAGGTCTCAGTATCTGTTTTTGATTTGGAACTATGGAAAAATATTGCTCCCTCCAAGCCATAAAAAATATAACATCTTTATTTTATTCTTTTTGGAGAACAATTATTTAGGCAAAAAAGGTCATTATTGAAAATTCTCTATCTCCTATAGTTTCTGAGATATTCCAGAAAAATCGATCAAAATCCATTTTTTTTTCAGGATACACCGGTAAAATGCATCAACACTCTAGCTAAAATATGCAGAGTTTTGAGTCTAGCGAACTTGCACATGTGTTTCCCACTATCAAAATACTGGAGACAGAGCAGTAACACAATTGTTGCTGTCAAACCATCTCCTTACGTCGAAATCTATCTTCGTAAATTATTGTCATACTTTTCCTTCATGAAATGTTTATAAATATTGATTCTCATTGAATATTGATTATATTTACAGAAAAACTTTTACTGCCAGTCTTAGAAGTTATTGAAGACCATGAAATATCGAACATGGTATTGAGAATCATGTGTGAGGCATGGCTCGATTATATTTACCTTCATCGGATAAAGTTCACGTAAGCATTAGAACAAGTTGCTAGATCTTTAGAGAAATTACGTACGAACGTGCTCTATGAAGGATATTTTTTTTATAAAGAATTGAAACTCTTTTTTATAAAGAATTTGAGGTTTTCCATAAAGACTTAATAAAGACGTTATAAAGTCTTTATAAAATATTTTCATATGTGATCCTTCTACAAATAAGATCCCTTGAAAAATTTCTGGGAATTCACCTGTTCTGGGGATATTTCAAAATAAATTTACACATAATTAATAAAGTACTTGAACATGTTCATTTGAGTTTTCTGTTCGATTCAGTTGTTGAACGATTTCTCGGAATGAAAGGGAAATATGAAAATTTTCATAGATACCTTTTTTGATAGGTCTCATTATCCTTTCAAAAAAGGCCCTGTAAAAATTTTGCTATCCGTCTCAAATTTCGGCATAATCTTCAAGAAAAAATGTATCTTACTTTTGAATTCACTTGATTATTTGGACAGTATTAAGCAATAACGTCTTAACTAACATTGAAGAAAAAAATTTTACTAGCATATTTTTAGTAAACAAACATTTCTAAATTCAGGTAACCGGTCGAATGATCCTCGTAAAAAAGATCCTGATGAAGTTGAGCCTTGTTTTTTAATTCTTAGAGAAAAATGTCAAGAAAGCTTTTTTGTAGAGTATTTCATGGGCTGTTAGAAACATCTCCAAAAGAATTCCTGCAAGATCAATAGTTTTGATAAAAGGAGACAGGATCTTTTTTCCGAGGATATGCACTCTACAAAATTTCTGAAGAAATGTTTGTTAAGACGTTATTGCTTATTACTATCCATTTGATTCACTCCTTCATTAATGAAATTCCAGTGAATTCGGAGCTCTCCAACTGCTAACCGATTTTTCCTACGTGTCACGATGGGTAACGGATTGTTCTATAATTTCGCAAACGGTCAGAGGTCATTTATTGAAGAACGAAGTCCTCCGAAGATGCGAGGGCGTGGGGAGACTCCTTCTGAGGCATCCTGGTGAAGCAATAGCAATGCAAAAGCGTGTCTGTGAGTATAAATGCGTAGATAAATCCACATAAGCCCTTAAAAAAATATTACCAAAAATTTCAGCAACAAGAACAAACGAGAATGGTTCTCCAGAGTCTCTGGGGCTGGAGAGAATGCCAGCTGAGATGTATGTTCCCAATCAGCAGCAGTGGCTCGAGTTGAGGGCCCCAAAATCCTACAAGCTTTACTGCTGTACGGATTAGCTCACTTGTCCAACGACAGAGAGAACCTTCGAAGCCCGAGAAAAGGAAGAAGCCCCACATTTCCGGTTTAATCCCACTCACATAATTTGAGGGGCGTGATGAAGTCTGTGGATTTTGCACGATCATTTTATTTATCAACTCTAGAATGGTCACTATACAGGGTGACATCAGCAGCCACCTTGCCAATTCTTGGGATAAGGAAAATAAGAAATAATTCCAATAGTGCAAGAATCAATCATGTTGGAGAATAATCATCTGAATAGTGACGAATAGATTTTTTTCTGTAATTTTGGGAATTTCTGCATTCATTGTCGCTAGAAATGCTGCTCTTGATGTTTGCTCAATTCTTCCATTCAATATCAGCAAAATTGTCGCAATTGTTATCGTCTCCAGCAAAAAAAAAATTAATATTTTTCGATAAAATTCAGTTTTTCCACTGAAAAGCTGCTTTTTCGCCTACACCGACCTTCCTTCGGCTTTATCCGTTAAAATAATATTTTTCCATAAAATTCAGTTTTCGTAAAATGAAATTCAGTTCACATTTGATGTTGCAACAACAAAAAAAATTCTTATGGCTTATGATCGTCATTCAAATTTTTTCTGTCCAATTCCACTAATTTCTGCGGTATGAAGATTGTAATTAGCCATTCTTCAAACTCCCAAAGTTTCTAAGGTGGATGTTGATGTCACGCTGTATACGACCTGACAACTATGATTGACTGATGAGAGATTCGCTGCAATCCTTTTGCTGCAACAAAATCGTTCAGGCTATTTACTATTGGTGTTGGCTGCCTAGGAGGCATATTCGCGATTATGGCAACGCTGCAAACGAAAAAGTGCTATCGTCATTACATCATTGCCTTAGGAATAAAGGGACGTAAGTGCTATGTATGAGCATAGCACTTACGCTACTTTGCTTCTAAGGCACCGATATTTTCTTTCAATTCTCTGCTCTTCATTGCTTTCCTTTGAAATTATCGAGAATTTTCCAATTTCTTAGGAAATTAATATTAAATTTTCTCCGAATTATTTTCATGGATACTTCAGTTGGAACTTCAAAAAAGTGATACAGTATGGCAGTCTTTTTAGATTCCATAGTTTTAAATATTTCTTTTCTCTTCAATTCTTTGATATTTGTCATGGGAATAAAATGCTTCTGCATATGTGATTCTCTCAGACATGTCACCCATAAGTTAATTCGATGAGACTCATTGGACGAGAGAGAATGAAAAAAATTACCGCAAAATTGTAATGGGATAGTCTCGGATTACGAGTGTCTACTCTGGTTGTACTTGTGCAAGAGTATATGGATTCATGAATACAGAAAAATTGAATTGAAAAACATTTCGACTAAGAAAGGACAGATTTTGAAAGATGAAATTGCTCGGCAGTTGCATCATTCAGTGGAAGAAAATGAATTGTAACTAATTGTTTAATGATTATTGAATAAAGAGCAATGTTTTGGACTTGAGTATTTTCTTAAACTCATGTAACACTATTCGCGAAAAAGGGGGAATGGTGAAAGGGTGCGATGGTCGAGACGGTCAACGCTCTTGGTCAGTCCCTTCGTGACATTCATCGAGTTTACATCCACTTAAATAGTAAAAAAAAATCATAGAAAGATAATTGAAGATAATGCCGATTACGGAGAGGACTTCATTGACAAGAGCAACGGATCCACCGACGTATGTCGAGTATGCGGGAGTTTTGCGGCATAGAAGAACGAAAATCCGACAGTTTCAGTGCTGTGTCTGTGCAATTATCTTGTGAGCATTGCAAATCTCTATTAAATCTCATTGTTTATTATGAAAATGATTAATGAATGACGAATACGAAATGATTGAATTCCGCGATTATTCGGTTTTTATTCAATCCCTTCCCAAAATGGGAAGATATTATTAAATTCGAGGAAGATGGAGGAGTTTGAGAAATTATTTTTTGGGTAGCGAGAAGGGCTAGCGAAAAGTACTTTAAGAGAATTTCTCTACCTCTCATAGTTTTGGAGATATTTCACTAGTGGAGCGAAGGGGGGAGATAATTAAGTTTCTCATTAAATCGTTTTTTTTTGAATAATTTTTGAACAAAGAGCAATAGTGTAATTTTCATGGGGGACTTGTTTATTGTTCTTGTTGTTTGATATAAAAAGTTCCTTATATTTCCTATCTTCTTGAGATACCGGTGGAAACATCCGGTAAAAGTTAGGGGCGGATATTGAAAATTGCACATAATTTATGATGAATCACAAATGAGTCAGTCTATAATTGATCAAGTTTCTAGTAGTGATGTGAAAGTTACAGAGATAAGGGGTTGAAAGGAATGATAGAGTAGAATATTCATCTTTCGCATATTGAATCGAGTTCTCTAATTGAATATTGTTGAAGGGTCTAACGATTTTGATCGGGTGATGAGGACTTTTCGGCTACATTATTTCGGCTGTGACATTGCCGAATTCTCTTTACACTACCCAAACGCGTTTAGCGAGTTTTCGGCAACATCAATTATTGGACAACGACATTTCGCATGAGAATAGTTTTGCTAGCTTCTAGAATTTGTTTTATTTTTCCGTCATTCTAACAGGATATGTCATTTGAAATATATAAGTTTGTTGAACCTTTCAATGAATGAGTTCAGTTTTTTTCTGAATTTTTCAGTCAACCAATTAATTATAGAGAGATAAAAATAGCGAAATTCGGGGAATCCCTCATAAGATGACTATGTAGGGTTAGATTCAGTAGCGAAGAAATAAAACAGCACAAATCAGCCTACTTTTGTGATGATTTTCTCCCGAATATCTAGAAACACAAGGAAGGTAGTGCGATTTTGCTTTTATCCTTTTCCTTTGAAAATTTCAAAAGCTGTCAAAGAGGATTGAAAAATAATTGTGGTATCTTGCTTAGTTTCTCAAAAATTAATGATAAAAAGAATACGCATATCCGATTTTGTCACTTGGCTACTGATTCCAAGTATTACTCGCGCACTCCTAAAAACCAAGCACAATTCAGTAGTGAAGAGGTAAAACAAGATAAGTCTCTTTTTTTCTCATTAAGTTCTTCGAAAATACCTTAGAAAGTAACTGAGAAAGAGCAATTTTGCCCTGAAACTCTTTTGTAACTCTTGAAATTCTCTAGAAAAACAGATGATTAATATCACCCTATCTCGCTTAGTTCCCGAGATATTTCCTTCGAAACGACCTCGAAGATAAGTCGATTTATCCTGTTTTACCTCTTCACTACTGAATGACAATCAACGACTTTCACCCTAAAATAATGAGAAATCCGAGTTTCAGATCGCTAGTTATAATGGCGTTAATTATGAGTATCAGTTACGAGTTGAGACCTCGATTCATCGATACATCACCAACTGCAATCACGAATGGAACCAACCTAGTGCAGTTATCCTCACCAAAAGGCTTCCAGTACGAGCCAAAGCTGTTAGCCGAAGAACCTCCAGGAGATTCAAAGATTCTAACCGACGAAGAATGGTCGGAGGCCGTGAGAATCGGGAAGGAGGCTATTGCAGAGCGATTAAAGGCAGACGAGCTTGCAGTGAGTTTCATGCCAGGTGAAATGTCACCGAATATACGTCACAGTTCGGCAGTCAGTACTGGGCCAATTGCGGGAAAATTGGCACTGGCCGGTGTGGGGGAGGTTGCAGCAACCAAACACATAGAATCTTTAAGGCGAACGGAAGGATCTGGTTCGGCCTTAGGAGCTTATTTCGACGGGATGTGGTCAGGTTCGTCCACTTGCACTGATGACGAGAAACACGTCGAGTGCGATCCAATGGAGAAGTATCGGAAAATCGATGGCACCTGCAATTTTCCGGGCAACAAAGCTGCCGCCTTTACACCCTTTCGCCGAGTTCTCCCACCGGATTATTCGGACGGTTTGAACCTACCACGTCGTGGGAAAATGGGAAAGGACTTACCATCGGCACGAGAAATTTCATTGAGAATTCATGGACCTTCACCCAGTTCGAATCCTTCATTCACTGTGATGCTGGCGGTTTTTGGACAATTCGTTGATCATGACATCACAGCAACTGCCAACAGCCGAGGAAAAAACGGCAGCACGTTGGCCTGTTGTTCACCGAATCAGGGACATCCTGAGTGCTTTCCGGTTGAAGTAGGACCTGGAGATCCAGTGTATGATTATTCAGGAAAAACGTGTATGGAGTTTGTGAGATCGTCGCCTGCTGCACAGTGCAAAATTGGACCGCGACAGCAGCTCAATCAGGTAGGTCTTGGGTTTTTCGAAATATTTTGGAATTTGAGGAAGATGGAAATATTTTGGTAGAGACTTTCTCAGTGGGAGAGAAGAGAACTAGAGGAAGAGGCTCATTTTATCCCGTGTCCTTATCATCACCTCATTACTATAATTCCTGAGTATTCAATCAATTATCGAAGTGGGTTTGAGATAGTTTTCCCGAATGTTCGTTAACCCGTTGACTATTTTTGTCCACTATAGAAGACATTGAGACTCACGCCATAGAATTGAGACAGGCTTTTTTTTATTTCACAGCTTTTATTAATATTCTGTCGACTAATTTTACCATTTAATCGACAAAAGCCTCTCACCCGACGCGGCTTGGGTCAGAGCTGTCGGGGCTCAAGAAATTTAACTAATTTCCATTAATTACTTCAACGACAATTTTTATTTAATAATTTACCTTTTGGGCGCCAGTTGTTTTAACGAGAAACAACAACGTATATTTGACCTCAGGGAGTGAGAAGTTGGAAGACCCAAAATAATAGAGAGAATGAAAAGGAAAATTACAAGAGATATGGATAAATAATAGATTACTCACACACAGAAAAAGCTGAGCAGAGAATATGCACTGAGCATTTCATAAAATATGATTTGACTTTTCGCAGAAAATATGCTCTGATTATCCATGTTTTATGCACACGACCTTAGCATAAAATATGTACTACTGTACATATAATATGTACTACTGTACATATAATATGCACTACTGTACATATAATATGCACTACTGTACATATAATATGCACTACTGTACATATAATATGCACTACTGTACATATAATATGCACTACTGTACATATAATATGTACTACTGTACATATAATATGTACTACTGTACATATCGTCGCCTTAGAGTGAAAGGGGCGTATGTCCACGCATCACTCCAAAATGTTTTTTATGGCCTCTGGAACATTATTTGGATAAATGAAAATTAAAATGACAAAGTGGCGTAACTACCAATTTTAAAATGAAAGGGACGTATCTCCACACTTACGCCCCTTTGTTATTTCCTTTTTAATCGCAATATAATTGGTAAAGTTAAAGTGAAAAGGACGTATCTCCGCACTTACGCCTCTTTGTTTTTATAAATTTTTTTATCTCAGGAGAATTTTTGGAGTTACGCCCTTTTGTTTTTAGGATTTTTTATTCCAATTTTGACACTTACGCCTTTCTGTTTTTACACGGAGAGAAATAGAATAGTAACCAGCTTATCACGATTATCTTGGTGAATAAGCAAGATAGAGCGACATGGACGTTAATTCTAGAGAAGGAGGAGGTTTTTCCAGTTTTTCGTGATTATCTTGGCGAATAAGCGAGATAGAGCGGAATGGACGTTAATGTGAGATCATTGAGGAGTTTTTTCAGTTTTTCGCTATCATCTCGGTAAATAAGCGAGATAGAGCGAAATGGACGTTAATATGGGATCATCGGCAAGTTTTTCTAGTTTTTCGTAAGTATCTTGGCGAATAATCGAGATAGAGCGGAGTGGACGTTAATTTGAGATCAGGGGGGAGTTGATTTGATTTTTTGCGACTATAGCGGCAAAGAAGTGAAATAGAGCGAAATGGACTTTCTATTTGGGGTCAAGGATATTATTTCATCTGGAAACTTCCTCATAATTTCATATGTGTGCTTCGCTCTATCTCGTTTATTCCACCGATCTTCCTTCTTATTCCTTTTGGCTATATCCCCATGGAGGGGCAAGTGCCATTTATTTATTCCACCGATACTGGCGAAAAACTGAAAAAACTCTCTCCTGATACTAAATTAACGTCCATTTCACCTTCTCTCGCTTAATTACAGAGATGATTGTAAAAGTTGAGGAGACTACCTCCTGGTCCCATATTAACGTCCATTTCGCTCCATCTCGCTTATTCACCGAGATAGTTATGAAAAACTGGAAAAACTCCCTCCTGCTCCCATATTAATGTCCATTCCTCTCTATCTCGCTTATTTGCCAAGTTAATCACGAAAATCTAGAAAAACCCCCTCCTTCTGCAGGATTAGCGTCCATTTCGCTCTATCTCGCTTATTCACCAAGATAATCGAAATAAGCTGGAAGAACTCCCTCCTGCTCCCATATTAATGTCCATTCCGCTCTATCTCGCTTATTTACCAAGATAATCGTGATAAGCTGGAGAAACTCCCTCCTCATCCCGAATTACCCTCCATTTCGCTCTATCTTGCTTATTTACCGAGATGATAGCGAAAAATTGAAAAAAACTCTCCCGATTCAATATTGATATCTATTTCGCTCTATCTCGCTTATTCACCGAGATATTCACGAAAAGCTGGGAAACAGAACAATTAAATCATTTATCGTATAATGGTTCTTTTTTCATCATATTTTATGTTTATTTAGAACATATTTTATGTTCATTTAGAACATATTTTATGTTCACTTTGAACATATTCTATGTTATTTATAAGTTCGTATTCTATGCATTCCCAGAACGCATGAAATATGCGCATCATGAGCATATTTTATGCGGAAAAAATTTAACATAAAATATGCTCAAATAGTGCATATTTTATGTACTAATAGCGCATGTTCTATGCAAAAAACGATAGTTCATATTATATGTACTGCATAGTGCATATAATATGAACAGAAAAAACATATTCTCTGCTCAGCTTTTTCTGTGTGCACGTTATTCAATTGATTCAATTTTATTCCCAATTCAGGCTCCTCGGGGATCGACTCTGTTAATTTGACAAAAGTATAATTCCAAAAAAAACAAAATACAATAAAAATTATCACAAATACAAATTCAATCAAAAGATGCTCTTCACATGAGAGCTCGGCGCAGAGTGTCTTTGCCTCTCATTGGCATCGCGCGAGAGGGTCACTCGAGCCCAAATCGACAGCTATATCATTGGCCCTTAATTTTGCCCAACGAAAATCAAGGCGCGCAATTTCGATAATTTGAATTATTTTGAGATTCCCGAGGAGCCTCGGGCGATTTACTCCGACAGTAAGGTAAAGTTCGTATGAAAATGACATCTCCTGTCACAGAATTGAAATCAGTCAACGATTATTGTTAACTGTTTAAAATTTTAGGATGTGACACTTAAGGGGTTACATGGGTTTCACGGTTTCAAAAAATCGATTTTTTTTTTATTGTCTAATTAAATTCTGATACATCTCTAGAATATTGTCCTGAAGTTTCAAGTTGATCCGAGTAATAGTTTCGAAGATACACCCTCGAGAAGTTGGGCGCTCAGGGCTAGCTGCGTTGTCACTCAAAACTTTAAACGCGTTTTTCTCAAAACTGTGTTTTCAAAGTCGGTTGTCAAGATTTCTCGAGCACTACTCAACCAATCTTGATGAAATTTTGGACAGGTCTCCCAGATACAATTGACAAGGACTTGGACGAAGGATTTTTTTTTTTTTCAATTACAACTATTAAAAAAAAAAAAAAGCTGCGAAATTTTAGCCGAATTTTTCATTTTTTTGCGAAAACCTCTGCCGAAAATCCAATTTTCATTTTTTTAATTTTTCCTTCGTCCAAGTTCTAGTTCAAAGTCTTAACTAAAATACGTATTTTTTTTTTTTCACTTCGGATGATCCTGCTAGGAGTTCTGCTGTCAACGCAGAAACGCCTTTTTTTCGCGGGCTCGCCGAAAATGACGTCACAATGGCGGAGTTTTTAATATTTTTTTGCGAAAATTTCAGGAATTGTTTATGAAATGTGTATCTTCAAAGCAGTAAAGAGTTTGAATGAAATATTTCATTTATTGTATTAAAAAAAAATTATTGAAAATAGGCCGTTTTTCCCCGGATGAAACCCATGTAACCCCTTAATGTCCTATATAGTGGATGAACACCATCGACGGGTTAAAAATCTATCGAGAATGAGTGGAGGCAATGGAAAATAAACTCTTCTTTCATTCACAAGCTATTGCAAAGCTAATGAAAGCAGACTCATAAAACGATCGATGAAACCAGAGATATTCGCAAAAACCCTAAAAATTCACAAATAAAAAAAAAGATCCCTTGAATTTATATTAAAGGAATGGTTTTACGAATAATAATGTCAAAAATTGATTTCCCCGACATGACCATCGTGAATGGCCCAAATTCTCTACTAAAAAAATATTGTGAACACGCACACTCCACTTACTACTGTCTCCTACCATCAAATTAAAAGCATAGAAAAAATGAAACTTCGCAAAAAGTGTGTGCAACTCCATAAATAATTAAGTTTCTATCATTCTATTTCCAGGTAACCGGGTTTATTGATGGATCAACAATCTACGGTTCCGACGACGACACGGCAAAGTCCCTCCGTGATTTTCAATCCGGTAAACTACGAATGTACAAAACTCCAGATGGCCGTGATCTTTTGCCACCGAGTACTGATCCAACTGATGGATGCAATCGTCCAAAGGAGCGTTCACGTGGTCGTTACTGTTTTGCATCTGGCGATGCACGTGCCAATGAGAATCTCCACTTGACAACTATGCACATAATTTGGGCACGTCAGCACAATATGATTGCTGAAAGACTGGCAGAATTGAATCCCACGTGGAGTGACGAGAAGCTGTATCAAGAGAGCAGAAGAATCATTGGAGCTCAGATGCAGCACATCACTTACAATGAATTTCTCCCGGTTATTCTCGGTGAAACAGAAATGACCAAGCGGCAACTGAGATCATTGACCAATGGAGAGTATCGGGACACCGATGAGCGTCCAGATCCATCTATAGCGAACAATTTTGCAGCTTCTGCCTTTCGTTTTGCGCACACGCTACTACCAGGTCTCATGCGGATGACTGATGCGCAAAATGGAACGGAAGACTACATTGCACTCCATCGGATGCTCTTCAATCCATACAGCTTATACGCAAAACGAGGAGTTGAAAGTTCTATACTCTCTGCGACTTCGAATAACGTGCAGAGAACATCACCGCATGTTACGTCGGAATTGACACGGCATCTGTTTGAAGATCCGACAGAGCACCATGCGCAGAAGGTCAAAGTGCCATGTGGACTTGATCTGGTGTCTCTGAACATTCAGAGAGGAAGGGATCATGGTTTGCCTGGTTATCCGGCATGGCGCCAGCACTGCAATCTGACCAGACCAAAGACCTGGAAGGATCTGGAGGGAGTTCTGAATCCTGGTGCGTTGATGGAAATACGGAAAGTTTATTCTGACGTCGATGATCTCGATCTCTACACTGGGGCACTCGCTGAAACCACTTTGTCCGATGGAATCATTGGGCCAACATTCACTTGTCTCATTGCTGATCAGTTCCAGCGGCTCCAGCGAGGGGATAAATTCTGGTACGAGAATAGAGATCAACCATATCCGTTTACAGAAGGTAAGCTTGGGGTTCTCTTGAGTCGTGCCATGGAGGATTAATCCGTTTTGCTGTTTCAGATCAACTGGTGGAGATCCGGAAGACCACACTTGCGAGGCTCATCTGCGACTGCTCAGACAGCATTGATCAAATCCAACCAGAAGTCATGAAGTCAGTTGATTACAGCAATCCCATCACTTCTTGCAATGACATTCCAATCACTGATTTCAGTTTTTGGAAAGAGAAATTGTAGATTTAGATCTGTATGATTCAGTGTGTGTAACATTTTTGGGGATTGATAGTAAAGTGAAATTTTGTACTTTTCTCTAGTTTTGAATTTAATTTCTTTATTAAATGAAAAAAAAAAAATTCTTTATGATACCTAAGTTTTCAAAGCAAGTATCTTCGATTGGGGGATGAGTAAAATGCTTTTTAGCTGGAAAATAGCCGTTATACGTTTCAAAATATATGAAATGTACGAGCTTTTCCGAATAGTCCCCTCCTAAGCTGAAACAGATTTCCTGGGCCCGTAAATACCAAGAATATTGTTGAAGAGTAGGACAATGAGGCAGATTGCTCCCCCATAACATTCACCTATGTAACAGCAGGTCTGTGAACGAGGTTAGCGACAATAGCGTCGAATTCGATCGATAAACTAAGCAATAACTACAAAAGTATTGTTAGTAGAGAAAAAAGTTCTAGACAGAAGATGTAGATAATTAAATGATTCATAAGTTGTATCATGAGTAAAATTCAATAAAAGTGAATAGTTAGGAAGATAAAGCCGAATAAACGACCGGGAAATAAAACCGGGAAATTGGTGAATTTAGAATGAAATAATTCAGAAAGTATTGACGCTAGGAGAAAAAGTTGCGAACGAAAAAGTTAGAAAATTTAATTTACAAGAGAAAAGATCTGGATTTTTTTCCTTCGTAAAATGAACGGTTCTTGAGAATTCCCCAAGAAAGGCCCAATAAATTGTAAATTCTAAAAACCATCATTTAACAATAATTCTTACTTTTTCCTTGAAATAACAGAAGTATCGACTTTTGAAGTAGCTTCCTCGGTCACTGCCATTCTTCCCTGCTGCAAATATTAATAAATATCATTAAAGAATTAGTTTGAAGATTCAATACGTAAAAGGCATACCGTTATCCTTCAAAAAATCATATTATCGCATATAGCTTGATTCACCTATTAACTGAACTAAAGACATTACAATTAAAACTAGGGATATTGCTAAAATTAGCAAAGAATCATTTTCTTTCTGCGAATATATTCGAATCTGATGCTTATTCTAATGATTCAAAATTAATCTTCAACAAAAAATTACCGAAGATATCGTCAAATTCCTCAAAATCACATTTCAATTGATATTTTTGTGAATTTTTTGAATGATCATTGGCGAAAATGAGATCTTCATTAATGAAATCAAGGAAAAACCTCAACGAAGGTTCTAGAATCTAATTTAGTTTTTCTTTTATCCATTGATCAGTCCAACTTTACCGCAAATTTCACCTTTTTTTTAACGCTAAAAAATAAAGGAAATCTACGCAGCAAAGTCAACTAAGGTGCACTTAACTTTACCCTATTTTTTCTCAAATGTCATAAAGTTTCTGGAAGTCAGTTCCCCGTAGTCGTATCAATAATTAAAAAAAGCGTCTGTTCTCTACCCTTACCCCTTTTTTTCATATTGCCGCACCCCCCCCCCCTCCTCCGCCTTTTGCGCACTCGCTGTTTCATTTGAGGTTAGGTTACGCAGCTTTTGAAATTTACATGAGTGTCACATAGACGCAGAATATAAACAAATCCATTTTCATAATGTCTTCAGTAATTACACTGAAACGACAATCGATACAAGTTATAAATGGCATTTAACAATTGTAATAGTTCGAGTTGGAAGTAGTCTCACTTGAACATGGATCCGGTTAACTTTCTCGTGGCTGCCGGTCTCGTTCACTGCTCTTTATTTTTCTTCAATTTAATATTTCGGGTAAATACACTTAATTCTAGTTAACAGATATTGGTATTTGTTTAATTTGATGATTTTTAATTATTCACAGACATGCTCGCATTATCCATATCTATTACTCCTGGAGAATACGGGAATTGAGATAAAAACATTGAGTGTAAAATGGTTTACAACTGCATTCAATCGTCCTTTGGTCAAATGGGGAACTACGAGATCAAAATTTTGGACTATTTGGTTCAATTTTGGGGCAATTGTTGCTATAATAATTCTCCCTATTTCTTCTTTCATCTTACTAAAAATGGTGATAACCATGTGGCTCAGTGCACCTAAGACTGAGAGGATTGATTTAAACTGGACATTGGAACCAATGGTAGATTTTTTTGGATATTCAGGAATTATATGAAAATTCTTGGAATATCATGGAAACAAGAGGTTTTGAGAGAATGCATGTTCAAGCTTTTTTTTGTAGAGAATTTAATTGTCTATGAAGGAAGGTGTCCTCATGGATTCGCCTCAATCCACTAGTTTCAGAGATATCTTAGAATTGAGCTGTAAAAATGGGTTGATTTCACGTTGAAATGATTTTTTTGGAAAACTCTATGAACCATAGTTATGAGATTGAGGAAATTTGGAAACAAATTTTTCTATCTTCTTTAGATTTTAATTTTTTCCATGAAAACCACTGACAACGTGAAATTTTATAGCGAAGAGGGTAAAAAAACAAAAATCGCTTTTTTCTTGCAAAATTTTTTTGAAAATTTCTTGGACACTAAGTGTGATAAGGCCATTTGATTCTAATCCTTTTTTGAAAAAAAATCAAAGGCTGCTAAAAGCGGATACAGCCGAAATTGCCCTATCTTGCTCAGTTTCTAAGACATTTTAAAGAAACAGTTGGAGGAAAAAATCGACTCATATGATTAACCAATGGAAAACTATTGTATTATTTTTTTGAGTATCACTAATTTTTCCATAGATTCCTGGAGTCAATGTGCCATTCGCTGACATTCAGTACTACGCTATAACCCTTGGATTATGCAGCATTGTCCACGAGTTTGGTCATGCACTAGCAGCTGCAAGAGAGGATGTTCAACTTTATGGTGTTGGATTATTGCTGGTTTATATTGTTCCAGTTGCTTTTGTTTCATTGAACAGCGAGCAGCTTGGTCAGAGACCTGTAATGAGTCAATTGAGG
The DNA here is from genome assembly GCA_963921955.1 of Aleiodes alternator. Classification (NCBI taxonomy): domain Eukaryota; kingdom Metazoa; phylum Arthropoda; class Insecta; order Hymenoptera; family Braconidae; genus Aleiodes; species Aleiodes alternator. Next base: position 6,123,920 of record OY998109.1, on the reverse strand, counting down.
ATACTTTGTGCTGGAGTTTGGCACAATGTTGTTCTTGCGGTTGTTGCAGCAGTCATATTACTTCTAAGTTCGTGGATGTGGGTTCCATTCTTTTTGGTGGATTCTGGTGTTATGATCAAGTCTATTCAACCCAACTCACCTCTACTGGGTCCTACTGGTCTACTTCATCAGGATGTAGTCCATAGGATCAATGATTGTCCAGTTAAGAATGATAACGATTGGTACAATTGTATTTTACAAAGTGTGAGACAACCTACTCCGGGTTATTGCGTTTCTCAGTCTTTAGTTCAGGAGCACGATGAATCAATACCAGTATGGACAATGCCAAATGGCCAGATGAGTTGTTGCCGTAAAGGCAGCGAATCAGATGGAAAATTAAGCTTTGAATTCATCGAGGGATCACAAGCTGTTCCACTTCAACTGCAACAACATTCTTGTTTACCAGCGAGAATAATTATCGAAAAATCTCGAGGCCTCTGCTTTTCTAGTTTGCAATGTACCGCTCCAGGGACTCATTGCATGAAACCTGTACTGGAAAATACGACCAAGGTACTATATCAATGAAACAATTCTTTAAAAAAGCGATAAAAACATTTTTTATCTTGTCCCCTGAGAGGAGAGGGAATTATCAGGAAAGACTTTTTGTAGAGCATTGAATAAGCCTCACAAGAGGTTTCTTGTGAAATTTGTGGAATATTCTTGAATCAATCAATTATACTTCACAAATACTTATTTTGTCTTCCCCGATTTTGCAATTGGTTTCTTTCATAAATCTCTCAATATTTAAGCGTGATAGAGCTATTTTAGTGAATACATTTTTTGGAGATCTCGGTCTCCTCTATGAAACAAAATCTTCAGAAAAATTCTGCTATTTTCATTATATTTTGAGATATTCCATGAAAAACCAACAACACAATGAAATTGCTCCAGCTGATCATTTGATTTAAAATGAAAAACAACAATAAATATTGATGAAAAATAATAATTTTATCATTTTCACTTTCAGATTGTTCAAATAAAAAGAGACATTGGCAAAGACGTTTTATTCTTTGGCTATCCAGGTGATATTTATCGTACAACTGAAGTTTCAGAGTGGGTGCCAAAGTATAAATTCATAAGTTCAAGTTTACCAGAATCATTATCATTATTATGTAAATATATTACGGTACTATCAGCTGGTTTAGCTGTTATCAATGTTGTACCATGTTTTTTCTTCGATGGTCAACACATTGTTTCAACACTAGCTCAAAATTTATTGAGATCAAGAATAAGACGCAGGAGTATTAGACAAGCTATTGCTATGACAATAACGAGTATTGGTACTTTAGTACTGATTATTAATGTCATTCATGCTTTTTTAAAGAAACAGAGATGATTTGTTTGAAGTAATTCAAATTTGAAGATTTTATTCATAAATTGTAATGTAAAACTTGAATATTTACAGTATGTACATAATTACTCATTTTTTATTTTGTTAAATTAAGATTTTTCTTCAGTTCCTTCATCGAATTTTCTCCGTGAACTATCAGAGATTTTATTGCAAACTGAAACAATAAATGAATTGATTTTTCAATCATGAATTTAATAACTACTCCCTTAATCCAAAATCTTGATTTCTCTTCGGTTTTCGTGAAATATATTGCAATGTAAGGGAGATGAACATTCACTGTGAATTTCTTTCAGAGAAGAATAAAATTCCCGAAAACTAAGGAGTATCGAGAAAAATTTTCTAATCATCATTTCTACAGATTTCCTGAAATATGAATTTTTCAGACTAATCGGTTTTACTTCATGATCAGTTTTGTTGGATATATCTCGAAAACTAAGGGAAATGGAGTAATTTTCATAACGATTTTTTTTTAGAGCAAAGTCAGAACTACAAAAAACGTAATGTATCCATCTTGCCTAATTTCTGAGATATTTTGAGAAAAAACTAAAGATGAAATAAAATCGATTTGTCTGAAAATATCATATTCTTTGAAATCTACAGAAATGATCATAAGGAAATTTTCTCCAATTTCCTTAGTTTCTGAACTATTTCAAAAAATTCATGTTAGTGAGAAAATGATTCATCTCGTTTCACCCCTTAACTTTGCAAATATCTCGTAAACTATTGGATTTAGAGAAATTCATCAAGACACCTTTTCTGTGGAAAATCAAATTCTGCACAGAAAAATACACAGTGCATCTCCCTGTATCCACTAGTTCTCAAGATATTTAGGATTCGGTGCAATTCTTCCCAATAACATACTTACTTCATCTGTTAGACTTTTATTCGCTTTGAAATCTGACTTTGCCCAGTTCCACAAGTATTCTCTGTCTCGTTTGTCACTCACTTGTTTTATTGTTCTCAAAATATTGCGGTAGAGTGTGAGTACTTCTTGTCTTCGGAGGAACTGTTATTACAAAATTTTGTAGAAAATTAGTGAAGTAAGACAGATGAAAAAATTCATATTCAGAATATTCTGTGAAAATCTCGAAAACAATTAGATTCAAAAGATTCGATCGAGAAGCCTTTTACGCAGTCCACAAAATTCTATTTAAAAAAAAACGACTATGAAGTCTTTACAAAAATTGATTTTCATTCCATCATTAGTTTTTTGAAAATATCTCGAAAACTAAGCGAGATCGAGCGATTTTTCTGCGATTTTTTTTGTAGCTCTTCAAATTTTTTTACAAAAAAGCGTCAGAAAAGCTCTGAAAACCAAACGTGGAATATTCTTTTATTTCTGAATTACAAAAATCATTTTATCAACCCAAAAAACAATTCAAAAAACAATTGAACATAATCATTTCTTTTGAAATTTCAACCAATATGAGCTTAAATTTATAATTATTTTCATTCAAACTTCTCTAAAATCTCTTATTATGACAAAACAAATCAATTGGACAATCAATCAAAAAAAATCAATTTGTCTGAAAAATTCATATTTTTTTTACGAAAAAAACAGTTTCTCCATAACTTTTTCAAAGCCTATTTGTTTTTGAAATATTCGTGGGAAAATGCACAAAGAAAAATGAAATTTTTCTTTTCTGATTCGTTTTTCTCATTGGATTTATGGTTTTATGGACCATTAATATCACGATGAATTAATAATTTCTTTCTTTTCAATTAAAAAAAAACTCGAATTACCTGTTTTAAACTCAAAGATGACTTGGGCAACTTATTAGCCATTTAAGTTCACTGATAAATTTTTTTTTCATCAAAAAGTCTTTAATTTCAGTTATTCAATTCAACAATGAATCATATTAGACAGAAATAATTGTCAGAAAAAAAATAATAATTTTTTAAGGGCCTGTTTGAAATGGACTGATTTCAAGTCTCAAGGTCGGAGTCGATTTTTGATTCGCAGCGACATGTTGCTCCATGAAAACCCTGATTTATTGTGCAAAATTTGGCTGCATCATCGAAGCACGAAGGAAACTTCAAAAAATTTGAAGGATTCCATTGACGAATAATTGATAATCTCAATCAATTGAAGTGTTCATAAATAGTTATTGTATTTTTAAATTATAAAAATGGTGAGTTGATGAAATATATGATAAATCGAATAATTCCATGAAAATTCATATTAATTCTTTTTTTCTCATCTTTGAGGTTAAACTCACGATGACATACTAGAATTCTGTCATTAAATTATGAATTTCACTGCAATGATCAATGTTTCAATGAATAATTAGCTTTTCCTTCAATTCCTGATCGGATAATTTTTAAAATTTATTCAAGGACTCAATTTTTTATTATGAAACTAGAGAAAAAAAGACTGAAATTTTCAGAGAAATCTATTTCATGTCATCATCAGTTTTTTGAGAATTTCCCGGAAACTAAACGAGATAGAGCGATTTTCCTTCAGACCTTTTTTATTGCTCTTGAAATTCTCTATAAAATAGGACTCTGGCAGAATTGCTCTATCTCGCTTAGTTTCCGAGATATTTTTTTTAAACTGATGATGGAATAAAATCGATTTTTCTGCAAACTTCATATTCTTCAAAGAAAAATAGTTCAGGTTTAAAAATTCCAATAATCGTGAAAATTCATTGATATTTCTTTTGTTTAATCAGAGTTTCAGATTACCACCCGTCAAGGCAAAGGCAACAATCGCCGATGATTTTGGCACAAATAATGGTACTTATGGTGTACCAGATCCAATGATTTTGGGGTGAGATATTTTTTACATTCATCCATATTATTCTGATTTCAGGAATGAAAAAAGACTTTGCGTGACTTCATTCTTCCCATAGTTTTTTCTTAGCAGATATCTCAGGATTTAAACAAGATACAGGAATTCTTATAGAGATATTTTCTGTATAGCACAATAGGAGATATGGAAGAAAATTAATTTTATTTAAAAAAATGCATTCTGATTAGGTCAATTGATTGGAATTCTTTAATTTAATTCATTTATTCAATAATTTAATCTCCATCTTTACGTAATAATATGAGATTTCAAGTACTATAATCTGAATAAGTTAGAAGTTTGAATATTCAAGTACTTTGGGCATTCTCTCTATTTAAGTTCAGATGGAAATTCTCATGAACGAACGTCTACATATGACTGAAATTGTCGTTAAAGTGATGTCACGAGAAATAATAGTTATAAAAAATCAATTTTCATTCATAAATGATGATTCAACTCATTTCACACTCGATGTTACTGTGAATACTTTCTTGTGGGTCTCATTCTGTTTAACAGAAAAAGTTCTGATGAAAAAAATTCATCTCGCTTTAATTTCGATATAGTTAAAGAGAAGAAACTCCATTGATTTCTAATCGATTTTATAAAATTTGCAATTCGTTTCTTGTAAGTATCTTGAAAACGAGAGTGTCGTACCGAAATTTTCACGACCATTTTTCTTGGAATGCAGAGTATTCCCTGCGAAAAATGCAAGACATACCCCAGATATATTTCTAAGATTCTCCAGGAAGAAAACATATTTCGCAGGAGATAAAGAAAATTAATTATTTCAATTGTTCCAAAAGTTTCGATCAGTTTAATCAAGCAATTTGTTTATTTTCAGGATGCCAGCGTCAGCCCAAACAATTGGATTCTCTCATCCACTGGAATCATCAGAGATCAATGTAAGCATAAATTGATACGTCTCCATTTTATTGCCTGATATGTATTTTCAGATGTAATTTAATAATTTAATGATTCCAGTGGCATCAGAACAAATTGAAACGTGATATGGTGATGCTGAGGAATACTCAGGGACTTCATGCACCAATGCGCATTGCTATGGAGCTCAAAGCGGCTCAGCAAATCGGTAGACATCCATTCCTATCATCTTCGGGATTGATGAAAGATGTTCTTCTTGGACGTGATGAAGAAATTGGGTAAACATTACTTTTTTGGATAGAAAGAAAGCTGCAGAGAATGATTCAGCAGTGAATTTATAAGGAAGGAATAATTGAACCAATTTTTTCGGATTTTACTATAAATATTCCAGAAAATATGAGATTTATAGAAAATTGCTAAGGATGGTTGAGCAGTACAATCGGGGCAAATTCAATTTCTTTCGATAAAATTGTTAATATCAACTTATACAACATGAAATTCTCGAATCTGATTCAGTGAGTCTGCGAGAAATGTAAGAAGGAATGGAATGAACCTTAGAAAAATAAAAGTAATTGAAAACTGTAAGATTGATACCATTTTTAAATTTTTTTTAAATCTTGAAAAATTTAAAGAAATGTAAAAAGTGGTACCAATTTTTCGGTTTTCAATCAATTTTTTTTTTTTTTAGGGGTCGTTTTGTTTCTTATTACATTCTTCAGATACTTACTGAATCAGTTTTGAGACATACATCCTTTATACGTTGTTATTCACGATTTCGTGCAAAAAATTAACTCTTTTTACGATTGTACCATCCAATAATACTGTAATCATTTTTTTTTATTTCATGGACTAGAAAATGATTTCCTTGATAAATTTCTCTAATTTTGATCATTTCCAAGATATTGGTGAAATATTCCACGTGTGATAATTGAAATTATTCCCCTTTATGATTTCACGAATGAATTAATTGTTAAAATGTTCATAACTAATTAATAATCCAATGGATTTATCATTCTAGATTCGAGGATGTTCTCAATACTGCAGAATTCAGAGAACAAATGGGACAACCCCATGCAGTTGTAGAACGTAGCCTCGGCCAACTCTGAGCTGTTCAATTTAATTCTAAGTTCATTATCAAATGGTAATTTTCACGTTAGGAATTCAATCTTTCATAACGAAATGCTGATAATTTCTATCAATAATTCAATAAAAATTTATTTCAAATCTTTGTAAAAAAAAAACTATTTTAATGAGTAATATGATTGATTATCAATCATGAATCTGCCCATACGAGATCGTTAATTCTCAGTTTGCAGATTTTTTTAACTTCCTCAATTCCAGTCTTAAGTTCTGTTTCTTTAGTATTTTTCAGTCTCTCTTCGATGGATTTCAAAATCGTTTGAACTCGATTTTCACGCGCACAGATGACAAATGGAAATTGGAATTTTTCCTTATACCTGAAAAAATTTAATTAAAAGATTGTTAATTAGGGGAAGGTGGGGCAAAATGGACATCAGGGGTAAAATGGACACATCTGAAATTTTTAGGTAAATATTATGAAAAACTCTTGAAATTAATAGAAATATTGGCAGTAGATTGTTTTTGATGATTTCATTGGAACGCTGAGAAAATTTTGGGCGGGTAACAAGTGCTGGAATTAATATTTTTGATGTTTCAGTGGTTTTAACTTTTTTGAGCATTTTGGAGCGGTAAGACCCTTCTTTTTTTTGAAAATTTTCAGTTTTTCGAGGATATCTTCGGTTCTATTTGGCGTAGCGTGAAAATCCCGACAGGAGGTGAAAGGTGAGATCATTTGCCATCGATTCATAGGGTTTTCAATTGAGAAATATCGATTTTTGAGGTATTTATTGGCATTTCTGCGAAACAGTTTTGTGAAACAGTTTTTGGCCTATAACTATCCCAAAAATTGATATTTTTGAATTCGAAACCCCATAAATCGATGGGAAATGAGCTCACCTTTCATTTGAGACCAACCCCGAATTGCTACGACCAATAGAACCAGAGATATTGGAAAAAAAATTGAAAATTTTCAAAAAAGCAAAGGCTGACCCCTCAAAAATGCTGAAAAAAATCGAATTTTCAAAAAAATCTAAAAAATACATCTGACACTCGTTTTCCGACTGAAATTTCTTCAGTTCTCCAATAGAATCATCAAAAAAAATCCATCTCTAACCGTTTCATTACAGTGTCCATTTTGCCCCACTCTCCCCTATAATATGGTAAATGCAATGAATTAATTTCACTTTGCGATTAGTTTTTCGTTGCTATCTCGGAATCTAAGGGAAATTATCATAAGGAATTGTTTTTTAGGGAAAAATCAGAACTACAAGAAAGATGAATTGCAAAATTTCCTTTTTTTCCCATAAATTCCGAGATGTTCAAGACAAACTGTTTGAAAAATTCGATAATGACGTGATAAAAGAAGATAATTTAATAAATATTGATTACTTTCGAAATATTTCCAAAATTATCAGATTTAAGGGAATCAGTCAAACTTTCCAATTTATTTTCTTTTATCATTTTGTTACTCAATTTCTATCAACTTAACTAAATACTTCAATTGAAAAAACGTACGTCTGATTGAGATGATTAAGCGTTTCACGTTCGGCCCTCGTCATTTCATCAATTCCAGCGCGATTCTGCTCGTTCTGAGATTCATTAGTGAGTTTCTTATCATCGCACAATTTACCAGCTAAATCCGGATGTTTGATGAGGATACATTCTTTTTCTGCGTAAATCAAATAAGAAAAATGATGAAATCATATTTATTCAAATGAGTGAGACAGTGAAAGAACAAAATAAGCGAATTTCATGTTTATGTATTTTTTCAAAATATCTCAGAATCTATGTAAGATAGAACAATTTCTGTGAAAAACTTCATGGGAGCTCCAATTTTCCCCTGCAAAAAAGTTTTGAACGAAAATTGTTCTATCCAAAGAAATATTGAAATTTTCACTCTTCATTTATCCTCCATATTATCAAGTTTTCATAAAATATCTCGGAAATTAAGTGAGATCGCGCTTTTTTTTCATATGATCTTACTTTTAGCTTTCACTCTCCCCTACAAAAATTTTTTATCTATACCTTTATCTTCAAAATTCAGTAACGAAGAGATGAAACAAGATGATTCTATTTTTTTCTCTTTTAGTTTTTTGGGAATGTCTTAGAAAATAACCGACATAGAGAAATTTCGCTCAAAACATCTTTGTAACTTTTAAAATTCTCTACCAAAAAAGATGGCTTATATGACATGATTATTTCGCTTAGTTTCCGGAATATTTCCATCGAAATGATCACGACGATAAGTCGATTTATCCTGTTTCACCTCTTCCCTATTGAATTAATTTCACTTACCAATAACATCGAGAGTATCCAGATAATCACTGAATGCATTTTTCAGATTCTCAGCTCTAGCGAATGGTCTTTTATTAGCCACCACGTGTGCTGCCTCGGGGCAATGCTCTATGACATTACTGAATAGCCATTCAAATTGTTCAATTGGCAGTGCATTTACCTCTCCAATGCTTAAAATTCCTCCTGGTGTCATAATGTCTCGAAAAAAAATAAAATTCACCCCAATTCTTCACAACAATAGTCACTCAGAAAATATCAGAGTAAATGTATCTTTACTTTTTTGATTTTTACACACACCAATTTCAATTCTCTTCTTACCTCTCTAATTACGCTTTTCTCCTTTATCTTATCGTTAAAATCGACACAATTTCGTTATCAGCAATAATTTCCAACAAACTTCACCGTTTTTTATTTTGAATATTCAACTTCGTGAGAGCGCTTCAATCACTGAAAATAAACGAAAATAAATTTTTAAATACAACACAGAAGTTTGAAAATGAAGTGAATGCACAATTGATAGACGCTGAATTATAACTGTGCAAAGTTCAGTAGTTTATCAGTATTTACGAGCTACTTTTTACAGCATTTTATGTCACTGCAGACCATACTTTCCTGTTGTTTTTTTTTTTTTTTTCAAGGGGAGATAATAATAGAAGAGCAGTCCCGGAGGACAGCGCTTCAATTGCTTCATAGAAAAAAACTTTCTTATCAATTTCTTATCGAACATTGATTGCGTCAGTTTGTTTACTTATAAAAATGTTTGAAACGCATTTTTTTAATGTTCTGCGGTGATTTGAATACCAGAGTCGGTAAGTGGGAGATCTGGAGAAACAGAGGAGGATAATCACCACGAGATGTCATTCGGAGTCTGGTTTTCGCACAAGAAATGATGATATAAAGCGATAAAACTGGGTAAATCAAAGGTTTTGGAGATTATTTTGCGAATATCTTAGAAACAAGTGAGTTTAGGGAAAATTTACATATTACCTTTTTTTTTAGGAAACTTTGAACTTAAATAGTATATTATCTAACAAGTGCGGTAAAGTACTTTTCTGACGAGTGTGAGGCAGCAAAATGAGCGAAGGCAAGTTTTGTAATCATACCAGTCTGAAAATCTTTACCGCACGTGTAAGGTACTGTTTTATCAAGCACAATGTGTGGAAAGTGCCACTTTTCGCACGGCGTGCGGAAAAAATGGTTTCTTGTTAAATTTTCTTGAGCCTTACGATTTCGAAGACGTTCTCGAAATAAGCTACGGTCAACTCTTCAATCGATGCTTTAGTATCACTTTATCATTGAATTATTATTCTAGATTCTTCTGCTTCTATCTCTGGAACGAGTGCGTTGGAAAAATTAGCAGTTTTTTTATGGACAATTTGGTGATTTCAACGAAAAAGTTTTCCCATGAATTTTCATAAATCTTATGGTTTCAGAGATATAGGATGGGAAACTTCAATAAGAAGAAAATATTTAAAAAATTATTTCATTGAAATTAGCACACATCTAACAATCTTTTTGATTTTCCTGAACAAAGAAATTATAAAGAAAATTTTTTTTTTTTCAATTGTACTTATATTTTTTCGATTTTTCTACATGTGCATATTTTTTATTTTTCAGAAAATGATTCAGTAGCGAAGGGGTATAACAGAATGAATCGATTGATCTTTGTGATCATTTTGGAGGGAATATCTCGAAAACTAAGTGAGATAAGACGAAATTACCCATCTTCTTTAGTAGAGAATTTCAAGAGTTGCAAAAGAAGTACAGGGCGAAATTGGCCATCTCGCTTATTTTCAGAGGTATTTACAAAAAAATAAATGAGAAAAAAGTAGACTTATCTGGTTTTATTTCTTCGCTACTGAATTTGTCAGGAAAAAATATGGTCTTTTCTTTTCAGTATCATAAAAAATAGACTAGGGTGAGTGGTCCAGTGATCAAATGGATAAGACTCGTCAGACATCAGTGATCGAACATAAAAAATTCGATATTTACTCATATATTTAACTTTTTCATAGGCTGTTATTTTACTAGCTTCATTAGATTACCAATTTTTTCCAGGATAAATACGTTAAAATGTTCGACCACTGGACGAGTTCGAACACTGGTCAACTCACCCTATATGTGAGTCGTTAACTTCTCTTTTTTTATCTCTATTCAGTAATATTCTCTAAAGCATTCAACATTAACATTCTAGAAGTTTCATTAACATATATACAGCATTTATGTACACTGAGAAAAAAAATCGGGGTAAAAACAATCAAATATTGTGGCAAATGGTCCTTAGCAAATATTTTTTTGAAATAATTCAAGGAATTGTTGAATTTACTGAATTCAGTTAATTCAAATAAATGAACAAGTTGAATTTATTGAATTTAGTTAATTCAAACAGATTAACTAGTTGAATTGACTAAATTCAGTAAATTCAACGACTGTTATCAATTAATTGAACAAAATATTTTCTAAGAACCAATGACATCAATATTTGATTGTTTTTACTATTATTTGTCTCTCAGTGTACATTCATTTGCAAAGAGATATCAGAATCCTGATCGATGGCAATAGACCGGGAGCTTTAACGCATAATTATCGTCATGTGAAGCTGTTCGTGTTTACATGATGGTAAAAAGGGCGCAAAATTATGATAAAGAAAATTACTCAAAACAAAAACCCTATAAAGCTCATTTTCTAAAGAACTGAAAACTGAAAAATACTCTTTTCAATCCGATTTTTCATATGTCAATTTTTTTTTCTTTCAAATGCCCTTTTCGAAGTGCATTTCGGGTTATCCTCATCCACGAAGAAAAAATTTTCAAATATTACAAATATTTCATGAATGCGTTCTAATGCATCCAACAAGAGATTTCATAAGTGATAGTTGAGGAATGGACTACGGACGTTTTATTACACTTTTCATCTGCAGATTAGTCCCCTTTGGAACCATCGATACTCGATTCTAGCAACTTTATAGCCCCCATCATAAAATGTATCTATCCGACATTTTCGGGTGGGCCGGTATGTTTCCAAAGACGAACAAAAAAAAAAAAAAAACGTTCTGAGACCGTGACCTGTAGAATTCTTCAGCCATGGAAAACCGCCTCCAATCGTGCATCCACGCCGACTGCAGCCTCCTTCTCCTTTTCATCCCTTCTCCTTCTTCTGTTCCATTGAAATGAGAATCTCTCCTCCTCTCGATCGATTCCACTGGTTTTTCGGTAACAAAAAACACACTGGCCAATGGCCATCCTTTTGTCATTTCTCTGCCTACGTATGCACACATTTCCCTTTTTTTTTTCTCATACTCACCCGTTCCCCAGGATATCATTTGAGGCACATTCAGCTGGGACCTCTTTTTGTTGCAGTTTATTGGCTCTACATCACTCGTGTGAGAGGATGAGAGCTTCAACAGACAGATCGTTGGTCTCTTTTGGTAGCTGAATTGATTCTTCCATTTTATTATTATCCAGAGGATCTGAAGATAAAGTCCCATTGAAGAACGTGCAGTGGAAGAAATTTTTAGATGCGTTGGGAAAATTTTTCGTTTGGAGGATCATGAAGACTGTTAATTTTTTTATGGGACTTTAATGTTGCGATTTTGATTTAGCTTGAAGCAGAAATATTCTTGGAATTTTATCCTTTGTAAAGAGAAAATTTAAGGAGCATACTTATGACTGTTCAAATTTAATGAGCATTAGAATTTCTACAGAAAATTTAATTGAAGAATTCGAAAATCTGTGGATTTGAATTTTCGATTAATTGGAGATTCAAATCTGCATCACTTTGGATTCCCATAAATTTCCGTAGTTTCACATATTCGTTGGATAATCTACATCACAAAGGTATAAGAAATGATAACTCAATGGAAATAATTTTATAAAATTTCAATTGGAGTGGAATTTATTAGAATATTTGAATTTTTTCTTGTTGAATTTTGAATTAGTATATTACATAACAAGTGCGGTAAAGTATCTCTGAGTTTGAGAGTTGCAGAACGAGCCGAAGGCGAATTTCGCAATCATACGACTCAGAGATGTTTATATTTACTGCACCTATAAGGTACAGTATTTTATTGTACGACGTGCGAAAAATGCCACTGGATGCACGTAAAACGCGCGCAAACTGGCTTCTTTCCGCACGGCGTGCGATAAAATGAGTTTCTAGCTATGCATCGATTTTCGAAGTTTTTTCAGTACCATGGTGGTCCCATTTTCTGACAGTTCCCCAGTAACTGACAATTTTTTAAAGTTTCTCAGTTTTATCCAAATGTACAGTATATTATTTAATATTCAATTGCTGAGCTCGTTTAGCACAACCGATATGTATTAATATAATAAAATTACATTCAATAAGCAAATAGTTGTTGCTTTCGATTCATGCTGTCAGAAGAACTAGCTCTATAGTGTCAGAAACCGAGGCCACCATAGTAATAGAAATTGATTTCTCTTCCCAAAACCTCGGGGAGTATTGAATCAAAATGAACTGTATACCATTCCGAGTAAAACCGAAAAAAGTTGATGCTTCATCGCCCCGAATTTCGTGGAATATCTCTGAATAAAAGATAAATATCACAAATTTTCATAAATATGTTTCATGCAGCCCCCACTCCACCCTGAAAAAAAGGCTTCCACAATTTCTTCCATATCTTCCTGAAATTTCCGAATGTTCTCAAAAAAGCATTTCCAGTTTTTCCTCAATTTTCGCAATTTTCAAACCGACGAAAAACGAAAAAAGGTACATCGAAGGAGCAAGAGAAAAGAAGCGATGCCCAAGAGAGAATTGTGGAACTTGGTGATCTCAACCGTGACTCTTCCTCGAATAGTTTGAGTAGACCACAGGAGAAAGAAGAAGTCATCGTTGGAGTTTGGCGCCAGTGGTGAAAAGTTGCCCTCGGGGCATGAAAGAGAAGTCAAGTGAACAGAAACGTGAGACTGAAGGAAAGATAGAGATGTGCGAATGATAGAGACAGAGATGTGCGAATGGTGTGAAGAGGGGGGGGGGGGGGGGTTGAGTTGGTTGGTGCCCGCGAGTCGTTGCGGAAAATTTTCGTGGGGTAGTTTGCTGAGGGGATGACTGTGTGTCTGTGTGTATGTGCTATTTCGAGGGGTTCGTAGTGGGATGGACACATCGATCCGGTAGTTAACTCAAGAGCACCCGCGGGACTCGTTGCCACCGATTTTGCACCACTCCATGCCACAGTATATGTAGTATCCACAGGATTTTTCACTACTGACAAACGCTTTTATCCCCGGTACTCACATAAACCGCATTACCACACGTTTTTATAACAATTATTTATGTACTATCTAACGAGCTATTTCGTTCATTTTACTTGTCTCGTTCGTTATTTCTCCCCTGTGAATATTTCACGTCTGTTTTTGTCTCAAAAACTTTCGATTTTTTTTATTAATATTAAAAAAAAAAAAAATCGATTTATTGATTGAAGGGATGGAGAGATTTCAGTTAATTTTTGAAGCAGAATCGATAACAATAATGAATATAACAATTGATAGAAAAATTCGATTCAATTAACTCGGTTTGATTTTGGTTTGAGGTCTTTTTTTTAATATCCTAGAAACTACGAGAGATAGGCAAAATATTCTGATCTTCTTCATAGAAAAAAAGTAAGAGTTTCAAAAAAAAAAATATAAATATTTTGTCCATCTCCTATACATTCCGCGATATTGCAAGAAAAAAATGTTGATCTTGGAAATTGGTACACTTGGTTTCTTCGTTGAATCGATCAATTTTTTTGAGAAAATTTAATTTTCGAAGACCTACATTCATTTTACAAGCAGATTCAATTCGCTAGTCGAAAGACTCCCCAATACCTTTTCTCACGGAGTTTTCAGATTAATCGATTCGATTTTTTAATGAAGATGTAATTAAATTGAAAATCACAACTTTTATTTGAAAAATCGAATTTTCATTGTGATTAATCTCCATAAAAACACCAAAATCGATTTTCGAATTTTTCGGTTTTTTCGAAAAATCTTGAAATTCATGGGAGATGGAGAAATTTTTGCAATAAATTTCTCTATAATCTTCTTTTTGCCTCATTTTTCTTCACTTTTAATCAAGTATTTGAGAAATATCTCGGAATTTGAAGAAGTTAGAAAAATGTTTTATTGCAGACTCTGTTGTAACACTTGTTTTTCTCTCGAAAAATTTCCTATCTCACTTATTTACAGAGATAATCTGCAAAAACCCATGTCAAACTGAACTTACCATCGCCACTATGAAATTCAACTCTATAGGGCCTTTCTTTCTCAAATCACTTAATCCATGATTTTTAATTAATCTTACACGTGATTATATCGCACACAAACGTGAACTCATCTTTTTTTTTCCTCGCGAAACACTTTTTTTTAAACAATAAAAAATAATATTTAATCTGAAAATAATTTTATTGTCAATCCTCAAACAGAGATACAGTATATTTATTCATTTTTTTGTTCTGTCTTCTGGATTTTCGATTAAAAAAAAAAGAAAAAAAAAACATAATCATTTATTTGAAGAAGAATAAAAGACGTCAGACAAGGCCACGTAGGGCTTAACTCGAATATGTGGTTGAAATCTTTAATTTAATTTCAACAAACGGATAACTAAAGAAAATGTTGAAATAATTTTACGTAGGGATTATGATTGTGAGTTTTGACAATGTGTTACCCATTTCTATCATATCAAGACAATTTACGTCTTCCGTGAGATGATTTTTTTTTGTTAAAATTTTTCATGAGAATTATAAACACGACATATATATATTAAAAAAAAAAAAACTGGGTAAAATGCGGTAAAATGTGGAAAAACAAATTTTTTTTGAAAACATTTCTTTTTCTGTTTGTATTAAAGTTAATACGATATATTTTTCACCTCAATTATTCAAATCACAATTTTTTTTTACTCTTTCATTTTACACTGAAATCTCAGAATAGTTAACATACAATGTGTAATTTAATAATGCATGTGATTTTAATAATTTATTAAACAGTTTAATTCAATTTATTTACATCAATAATTGTGAAATTAATTTTAATTTGTTCATTCACGAGAAGAAAAAAAGAAAAAAAAAAGGAGAAAAACAATATTTAAAAAATTTTCGTTCCAAAGATCTTTAATAATACATTTTTTAATTATACATTGTTTTTTTCTTTTTCATCTAAAAAAAATTAGACTCAAGGCACACGACTCTGCAATTGAACAGTGATGTAGTGGGGAGAAAGATGAGAGGATTTTTGTTTTCCATTTTTTTTTTTGAATATCTTGGAAACCATAGGATTCAGAGGAAAATGTCAAGGGACTATTTTTGTATAGAATTCCATGAGTTACAAAAAATAAAGGCTTCAAAAAAAAAATTCTCCCAAACTCAATAATTTCCTAGATATTTAAAAAAAAATGGACCAAATTTTTTGACTCATTCGTCTTCACCACTTCATTGCTGTAACAATTGATGCTACATTTTTTTTTTCATGCTCACTTGTACAAACTAAACACTTAATAACTATCTACTTTACACTGTTTATCGTACGCATTGTTTAAAATTTTTTTTTTTTCGTTTATAGTAAGAAACATTGAAAACGTATACATAGCATTTCCGAGATTTATTTATTTCGATTATTAAGGCATATGTTCATTACGTATTTTTTTTATTCTTTAACTTAACTAATTAATTAATCAATAATATATTACAGCGACTAGGACTGAACGCAAGACTGTATTTTTATTTTTTTTCGTAATTTACAATTTCTTTAAAAACTATTCTTCTTTCAATTTCTCACGTTCTTTCCATTAAGCAAAAAACTTTAAATTTTTTCGTTAAGACTAAAATTTTCTTACTATTAAAACAACCGTGAATAACATTTTTTTTTAACGCCTCTTTAATAGGGCCGAACTCAGGTGTGAAATTACTTCAATTGGATTATGATTTTTATCCTGATTTAACAATTAATCAATGTTTAATTCTTGTTGCATATGAAAATTTCAGTAGTGAGCTCAGATTTTTTTTTTTCAGATATTTTCGAAATTCGTGGCATTAGATGTAATTCTCAAGATCAATTTTTTGTGGATTATGAAATTTTTCGGAAGAATATTCTCATAATAGCCATAATTTTACGGATTGATTTGATTTTATCAGAAAAAAAAGTTTATGTGAATTATTGTTCAGAAATCGTCAAGAATATTAAATAAATTTTTCGAATCATCATCTGCCACTTCATTACTGAACTATTTAATTAATTATTTTTTCCATGTTATGCCAAGTCTACTTGAGCGCTGGTGAACTACAGATTTCAAGTCTTGATACTTTTACATTTAATTGAAGAAAAAAAAAAGAATAAATGAAAATGCAGAATTAATCAATTTGATTAAATACATTTCTGATTTTTCTATTTATTTCTTTTTTTTTCTTTCATTAATTTTCATCGTAAAATTGGGAAAAAATTATGTAATCCATAATTTTTTGGTAATTTATACGGTTTAATGCATTGCGCCTGCGCAAAAGTTCGTTGAGCATCTGTAGACTTAATGAATTTTATTTAAAAACAAAATTATTGAGTTAAAACTTGATAAAAATTCTTTATTCACTTATTTCAAATAATTTTCACGTGTTAAAACTGAGTTAAATAATACTAACGGTTATAACAATTTCTTTATTTTTTTCAAATTCAAATAATGGAGGGAGTCATTTTGTTGTTTAGAAAATGAAGAGAGGGGGATGGGGAAGGAGAAAAATATAATGAAAATCAACAAACAGAACAACGAACACGAGGCAGCATTTTTCCAGCAAAGTGATGAGTCGAGTTTTCTTTAAATATTTCAAAAATTAAGAGATAGAGAAATTTTTATAATGAATTTTTTGTGGAGAAAACGACGCTCTACAGAAAAAGTCTATAAAAATTCTCCTATTTCCCATAAGTATCGAGATATCCTGCAAAAATGACGACAAAGTAGAGTTGAATAACTCCAACTTTATCACTTTGCTGTTTTAAAGTGAATTAATTGATTTGCAATTAATTCCACGTTAATCCGATGCTCAATACTCGAAAATTCTTTCTTATGTACATGCTCAACTTCTTAAATTTAGCCCTCGAATTTATTCGAAAGGTAATGTGAAAAATGTATTTACAAAATCAAATTGAGAGTGAAAATGTCCGACATTTATGAGTTATAACAATATATGAATTATGCGGTGCATTTGATGAAAAATATGGAAAATCTCAGAATTTATTGAATACTGCGTGATTATGATTCGAGAATTTGAGAATTTTTATCACGATGATTGATAAAGTTTCATCAAAATTTTGACGTAATCATGAATACTTTTTCAATGCATCATTTTTTTCGAAATTACGCATGAATTATCAAAATCCAGAGAAATTAGAAAATTCATTCCAAAGGAATCCGGGATGACGCAGTGATTAATAAACTCTTCAGGACGCTAATATTTGAAAATTCTAGTATTAAAAAATCCGGAGTAAAACGTGATAAGTCAATATTTGCTCAGTTTTCTTGAAAATATCTCAGAATTTATGGGAAATGAGGAAATTTGGATGATTACCTTTTGCATAGTTCTCAGTTCCTCTCACAAAAGAGGTAATTACGAAAATTTCTCTATTTTCCTTCATTTCCGGAATATTCAAGAAAGACTGCATTTACAAAAAAGACCATTTCTATTGTTACCAACCAAAAAGGAAATCTCTGGGATTTGATTGATCCGCGCTTTCGCAATGAATAAGTTTCCACCGAATTTTATTTCAATTTCGTATTTTCTCTGATAAATTCACTATGTTTCGTTATTTCTTGAAATAAGCTCTGTGGAGACTTTTCCACTGCGAAAAAATCCCTAGATTTCTTCTCAGTCCACATGACATTACAAAAAAAAGCAAAAGCTTGTCGTTAAATTCGGGGGAAAATCCTCGGCTCAATTGATTCATTCAAATGATGAAGAAAAAGTAAATTATAATTACTGACGATCAGACCATAAATCGGCATTACCAGTGCCATCAGGTCACAATCCAAGGACACCATGACTATGTGGATGCTGATGGGCATGAAGTGATGCACCAGGATGACCAAGACTGAGACCATGTGGTGGTGGACCAAGGCCAAGTGGTGGTGAACCACTGTTGTGCATCAATCCACCAAGCATACCGCTCATTGAACCAAGCGCTGCAAGACTCGCCATTCCACCGGCTGTTAGATTCTCGCATTTGATGTCTTTCTGCTCCATTTCTTCGCGTTTCTTCACCTGCTTGCGTTCCTTTGCACGACGATTTTGGAACCAGATCTTCACCTATTGCAAATTATTCGAAAATTCTTAAATAATGCGCAATACGTAGGGTTTTTTATGGGTGTTTTTTTTTTTTTGGTGATGATGAAGTTGATGGAATTTTGATGACTCCAGTAAAAATAATGTTATTGAGAGTGTGGGAACAGTGCTTAATTCTTGACTGGTCATCTCTGAGCGACTTAACGACTTTGGTCGGGTGATGAGGAATTCCCCGCTGTTTTATTTCGATAACAACGTTGCCGAATTCTCTCTACACTGGCTGAGTGTGTTCAGCGAGTTTTCGGCAACAGCGCTCATCGAACTATTTCACTTGGTGTGAGAAAAATTTTGCTAGCTCTTAGAATTTATTGTGTTTCTTCGTCAAAATTTCCGAGAAGTGTAATTTCAAAAAAGAGAAGAGTTTGCTGGATACTTCAATTAATAAAGTCTAATTTTTGCAGAATCTTCCGCTCAACCGATTGATCATCCGAAAATAAAAGCAGCGGAGGGCGGAGAATTTCTCATGAGATGACCAGTCTAGAGTTTCATTGAATTGGAATGGTAATATTAAATTTTGCAAAAATGAATTGAATATCTACACTTAGAAAAAAAATATTTGTTGTAAGAAAATCTACTTAGTTGAAGAAAATCTACTTCACTCAAGAAAATTTCAATATATATAGATATAGAAATGGTGAAGGAAAATTTGGAATTTTCTTGCTGCAAGACAATTTTTTTGCTACAAAAACTTTTTTCTCTCAGTGTAAAAATGAATTTTCCATCCTGTTATTATTAGGACCGGAGACTTAATTCTCGAAAACGGGCCATTGATCTGAAGCTTGATCTAGTAGGGAGTTGATGCTGGGAATAAATAGGAATTGAATAATTCGAATTTTTATGACAGATACGTCAAGACATTGAATTTATTGGAAGTTTAATTTGCGGGGATTGTGACAAACCGAATAGCATAACAGATTTACCTGACATGAAAAAAAAAGAATAAAGTTTGTCACAATCCCCGCAGATCAACCTTCCAGTAAATTCGATGTCTTGACGTATCTGTCATAAACATTTGAATTGTTCGATACTAGATCGAACTTTAGATCAATGGGCCGTTCTCGAAAATCAACTCTCCGGTCATAGTTATTACTGAATGAATTCAATGAATTATTGAATTAATTTATTAATATTCAATTCATCATCAATAATGACAAGTTTTCAATTTTTCTCAAGATATAAGGCAATTGATTTTGGAGCAACAATTTCCAGGAAAAAAAAATGAATTTCAAATATCTCCTGAATAAATCGCATTGCAACATATTTTTCAATTAAAATTCTTCCAAAGTTCCATCATCTTCATTATCCTTTTGACCAACTTCTTTCCTCGATTATTTTGTAAATATTCAGGAAAATATTGAATTTTTGAGAAATTTCATCTAATTTCATGGAGAATTTAAAAGTTATAAAATCTCATGAATATTCACAAGAAATAATTCGTTCTTTCATCATGAATTTAGACAACTCACCTGTCTCTCAGACAATGACAAATTAGCTGCAAGTTCTGCCTTCCTCCTGATAGTGATATACCGACTGTAATGAAACTCTTTCTCAAGCTCCAATCTCTGATGATCCGTATAAACAACGCGATATTTGTCTTTCGTTCGCGTTTTGCCTGCAACAGAATCCATAAAAAAATTTAGAATCAATCAAAAAACAAATAAATAACTGTACAAATTACACAATTACATGCTACACATTGAACAAAAATATTTGTTAATTCTCATGCTTCATCAACAGTATAAATCAGCAGTGAAGAGGTAAAATGAGATAAGTCAATTTTTTTTGGCAATCTTTTTTTTTATGGAATATCCCGAAAACTAATACTAGGAGATATGCCCTATTTGCTCGAATTCATTTTTGCAGAGAATTTCAAGAGCTACAATGAAAGATAGGTGAAAAATCGCTCTATCTCGCTTATTTTCCAAAAAAAAAAATGGCAGAAAAAATTGACTTTTTTAAATTTTACCTCTTCACTACTGAAATAATATTTCAATCGAATTAAATAAAGTCAGGTTCACTAGTTTTACTTGATAAATTAATTCTACATAATTGTTAATTGGATAATAACTAAAAATATGCATAAAATGTTTGATGAATGAGGAAAAGATGTAATTTATCCCGTGAAAGAGGAATGATAACGTTTATTATCAAAAGATACACGAGAATATACGACATATACAGAGACAAACGCGTCATCTTTCCCTCTCTCTCTCTCTCTCTCTCTCTCTTGCGCTAATTAATCTCTGTACGATAAGCATTTGTGCATTTACAGATGCTCTACAAAACATAAACGCGCATGCATAATTTTTTTTCATAAAAGCTTCGTGGCGATTATTCCGCAATTTTTCCGCAGGTAAAAGCCAGTAAAAACAGAATTTCAACATCAGTATTTTTAATCTGGCATTAATGATCCTAATTAATTCCCAGAGCATGAAATAACACATTAAAAATAATTTTTAAAAGCGTTATGACTTGGATCAATTCTTCTTTTTTTTTCTTATTTTCTTCTTCTTTTTTATTCGTTATACCTGTAAAATACCGGCGTGCTCACACATGAGACAGAATATATTTGTACATAAAAAGAAGTTGACGTGTTTAGGTGAGAAAGGTGAGAGAAAGAGAGGGAGAGGATACAGAGAGAAGTACACGATTAGATAAGACTGAAAAAGGCGGCAAAAGATCAAAGACAGACGCGCTAATCCACCACTCCTCCGATAACTGAGAACGCCTGCGAAAGACCTTCGAAAAAAGTCCACGACTTTGTGTAATGCTCGTGGTGCTCATGTACGCAGCAATAAGCCATACAGGTATGAGGAATGCCTGTGATTTTTTTTTTATTATTTTTTTGGGGGATTTTTTTTTGAGGCTCTTGGGAAGATTTTTGAGGAAACATCTCAATTAACTGTTTTTTTTACGGCGAGAGCTGGATTGGGAGGTGCGGTGGAGACGTGCGCCAAGTATTTATTATACTGCGCTACTCGAACGATGTCACAGAGATGTTATAATTGGCGGGAAATCATAAAATTTCAAAATTTCTCATTTATAAGAAATCATTCAGTAGTGAAGAGGTCAAACGAGATAAGCCTGGTTTTTCCTCATTCACTTTTTTGGAAATACCTCAGGAAATAAGCTAGATAGAGCGATTTTGCGCGAAATCTCTTTCGTAACTCTTGAAATTTTCTACCAAACAAATATCGCCTTATCTCGCTTAGTTTCCGAAATATTTCCTTCAAAACAGATCACAAGGATAAGTGGATTTATCCCGTTTTACCCCTTCAGTACTGAATGACACTAGGTCATTTTGACAATATTTTGAAAATCATTGGATTTTTGAAAATTTTGGTAAAGCCCTTTTTTGATTTATCTATAAAATGCTCTACAAACTCTCAACCTACTTTTTAAAAATCTTTTTTATCTGAAAAAGGTAAAGGTAAATTTTTTGTTTGTAAAATGGCGGAAAATTCGGGGGGATATTTCCATTTGCTCATAGCTGTTTTCTGATATATCGAAAAACGAAGAAAAAAAATGTACATACACGGCTCAGTGACAAAAGCCCCAGTGTCGATCACACCAGTTTGTGTGGATTACCGTCGGTACGTTTCATCTATCTACGATAAAGAATCCTCATGATATTGAGCATAGGTATACACAAAAGGTACCGTCCATCCGACGGTACACAGAAAAAAATGTTTTCTTAATTTAAGAATGTGCAGTCACTTGATTTAAGAATGGCAGGTCACTTAAATTAAGTGACTTTTCTCACTTAAATCAAGTGGTTTTTCTCACTCAAATCAAGTAACTTTTTCTTTCTTAATTTAAGAAAGTAAAAGTCACTTAAATTAAGTGATTTTTTCTTTCTTAATTTAAGAAAGTAAAACTCACTTAAATCAAGTGACTTTTCTTTCTTAATTTAAGTGGCCTGCACATTCTTAGATTAAGTGATTACACATTCTCAAATTAAGTGACTGCACATTCTTAAATTAAGAAAACATTTTTCTCTGTGTAGTTTTCGAGATTTTTAGGTGGGCTTTAACAATGTAAGTTGGGAAGGTGCAACGTGTGAAGATGAAGAATTGCTGATAAAAATCGGCAATGAAGAGTTGAAGACATGAAAAATTTGAATTTAGCTCTATAATTTCATACTAAAATTAAATTTAGCTTCATTTGGGAAAATTTCCGGGGCAATGAAATTTTGAAAAATTTATGACGGCTACTTTTTGTAGAAATTTCTTTGCGCTAGAAAAAAAAAACTTCTGATTAATTACCTCAAACTTCCTCAATATCCGCAAGCGTTTTTTATCCTCATCCCCTCCACCAAACGTTACCGATAATAATCAGTAGAAAAAATGCGGAATAAAACCGGATTTTGTGGTGTAAAACTTACGACATATTTCGCACATCCGATCGATAATATTGTTCGATCGACTCATCGATGCTCTCGACCTTAATATAATTGACCGTGAAAATACGTGGAATTCTCATTGATAAAAATGAACTGAATTTATCAGCGTCAAATATTAGATTGGATTAATTTCGAATTAGTTTCGAATTGATACGGAAAATTTATATTGAAATGAAGTTACTGATTTTTTTTCTTCATTTTTTTTTTCTTTTAACTTTGAAAATAATACATTTTTATGTATTGCAGATGAGTGGTGACAGTAACGAGTGTATGTAACGTCAGAGAATATGAATGGGATCTCGGAAGGGGAGAAGAATAAAATGTCAGAGACGTTTTGCCACTGAGAGGGTGAGGAAGGGTGCGGTGGAGAAAAACGGGACTCGCGGGACTCGTTGGCACTCTATTAAAACGATTCTCTTTCATTTCGCGTGATACGAATTGCGCGTGCCTGTGATTTAGTCAAACCTACTGAATTACAACAGAGGGGTGATATCTTCTTCCTTTTTCCGAGTTTTTTTCTTTCGTAGGGGCTGCGGCACTATATTCTGGAGATTTTGCCATTGGCTTAACCAATTATTATGCCATTGTGACACTCGCACATTTGTATATTGGCTCTATATAGTGTGGGTGGAATTGACAAATTTTCATGGTCCGACGGAACGAATTTATTGTCATGAAATTTTATGATTCTCTTATTCTTCAAAGTTTTGTTTGACATTATTTTCATTTGATGATTGGTTTTTTTTTGGAAATTGATAATTTTTTGATGGAGAAATGGATCTACTTATGAATCATTTCTTGATTATTGATTTTATTATGTTGGAAGAAATTCAGTAGTGAAGAGGTAAAACGAGATAAGTCTCTTTTTTTCTCATTAAGTTTTTTGAAAATACCTTAGAAAATAACCGAGAAAGAACAATTTTGCCCCACAACTCTTTTGTAACTCTTGAAATTCTCTACAAAAACAGATGAGTAATATCACCTTATCTCGCTTAGTTTCCGAGATATTTCCTTCGAAATGACCTCAAAGATAAGTCGATTTATCCTGTTTTACCTCTTCACTACTGAATTATTAGGTTAACAATACTAAATAATTGTCAAATGTCCTCAGGTTCTTGACATCATCAGCATGTAGTCACCATAAAATTAATTACAGCCAATCGGAAATTTTAATCCATGCAAAAGAGTTTCCATCAACATTGCAGTGTCTGTAATCAACAGTAGCCGTACTGTGATTATTGATTTTATGGTTTTTCCAAATTTTGATTTGCAATGTTTTGGAATCTCAGCGAGATACAGGAATTTCCATAGAAATCTTGGTAATGAGATAGTTTCACTCCACCATACAAAATTACTTCTTCGCCTCTCATTAAGTTCCTTCTTTATTCAATCAAAACAATGAGACTCTACTTCATTGAAATTAGATTATCATTCTTATATCATTTCTGAAGCTAAAATTTTCAAAAAATGTTGAAATTTATTCATTAATCTATTGGAAACAATGAATTACTCCAAGCTATTTAATTCAAAGCAAAATAGTGAAAAATCACATTTTAAATTCTATAAAATCAAATTTTCTTATTATTAAAGTAAATGCAACAGTTGAACCCAGCTGTCGCTAAAAAAAGCGATCAAAAAATTTGGATTTGAAATGTTAAAAACATATAGTTTTAGTTGGCAGAGCTCTACTCCCTATTAACCGAAATCGTTTTTGAAGGGCAAACTACAAAAAACACTTTACGAAAAAAGGAAGCCCTTATTACAGTTTTGCTATCTCCATTAGATTTCCATATTTTTTTCACTACTTTTTCTTTCTCACACAACTGAAAAATAGGTCAAATGTTTAAATAGCCATTGAAAAATATTCGAAAAATCGGTGAAGGACAAATTGCCGCCAGTACCTGATGTCCAGGTAAGCTATTACCAGATTTTTAGGTACATAACTGAAAACGCTACGAATTTTCCAGAGGTATTCAAGAAATGAAAGAAATAGAGATAGCGAAAAATTTTATGACAGGTACACGCGGTAGATATTTTATTGGTCAGCTTAAGCTCCCGACCCTTGACACAATGACGGAGCGCCGTCTTTTTCGAAAACAATGAGCAAGTACTGTACTACCCCCTCTACTCCCTCCCCTTGCAAAATTCATGTACCCCGACAATTCGAGAGTCGACGTTGAACTGACTATTTTCTACCAGCCCTCGCCCTCCCTCGGATTTTTCATTATTCAAAATTACAATTGTTTATTTCACTTTTTCCATATTTTTATTGTTCCAGGAAAATATTTGGAATCTATTTAAAATTAAATTATCAACATTGTTCCCGCCCCCTTGAGTGCACGAGTTTTGTTGGCGGGAAAATAGTGAATTTTTCTTTTTTTTCGAAATAATAAATCATAATGATGATCGAATAATCTAGAGGTTCTCTCCCCTTGAAACTTCTACGTGTCGACAGTTGTGTTGTCGTCTTTCTTCTGTTCCCAAATTTTCCGCAAATTCTGTGAATAACGGTAGTGGTCGAGGGTTCACAGTTTGACTGGCTTCACTATTTTCTGAATGAATAGACATTTTTCACGTACAATTTTGGGTCTCTTCAAAGTAGGCGGTGCACACTTGAATCCCAAAACTCTACCACAGTTGTCGTTTAATTGACCTTCATTGTTGGCAAAACAAATCGTTCAACTTTAAGAGCATGCCAGTGCAGGTTAAAGGTACGTAAACTTGCGCTAGTGTGGAAAATTTCCGATTGTATAGAAGGAGTAGCGAATGAATGGACATCGGCTCTCTTCGGCTTCCATGCCCTACCATATAAATTTTGGCTTCGGCAGGCCTCGGGTGTTGATTCTTTCCTTAGTACGACTATATCCATGACCAAAGAGTCTCATGAATTGAGATCAAGAATCAATAGTGAATTGATAAAAGACGACAGTTTAAAAGAAACATGTAGATCATGTTTCTGCTCAGGGTGCTGGTACACAGAAAAAAATGTTTTCTTAATTTAAGAATGGCAGGTCACTTAAATTAAGTGACTTTTCTCACTTAAATCAATTAACTTTGCCTTTCTTAATTTAAGAAAGGAAAACTCATTTAAATTAAGTGACTTTTCTCACTCAAATTAAGTGGTTTTTCTCGCTTAAATCAAGTAACTTTTTCTTTCTTAATCTAAGAATGTGAAAGTCACTTAAATTAAGTGAATTTTCTTACTTAAATTAAGTGACTTTTTCTTTCTTAATTTGAGAAAGTAAAATTCACTTAAATCAAGTGAGTTTTCTCACTTAAATCAAGTGACTTTTCTTTCTTAATTTAAGTGACCTGCACATTCTTAAATTAAGTGACTGCACATTCTCAAATTAAGTGACTGCACATTCTTAAATTAAGAAAACATTTTTCTCTGTGTAATAGTACATTACGCACCAAGGGAGTAGAGAAGTGCCCAAAAATTTGCCTCCCGAGCGAAGCGAAGGTGCTAAATCTTTGGGCGAATTGGCTTTTTTGCATCCGTAGTGTGCACAATATTTTTTGTACCACGGAAACGGAAAACAACTGTTTTTAACTGAGCAAAGTGAAGTTAGAAACGTCGTTTTTCGCTACCTAGATACCGAAAATGTGTTTTTACATCTGGGGAGTAAAGAACCCACTCTACTCCCTCGCTTCGTTCGGTCGCAAACGTGGTTCTCTGCTCCCTTGGTACAAAAAATAGCATACACACCCCGGATGAAGGAAAGTCAACCTCGACAAAAATTTGGTACCCTGGCTTCGCTCGGTTCACTTCTTCCCTCCGTAGGTGTATACTATTCTAACCTCACTTCGCTCACTGGATTTTTCCAGCAACCGTGAGCGAAGAAAATACTGCACCATAGTAGCCCCGGATTCTGATAATGCCCCAGTAACTGACAATTTCTCCAAATTGTTCAGTTATATTCAAATGTACGATAAATCGTTTAGTATGTAATTCATGAGCTCCTTCAGTGCAACAAATATGAATTGATAGAACTAAATGACATGCGATGAGCAAATAGTGGTTGCCTTCGATTCATCCTGTCAGGAATAGGCTCTAAAGTGTCAGAAACTGGGGCCACCGCGGCACACGCACCACAGCATCCGCATGGACGGATGAAAAATAATTTTGCCAAAATTTCCTCACCTTCGATTCACTCGGGAGGAAAATTTTACGGAAATTCACCTTTTTTCACCCTAGGTGTGTAATATACTATTTTTCCGCTCTAGGTGCGTAATGTACTAATGAAAACATCTTGGAAACAACAAAGTTCATAAAAACTTATGAAGAGACCTTTTCCGTAGAAAATTCAATAGGCTACAGAAAAAATCGCCTTTCAATTTCCATAGACTCCTCTAATTTCAAACATATTGTCGAATGAACCGATAAAAAATTTCAAATTATCTCCTTTTTTACAATTTCACAAAAGTGGGATTTTCAATTTCTCAGTATATTATGTAAATTTATATACTCTGAGATCCGGGAAACAACATGGCATTAGTAGGAAGAAGAGAAACAACATGGAGCGAGGAGAAATCGCGTGTAGTTATAGTCCCTCGGAGGCATTGCAAATTCTCTCATCAAATGAAAAAAAAAAAAAAAAACGAGGAATTGAAGAATAAAGAATCATTACAACACGCATGAGATTGGAATGAGTACATTTTCAGTCATGCAAGAATTATAAGAAAACGAATTGGTGAGTGTACTGGTGTAATATAACCATAAAATGCAGATAATGGAGGTTAGAAATATCGTTATAGTGGAAGATTCGTCAGTTGGATGGAGTGAGAAAGGGAGGAAGAATATAGCAACCCTCCAGTGTTTCGTGTGATGTCGGCCATTATGAGGTAGTGGAAGACACGCGAAGTCACCAATTGAAGATGGCGTTGGGTTTTTTTTTCCTGATGATCATCTCGGAGGGAGGATAATAAGGGGGATTATGCTTTCAAGAATACTTTTTTTTTTTTGTTTAAAAAGGAGGGAACCGACACGCAATCACGTGGATACTGAATGCGGTTGGTCCGAGGCTTCTGGATGAAGGGAAAAATAATGGCGAATTGAATTTTACAGCTTTACAAAAAGGCGGGGCTTTTCAATCAACAAAAGAAGAAAAAAAACTGTGATCACGCGATCGTTTTGATTTTAATTTCTTCTCAATTCGATTATTATGACTGGCTCTGATTTATACCCATGCATAAATCCATTATTATTTTCATTTGATAAATAGCATGCAAAACGTAAGAGATATAAAGTGTTATCGATGTCATGCAAACAGATTTACGGACAATGATAGGAGTGCAAAAGTTTTTTAGCTCTTTTGCACAGTCAATTGTGTCAGATTCTACATTTACGCTGTTGAAAATTTCTGAAATTACCGATAAATTTTGGATAATTTTGG
Organism: Aleiodes alternator; assembly: GCA_963921955.1. NCBI lineage: Eukaryota > Metazoa > Arthropoda > Insecta > Hymenoptera > Braconidae > Aleiodes > Aleiodes alternator. Next base: position 6,095,369 of record OY998109.1, on the reverse strand, counting down.
AAATATTAAGTTCCACATTTTTTTTGATATTTATGGCAGATATTCAGAACTTTTTCTTTAATTTCAAAAATGATGAGTTACCATTGGAAAAAAAAACGATTTCATTGTATTTTGATGGGGAAAATTCAGGGCAGCAGAAACTTTCATTATTCGTCGGTAATTCAATCCAGAAAATTTCTAACAAACAAGGAATTTAGTATTCTAAAATTTGTTAATTCACATTTTTATTTATTTCTTTTTCTTTTTTGGTTCATTTCGTACCATCCAGGGTGCAGAGCTCTGGAAATATTGATACGTGACCTGTAGAATTTCCAGTTATGCTGCAGGCTGCAACAGCAACATTTAACACTGGTATATCATGCTCAATCTTCATTGTGAATTTCTTGATAATATCATCTTGGATTTATGTGAAACATAAAAGAAAACTTGAATTTAAATAATTGATCAATTCAGAATTATTCAAAAAAATTCGTTGATTCATCTTCATCTCTTCTTGTTTTCCTTTTTTTCTGTTTTTTTTTTTTTTTTCTAAATCAAATGACTGTTTCTCATTTTCTTAATTCCATTATTTTTCAAGAAGAAAAGCAGACGGATGGGAAAAATCGAGGTTGACGAGAGAGGATAGCGGAGAAGGGATTATCTTACAAATATTTGAGAGCAATTAGGTGTTTGCGTGCGTCTACTAAATCATGTTTACATTGTTTGCCGTATCTAGACCGCGCCAAGAGTGTGATGGTATATTCAGTCACAGTGATACAGAAATGAGTGTGAAAATATGGTAAGTTTCAAGATATATAACAAGCGTTAGATAGATTAATTTTTATTCTGAGAATTCATTTTTTTTCTTCATTTTTTTTTTTCAGACCCAAAGAGAATAGGGTATAAACCATCATTATCATTTATCTATGCTGTGAATAATAAAAATAAAATTCAGTCTCCAATATTATTCTCTCTGCTATTATTAAAGAGAGAATACTAAAAATGATCTCTTCATTACTAAATTTTCATAGTAAATGAAATTTTCAAAATATACTTTATCAATGAAAAGCAATGTTTACATTGTCACGTAGAAAATACAACGTAATTTATTCACTGAATGAAAACACGTGAATATTCATAATTACGATTGAATATCATGAGTCTACGAGTTAATTAGATTCTCATGATAATTAAAATAATACCTGTAGATAATTTAAATTATGAATAATTATTATTTTCTTTTTAAAGATAAATTTAACGAATCATTTGAAAAATGACTTACCTGGATTTGGCTGATTTTGATAGGATGGCTTCTTCATCCACTCGTAAGGACTACGTATTTGTGCTGGCCTCATTGGTGTTGTTGATGCACTACTATTATTATTTGGTGCATTCATATTATTATTATTAGCTGGTGGTGATGATGGTGTACCAGGGCTGCTCAATTCACTACCACTAACTGTTATTGGTGGACTTGGTTCACCAGCTCCAACGCCATTATTATTATTAGCCTCATCACCACTCCAATCACTGACACCATTCAATTGTGATGCCTGTGGTGATGATTGTGTCTGTCCACTTGACTGTTGATGTGATTGATAAGCCATTTGATGATGCTGATACTGTAGATGTGAATAATGATGTGCATGTGGATGTGGTGGCCAGCCAATTACATCAGTTGGCTCAAGATACTGCTGTGGACCACCAGATGATTGATGATGATGATGATGATGTGAGTAACCAGGATACCAATATTGTTGTCCATTTGTTTGTTGATGAGCTGCTGCTGCTGCTGCGGCTGCTGCATGCTGATGAGCTGCTTGTACGTGCTGCTGTGCCTGTTGAGACAGCTGCTGTTGTGTACTAGCAGCCTGCTGCTGCTGACGATACATTGACAGAGGATTATAGTATGATACCATGCTTATCTCCGTCATTTGTAAACTAATCGATTAGGCTAAGTTACAAAGAAAATGAAGAGAGAAACTTGAATAACACGTGTTACGTTTATTTTTTTTTTCTCTCTCTCTCTCTCTTGCTCTTTTTCTCTATCACTCAAATTGATTGTGATCAGTTTGTCACGACAGTTGTCCACTCTAAGTCGCGTGATTCCACATTATTCATCAATTTATTTAACAATAATTTAACACTTTTTAAAATGATTTAGTAATTATTTAACACTAGTGCACTTCGTAGTTCATCATTCACTCAGTCATATCATAATTGTCTTCAAGGATTTAACACAAAAAAAAAAAAAAAACTTAATACGATGTAATTGTAAATATAACTATGGGCTTAGTGAGGATTTGAAATATCTAACTATTGGCTCAGTGTAATTGTGAAAATTCTTGTGATTGTTTTTGCAAAATTCAAGTTAAAGATAGACAGAATATTGCAACACGATGCTTCACCGACGACTGTCTAAGTACGTCTTTTCCAGTTTGTACAGAATGACTTGGTATAAAGGCTCTTCTTCAGTTTGAATACTGGGGTAACGCCTACTCAGTGACCAAGCTGACTCCCACCATGACTGCACAACTGTTGGATTCAGCCAATCACATTTAACTTAACACAACTGTAGTACAGTAATGGCGCACCTTATTCGTGTTATAATATGTATTTCTTTGCGGATCATGATAATACATGATGATAAAATCCTTTAATACATCACGCCCTCTTTACTTTATACACACAATATTATGCCATTGTTCAAATTCTTTCTATTGATAATTTTGATGGACAATTGGAGTAATGTATTTTCTATACAAATAATGCCTATTATAATTATCATTTAATTTATCATGAATTATTAATGTTTAACGGGTATTTAATTTCATGTTATTCTGTTTATTTCGCATTTGAAGAGGCTTTTTTTCCTATGTTTATTATTTAATTGTGGTTCATCGAATTTTGAAATACACATCAATTAAGAAAATAAATAAAACCCTTTTTCCATTGTCACATCAAGTGATAGATTGTAAATGGATACGTTGTTTATCTATGTAGGTTTACTTTTATTGTTACGGAGGGTGGAGACGGGGGCGAAGCGGGTGGATTAAACTTTTGACGTGATTATTTAAGATTTTCACGTAATTCTTTTTATTTTTGAACTGGAAAAATAGATTCAATGTCAAAATTTCTACTACGTAAATTCTACTACGAGACACAGGAATGTGGAAATGTAATGCCTGCTTATTAAGATTTTCTTAGCCTCAATTCTTTTAGGTAAAGAAGACTTTAGAGGAGACTGATTGTTTGAGTTGAATAAATATTATTGTTCACATTTTGTCTAGTTAATTTGTCTCTGAGGATAGAGTGAATAAATTTCATTTGTATTTTGATTTTTTAATGGATGAGTGTTGAGGCTGAATTTAAATATATTTTGAATTTATACAGTGTCTATATGTACAGCTTTAGAAGGCCATTCTCAAAAAAATTCAACAGGTAATCATGCATTGATGATCAGAAAATTTGGAATGAGTATGGTTGCTTCAATTACCCAAGAAAACCTTGGAAGTAGCTGATAAAAATTAAACTGAAAGAATAAAACATAAAGTGCGGCAATACTCTAGACGAGTGAACTCATTTCTAGAGCTTCAATTGCGCTGTTGCCAAGTCAGACTACTAGCTTCAGTTCTTGTACGTTATATTGTGCTCCTTTACGACGCATCCGACAACAGTGCATCCAATTCACAACGGCTTTTGCACTTTTTCATGCAATCAAAGGATTCGAAATTCAAATATTCCAAGATTCATTCCAAACAATTAACAGAAGTTTTTACAATTTATTTATCACTACCTAGAGCAGAAGAAATGCAGTGGCGAAGAGGTACAACTAAATTTTATAACAAGTAATATTCTTTAACAGTATTGTGAAATAAAGATGTTTCTTGATGAATATGAGATAATAGGGGAGACCGGGGCAAAATGGGGTACTTTAAAGCACATGCTATCCCATTTTGCTCCAGTCTCCCCAATGCATATAAAAAATCAAAATTTCTCCAGAATTTCAAAATTTAAGATGAAATGTTTTTTTTGCTTACTTTTGTTTTCTCTTCAAAATTACAACAGAATTAACTTTTTTATTATTTTATTCTTTGAAAATTGATTTTAGTCTTTTTATGGTTTGTTAATAGATTCGAGGCTCTTCCTCGACAGATCAATGGCATGGTTTCACATTTTCATTGTGAAAAGCCGAAAAGGCCATGTATGGAAAATTAATAATAATAATATTAATGATACAACGCCTTTCATCATGAATCTTTCGTGAATATCTCGAAATCTAAAAAGTACCATTTAATTAAAAAAAAGAATTCTTTTTATTAGCTGTACATTGACATGTACATTTAAATCAGCTCTTACATTATGAGCCTGCAAAATTTTTCAAAACTCTTTTCTTTTTGTAGCGCGCATTCTACTCTAGAAAAGTGATCTCCATTTTTCTGTAACTCATTTTAATTTCTGATGTATTTAATTTATCTCATCAGCAGATAAATTTTGGAAATGAGGAAAAACATTTTAAAATATATCGTATCATTTTCAATTTTTTTTTCTTGTCTATTATTTCATTATTTTTAATTGAGTTATTTCAATTTTTCGAGAGATATCCCAGTGTTTCTGGATTACATCTCAGGTATACACTCTTCCTCGTTCAAACAGACTCATGAAGATTTAACAGACAGGTATAAAACTCTCAGGGGTTATTGTTTTTAACAGAGTACTAATGGGATAAATCGGATAGACCAACGTCTATCGTTACACAGTACTTTAATGTGTATACATATGTAGAATCAATATTAGCAAGTGTTTTTTTCATATATTTTTCAGGTTCAAATTGCTCTGCACATATTATTATTTAATAGATAAATTTATTTTATTAATTTTGTAAATTTTAACAGTCTATATTTGTTTCTTAATTCTTTTTTTTTTTTTTTTTGTTCTAAGTTGAATTCAGTAATTTTTCTCCTTTTTTCTCAATGAACTTCTCTCACTCTTCTCAAAATATTTGCATAATTCAGATTAATTCATAAATTAATGACTGACTAATTTAATACAATAATGTCATCGTTAAAATTTATTAAGTTTATACATCATAATTATCCATCTCAATTAATATTATTTATAACGCATTCATAAAATTTAATTTTTACGAAAACTTGTGTGGAAAATCTTAAAATTGACGCAATACAAATACAGCTTGTAATGATCTGAGATCAAACTATTATGTTGTCATGATAAATTTTGGCATAAATTTTTCTGGCCAACCAGCATACTTTTACAATGATTTAATGTATTATGTGTATGATACATATGTGTGTATAGATTCGTTTGTGTAAATAATTTTTATTTATTGCTGTGAAAAGATAGAGAGAAAAGAGCAAATAGTTATGAGATGAAGTTAAATTTGAGGATAATTTATGTTATGAGTAAATGAAAAAAAAAAAAAAAAAAAATTGAGGAATCGCCGAAATTTTGTTAATTATCCCTTGAAAATCTATCTATCTATTTCAATGAAATAAGTTCATTTTTTATTTTCTGTTGAATCATTATCAGCTAGATCAACCAACATATTTCCGAGGATTTCGTTTGAAATTTTGTTGATCCAAATAAACATTTCATTTTCCGAGTAAGATAAATTCGTTGACACCTTTTTTTTTTCATGATTTTATGATATTTGTCCTGTACTGTGACGACGATTGAGGTTATTCAATTTTTTAATTGTTTTCATTCATCAAAATTATTGTAGAAAAATGAAGAATTAATAATTAGAATATATTTCTCATATTTATGGATTTTTCGAATTTTTTATGGATTTTTCGCATTTAAAAACTGCTGTAAAAATGGGAAAATACGAAAAAAATGATTTTTCATTGTTTTTTCACTATTAATTCATTTGTTTTCAATATATCGTTACCTTAGAAACAAAAGGGCATAAGTGCTGTACTCATCCATAGCACTTGCACTTTTTTTTTGATTTTTAAAGCGACAATATATTGTCACTCGAAGTTTATAGCACTTACGACTTTTTCACTCTACGGCAATAATTTTTTTAAGCTAAGATATAATTTTTTTTTTTACCTTGAAAATATTTTTAAAAAATGTGATTAAATCCCAGAGAAAGTGGGGAAGATGAATCAGGTGATGTATATAATTACCAAAATATCGTAATCACCAAGTAAGCTCGACGCTTTCATCTTAGTGTCGAAAATCTGGATGAGTTGGAGATAATCTCTTGGTATAATGGTAAAATCCCTATTGAATCCAATGGGCTAAACTCGATGTGTTTAAGTCTAGTGTCAAAATATTGAGACTCGTGGCAATAGTGTTTGCTGTACTTTTATCCATGACAACCCTTTTCACATTTACAGTTACCGTTACTCATGCTCCGCCTTTTGGGGCGGTCTTTCAACTTCATCTCCCACTACGAAAAACATAATCTGCATTATTTTTTTTTCTTCTCTTTTTTTTTTCGTTTATTATGATGAACTTGGTAATTTTATTGGAATAATGTAACGCAGATTTATACAAAGTGTTATCAATGTCGATTTATCAAACAGAGGATAAATGTTAAAGATGAAAATCAGAGAATTCGTGAGTAATTGCTTTTTTAAAAAAAAAATGAATTATGATTTTTTTCTTCTCGTAATCGAAGAGGAGCAAAAAAGAATTTATAACGTTTTTTTTTCTTTTCTCAACAATTTTACAGGCTTTTTGCGGGCAATGTGGTTATTTTTCGAAAATACTTTGGGGGACAATTGATAGGCATTATGGCTTACGTATTGCCGTCATAATTTGCGCAACAGTACGCAATAGTTACGAGTGGCGCAAAGGACCAGTGGCTTTTCTCAATACAATGGGGGGGGGGGGGGGGGGCTTCTCTCTTCAGTCTACAGAAGCACCAAAAGTCATTGATCTTCGGTTGAAGACACCCCAAAGTGACGGATGACTTTTCATTCAAGGCGAAACAAGTACTTTTGTCAAAATATCAGCACGCGCCTCAAAATTTTCACACTTTTCTCTTTATCCATCGAAGAAAACTCAATATTTTGAATTTATGATGGTAATCCTTTTTCCTCAAGTTTATTATTTTTATCGTAAAAAGGATTGACAAAATTTTAAATTTTCCTATTTTCTTTAAATTCTCAAAGGATTGAAAAAAAAATGACTTTCATTCATGGGATAAGTTAATTTTTATAATCTTGCAAATAATAAAAATATGAATTTTTATTGGTCTAATATAAAGCTTAGCCCTAAGTAAATTATAAAAATAATCCAAACAAATTGAAATCACTTAACTTTATTTTATTTTCTTATTGACGAAGGCCAAAATGAAATAAGAAAGAAGAGAAAAAAAAAAAAGTGTCCCTCGGGCCTATGATTTTTGTAATAAAAGTGTTAATCCTGTGAAATTGAGGGTAATTCAATAGTGACTAAGGGTCACCTCATCTAAACGAGGGGTTCCCACCCACTCACAAGTTTTCTGCACATGTAAATTGTCGTTTGAAAATAAAAGGTAAAATGGTCAGTTTTAGAAAAAAGGTCATACCCAAGGGATGATTGACCATAGTTTCACAAAGAGAGGTATTTCATTGTTTTGCTTCAGCAGTGGGAATGAAAACAAACGATTTCAAGAAATTTGGAGCGCTTAGCCGCAATAAAATTTACCGTTTTTAATTAAAAATTTACTCTCAATAACAATTGAAATACGTGCGTCCCATTTTTCAGTTTTGCTTCATTTTCTTTTCAACATTTATTTTTGAAAAATAAATATTTTAAGGAAAATTTCGAAGTTACCATTTTCATTCTTTTGTTTGAAGCACTCGACCAGGGTCCAATGATTGCTCCACATTGTAGTGTATTACCTCTTTTAGGATACCTTGTTGTAAAATCCGGATAACCATATTGCCCCCTCAATAGAACAATTATACAAGACCTGTATAGATAAATGAAAATTCAATTTTTGCAGTTTTCAGACGGAAAAAAAAGAACTCGAAAAAATTGAGATTTGAATAATAATCAAAATTTTTTTTTTTCGATTTATTTATACAAATCACAACTTTCTTAATTTAAATCTCAATTTTTCTTGTGAAATTCACATTTTTCTCTATTAAATTTCGTGTTTTTTATGTCCATGCACAGAAAATTTTCCATCAATGAAAAATTTTCACTCAAATAAAAAATATTCCACTCATTCGTCGTTGATGACGTGGCTAAATACAACATTTAAATGCCAAAAAGTATTCCCAAAGCATTTGTGTCTCTTGTAACCCCCGCAGTGAAATTTGGTACCTCTTACCTTTCTATCACTTTACCACCCCGTCCATATTTCTTTTACCTCCTTGACGTTTTATTTTCTCGCCTTTTACTGTACCTCATTATTGCATGTACTTAAGAATTTTCCCCACAATTTTTCTTCTCACATTGTAATGTTTCTCTCGTTATTGCCGGAGATGATGGGAACACGTGGAAGCAGTATTTTTTTTTCTCCATTTAATCTGAGGATTTTTCCATCACTCAAATAAGAAAATTTGCAATAAAAAAAAATAAGAAAATTGGAATTCTCTTTAATAATACACGAATTTGTGTTTATTAAAAAAAAACGTTTATAATCACCATAAATTACTGTCTTTCATTATTGTGGCTTGAGCCCTGGGATTAATAATAATTGAATACTTATTCATTCTTGCGTATTTATTAATCATAATTAATTCAGAATCTGCGACACATAAACTATTGTTTCACAAAAAAATCCAATGAGTAAATAAGGATTTTATGAATAATTTTGTTGGTTAAAAAGCATTAAAAATAAAAAGTGATTTTCTCAAGAAATTACCCTCTTTTGTGTAAACTCACTTCCCCCCCATAGAAAAATTTTTCAACACAATGCATAACTGCACATTTATTATTTCTTCTTAGAATCCCATTGGGCTATAGAAAACTGACAAAACATGAAAAACCCTCCTCCTCCCTCTTCAATGTTTTCTCTCTTCCCCACTCTTTAACCGACCCCTTTACGATAGCATGGTTTTATTAGGGTAGTGGGACGTTAGTCAGGTAAACAGGCATTATACAGCTACCATGACGGACTCAATCGTTTCAGAAAAAATACCCAAACATTTTTGTTAATAGTAAATTGTGTTTTGTAAAAATTTCCACGCTATTTTTATTGAAGAAAAAAAAAGATTTTACCTCTTGAAATGACGGGGAATATGGGGGGGGGGGGGATACGTGTTTAAAAGTCCCGCCAATTTTCCATGGAGCAATATAAACAGCTTATACAGAAGTCGTTGAAGAATACTGCGAAAAAGTGCGAAAAAATTAGAAAAATTCAGAATTTCGAGAGATTTTTGCAAATTGAAGTATTAATAATTAGCCAATAATTGTGTCTTCAGTAATTTTAAATAGCACTATATTTCACCGGATTTTTTCTTCAGCAATAACTCTTTAGGGTCATTCTTCTTGCGGTCAATTTTAACTCGCTAATCCTCTGGTAACCACTTCACTCTCTTTCTCTCTCTCTCTCTGTGCCGGTGTATCACTGACAAAAGGGTTGACCTCGGCTAAATGAGCATAAAAATTTATTGATGTACTATAAAAATTTGTAGTTTGTTGTTACCCATAGATAATAAAGGTCTCAACAATTACATAAATTAATTATCTGCCTGATTTTACCGTCTTCACAATTGCAGGTGATTACTTGAATTTGACTACTGTTTGTCTCTCGATTTTGAACGGAAATTCTTTAACGATAGATTTTTTAAATATTCGTCGAAAATCTTCAGTGAAGAGAAGAAAAAAAAACAATTCTCACTATTATTTCTTGTAAAAAGTGAGATGTTCTTGTTTTTCGTAGAAATAACTCGATTCTGCCATCATTTTGATGTTTCCGCGTCAAACGCACCGCTTTTTCATCGTTCACCACAAAAAAAAAACATTTTTTTTTCAGCCTCTTCGGTTTTCTTTATCCGAAGCGATAAAAAAAAACGTACATTTGTGATACAGCTCGAAGCGTTAAAGTTTCAAAGCGCATTCGAAAGATACCCACGAGATCGGACATTAATTGGCAGACATCTTCGTTCTTTCTGTTCCTCACAGAGTTGGCTTTAATGATGAAGCCAGTAAAGCTGTTTTTTTTTTTTTTTTGATTTTTTTTTATTGCCATCAATAAAAGACAAGCATGGGTATAATATTGTGTTGCGCTTTTACACGCGCGCACAGTAATTCTGTCTCGCTCTTTTTTTTTCCTTCACTCCTTGATGATTCTTTGTTAATTCTTCTTTTTTTTTATTCACATGAAGAATCAACGCTGCATGATGAACTTCTCTGAATTCAAATGCTGTTTCTCATGCAATTCTCTCTTGCTCTTTCATTTCGTTGTTTCTCGGCTGATTTTTTTGTTTCTTTTCCGTTACATGCTCGCACGCTCTCTTTCACGCGGGGCACACAGCGGGTGGTTTCGAATAAAACACTGTGTAAATGAAGAGAAAAAAATCCCGAAAACAGATTAAAATGAGAGAATTTTTATTTGGATTTATTTATGTTACGATTAATTTTATTTCAAATCTTTGTCGAGAATTCTATAATTTGTTCTCGGAATGATGGAATTATGGAGAAAAAAACAATTGTCATAAAATTCTTGAATTTGAAATAAAATTTTTTCTCTTAATAGAAAAATTATTGATATTTTCATTTTTGAAACTGGGGAAAATTCCAAAATTTTCGTAGAAATTCTTTAAATTTAGTTCCGAAACATTTCTGAAATTAAATCAATTTTTTATAATATTTTTGGAACTCTTTTGCATTAGGCTCATTTTTTCTTACTGAAAAGGTGATAAAAAACAATTTTTCTCCGCTAAATTCAGCCTCAAACTTCATCTCAAACCAGCGAAAAGCGAATGATCCCCATGGACCAAAGACAAACTATACATTCGTATAATTTCCTAGTCCCTCATAACTCTACATAAAATTAGTAACTAAATGCACAGTCTACAATGGTTATCCACCGCATTTAGTTGTACCCATGCGTCTATAAACTTTTGCATTAGAGATTGCCATTGTGAAACAGTCCATTTGGGAATACTGAGTGAATAAAATCATCATCATCATATTTACCCATACTTTTTTGTTCAAGAAATCTCACCTCAGAGTTTAAAAATAACAGATTAAAAAAATTAATCCACTTCCTTTTGTACTCTGAAATTGTCTAATTTTTTTTTTTCAATATTTATATTTGAATCAGATTTGAAGCTGAGAAATTTTCTGTTATCTCAACTGAAACACGAAGAAATTTGAGTTCTAGAAAAAAAAAAAAGAAAAAAAAAAGCAGGAAGTCTGAAATTATCTCAGTTAAACAGCCTATCAAAGTGCGTTCATGGGAGATGAAGGGAAGGGGAGGGATATAAGGGGTAAAAAAAATTCGGAGACAGAACTAGAGAACTTAGGCAGAAAGTAAATAATAAGAAGAAGAAGGAAAAAAAAAAGATTAAGCTCCGGACTTTCTTGTGCCACGTTTTCAGTCGTTTTATAACGGTCTGAAAAATTCTCTCTTTCTCTTTTCCACTTCCTCATTCAAATCTTTTGCCTCGTTCGTACAATGTGCAGAGGCGAGTGGTACAAACACAACCACTGAGCCTTTTCAAACCGCATTTAAACAATATTAATTTTACTGCACAGTAATGCCCGAAGGGATCGCAAATGGGACACCATTGCTGTACCTATTTTCCAGGGGTTGTACGTACATTTTAACTCACAAAATCCAGAGATGAGGATTTTCAGGTAAAGCTATGGGAAAGTTTCTCCTGTTTTTATGATTGCAAGGAAGATCCAAATGCATCGAGGAAGTGAACAGTTTTGCTTGAAATCTTTATATATATTTTTTTCTTTTCTTCCTTTCGCATGACGCACACTTCTTCGGATGCTACTTCTTGTCCGGGGGCTGCTCGTTTTATGATGGCCTTTGGCGAACGGGGGATTAGGGAGAAACTGAGAGCAATGGACGGATGGTAATATTCACGTGGATGAAGAGACACCAGGTTGAATATTTCTCGATAATCCCTCGGCCTTTGAGCAAAACCTCCAGGAAAAAAAAATTGAAGAAAAAACTTTTTTTTTTCACAGTTACATTTACAGGCGAATTATTCAGTAGATTTTCAATGCCATGTGGCTACGACAAGTGTATGAAGATGAATATTGCCAATATTGGTTGATAATTTAATTTAAATTTATCTATCAAGTGAAATTGGAGAATTCTTCTATTCAAAGGAAAATAGATCGCCAAACTTGTACTATTCTCATTTCATATATTTTTTTTTTCAATAAAATTGGGGCGCGTACTTGTCGACGTTTTTTTAAAACGCACTAGCGTTTTTTTTTCTGCCTTCTTCTATTCAAAGGAAAATTACGGAAGGAATTCCGAAGGAAACTTCACTCATTTCATTGAGTTCTCTTCAGTTTTTATACACTGAGGAAAAAAAATTCTTGTAGCAAGAAAATTGCCTTTTAAAAAAATTTTCATTCACAATTTTTGTATCTATATATATTGAAATTTTCTGGAGTGAAGTAAATATAACTATAATTATTTAGCTTTTTCCAGGTGCTTGAATGAACTTATATCCAAAAAATAACGAGAGGATTCAATTTTTTTGAATATTTCAACTTTAAAAAATTTCAATCTTCTCGAAATGAAGAAAAATTGAAATATATTTTCTATATTTTTTATAATTTGTTATATTGCAGAAGTTTAGAAAATAATCGAGTGATTTCGATCTCGAGTGAATATTATTATCATTATCATTAAGAACATGTAAATTGCAATTTAATTGAATTGAATGAAAATATTTAATTGAGAAAATTAATTATATATTCAAAATCTATAACTTTGTTATTAAACTATTATTCATATTATATCAACTTTTTCGATATTGAGATTTAAAAAATGGCTCCAGTAGCCTCAGCCTCCCTCCATATTCGGATGAGGCCTCATTGGGGATGGGATTATAGATCTCATTGGAGAGGCCGACTAAAGACTCCGCCTTGTGACATTCTTTTCTACGGGGTTCGTTTCTTCTTCCTATCTCTATATTTTTTATTCTCTTCCTTTTTTTCTCCATGTGTAACGGTCTCATGGACCCAATGAGCTACCGGTTCTGACCGTATATTACACGGGCTATTTATATAGCAATGGTCACATGAAAATAAAACTAGATAGAATAAAAAGTAGTGAAACAAAAAGATTTGTTATTTATTGAAGTCGTTAAAGTTTATGAATAATTTTGGGAATATGAACGAACTTGTAACGGCGAATGTGAAACGAGATTGCGAGAGTTTATTGTTGTTCAAAAAGAAACATGGCGATTGTAAAATGGAGGGAAATTTGAATATTTTTAAGTCATTTATTTATGGGAGAATCGCGGTTTGAGTTGATTATTATTTGAAAAAAATATTCTGATAAAAATAATGATTACACAGATAAAAATGTTTTCTTAATTTAAGAATGTGCAGTCACTTAATTTAAGAAAGTAAAAGTCACTTAAATTAAGTGACTTTTCTTACTTAAAACAAGTGACTTTTATTTTCTTAATTTAAGAAAGTAAAACTCACTTAAATTAAGTGACTTTTCTCACTTAAATCAAGTGACTTCTTTTTTTCTTAATTTAAGAAAGGAAAACTCACTTAAATCAAGTGAGTTTTCTCACTTAAATCAAGTGACTTTTCGTTCTTAAATTAAGTGACTGCACATTCTTAAATTAAGAAAACATTCTTCTCTGTGTAAATATTGGTTTTTTCTTCGGAAAATGATTTTTTTCACTCGAATTGAATGAATTTTTGATGAAAATTCAGTAAAAAAAAAGTGGATACGAGATTTTCATGAGATCATTCCTATTTTGCTTATTTTTTATTACACTGTTAAGGATTTCCGTCTGAATTTTTCGTGGAGAATCCTCGAAAATTTCTAACAATTCATATTTCTACTGAAATTTCAGATAATCATGTCATGGAAAAATGAAGACATCATCTATTTTCAAATAATTTCATGTCTGGATATCAATGAAATTTGTGAATTTCAGTTCAATCATTTCTTGAAAATTGAGTATAAATAGGAAAATTAAAAAAAAAATTGAAAATTGAAGTCATTTTTATTCTGAATATTCATGTTCAGTTTAAAATTCAAGTAAGTTGGAGAATTTCCGTCCCAACTCTATTTAAGATTCATAGATTCCTTGAAATTCCTCCTGAAACTCACAGATTTCATAACAATCTTCCCATTAAAAAAAAATTAATATCACGTTTATGAAAATTTCCTTTAAATTGTCTATGAAATTTCCATCTTCTAACAGTGTATCTACTGAGAAAAAAAAGTGGTAAAAACTATTAAATATTGGTTCCATTGGTTTTTTTTTTTTTTTTCTTTTCTTTTTTTTTTATTCCATTGGTTCTTAGTAAATATTCTCTTGAAATAATTGAAAAAGTTGTTGAATCTACTGAATTTTGTTCATTCAAACATTTAATGAACGAAATGCGGTAAATTCAACAAATTTTTTAATTATTTCCATAAAATATTTAATAAGGCCCAATAACATCAATATTTGTTAGTTTTTACCACTTTTTTTTCTCAGTGTATTTTACTGATTCGCGCATACGTTACTATACCTGCAGTTTGTCCCTGATTATTAGCAAATCCGCAACTCTGATGAGAAAACCGCTAAAGCCAAAGCTTGGCGAAATTTTACAAGGAACAAAAAAGTATAAATTACTTTCGTGTTACATTGAGAAGATTTTTCGGAGTCCCGTACCGAAAAATGTAATAAAAAAAAGGCCTTGACTATAATCATATAGTTAGTAAATATTGTGATCAAAAATAGAAATTTTCATTCTGAAAATGAATTTTTCAGCTACAAGTATAATTATCATATAGTAAACATGAGTATTAACTGTTGGTTTTGGTTTTGGAAAATTTAATTCCCGTAGTTGTAGTACAGAATGAGTTATGATACCTAAAGGAAGACAATTTATAATTTTCCTCTTTTTGGAAACTTCCGAATTTTCTTATCATTTTAGTTAGAAAACTCTTCAGAAGAATGAGATATTAATGACAAATTTAGGGGAGTCCGGGGCAAAATGGGGTATGAGAGCATGTGCTTTAGAGTACCCCATTTTGCCCCGGTCTCCTCTACACAGATGAAATTTTTACTTAGTCAATCATTAGTAAATCACATATGCTTTGATCGATCCTGTTCTATCGCAGTCGAGCAATCCTTCATAAAGAATGGGTTATGATACGGAAATGGCTAACAGAACTAAAATATCATAACGGATATGTTGCGCGTGTCTTCATTTGATGCAGTAATCTTAAATAGTAACCCTAACTAATTTGAAATAGTTCATTTTGACCTCAACTATGAGCAGATAATCAAAACAGTATGAAAAAATCCTTTCAGTGTAAAAGTGATGGTTGAGAAGATATTTTTAGGAAACCATAAAAAAACGTCAAAAACGTTGTTTAATTAATTTTATCCTCCGCAAATTGCGGGGTCCGAATAGGAGATATCATTTTTCATCCCCCAACGAAGAGAATGGGAAACAAGACAATCGTTTGGGAATTTTTTCCCTCGAATATGCTCCATTGACTGGACTAGCAGTGTACACAGAGAAAAATGTTTTCTTAATTTAAGAATGTGCAGTCACTTAAATTAAGTGACTTTTCTCACTTAAATCGAGTGACTTTTTCTTTCTTCATTTAAGAAAGTAAAACTCACTTAAATTAAGTGAATTTTCTCACTTAAATCAAGTGACTTTTCTCACTTAAATCAAGTAACTATTTCTTTCTTAAGTTAAGAAAGTAAAAGTCACTTAAATTAAGTGACTTTTCTCACTTAAATCAAGTAACTATTTCTTTCTTAAGTTAAGAAAGTAAAAGTCACTTAAATTAAGTGACTTTTCTCACTTAAATCAAGTAACTATTTCTTTCTTAAATTAAGTGACTTGCACCTTCTTAAATTAAGTGACTGCACATTCTTAAATTAAGAAAACAATTTTCTCTGTATAAGTACAATACTATCTTTCTCAAGTTTTTCATTGTTCATTAATGATATTTAAAATATATACAGTAATCTGAATGCACAGTGTACTGTTCAATATTTAATTGTTGAGCTCATTTCGCGCAACAAATATGTATTTAAATAATTAAAATACATTGAATGAGAAAATAGTGAGAAATTAGCTCTAAAGTGTTAGAAACCGGGATTAGTACAGTACCAGTACGTCGTACTGATTGAATTAATCCGTACGCGTCACGTTATCAAGGATGATTCTATATAGAGAAAAAAAAACATTTAAAATTACTGTGCCTTTTCAGCAGTCTGTGGACCAAAGAGTGGAGTGCAAAAAATTAGTTTTCCGAACGCCGTGTGGAAAGTAGCCACTTTCTCCACGCTACGCGTGCAGTGAGTGGCACTTTCCACACGTTCTGCATGAAAAAACAGTACCTCACACGTGCGGTAAAGATTTTCAGACTCGTGTGATTACAAAACTGGCCTTCGGTTCGTTGAGCAACCTCACACTCGTCAGAAAAGTACTTTCTCGCACTTGTTAGGTAATGTACTAGTACCAGCTGAATAATAATCACTGTGCATCACAATAGAGATTGATGGAAATCACTTCAAAAAGTACTTCGTACTCTTATCTCATCAATTTTTACAAAGTGGCACAGAAATTTTTCAATTTCGTGGTACCGTCAATGACTCAATTAATGCCATCGGCCCAATTAATGCCACTTTTCATACATTTTCGTGATTATTGAACTTATTCGAATTCTCAACTCTAAGTAATTGATAACAGTGGCTAGAAAAAAATTCTGAGGACACCTGACAATCGAAATATCCAATATTTCTCTACTAGATATATTTCTAAAATTAATCCGTTAAATGCGATCAGCGTGCTCAGCAAGATAAAGCCCTAAAGCTCTTCATGTGGAGTTAGAGTGCCTCATCAGTTCGATGGTGATATTGAAAAAATTTAAGTATTTAATAAATCGAAAATTGTATTGATTGTTAGCAAAATCATTGGACTTTCATATAAATTGACGAATAATTTAAAAATAACGACCAGTGATGGAAATTAATTGATGGCAATTATTGGGACCCTCTATGGCAGAAATCGGACCATGGTGGCATGAATCGGGCCATGGACAAAATATTTTCAAAAATATAAATTAAATAATTTTTATCATTAATTCATGAAAATAATTAATGTAAATGATAGTCCAGACCCTTAATTCTTTCGAGGAAAAATCAAATTTGAAATTATCATAAGATATAATTTTTCTATGAAAGATATGGTGCAGAATAGATCTCTTGGTGGCATTAATTGGGTCATTGACGATATACCATTTTTGTGCATTTCTCTCTTTGGTCCCTAGACTACTGAAAAAACACTGTAAAACACAGTAGTTTTTAATGTTTTTTTTTCTCTGTCTAATTAACGCTGCTTTTTCTCCAACAAACAGTAATGCGAATCTCTTTCAATATCGCACCCGATAAACACAGTTCCCTCTACAAATTGAAAAACCCCAGATTACCCATGAATTTCTATGTTATCCACTGCTAATAACCGGCGCTGCCTGTTTCTTCCCCCACCCAAACTCCCCATATATAGTTGGCCTTCCTTGCAACGATTTGGCGCGCAAAAACAGTTCCATTTTGCCCCTAGTGTTGGCACCTCTGTGTTTCTCCCTCGGTTATAACGCTGATAAATACCTGTTGTGTCAATTTGAAACAATAACGGTTTCGAGTGATGAGATCTCTCGTAAAATAAAATCAGTAGTCTTCAATTCTAAATAATTCCTAATATCTTCATTGAAAAAGGTGAGTAAATTTTTCAAATTAATATTCAATTAATTGAGCATTGATTGTACTTTATTGGAGTAGCTTAGACCGGCGAAGTTTTTTGTAATTGTTTTACTTCATTACCATGACAAAACAATCAACAATTCCAAGAAATTTCGTTCAACTCGACGAATTTATTATTTTTATTGATTATCTACTAAATGCGTTGTCACTTACAGGATTAAATTTTGGATCAGAGGTTATTACATTTGTGTGAATACAAAACGTAATAATAAGGCAATTGAATATTATTTTCATTGGAATAATGGATTTGGAAGCTACGATTGTTGAACGTCTTCAGGAACTACGAAAATGGCAGATTGAGCAGCAGGAGAAGCTGCTGAAGCAACAACACGAGCAGAGAGAATTGCTGAACATTGAGCAGGAACGAATGGTTGAGGCACTTGGACTCAGGGAAATCGCCAATGAATCTGCAGTTGACACTTCATCGCCAAGGTCAAAAGTTTGTCATTCACCGGTGAGTGGTGGATCTCTATCATTATCGTTAAATTTACATGAACTTGTGATTTTAGATGAGTTTATCAGATCTTTTTGTGATATTGGGAATTGTTTTACAAAAAAAGGTCTTTTGTGAATTTTTTCTAAACTCATTTGTTTCAGAAATATCTGCAAATAAAGTGCAATTTGCCGATGATTTCCATCTCTTGAATCATAAATACAAATGAATAATTTCCAGGTATCATCACCAACGAAAGAGCAGAGATGTTTAGTACCTGAGAGAGACCTTAATTGTAACAACGACGAGAGAACATCGATGCAGCTTAATATTCCTGCACTAAGCCTATCTTCCTCCAACAGTTTCACCATGACCAACTCACCCAGACGTTCAAATCATAGTAATCTTGAATACTGTGATTCTGACTCTGAGAAAATTGGAACACCAAGAGGATTCAAAGTGTCGTCTGACGTTTCTGTTGAGGGAATTGAGCCTTTGCCAACTGAAAATAAGCTACTGAGGAGATCACTCGCCATCGATGATTTGCCAGTTCCTTCACCGAAAAAGGACTTCAAAACACTTCTGGAAGAGAGACTCCGGGAACCAGAAGCTCATGAGAATCCAAATGAACAGAGAAAAGTAACGAAAAAGCCATTCTTAAAAAAAGGAGAGGGCTTAGCCAGGTTCAAGCCAGCCATCACCAGCAACAAGTTATCAATGCGCCCAAGAAGTGCATCGCTCTCAGCAATGGGTTACACAAATCCAAAGTCTTCAAAGTCCAAAGATCCTCCGAAAACCACAAAATCGAATCATTCATCTCGCCGAAGTGTTCCAGCAATTCCCGTTGTCAGTCAAAAAAAGTTGAACTTGAAAGCTGTTCCTCTACCTAAGAAAAAGGTTCGCAGCAAGTCTCTCTCAGCTGCCCAATTATCACCGCCCAAGACCCCAAAAATCCCCGACAAAGTCGAGTCCAACGAAGAATCAAATCCGTCCGATCTGGACACATCAAAAATGGAGACAAAAATGTTTGAGTACCTTGAGGAAAAAGCAGACAATTCGAGTTTCTGCTCGACATCAAGTGCCGTCCTAGCGTTTATGCAGCAGTCAACTCCGTTAAAATTACGTAGTATCAAGCAAAAATTGAGCGCGCAAACATCATCGCCTTCTAAAACTCATAAAAAACAGGAATCACCGGTCAGAGCAATACGAGAGACAGTCGTAAAAAAAGATATTGTCTTCTCGAAATGGGATTCTGGACCATTTGATGAAAAAACTCCTAATCATCTGAGTGATCTGAAGCAGATAATTGGATCGCAACAGACAAACACGAAGATTCTTCTCTATCAGAACAACAACAACATTGAAAAAAATGATGTCAACGATATTTTTGACATCTCTTGCAGTACAATGAGCTCGATGATTGATGATAAAGATGATAATTGTAACGAAAACAAAGAGGCGAATGTCAGTATGCATGTCAGATTTTCCGAATACAACGAGTACAAGACAATTGGCTTAACCGACACATCAATGCTCTCAAGTGAGTCACAATCAGAGAATTACAGAGATGAAAAAGAGTGGAGTGAGCATTCAGCGAGTTCAGAATCATCAGACGTCGAAGCATACTCCCGCAAGAACCAAGGAAACATTGATGACCTGAGTCAAACTGATTACGTTTTCAAGTATCCATCGAAGCCAATGTTACCAGCAACAATGCAGCCGCGAAATCTGAACAACTACGATGATTCGACAGATCAAAGTACAGACGATGAGCACTCTGTGCTAAATGACACAGAAGGAACATATTACGACGAGGACAACACAATAACGGAGCTTCAGGAGGCAGTTAGAAGAACTATGGAGAGTTACAATGCTAAAGTTGAGGAATTATCGCGGAATGAGGAGAAAACACCGACAGAAGAGCTCTACAAATTTTCGGAGCCTGAGAAAAAAGAAGAGCCCATGATTTTGAAATCTGAATTACTGAAGACACGTTTGATAGAACTGGAACGAGAGATTGAGATATTTAGAAAAGAGAATGCAGCACTTGCGGATGAACGGGAAAAGTTGCGTGAGGAACGCCGTGTCCTGTTGAAAGAGATGAAGGAGAAGAGCGATAGTTTGGAGAAGGATAGAGCCAGAATGGAGAATGGATTGCAGGAGGAGAAGAAGCGCTTGGTGCGTGAGAAAGCAGCGTTGGAGAATCGTCTGCGTGATGCGAGAGAGAAGTCCATTCAGACGAAGCAAGAGCGTCAGGAGGTGCAGGTCCTCAAGGAGCAGCTGGATGATCTGAGAAGTGAGATTAATGAGAAGGAGATGAGATGGCGGGCAGCACAAGCGCGACAGAAAAGCCAGATGCGGGTGCTGCAGATGGAGAACTCGAAGCTAAAGCAGGAGTTGGAGAAGCTACAGGCTTCTAAAAGAGGCAATGCAAAGCTGAAGAGACCGAGCACATTCTCGAATACGAAAGCGATTCATCAGATCAATAGGCAGCTGGATGGCAAAAGGAGTGCATTGACGAAACGAGCTTCAGTGTCAGAGGATGAAGAGATACTGCCGGGATCTCAGTCGGATAAAATTCTGGCGAACGTTAATGATTTGCAGAGTAGCGACACAGGCAAAATTATTGTCTACGAGCCACCGAAAGTCGTGCAATCTGAGGAAGACATTGCAAAGAAGCGAAACATGTATCAAGAGCTTCTGAAAGAGGCAACGGTCTTCAAAGACGATGTTTTTAAGAAGAACTTGGAGAATTCGGAGAACGAGAAAATCTGGCAGAAGGAGAACACAAGAGCTTCTGAGAGCATGAAGGAGCGTGTGTCAGATCCTCCACCGCAGGATTCACAATCGTGCAAAGAATTGAAGCACGAAGTACTGAAATCAACTGAGAACATCGATCAGCGTGGCTCCTATCAGCAGTTTGTGCGTGAGATCATCACTCCGAGGATTGACACGAAATTGATGAATCCGAGTGATTCTGATCATCGGCAAACGTTTGCACATCATCAAGGAACTAAGTTGGATGACAAGCAGGTGAGCTCGCCAGGTTTTTCACGGTTCGGAAGATTCACTGGAGAGGGTGAGAAGAATGGAGAAAGTGGAGCATTGACGAGAGGTGATCGGATGAAATTCAGTGCTAATGAATCGGAGCTGACACCGAGGAAGCAGCATCAGTATCCTTTGGCCAAACCTTCGGACAGCATGACACCACGTGCTGAGGCTGTTTCCATAAGTCATTTATCTGATTTATCAACTCCTGGGAAGATCGCTACGCCGCAACCGAAGCAACAAGTCCGAGAGGTTCAGCATCCTGATGGTTATACAGAGTACTGGTATCCGAATGGAAATGTTAAGAAGGTTTATCCTGATCGCAATATGACCAAGTTGATTTATTACAATGGTGATGTGAGGGAGACTACGGAAGACGGCTGCATCAAGTATTTTTACGCGGCGACTAAGACGTGGCATACCACTTATCCTGATGGTTTTGAAATACTGGAATTTCCGGAGTGAGTTTTCAAGAGAATTAAGGTGGTATCGATTTTACTAGGCGTAAATTAATGTCTTGCTTTTTTTTCGCAGTGGACAAGAGGAAAGAAGGACAACTGATGGTGTTGTTGAGGTGTCCTTCCCGGATGGATCAATACGCTTGATTCAACCAGATGGTATTGAGAAATGGGCATTGCCTGATGGTACTATCGCTGAGACATTTCCGAATGGAGAAAAAATATTGTCACTCCCCAATGGACAACGGGAGATTCATACTAAGGAACACAAAGTAAGAATTATTTTTGAAAAGGACGACATCTTGGAAACTAGTAGATTTGCAGTAATTCATTATGAGACTTTTCTTGTAGCTCGTGAAAGTAATCCAAAGAGGTCTCTTGACGTTTTCCTTTAAACCTCCTAGTTCCAGAAATATTCGCGATGGACTACACGTTTTTCGAATTATTTATCAATGATTATTTTGGAAATGTTTTTGAAATATTAATCAATTTTGTTATTTTCAGAGACGAGAGTATCCTGACGGCACTGTGAAATATGTTTATCCAGACGGCATCCAAGAGACTAGATACGCAAATGGTAGAATTCGCATTAAAGACAAGGATGGTAATCTGATGATGGATTCACATCAAGCATAATCAATGATAAGTTTAAAATTTTCGTTTTACGAAAAGTACAAAAGTATTCTTAACCCGCCGAGATCTCAATCCGCGAGATAAAAGACGTATTATCAAGTTAAGTCATTTAATGAAGAAAAAAAAGACTGTATATTTCATAATTGCTTAAAAAATATTTTCTACAGAGTATTGTCAATGCAAGAATGACAGGTATCTTAAAAATACCGCAAGATACATGTACATAAGAAAAAGTATTCAACTTTTGTTCATAATCTTACATTTGATTATTATACATTAAAAAATAAGATTTCTTAGAAAAAATATATTACTATTTTGATATTTGTACTGCAAATATGAGCGATAATTTCAATTTCATTATTTAGCTTAATTTCAATTAATAAGACTGATATTGTTTCAGTCATGAGGAAAAAATGGGATAAGATAGAAAATCTGCTGTAGATTATTCCAAAAATATCTGTCAAACAAGTGGATTGAAGGGAAATTTTTAAGAGATATTTTCATTAATCAATTCAATTCTTTGTTAAAAAAAGTCCCCCAAGAATTTCCTCTAAATTCACTCGTTTTGGAAATATTCACCCAATAATCTGGGAAGTTCTTGCCTTATCCTGTTTTATTAATGGAATGATAATTTTTTATATTGTAAATATCACGGTAGCAATG
The DNA here is from genome assembly GCA_963921955.1 of Aleiodes alternator. Taxonomy (NCBI): domain Eukaryota; kingdom Metazoa; phylum Arthropoda; class Insecta; order Hymenoptera; family Braconidae; genus Aleiodes; species Aleiodes alternator. Next base: position 6,072,252 of record OY998109.1, on the reverse strand, counting down.
AAACTCACCAAAATTTATGGCCACGACTTTCTTTCAAAGCCGTAAAATCCTCTACAAAAAAGGTATTTCGATAAATTCATCCAAGCCTCATAATTTCCGAATTATTCCCAAAATAAATAATAATTTCAACAGTGAATTGGCGAAATGTGATAATGAGTAGATTTATCTACCATCACACCACTTCACTGCTGAACTTCACTCTTAGTACATTCCTGTAACATCACAGCCAATTCGCGCACCTGTCGATCTAATGGTGTGATATCATTATCAGTCTTCTGAACAACATCTAAAACATCATTAATGGCCAATTCATTCCTAACTTTTTTACTTCTAGCTGGTAAACGATTAATATTAATATCCTGCAGTGCACATATGGCAGCTTTGAATGTGACCATTGCATAAGAAAGTCCATCGTACGGTGATACAGACCACAAAAAATTCTGTATATAGTGTAAATCAGTTATGAGTCGCCTTGGACGGGATTTAACAATAACATATATCAATAATGGTATTAAATCGTCAGTTGGCACGACTCTGATGGTTCTTCTCGCTCCAATCATGTCATTCTCATCGAACTTTTCAATTCTCGTCTCAACATCAGCCAATGCTCCTTTTACTTCAGCGACAATGAGGTCCAACGTTGTTCTCAGGCACGATAATTTCTCAAGCGGTCCCTGTCTAGCATCCAACGTTGCTAGTTCAACAATTGCTGATGGCAATGATATGGCAAGTGATTCCTTAACTCCCAATTGATCTGGCGTAACTCCAATATCATGTAATTTATCAATTTTCCTTTTAATCGACAAGTCGTCTTGGTCGAGTGCATTAATCAATAACATATAGATCCTGTCGTGCAAAAAATGCATCACAAATATCTCCAATGATGTACTCAATAATTTTTGAAATCTCGCGTCACGCTGTGTATCCAGACTGAACAAACGCATCGTGCGAGCCCAGTGACGTCTTATCCACTCTTGAAGGACACTGCGTAACTCATCGGCTGATTCAAAGTCATTGAGATCGATTGTTTCAACATCGTTCCGTAATTCCAAAAGGGAAATCCTACCTTGCTCAGCAATTTCACGCAAAAATGCGAAGGCTCTGAAAATATTTTGTTAACAAATTACGTAATCGATTAAATAATTTCAGAGTAATTGGGAAAATATTGAGTTTTATGGAAATTTGGCAAGAGATTTTCTTTTTGTAGATCATGTATGTCTCTAGGAAAAAGGTTTCTTAACTTTTTTTAATAAACCCATTTGTTTTGGAAATATTTACAACAAAATCTTTACATAACAAGTTCGATTTGGCTTGTTTCATTGATTTCATTCCGTTGATATCTATGAAAGTATTGAGTTCAGGCAAATTTACCAAGAGACATTTTTTATAGATTATGAAATTCTCTATGGAAAAAAAGTTTGTTGGTAAATTTTAAATCCACTCGTTACAGACATATCAACAAATGAAATGCCAAAATTTTAATAAATTTATAGAAAACTCACTCTTTGTAAGATGTAATCGTGCGATTGAGCTTCATTCTAACTGGATTTGGTTTACGTGAACTAAGATACTTAGGATCTAATACCCTGTCGATTATTAATATGTTGTACATCTGAAATTCCTTGTTGTAGCCCCTCTCAACACTTGATATGTTGACTCTGTACAAATCAGGATGTACTGATTCGCCATTTCTTTGAACGAGTCTTATTCGGGTATCCTCGAATTTGTACATCCGTGCACCAGCTGCATCAGTTGAGACATAGTGATATGGCAATTTGAAAACGGGTTTCAAGATGTGATCGTCTGAAAATTAATGAGTCGTTTAATGATGGCTCCCGAATGTTCAATTTTACTTTTACTTAATAAGCACGAAATATCACTCTCTGAACAGCTATATTTTTAGAATTAAGAGAGATATCGGAATTATTATATAAAAATGTTTTTTAGAAAAATTATTATATCCAGTTGGATTCTGGAAGATTTAAAAGAACAAAAGTCAAATTATCAACACGAGATTCCTTCGATTCTCAAAAAAAAAGTGTATTTAATTAATGAGCAAAAGAGAGAAGATGATAAAATGAAAATATGAAGTTTTCACACAAATTATCTTTATTCCATCATCAATTTTTCGAGAATATCTTAGAAACTAAACAAGATAGAGCAATCTTGATCGAATCCTTTTTTTTAAGAGGATTCTAAGAGCTAAAAAAAGAAAGGATTAGGATACATCATTCTATCTCGCTAAGTTTCCGAGATTTTCTAAAACAACTGACGATGAAATAAAATCGATTCATCTGAAAAATTCATAGTCATCGAAATAAATCCGAACTGTTCCTTCTCTACCACTCCACTACTGGCATTCCGATGAAAAATGACCTTGATGATAAGAATAGTTGAATCAGTGATAAAATCGAATATTTGACTTGAAATTAATTCACTAGTTAGTTTTTAAAGACAGATAAGAATGGAATAAAAATTTATTCTACCATGAAGGCACCAATTATCGGACGGTTAAGGCAATGGTACCGGTTCCCGGACAAATTACAATTAAATTATTAAAATAATAAAAAAATTCAATTAAATGAATCAAACAATTCCTTGATTGTTATTTTAACATTTTGCAAGTATTGAAAAACTACATTTTTCCACTTGAATATTAATTATTAATATATTTTGCTGCTGCATCCGGAAACTGGGACCCGTTCGGTAACTGGGTCCAGCACGATATTTGCTTATTCTTTTATAGATGTTTTTCGGAGCAAGTAGGTTTTGAGTAAAAATTTAAGGGGATTTTTCGTTGAAGGTGATGAAATTCTCCGCATAAAAGATACCCTTATAATTTTTTAAATAGTATCAATTACAAGGACTTACCGACAAATTCTTCTGTTATCGTTAAATCTTGGAGGGAATCATTGGATGGAACACATATGGTCCAGCATTTGGACAAAGCCGTTTCATACTTTCTCCGGAAATTTTCCTGCAATAATTTAATAAATTAATAAACCAATGAACTTATCCTAAATTATTATTTGAAAAAACCTTTGTTCTACTAACCCTTAACACAAGATAAAATGAATTGAATGTTATTTCATCGACGTCCATCCTGCGTACATAATTCTGTCTGAGTATTCAGTAATATTCTGCAATAAAACAAAAAACCACAAATATTATATTAAACAGTAAAGATGAAAATTTATTTATTACGCAAATTGTTTATTCAACTTACACGATTATGCTCCGTGTCATTATCGATATACTGGAATTATTACTTGAGCACTCGTGCCTTTACTTCTGTGATGTTTAATGCGCATAATAAATAATGCGATAATGCACGTTATTCGTTTTTCCCTCTTTTTTTTTACCTCTGCTGGAGTCCTTCGGAATTTTTATTAACAGCCTGATTTACTCTTCTATGTACAGCTCTGAGCATTATTACAGGCAGATCGAAGCCGATCGCCTCTCGATACTGGGTCTACGCGCACTCGAGCACGCTCCGTCTCGTGACATTAAGGTCGTTCCACAATGGACGGAACGGAGCGTTCTTAACGAAGCGCGGTATTTTTGAAATATACCTCCCAGAGTTTCGAAAATAAATTGATTCTTATTTCCATGTTTAATAATTATTATGTTGGGATCATGGAATCGTGGAAAAAATCGATCCAACGATACTCAATAATTGTCAAATGAACGTTCCATGATCCCAACATGATAATTTCGAAAATAGTGAGTCAAATTTTTTTAAAGAGAGGATGAAACAATATTTTTTTTTTTTTTTTTTTTACTTAAGGCGTCTGGGAAGCTAACGCTAAACGACGGAAAAAGTTCATTTTTCAAACAGGGATTAAACAGATTGTTTTGAATCACCTCTAATTTTTTCAAAATTTTTATTTAATCGGTTTTCAAGTAATTAATTAGCTAAATTGCGTCTTATACGTAGACTCTTATGCATCAAACCTGTTTTAGAACGTAATCTTTGCTACCGACTGGGTTGGTAACAAAGATCCGTGCTAATACAGATTTCGTGCATAAGAGCCCATGTATAAGACGCAATTCCGCTAAATAACTACTTGAAAACGGATTAGAAGAAAAATTTGAAAAAATTCGAGGTGATTCAAAATAATTCGTTAAATCTCTGTTCAAATGAACTTTATTCCGTCGTTTAGCGTTAGCTCCCCAAACCCCTCCTTGAATTTTTTTAGAAGAAATATCGCGAGTTTCGCTTCGCAAACTTTTTGATAATTTTTTCTATAATTCAACCTCGGTCAATTCAGCAAGGTTTTCCCCTTTCTTTTTTTTTACACGTTTCTCATCTATTTTTCATCCCAGTTGATTTCAAGTTCATCCTACAATGAATTTGAAAAATTGAATAGTAAAGAAATTAAACAAAAGTAACGTACTTGGTGCACCGTTAATCTGCGTTTTCACTTAGCACACCAAGTGCGTTTAATTTCTTTACCATTCATTTTGTCAAATTCATTGTACAATGTCAATTTCATCTAGTATCCGAATAATAAGATGCTGAACTAATTTGAAAAAGTAATGCACAACTCTTCATCCGATGGAACTTCAACTTGTGCGCTAAAAGATGATCTATAGACTGGTACTATTCTCATTTCATATTTTTTTTCCAATAGAATCGGGGCGCGTACTTGTCGAGATTTCTTTCAAACGCACCGGCGTTTTTTTCAGACATCATACTTTACTATAAAGGTACGGCCTCATGCAGACGCTTGACGTTAGCGTCTAGCGTCAAATCAGGTCACGTGACACTATTTTGAATTTCTCGCTGCTGAAAAAATGTAGCAACTGAGCTGAACATTGTGAGCTTTTTCGTTGGAAGTGCAGCGTCGAAGTATTACTACTATATACATGTTGTGCAATTTATGTAATAAATTTGTGCGAATAATAGATCAGATAAATGTTTCCGATAATTTGATTAAGGAGGAACTGCAGCAAGTGACCGAAAACAAAGGAAATGTGTCAGAGTCCTGAAAATTTCTAAATAAGTTCACTGGGTGATTAAAAATATTTACTAATTTTTTGGAATCGAGTGACCGTAGAATAAGGGAGAAAATAAATATCAAAGTTGAACTTTATACATGAGGTTATCTGGGTGATGGGTAATTGTAGCACAATTACGTTATTACCGAATGATCGGATATGTAGAATTTTCATGAAATTGACCGACCGCCTGTATAACCCTATGTAAAAAGTTCAACTTTGATATTTATTTTCTCCCTTATTCTACGGTCACTCAATTCCAAAAAATTAGTACATATTTTTAATCATTCAATGAACTTATTTAGAAATTGTCAGGACTCTGACACATTTCCTTTGTTTTGGGTCACTTGCTGCAGTTCCTCCTTAACTAGTTAAAGATGAAAATAGAGGTCCCAGAAATACTTTTTTTTCTATATTATAAAGTTTCAATTCAATGAGGTCAAGATGTTCAAGTTGCTTTTTGACGCGGCGGCTTGCAGTTACATTTTTTTCAGCGGCGGAAAATTCAAAATAGTGTCACGTGACCTGATTTGATGCTAGACGCTAGCGTCAAGCGTCTGTATGAGGCCGTACCTTAATAGTAATTTTTTAATTTCTTCCCCTCACCAAATCCCAACCCGAACAGCCTGAAAAGAAAATATAGTGCGCAAAATTGAGTTCCTCCTAACAATTTAATTAGATAACTGAAAAAAGTTTTTTTCACATGATTCTTTGAACATTAATTCATCTTTCCATTTGACCTTGTACTCTGTGTTTTCCGCGTGACGTTTACGATATTTTCTCTTTCTTCGCTACATAAAAGTGAGTAATCGCCCGCGATGAATTCAGCCGTAATTGACCACCTGCATTTGCATCCATTGCAACGTCACCCTTAATTCCACTGGCGCCCTCTCCAGCGTTCACTCCAAGTCACGTGAACTCGACGAAGCAAGAAGGAAAAAAGAATAATAAACAAGGAACAATAGAAATTGCATGCGTGACTCGCGTGTGACTAATTGACGCCGTCAAAACCATTGTGGTCAATTGGGAAAACCAAGCAGACCAATAGAAGCCAACGAGCATTGGCCCCAACAGTCCCCCAATAATGTGACTTCAACTGCACATTGATTCACCAATTAACTGAAATTCCTTCAATTATCACGTTGCATCCATTCCCTCGTCGACTCTCATAATCAATAATATAAATGAATATATTCCAAATGATTATTGTCAACAGTTGATTCAAAAATTTCCTTTCGAATCCCATGTTTTCAAGAGTGACACAGTCGTTTCAATAATAAATGCATGTTTACGTATAGAATTAAATTAATAGAAAGAAACAAGTGGAAAATCACATTCTGATGGTATGCTCATAGCTTTATCTGCTAATTCATTAGCAATTTGCTTCCGAATGGTCGATATTTTTTTTTATTTTATCAATATTTTTCAAATAGAAGTACATTTTTAGATGAAAGTTTTTCGGATTCTTTCCCGTTGATATATGTGTGATGAATCTACGAAAAAAAGGAAAAAATAGCAAATGAAAAAAAATAGACAAAAAAAATTAGGAAAAAATAGTTTTTGGAGTGGGGTGCATGGGGGGGGGGGGAGTTGAGTGAGGGGCTATTTTTTCCTTGTCTATTATTTTTGTCTATTTTTTCCATTGATTATTTTTTTCTTGTCTACATTTTCCGGTCTGTTTTTTCCATGGACTATTTTTTCCGGTTACCATGTGTGATACATGTTTACGAATAGAATTAAGTTAATGAAAAAAAAAAGCATTAGATTTATCAAAAAATGATAGTGAATTTCAAGAATCTAGTTGATCTGTTTGGAGCGAAGGTCGCGTGCCATTGGTCGATGCGGTTAATATATTCACGCGGGAATGCTCACGCCAATCGATAAACATTCAACAATAAAAGCCAATTTAATTGAATTTTACCGAAAGAATGTTTCAATTGTGAAATTGAATAGTGTCAAAAGAAAACCAATTTTTTTCCTTCAGTTTCTTTATTATCTTAGTGCGAAAGAACATGAAGTGCTCGTTATAGGCAATTTGGAGCATCAATGAGAAATTGGATCGATTGCATTCGAGATTCGCTTTCTCAGGTAAATATAACATACATTATTATCGATGTCTGTGTAAATAAACCTCAATTGTGAAAATTTTTTATTTCTATGTTAATAATAATCGTTGTCTCAGTAGCACAAACGATAAAAAAAATATTTTCTTCATTTCTTCGTTTTTTTTTTTCATTTCTCAAACACTTTCTTTCGCTTCATATTTATCCGGAAAAAATTGGATTTCTTTTTTTTTTTTATTTCTTGTTTCTTTATTTATCTGAGGCATTTAATCGTTATTGGACGGTGCCTACTTAAAAAAGCCACCAGTTGAGTTCAAGTGTGAATGAACCGTCACGGACTTGACGGACGAAAATTAAAAAGTGTAAACAGTTGGGGAAACACTCTTAAACTCAGTGTGAATCATCGGGAGAAATTTTTCTTGTTTGATATTTATTAAAAATTTAAATTAAAGTTATTTCTCAACAGCCAAAGAGAGCTGGAACGAGTGATTCGTTCTTTTTTGTTAGAATTTTATTTTTTCAAATTAATTTTCTTTAAAACAAAAAAAAAATTTTAATGAAATAAAGAGAAGAGGTGAAACGAGCCATTTCACAAAATTTCTTTTCTTGTAAGTATCTCGAAAACTGAGCAAGATACGAGATTTTTCGTAGAGACCTTTGTTCAAGAACAGAAGTAGGCCCATAAAAGAGTTTTCCACTAAAAATTCCATATCTCCATATCGCCGCCTCAGTAACAAAGTGGCGTAAGTGCTGTATGTGAGCATAGCACTTATCCCCCTTTAATTCTAAAGCGAGGATATTCTTTCAAAAAAAAAAAAAAAAGTGGAAATACATGGAAATGAAATTGGCAGTAATCTGACAATTTTTTGTTGATTTTTTTAAACAAATTAATTATCATAAAAAAAAATTAAAAATTCGCATCGTAATTTTTTGAATTTTCTGCACACTTATCATTTTCTCAAAGTAATTTATTTGTTGATAGAAAAAAAAAATTAAAAAATTAGTTTTCGTAGTTTTTTGAGGTTTCTACAAATTTTTCATTCTATTGTTGAAATAATTGATTTATTAATAGAAAAGGAAATTAAAAAATTTTCTCATATCTGCTATTTTCATTGTCATTGGAGATACGTCTCTTTGTTATTGAGTTGTTTTCGTGTAAATTGAGATAAATGAAAATCATAAGGAAAATTTTGTTTGTTGAATATTATAAAGTGAATGTTCAAGTGGGCGTTACTCTTTGTGATTTTATAGAAACTGAAACGGAGAGTGAGTAAGCCCAATGCGTTTAGAGAGAAAGGAAGGGCTTCATGCGGTGATTGTCTTTGTCAATTGGGTGAATTGCGTTATAACGTGTACATTTAACGAAGGAGAATACAAATAACTTACGATTTTACGAATGAGTGTTTTTCATAAATATATCGAAACAAATAGTTTTGATGAATTAAATTTTATTTAGTGAAATATTTTATTCACGTTGTGTGTTGATTATTCAGGAAAAGTTGTGTTCTATGTTGTTTTGAATTATCAACAGTGAGAATCGCATTATCGAATGAGTGCTGATAAACTCATGCAAAGTACTGAACATTCGCTGTAAGTTTACATATTTTCTTTTGTTGCGAAAACTCGAAACAAGAAAGTTCGATAGAAAAAAATGGAAAATATTGGCTGTGATATTATTCCAGTGGCGAAGGAAAGTTATTAATCATTTTTCTCTCAATCTTTTAATCATGATCTCGAAATTCAGAACCAATAGAGAGATTTTCGTTTTGACCTAATTCTGACAATTTTATTAATTTTTTTAAACAAATAATTTATTTAAAAAAAAAATAAAAAAAATTTAAACTCATAGTTTCTCCAATTCTCTACAAGTGAATATTTGAAAAAAATAATAATTTATTTGTTAAAAAAAAAAAAACTAAAAATTTGTTAAATGTCTGCTATTTTCAGTATCATCAAAACTTTCCTATTTCTCATAGAATCCGAGATATTTCGAAGAGAAAATTGGAACGATTCGATTTCTGTTTGAATCGATTTTTCATGAAATAATGAGAATAGAGAAATTTTCGTGAGAAACTTTTTTATAGAGGCCAATATGAGCTCCAAAAAATGCTATGAAATAGGAATATTACGAAACAAATTAATCGATTAATTATACCATCTATTTTCTATTTCTTGAAAATGTTATTATCCGAATTTTTCTACTTCCTTTATTTGTGGAAAGGTAATTGAACAAAAGTCGATTCTCAATATCCGAATTTTTCATATCCACATGACTCATTGCATTTTTTTCAAATATCTTTGGATCTATGATCGATTGCGAAAACTGTAGATAGACCATTTTTAAAGGGAAAAAAAATCTATAGAAATTGTTCTCACAAAAATTCTGACATCTGTCACAGATTGAGAGATATTGGAAGGAGAACGACAGATAAGTCGAATTATCTCGTTTTCCGTCCAGTGGCTCTGAATATATTAATTAGGCTTCATTCTAAATGAGTTACTCATGAGAAATGTGTGTTGAAATGGATAAGATAGTGAATTTCATTAAATCTAAACCGATATTCGTAATCAGTGAAGTGTAACAGTCCGAGATTAGTCTTAAATATTTTTTTTCACAGATATTTCTTCTTTCTTCGATAAAATGAGATAAATTTACAAGAGAAATTGTGTTCTGAGTGATTCATAAATTTGAAAGTTTTTCAAAATTTTGTGAAGTTCATTGGAAAGATAGAAAAAATTCAATTTAAAAATGGTGGAATACAGTTAATGTGAGCCAACTAGTTGTTAAAATAATCTGAAGAAGAAGAAATAATATCAGATTTTTTTTTTTAGAGTAATTCCGATTTTTTTGTGATCTCTTCGATAAAATTCAAGGAATTTATGAAGTGTGTGTGATTTTGAAAAAATTACGGTTTTCAGACTAATTCATCAATAATGGATAACGTGGAAAAAGAGGAGAGCAATTCTCCTCTGAAGATCAAAGAAAATAAAGGTGAATATTGCGCTCAATTTTGAAAAAAATAAAAATAAAAGGATTTTTATACATAAATAAGCGAATGCATGTCTGAATCATAAAACATCAACTCATCACGCAAACAAATATTACGAAACAAATTAATCCAATAATTATATCACTCATTTTCTATTTTTTGAAAACAAATTTCGAATTAAAAACGAGAGATAGAAATTTTTGCAGAGACCCTGAAAAAAAGTCTCAATGAAAAATTTCCCTATCTCTTTCTAATTCTCAAATATTACTAGAAACATTGAAATTTTTTGCAGAAAAATGTATATCAAATTTTTTTATTCATTCTTTCTTATTTAATTGAATTAAATTTATCATTCAAATTATTCAGATGAAGCAACACATGGATTAGATGGGATGGATAAAATTGGAATATACCAAATAATTATATATTTAGCTGTTGGTTTTCCAATAGCCTTATCAGCAGCTTATACCCTTGGTTATGCATTCACATCTGGTGAAGTTAAGTACAGGTAAATGCAAACAGAATATTAACTACACACAAGAATAGTGTTAACGTGAGTAATATCATGTACAAACTACTCTCAACGTTACTCAACACTCCATCAACAAAAGTCTGTGTAAAATGAGGATGATGAAGATGTTGGTACAAAGCTTCGTCTCAAGATCATATTCCCTACATTCTACTTTCTGTGCTTTCTCCAACACTGTAATGCTATATCTCGCAAGAAACATGATAACTAGGAATCCAGTGGGAAAGAAAGATAGAGGAAAATTTCTTGTATTCTATCTTCAAATATCTTCAGAAACTAGAGGATTTTAGAGAAAATGCTCGAGAGATCATTTTCGTAAGAAATCCCATGAGCTGTAAACAAAGGTTTCATAATAAACTTCGTAAATCTCAATTTTCTCGAGATTTCCATGAAATTTCTTGCTTACTCTCCCATAAATACCTTACATGTTCAGAACGAATGGAGATGAGAAAAATCTTCGAAAAATATTTTTTTTGCAGAGAATTTCATGGAATTGAAAAAAGATCTCTTGATAAATTCTCTGAAATTCTATCATTTTCGAGATATTCTTTGAATAAGCTGGTCTATCCAATTTGGGTCAAGCTCACATATATAACGTGATTTCAATTGATGATTAGGTGCCTCATACCAGAGTGTGAAAATTCAACAACAGCTGAATGGATGAACTCATGGACAAATTATTCATCACCAGAAAGAGGTGTAGTTAGCAGTTGTCAGAGATATGAGATTAAGGATAATGCAATTGGTGAATGCTCAATGAATTCGTTTAGTGATAAAGTTGTTAATTGTACTAGCTGGGTATATGATCCTGTGGAAAAGACTATTTTGAATGAGGTAATTTTGAAGAAATTTTATCAATTATTACATTATTTTTGATGAAAGGAAAAATCGTTGATTAATGGTAAAACAAGATAAGTCGATATTTTTACTGTAGATTTTCATGAATATCTCTGAAATGAGTAGATTCAAGAAAATTTGTCAGGAGATCTTCGTAAAAAATTGCACAACTCACAGGAAAGATTCTCTGATAAATTCTCCTAAACTCTTTAGTTTTTGAAAAATTTCAAAATGAGTGTAATTCATGTATTTCTCTGGTGGACTCGTAGATTACCTATATCGATACATTCACTCAGTCGATCTTCGATCGGTTACTGGTCGATACAAATTCTGAAATTTTTTGAAAAATTGAAATAAAGCTACACTGTTAGAAAAAAATTGAAATTTCATAGGAAATTCGATGAAAATTTCAATAAACGTGATACTGAATGTTTTTTAATGGGAGAATGCTTATGAAATCTGTGAGTTTCCGAAAAAATTCAGAGGAATCTATGAGTTTTAAGTAGAATTGAGACGAAAATTCTATAACTCACTTGAATTTTCAACTGAACATAAATATTCAGAATTAAGATTACTTGAATTTTCAATTTTTTCTTAAATTTTTCCTATTTTTTCTGAATTTCCAAGAAACAATTGAACTGAAATTTACAAATTTCATTGATATTCAGACGTGAAATTATTTGAAAATCGATCATTTGTTCATTTTTCAATGACATAATTATCTGGAATTTCAGTAGAGATATAACTTGTTTAAAATTTCTGTGATTTTGCACGGAAAATTCAGACAGAAATTTTTAACAGTGTACTTAGACAGACGAAGATTGTTAGTCAATCATTTTAGTTTTTCGAAGATTTCAAAATTCGTGTCGACCATTGACCGATGAAAGATCGACCAAATAGACATATCGATATGGATAAACGACCAACAATCACAAGCTCAACAACGGGTCCACCAGGGTTCTGAAAGATTGAATCAGATTTGAATTTGTAACTAGTTTTTATGAAGTATTCCAGTAACTAAAGAAAATAGAGAATTTGTTGTGAAGATCATTTTTTTAACTTGTAGTATCCACTACAAGAAGGTATGATGAAGATTACGCTATCTCCTTTAATTTTCGAGATATTCCAGGGAAATTGGCATCGTCGTTATGTCGAATTATCTCGTTTTATCATTCTCAAACTGCATTTTTTTCTTATCAGCAATTTATTTATATTCCAGTGGGACTTGACGTGTCGTGATAATCAATTCAAATTAACTCTAGTAGGAACATTAACTAATGTAGGCCAATTGGTTGGGCTGATCTTCGCAGGATACTTATCCGATAAGTATGTTGATTATAATAGAAATAATAGAGACAGAGAAATTTTTCTGTTATCACCGAAATTTGACTATCTTCATTATTTTTCGAGACAATTCAGCTTGAAGTTTAAGGGGTAACGGAACGCCTCATATATATAGAATTTACAAATCAATTGTTTGAAGATATTTATTAATATTTTTATAATAGAAAAGTGACAATGCCTGGAAAAGGAATTGAGGAAGTCGATGCTTCCGATATTCAAAGCAAAAAATCATAATTGTTACTTAAAAATGGATTTGAAAATTTGAAATTCACTGGGTTTTCCGTTACCCCTTAATCAAGTTTTATAAATTTTGCTAATCTAAGTTTGTCTTCTCTTTTCAATTGAAAATCGAGATTTCAGCTAGAATTAATTATGAAAATTATATTTCCCAGATATGGAAGACGAACATGTTTAGTTGCGGAAACAGTTTTCAGTGGAATATTCGGATTAATTCAATCATTTTCAGTTAATTACCCGATGTTTGTTGTATTCGAATTTCTTCAAGCAGTAAGTGCAGCTGGAATATATAGTTCTGGATATATAATGGGTGAGTAATTATCAATGCATTCTAATCAATCATCGAGTTTCCAAATTCTTGTGAGATTGAAATTTCAAGTGAATCGTATTGGTGAATAATGTGCATGATAAATAGCTGGATGATGAATGCAATGAAGATAAGAGAATTAATGGATTTAAATTAATCTAAGTTATTTGTTAAGTTTAATTATGCTTGCACAAGTATAATCTTCGAAGACGATAATTAATTTTTTTTACTATTCATCGTGGCATTTGACCTTTGCTCCTCGATATTTGCGTAATCCAATTTTCATTGAGAAAATCATGAAAGGACGATGAAACTTGTATTGAGATATTACGTGAAAGTTCAGTTGGTAATGTGGAAAGAAAGGTCAGTTATTGGATTACTTCTGGAACAAACTCGTCTTGAATGAAATAATAGAAGAAAACTTTCCCTCGAAATCAATCTTTAGGTTTTCGAAATGTATCGCGACCTTTTCAACAAATACATTAGGACTTTTTTTTCACCATACCTGAAGCGCATGTGTGAATTAAATAGTTTTTCTCAGGATTCGGAAACTTATAATGGGATTTTCTACACGGATTCTATATATTTTTATGTTAAATTTCTAAAGTTGCAATCCAATTGTCCCGCTAATGGTTCGAAATCGCAGTTCCAAATGCTCCGGACTGGTTCTGAATACAAATGGGTTCATGTACTGATTTTCTCATTCATTCCCATTATTTTTTAAAATCCCTCATGAACATTTTCAACAGTGATCGCTCACAATGATATGTGCACTTGGGAAAGTATTTTGTAAGGAGATTTGACGCAATGAGCTCTTTTCAAATTCATACAAGATGCTTGTAATATTAATTAATTTCTGATGATTTTTTGAGGAATTTTCAAGTAATAAGCAATTGAACATGTAGTATATTATTAGATCGGCACCTTAAAAACAAAGGGGCGTAAGTGTTATGTCTAAGCATAGCTCTTATGCTTTTTTGTTTCTAAGGCGACGAAATTTAGAACATCAAAATATTATATTTTATTAAGGGAGAGTGAGACACAATGGATCTCCGAGGTAACACGATCCAGGAATGTTTTTCGGAGTGAAGAACTTGATGAAAAAATCACGAAAAATTCAAGAAGATGCTTCAATATGTAGAAATCGATGATGTATTTTTTCAAGATTTTTTCAAAAACTCCTTCACTCTAGAAAAAATCCCGAATCATTGTGATTCACAGGTCCATTTCGCTCCGGTGGCTCCTATATTAGATAGCAATGTAGTCAGCGGTAAAAAATGTTTTGTGTATTTAATAATCGAATCAATTCCCATGTTGTTGATAATTTATTTGAAGTATCATGGACAATTGGAAGGTTTTTTTAAATAACAATACTAAAAGATTTGCGACGTTTCGCTCATAATTTAAGCTTCATCAGGCTCTTAACATTATTAGTATCTCATCAAATTAATACTACACTGGTTTATGTGGAGAACCAACAACATTGCAAATTAATTAAATACAGTATAAATACATACTCAATTATTTGTTATTGCACTATTCTTGACGCCTCCCCACTCTATAGTTTTGTATATTTTTTTAGAAGAGAATTTGACCCATCAATGATTATTACAGGTATGGAAATGGTCGCTGAAAGCAACAGAGTGCTGGGTGGTACATTCATAAGCTGCATGTACGCAGTGGGTGAAATTTTTTTGGGATTAGTTGCAATGAGATTGAAATCGTGGAGGCCGATTTTGCAGGCAATTTTCATTCCTGGTTTATTCGTAATATTTCTGCCTCTAATTGTTCCTGAATCTATCAGGTATGAAAGTGATTCTTATTGTCAGTGTAATAATTCCCATTTCTTTTCTTCATCTAAAGTTTAAAAAAATTCTTATCTTCTCTATGGTAGATGGCTCGCCGCCAGAGGAAAACACAAGGACATTGAAAAAATATATAAAAAAATGGCGAAAATAAATGGCTTGAAGGTTTCGGAGAGAACAATCAGTATTTATAGAGAATTGAACGAGAGTAATTTCAAAAAAGTAATCTTCAAATTTATTAGACACATCATTTTCACTCTAGACTGGCTATGCTATTGGTGAAGTGATTTTTTTTAACGTTGGCAAACGTTTGAGAATATAATTCCGCAAAACTAATGGAAAAGTAAAAAATAAACCTCTTTTTTCAATCGTAAAAAAGATTAATAAAAATCTGGAAGAATACGTCGTATTATTTCAAAGATAATGAGTTATTACAGCAAAAAAAATTTTAATTCAAAGCTTTGATTATCTCTGATTCTAATTGTTATAGCCGATCAATTTCAAAATTAGCAAAATTCAATTTTTAAATGTTTTTCATCAGAAATTTTCTGATGAAAAACATTTAGAATCATTGAAAATATTTTATTTCAAATGCACCCATTTCTTTCGAGCGATTTTGATGAAATAAAATATCCAGTTAAACCAGTCTAGAGTTGTATTTAAAAAGAAGCACTATTTAATGAAAATGTTCATAACTTTAGGAAAGTAAGGAGAAGACAATTGAGGATAATGTACCAGTACGTGATGCACTTTCACGGCCAAGACTACTCATAAGGCTCCTCGCGTGTTGTCTCTGCTGGTTAACAAACACATTTGTATATTATGGAATGTCACTGAACTCTGTATCATTTGCCGGTGACAAATATATCAATTTTGTACTGGTATCACTGATAGAAATACCCGCCGAGCTCGCCAGTTGGTGGCTAATGACTCGCATTGGAAGAAAAACGACACTCTCTGGTTCATTTCTGCTGAGTGGAGTCTTCTGTCTTGTTATAAAATTCATACCGAGTAAAAATCAATAATGTTCTCATTTATTGAAGCTAAAATTGGAATGAATTGAATTATTGATTTTTTTTTGTTTTTCCAGAGTGGAATGATTGGATACCTCTGATCCTATATATGGCTGGGAAAGCTTGCATCACGATATCATTTGCTACGGTATATCTCTTCACGACTGAAATGTTTCCAACAACTGCCCGGCACTTTTTGTTGAGCATCTGCAGTATGACGGGAAGGATTGGCTCAATCCTCGCACCTCTAACTCCTCTTTTGGTAGGCTTTTATTAAGTCTTTTTTTTGTCGCATGGTGAGCGCGGCAACGCTGGGCGAAATTGTAAGCATTGTTGTCAGATGCGATAGACTGCAGCACAGCGTAACGCATGTGAATCGAAGACAATAGCTCGATTTGACAACAGCGCATTCCAACCTCGCTCTCGAGACGTCGCCCATGCTGCATCGCTTTTCGTTCCAATTCTTGCGATTGGAGTTTTTTCAACCATTTCAATTATTTTTAGTTTTTTAAGAAGGAACTGCAGTAACTGAACCAAAACAAACTAAATCTTGGAAATCTCAGCAATTGAGAAAAAAACTGAAGTACAAAAATAATGTTAATCAAAATAAATTGGAAAAATATATTACAAATTCCCGAAAAAAAAAAATAATAAGCTAATCAAGCTTTTGCCTGAATGTTAATTCCGACGTAGAATAGGAGACTAATCATTGTCCATTTTTTACTCAGTTAAACTATTGAATAACTGAAATCTCATATTTCTTGTGTAACTTGCATTTTTCTCAATGCTTTGATTTCGAGGTATTCCGGAAAAACTTGATACATTATAACTCTAATTTTCTAATTTCAGGGACAAATTTCAGAAACATTACCATTGATACTCTTCGGATCTATGGGTATAATCGCTGGTTTAGTTTCACTGATCTTCCCAGAAACTTTGGGAACTCAGTTACCCGATACACTTGAGGAAGCTGAGGCGCTCGGAAAACCAAAGAAGCCGAAGGAAAGCTATTTATGCTCATAAATCCACAACAATTTAATTTTACATATTGTACCAATTAATTAATATTTACTCGATCATTTATACAAATTTTAATATGATCAAGACTCGTTAATGCATTTGTCACATTAATGAGACAGTAGGCCATTAGTTGTACGCACTTGGCAGTATTTTAATTTACGTTATCGATTATTATTGAGTCATTGTGAAACATGGAGACTGGTTAGGAAAATTTTTTATAATTTGATTCGAATATAATTTTTTTTCATTTTCGAAATTTAGTAAAAGTGTTGTTTTATCTTCTGGAGAATTCCTTTTTTAGGATACATTAACGTTTTGAAACTTTACTAATCAATTTCTACAGATAAACTTGTAATATTAATGAAAATTAGCTCAAAGTATTATCTGCAGAGATAAAGGTCTATGGCCCAATTTTAACTGCCAGGAAATTGCATGAATATACTTTGTCGTCTTAGATTGAAAAGGGCATAACAAAATTGGAAACGTGTACCATGCACGCTCTTTTCACTGTAGGAAAATAACTTGTTCAAAAAATAAATTTTCTGCTCTTTTCAATAATGCTAATGAAAATGAGTAGAAATTGATATTTATAAAGACTAGCACCATCGTTACTATCGGTGACATCGTTCATGTTCTTGTTTAGTGTCTTGAAAATGTGCATCATTGAGCAGCAGAAAAAAATCGAAAAGATAATCTTGGATGTAATAATGATGCTTTTTGATAAAAGAACCAATAAATATTTTTCAACTAGAACATAATCAGTTTTCCTCATTTTCCTCCCTTTCCCTTATAGACACGTCAGCAAGTGCCGAAAGGTGACAACTTGTTAGCGTCAACCAAGAATTATGATCAGGGTGTCATTCAATGCGGAATGACATGTAGAACATTTGTGAATGGTATGAAAATCTGCTCGTGAAAATTTCAAAAGATATTAGCAATTTAGTGAAAACAAAAACCGTGCCTTTGTTTTTTGCGTTTATCTCGGCAATTATATCAAAGAAGATTCAAAGAGAGTAGGAAATTTCCTACGAAAAAGTCCAAACTCCCGAAACTGTAGGACTAATATTTTTTTTTTTTTTTTTTTTTTATTTAGGACTAATATTTATCATTCTAATTCAGTGGTGAAAAACCGGCCGGAATCGCGTGACATTAATAAAAAAAATTAGTTAGACCTAATAAAAGTTAATATTAAGAAACAAACAGATTTTGGCTCTTTTGGGATATTTCAGCGCATAACATACAGATCCAACGGAGTTTTTATCACCATTTTCCAATTAAGTACTCATTGGTTAATTAGATCATTTCTTGAGACGGTTAGAATTATAAATATTAGTCCTACAGTTTCGGGAGTTAGGACTTTTTCATGGGAAATTTCCTGCTTTCTTTGAATCTTTGATAATTCGCATGTTTGCAATATTTGCCTAGAATATGCGCAAAAAACAAAAACACGACTTTTGTTTCCACTAAATTGTTGATAACTTTTGGAATTTTCACGAGCAGGTTTTCATACAATTCACAAATGTTCTGCATGTCATTCCGAATCGAATGACACCCTGATCATATTTTTCGGTTGACGCTAACGAATTGTCACGGACATTGTGACACACTTGTGACAGACATTTCAGTTTCGAAAAGACGTCAATTAGCACTTTAGACATGATAAAATTTTTAGGTCAAAATAGAAATGTTTGAAAATTGAAGAATTTCCGATCTATATCAATAGAAAATATTCCGCGTTCTCATGTGGAGCTAATCAAATTTAGCGCAAATGATTATTCTGAGAGATGCAGGCATACCCTAACGGTTTTGGAAATGCAGAAAAAATACCGTAGTTACATCGTAGAATTACCGCATTTTTACCGCATTATTTCAGTTATTTTGGTCACTTTTTTTACCAAATACTTACCGCATTATTACGGTAAAAAAACGGAATATTCATAGTACTTGAACGGTATAACCACGAAATTAATACCGAAATAATACCGTTAATATGCAGCATATTTACAGCATTATTGCTGCATTATTACCGCATTATCACCGTAAATAATTCCTATAATCTTATTACTAAAAAATGCGCAAATATTACTCAAATCATACGGTATCAATGGGATTTTTTTTTAATTCAAAAATTAACTAGTTTATGCCGCTTTTATTCACCAACAATAGAATCTCATTATCATTATTGAGACTATTCAAAATATCATTATCATTATTGTATACATAAATTCTTGGTATTTTAAAATTACATTTTCTTTTCATTACATCAGGTGTCCGAAATAACGTTCATAAATACGTTCGAATAGGAAATCCTTCGCTTCTTTCATGCTACTGAAAATTAGCCGAAGTCATAATCTGCGAAGGTACACGCTTTCAATTATGGGATTTCTGTTATGGCAGATGATATGAACTGTGCATAATTGAAGTCAGTACAACTAGACAGAGACAATAGGAAACTAGAAGTATATCTCCAAACTATACAGCCAATGATTCTTCTCACTTTCCGTTGATAACAAAGATTTCACCGGTTTTCATACTATCTTCCATCAGTGTATTACCACCTGATATTTTAACGGTGTTACAGAGAGCGATGGTCGCTTCATTGCAGAACTGGGATGAACAACTAGATGGAACTGGTATCAACTTCCAAATGTCATTTTACTTATTGAACTATCCGAATTCGAAAAATTAATTGAACTTTAAGAGATTTACCAATGGAAATCCTCCAAAACTTCACCAAATTGCTTTCTTAAATGAAGAATATAATTTAATTGATTGCGGAATTAATTATTCTCGTAAAAGTTTGTAAAAGATTATTACATTTCATTGGAAGTAGCTTCATTAAAACTTTCGAGCCATCTTCTTTAATTGAGGGATAAAATTTCTATCGCAATTACGCAAAATTTTGTAATAAAACCAGGAAGATAATTATTCAGGGGAAAATAAATAAAATCTCTTTCATAACAGGTTTTTTTTTTCATACTATAGACGGATTAATGAATGCTGTTCGTGTGATATAATCTTGTCCTTGATATGAAAAATATAAAATAAATTTATTAATAAAATCAATATTTTGAATAAAAGCCATGTTATTTTCAATTCAACCCACTCGTACCCAATCCTTCATCACTTCAATATTGATGTAAAACTCGTAAAACAGAAAAGTCTAAAATTCAAAAATTCCCATTATTCCGAGAATATACCAGAAACAACTATGTTCACGAAAATTACTCAAGTTTTTTTTTTTTGCAGTTCGTAAAATTCTCTACAAGAAAAGTCTCTAGATAATTTTATCTAATGCCATTCCTCCCACTGATATTCAAAAAAGAATCAGTGGAAAAATATTTACTCTCAACAGAGGAGAAGCATGATCTTGCAAGAAATTATCCATTACTAACCCCAAACTGGTCATCATATGGGGGATTCCCTGCCTTTCACTTTTTTTTATTTTTCTATGATCAATCGGTTGAGTGCCAAATTCCAAAAAATGGCATTATTTATTGAATTGATGAAGAAGTGAAATAAATTCTAGTTGTTAATAAAATTGACACTGCTGCTATGTTCACATTGCGTTAAGAAGTGTCTTTCCGGTCGTAAAGAAAACGTCTGTGCGTTCATTTCTTTGAGAGAAAAGCGCAGTTTCGCTACTCGTAGAACGTAACATTACCATTAAAAAGTATTGTTCAACACGTGTGTCACAGGATTTTTCAGCTCGTGTGATTGGCAGCCCTCGGCTTCGCTTCGAGCCACCTACTTTATACGAGTGAAAAACCCCTTCGCCCATGTATCGAAACATGCGATTTTCTCATGCTAAACGGAGTTATCTGGTGAGCGGCGTTGCCGAAAATTCAGCAAACGCGCCCGGGCAGTATTGTCATACACGCAGAGAAATTCTGACGAAAGTATAATGAAAGACCTAAGTAAAAATTACTGAACCTTCCGGAATCGTGGGACACTTCGTGATTTCGTCTTCTTGTTTAAGGCCTTCGCACACGAATTCCTTAGCCGTAGGCATAAGACGTAACGTAAGTTTTCAGCTAATTATGGGCGGGACGTAAAGTTTCAGCCAATGGGACGCAATCCATAAGCTGTTATGCCAGTTCTAAGCAGAAGAGTTACGTTGACCAATTGGAAGGCACTTTTAGACACATTAAAATCTGAAGAGTAGCAGAGTTTCCTAACCTGATGTTTTGTTGTGGTATGATGCTATTGTCGAAATAGCTAAAGAGGTAACCTCTGAAGTCGAGCCGGAGTTGAAACTGACATGCTGTAGCATAGGAGCCGAATAGGTGGTAATTTATCACAAGAGTTCATCAATAAGTCAAAGGAGTACATTAAAAATGGCGCTGCTAGCGCGTCAACAATTATCGAACCATGTTCGTCAAAATATCGTATGAATTCATGAGTTTTCATCTGTGCCTATCAACTTTTCCGCGATACTTATTATTGTTGTGTCACCTAGTAAAATGTCCCGTGTTTGATGAGAAATTTCGGTACTTTTTGGTGAGAATTGCTTTCCGTGTACTGGCCGAAGAGTCGAAATGGTTTTTCATCGGTTTTCGCACCCTCCGGATGTCAACTCTAGTATTAGTACGACAATATAGGGTCACACGACCAATAGATGGACACTGACCAAAAGATCAACCGTTTCTATTATTGAGGATTTTCATGAATAAATGAATGATTCTTATACTTTTCACTTCAATTCCTGATTATTACATTCATATAGATTCATAAACTATTCATTCCATATCGATTAATCAAAATTCAGAATCATAACACTGCAAATATGCAGCTGTCCATCGATTGGGGTTTAAAATTATTCTCCAGTTTTTCCTTGATTTTCTTCGATTATTTCTACATTATTCAAGTTTAATTGATTTTTAGTCGATTCACTGTATATTCTTCTGTACATCGTTCTTTTCTGCAACCTTTTAACGCGATTTGCCTATCTTATATGAATTAATCGAGTCTAATATTTCCTTAACCGTCCATCTATTGGCGATGTTACCAATAGAATCCCGAGAGTGGATTCGGTAACGTCGCAGCTGAAATAACACGACGGGGAATCCCTCATCACTCGACCAAAGTCGTTAGTTCGCTTATGGTGATCACTCTAGGGTTAAGAAAAAATAATATCGTATTCTCAGAAAATCTCACAATACCTCATGCCCAAATCCCCCTATTCACATACGTGGCAGTGATAAATTTGAAAAAACGACAAAATTCAAATAATTTTTCATGAAAAATACATGGATAAACGATATAAACGTTATGACGAAACAGGCCAGGCATGTTGTAACTCGACCACACCTCGTTATCGTGCGCGTGTTCGTTAGTCCCCTGTCTGGGTCGTATTATTGGAATGCATAGGGTCGTTGATATCCTGTTGTTACGTGTCGCTTGGTTAATGCTGTTGATTATGAGTTGTGACAGGGAGCTCTCCGTGTCCTGTGTGCCACACTACTGAATTTCAGCTTGTAAATTTATTACTTATATATGTAACAATACTGAGGTACCAATACATACTCAGGGTAGTAAACGTGGATGGTTTCCAATTGTATTAGGTGCAATATCACAGTTGGCTAATCAAAGCACATCAATAATAATTTTACTCGCAGTACCAAAAATATTCCCTCGGGCTATGCTCTATTGATTGTTGGATGATGAATTCAAATATTTTTTTTTCGAGAAAAAACATTGTATTTTTGAGATATCGAAAAATGAATTGAAGACTTGGAGTATTAACATACTAGCAATTGAAAGCGAGGAGCTGTTACCTCAATTTTTTCAAAAATAATTTTTTTTTAATATCTATACCTTTTTTTCATAGCGTAATTTAATGCTATAGAAAAAAATCACATCAACTTTTGAGCGATCTTTTTCAATATCGATTAATCGATGCGATATCTCGAATTTCCTGCGAGATGTCGCACCTATTAATCTCATAAAATTTTGATTTGATGACTTGAAAAAAATAACATATCAGCTTTCAATTGATTTTCATCGATCAATCGATGCGACGTCTTCGATTGAATGCGAGATATCGCATATCCTTCGATATTTCTGTTTCATCACTTCCAGTTTAAGGGGATTATATAATCATTCTATTTTGCCTCGTGTCCCGTTTCACTCCATTATTCAGATAAAAGTAATCGTTATTTTTATACTTTGAGAATCATTGGACTGAAATTAATATACTCTTCCACTCAAACAAGTGTTTCTTCCAGTACGAGAGGTAAAAAAGTTTGTGGATATCATAAATTTGTGGAGCTTTATTGAAGAGTCAGGGAAATTTCTACGTGTCACGGAAATTCGGTTGAGGATTTGCAGTGGTAAGGGATCTTTATATTAGTTTACAGAAAATTGAAGAAGAAATTGGATTAACAGCCCAGACTGAGAATCGAACCCAAGACCTTCCGGCATCCTGCTGAGTGCTCCGACTAGCTCCGGATGTGGTTTGTAGGTTCAGAGGATTTGAGATAGAACCCTTCATATCAGGGGTCTTAGAAAAGAGCTCTTCGAATGTAATTATTATTTTTCATGGCTACTTACTATCGCTTAGAATAATCAAAATACTCTTTAATTCAGAGGAGAATGGGGCAAAATGATCTAGATTTATTTTAGAGTGATGAACTCCACGAAAAAATTCTGGGAAAATTCCGGAAGATGCTCCAACATGTCTACAATATTGAGTAATTTCTTTTGTCAATTTCGTAAAAGCCTTCACTCTGAAAAAAAATCTCGGTTCATTTTACCTCGCAGGTCCATTTTGCCCCAGTCTCTGACCACTTTTTTTCTTCATCTAGAAACCCACGCCACAACTTTTCAAAGCCCAGAACGTTTCGAATTTCTCCTGTGACATCTCCATATCAGTTTACTACCTCGCCATTAATTTCTTTCATAAAAATACAAGAGAAATTATAAAATCCCTCTACTGCACGTCTCAAGAAAGAATTTTTTTCCAAAGTGATGAAATTCCCGTGAATCAAAAGAAAAAAAAAAATTATAATAGCAGACTCTACAAATTAATATCTTTAGTATTCTCAGTGAATCACTCGGTAGAAGCATGGTAAAGAAAAAATATCCTAGCTTTGGGTAGAAAAGCTCGGACTGATTGACATGCTCCAAGAAGAATAACCCTCCAAGCCCTCTTCTGCCCGTTGGAAACTTCTCCATTGAATTCATGAATATGTAATAATGCAAATGCACAGAAACCCTCTCCTCTCTCGCTCTTTCCCCCCTCCTTTTCCCGTTATATTGTACAGAAGAAGTTCAACTAAACGTAATCTTATTGGACAGAGATCCCCAGAAATTTACTCGGCCAGATGTTCTCTTTTCTAGATTGCCACACGTACATTAGCGTTGAAAACTGCGTAAAAAAAGAAAAAAAAAAAAGGGTAACTGAAATTTCTCATGCTCTTGCCTTTTTCCAGTATCAAGTCTCTGTGTGGTTAAATGGTTATGGTTACCTACAGCCCATTGACTTGCTCATTACTGCACTGCTGTAAAGTAACAGTATTTTTTATGAGTTGCAATGGCTATGAAAAAGCCATCAGTCTCGTCTACTTTTCACGTGGAAAATTAACCTCCTTCTCATATTTTAATGATTCACTGAATTTTCCTGCATTCTGCTTGAGTACCTTTGGATGCCTTTATCTCACACCCGTAATACAGTGATGATTGAGAACAGCAGAAATTGTCAATTTAACGGTAAGTTAATGATGAAATACCTCAAATAAACCAATATCCTGTGTGTCACACAGCGTGGTGGACAAAGGGGAAATGACAATTGTCAGCCAATTAGTTAACTGAAATTCCTGAATTTCTTGTTATTGACATTTTCTTGTTACGTTTATTTATAGAGGAAGAATGTATCTGACAATTTTCTTTTGCCCTCCTTTCAAGCGTTCTAAGGTGCCTGAAAATAATCTTAAAAAGAGTATTTTCTTATATATGTGTAGCTTCTGTGCTGCTTCTTTTTTTTTCCTTCTTCAGTATCCCCAGGGCCGAAGGTGATTTGCTCTGACACACTTCTAACGTCTTTTATGTCGTTAATGGTCTGTGATAAGTGATGCATGAGAATTCGTAGAAAGACTTTTTTTTTCCTTGTTCTTTCTAATTTCAGCCAGTTATGCGGAGAATGGAGGCAAAGTAATTCAGACTCATTCTCTTGGATGGAGAAATGGAAATCTTGTACTGATGATAGCGGAGACTATAATATACATTGGGCGAAAAAAAATTCTTGCCTGAAATGAGGTTTACTGCTGCCAAGTAATGGTAATTCTTTTTTTTTATTTGATGTATTTTAAACTGTATGGTTTACTTGGCTAAATGTAAGTTTCTTTGAAGTTTATTCATTATATGAATAAAGCCTGTATAAAATATAGAGAATAACAATATCATCGACAAACCAATGATAAAATTTAAAGATTTATGATTCACAAAAATATCGTTATTTGACGTGCTTTCTTAAGACAGTTGCCGTTTTTTCTAATTTTTTTTATTAATTATTTTTTTGATTATTATTAAGTTGTTCTTATGCATTTCAAAATGAGAAGGCTCTTTGAAACCATTTCTTCGTTTCTGTTAAAAATATGTGTGGATACATATTTACATGTTATAGTAATATACACATATATGTATAGGGATGTTATTATATGTGAGTGAATGAAGGGGAAAGCGGGGCAAAATGGACCTGTAGGTCGAATTGATTCGGGATTTCCTTCAAAGTGAAGAAGTCTCTGGAAAATTTGAAAAAATTCACCGACAATTTCGACATATTGGAGTATTTTCTCGAATCTTTGTGGATTTTTTTTATCAAGTGCGCCCTATCGAAAAAAATTCTGAATCTCGAATCAATTCACAGAGGTCCGTTTTGCCTCATTCTCCCCTATACAAATTAAATGAATAGTTAGACAACAATTATGAAACATCTATCCATGCAGAGAAAAAAAAGTGGTAAAAACTATTAAATATTGATGCCATTGGTCCTTAGCAAACATTGTCTTGAAATAATTGAAAAAGTTATTGAATCCACTGGAATTAGTCAATTCCACTAGTTAATCTGTTTGAATTAACTTAATTCAGTAAATTCAACAACAATTCTAATTATTTCAAAAAAATATTTGCTGAGGGCCAATGACATCAATCAATATAAAAAAAAAAAATATTTTTCCTTTATGACATATAATATATATGTATTCATATGATGAAAATCATATAAAATCCCAACGACCTTCCTTCGGCAAATTATTTTATAGGAAAAAAATATTTTTTCTTTATGACATAAAATCAATATTCGATTGTTTTCACCACATTTTTTTCCTCAGTGTAATCTTCTATATACTTATTTCACAAGTTCCCGCAAATTCCGTGATGACAATGTAATAATTTTAATATTAGTATTCTTATTCGGTGAAAGTCGAAAGAATTTACGTTTGTTGAATAAATTTATTTGCAAAAAAAAATCTCTCCCCTAAATGAATTGGGATTTTCTTTCAGAAGCTTTTACAAAAAAATCTGAAAAAGTTGTGGAAAATAATCCAATATGTCTATATTATTGGAGATTTTTTTCCAATTTTTTCAATGCAATCCTTTCCTCCGGAAAAAAATCCCAGGCCATTTTGCCCCATAGGTTTTGTTCTGGTCTCGGAGCAAAACCCGTTAGAGCTTTAACACGTTCTCGCTTTTTTCATAAAAGGGAAAAGGGATGTATTTTTATATGTGATCATACCTTTTTGGGTCACTAAATCCAGGACAATCGGATTGACGCAGTTTATTTTTACACAGTCTTCCGGTACTGTGGTTAATAAACTGTAATCAAAAATATTCACGTGAATATAATTCTATTTTTTTGATTCAAAAAAAAAAATCACTTCTGTGATTTTCTTATTGAAATTGAAAAGGAAGATGGTGGAAGAATTCGAGTTAAAAACTTGTTCACATTAGTTTTCGAGGAAACTGGACGTGACTGAAGTTGAGAGTTGAAAAAGATTCTTAAAAAAAAATTATGTACTCAACGTATGAAAGAAATGGAGAAAAAAATCTGAGCGCATTGGAAATAGAATTCCATTCAAATTCAGATCATTCGTTTCCAAATATTCCATAAAAGATATTCAACAGATGAAAAACATGTATATTGAAAAAATTGTATAGTAAAATATGAAACTACTATTTTTTCTTTCTATTCACGATTTTTCATTCAATATTTCGTTCTCAAAAAGACACGTGGAAGAACTGCAGAATCTCCAATAGAATTATCTCAATTTCTCTCAACCATATTCCCTGAGATTTTCCCTTATTTCAAAAAAAAAAAAAAAAAATGCACATAAAAATCAGCTCGAAAGTACTTTTCATCAAGTGCCCTGAAGTTTTTTCAATTGAAACAAACTTTATATGTCCCTGTAGTAAAAAATCGATAAATTATAAGAAAAAAAAAAAAGAAAATGTACATTTTGTTCAATTGAATTTCACGAAAGTGTCCATGAATTTTTGTTCTTCTTCCCTTTTCGCAGCAGGTAAGTGAAAAATGTCTCGTATCTATCTTTTTTCATAAAAAAAAAAGAATGATAGCACCACGTGTATGGGTGTGTTGGGCTAATGTAGCATTCACCGAGCTTCTCAACTTTTCCAATTTTCTCCTCGATTTACAGATTAAAGGTATAACGCGCTATAAAAGTGATGCTCCAATTTCTTTCACCTTCTTTGTTTTCTTTCCCTCCTTTTTTCATCTTATTTTCATGCATATACATCATTCGAGTAGTCCTCAAAGTTTCGATATTGTCTCAATTTCCAAATCAAAATCTATATTCCATATTTTCTTTCATTTCAGTTTCACAGATTGGAAAAACTTGATCCAACCATCTCTCTTTCCTCTTTCTCGAATTCACTAGCGAATACAAATTTACTTTTTATTTTATTTTCTCTCTTCTTTGTCGTAATATTCTTCTATTCTTCTGCTGTTTTGACTTTTGACCCGGTGACAAATGATATATCCGCGCGTTACGGGTATAGAATTACACTCAGGATATCAACCTACCCAAATCAACCCCCTGCTTCCAACTTCTCGTTAATATACTTTTTGGTATGGGGCGTGGCTTTTCCTGTACCACAAGATTCATATCCAATTCAGATGTACATTCGATTATCCAGTGAAGAGAGGATAGTGTCAGTTCTTGGTTAGATAACAATGGTTTCACCATCATGCACTTGAATTGTAAATTTCTTATTATTCAATTGCCATGTTCTCTCAGTATTCTTGTTCACCGGAGTGTTAACTTCTTGGGACTTTGGGATTGGAGGTTGAGTGTCACTCAAGAAGCTCTTTATAAATAAGTGATACTGTAAGAATCGAGGGGGATTGAAGATACAGTAGACTTTCAATAAAATTTCACCGATTAAAGTTCTTTTTTCGTTAAAGTTTTTGGGATTCTTCCATTGAGGGGTAACAGGAGACCCAGTAAATTTCCAATCTTCAAATCCATTGTTCAGCAATAATTATGATTTTTTCCATAAAATACCAGAAGCATCGACTTTCTGATTTCTGTCGTCAGTCGTTGCCACTTTTTGTTACGAAAATATTTATAAGTTGAAAAATTCAATGTATATAAAGGGTTCCGTTACCCTTTAAGAAAGCACATGAGTGCTTTGAAATATATTCGCGATACAGATAATGTTTTGATTTTTCTTTTTTTATAGATGTTCATTAGAAGAGAAGCCAGTGTAAATTTTTTTTTTTTTATGATACAAATTACCTTAGTAAACGAAAGTAAACCTATTGATACTGTTTTGTAAAAAAATCGCCTTAGCAACGTGCTATGCTAATACAATTGCTGTTTATTTATTTTTTGTGTTGTGTGGTTTAACTGCGATGTTGACACCTCTCATTTGCAGAGGAGGTTTTATTTTTTCTTTTGAAGTGAAACTTCTTTGCTGAGGGGGCAACAATTTTCGAGCGTCACGAAAATTCGTCATCGTGTGAGGGGAATAGCTAGATACGTGGTGGGGGGAGCAGGAGAAGAGGAGAGTGCGTCAGCAGCGATGCCTGACTCTACACTCTATTATTTTTTCTTTTCAATACACGGAGAGAAAAATATGGAAATTTATCTTAATGATTTTTTAAAAAATTACTCAAAATTGTCATTTAAAGGAGGAGTTGTCATGAAACACGACCGAAAAATATTCATGCTCCGCCTCATAATTTTTGCTTTTTATTTCTTGAAAAATTGCCATTTTACACTTGGCTTTGGATTAAAATATCTCGAAAACTATGCAAAATTTATCGAGACATGCTGTGAATAAAGTTTAGAGGGAAGATTAACGAATAGAATAAGCAAACCTCCGTTTTTTTACGACTCGTAGTTATTAAGATATCGATTTTTGAATGAAAAATTCAGAAAGGACGTCCAAGCGCTCATTTATTTGCTATCGAACCTCATCCATTGTTTCTGAACTACTCATTCAAAAAATGATATCTCGGAAATTACTGGTCGTTGAAAAACAGCGTTCTGCTTATTGCGTTCGGCAATCTTCCCTCTAAATTTCATTCACAGCATGTCTCCATAAATTTTGCATAGTTTTCGAGATATGTTAATCCAAAGCCAAGTGTAAAATGACCATTGGCTCATGTATGAGAAGTTTCACTTCTGTCGCGTGCGTTTTTATATGCATTTGAAATGGAAAGGCTTCTAAAACCATTTCGATTGTTTGATTTTTTTATTTTCAATATATAATGATCCAGGTGGGAAATGACAAAAGGTCTGAGTTTGAATGTTTTTGCGATTATTTCCTGAATATATCAACTTCGTGCTAATTTTTTCTATTGATTCGATTATTCCGTGACTATTTCAGAAACAAGTTGGGCTTTTCCGGAAATTTATTGAGGACTTTTTTTGGACGGAATTCAATGATTTATAGGTCTCCTGATAAATTCCCCTAAATCCAAGTGTTTTTCCAAAGATTCTCCAAAAATAGTGTTCCCGCATGTATTTGCTACACAATTATCAATAAATCCAAGGCAAACAACGATGGTCTTAACTCCCAATGATTAATGCCCCGTCCAACAATTCCACACACGATGAAAAGACATAAAATTAAACGATCGATCGAGCTTACCTGTAAGTGAAGATCGATCCAAATTATATGAGCTGGCTCGTCCGAAGAGATCAAATAGGTAGTATCGCCTTTACTATGTGGTCCCACAGAAATTTTAAAGAATAGGAAAAAAGGAATGACCTGCGCCCGTGCTGCCCTCTATATCCACCTCTCATGTGCCTCGTGTTCCAGAAACCATTAACTTTTTAAAGACTTTTGAATCACGACAGGGTGGGTTTTTATATTTAGGGAAGGGAGTTTGATCTCTTCGGACGAGCCAGCTCATATAATTTGGATCGATCTTCACTTACAGGTAAGCTCGATCGATCGTTTAATTATATTTCGCTGTCTCGTCCTCGAGATCAAATAGGTAGCTGTTTAAAGCATTCGTGATTCAATACCCACGAGGATTACTCGGAGTGTAAGGATAAAAGGAAAAACCTTCCATCGAGGTGTCATAAGTAAGAAGAAAAACCTTCATGTTTACTTATTTATTTGAATGAAATCCTTTGTTTTACTTATTTATATAACATTACTATTATTATTATTATTTTTTTTTTTTTTTTTATCTTGAAAGAATTGTTTCGGCAAAGTTAACATCACTGTTTACAGGAAGATTATAAAACTTATAAAAAACACTGGAACTGTCTGACCAGCCCGCGGCTTTGCGGATCGCTTCAATATTTAGCCCTTTCTCATGGGCGGAGGAAGTGGCAGCATGTCGAGTGCTGTGTGAAGAGAATTTTTGTGTATCAATTCCACTTTCTTTAAGTGTTGTCTTGATCCATCTACTGATTGACTGGGTTGACGCTGTATGATACGGTTTTTTAAACGTTAAGAACAGTTTGTTTGCGGAATTATCTCTCAATTCTTCAGTTTTTTGCAAGTAACAGTTTAGCACTGATGCAGCGCACAGCGCTGGCCGTTCTTTGAAGAATGGCAGAGTAAGTACGATCTTTTCCTTATTACGCCCAGAGGTTTTTGTCCTATCTGTTATTGGGATTCGAATTTTTTCAGGTAATATCTGAATGTTGGGTAATCGTATTAACGAAAGAGTTTGGACCCTTTGAGCTGTACATAGAGCGAGAATAGTCGCTAGTTTTTTAGTTAACTGATCTAAATTGAGTGCCTCATTTGGATATAGAGTTTCTAAATATTCTAAGACTGTTTCAGGGTTCCAAATATCAGTATACTTGGAACTCTGTGGATGCAGGGTGCTTGCACCTTTGAAGAATCGACTGATGTGAGGGTGTAAACTCATCTCTTGGCCTAGTATTAGAGATAGTGCTGCTCTGCAACTATTTAAGGTAGAAAAGGAGTTAATTTCTTTTTCAGTTTTAGCAAAAAACTGTAGCACTTGAGAGACTGATGGTTCGTAAACTGGTATACTATTTTCACTGCAAAAAATTCCACCAACGTTTCAGTGCTGTGTCATACTGACGCATAGTGGTTGTGGTTATTGACGATAAAATGGTGGAGAGTGATTCCTCTGGGACTCCTTTTCCCCGTAGTGCTTTGCAGACAGTCTCCCTGCCACCAGGGTAAGAGTCGAAGCTAGCGGATGAGTGTCTCTGAAAGGAGAAAACAGTAGATCTTCACTAGGAGGGAAGTAGATCGCTTCTTTTGATAAAAGACTTTCGAAACGTGGCCACCAACATTGGGTTGGCCAATATGGTACTATAAGAACACCTTCCGCCTTGTCAGTAATTATTTTTTGTAACGTGCGCAAGATTAGTGAAAAAGGGGGGAAAGCGTAAAAATAATATTTTGTCCATTTAAACGTGAATGCATCAATAGTGAAAGCGTCTGGGTCTTTGAGCCATGATACGTACTTATCACATTTGTAATTTATGCTAGATGCAAATAGATCGATATCAAAAGGCCCGTACGTTTGATATACTTGTTCAAAGGCCTCACAAGACAGTTCCCACTCCGTTTCTGGAGGTAATTTACGCGATTCTTCATCAGCTTCGGTATTGTCTCTAGATTTGATGTAAGAAGCAAATACTATTATTTTCTTGCTTTCGCACCACTGCCATAATTCCTTCGTTAATTTTGCCAGTGTCAAGTGCTGAATACTACCTTTTTTATTGATGCATGCAATCGCGGTGGTATTGTCAACTCGAAGTAAGATTTCACAGTTGACGTGTTCTTTTGCGAACCATCTTAAACCTTTAGATGCTGCTAATATTTCTAATTCATTAATGTGATAACATCGTTCGGAGCTATTCCAATGACCACTGGCTCTTTCGCCGTTGCAATACGCGCCCCAGCCTGTAAGAGAAGCGTCTGTAAAAATTTCCAGTTTGTAATCATTTTTTCTGATTAATTTTTTGGCAGAGGGTATATTTTCTATCCACCACCTCAGGTCGTCGTCGATGTTCTTTGATCGATTCATCATCTGTGTAAAGTCTCCTGATGCTTGTTGTAGCGCCAAGAATTTTTCACGTTCCAGGGCCTTAGTGTAGACAGCCCCATACTCTACTGCTGGACATACTGATACCAGTGTACCGATGAGTTTTGCCAGCTCGCGAATTCTGCAACGTTTTACGTTGAGGAATTTACGCACTAACTGCAAAATTTTTGTTTGTTTTTCTTGTGGTAATTTCAGGCAGAATTCGGAACTGTCTACGATAAAACCCAAGAACCTGATAGACTTGGTGGGAATGAACTCAGATTTGTCTGCATTGATTACGAATCCTAAAGCAACTAGTAACTCGTAAGTGTCATACACATTGTCACGACAATCTTTGCTATTATCTCCGATTAAAAGGAAATCATCAATGTACACGATTGACAGGTGTCCGCGTGATCTTAACTCGGTGACGACCGGTTTCGTTAGCTTTGTAAAGACCTGAGGTGCTGTGTTAAGGCCAAATGGGAGACAATTGAATTGATAGGTAATTCCCTGGAAACTGAAACGCAAATATTTTTTGTGAGAATCAGAAATAGCTACGAGAAAATATGAGTCTTTTAAATCTATTTTTGCCATATAGCAGTCTCGAGTTATCAACCTTTGAACCATTTTTAGGTCCTCCATTTTAAAGTGCGGAGCTTCGATAAATTTATTTAATTTTTTTTAAATTTAAAATGAAACGCTTACCCCCGTTAGGTTTATCGACTGTAAAATAAGATGATAAAAATTGGTCAGCACTTGGTTGACACTTGCTAATTACTCTTTCTGTACAGAGTTTGTTAATTATCTTGTGAATGTCTTGTGTGTCTTTGATAGAGAAAGTAGGCTCAGGTGGAGGTGCTGGTTGGTACGGCCTACGAATGAAAGGGATTCGATACCCTTTTATTACTGACAAGACGAAAGAATCTGAGGTTCTGCTTTGCCATTGGGGTAAAAATTGTGTCAATCGTCCTGACACAATTTTTGTGTTTGAACTTACTTCTAGTGGCGGGTATGACGATTGGTCCTGCTCTGTCCCCCTCCCCTCTGAGCACTCTTGTGTGATGTTCTCTTGGAGGGGGCTCTGGAGTTTAAATGACTTGATGTTTTCTTCTGTTGCTGAGATTGATGAGTTGATGAATTACCAGATTGAGGATGTTTCGGCCTTTGTTGTGCTGGAGTCGTTTTGATAATGGTCTTTGCTGATTTTTCCATAGTTTCAGCAGCTTTAATTGCGTTTGAGAAATCTGCACCAAAAAGTAGGCCATCAATTGTTTTATTTTCTTCCGTGGCTTTTTTAACCAGAGGGCTTAATAGTGGCATGATCATGGCACGACGTGATAATGAGATTTGATGGTGAAGACCTGCTAAGATCCAACTGGAATCATTCAGTGCTGATACTAATTGTGTATAATTTACATCCACCACTGGTTTCTCGCAAGATTCTTTGGCTTTGAGTGCCCACATGAGACCTGTACCCAGTGCTGAGAGTGCTGCTGCTAATTGACTCTGGATTAGACATTGGAAATAATCTTTTTTGAGAGCTAATGCGCTCAAGACTGATTTAATCTCTACATTTATTGTAGGAGGTCTCATCTGTTGACAATTTTTAGGTGGAGGGAACTTTTTCAATAGTTCATCACGAATCTCTTTGGTTAAGCCATCTTGCAGGATTTTTGTCCATCGATCTGCAATTTGTGAGTGAATGTCTGGACCCCAGACCAGATCTTTAGTTGGTACCTCTCCTAACAGTGTAATTGACTCCTCTGATAAAATCAATTCTGGTACTTCACTAGCGCCATCTACCGGTGTTTCGTTCTGCACTATAGAAGGCCCTTGAGGGTCTGAGTTCTTCCCATTTTGTGATTTTTTATGGGTGTCGCTCTCCTGTTCAGGAGTTGTCCTTTCTGGTGAGGGACTATCCTCGTCATAATATCCAGGAATGTCCCTGGGACTTCTCGAACTCGATCTTGATCTTGAGTATCTGGAACGCGTCATACCTCTCGGGTAACGCTCACGTTCGTTGCGATACTCAGATCTATGCTCTTTATGTGAGGCATATTTTTTCGAGGCAACACTGGGGCTTCTCGACTTCGAGTATCTGGAACGCGTCGTACCTCTCGGGTTACGCTCACGTTCGTTACGATACTCGGACATACCTGAAGAAGATGTTGATGAACGAGCACGTTGTCGGTGATGAGAACGGTGACGCCTGGACACCCTAACCTTTTCTTCAAGTCGTTGAACTTTTGCAAGAAGTTTGCTGTAATCTGCGTCGTCTCGATTACGATGACTGCGTTTTCTGCTGGGATGATCTCTCTGTGGTGAATCCATACTCGGGTATTCGGGCTTTTAGTTTTTACTTTGTTAATTTTGGCTTTTTGTAAGAGCCAAAATTGTGCGTGACTTCTTGGGACCGCACAGAAAAACGTAATGGTTTCTGGAACACGAGGCACATGAGAGGTGGATATAGAGGGCAGCACGGGCGCAGGTCATTCCTTTTTTCCTATTCTTTAAAATTTCTGTGGGACCACATAGTAAAGGCGATACTACCTATTTGATCTCGAGGACGAGACAGCGAAATATAATTGTGGAAAGCTGTGAATTGTGGCAATTTTCTGAAATACCTCATCAAATTTCGATGCATAAATTTACCATCGATTCAAATGCACATTCGTGCGAAAATATGTCAAGTCAATCACTTCGTGGAGAATAAAAAAAGACACTTTGAAATAAAAATTCCACAAAAAAAAAGGTAATAAAAGTATGAACACATGTCTGACCTTTACCAATGATCCCCAGGAGATTTTTCCATGAATTCAACTTGTCACTGAGGATCAGTGCCTCAATAACGTGAATATCACATCTTTCCATTGGGGAATTGTATCCTAAATAATTGATCAAGCGATTTTTATTACTCTACATTGCAAACGTGAGAATTATAAAATTCTCTATCATGATTGCTTTATAAAAAAAAAAAAATCTCTTCATTCCATATACCTGAATTCAGATAGTAACTGCCAGACGATCAATGGCCAAAAGTACATATATATGTCGGACTTCAGCGTATTTTGATGTTCCCTCAATCTCTTGGGGATTTATGGCACGGCGTGACTCGTGTGACAATTCACATTCCAACGATTTTGCTATTTTTTATTTTTATTCGACGAAACTTTGTTACTTCTTCGTTCTTTTTTTTCCCAGTTTCTACTGCTATCATTTCTGTCCAATAAAATACCTCAACATCGGTAAAATTTTCATTTTGTTTTAGTTATTTTCTTCATACGGCCGGATGTTCTAATATAGACAGAGCTAAAAAAAAGAAGATTTTCTTCATTTTTTTTTTTGGACTCATGAAAATTCAGAGAATTTAATAAAAAGAATTCCTGCCTCATTCAATAAGATTATTCAGATTGAAATCCATACGTAAAAGGAGAGGAGGAAAAAACTAAGATGATGGCGTGAGAGAAAAATTGCATGGAAATGGAAGAAAAAAAAGGTAGACGTATGAGGGGAGGTAAAGGGAGGAAAGTTTTTATTTGGCGGTTAGATTGTTGAGTTAATGCATTGCGTTACTTAACGAGTATATTTGGAGATTGTCCCGTGGGGGATATACATATATATTGTCGTGCAATTGGCTGGTAAAATACATGGGGACTTATTTTTTTTTTGACTACTGGTAGGAGGGGAGTTATCGCGAGCTTTTAAAGAGGCAGACACACATGATCCCAGTGAGGGGAAAAAGAATGATAGAGGCTTCTTTTAAATCTCTTCGGTCGTTTTGAAGTAATAACATTATAGCTTGGAAATTTGAGGTTATGATTCACTGAGATTTTACGGAAATTAAGTTGATTCATGTGGTACAGTCCTTGCAGTTGAATTGGAGCATTAAAGGGTAATGGGAAAACCCAGTGAATTTCAAATTTTCAAATACATTGTTTAGTAATAATTATTATTTTTTGCATTAAATATCAGAAGCAGCGACTTTCTAATTTTCTTCCTGAGTCGTTGCAACTTCTCTATTATAAGAATATTGATAAATATCGTCAAACGATTGGTTTGAAAATTCAATAAATATGAGGCGTTCCGTTAACCCTTAAAAGAATACGCTTCTGGGTTTTTTCGGGTGTGAAAAATTTTGAAGATCATCTGCTTATAAAAATTCTGTCTCTAAATAATTTTTTTCGTCACTGTTTTCTGGCGAAAATTGATTCCAGAATTTTGGGGGGACGAGTCCTAAAGGGACTCGGTATCTGAGCAATAGGCGAGATAAGATGGTGGTTCACATTCGAATTAATACAAGTTTGAGTGGAGCAGCACAATAGGAAGTGAAGAAGGTGGCAGAATAGGAAACGAGGAAAGGGTCGAGATTGAGAGGCGACGAGATAGAGAGTTATTACTCTAATTGAACACAAATTAGTTGAGTGAGAAGGAGGACGTTTCGCAATGCCATCAACACTGTTAGAAATTTCTGTGAAATTCAGGTGAAATAGTTATGAAAGACTTTAACCATAACAAAATCATGTACTTTCTACCCAAAAATTTTTAATGCTTTGGGGATCCATTTTTCAAACAGTGGAATTTGTTTTTGCGGAAAGGGCTACGTCCGCGTAAGAAAGATTTCCATTCGGAAAATATTTCTGGAATCGGGATTTTTTCCGTGAAATCGAGATCCATGGACAGAATTTCGTTCACACACGAAAAAAAATTAGATTACAAAATGACGAAAGAATACGTCGTATCGGAAGGATATGGAATACGTCGATTTATTGATTGTGAACACTTATTGGTTCCAAAAATTATGTAAATTCCCCGACTAATGGGTCAAGCATAAAGTAATTCTTACGGTAAAATGTCTGCATCAGACTCTCTTCCACGGGAATTCTCTTAATTAAAGCGGATTTTATTCCTCTTTTTTAGTGTGAGAAATAAATTCTCATAGGAAATTCAATTTTGATGAGGAAGAATTTTTCGTCTGAAAATCTTTCGTGTACGAAGCACATTTACCTCGCGAATAGAAATCCTCAAAATTCGATAATAAACCCCTTGAACTTCGAAATAATTCTCCAATCAGACAGCAATCGAACGTGTAGTAAAGCAGAAGCGAACGAAAAATGAAGTGAAAAAAGTGAACGAGAGATTTTTTTTATTCCAGAAATTTCAATTTTCCAAGTTTCTGTGTTGATTTACAAAATGTTAATCCTTTCATAAAGCTATCTTGCATTGGAATGAATGAGGATAGCCGTTAAATAATCAGCGAATACTCTCAATTACCAATGAATATTAAAAACACCGTTCGCACCCTTGATTTCAGAATGATTGATGCAGTAAATAAATTCTTCAAATAAACTAGTCTACAAATATAATTAAGAATATAAGAATAAGAACAGATACACTCAATTGATGCATTTACAATCAATTGATTTTTTTCTTCTGTTTCATATTTTCATTGCTCCTCAAAATATTGCCCACATTGTATATAAAACATGTGAAGTATGATGAAGTGGTTTTAGAAGCTTTTCCACTTCGGACACATTTGTCACAAAAACAATACACGTCCCTCAGCAGACAATAAACATTATTGCATCCAAATATAAAAAGGATGACAAAAAATAAACCATCAGTTTTAGCAGAGCATGTCGTATAATAACTTTTCCGTAAGTAACCTACTGTCAAGCAACAAATGTAACATTATGTTTATTGAAGGTGATGCATCAAAAAACTGTATTTCTGGCTTAGTTCGCAGTAAACAAAAAAAATAATGTAAAGTTTAGCTGATAAGCCCTTCATAAAGGGATAAAAGGCATTAATGAGAAAAAATAGTAATTATAGAGTGCACATTGCAAGTGTTATTGACATATGTACGGCACTAGTCGGAATTGGACGAGGTTGAGGAGACTTTAGCAAAGGGTTGAGGAAAATCAGCAGGTTTTTGAACAACTTGGGTCCCCTCAAAGCCATCTCATCATTCTTCATTCATTTGTTAAACTCCGCAGAATACGTAAGCGATAAGATATTTGTAGATCATTATTTTCATGAGACCATCAACGAGTGTTATTAAAGAAGGTTTTATGCTAATAGCAAGTAGACTCGGCCTGTCTTTGCTTAAAGAGCCCTCTTGCCTCTTTCCCAAACCTTGCCTCTTGCATCCTTTATATATTGTACAACAGAAGGGCTTGGGCAATTCAGAGTTCCCGCCATATAAACTCCGCTTGTTTTCAGAGTCAGCAAGAGTCGCAAACCGAAGTAGAGTGGATCTTCTCTTCTCTTATACGTTGGAAAATTTTGTTTGAACAATGTTGTTAAGCACCTAACCTAACTATTCTACCTCTAAGCAATCTTCCTATGTCTAGGAGGATTAATGTATGTTTGAGTTATCATTCTTGTAATTATTAAATGAACTTTGTGGGTGGAACTTCGTTGAGTATTAAAACCCTCAAATTTTGAATAAATGATAGAGTTGAAATATTCGGCGGGGGTTACTAAATCCAATACGAAAAGAAATTATGACATTCGATGAAATTGTGGAGTTAGTATTTCTAAAAATCAATGAAGTCTTCATTTCTTCCGTTAAAATGCTTAAAAAGCTTTCAGAAAAAATGTGCGTTGTCAGTTTGAAAAAAAAAATTAATTAGGATTCTTCCTATTTTGGCTTTGGAATCTTGTGTCTAATCCTTGCCCAATAAGAACTCATCGA
The DNA here is from genome assembly GCA_963921955.1 of Aleiodes alternator. NCBI lineage: Eukaryota > Metazoa > Arthropoda > Insecta > Hymenoptera > Braconidae > Aleiodes > Aleiodes alternator. The sequence continues at coordinate 6,032,922 of OY998109.1, read as the reverse complement.
TTTTTAATTAATACACATGAGGAAAAAATGAATTATAACAACATTTGTGAATCGTCCCAAAGGTAACACTTTACCAGTAATTCTAAAACCGATTTCACTGTTCTTTGGGGTGAAAAAAATCAAGAAAAATAACAGCGCATATTTTCTCATTTTTTAATACATAAAAAAACGTGAGGGTCACAATTCACCGATTTTCGTGGCTGAAGAAGATATGTCAGGACCAAAAAAAATAGGCAAGTCATGAGGGAAAGGGAGAGAGTGTAAAGGGATTCTTGGTGAGAGAGGGGTAAGGAGTCGTTGGGTTATATGGCAATGGGGGTCGTGGCCCTTCTCCCTTGCGAACGTAAAAGTGTATTATAGGCTATGAAAGAAACGAAGGGTGACCCAAGCCAGTGCTGGGGGACCGTTGGCTATGTAATTTGTCCGCGTTGCGTAGTGGATTGAGGAAAGAGATCTGGATTGTAGCACACGTTGGCTTGCTCTCTCTTAACTTTACATTCTACACTTTGTTCTCTCTCTTATTCGCCTATATTCGCTCGTAGCGAGTGAAAAGAAGAAAAGAACTGCAATCTCTCCCTACTGGTAAGACCAACACTTTTCTCTTTTTTTTTTTCTCACTCTCCCGCCCCCCCTCCCCCTCAGTGCCTTTTCATAATACCGTAAACTATTTCTATGTTCAATGTGTCACGGAGAATTACAAAATTTATGGAACTCCTATATACTTCAAAATGCAATTTTCACCAGCTTCAATACATATATATATATATTTGAAATAGCACGAGGGCGCAGAAGAAATGAGAATAAATGGAGAGATACGAGCTCAATATATTCCCGTTTCTATTGCTTCATTCTAATACAAAAAACTATAGATTACAATTAAATAAATAAATGAAAAATAAAATTTGTTATAACATTCTCATTAAGATTCCACTGAATCTCATGAGGGGTGGCTCGTTACCTGATCTCGACTTGTTCGAAAATTACGTAAGTAACAAGCGAATACCACCTGAGAATTCTCGATGAGTATCGCTTTTCCCTGACTCTCGATGCACGGCTGACTCAACGTCTACCCTTTTCCCTCGCGATATAATCTGTAAACTGGGCGTTTCGTTCGAGAGAGAGAGAAAAAAAAGGAAAAGAAAAGAAAAAGAGAAGAAACCAATACCCCAGCATTTCCTCCCTCAACAAGAAACATTTTCATCCTCTTCCTGCCTCTTCCTTTTTTTTCCTCCCGTTCCCTCAACGCCAGTGGTTTGCTTTTGCCCTGACTCTTGAAAATACTACAAAACTTCTTTTTACTTCACCCTCGTTGTATCTTTTTGCCTTATTTTTTTTTTTGCCGAAAAAACTTCTATGTGGGTGAATGTCGAAAAGATTTCACCATCGCTTTGAGGCCCCTCAGAGGAAACGATGACGTCTTACATCCAGCGTATTCAGTAGAGACCACAGGAAACGATGAGCGCAGAGGCGCGTGTGCCTTGTGAGAGATTCCACGCTCTCATGGGGATGGTTTCATGATTTTATATATACATATATACTATACACTATCGTCACCTTTCTTTCTTTTTTATTCATCATTTTTTTTACATCCCGGTGGGTTACAACTTTTCTTTCTCTCCTCTTTTTTCTTCTCCCTCCGCTACTAACGCAGGGATCTACCGCGTCACGTGCCGGCTTTCCGCTTTCGTTCTCCTTATTTTGAGCCACCCGAGCAATTCTCGTGCACTGCGCCCTCATCGTTGGTATACACGAGAAAGCAGGAGGAGAAAAAAAACGGGAAAAAAGCATAAAACGAAGAGAATAAGAATAGATAGCTCAAGGAGAGAGACAGAGGGATGAGGGGAGGGGGCATATCGAGGAAACCCAACTCTCGCCCATTCCAAGAGCGTCGGATCGAGGAAACTTCCAGGAAGCCTTCACCACGGGTAATTCATTTTATAAAGGTGTATTAGCGTTAACCACGAACCTTCCGTGAGACGTAGTTGTCGTTCTATCTATATTTTTTTTCTCTCTCCTCTACTCTCTTTTATCCTCTCTTTTATCTTCTGGAAGCCTCCCCAGTGTCTACCACCATTGTTCCTACATCGAACTCAATTAGTGAAATTCTCCAAAGCACTTTTAGCCAACCCCATACCCCAATCCGATCTTTCTTTCTCGCGTATTATCCAATTCTTTCTCTTCAATAACCATAAATTCCAATCATTAATTTAATTGTTTTCTCAGAAAAATTTGACTTTATGGTAGTTGAAAGAGGAGGAGAAAAACAAAAATTATTGACCATGAAATGGAGACAATGAAATTCGAAAGATATTACGATTGATGATGGAAGAAAGGGGAAAGTAGTTAAATGAATTTGAGTGGCTGAAACTTCTGTTTTTAATTAGTGCAAATCATTTTCAGAGAATTGAATTATTTTTATCGCTGTTTCAAGTATTTCGGGAATTTCGTGAATTCTAAATGGGAGACGAATAATTTTTGTCATGCCCTTTTTGTAGCTCGTAGTAATTGAGGTGGTTGGGAACGGGTATTGAACGGTGATAGATGCAATTAATGTCTCAATTAGAGTTTATAGAAGGCGTATATAGAGGAAGGAGTTCACGACGTGACGTGCATCATGGATGATGTCAAACTGAATATTGTCTATATATTTAGAGGTTTCATGTAATAGACGAATATACATTCAAGGAGAGAAGATGAGGCGATGATAGATAGGAGTGGAAGAATTCAATCGAGGAAGGATGGCACGCATGACGTCACGGCACCTACAAATTTATCGATTTCCTTATTTATTTATTTATGTATTTATTCAACATAAGACAACCCAAAAGTTGGGGCCAATCACAGGGCTGCAAGTGATCAAAGAATATGACTTTTCAACATTTAATCAAGACATTCTTATTAATGGCTTAAGACAGCTTCTTTCTTATTTTATCAAATAATTGGCAGAATTCATGTTTTCTAATGCTAATTGCTAATTTTTTTTTTATGTAATTGCTAATTTGACTGATTAATTTTGACTAATCCAAGAGGGGTTCGATTGGGTGACCCCAACGGAAAACAGAATGAGTAAGCAGATAAGTCAAATAGAGTGAAATCTTCAGGTTACTTACCAGTCAAATCCCCGTTACTAATATTTCAGCTATTCTTATTTGATAATTAAATTAATTGGCAATTATACCACATTTAATTAAACTGATATTTTCATTCATAATTCTTATAATCTTTTTGAGCGTCTCTTTATGTCGACAAAATACACAAGAGATTTCGAAATTATTTTTAAACGCTCTTAATTCGACTACATTTGCAAACGAAGTGTGTAACGTACGTCCATTGCTCGTCTCTCCCCTTTTTACCCCTCTTTCGAATCAACATATGGTCAAATATTTTCCCTCATTTTTTTTCTTATTCTCCATTTGGAAATAGAACTCCACCAAAAAAAAGGAAATCGGGAATAATCCTTTTAATTATCCTCGAAACGTGTGTTCGTGTGATGCATGGCAGCATGTGCGACAGGTTCATAGTGTAATGGATCGATGTGCCAGTAGTAGGCGTTCTATCACGTGTACAAGCACGTTTCTCCCGTTTCACTTCAATCGGTACTGGTTGACGTCTCGACTTGCAAATTGACACCCCTCAAGCGCCACTCTCTCGCTCCATTTCTCTCTCTCTCTATCTATCCCTCACCGTCTATTGCTCACATTGACGTTAGTAGTACATGTGATCGTGAATCTGGCAGGTGAACGTTGTCACGCTCATTCGCCACAATCTCAGACATTTTCGTCTAAGGTATCCGCCTCCTTCAAACATTTTCTCTCTCTCTCTCTCTGGTTGTGTATCCAGCTTGAACCAACTTCCTGCTTCTCGTAGCTTCCATCTTTCTCTTCATGCCTCCATTTCTGTTTATCCGGTTCACTCATTCGCCAACTGCACTCACAAACTCGAACAAACCCTTGAGGCTTTGCTGTGGCACGATCATTTCAGTTCAAGCGTGATGGTACATTTACTCCTCTATCCACCCGAAAACCCTACGTCCTCTTTATCCTCATCGTCGTCTTGGTAACCGGTTGAACGGAAAAGGAAAGTACAACGGCTTTCGTGGAATGACATTTTGTACTTTTAATACTTGCACGTGGGGAATACTGTTAGAAACAATGGCTCTTTGAGAATGACTCTGTGCTGCCAGGTGAATGCAAGCCGTCTAGTGTAAGTGGTGGGGGGATAGATATTTTCCCACGGTATTGCAGAGGCTGGCAGTAAGAGGAAGATGATCGTATCGTTTATTGCAGAAGCTATCCAAGCTATACAACGTTGTACTGTATACTCTTAACACTTTGGAGGGCGGGGGACAGGGGTGGGGGTGTTATACACTTCTCCATTACCGTTATTCGGGAGATTACGTTTTTTTTAAATTCTACCAACTTTTGAGATTTTTCCAAAGAATGAATGGTGTTTATAGGGCTATTTCCTCGCTCGCGGTATCATCAAATGTTATTATGAATAAAAATAAGAAATATTCTTTTTCTCGATTTTTTTTTTTTTTCGTTAGTTTTCACAATGTAATTTCTTGATAATGTTGTTTTCGTTAGAATTTTGAAGTTGAATTGCAAATATTTAACTGAATTCTCATTGAAGTTTTTCGATCAATTTGGGAGAAAATTTTTTTTAACTATTTTTTCTTTCTTCTTCCTTTCTAGTATAGTTAAGAGTTTAAATTTTCATTCGAAAATTGTAACTTTGAACATAACCACGAGGTTTCTCCTCATTCACTTGGTTAACAGGAAGTTTCTTCCGTAAAGTTTCGTGTACCGGTTTGCTCTTTTGAGTCTTCGGTCTGTGAAACCAGAATACTGTTAGTATACATTGTTTCTGTTGTACCGAGATACTTTTATTCTTAGTTATTTTGATCTTTACATTTTTTTTTCGTTTCTCTGTTTCTTTTTCTTTTTTTCTTCCTCCCCCAACATTTACTGCATATACTAAATACTTTTTCACAAGGAGAATAGCCATGAATTCGTGGATTGTACTGCCACAGAGATAAAAGTTTTACCTCACTTCTGTTTTTATTTCTTCGTTTTTCCAATTTTTTTCTCTCCCCCGCCCTCTTAAAATATGGCTCTTATCTTAGTTGCGGCCAATCTTGAAATTCCAATTTCTTCAGAACCATTTCACGACAGAAAAATTTCTGTTGCTCGAATCCTTATCTTCATGAATTTAACTTAAACTCGAGTTTTTCGAATTTTCCAATTTTACAGTTGATTATTTTTCATGAAACAATCAATTCAGTAATTAAGTGATAATAATCCCTATTTGATCAGACGAGTTGAGAGCTGTAAGACAGAGACTACTCTCACGAAAAAAAAAAAAATCCATCAGATTTAGACTAACTCAATGAAATGTGTTTCCACCCCATCACTGCCCGAATGTCTCCAATAAATTTTTATCCCCACGATCGATCAACTCCTCGATCAATATAAAAAAAAAGCATTTTCCATTGAAACTGCAAATTGAATGAGCACTAAATGATCATGCCAATTGATAAGGGGTGTGCGTAAAAATTACTGGAAAAGAAGAAAACTCGTGAATTTTTTTTCCCTTCACGTCACACCCTCGAGCGTCTTATATACGAATCTTATTTGACGTACCCCGAGCATTGATAAATTCCATTCCCTTAAGTAGTTCGTGCGGGGTGGAGTGTCACATTTCGTTCGTTTCAAAAAAAAAAAAAACCTTTTCTCTCTCCTTTTTCCTCACTTTTAGTAAACCCCTTCCTTTCTTTCCCAATAGCTCTACGTTTCATTTTGCAGAAGGCAGAATAGAAAAGGATGGGGAAAAAAGGGAGTTAAAAGAAGGGACGTTATACAAGGAATGGTACTGGACGTAGAGACATACACCAGAGGCACTTTCCTTTCCCTCGACGGCCTTTCTACCGTGTGACTACTGAATGCTTCACAAAGAGGGGCATCTTCTACTCTCTCTCTGTCTCTCAACCACTGTACACTGCAGCTTCTTCACCCTCTCATTCACTCCAATTTGAGCATTCAACTTGGCTCTGTCATCCCTCGTGCATGCCCCGTTCGACAGACCGTTACGCTTAGTTTCATCTCAACCGTTGTCCTCTCAGCCCGCAAAAACCCCCGGCTGCGTTTCCTCACAAACCAGAGAGAAAATTCCCTTGACCCTCACGTCAAATTGAACTCCGAAAAAACTTTTCCTTCTTCATATCCCTTTTTTTTTCTTCTTCTTCTTTCATGTCTGTCTATTCTTGAATTGCTCTCTGTGAAAAGTACAACTGAGGATTTCATTCCTTTTTTTTATTAATACTTTTTCTCTTCAACGTAATTTTATGGGTTTTTTTTCGCTCCTGCCTTATGGTCTGCTTCTTTTTTTTTCTTTCTTTTATTAAAAAACTTTATTTTAATAATTTTATACTTGGAAAATGGTAATGTAATATTCGAGTTTATGCCAAGAGATAACCCAGAGAGTGAGTTGAAACAAATACTATCGTATGAAATTACTCGCGGGTCTCCGCGCACTGGCCACATCGTAGCCGCGAAACGAAAACCATCATGTACATGGATGCGTCTTCATGTGTGTGTGTGTGTGGTTTTAGGAGAAAGCACAGTGGAGCAGCTAAAGTCCCTTTGCGATAGTATTATCCGAGACGTGCCGAGGATGAGAGCGGTAAGTTTTCAACGAGGGGGCATTAGCAGAGTGGACGAGACGGCATCAAATATGAAGATAGCACTTGAGGGAATTTTCACCTGGCTGTTCACCAAGTTCAGTAGAGTGTAGAGAGGAAAAGAGAGAGAGAGAGAGAGAAAATGAGCACCAACACATTTGTACAAAAGGGCAGGTTCTGTATTTGGTGAATATAAGGAGGGGGGGAAGGGCAGTAGTTTCAGGCTAGAATCTTTGTGGGCTACCTATGGTTTGCCATCTCGGTAATGGCCTTTGGAGGAAAAAAGGATGGCAAGTGTGTACAGACCGTGAATCTCGGTTTTTGATTATTAATTAAATGGGAGAAGCCAGTTAATTTTAAATAATTTTCGCTTTGGAATGAACTTACAGAAAATGAATTTATTTTTATGTGGATGAGTAATGAGGATTTTTTGTTCATGACTTTTTTTTTTAATCAAGTGAAATTTTTAGCTTTATCAAGGTTTCAATTCATTCAGTTTATGACGTCACTTGCAATAATGGAATTGATGAAAATTGGAGGTTTCATCATTTACGAGGACTATTTTTTTAATGATTAATTTTCTGTATGAAATTTTTTTGACTTTTTGAAAAAATAGAAGAAATTGATGGGGCTTTTTAATAATTAATATGAAATAATTCTGAAATTTTTATGAAAAATTAAAGTTTAAATGGAATACGTACAGAATTCACTCCAAGTGATTTTTCATACCTATTTTGATAAGTGAAGACAGATCTTTTCATTTGTCTCGAGTAGAATAATGAATCTTGGCAATTGTTTGACTACTGAAATAAGGGTTGATTTGAGTCGGAAGAATTACTGGAGGAATAAGAGAATCGCTGAGGCACTTGAAAATAACTCTTCAATGTCCAAACTTTTCAAAAAGTCAGTGAACTATAATTGTTATTCACAGAGTGCTTTTAGATTTATAATTCATTTATCATTTGAATTCTAAATTAATGAATCTACACAATTCACAAAAGAGACTTTACTATTTAATCTTAATTTTCAGTTCATTATGTAATTAAGTCATCATGCTTAATTTTTGTAATTTTCTTTTCACAGAAAAATTTACTTTTTTACGGAATTTAATTTTTCATATTCCTTCACTGTGTGAGATTCTCCTGTTTTTGGTCAACCACAAGATTACCAAGAACTTTTTTTTTCCTTTACTTTCTGAAATTAACTTCTTGCTTTTTTCTTTTCATCCCTTCGTTTTTTTTTTCTTTTGGCTGTGAAAGGTTCGTCGACAGATGTTGAGAGAAGAAGAAATTGTCGGGAAATTACTCTTGGTGACTCTTCGTGAAATTAAAATTGGACCACGACGAAGTGATAAGTTCTTCAGAAAATAAACCTAACTTTATTTACATATTATTATGATTTTTTTTACTTTCAAGTTGATGAAATTCTGGAGACAAGCAGAAATTTTTCATTGAATTTCCACAATCAAAAATACTCTATTATTCATTGATGAATAAATTTGATCAGATGAAATGGACGTTTATTAATTCATCATCAATATCAATTATTACATTCATTAAGGGCGATGAAATTTTAATTCATTATAAATGCAGTCATTGATTGTATAATTGGACGAATAAAAAGTACTTTCATTGATTTACTGCAACGAAATTCTATATTGATCGATTTTCCGAATGTGGATGAATAAGGAATGATTTTTTGTCATTTCTGATGCTTTATTGTTCTTCTGATTGGAGATATACTTTCCTTCCTCATTGCTGATTATTTCCAAACTATTCCGGAAATTGTTTGTTTTTTTTTCATTGATTAATTATTCAGCCAATGAGAAGTTATCGAAATAAAAAAACGCCTCCATATTTTTCTAAAAGCTCACACGTTCCGAAGATCTAGGATTTTTTGTCAGCTGAGAGGTTTTTAGTGAAGGCTGGCAACGTTGAGGGAAAAATTGAGTCGACGATTCAATCCTATAAGGAACTGGGCAGTTCTCCCACCAATCTACTTCTTCCCTTTAGTATTTTCTTTCTAAACGCTATATAATTTTTTAAGTTAAAGTGAAAAGGACGTATCTCCGCACTTATGCTTGTTTGTTTTTATAATTTTCTTTATCTCATGAGAATATTTGGAGTTAGGCTGCTTTATTTTTAGGATATTTTATCTAAATTTTGGCACTTACGCCTTTTTGTTATTAGTCAGTGGTTCGATATAGGGTTTTTTATCAAAAAAATTTTCCTTATCCCCCTTCTCCTCCTCTACCATAACTCTTAAGTTTATATAAAATCTCAAAAAATCGCTTATATGTATGTAGAAGCCTTTGGGCTGTGGCTACGCTACCATCATCATAACGACTACTGTATAATATAATACTGTACCTATGTATATATATGTTAATAAAAATCTTTAAATTAAATTAATTAGTCAGTGGTACTTACACCTATATGTTATTATTTTTTTTATTTTTTTTTACTAATATTGCGTAAAAGGCCTTGGAAAGCCTATTAGAGCAACAATAGTGGAGATAGGCCTTTTTGTTATTTTAAAAAACAAAAATTGGGAAAAATGGCACTTACGCCCCTTCAATTCTGAGGTGACGATATACTTTTCGTATGCATTAGATGAATACTCATCGATTATAATTACCGTCAATGACCCAATTAATGCCACCAAGAGACCTATTCTGCTACATATTTTTTATAGAATAATTATATCTTATCATAAATTCATATTCGATTTTTGCTCGAAAGAACATGGGTCTGGACTATCATTTACATTAATTATTTTCTTGAATTAATGATAAAAATTATTTAATTTATATTTTTGAAAATATTTTGCCCATGGCCCGTTCCATGCCACCATGGCCCGATTTCTGCCATAGAGGGTCCCAATAATTGCCATCAATTAATTTCCATCACTGGTCGTTATTTGTACATTATTCGTCAATTTGTATGAAAATCCAATGATTTTGCTAACAATCAATACAATTTTCGATTTATTAAATACTTAAATTTTCTCAATATCACACATTGAACTGATAAGACACTCTAACTCCACATGAAGAGCTTCAGGGCTTTATTTTGCTGAGCACGCTGGTCGCATTCAACGGATTAATTTTAGAAATATATCTAGTAGAGAAATATCGGATATTTTGATTGTCCGGTGTCCTCAGAATTTTTTTTTAGCCACTGTTATCAATTACTTAGAGTTGAGAATTCGAATAAGTTCAATAATCACGAAAATGTATGAAAGTGGCATTAATTGGGCCATTGACGGTATATCTAACGATACTGAACATTTCAAAGGGAGAATTGGTAAAGTGTCAAGTCACAATTACCCGTATAGTTATTTATATTAAGATTTTCATCGAAAGGATGACCTCACGCTCGTAGCACGAGTAACTCAAGTTTAATACTCTCTTCGTAATAATGAAAATTTTTCCCTTTATTGATTCACTATGCAGATTGTTCTTCAAAGAGTAGAAAAGAGAAGGACAGAATCTCTTGAATTCATGGAATGAGTAATTTTATATCTCTCGTTCAAAATTCCATTCAATTCGATTAACTAAAACTCTTCACGTGAAAAAATCATCACCCCTGTGTTCCCTCGTCAAGGATTCATTCATGCACAAATATTTCACTGAATTCAAGTGAAAATGGAGTAGAAAAGACGTATAAAATCAATCGATCATCTGGAGATATTACTGTTAGCAAAGTCCCCAGGAAATCTAAGATGAATGCCCTCATTCGTCTGCTGGATATAAAACCAAGACAATTTGCCCATTCTACTACTGTCTTTAGGTCCCATCAAGATCATAAACTTCCTCACCATTAAACAGGCATTAAATTCTATATTAAACTGCTTCTTTTTTTTTTCCTCAAAGTTCTTGATTCAGGAATTACTCATTCAAATGGAGGAGAATATTGAGGAGAGATTAATAATGACTTTGTGAAAAAAAAAATAAGAACTGCATTGGTTCTATTGTAGAATGACTTTAGAATAAGTAGTCGTCGTGCTATGGGCATACTACGTGCTAAAATACTACTCTCGGAGGATTTTTTCAAGTCCTGAACTATAGAAGTATGGTTGGTAACACTGTTAAAAATTTCTGTCTGAATTTTCCGTACAAAATCACTGAAATTTTAAACAAGTTATATCTCTACTGAAATTCCAAATAATTATGTCATTGAAAAATGGACAAATCATCAATTTTCAAATAATTTCACGCCTGAATATCAATAAAATTGGTAAATTTCAGTTCAATTGTTTCTTGGAAATTTAGAAAAAATAGGAAAAATTCAAGAAAAAGTTGAAAATTCAAGTCATTTTAATTCTGAATATTCATGTTCAGTTGAAAATTCAAGTGAGTTGTAGAATTTTCGTCTCAATTCTACTTAAAACTCATTGATTCCTCTGAATTTCTTCGGAAGCTCATAGATTTCATAAGCATTATCCCATTAAAAAACATTCAGTATCACGTTTATTAAAATTTTCAGCGAATTTCCTATGAAATTTCAATTTTTTTCTAACAGTGAAAGACTTCGACTATAAAAGTATTGTTAGTAAATATTGTGGTCGGAAATAGGTATTTTCTTTCTGAAAACTAATTTTATTAGCTTCAAGTGTAACTATCAGATAGTAGACATGAGTATGAACTGTTGGTTCTCGTTATATCGTCGACGTAGAAACAAGAAGGCGTAATTTTTTTTAATTCGCTCTATCGATTTTGCTCGACTTTGCCAACATTTGGAGCATTTTTTTTCTCGAATAACAAACAGGCGTATCTCCAATTATTAATATGAAAAGGGTGTATCTTCGTCACATACGCCCTTTTGTTATTAATTTTATCCTCAATTGCGCGATCCTCCTACATAATTTATAATAACAAAAGGGTGTATTTTCAATAAATACGCCCTTTTGCTTTTATTTTTTTTATATTCGAACCATTATGTAGAAAATGCTTAATGGTAAAAGAGCGTTTCTTTTGCATATACGCCTATTTGTTTTTAATTTTCTTCTTAACTATGAATTCCTTTTGTGGAAATCATAATAACAAAAGGGCGTATGAGCTGAACATACGCCCTTGGGTTTCTCAAATTTTAAATTTGTTTCTTTTGCAGCATTAGAGCATAAAAAACATTTTCAGAGGCATTTTGGACATACGCCCTTTTTCCTCTGAAAAGTGTTTTTTTTTGACACTTACCCCCTTTTGTTTCTAGGTCGACGATATGAAATCTGATTGTCATAGTTGTAATATAGATTCAGTTATGATAACTAAAAAGAGGCAATTTATAAGTTTTTACTCTTTGAAAATTTTCCGACGCTTGTTATAATTATTTCCTTACTAAGGAACTCTTCAGAGAAATTTAAAATTGATGAGAAATTTATATAGATAGAATTTCCACCTAATCATTGGTCGTTCAAATATACATCCATGGATTCTGTTCTATTCCTGTTAAACAATCCTTCATAAAGCGTGGGTTATGATACGGAAATAACTAATTGAACCAAAATATTAAACATTGATTCAATCTAGTAATCTGGAATAGATAGTCATGACAGTACGAAAAAATCTCTTCAGTGTATCAGAATATTTCAAATAAATAAAAGTTGAATAGTTAAAAAAGACAACGGTCAATTAATGAATATGTACTGTATTTTTGAAGGAAAAGATAAAATTCACTCGTGGGAACGTGTATTTATTTATATCATATTCAACATTGCATTGTGATGGCTAAGTAATGAGACACTCAATTATATTTCGCTGTCTCGTCCTCGAGATCAAAAAGAGAGAGAACAATTGTAGTACCGCCTTTACTATGTGGTCCCACAGAATATCCCAAGTAAAAAAGAATTTGTAGCTCCCGACCTGCCCTCTGCCCGATATCTCTCATACTCCGTAGCCAGGGCGTCATTACGTTTTTCTGTGCGGTCCCCAACAGTCCCGCACAAAGTTTTATCTTCCCCGATAACCAGGCGTACTGGTGCAGTATGCCGGATTTATGCAATCCTCCGATATTACTAGTACGGCGTATTTTCGTATTACACTATTACGCCACCAGGTGGACGTAGTAGTGTAAGAGTAATATAATACCAGTACGGCGTATCAAGTTGGAATTCTTTTATAATAGCATAGCACTGGTACAATGCTAGTACGCCATAATTTTGAACAAAATTACTACAAATCATGTAATTTATTATAATTCCGTCGTTAATTGATTAAATCAGCATAGAAAAAGTTGATTTTCACTACACTGATGGGAAAAAATTAAAATTTCATAGAAAATTCTATGAAAATTTTAATAAACGTGATCTGAATGTTTTTTAATGGGGAAATGCTAATGAAATCGATGTGTTTCCAAAGAAATGCAAAGGAATTTATGAGTTTGGAGTAGAATTGAGACGAAAATTCTACAGCTCACTTGAATTTTCAATTGAACATGAACATTCAGAATTAAAATGACTCCAATTCTCCAAAAAAAAAAAAAAACTTCAATTCTCCATTTTTCTTGAATCTTCCTATTTTTTCTATATTGTCAAGGAACAATTGAACTGAAATTTAGAAATCTCATTGATAATCAGGCGTGAAATAACTTGAAAATCAATGATTTGTCCATTCTTCAATGATGTAATTATCTGAAATTTCAGTAGAGAACTTGTTTCAAATTTCTGTGATTTTGCACGGAAAATTCAAACAGAAATTTTCAGGGATTGAATGTTGAGGAAAATGAGAGTGATAACAGGTGAGTGTGCATTATTTAATTTATTCAATTCACCTCTACAAAAAAATAACTCGAAGAAACAATTTCTATTTATATACAAAAATTAAAGTCGATTCAAATAGCGCGCCAATGATGTTGCGCGGACACTACTCGGAGTGTGCGCAATCGAATGTTTACATCAGCTCTGTGACGTCATGTAACTTCCTTCTTCTTCGTGAGCTTGGGCGATTCAGACAGCGATTTTTCAAGTGTCTTTTTCAAGTGCATTTTAAGAGGAAGTTTTAGTTTTCCAGGTGCAGATTTGATTATTGCAGAAAGCCAAAGGTCTTCTGACATCGTTTAAGGTATGTTTTGTTAATATTCCATTCGTTTTAACAGTTAAATTCGAGGATAAATAGTGACGCGTCGCGTGGTTTTTCAATGCCGGCTTTTTCACGTTTATTTCATAATTAGATTCTTTCATCGGTAATTAATGGGGTTTTCAATAATTAATTGACAATGATAATTAATTAGGGGGAAAAACAGTGCTTTTAACCTCTTACACAATTGACATATTGTGTACGAGGGTTTTTCTTTGTTGTTGTCACGGGTTTTTTGGGCATCAATGTTTACATTTTTGTAAGTTGATAAAAGGGTTAAAAAATGGGTTAATCGGGTAAAATTGTGAATTAATTTTTGAACATTCCGCGATCATTAATTTCTTATGATTTATCCCATTGGATTAAATCATCTCAATATAATTCTGCTTGAATAGAGTGACAAAAAAAACCCGATGTTTTTTAATTTTTTTTTTAATAATTAAATCGAGGAAACTGAGCAAGATGAAACCCTTTGTCCATTTTCTTCTTTTTTTTTGGGAATTTCAAGAGTTACAACGATGATTATTTATGATGCTAGTCATTAGTTTTTTGAGAATCTTCCGGAAACTAAGCGAGATAGAACTATTTCCTCGGCATCGTTTTTTTAGCTCTTGAAATTCTCTACAAAAAATGACCGGAGTAAGTTTGCCGTATCTCGCTTAGTTTCCGAGATATTCTCGAAAATAAAATCCAATTAAATTGAATTTTGTCTTCAAAATTTAATTTTTTTAGGACTTTTTTTCACGAGCATCTCGGATACTCAGAGAGATAGCGCCATTTTGGTCATTTTTCTTTTTGTAGTTCTCGAAAATTTTTTACAAAGAAGTATCCAGGGTTTTCCGCGATATTCGTAAAATAATTGAGAAAAATTGATAGCAGAAAAATAAAACGAAACGCCTTCATTTTTATTCGTATTTTTGTTACGAATGGAAGTTTCGTTTTCGCTTTTTTTCGAAATGTGAATTTTCATTGGGAACGACTCAAAATACTCCAAAACGCCCAAAAATCATAATGAGAGAAAAAGCAGACATGTATGTGTGTGCATCTATCTGTACAGCCCTGAGACTCTTAATTACTCGAGAACGGTGCGAGATGTTTACCTGAAAATTTGTCAAGATTTCAGTTTTTATGGAAATTGAATTCCAGAAAAATTTCAGCAAGATCGGTTGAATAGTTTCTTAGATGTAGCAATTTTGTGAAAATCGTCTCTTCGAAATTTCTTAATTTGCGTGGAACGAATACCGTTCAAAATTTAGCTCAATATTTGCAACCATAATATCTAACTTTCAGCAAATTTTCATGAATTCAATTCCATTATTCCATAGTTATTAATTTTTTTGTGTTTTTCCTCAAAAACTTGGTCTGTCCACCATAGCTCAATGAATAATTGAGTTGAAGCCTTTAAATTTTTTGGGTGTTTGTAATTCCTTATAAAGATAGTTGGGATTGGACGAGAGGCATATCAGCTAAACGGTTCTCGATAGATTTTGAATTGAAAATTTTTCGAGAATAGGCTGTATCTTCCAAACTACTCTCTCGATTTCATCGGGAAAAAGCTCAAAAGTGTCGTTTTCATGAGCTGAACAAACCGTTAATTTTCGGCATTTTTACATAAAGTTCTCTGCTCATTACATTAAAAGAAGTAGAAGAAGTATTTTTTCTCAATATTCTCAAAATAAATTCAAAAAAAGCCATTTTTCTGAATTTTTTTGAATGGATAATCATATTTTTTATTTAGTTTTCTGACAGAACACATTTTTCCCTTTCAAATAAGCCCCGACTCACCTCCATAGGATAATCAGAAACTATATCTGTAAGGGAACAGTAAAAATGGAAAAGTGATTTTCTATTTAGAAATTAGTACATATAATTTTTTTCGAGAGAAATGATTGGAAAAATCCAGGAAAAACCATTCGGAAGCATCCTGCTAATTCATTAGCAGAAATTGAGAGGAAGAAATAGCGATTTAAAGTATAACGTGAAAGAAATAGGGATTAACGCAGGGACGAATGCCTGTTTGTTTAAAATACAACTAGCATTCTATAATTCGATGATTGTGAAGTCGAGAGTAGTTTTAGGGATAAAAAATATTCAAAACATAAAATTTTTATTGTACGACTTTTTCGATTACAGGTTGACAATACTGACGAAGTCGTGAGGACACTTGGCCTTGAGGCAGGAGGAGTTTTTTTCAGCTTTCAAGGTTTATTTTTCCTTAATTATCATAATTTTCATTACTTCCTATTTCCTCATTTCCGTTGCTGCTGCTAGCGTTGGAGTGGTAATCCCTTTGTTATTGAATATTGTGCTCAATTGACTCTTACTTCTACATTTTACAGTCGTTAAATAGTCATACTTTCCCTCGAATTTTGCGCGTCTCAACAGCCATAATACAATTATGTATCGTGCTAGCATATTACGCACTAGGAAACGCGAGACTCAGTTATGTCACGCTGAACAACGTCGATTACAGCGTCTGCGTCGAGAAGTCCGTCACGAACGACAAGAAAGGGCGAAAATTTTAAATGTACCTGCGGTAGAAGAGGTTGCTGCTCCATGCGCACCGTTTGAACATAACCCGCCACGCGAACCGAACCATTTGAATGAGCCAAGCGAGAATGGGCGACTTGAACCGAACGAGCCAAACGAGAATGGGCGACTTGAACCGAACGAGCCAAACGAGAATGGGCGACTTGAACCGAACGAGCCAAACGCACCACGTGATCCATACGATTTTGGGGAGGGGAACGAAGCAGGTTTCCTGGACCAAGGGGAGGAGCCCAATGATGTTAACGCGCCAAACATCGACCTTCACGCGAATAATGTGGACGATCTTAAACTTTTTTCACAAAATCTTGCAAAGGCATTTATAAGCTCTTCTATGAATCACGTACAATGTAATGAGGTTTTAGGGGTTATCCGTGAACATACTTGTTTAAGAGGTCTTCCAAAAGATACGCGTACTCTCTTGAAGACTCCACGCACTTCAGTGCCTATTGTTAATCTTGCTGGTGGTCAATACCTTCATCTTGGAGTTGAAGAAGCTCTGAAAACCATTCTCCGCACTATTCCTGTATTTTCAATCCCTAATCCGTTACTCATCGATTTTAGCACCGATGGGGCAGTTTTAGATCAGCAGGGAAAAATTCATATATGGCCTATTCAAATTAGAATCCCGGAAACAAAGTCAAAAACTGAAATGGTTGGAATTTGGCAAGGCTCATCTCTGAAGCCGGATTCAGTTCGAGAATTTCTTAAACCCTTTGTGACTGAATTAAAAGTGCTATTGCGTCGAGGTGTTTTACACGATGGTAGAAACTATCCAATTTCAATTCGATGCTTTGTCGCAGATGCCCCAGCTCGAGCGTATGTTTTGTGTCACATAGGTCATAAGGGGCTCTGCCCTTGTTCCAGATGCTGGGTCACAGGTACTGTCATACGTCAAGGTGTCACGGTTTATCGTGGAGTGGGTCATCGACCTCGTACGCGTGAGGAATACACTTTACACATTGATGGATCACACCATACCGATGAGAATAGTCCTCTTTCCGATCTCCCCATGGATTTGGTTAAGCAAACTCCTTTTGAATATATGCATCTCGTTTGCTTGGGGGTTATGCGTAAACAATTGAGCGTTATTGTTAACGGGACGTATGCGAGACACCTGAAGCTCAACGATCAGCTCCTACAAATTGTTAATGCACGTCTACGTGCAGTATCAGCTCATTGTCCAAGAGATTTTGCGCGGAAACCCGAAGATGTTACTAAATTTGGGTTATTCAAAGCAACAGAATTGCGTCAGCTCCTCTTATACACGGGTCCAGTTATTTTTCTTGGAATGATTGAAACTAATATTTATCTACATATGGAGATTCTCCATACTGCTATTCGTCTTCTAGTAAATCCATTGCGAACAGTTGATGATCTTGAATACGCTGGAGCTCTTCTACGAACGTACGTACTGACAGCGGAGGAAATTTACGGACCTGAATATATTTCTTACAATGTACATGGTCTCCTCCATTTAGCTGAAGACGCTCTAAATTTTGGTCCTCTAGACTCTTTTTCTGCGTATCCTTATGAAAATAATATGACGGCGTTTCCAGAAGCGTGTAATAAGCCTCATCAACATCTCCAACAGATAAGGAACAGACGTGCGGAACAGGCTTACGTATCTACTCTTCCCGGGAGCGTTGAAAATGATTCGGTATTTGGTCCAAAAAAGCCATGGCGTAGCGAGGTCTGTCCAAATCTGCCATCCAATTATCAACAATTTCAGTCGTTTCACAGTCAATTGTTCCTTATATCAGTAAACGGTCGAGATGATACACTTATTTTGAACGATTCTTCAATTTGTATCGTAAAAAATGTTATTGTTTCTGAAAATAATGTTTCTTTCTTGGTTAAAAAATTTAGACAAATTGATGATTTCTCTAATGGAACAATCCCATCGTCGTCAGTTGGGATATTTTTATGCTCCCGTCTTTCAGAAGAAATGTCCGTTATCGATATCAATGATGTCGGTGGCAAATGTTTCCGCATGCCATATTGGCATAATACCCAATTCGAGGAACCGATTCCTGATGTTTTTGTTGCGGCATTGCTATTATCATCAACAGATCGTTAGACGTACGTGTCTGTCGTAAACTGGAAGGATTGAATAGAATTTTATTTGAAAGATGTTCGGAGTCAGGAAGCTATTGGGCAAAATTCAAGCGTTGTTTTATGCCCACTTTTAGCAGTGAAAGAGAGGTGGTTATAGTTGTATAAACGGTCATTGGAAACGTCTTCGAGTTCACTCGTTTGGGATTATTTTAGGCAGACATTACGAATTGCTTTAATTATCTCCGGCCAGCCCTTCCAAACTGTCATATTACTCATGACACTTGTCCCAAACTATCTTCACCCCAGTCGCACGCTCTCTATCAATTGCTAGTTTTTCTTTGTACCTATTTGCATTTGTATGGCATAAATACGATTTTCTGAATTTCCAGATGATGAGAGGTAGGAGCGGTGGTCGAGCGACCAATCGCGGTCAAGGAGGAGGACGTGGAGGAGGAGGCAGAGGAACCAATCCTGGCACTATTCCCACGATTCGTGATGGCACTCTGCATTTGCAGCGTGATCTTAATAGATTGCGACAATCACTTTCCGGCAATCCAACTCCCAGCTTCCAACCTCCAATTTTCCTTCCCCAAGCAGCCCCTTCCACAACTTCCACAAATGTTTCAGGTACACCACAGAGGCCAACATTAACAGCAGCAGAGCAGCTACAGGAAGCAACAGCCAAGGCAGCAGCAGCACAAGCCGCACTGGCGGAAGTACGTCGCCAGATAGAAGCAGAGGCCGAGGAAGCACGTCTTCAGGAAGCAGCAGAAAGGGAAGCCGAGGCAGCACGTCAGCAGAGAGCAGCAGAACAGGAAGCGGAGGCAGCACGTCAGCAGAGAGCAGCAGAAGAAGAAGCTGAGGCAGCACGTCAGCAGAGAGCAGCAGAAGGAGAAGCTGAGGCAGCACGTCTCCGGAGAGAAGCAGCACCACCACCAGCAGCTGAAAATCTTCGCGCTATGGCCGATGCTCCTGCATGGGCGTAAGTATATCGCAGATTCTGCATTTATTCCATTTATAATGCATGAGAGATCATATCATTCCAGGTTGGCTTTGATGGATCATATGGAGCAGCGCAACACTCGTGTGGAGCAGGAGGTTGCTCGTCTGAGAGAAGAGCTGGCAGCCAACACTAGGATGTTGCAAGAGTGCAGGAGACAACTGTTGGGAAGAGCAGAAGAACTGCCAGCACAGTTGCCTTTTCGCACTCGAGAAGATCTGGAGAGATTTGACGGCGCCGATGATGCAACCTATCGGCAGCTGGTCGGCTACTTCCTCAATCTGGGGCTCCTAAATCCGGCAGATTGTGCAAGCAATTTCTTCAAAGAGGCATTTGCTGAAAATGAAGAAGTAACACCACACATGACCTGGGGAGGTGTCCCTCAGGCGCAGAAGTTGGCTTTGGCGGAAACAAAATTCGTTGAGGCCTGTCGTGGTGAGAAATTACACATGTGGTATCCCTTTTCTGTCATTGAACCTCTCTAGACTAATCATTATTTCTATGTTTTTACAGAAGCCATGGAGATGAGCCAGAAATTTGAAGGTCCAGATGCTCTCACCTTCAAAACTGTCATGGTCAGAGCCCAAAAGGCCATGGAAGCTCGATGGCGCCGCAGACATTTTCCTCGTGGACATGGTGAAGGAGAACCACCACGCCAACGTCAACGACTCCGACCACTGCACCGTGACCAGCCCGAGCAGCCACCCCCACGGAATCCAGAAGATCAGCAGCCGCCCGGGGACTACGCAGAAGATGACCAAGCGGAGGTGCTACTGGAGGAGGATTTGCTGGGAGATCAGGCGGATCAATAAGTATGACGTAAACTTTTTTTTCAATTTGGTTGGAGGAGCTGTAGAATGAGCTTCACAGAAATCAGCGGGGCTGGGGCTGTTTTCAGTACTAATTCGTTTTTTTTTTACAGGCAAAATTATTGGAGAGACAATATAGTGGATGTGTCTCACAGGAAAGGGCGGGGTTGGGGCCCTTTCCATGATATTATATGTTCCATATCTCCTTACTTTCAGGATAATTTTGAAAAGTCAAGATACATTTCTGAAACGCCCACTGGCTATAATTATTGTTCCTTTACTTTCAGGGTAGTTTTGAAAAGTCCAGGGACGTCTCAGAGATGTGTTCTGGCAATAATTATACTTTGGCATGTTCAAAATTAATTAGGAAAGTCCAGGGACATCTCCAAGACGCGTACTGGTAAAAATGATTGTTTTTTTATTTTCAGGATAATTGTAGAAAGTCCAGGGTCGTCTCAAAAATGCGTACTGGCAATAATTATTGTTTTTTTATTTTCAGGATAATTTTTAAAAGTCCAGGGACGTCTCAGAGACGTGTTCTGGCAATAATTATACTTTTGCATGTTCAAAATTAATTAGGAAAGTCCAGGGACGTCTGAGAAACGTGTACTGGCAATAATCATTGTTTTTTTATTTTCAGGAAATTTTGAAAAGTCCAGGGACGTCTCAGAGACGCGTACTGGCAATAATTATTGTTTTTTCATTTTCAGGATAATTTTTAAAAGTCCAGGGACGTCTGAGAGATGCGTACTGGCAATAATTATTGTTTTTTTATTTTCAGGATAATTTTTAAAAGTCCAGATACGTTTCTGAAACGCCCACTGGCTATAATTATTGTTCTTTTACTCTCAGGGTAGTTTTGAAAAGTCCAGGGACGTCTCAGAGACGCCCACTGGCTATAATAATTGCTTTTTTACTTTCAGGATAATTTTAAAAAGTCCAAGGACGTCTCAGAGACGTGTACTGGCTATAATTATTGTTTTTTCACTTTCAGGATAATTTTGAAAAGTCCAGAGACGTCTCAGAGACGTGTACTGGCTATAATTATTGTTTTTTTACTTTCAGGATAATTTTAAAAAGTCCAGGGACGTCTCAGAGATGCGTACTGGCTATAATTATTGTTTTTTTATTTTCAGGATAATTTTTGAAAGTCCAGATACGTTTCTGAAACGCCCACTGGCAATAATTGTGTTTTTTTCATTTTCAGGATAATTTTAAAAAGTCCAGGGACGTTCTAGAGACGTGTACTGGCAATAATTGTGGTTTTTTTATTTTCAGGATAATTTTCAAAAGTTCAGGGTCGTCTCAAAGACGCTTACTGACAATAATCATTGTTTTTTTATTTTCAGGGTAGTTTTCAAAAGTCCAGGGACGTTCTACAGACGTGTACTGGCAATAATTGTGGTTTTTCTATTTTCAGGATAGTTTTAAAAAGCCCAGGGACGTCTCAGAGGCGTGTACTGGCAATAATGATTGTTTTTTGATTTTAAGGATCATTTTAAAAAGTCCAGGACGTCTCAAAGACGCTTACTGGCAATAATCATTGTTTTTTTATTTTCAGGATAGTTTTCAAAAGTCCAGGGACGTTCTAGAGACGCGTACTGGCTATAATTATTGTTTTTTTACTTTCAGGATAATTTTAAAAAGTCCAGGGACGTCTCAGAGATGTGTACTGGCAATAATTGTGTTTTTTTTATTTTCAGGATAATTTTAAAAAGTCCAGGGACGTCTCAAAGACGCTTACTGGCAATAATCATTGTTTTTTTATTTTCAGGATAATTTTAAAAAGTCCAGGGACGTTCTAGAGACGTGTACTGGCAATAATTGTGTTTTTTTTATTTTCAGGATAATTTTAAAAAGTCCAGGGACGTTTCAGAGACGTGCACTGGCCATAATTATGGTTTTTTTATTTTCAGGATAATTTGGAAAAGTCCAGGGACGTCTCAAAGATGCTCACTGGCAATAATGATTGTTTTTTAATTTTTAGGATAATTTTAAAAAGTCCAGGGACGTTCTAGAGACGTGTACTGGCAATAATCATTGTTTTTTCATTTTCAGGATAGTTTTCAAAAGTCCAGGGACGTTCTAGAGACGTGTACTGGCAATAATCATAATTTTTTCATTTTCAGGATAATTTTAAAAAGTCCAGGGACGTTCTAGAGACGTGTACTGGCAATAATTGTGTTTTTTTTATTTTCAAGATAATTTTAAAAAGTCCAGGGACGTCTCAAAGACGCTTACTGGCAATAATCATTGTTTTTTTATTTTCAGGATAGTTTTCAAAAGTCCAGAGACGTTCTACAGACGTGTACTGGCAATAATTGTGTTTTTTTTATTTTCAGGATAATTTTAAAAAGTCCAGGGACGTCTCAAAGACGCTTACTGGCAATAATCATTGTTTTTTTATTTTCAGGATAGTTTTCAAAAGTCCAGGGACGTTCTAGAGACGTGTACTGGCAATAATCATAATTTTTTTATTTTCAGGATAATTTTAAAAAGTCCAGGGACGTTCTAGAGACGTGTACTGGCAATAATGATTGTTTTTTAATTTTCAGGATAATTTTAAAAAGTCCAGGGACGTTCTAGAGACGTGTACTGGCAATAATTGTGGTTTTTCTATTTTCAGGATAGTTTTAAAAAGCCCAGGGACGTCTCAGAGGCGTGTACTGGCAATAATCATTGTTTTTTTATTTTCAGGATAATTTCAAAAAGTCCAGGGACGTTCTAGAGACGTGTACTGGCAATAATTGTGGTTTTTCTATTTTCAGGATAATTTTAAAAAGTCCAGGGACGTTCTAGAGACGTGTACTGGCAATAATCATAATTTTTTTATTTTCAGGATAATTTTAAAAAGTCCAGGGACGTTCTAGAGACGTGTACTGGCAATAATGATTGTTTTTCAATTTTCAGGATAATTTTAAAGAGTCCAGGGACGTTCTAGAGACGTGAACTGGCAATAATTGTGGTTTTTTAATTTTCAAGATGATTTTAAAAAGTCCAGGGACGTTTCAGAGACGTGTACTGGCCATAATTATGGTTTTTTTATTTTCAGGATAATTTGGAAAAGTCCAGGGACGTCTCAAAGACGCTCACTGGCAATAATTGTGGTTTTTCTATTTTCAGGATAGTTTTAAAAAGCCCAGGGACGTCTCAGAGGCGTGTACTGGCAATAATCATTGTTTTTTTATTTTCAGGATAATTTTAAAAAGTCCAGGGACGTTCTAGAGACGTGTACTGGCAATAATCATAATTTTTTTATTTTCAGGATAATTTTAAAAAGTCCAGGGACGTTCTAGAGACGTGTACTGGCAATAATGATTGTTTTTCAATTTTCAGGATAATTTTAAAGAGTCCAGGGACGTTCTAGAGACGTGTACTGGCAATAATTGTGGTTTTTTAATTTTCAAGATGATTTTAAAAAGTCCAGGGACGTTTCAGAGACGTGTACTGGCCATAATTATGGTTTTTTTATTTTCAGGATAATTTGGAAAAGTCCAGGGACGTCTCAAAGACGCTCACTGGCAATAATTGTGGTTTTTCTATTTTCAGGATAGTTTTAAAAAGCCCAGAGACGTCTCAGAGGCGTGTACTGGCAATAATGATTGTTTTTTGATTTTAAGGATAACTTTAAAAAGTCCAGGGACGTTCTAGAGACGTGTACTGGCAATAATTATGGTTTTTCTATTTTCAGGATAGTTTTAAAAAGCCCAGGGACGTCTCAGAGGCGTGTACTGGCAATAATCATTGTTTTTTTATTTTCAGGATAATTTTAAAAAGTCCAGGGACGTTCTAGAGACGTGTACTGGCAATAATTGTGGTTTTTCTATTTTCAGGATAGTTTCAAAAAGCCCAGGGACGTCTCAGAGGCGTGTACTGGCAATAATCATTGTTTTTTTATTTTCAGGATAATTTTAAAAAGTCCAGGGACGTTCTAGAGACGTGTACTGGCAATAATTGTGGTTTTTCTATTTTCAGGATAGTTTTAAAAAGCCCAGGGACGTCTCAGAGGCGTGTACTGGCAATAATCATTGTTTTTTTATTTTCAGGATAATTTTAAAAAGTCCAGGGACGTTCTAGAGACGTGTACTGGCAATAATTGTGGTTTTTCTATTTTCAGGATAGTTTTAAAAAGCCCAGGGACGTCTCAGAGGCGTGTACTGGCAATAATCATTGTTTTTTTATTTTCAGGATAATTTTAAAAAGTCCAGGGACGTTCTAGAGACGTGTACTGGCAATAATTGTGGTTTTTCTATTTTCAGGATAGTTTTAAAAAGCCCAGGGACGTCTCAGAGGCGTGTACTGGCAATAATCATTGTTTTTTTATTTTCAGGATAATTTTAAAAAGTCCAGGGACGTTCTAGAGACGTGTACTGGCAATAATCATAATTTTTTTATTTTCAGGATAATTTTAAAAAGTCCAGGGACGTTCTAGAGACGTGTACTGGCAATAATGATTGTTTTTCAATTTTCAGGATAATTTTAAAGAGTCCAGGGACGTTCTAGAGACGTGTACTGGCAATAATTGTGGTTTTTTAATTTTCAAGATGATTTTAAAAAGTCCAGGGACGTTTCAGAGACGTGTACTGGCCATAATTATGGTTTTTTTATTTTCAGGATAATTTGGAAAAGTCCAGGGACGTCTCAAAGACGCTCACTGGCAATAATTGTGGTTTTTCTATTTTCAGGATAGTTTTAAAAAGCCCAGAGACGTCTCAGAGGCGTGTACTGGCAATAATGATTGTTTTTTGATTTTAAGGATAACTTTAAAAAGTCCAGGGACGTTCTAGAGACGTGTACTGGCAATAATTATGGTTTTTCTATTTTCAGGATAGTTTTAAAAAGCCCAGGGACGTCTCAGAGGCGTGTACTGGCAATAATCATTGTTTTTTTATTTTCAGGATAATTTTAAAAAGTCCAGGGACGTTCTAGAGACGTGTACTGGCAATAATTGTGGTTTTTCTATTTTCAGGATAGTTTTAAAAAGCCCAGGGACGTCTCAGAGGCGTGTACTGGCAATAATCATTGTTTTTTTATTTTCAGGATAATTTTAAAAAGTCCAGGGACGTTCTAGAGACGTGTACTGGCAATAATTGTGGTTTTTCTATTTTCAGGATAGTTTTAAAAAGCCCAGGGACGTCTCAGAGGCGTGTACTGGCAATAATCATTGTTTTTTTATTTTCAGGATAATTTTAAAAAGTCCAGGGACGTTCTAGAGACGTGTACTGGCAATAATTGTGGTTTTTCTATTTTCAGGATAGTTTTAAAAAGCCCAGGGACGTCTCAGAGGCGTGTACTGGCAATAATCATTGTTTTTTTATTTTCAGGATAATTTTAAAAAGTCCAGGGACGTTCTAGAGACGTGTACTGGCAATAATCATAATTTTTTTATTTTCAGGATAATTTTAAAAAGTCCAGGGACGTTCTAGAGACGTGTACTGGCAATAATGATTGTTTTTCAATTTTCAGGATAATTTTAAAGAGTCCAGGGACGTTCTAGAGACGTGTACTGGCAATAATTGTGGTTTTTTAATTTTCAAGATGATTTTAAAAAGTCCAGGGACGTTTCAGAGACGTGTACTGGCCATAATTATGGTTTTTTTATTTTCAGGATAATTTGGAAAAGTCCAGGGACGTCTCAAAGACGCTCACTGGCAATAATTGTGGTTTTTCTATTTTCAGGATAGTTTTAAAAAGCCCAGAGACGTCTCAGAGGCGTGTACTGGCAATAATGATTGTTTTTTGATTTTAAGGATAACTTTAAAAAGTCCAGGGACGTTCTAGAGACGTGTACTGGCAATAATTATGGTTTTTTCATTTCCAGGATAGTTTTGAAAAGTCCAGGGACGTTCTAGAGACGTGTACTGGCAATAATTATGGTTTTTTTATTTTCAGGATAATTTTAAAAAGTCCAGGGACGTTCTAGAGACGTGTACTGGCAATAATTGTGGTTTTTTTATTTTCAGGATAATTTTAAAAAGTCCAGGGACGTTCTAGAGACGTGTACTGGCAATAATTGTAGTTTTTCTATTTTCAGGATAGTTTTAAAAAGCCCAGGGACGTCTCAGAGGCGTGTACTGGCAATAATGATTGTTTTTTGATTTTAAGGATAGTTTTAAAAAGTCCAGGGACGTCTCAGAGACGCGTACTGGCGATAATTATAGTTTTTCATGTTCAAAAACAAATAGGAATGTTACTAAATGAGTGTTATTTTATTCAAATTGTATTATTGTGTATATTTTTATTAAATAAAAGAATATTCGTCCTTTTTAAATATGTTTTATTTATTATTAATTTATAAATTGCTACGAGGCAATTAGTGGGTGGAGGGGGGGTGGGGTAGGATTTGGTACGGGCATGCTTTGGCGTACTGGTATAATACTAGCGTTCTACTTTATATCGTGCCAGTAAGATGTAAATATACCGTAACGTTACCGCGTACTAGTAAAATAGCATTATTCTAGACAGGAACCAGGCGCATATGATACCATTATACCGTGCTGCCACTCAGCGCGGAATACTACTAATCTACTGGTACTATTTTCGACCACTGGTTATCGGGGTTAACAAAAATAAAAAAGTGCATGCAAATAAATTGAAAAAAAAATTAGAAGAAAATGTCAGATTCAACGTACGGTCATCACAGGAGCAGAAAACGCACTCATCATCGGCGAGATGCCTCGGAATACGAGGATTTAAAAGAGAAACTCCGTCGATTGGAAAGAGAGGTTAGAAGATCAAAACGACGCCGATCCAACCATCGCCAAAAACGTGGTCGCTCGTCGTCATCATCCACATCGAGAGGTTATTCTTCACGGGAATATCAAAGATCTGAATATCGAAAAGACGGTGAGCGTTACCCGAGAGGTACGACACGTCATAGATATTCGAGCTCAAGGAGCTCAAGTGTGATCTCGAGTCGTCACGATGGTGACCTGTCCTCAGAGGACACGGCACATCCCAGACTCAAAAATGGCCATGACAAAAATGAGAACAGCAGAGCCGTGCCAAGCGTGTCAGGTAAAACAAGTTCTAAAAATACTCCTGAGGTAAATTCAGGAAACAATTTACCTGGGGACGCAGACGCTACGAATCGTAGTCTACCAACAGAAAATACCAGTGAAGTTCAAGAACTCAGTTTATCTGAAGATGTTCTCACTTTACTGGGTGAGGTGCCGTCAAATGAACAGGTATGGGGCCCTGAGATTCATACCCAGATTGCTGAACGCTGGTCCAAGATCCTCCAAGAAGGATTAACGAAGGAGGCTCGCGATGAATTTCTGAAAAAATACCCTCCACCTAAAAACTGTCAGCTCATGAGGGCTCCTGCAATCAACGCAGAAATCAAATCCGTTCTGAGCCCCACAGCCCTCAAGAAAGATTATTTTCAGTCTGCAACTCAGGTCCAATTAGCAGCAGCTTTGTCCGCATTGGGGACAGGACTCATGTGGGCATTGACGGCCAAAGAAGCCTGCGAGAAGCCAGTAGTCGATGTGAACTACACACAGTTGATATCAGCACTCAACGATGCCAGCTGGATAATGGCCGGTCTGCATCACCAAATATCACTATCCAGGCGCGCGATGATGATACCCTCTCTCAACCCTTTAGTGAAGAAGGTTGTTGAAGAGACAAAGAAAATTGATGGATCGCTTTTTGGAGCTGAATTCTCAAATGCTCTCAAAGCAGCTGAAGCAATTGAAAAATCTTCGAAGACAATTTCGAAGGGAGCATCATCTCAGCCCAAACCAAGAGCTTACTCAGGAGGATCGTCAAGTTACCAGTCTCAACAAAAGAAACCATCATCAACCAGCCATTTAAACTCCAAGGGCCCCTCGAGGAAGACTTCGTACAGCAGGAACTCCCACTCGGGGGGGCAGCGCAAGAGCAGTCGCTACCAGCGTCGCTAGATGTAAGTGAAAATATAAAGGGCGTCGCAGGCAGACTGTCTGGTTTCCTGTCTCAGTGGCAAGCCATCACCTCTGACTCGTTTGTCTTGTCGGTAATAAGGGGATATCGTATCCCATTCACTCAGACCCCTTACCAAGTATCACCTCCACCTGAACCAGTTCTTGCCAATGCAGATAAACAAAACATTCATAGCATAATAAATAAACTCTGTACAGAGGAAGTTATCAGGAAATGTGAATCGAGTCACAATCAATTTTTGTCTTCTTATTTTTTAGTAGACAAACCCAATGGTGGTAAACGGTTCATCTTAAATTTAAAAAAATTAAATGCATTCATTGAGGCTCCACATTTCAAAATGGAAGACCTCAAAATGGTTCGCAGGTTAATATATAAAGATTGTTATATGGCAAAAATTGATTTAAAAGACTCGTATTTCCTAGTATCAATCGCAAAATCGCATAGGAAATATTTACGTTTTTCTTTCCAGGGAGTCATTTATGAGTTCAATTGCCTCCCATTTGGCCTCAACACCGCTCCTCAGGTTTTCACGAAAATAACAAAACCAGTTGTCAATCATCTAAGATCACGTGGACACGAATCTGTTGTCTATATCGATGATTTTCTTTTGATTGGAGGAACGAAAGACGAGTGTCAAACGAATGTAATTAAAACTTGCGAGTTGTTAAACGCTCTGGGTTTTGTCATTAATTCTGAGAAATCTGAATTCTCTCCGGCAAAAATTGTAAGATTCCTTGGATTTTGGGTAGATAGTTCCGAACTCTGTTTAAAATTACCACTAGAAAAAAAAGAGAATATTGTGAGATTAGCCCAGAAATTCCTTACTCAGAAAAAATGTAAAATTCTTGAATTAGCAAAATTAATTGGCACACTAATATCAGCGTGTCCAGCAGTAGAGTATGGAACCATCTACACAAAATCCCTGGAACGCGAGAAGTTTTTGGCACTAAAACAAAATTCAAATGATTATGAAAAAACAATGTACCTATCTAGTAACATCGATGAAGACCTGAGCTGGTGGATTAAAAACACACTATCTGCGAAGAAACTAATTAGGGAAAATAATTATGAATTAGAAATATTCACAGATGCTTCACTCACGGGATGGGGGGCGTTCTGTGATGGTGAGAGAGCTAGTGGGCACTGGAACGAGGATGATAGACTTTGTCACATAAATGAACTTGAAATAAAAGCAGCATCCAAAGGGTTGAGATGGTTCGCCAAGGATCATAGGAATTGTGAAATCTTGCTTAGAATAGATAACACTACTGCTATTGCGTGTATAAATAAAATGGGTAGCATTCAATTTCCAAAATTAGCAAGATTAACAAAAGAATTGTGGAAATGGTGCGAAACCAAAGGCATTGTTGTGTTTGCATCATACGTTAAATCCAAAGATAACGTAGAAGCGGACGAAGAGTCTCGAAAACTACCACCAGAAACTGAATGGGAGTTATCATCTAAAAGTTTTAATGTAATACACACGCGGTTTGGCCCATTTGACATTGATTTATTCGCCTCAAGCATGAACTATAAATGTGAAAAATACGTGTCCTGGCTCAGAGATCCTGATGCTTTTGTAATTGACGCATTCACTATTTCATGGACGAAATATTACTTTTATGCTTTTCCTCCTTTCTCTTTAATTTTACGAGTATTACAGAAAATTATTACCGACAAGGCAGAGGGTATTTTGATAGTGCCACACTGGCCAACACAGTGTTGGTATCCTAGGTTTCAAAAATTGCTAGTAGATGAACCAATCATTTTTTCTCCGAGTGAAACGTTACTTGTCTCTTCTTTCAGGAACACTCACCCATTAGCTGGGAGCCTTACCCTGGTGGCAGGGAAATTGTCTGCCAAGCTTTTCAGAAGAAAGGAGTACCTGTAGAGTCACTTCCGACGGTACTTTCGTCGATAACTGCAGCCACTATGCGCCAATACGATTCGGCATTGAAGCGTTGGTGGAAGTTTTGCCATGAAAAAAATTTACCAGTGTATAGTTCATCAGTTGCTAACGTTTTACAGTTTTTTACTGAGGTTGAAAGAGACAGTTCCTCCTTTTCTACTCTGAATAGCTGCAGAGCGGCTTTATCCTTGGTATTAGGCCAAGAAGTGAGTGTACATCCACACGTAAGTCGGTTTTTTAAAGGGGCAAGTGCGTTACACCCTCAGACTTCCAAGTATCAAGAGATCTGGGATCCTGAATTAGTGTTAAAATATTTAAAGACTCTTTACCCGAATGAGGAATTAAGTCTAGAAAAGTTAACGAAAAAATTAGTAACTATTCTCGCTTTATGCACAGCCCAGAGAGTCCAAACTCTCTCTCTAATAAGAGTCTCCAATATACAAGTCTTGGAAGAAAAAGTTAGAATTCCAATTACAGATCGCATAAAGACCTCTGGGCGCAACAAAGAAAAGGTTATATTAGTTCTTCCGTTTTTTGAGGATCAACCAGCCTTGTGCGCTGCTTCAACAATAATCTGCTATTTGAAAAAAACACAAGGTCTCAGAGATCAATCTGAAGATAAATTAATTTTAACTTTCAAAAAACCCTATCACACGGCCTCACGACAGTCAATAAGCAGGTGGATAAAAAGTATTCTAAAAGAAAGTGGTGTTGATACCGAAAAGTTCTCCTCACATAGCACTAGGCATGCTGCGACTTCATCTGCCTGTGTGAAAGGGCTAGATATTGAAACAATTAGAAAAGCAGCAGGCTGGTCGGAAGGCTCAAGAGTTTTCACTTCTTTTTACAATCTTCCTATTAGTAACGATATAAGTTTTGCAAAGACAATAGTCTCAACAATTTAAAAAAAAAAAAAAATTTTGTTTGTTCTTGCCTGCACTAATTAATGAATAAAACTTATTGTCATTAAATCGCAAAGGCTTTAAACAGCTACAATTGTTCTCTCTCTTTTTGATCTCGAGGACGAGACAGCGAAATATAATTGTATAATCGATCGAACTTACCTGTAAGTGATGATCGATTGAAATTATATGAGCTGTCTCGTCCGAAGAGATCAAACCCTCCTCTAATAAGTATAAAACACCCACCCTATCGCGATTTAATATTCTTTAAAGTTAATGACGCCCTGGCTACGGAGTATGAGAGATATCGGGCAGAGGGCAGGTCGGGAGCTACAAATTCTTTTTTACTTGGGATATTCTGTGGGACCACATAGTAAAGGCGGTACTACAATTGTTCTCTCTCTTTTTGATCTCCTCGGACGAGACAGCTCATATAATTTCAATCGATCATCACTTACAGGTAAGTTCGATCGATTATACAATAATTTCCTATTCTCTTTCTAATATGCAGAACAAATCCAGCAATTCACAGTCATTGTTTCAAAAGATTCTGACTGTTTTCCAAAATATACAATAGAATTCTGGTATAAATCAGTGATCGGCAAAAAAAATCTATCTATTTTCATTATCTAATTTTTCTGAAAAATTAGTAATTAATCGGGAAAAATTCCTAATTTTTTCGGAAAAATTAGTAATGAGTCGAAAAAAATTCCTAATTTTTCGGAAAAATTTCGTAATTAGCCGGAAAAAGTCCTTAATTTCTTCGGAAAATCAGTAATGCTTCTGAAAAATGAGTAGTTAACCGACAAAAACTACTGATTTTTCAGAAAAATGAGTGATGCTTATCGGCTAATTACTAATTTTTCGAAATAATTAATAATTAGCCGCCAAAAATTACGAGTTCCTTTCTAAATATATTCCAAATATTATTATTCCAAATATCATTTATTATTCCATTTGTTAATTGCTACTTTTTGCAACACTAGTATTACATTTCATCACAACTCCTCGTTCAAAATTTGTGTCTGTTAATCTATAAAATTACTAATTTTGAGGAATTTTTGAAAACAACAAGTAATTTTTCTCACTAATTACTAATTTTCGACAATAATTGGTAATATTTTCTCACTAATTACTCATTTTTAAGAGTAATTAGTAATATTTCCTCGCTAATTACTAATTCTTTAGGAAAATTAATATTTTTAACCGACTAATTATTAATTTTCTATGAAAATCACTATTTTTTCTTGGCTAATTACTAATTTTTATGAAAAATCAGTAATATAATCGAAATCGTTGACGAAAAAAAACGATGATGCCGATCACTGGTATAAATACTCCTCGAAATGTAGACTCTCCATTATTCTCCATGTGAATAATCTAAACTTTAATTAAATTCATCTCGAGCTTAAGATGGCCTTCAAAATTTAAGAGTGTTTACAAATTTTTCGGTGTAGAGCTTTAGAAAAAAAATTGTTTCATTTCACCCCACACTTGTAATTGATTGAAACATAACAATTAATCAATTACTTTGTTGTTCCCGCCAGTCTCATTGATTGTCTTCACAATACTTTTTCACAATGTGACTTTATCAAATACTTATCTCAAAATTGAAGATTAACTCAATATCATTTTGAATTTTACATGAATCTTTGGGAAAAAATATTTAACAATCCAAGGTTCTTTATCAATGATCTCCACATGTGTATTCCTCATTATAACGATGTTATTTGCGTTGAGTTATACATTGCCCTCAAGGTAGTCACTATATCTTCATTGAATAAGCATAACACACATACATAGATTACCTCAGCAATGCGAATTAATGACGCGTGTTCACTGTCGAAACGCCTTTATGCAGCTCAGCTTCACGCCAATGCAGCTTGACGTTTCCCCTAATTTAATTCCGATTTTATGAACGTATACATCAATACAGTATGCAGGAACATTTTTTATTAAAAAAAACTCCTAAGGCAAGAGAGCTAAAGGCCTTTCCCCAAGATTAAATCAAATACCGGTAATAATTTTCAACATAATTTATGGCAAAATCATTTCTATTGTCTCTCCCCTAGGGTATCAGGTAAGTATTATAAATTGAAACCAGGGCCTGGCCTATGATATTATACGGATCTTTAACCGTAGATCTTTTTGATTTGGCCACATGTGCGTAACGAATTATCAACGATTCTAGGGATGGGAATGAGTGACATATTATAGAAAGGGAGAAAAATACCGACATACGCCTTGGGGAGATAATGCTTTTTTGCTGAGCTTTTTCATTTCCCCTTTTTCCTCAACGTAATTTTCATTTCATTTTTTTTCCTCTCATCATTGCATGAAATTCCTTTTATTCTATAACCTTGAGGGCATTTATCCATTGGAAAACCTTGAAGGATTTCGCGTTTTTTTCCCAATGTTTGAAATTATTTTTTAATATTTTTCAGTCGGTTGAGGTAATTGAATTTCATACAAAGTCTACCGATTTTTTTTCTTTTCATTTTTAGTCTGGAAAATTTGATTCACAAAAGAAGATATTTTTTCTTCTTCTTCTTATTTTCCTTATAAAATAGTACATGCATCGTGTGATATCAGATGTAAGTAATATGGCACAGGAGTATTTTATTTTATAGCTGAGTTCATGATATTTCGCTGAATTCTACTCTGCGGCTTCACAAAAGCTGTTTTGTATTGCTCATAAATACCTAAATACCCATTGAGAATATCCATCATGAGGTTTTATTTCTTTACGTGCTTTTGGATTTGAGGGGGGGGGGGGGGGGGGAGGAAAAATTATTACTGTTATTCAGAGTGTTGGGGTCTTTAGATTATTCTTGAAATATCAGAATAACGACTAGGATTAGGTGAATTTGTCAAAAGATCATTTTTGTGGGAATTTTTGGGGAGTAAAAGAATGGTCTTCTCACGTTTTTTTGGGGGATTTTCGAAAGAATCTGCATGATGCTTTGTTCACTTAACAAATTACAGTTAATCGCAAATTTGTCAAACCATAATTGAATGATTTTTAACTCTTTGTATTTAATCCTGTGGTTACATATTAACTGGTTATTGTTCATGAGTACTAATGGGATTGTAAGTCAACATTAGTTGTGGATTGGGGGAAAATCGGATTAGAGACAAATCCTTGCTCGATATTACCTCCATCATGATATTTCGAATAATATGTTTGATAATAGGCTGATCGCAACTGCATTAAGTTTGTGTATGGTTTATTCGGCAGAATATTACTCAATTATGGGAGAAACTAGGGCAATATGGACCTGCAGAACAAAATGAACCAGAATTTTTTCTTCGTGAGGGCCTCTTCAGAAAAAAACGTGGAAAAATTATCCACACTGAGACAAAAGTGGTAAAAACTATAATATTGAGATCCTTGATTCTTGGCAAATATTTTTTTTAATTAATGAACAAAATCTGTTAAGGATATCCTAGTGGTTCGGGCAATCTATTTTTCCTTCTCAATTTTGGTCACTTCCGATAGAATAGCATGAGGAGATTTTTTAAAAATTCAGTTTACCCCATGTTACCGGACAAATAAGGCCAAAATTAATTTTTGAAAATAATTGAATTAACATTGAAACTCCATAAGCGAGGTTCAGTTTCAGTTTCACTGCGAAAATTCATGATCACAGACCTATTTTTTCCTTATACAACCTTATATGTTTTTTGTTCGTCAGAATGTCTATTAATTTTTGAAATCATGAGAAATGCATGTTACCGGACATATAACGATGATTAATGCAATTAATTACATGAAAAAATCAATGGCGGGAATATTGGTATTTAAAATCCGAGAATCCTCCAATCACAGTCCTAGATACTGGGACAGCGTGAGTCAAATGCGGAACAATATTGAATATTTATAATATTATTTAATAACAATTTATCATGGTGGACATCGTTCTAGTATCGGTAAAATGTTGAAAAATCGAAATAGTTATAGTAATTATAATAACTAAGAAGAAAAAAAAAAAAAGTCGATCATTTGAACCTGCCACTAGGATATCCTTAAGGAGGTTGGTCACTAAATGCGTTCAAATGAAAAAATTCTGAAAATTTTCAATGTTATTGTTGAATATCCCATACGACTCGTGTTAAATTTTTAATTCGTTCTTGAACCTAGTTTGGACGTAATAAATTAATGAAAATCCCTGGTTATACACAGCCTCTTATGGGCATACTGAGCCATACCGATAATTCGGAGACAAAAAATTGAAAATCTCGTGAATGACAATTGAGATTTGATTGAAAAACTGATCAGTACCTTCCTTGAACAATTAGGAAAAATAATTGACCATTTTTTCGGGGCCTTACAGACCTTTTACAATTGCAATTTATGGTTTTATATAATTCCTCGATCAAAATTCACGTGTCGAGTAACTAACATGGCATCGCCGCGTGACGTAGCGTTATGTCTGTGAGAGCTCGGTATGTATGTGTGGATACAGTTTGAAATATATTTCAACTGCAGCGTTGTCAAAGTTCCTGAGCCCATCTCGCAATCAATTTTCTTTCATTTTTTATGACATTGACAACATTTGAGGTGATTATTTATTTTCAAAAATTATAAGAGGGAATAAAAAAATTATTATGATGATTTTCAGCGAGTAATTAACTGATTAGAAGTCAGAAAAATGTTGTCTATTTTCGTGTTCAGGAATTGGTATTAGCTCGGGATGCCTATGCTAAAGCATAGGCATTCTCCTCTGCCGGCGCACCCCGCACAAGTGGTAAGCAACCTCCTTAAGTGTTCGAGAACTCGTTGAGTTTCTCTAGAGGAATTTCTGGAAGAAGGATTGCGAATTCCAGGAAAAATCCTTTATAAAAAGGAACAAGAACGCATACAATCGATATATCGGCAGTTGTCACGATTAAAGTGAAGTCCTCATTCCTCATTGGTCAATTAAATTGTGAGTAGTAGAGTACGCGTAATATACTATACCAAAAATACCTAACGGGCGCGCTGGAATATGGAATAAGGAAAATTTTTTTCCAGTTTTCCGCGATGATCTCGGTAAATAAGTGAGATAGAGCGAAATAGACATTAATATGGAATCAGGAAAAAAAAATTTCAGTTTTTCGCGATTATCCTTTATGAAAAGGAACAAGAACGCAAACCATCGATATATCGAAAGTTGTCACGATTAAAGTGAAGTCCTCATTCCTCATCTTTCAGTTGAATTGTGAGTAGTATAGTACGCGTAATATACTATACTAAAGATACCTAATGGGCGCGCTGTAGCGCGCCATCGGTCTCGTTAATGTAAAAGCACTCTATTGAAGGCATTGACTACAAATTGATGAAGTCATTTTCAATCAATTGCAGTCATGAAGTCACGTTAATCAGCGCTTGAAGTAATTGAAATCATATTTTTCTGAAGTCATTGAAATCAGACACTGAATTTACGTGAAGTCGACTTCATTCCGAAGTCAGGGTCTCACTGAATCCTTGAATAACCCCTCGGTAGAGAGGCCGGAGAATGTTGTCAATTTTTTTTTCTGATTTTTCCATAAAGTCCGTGCCTCTGAAAGAAATACTCGGATCATTTCACCCCCAGTCTCCCCTAATTGGAATGAATTCTAACAATAAATATGTTCTTGGGAGATTCGCATTCATGTGAATTGAATGAACTCAAGGAAAAAAAATGAAAAAGCTCAAGAATTCATGGAGAGATGGAAGGAAACACGTTCTTTGCCAAATCCTTTTGACTAGTTTCCATTGAAAGGGAGAAAAGAACTTGGTTAACAATCTAAAGATTTTTTACTGTAAAAATTCCTGTGCAAACATAGTGTACTGGCGTTTTCTTTTCATATGTGTATCATCCATTGATACAGAAAATACCAAGATTCTTTCACCATTTGTTGATTTTTCAACAGTTTTTTCTGCCTCGTCCATTCATAAAGCACGTTCCATTCAACAACGAGCTCACAATCCTTCAGCATAATCTTCCGTAATTCACAGCAAATGAAAAGAAAACAAAAAAAAAAGAGGAATGTTGCCTTTTAAATTAATTTCAGTTGATTACTTGTCGTATGATTTTTAGCTCGTTTAATTTTCTCAGTTAAACTTTTACATCGTCCAATAATACTTGAAAAAGCAATCAACGAGTATTTCACTGTGAAAAACGCGTCAAATACAAAACGAAGGCAATTAACAACAATATAGTATTGGAGTTTAAGTTCAATCTTGTCAGATAGTTTTTTCTTCTCCTTTCACATTGACAGTGCCTTGGAAAACTCGAGATTCTCTAAAAGCAAGGAGAAAAGAGAATTAAAAAAAAAATCGAGTGAAAAGAATTTTATCAACCAATGAGGAAACTTCGAGAGTGTTTCATCCATTAGCAAAACTTTTCTATTCTCGTGATCGACAATTAGTAGTGGACACCTGTTCTGTAAATAATTAATCTTCAAAAGTGTCTCTCCAATGGGAGAATAAACTGAAAAAAAAACGAAACTCGTCTGACACAAGCTGTACTTTAATCACTGTCCCATGGAATAATGAAATTTGTGTAGCCGCACTTTTTTTTGTTGCGGGGAGATTTTATAAGTTTACAAACTGTGGTTCAACATTTTTTTTATTTCTTGAATTTTTCCATTGTTTATGGATAAGCTCTGTTATTAATGGTTCCATAGACACACATGGTGTACATCTGAATGCGAGAATGGCGGTCACACGTGACTTTGTCAGCGGTCACCAGGGACTAAGAATTATGGCTTGCTGTAGTTTCCAACCTCTACACAGGTTACCAGACTAGTCAGCCCTCCATTGTAAACTGGTGCTCTTTCTTTTATTATTAAATGAAATTCATCCTTCCTCCCTTCATTTTGTTTTTTTATCAACCTATCTTTTTATTCTCACTGGCTCGAAGCATATTGTTCTAACAGCCTCTGTTCATAAATTGATACTTGAAAATATCTATTTACGAAATCGTACTTTACATCCAAGGATCAAAGAGATTGCATTAAGTCTTCTCCTTTTTTTTCTTTTTTAAGGAGATGGAATATGAATTTTTACAATTCCATCTGATTTATAGCCACTAAGAAATTCATGGATAACGGAGAGCTTTCGGGTTGCCACTGAGGGGGAATGATACACCCCCAACAATGTGGAATATACAGCAAAGTAAAAAAATCAAGGAGAGTGCTTCCTGCATATTCTTCGCTTTTTTATAGAAAGCGTAAAAAATTATCTGTCAAAGTCAACGTTTTTGTCAATTTTCTTTGAAATATCGTATTTTGTGAGATTTTTATGAAATTTCTCGGTGACTTTTACTGGTCTCTGGAGGATGTTTGCAATTGAAGTTGAGAATTACGACGATGAGGAACGAATGATCAGTTTTCCGCCAGTTTCTGATCACATAAAAATCTATAAAAAGAAGCAAAAACAGTCTACAGACAACAAACAAACAAAACACAACTATTGAATAATTCAAAAAACAAATACACAAAATGTATAAAAATTGATCCACTACGAAGCTCAATGAGTATGTATGTGCCTTAAAAAATGCTAGGTTAAGAAAAAATACTGTTTTCCATGTTTCCCAGTATCTAAGTAATCAAAAATAAAAAATGTATCCATATGTACAAATGCTGGCTCAAATAAACATGTTAAAAAAAAAAAAAAAAAAACGACGATGAGGATATGTGTGGAGAAAAGATAGAAATTTTAACCTCAAAGGTAGTTGAAAAGTGCCAAGTTGAGAGGAAATTAAGGGATGAAGTGATTGAGGCGAAATTACACTTCTTGACAGCAAAAATGGAGATTATTCAGTTATTTTCTGAAAAAAAATGCGCTTTTACAGATGCTCGACCTTACAGTGGCAACATTTTTTAACTAGGGAAGATCGGGGCAAAATAGATGAGCGAGTTAGAATAACGCAAGAATTTATTCAGAGTGAAGGGCTTTATAAAAAAGCCTAAAAACAATTTAACAAATTTTTATTAACGTGCAAAGGGAGCCATGTACCTATTGAAGTGTTGATGTCTCAAATAAATGCACAACACAATTCAAAAAGGATTGGATGGATTCTATTGAATGCAAGAGCTGTGACTTCTTATTAATCCAAACCAAGAATGAATGTTATTTTTGTTTTATGTCAGTCCTCTAGCAACCATATGATTTTCATTTTTCTCAATCATACATCATACTAGGAGAGAGAAAGGGAATTCTAATGTCATATATGTATATAAGAGGCTCATATTTACAGGCTTATAGATAATTATTCCCTATGGTTTCAGCCCGTAAGTTTTTACCCATATTTTTCTTGAAGATTATTGCTGTTACAACTTGATTGTACTGTAATGGAAATACAATTTTTAATAGAAAGAATTTCATATTGACAAAAAAACCCTTATTTCTTAAGGAGTAGATTTCAACCTGAGAAAACTCGTGAAGCCAAGGCTAATTTTTTCTCTGAAAGTCTTTACTCAACAAAGGATATCTGAATACATCAATAATTAACATGTTCTCTTCCTGATACAGTGGGAATCTTGATGAAGAAAAAGCATGTCAATTTAATTATCAAGTAAAATAAACTAAAAAGAGAATAGGTTGGAATTTTCATGTCGATTTTTGTTTTTTCTCCTACAGAAATATTTTAACAAAAACTGCGGGTTAACACGCCAGCTCGGCTTTTATCCACGGAAGTGCTCCCTTTTCATAAATCATGTAACTCACATTTCAGTAACGTGGGGTGAAGCCAGAGAGCGAGTGTGTGTGTGTTATATGAAAAAAAAAAAATAATAAAAAATGAAATAAAAAAAAAATAAACAGAAATGTTCATTGTACGTGTGTATTGTAGGTTAGGATAGAAAGCCTCTCCTCACTTTTGTGATATTTTTATTGGCCTGTCTCTTTCCTCTATCATTCTTTGACTCTGGTATGCAGACACTCTCCATGAACCAGG
This sequence comes from Aleiodes alternator, assembly GCA_963921955.1. Taxonomy (NCBI): domain Eukaryota; kingdom Metazoa; phylum Arthropoda; class Insecta; order Hymenoptera; family Braconidae; genus Aleiodes; species Aleiodes alternator. The sequence goes on along the minus strand of OY998109.1, from coordinate 5,993,096 downwards.
GCTTCAAGGCACATCATTTTTTTTTTTTATTATTGATATTATTATTATTAGTTCTATATTGTCTGAGTGTTAGAGAGGAACCGCAAATAGTTGGATCAGCCTAACACAGTTCAGGAGTCAGAAGAGTTTCGGTACACAGAGAAAAATGCTTTCTTAATTTAAGAATGTGCAGGTCACTTAAATTAAAAAAAAGTGACTTTTACTTTCTTAAATTAAGAAAGAAAAAATTACTTGATTTAAGTGAGAAAAGTCACTTGACTTAAGTGAGAAAAGTCACTTAATTTAAGGGAGTTTTACTTTCTTAAATTAAGAAAGAAAAAGTCACTTGATTTAAGTGAGAAAAGTCACATAATTTAAGTGACCTGCCATTCTTAAATTAAGTGACTGCACATTCTTAAATTAAAAAAAAAATTTTCTCTGTGTATTTTCCGTAGTGCGAAAAAAATGGAATAAAAGCGATATTATGTAGAATAATTCTCAGTGAGTATTGGAAGTATCTGTTGACATACATGGCTTTAATTACACATTCCAATGTTCTCAAGTTTTTTTTTTCAAAGTCATCATGAAATTTCTGAATATTCATCAAACGAATGAATTTCCGATAACTTGAATTCAAAATATCGAAATTCTTCTCAAATTTGAAGAATATCTATTTTTGTTTTTTTCCTCATGCAGAAAATATGTGTATTTATTTATTTCTTTTCCACTGCATGGAATTTTACAATCTTCGTATTTTCTACTTTTGTTGGATCCTTCTCATTCCGTATTTACAAAAATTGTTCTAGCGAAAAATACTTGTCGTTCTGATGGTGAACGAAAAATGGGGGGAGGAGCACAAATGTACAAAGATACCAGGAATATATTTCAGAATATCATAAGTCTGATACGAGGACACAGAGAATGGTTACATTCTGAAAGTGATCGAGGAATGAGAAGAAGGTAAAGTAGATAGTGAATAAGAAAATGATACAAAAAAAGTATAAAAAAATTGAAGAGAGGGAGTAAAAAGCTCTCAAAACTAGGACAGGTACAACGGAAGTATCAAATATTGTGCGATATCACTAATTTAATGGGGGATATCGCGTTGATCAATTGAGCATATGGAATCGAACGGGATCCCAGTTGATGTCACATGATACTGTTTTTTCGTCATCAAATAGAGCTAAACTGTGAATGTTCATTCTAAAACTGTCAATGATTGAACCGTAGACTGGTCACAACATGAGTTTATAGTTATTCTCATTTTTCTATGCTTAGGCACTTGATAGGGAATATTTGGAAAACATTGTCTTTTATTATTGAGGAGTCCAAAAAAATGTTATATCTCTTAAGTCATATTTTCTTCAAATTTGATGAAAAAATAGAATAAATTCTAGGGGCTAGCGAAATTCTGACAATGCTAAATGAAATTATTCCGTGAGCAATATTACCAAAAACTCACAATGTACCATCTGATCGTTTTCCTATATCCTCAACCAGGTAAATATATTTTTTTAGAATTATCATTTCTTCTAATTCACTCACTTATCCATTCATATGGATAAAGACTCTGCAACACTCGTATGACTCCGACATTGCTACAACTCACTTTGTATACATATCTTCCTTGAAATTTGAATTGTCCTTTTTTCTTTAGATTCTGCATATGTGCGTGTAAGAATGCACTTGGATAGCAGTCATGCAGAACGTATAACAAGATCAAAGTCCCTGTGTATTTCACGTATTTTCCAGGGTTCCAACTTCATCTCCGTGAAATATTTTTTATTCATTTTCTTTCTCCTTTTCCTGCCTCTTATTTGGAATTTTTCTTTGCCATACCTTTTGCCCTTTGATATTAATGCAGGCATTTTACTAGACAAACAGATGTTACGTTCAACACAGGAAAATAGAATAACATCACGGTATTCGTAATAGCATTAGTTTACTCGCTATTATTGATCAATATTAACATTTAATTATCTAAGTACTGACTGCAATATTAACTGCAAGCAAATAATATTCGAATCGAATGACAATATTCCATTTAAGAATTCATTGAATATATGCGGTAATGACACATTTCGGGCAGTGATTTGAACATTCAATAAATATCAAAATATTCGGAGAATTTACGCACGTTGCTTTCAGGGAGCGAACGGCAGAGGCTTGAATTCCGAGTCGAAGATTTCAGCCTCGAAATAGACCTCATTACTCTCATTCAACCTCTAACTGCCCTCGTAGACCGCCGAGAACTCAGATTTGAGGTTCAGGTGAGACTCAAGAGCCCTTGGGATCATATTTGAGCCTCTACAATCTCTTTCCTACAGCCATCCATATTTTTTTTGGGTCTCCGAAATCTCGTTAACCTCAGATGAGCCTAAATGCACTATTTTTCTAAATTGTTCCCATCGCAGTCCTCGGTCGATTCTATCCAAGAACTTATTGACCATGGCTGTGAAATTCCCCCATCCTTTTTCCCAATTTTTTTCTAACAGCATTCCGTTGCAGTGAACACATGTGCGCCTAAAACCGTACAATGCAACGTTGTTCTTTCTCAACAAAACTTGTCAAACATTTTCAAAGAAAATAATTTTTTCGTTTACCCTCCAGTAGCCAGTTGAACTCCAGCTCGGACACATCGTTCACTGAGTAAGTTTCATCAAGTCAATATTTCTATTTCGTTCTAAATTAAAATAATGAATATCATTTGATTATGACTGCAAATTTCTTGTGTGTTGATTAGACACAAAGACAGTGCGGCAAATTTATAAAAGATCCAGTTAAATCACGAAAATCAACGTTGGTGCTCATTTCTTGGGTGAATATCCCTTAAAAGGACTTTTGTTCGGTGAAATTACTAGGGAAGAATAACTCAACAGTGGGTGCTATGAGAACACTTCCATGGAAGGACGAAGTCAGTGAAAAAACGACGAAGAATTACGCAAAACTGCTCACATTTGGTGGTTTACTCTCGTAAATTTTAATTCTTCGATTTCATAGATTACTCTTCCATAGATTTCATAATTGCGCAAACGGCGAAACTACTCTCTTATCAGTTTCCAAGATATTCTCGAAAAAGAAAAAATGAATAAATAAAAATAAATAAATGATAAAAAATTGAAATTCCGTTTTATCTCTTCACTATTAAGTAGTTTCTCGAAAAATATCTCGGAAATTAAGCGAGATAGAGCAATTCTCCTTTCGAGCTTTCTTGTAGAGCATTTGGAGAGCTACAAAAAAGGATTGAGGCTCAATCACTGCATCTCACTTAGTTTGCAAGTTTTTCTCCAAAATTTGATAATTAAAAATTAATATCCATTTTCAATTTATACTTCAGCTCCTAATCATGATCAACTGGACGAGGAAACATATCGTGCCATGCTAGGCGTTCCTCCAGAACTCTCATATATAGTATTGTAATTGCTCTCGTTTCCATTATATGAAATGTAACATTCACATGTATATTTTGCCGAATAAAAAGAGTCATCAGTCATTTATAATTTGAAGACTTATCCCAAAAGCAGTCAATACAAAGGGGAGGGAGAGGGGCAAGGGGAAGCGTGGACATGAATTTTGAGGTCCAAGAGGCTCTTTCCCGCCCCTAAAGCTCAGCCTTATAGTAGCCTCTGGACGTCTAAAAGGGAAATACTGAGCAATCTGAGGGTGATATGAGACCGCAGATGCAATACATTTTTCTTACGCCAAGAGCCTCACTTCAGTCTCATCAACCTCAGCCCAAACCTCAATATGAGGTCGAAATGAGGCTGAAATCCTCGACTCGGCATAGTATCTTCCATTTGAGTTTCTAGCAGTCTATGAGGGCTCCACGAAAGCTAAATGAATGTATTGAGGCCCATTCTGAGACTGGAAAACTCCAGTCGGGTGGAGACAGGGTGTATGAGCATCGGACTTGAAGGATTAATGAACCTAATTATTATAATCCAATCAATTGTATAGAAAAATGAATAAAAAATGAAACATTTTCGTGAACAGCGTATTCTGCCTCCTACTTGAACTATTTACTTTCTCCAATACTCACAGAAATGAAACGGAGATGATAAATTTCAGTGGAGAAACTGGATGGTTTTGATCGCAATTCACTTTAAACATCATTGATCCCTTGAAGTTCATCTGTATTCTGATAAAATAAAGTAAATGATCAGAAATATGTCAACAAAAAATCGTTCGGCATTCGTTCTCATTCCATTCTCCAGAATACAAATAGTACAGTCCTGTAAAAATGCGGCATCAATATGGCATTTGTGTTTGAAAATAGCGAATAATAAGAAAAACTGAGTTTATGGTATTCAGAAAATGCTTCAACAGAATTTCAATGCTACTGGAAAAGAATTTATTGCGACATAGAATGTACGGTAATAGCGGAAATACGTATAAAAGTCCACGAGGAGGAGTACTAGAATGAGGGGAAAGGAAAAAAAAAACGGGTGCATTGTCGTCGTCTAATGGCTTCTAGCCCTCAGGCAACGTGTATTGTGGCGCCGGCCTATCTACAGATATACTGAAACTACTGCCAATGAGAAACATCAAATAACTTTGCACTCTCCTTTGTAGCTCGTGGAACTTTTTCCTGAAAAAAAATAGTTATAATTAAAAATCACTTATTCATGCTCATTAGTCTAATGAAACGGTCGTCAATGAGTTCGTCGCTCTCTAATTAACTCACGCATGTATCAATACACACATATGCAAGACTAATTAATGATGAACAGTGATGAGTGCTGATAATTGCGATAGTATGATCACATCAGCTGAAGTTCATCACGAGAAAGGTGAAAAAGAGAGGGAAGAATGAGGAAAAAAGGAAAATTAACACAGGCAAGTTGGTTTCACACTTGCGACATGATAAACCTGCATCAGCAGAACTCAATGATGTTTTCATTGCGTCAAGTAGAAGGAGGGGGGGGGGGGAGGAGTCGTCTAGACACATTCACAGTCACAGGGCTGGGTGCACTTTTGTGTGGATGGAATTGTTACCTCAGTTTTTCCCTTTTTTTTTTTAAATGGTTTCTTTTATTTTTTTCTTTTACATTTCTGGTTCTCTATGCCTCACATTTTATTCCTTCACTTTGTTTCTTTACTCGAGTAAATTCCTTGAAAGCTCGGTTCTCTCCCTCGCTTTTACTCTGAGTTCTTCAGTTTCACTTTGCATTTTGAAATGAGGAAAATAGAGGATAAAATATAGTTGATGGGAGAACTCTTGGAAAAATTTCAATATGTTCGAAGTTACATACTCGTCAATTCGTCGGAATTTCATCTCTATCGTTTTCAGTTAAATTGGTATTCCTTTTTATACTATGCTCAATTCGAATTTCTAGGAAAATTCTGCAGGAGAAATGGAAAATTGAGTCCAACAGTTACATGTCACAATGATGAAAACCAAATTATCAAAAAAATTGTACGCAACAATAACATATCCTTTATAAAAAGAAACAAGGAAAGAATGAACTCGAACAATCAATATATCGAAAGTTGCCACAATTAATCGGTCACACTTTCTTTCCCCAGTTGTCTGGCGCAGTGGATTGGACTGTAGATTCACATGCGGTAGACCCGGGTTCGAGCCCGACTGAATAGAGTTGTGTAGCTCATAACAACAGAAAAAAGTCTCTGAGCACAGTTTGTCGCATAAAAATTAGTAACATTGGCTGTATAACATAAATTTGTTGAAGGCCAGCTGCGCAAGCAGCACATATAACAAAAACAACAACAACACTTTCTTTCTCAGTTTTAGTGGCAGTTCCATTTTAATGCAACCAATAGAAATCATCGCAATCATTGAGAACTCACCTCAACACGTTTGATTGAACTTTTTTTTTCGAACGCGCGCCTTCTATCGTTTGGTTGCTCTCCTTGCACCAAATAAAGGAGAACAAGAAGAGCACAGCGAAAAAACGTTTAATAATAATAGTCATTTCATCAAAAATCGTATTTGATTGATCATTATGTGTTCTAATGCTGTGTATTATTTTTGTTATGTCATATTTTGTATCCCATCGATAAGCACAGGACTCATTTAGGTTGAAAATTTTAGCAGAATATTATTTTACCTACATGTTATTTCATAATGTTATTTTTGTTGTGCGTTATTTCTGTTAGTATTATTTTCAAGTGACGTCGAGTCGAAGAGATATTTACTCCTGTTTTTCAATGGGAACTTCGAAGTTTTGTGGAAAATGATTATTCGTGGAACTGCAATTGAACTTTATTGATAATGCGAGTTCATTGGTTCGAGTAATTGAATTCAGCGAATGTATTGGTTTTTTTATGAGAATGTTTTTATTTCAAAATTTATATGAAACTCTCCGCACGTCTAATTATGTTTTTTTTTTCAGAATATATGAATTCTCTAGGATTAATTTCAAATTTCATCTGGAAATAATCTGTTCAATTTGAATATTTGTTTTCCATTATGGAATTGGGGTACTCAAACTTCGAAATATAGTCAGTAGTAAATCCCGAAAGCCCTAAAATCATCAGGTAATATGTATCGAGTATCAGTGGGAATACCCAACGAATTTTGCAGCTTTAGTCATATTTGTTGGATTATTTTCTCGCGTTCAGATTTCGGTCCAGCAAAGTGCAGTGTTTGTGGTTACGTGGTACATTTCATGATTCATAATAGGTGATAGAATATTTTGGAAATGGTGAAATGATTTTACTGCGCAGGATTCATTCAACCACAAATCCTATGTTTTTTTTTGTTATATTGAGCATTCAAGAATTTCTTCACTGAAACCAATTCTGGTATTATAGATATAATTATTATGCACGAGTATGTGAGGCTTTCAATTTCAACAATGGTAAATATATATATGTATAATTATTTTTTGATTTGATAATAAGCGAGATAAATTGTATAGTTTGAAACAAATTGAATAGATGTTAGAAAAAAACAAGAGTATGGTATGATATTTTGATTTCACGTTTCTTTGAACTAGGTTATCAGGTTATCGGCGACTACTGACCGTGAAACACAAGTGAAACATTTTGTGCAAAATAAAGCTAAATACTGTGAAGTGATTGAAAATGGTGAAAAATTGTTTGTATGCTCGAGGAATCGTTTACTAATCCAAATTTCAACGGCTGAAAAGTAGAGGGCTCGAGCATCGATTTCATTTCCATTTCGTTCCTACATATGACGTCATATGCAAGTTTTAACCGAACGGTTTTATCATTGTGCTTTCACCCTAACAATTGACTATCGTGAACATCATTCTAATATCGGTGGAATGTTACGAAATCGAAATAATTAGATAATATAGGATTAATGATAATAATTTATTAATGTGTTTCTCAATTTCAATTTTAATATTATGACAACTTAGATTTATCTAAGGAGCTTGAAGCAGCCTCCTGATCAGGAGCGAAACGTCGCAAAATTAGAAAATAAATGTGAAGATTGACAATTGCAATTTATTTTATTTGGTCCAAATATCCCACATAGCCTCTAATTATATTAATTTAATAATAATGAATGATAATAATTTTTTGCAACTTCATCACGTGTGTTTAGTTTTTCTAGACCGATTTCCTCTCTCCCTAGTGAAAATTCGTGTAATATGAGTGAAATTAATGGAAAATTGGATTAGCTTTAATTCGAGAAAGATTTAATCAAAATATATGTTCAGTTTCCTCTTAGTGTTCGAAATTAAGCGGGACAATTTCGAGGGAAATCATCAATCATCGGTGGTTTGCTGCTTTGAAAACATGAGAGCGATAAGGCAACTAATGCCCCCCTTCCCCTCCCATAGACCCACTGCGATCCAAGAGTCAATCACTCACAAGACACTCAACGGAAAACTTGTAGAATTCGTTAGTACACAATTCCAATGGTGGAATTGAAGTGGTTAATCAACATTCTTTCAACTATGGCGTATTTCAATCATTAGAACATTCAACTATTAGTGATAATCAACGTGTTTTATATATTGCGATCATTGTATTTAAAATCATTTGACCACTGGTTTTTCCCCGTCAATAAATGGGTTTTCACGTGCTCTAATGACTGTGCATTCAACAATTTATTTTCCTTCGCCTTTTCACCATCCACATTTCGTCCACTTTCAACTATCTGAGTTTTCGAACACTTAGATTATACCAGGGACTGGTAACGTTACTTTAGTTTAGTTTAGTTCCCGGGCGAATAACTAAACGGAAAGAGTAACGTTAGTCGCAGTAACAAAAGTAGTAACAAGACTCGACTAACGTTAGTCCCAATATCAAAAGTTGGAACGAAACTCGACTAACGTTAGTCGCAGTAACAAAAGTAGAAACAAAAGTCGACTAACGTTAGTCCTAATATCAAAAGTTGGAACAAAACTCGACTAACGTTAGTCGCAGTAACAAAAGTTTTAACATAACTCGACTCACGTTAGTCGCAATAACAAAAGTAGTAACAAAACTCGACTAACGTTAGTCAAAATATCAATCAAGCAGGCGTCCGTTGCAGTTTTGTTACTACTTTTGTTACTGCGACTAACGTTAGTCGAGTTATGTTTCCACTTTAGTTCCGGTATTAATGTGTTTCCGAGTAACGAAACGTAAGAAACGGAGTTTCGTTTCGTTACCGAGTTTTGCTATCAGTCGCAGCTTGAATATTAATCAATTACCGGGAAAACTGGGGGTGCCCCATAGGTGTTCCACTTCCCAAGCCATTTTTATTCCAAAATCGATGTGAACTGTCTATTTTTTCGACGGGATCTGTAGATTAGGGTCCAAGGAAGGTGAATCATAGGACTTTGGCTCAAAAAATCAAAAGTGACAACTCAGACTGCTCCCTGTACTTGGATATTAATCAATTACCGGGAAAACTGGGGTTGCCCGATAGGTTTTGCACTTCACAAGCCATTTTTATTTCGAAATCGATGTGAACTGTCTATTTTTTCGACGGGATCTGTAGATTAGGGTCCAAGGAAGGTGAATCATAGGACTTTGGCTCAAAAAATCAAAAGTGACAACTCAGACTGCTCCCTGTACTTGAATATCGATCAATTACCGGGAAAACTGGGGGTGCCCCATAGGTGTTGCACTTCCCAAGCCATTTTTATTTCAAAATCGATGTGAACTGTCTATTTTTTCGGCGGGATCTGTAGATTAGGGTCCAAGGAAGGTGAATCATAGGACTTTGGCTCAAAAAATCAAAAGTGACAACTCAGACTGCTCCCTGTACTTGGATATTAATCAATTACCGGGAAAACTGGGGTTGCCCGATAGGTTTTGCACATCCCAAGCCATTTTTATTTCAAAATCGATGTGAACTGTCTATTTTTTCGACGGGATCTGTAGATTAGGGTCAAAGGAAGGTGAATTATAAGACTTTGGCTTAAAAAATCAAAAGTGACAACTCAGACTGCTCCCTGTACTTGAATTTTGATCAATTACCGGGAAAACTGGGGGTGCCCCATAGGTGTTGCACTTCCCAAGCCATTTTTATTTCAAAATCGATGTGAACTGTCTATTTTTTCGGCGGGATCTGTAGATTAGGGTCCAAGGAAGGTGAATTATAAGACTTTGGCTTAAAAAATCAAAAGTGACAACTCAGACTGCTCCCTGTACTTGAATATTGATCAATTACCGGGAAAACTGGGGGTGCCCCATAGGTGTTGCACTTCCCAAGCCATTTTTATTTCAAAATCGATGTGAACTGTCTATTTTTTCGGCGGGATCTGTAGATTAGGGTCCAAGGAAGGTGAATTATAAGACTTTGGCTTAAAAAATCAAAAGTGACAACTCAGACTGCTCCCTGTACTTGGATATTAATCAATTACCGGGAAAACTGGGGTTGCCCGATAGGTTTTGCACATCCCAAGCTATTTTTATTTCAAAATCGATGTGAACTGTCTATTTTTTCGGCGGGATCTGTAGATTAGGGTCCAAGGAAGGTGAATCATAGGACTTTGGCTCAAAAAATCAAAAGTGACAACTCAGACTGCTCCCTGTACTTGGATATTAATCAATTACCGGGAAAACTGGGGTTGCCCGATAGGTTTTGCACATCCCAAGCCATTTTTATTTCAAAATCGATGTGAACTGTCTATTTTTTCGACGGGATCTGTAGATTAGGGTCAAAGGAAGGTGAATTATAAGACTTTGGCTTAAAAAATCAAAAGTGACAACTCAGACTGCTCCCTGTACTTGGATATTAATCAATTACCGGGAAAACTGGGGTTGCCCGATAGGTGTTGCACTTCCCAAGCCATTTCTATTTCAAAATCGATGTGAACTGTCTATTTTTTCGGCGGGATCTGTAGATGAGGGTCCAAGGAAGGTGAATTATAAGACTTTGGCTTAAAAAATCAAAAGTGACAACTCAGACTGCTCCCTGTACTTGAATATTGATCAATTACCGGGAAAACTGGGGGTGCCCCATAGGTGTTGCACTTCCCAAGCCATTTTTATTTCAAAATCGATGTGAACTGTCTATTTTTTCGGCGGGATCTGTAGATTAGGGTCCAAGGAAGGTGAATCATAGGACTTTGGCTTAAAAAATCAAAAGTGACAACTCAGACTGCTCCCTGTACTTGAATTTTGATCAATTACCGGGAAAACTGGGGGTGCCCCATAGGTGTTGCACTTCCCAAGCCATTTTTATTTCAAAATCGATGTGAACTGTCTATTTTTTCGGCGGGATCTGTAGATTAGGGTCCAAGGAAGGTGAATCATAGGACTTTGGCTCAAAAAATCAAAAGTGACAACTCAGACTGCTCCCTGTACTTGGATATTAATCAATTACCGGGAAAACTGGGGTTGCCCGATAGGTGTTGCACTTCCCAAGCCATTTCTATTTCAAAATCGATGTGAACTGTCTATTTTTTCGGCGGGATCTGTAGATGAGGGTCCAAGGAAGGTGAATTATAAGACTTTGGCTTAAAAAATCGAAAGTGACAACTCAGACTGCTCCCTGTACTTGAATATTGATCAATTACCGGGAAAACTGGGGTTGCCCGATAGGTTTTGCACATCCCAAGCCATTTTTATTTCAAAATCGATGTGAACTGTCTATTTTTTCGACGGGATCTGTAGATTAGGGTCAAAGGAAGGTGAATTATAAGACTTTGGCTCAAAAAATCAAAAGTGACAACTCAGACTGCTCCCTGTACTTGAATTTTGATCAATTACCGGGAAAACTGGGGGTGCCCCATAGGTGTTGCACTTCCCAAGCCATTTTTATTTCAAAATCGATGTGAACTGTCTATTTTTTCGACGGGATCTGTAGATTAGGGTCAAAGGAAGGTGAATTATAAGACTTTGGCTCAAAAAATCAAAAGTGACAACTCAGACTGCTCCCTGTACTTGGATATTAATCAATTTCCGGGAAAACTGGGGTTGCCCGATAGGTGTTGCACTTCCCAAGCCATTTCTATTTCAAAATCGATGTGAACTGTCTATTTTTTCGGCGGGATCTGTAGATGAGGGTCCAAGGAAGGTGAATTATAAGACTTTGGCTTAAAAAATCGAAAGTGACAACTCAGACTGCTCCCTGTACTTGAATATTGATCAATTACCGGGAAAACTGGGGTTGCCCGATAGGTTTTGCACATCCCAAGCCATTTTTATTTCAAAATCGATGTGAACTGTCTATTTTTTCGACGGGATCTGTAGATTAGGGTCAAAGGAAGGTGAATTATAAGACTTTGGCTCAAAAAATCAAAAGTGACAACTCAGACTGCTCCCTGTACTTGGATATTAATCAATTACCGGGAAAACTGGGGTTGCCCGATAGGTGTTGCACTTCCCAAGCCATTTCTATTTCAAAATCGATGTGAACTGTCTATTTTTTCGGCGGGATCTGTAGATGAGGGTCCAAGGAAGGTGAATTATAAGACTTTGGCTTAAAAAATCGAAAGTGACAACTCAGACTGCTCCCTGTACTTGAATATTGATCAATTACCGGGAAAACTGGGGGTGCCCCATAGGTGTTGCACTTCCCAAGCCATTTTTATTTCAAAATCGATGTGAACTGTCTATTTTTTCGGCGGGATCTGTAGATTAGGGTCCAAGGAAGGTGAATCATAGGACTTTGGCTCAAAAAATCAAAAGTGACAACTCAGACTGCTCCCTGTACTTGGATATTAATCAATTTCCGGGAAAACTGGGGTTGCCCGATAGGTGTTGCACTTCCCAAGCCATTTTTATTTCAAAATCGATGTGAACTGTCTATTTTTTCGGCGGGATCTGTAGATTAGGGTCCAAGGAAGGTGAATCATAGGACTTTGGCTTAAAAAATCAAAAGTGACAACTCAGACTGCTCCCTGTACTTGAATTTTGATCAATTACCGGAAAAACTGGGGGTGCCCCATAGGTGTTGCACTTCCCAAGCCATTTTTATTTCAAAATCGATGTGAACTGTCTATTTTTTCGGCGGGATCTGTAGATTAGGGTCCAAGGAAGGTGAATCATAGGACTTTGGCTCAAAAAATCAAAAGTGACAACTCAGACTGCTCCCTGTACTTGAATTTTGATCAATTACCGGGAAAACTGGGGGTGCCCCATAGGTGTTGCACTTCCCAAGCCATTTTTATTTCAAAATCGATGTGAACTGTCTATTTTTTCGGCGGGATCTGTAGATTAGGGTCCAAGGAAGGTGAATCATAGGACTTTGGCTCAAAAAATCAAAAGTGACAACTCAGACTGCTCCCTGTACTTGGATATTAATCAATTACCGGGAAAACTGGGGTTGCCCGATAGGTGTTGCACTTCCCAAGCCATTTCTATTTCAAAATCGATGTGAACTGTCTATTTTTTCGGCGGGATCTGTAGATGAGGGTCCAAGGAAGGTGAATTATAAGACTTTGGCTTAAAAAATCGAAAGTGACAACTCAGACTGCTCCCTGTACTTGAATATTGATCAATTACCGGGAAAACTGGGGTTGCCCGATAGGTTTTGCACATCCCAAGCCATTTTTATTTCAAAATCGATGTGAACTGTCTATTTTTTCGACGGGATCTGTAGATTAGGGTCAAAGGAAGGTGAATTATAAGACTTTGGCTCAAAAAATCAAAAGTGACAACTCAGACTGCTCCCTGTACTTGGATATTAATCAATTACCGGGAAAACTGGGGTTGCCCGATAGGTGTTGCACTTCCCAAGCCATTTCTATTTCAAAATCGATGTGAACTGTCTATTTTTTCGGCGGGATCTGTAGATGAGGGTCCAAGGAAGGTGAATTATAAGACTTTGGCTTAAAAAATCGAAAGTGACAACTCAGACTGCTCCCTGTACTTGAATATTGATCAATTACCGGGAAAACTGGGGGTGCCCCATAGGTGTTGCACTTCCCAAGCCATTTTTATTTCAAAATCGATGTGAACTGTCTATTTTTTCGGCGGGATCTGTAGATTAGGGTCCAAGGAAGGTGAATCATAGGACTTTGGCTCAAAAAATCAGAAGTGACAACTCAGACTGCTCCCTGTACTTGAATTTTGATCAATTACCGGGAAAACTGGGGGTGCCCCATAGGTGTTGCACTTCCCAAGCCATTTTTATTTCAAAATCGATGTGAACTGTCTATTTTTTCGGCGGGATCTGTAGATTAGGGTCCAAGGAAGGTGAATCATAGGACTTTGGCTCAAAAAATCAAAAGTGACAACTCAGACTGCTCCCTGTACTTGAATTTTGATCAATTACCGGGAAAACTGGGGGTGCCCCATAGGTGTTGCACTTCCCAAGCCATTTTTATTTCAAAATCGATGTGAACTGTCTATTTTTTCGGCGGGATCTGTAGATTAGGGTCCAAGGAAGGTGAATCATAGGACTTTGGCTCAAAAAATCAAAAGTGACAACTCAGACTGCTCCCTGTACTTGAATTTTGATCAATTACCGGGAAAACTGGGGGTGCCCCATAGGTGTTGCACTTCCCAAGCCATTTTTATTTCAAAATCGATGTGAACTGTCTATTTTTTCGGCGGGATCTGTAGATTAGGGTCCAAGGAAGGTGAATCATAGGACTTTGGCTCAAAAAATCAAAAGTGACAACTCAGACTGCTCCCTGTACTTGAATATTGATCAATTACCAGGAAAACTGGGGTTGCCCGATAGGTTTTGCACATCCCAAGCCATTTTTATTTCAAAATCGATGTGAACTGTCTATTTTTTCGACGGGATCTGTAGATTAGGGTCAAAGGAAGGTGAATTATAAGACTTTGGCTCAAAAAATCAAAAGTGACAACTCAGACTGCTCCCTGTACTTGGATATTAATCAATTACCGGGAAAACTGGGGTTGCCCGATAGGTGTTGCACTTCCCAAGCCATTTCTATTTCAAAATCGATGTGAACTGTCTATTTTTTCGGCGGGATCTGTAGATGAGGGTCCAAGGAAGGTGAATTATAAGACTTTGGCTTAAAAAATCGAAAGTGACAACTCAGACTGCTCCCTGTACTTGAATATTGATCAATTACCGGGAAAACTGGGGGTGCCCCATAGGTGTTGCACTTCCCAAGCCATTTTTATTTCAAAATCGATGTGAACTGTCTATTTTTTCGGCGGGATCTGTAGATTAGGGTCCAAGGAAGGTGAATCATAGGACTTTGGCTCAAAAAATCAAAAGTGACAACTCAGACTGCTCCCTGTACTTGGATATTAATCAATTTCCGGGAAAACTGGGGTTGCCCGATAGGTGTTGCACTTCCCAAGCCATTTTTATTTCAAAATCGATGTGAACTGTCTATTTTTTCGGCGGGATCTGTAGATTAGGGTCCAAGGAAGGTGAATCATAGGACTTTGGCTTAAAAAATCAAAAGTGACAACTCAGACTGCTCCCTGTACTTGAATTTTGATCAATTACCGGGAAAACTGGGGGTGCCCCATAGGTGTTGCACTTCCCAAGCCATTTTTATTTCAAAATCGATGTGAACTGTCTATTTTTTCGGCGGGATCTGTAGATTAGGGTCCAAGGAAGGTGAATCATAGGACTTTGGCTTAAAAAATCAAAAGTGACAACTCAGACTGCTCCCTGTACTTGAATTTTGATCAATTACCGGGAAAACTGGGGGTGCCCCATAGGTGTTGCACTTCCCAAGCCATTTTTATTTCAAAATCGATGTGAACTGTCTATTTTTTCGGCGGGATCTGTAGATTAGGGTCCAAGGAAGGTGAATCATAGGACTTTGGCTCAAAAAATCAAAAGTGACAACTCAGACTGCTCCCTGTACTTGAATTTTGATCAATTACCGGGAAAACTGGGGGTGCCCCATAGGTGTTGCACTTCCCAAGCCATTTTTATTTCAAAATCGATGTGAACTGTCTATTTTTTCGGCGGGATCTGTAGATTAGGGTCCAAGGAAGGTGAATCATAGGACTTTGGCTCAAAAAATCAAAAGTGACAACTCAGACTGCTCCCTGTACTTGGATATTAATCAATTACCGGGAAAACTGGGGTTGCCCGATAGGTGTTGCACTTCCCAAGCCATTTCTATTTCAAAATCGATGTGAACTGTCTATTTTTTCGGCGGGATCTGTAGATGAGGGTCCAAGGAAGGTGAATTATAAGAGTTTGGCTTAAAAAATCGAAAGTGACAACTCAGACTGCTCCCTGTACTTGAATATTGATCAATTACCGGGAAAACTGGGGTTGCCCGATACGTTTTGCACATCCCAAGCCATTTTTATTTCAAAATCGATGTGAACTGTCTATTTTTTCGGCGGGATCTGTAGATTAGGGTCCAAGGAAGGTGAATCATAGGACTTTGGCTTAAAAAATCAAAAGTGACAACTCAGACTGCTCCCTGTACTTGAATTTTGATCAATTACCGGGAAAACTGGGGGTGCCCCATAGGTGTTGCACTTCCCAAGCCATTTTTATTTCAAAATCGATGTGAACTGTCTATTTTTTCGGCGGGATCTGTAGATTAGGGTCCAAGGAAGGTGAATCATAGGACTTTGGCTCAAAAAATCAAAAGTGACAACTCAGACTGCTCCCTGTACTTGAATTTTGATCAATTACCGGGAAAACTGGGGGTGCCCCATAGGTGTTGCACTTCCCAAGCCATTTTTATTTCAAAATCGATGTGAACTGTCTATTTTTTCGGCGGGATCTGTAGATTAGGGTCCAAGGAAGGTGAATCATAGGACTTTGGCTCAAAAAATCAAAAGTGACAACTCAGACTGCTCCCTGTACTTGAATATTGATCAATTACCGGGAAAACTGGGGTTGCCCGATACGTTTTGCACATCCCAAGCCATTTTTATTTCAAAATCGATGTGAACTGTCTATTTTTTCGGCGGGATCTGTAGATTAGGGTCCAAGGAAGGTGAATCATAGGACTTTGGCTTAAAAAATCAAAAGTGACAACTCAGACTGCTCCCTGTACTTGAATTTTGATCAATTACCGGGAAAACTGGGGGTGCCCCATAGGTGTTGCACTTCCCAAGCCATTTTTATTTCAAAATCGATGTGAACTGTCTATTTTTTCGGCGGGATCTGTAGATTAGGGTCCAAGGAAGGTGAATCATAGGACTTTGGCTTAAAAAATCAAAAGTGACAACTCAGACTGCTCCCTGTACTTGAATTTTGATCAATTACCGGGAAAACTGGGGGTGCCCCATAGGTGTTGCACTTCCCAAGCCATTTTTATTTCAAAATCGATGTGAACTGTCTATTTTTTCGGCGGGATCTGTAGATTAGGGTCCAAGGAAGGTGAATCATAGAACTTTGGCTCAAAAAATCAAAAGTGACAACTCAGAATGCTCCCTGTACTTGAATTTTGATCAATTACCGGGAAAACTGGGGGTGCCCCATAGGTGTTGCACTTCCCAAGCCATTTTTATTTCAAAATCGATGTGAACTGTCTATTTTTTCGGCGGGATCTGTAGATTAGGGTCCAAGGAAGGTGAATCATAGGACTTTGGCTCAAAAAATCAAAAGTGACAACTCAGACTGCTCCCTGTACTTGGATATTAATCAATTTCCGGGAAAACTGGGGTTGCCCGATAGGTGTTGCACTTCCCAAGCCATTTCTATTTCAAAATCGATGTGAACTGTCTATTTTTTCGGCGGGATCTGTAGATGAGGGTCCAAGGAAGGTGAATTATAAGACTTTGGCTTAAAAAATCGAAAGTGACAACTCAGACTGCTCCCTGTACTTGAATATTGATCAATTACCAGGAAAACTGGGGTTGCCCGATAGGTTTTGCACATCCCAAGCCATTTTTATTTCAAAATCGATGTGAACTGTCTATTTTTTCGACGGGATCTGTAGATTAGGGTCAAAGGAAGGTGAATTATAAGACTTTGGCTCAAAAAATCAAAAGTGACAACTCAGACTGCTCCCTGTACTTGGATATTAATCAATTACCGGGAAAACTGGGGTTGCCCGATAGGTGTTGCACTTCCCAAGCCATTTCTATTTCAAAATCGATGTGAACTGTCTATTTTTTCGGCGGGATCTGTAGATGAGGGTCCAAGGAAGGTGAATTATAAGACTTTGGCTTAAAAAATCGAAAGTGACAACTCAGACTGCTCCCTGTACTTGAATATTGATCAATTACCGGGAAAACTGGGGGTGCCCCATAGGTGTTGCACTTCCCAAGCCATTTTTATTTCAAAATCGATGTGAACTGTCTATTTTTTCGGCGGGATCTGTAGATTAGGGTCCAAGGAAGGTGAATCATAGGACTTTGGCTCAAAAAATCAAAAGTGACAACTCAGACTGCTCCCTGTACTTGGATATTAATCAATTACCGGGAAAACTGGGGTTGCCCGATAGGTTTTGCACATCCCAAGCCATTTTTATTTCAAAATCGATGTGAACTGTCTATTTTTTCGACGGGATCTGTAGATTAGGGTCAAAGGAAGGTGAATTATAAGACTTTGGCTCAAAAAATCAAAAGTGACAACTCAGACTGCTCCCTGTACTTGAATTTTGATCAATTACCGGGAAAACTGGGGGTGCCCCATAGGTGTTGCACTTCCCAAGCCATTTTTATTTCAAAATCGATGTGAACTGTCTATTTTTTCGACGGGATCTGTAGATTAGGGTCAAAGGAAGGTGAATTATAAGACTTTGGCTCAAAAAATCAAAAGTGACAACTCAGACTGCTCCCTGTACTTGGATATTAATCAATTTCCGGGAAAACTGGGGTTGCCCGATAGGTGTTGCACTTCCCAAGCCATTTCTATTTCAAAATCGATGTGAACTGTCTATTTTTTCGGCGGGATCTGTAGATGAGGGTCCAAGGAAGGTGAATTATAAGACTTTGGCTTAAAAAATCGAAAGTGACAACTCAGACTGCTCCCTGTACTTGAATATTGATCAATTACCGGGAAAACTGGGGTTGCCCGATAGGTTTTGCACATCCCAAGCCATTTTTATTTCAAAATCGATGTGAACTGTCTATTTTTTCGACGGGATCTGTAGATTAGGGTCAAAGGAAGGTGAATTATAAGACTTTGGCTCAAAAAATCAAAAGTGACAACTCAGACTGCTCCCTGTACTTGGATATTAATCAATTACCGGGAAAACTGGGGTTGCCCGATAGGTGTTGCACTTCCCAAGCCATTTCTATTTCAAAATCGATGTGAACTGTCTATTTTTTCGGCGGGATCTGTAGATGAGGGTCCAAGGAAGGTGAATTATAAGACTTTGGCTTAAAAAATCGAAAGTGACAACTCAGACTGCTCCCTGTACTTGAATATTGATCAATTACCGGGAAAACTGGGGGTGCCCCATAGGTGTTGCACTTCCCAAGCCATTTTTATTTCAAAATCGATGTGAACTGTCTATTTTTTCGGCGGGATCTGTAGATTAGGGTCCAAGGAAGGTGAATCATAGGACTTTGGCTCAAAAAATCAAAAGTGACAACTCAGACTGCTCCCTGTACTTGGATATTAATCAATTTCCGGGAAAACTGGGGTTGCCCGATAGGTGTTGCACTTCCCAAGCCATTTTTATTTCAAAATCGATGTGAACTGTCTATTTTTTCGGCGGGATCTGTAGATTAGGGTCCAAGGAAGGTGAATCATAGGACTTTGGCTTAAAAAATCAAAAGTGACAACTCAGACTGCTCCCTGTACTTGAATTTTGATCAATTACCGGAAAAACTGGGGGTGCCCCATAGGTGTTGCACTTCCCAAGCCATTTTTATTTCAAAATCGATGTGAACTGTCTATTTTTTCGGCGGGATCTGTAGATTAGGGTCCAAGGAAGGTGAATCATAGGACTTTGGCTCAAAAAATCAAAAGTGACAACTCAGACTGCTCCCTGTACTTGAATTTTGATCAATTACCGGGAAAACTGGGGGTGCCCCATAGGTGTTGCACTTCCCAAGCCATTTTTATTTCAAAATCGATGTGAACTGTCTATTTTTTCGGCGGGATCTGTAGATTAGGGTCCAAGGAAGGTGAATCATAGGACTTTGGCTCAAAAAATCAAAAGTGACAACTCAGACTGCTCCCTGTACTTGGATATTAATCAATTACCGGGAAAACTGGGGTTGCCCGATAGGTGTTGCACTTCCCAAGCCATTTCTATTTCAAAATCGATGTGAACTGTCTATTTTTTCGGCGGGATCTGTAGATGAGGGTCCAAGGAAGGTGAATTATAAGACTTTGGCTTAAAAAATCGAAAGTGACAACTCAGACTGCTCCCTGTACTTGAATATTGATCAATTACCGGGAAAACTGGGGGTGCCCCATAGGTGTTGCACTTCCCAAGCCATTTTTATTTCAAAATCGATGTGAACTGTCTATTTTTTCGGCGGGATCTGTAGATTAGGGTCCAAGGAAGGTGAATCATAGGACTTTGGCTCAAAAAATCAGAAGTGACAACTCAGACTGCTCCCTGTACTTGAATTTTGATCAATTACCGGGAAAACTGGGGGTGCCCCATAGGTGTTGCACTTCCCAAGCCATTTTTATTTCAAAATCGATGTGAACTGTCTATTTTTTCGGCGGGATCTGTAGATTAGGGTCCAAGGAAGGTGAATCATAGGACTTTGGCTCAAAAAATCAAAAGTGACAACTCAGACTGCTCCCTGTACTTGAATTTTGATCAATTACCGGGAAAACTGGGGGTGCCCCATAGGTGTTGCACTTCCCAAGCCATTTTTATTTCAAAATCGATGTGAACTGTCTATTTTTTCGGCGGGATCTGTAGATTAGGGTCCAAGGAAGGTGAATCATAGGACTTTGGCTCAAAAAATCAAAAGTGACAACTCAGACTGCTCCCTGTACTTGAATTTTGATCAATTACCGGGAAAACTGGGGGTGCCCCATAGGTGTTGCACTTCCCAAGCCATTTTTATTTCAAAATCGATGTGAACTGTCTATTTTTTCGGCGGGATCTGTAGATTAGGGTCCAAGGAAGGTGAATCATAGGACTTTGGCTCAAAAAATCAAAAGTGACAACTCAGACTGCTCCCTGTACTTGAATATTGATCAATTACCAGGAAAACTGGGGTTGCCCGATAGGTTTTGCACATCCCAAGCCATTTTTATTTCAAAATCGATGTGAACTGTCTATTTTTTCGACGGGATCTGTAGATTAGGGTCAAAGGAAGGTGAATTATAAGACTTTGGCTCAAAAAATCAAAAGTGACAACTCAGACTGCTCCCTGTACTTGGATATTAATCAATTACCGGGAAAACTGGGGTTGCCCGATAGGTGTTGCACTTCCCAAGCCATTTCTATTTCAAAATCGATGTGAACTGTCTATTTTTTCGGCGGGATCTGTAGATGAGGGTCCAAGGAAGGTGAATTATAAGACTTTGGCTTAAAAAATCGAAAGTGACAACTCAGACTGCTCCCTGTACTTGAATATTGATCAATTACCGGGAAAACTGGGGGTGCCCCATAGGTGTTGCACTTCCCAAGCCATTTTTATTTCAAAATCGATGTGAACTGTCTATTTTTTCGGCGGGATCTGTAGATTAGGGTCCAAGGAAGGTGAATCATAGGACTTTGGCTCAAAAAATCAAAAGTGACAACTCAGACTGCTCCCTGTACTTGGATATTAATCAATTTCCGGGAAAACTGGGGTTGCCCGATAGGTGTTGCACTTCCCAAGCCATTTTTATTTCAAAATCGATGTGAACTGTCTATTTTTTCGGCGGGATCTGTAGATTAGGGTCCAAGGAAGGTGAATCATAGGACTTTGGCTTAAAAAATCAAAAGTGACAACTCAGACTGCTCCCTGTACTTGAATTTTGATCAATTACCGGGAAAACTGGGGGTGCCCCATAGGTGTTGCACTTCCCAAGC
Organism: Aleiodes alternator; assembly: GCA_963921955.1. Lineage (NCBI taxonomy): Eukaryota > Metazoa > Arthropoda > Insecta > Hymenoptera > Braconidae > Aleiodes > Aleiodes alternator. Next base: position 5,971,899 of record OY998109.1, on the reverse strand, counting down.
CATTTTTATTTCAAAATCGATGTGAACTGTCTATTTTTTCGGCGGGATCTGTAGATTAGGGTCCAAGGAAGGTGAATCATAGGACTTTGGCTTAAAAAATCAAAAGTGACAACTCAGACTGCTCCCTGTACTTGAATTTTGATCAATTACCGGGAAAACTGGGGGTGCCCCATAGGTGTTGCACTTCCCAAGCCATTTTTATTTCAAAATCGATGTGAACTGTCTATTTTTTCGGCGGGATCTGTAGATTAGGGTCCAAGGAAGGTGAATCATAGGACTTTGGCTCAAAAAATCAAAAGTGACAACTCAGACTGCTCCCTGTACTTGAATTTTGATCAATTACCGGGAAAACTGGGGGTGCCCCATAGGTGTTGCACTTCCCAAGCCATTTTTATTTCAAAATCGATGTGAACTGTCTATTTTTTCGGCGGGATCTGTAGATTAGGGTCCAAGGAAGGTGAATCATAGGACTTTGGCTCAAAAAATCAAAAGTGACAACTCAGACTGCTCCCTGTACTTGGATATTAATCAATTACCGGGAAAACTGGGGTTGCCCGATAGGTGTTGCACTTCCCAAGCCATTTCTATTTCAAAATCGATGTGAACTGTCTATTTTTTCGGCGGGATCTGTAGATGAGGGTCCAAGGAAGGTGAATTATAAGAGTTTGGCTTAAAAAATCGAAAGTGACAACTCAGACTGCTCCCTGTACTTGAATATTGATCAATTACCGGGAAAACTGGGGTTGCCCGATACGTTTTGCACATCCCAAGCCATTTTTATTTCAAAATCGATGTGAACTGTCTATTTTTTCGGCGGGATCTGTAGATTAGGGTCCAAGGAAGGTGAATCATAGGACTTTGGCTTAAAAAATCAAAAGTGACAACTCAGACTGCTCCCTGTACTTGAATTTTGATCAATTACCGGGAAAACTGGGGGTGCCCCATAGGTGTTGCACTTCCCAAGCCATTTTTATTTCAAAATCGATGTGAACTGTCTATTTTTTCGGCGGGATCTGTAGATTAGGGTCCAAGGAAGGTGAATCATAGGACTTTGGCTCAAAAAATCAAAAGTGACAACTCAGACTGCTCCCTGTACTTGAATTTTGATCAATTACCGGGAAAACTGGGGGTGCCCCATAGGTGTTGCACTTCCCAAGCCATTTTTATTTCAAAATCGATGTGAACTGTCTATTTTTTCGGCGGGATCTGTAGATTAGGGTCCAAGGAAGGTGAATCATAGGACTTTGGCTCAAAAAATCAAAAGTGACAACTCAGACTGCTCCCTGTACTTGAATATTGATCAATTACCGGGAAAACTGGGGTTGCCCGATACGTTTTGCACATCCCAAGCCATTTTTATTTCAAAATCGATGTGAACTGTCTATTTTTTCGGCGGGATCTGTAGATTAGGGTCCAAGGAAGGTGAATCATAGGACTTTGGCTTAAAAAATCAAAAGTGACAACTCAGACTGCTCCCTGTACTTGAATTTTGATCAATTACCGGGAAAACTGGGGGTGCCCCATAGGTGTTGCACTTCCCAAGCCATTTTTATTTCAAAATCGATGTGAACTGTCTATTTTTTCGGCGGGATCTGTAGATTAGGGTCCAAGGAAGGTGAATCATAGGACTTTGGCTTAAAAAATCAAAAGTGACAACTCAGACTGCTCCCTGTACTTGAATTTTGATCAATTACCGGGAAAACTGGGGGTGCCCCATAGGTGTTGCACTTCCCAAGCCATTTTTATTTCAAAATCGATGTGAACTGTCTATTTTTTCGGCGGGATCTGTAGATTAGGGTCCAAGGAAGGTGAATCATAGAACTTTGGCTCAAAAAATCAAAAGTGACAACTCAGAATGCTCCCTGTACTTGAATTTTGATCAATTACCGGGAAAACTGGGGGTGCCCCATAGGTGTTGCACTTCCCAAGCCATTTTTATTTCAAAATCGATGTGAACTGTCTATTTTTTCGGCGGGATCTGTAGATTAGGGTCCAAGGAAGGTGAATCATAGGACTTTGGCTCAAAAAATCAAAAGTGACAACTCAGACTGCTCCCTGTACTTGGATATTAATCAATTTCCGGGAAAACTGGGGTTGCCCGATAGGTGTTGCACTTCCCAAGCCATTTCTATTTCAAAATCGATGTGAACTGTCTATTTTTTCGGCGGGATCTGTAGATGAGGGTCCAAGGAAGGTGAATTATAAGACTTTGGCTTAAAAAATCGAAAGTGACAACTCAGACTGCTCCCTGTACTTGAATATTGATCAATTACCAGGAAAACTGGGGTTGCCCGATAGGTTTTGCACATCCCAAGCCATTTTTATTTCAAAATCGATGTGAACTGTCTATTTTTTCGACGGGATCTGTAGATTAGGGTCAAAGGAAGGTGAATTATAAGACTTTGGCTCAAAAAATCAAAAGTGACAACTCAGACTGCTCCCTGTACTTGGATATTAATCAATTACCGGGAAAACTGGGGTTGCCCGATAGGTGTTGCACTTCCCAAGCCATTTCTATTTCAAAATCGATGTGAACTGTCTATTTTTTCGGCGGGATCTGTAGATGAGGGTCCAAGGAAGGTGAATTATAAGACTTTGGCTTAAAAAATCGAAAGTGACAACTCAGACTGCTCCCTGTACTTGAATATTGATCAATTACCGGGAAAACTGGGGGTGCCCCATAGGTGTTGCACTTCCCAAGCCATTTTTATTTCAAAATCGATGTGAACTGTCTATTTTTTCGGCGGGATCTGTAGATTAGGGTCCAAGGAAGGTGAATCATAGGACTTTGGCTCAAAAAATCAAAAGTGACAACTCAGACTGCTCCCTGTACTTGGATATTAATCAATTACCGGGAAAACTGGGGTTGCCCGATAGGTGTTGCACTTCCCAAGCCATTTCTATTTCAAAATCGATGTGAACTGTCTATTTTTTCGGCGGGATCTGTAGATGAGGGTCCAAGGAAGGTGAATTATAAGACTTTGGCTTAAAAAATCGAAAGTGACAACTCAGACTGCTCCCTGTACTTGAATATTGATCAATTACCGGGAAAACTGGGGGTGCCCCATAGGTGTTGCACTTCCCAAGCCATTTTTATTTCAAAATCGATGTGAACTGTCTATTTTTTCGGCGGGATCTGTAGATTAGGGTCCAAGGAAGGTGAATCATAGGACTTTGGCTTAAAAAATCAAAAGTGACAACTCAGACTGCTCCCTGTACTTGAATTTTGATCAATTACCGGGAAAACTGGGGGTGCCCCATAGGTGTTGCACTTCCCAAGCCATTTTTATTTCAAAATCGATGTGAACTGTCTATTTTTTCGGCGGGATCTGTAGATTAGGGTCCAAGGAAGGTGAATCATAGGACTTTGGCTCAAAAAATCAAAAGTGACAACTCAGACTGCTCCCTGTACTTGAATTTTGATCAATTACCGGGAAAACTGGGGGTGCCCCATAGGTGTTGCACTTCCCAAGCCATTTTTATTTCAAAATCGATGTGAACTGTCTATTTTTTCGGCGGGATCTGTAGATTAGGGTCCAAGGAAGGTGAATCATAGGACTTTGGCTCAAAAAATCAAAAGTGACAACTCAGACTGCTCCCTGTACTTGAATTTTGATCAATTACCGGGAAAACTGGGGGTGCCCCATAGGTGTTGCACTTCCCAAGCCATTTTTATTTCAAAATCGATGTGAACTGTCTATTTTTTCGGCGGGATCTGTAGATTAGGGTCCAAGGAAGGTGAATCATAGGACTTTGGCTCAAAAAATCAAAAGTGACAACTCAGACTGCTCCCTGTACTTGAATTTTGATCAATTACCGGGAAAACTGGGGGTGCCCCATAGGTGTTGCACTTCCCAAGCCATTTTTATTTCAAAATCGATGTGAACTGTCTATTTTTTCGGCGGGATCTGTAGATTAGGGTCCAAGGAAGGTGAATCATAGGACTTTGGCTCAAAAAATCAAAAGTGACAACTCAGACTGCTCCCTGTACTTGAATATTGATCAATTACCGGGAAAACTGGGGTTGCCCGATAGGTTTTGCACATCCCAAGCCATTTTTATTTCAAAATCGATGTGAACTGTCTATTTTTTCGACGGGATCTGTAGATTAGGGTCAAAGGAAGGTGAATTATAAGACTTTGGCTCAAAAAATCAAAAGTGACAACTCAGACTGCTCCCTGTACTTGGATATTAATCAATTACCGGGAAAACTGGGGTTGCCCGATAGGTGTTGCACTTCCCAAGCCATTTCTATTTCAAAATCGATGTGAACTGTCTATTTTTTCGGCGGGATCTGTAGATGAGGGTCCAAGGAAGGTGAATTATAAGACTTTGGCTTAAAAAATCGAAAGTGACAACTCAGACTGCTCCCTGTACTTGAATATTGATCAATTACCGGGAAAACTGGGGTTGCCCGATAGGTTTTGCACATCCCAAGCCATTTTTATTTCAAAATCGATGTGAACTGTCTATTTTTTCGACGGGATCTGTAGATTAGGGTCAAAGGAAGGTGAATTATAAGACTTTGGCTCAAAAAATCAAAAGTGACAACTCAGACTGCTCCCTGTACTTGGATATTAATCAATTACCGGGAAAACTGGGATTGCCCGATAGGTGTTGCACTTCCCAAGCCATTTCTATTTCAAAATCGATGTGAACTGTCTATTTTTTCGGCGGGATCTGTAGATGAGGGTCCAAGGAAGGTGAATTATAAGACTTTGGCTTAAAAAATCGAAAGTGACAACTCAGACTGCTCCCTGTACTTGAATATTGATCAATTACCGGGAAAACTGGGGGTGCCCCATAGGTGTTGCACTTCCCAAGCCATTTTTATTTCAAAATCGATGTGAACTGTCTATTTTTTCGGCGGGATCTGTAGATTAGGGTCCAAGGAAGGTGAATCATAGGACTTTGGCTTAAAAAATCAAAAGTGACAACTCAGACTGCTCCCTGTACTTGAATTTTGATCAATTACCGGGAAAACTGGGGGTGCCCCATAGGTGTTGCACTTCCCAAGCCATTTTTATTTCAAAATCGATGTGAACTGTCTATTTTTTCGGCGGGATCTGTAGATTAGGGTCCAAGGAAGGTGAATCATAGGACTTTGGCTCAAAAAATCAAAAGTGACAACTCAGACTGCTCCCTGTACTTGGATATTAATCAATTACCGGGAAAACTGGGGTTGCCCGATAGGTGTTGCACTTCCCAAGCCATTTCTATTTCAAAATCGATGTGAACTGTCTATTTTTTCGGCGGGATCTGTAGATGAGGGTCCAAGGAAGGTGAATTATAAGACTTTGGCTTAAAAAATCGAAAGTGACAACTCAGACTGCTCCCTGTACTTGAATTTTGATCAATTACCGGGAAAACTGGGGGTGCCCCATAGGTGTTGCACTTCCCAAGCCATTTTTATTTCAAAATCGATGTGAACTGTCTATTTTTTCGGCGGGATCTGTAGATTAGGGTCCAAGGAAGGTGAATCATAGGACTTTGGCTCAAAAAATCAAAAGTGACAACTCAGACTGCTCCCTGTACTTGAATTTTGATCAATTACCGGGAAAACTGGGGGTGCCCCATAGGTGTTGCACTTCCCAAGCCATTTTTATTTCAAAATCGATGTGAACTGTCTATTTTTTCGGCGGGATCTGTAGATTAGGGTCCAAGGAAGGTGAATCATAGGACTTTGGCTCAAAAAATCAAAAGTGACAACTCAGACTGCTCCCTGTACTTGAATTTTGATCAATTACCGGGAAAACTGGGGGTGCCCCATAGGTGTTGCACTTCCCAAGCCATTTTTATTTCAAAATCGATGTGAACTGTCTATTTTTTCGGCGGGATCTGTAGATTAGGGTCCAAGGAAGGTGAATCATAGGACTTTGGCTCAAAAAATCAAAAGTGACAACTCAGACTGCTCCCTGTACTTGAATTTTGATCAATTACCGGGAAAACTGGGGGTGCCCCATAGGTGTTGCACTTCCCAAGCCATTTTTATTTCAAAATCGATGTGAACTGTCTATTTTTTCGGCGGGATCTGTAGATTAGGGTCCAAGGAAGGTGAATCATAGGACTTTGGCTCAAAAAATCAAAAGTGACAACTCAGACTGCTCCCTGTACTTGAATTTTGATCAATTACCGGGAAAACTGGGGGTGCCCCATAGGTGTTGCACTTCCCAAGCCATTTTTATTTCAAAATCGATGTGAACTGTCTATTTTTTCGGCGGGATCTGTAGATTAGGGTCCAAGGAAGGTGAATCATAGGACTTTGGCTCAAAAAATCAAAAGTGACAACTCAGACTGCTCCCTGTACTTGGATATTAATCAATTTCCGGGAAAACTGGGGTTGCCCGATAGGTGTTGCACTTCCCAAGCCATTTCTATTTCAAAATCGATGTGAACTGTCTATTTTTTCGGCGGGATCTGTAGATGAGGGTCCAAGGAAGGTGAATTATAAGACTTTGGCTTAAAAAATCGAAAGTGACAACTCAGACTGCTCCCTGTACTTGAATATTGATCAATTACCAGGAAAACTGGGGTTGCCCGATAGGTTTTGCACATCCCAAGCCATTTTTATTTCAAAATCGATGTGAACTGTCTATTTTTTCGACGGGATCTGTAGATTAGGGTCAAAGGAAGGTGAATTATAAGACTTTGGCTCAAAAAATCAAAAGTGACAACTCAGACTGCTCCCTGTACTTGGATATTAATCAATTACCGGGAAAACTGGGGTTGCCCGATAGGTGTTGCACTTCCCAAGCCATTTCTATTTCAAAATCGATGTGAACTGTCTATTTTTTCGGCGGGATCTGTAGATGAGGGTCCAAGGAAGGTGAATTATAAGACTTTGGCTTAAAAAATCGAAAGTGACAACTCAGACTGCTCCCTGTACTTGAATATTGATCAATTACCGGGAAAACTGGGGGTGCCCCATAGGTGTTGCACTTCCCAAGCCATTTTTATTTCAAAATCGATGTGAACTGTCTATTTTTTCGGCGGGATCTGTAGATTAGGGTCCAAGGAAGGTGAATCATAGGACTTTGGCTCAAAAAATCAAAAGTGACAACTCAGACTGCTCCCTGTACTTGGATATTAATCAATTTCCGGGAAAACTGGGGTTGCCCGATAGGTGTTGCACTTCCCAAGCCATTTTTATTTCAAAATCGATGTGAACTGTCTATTTTTTCGGCGGGATCTGTAGATTAGGGTCCAAGGAAGGTGAATCATAGGACTTTGGCTTAAAAAATCAAAAGTGACAACTCAGACTGCTCCCTGTACTTGAATTTTGATCAATTACCGGGAAAACTGGGGGTGCCCCATAGGTGTTGCACTTCCCAAGCCATTTTTATTTCAAAATCGATGTGAACTGTCTATTTTTTCGGCGGGATCTGTAGATTAGGGTCCAAGGAAGGTGAATCATAGGACTTTGGCTTAAAAAATCAAAAGTGACAACTCAGACTGCTCCCTGTACTTGAATTTTGATCAATTACCGGGAAAACTGGGGGTGCCCCATAGGTGTTGCACTTCCCAAGCCATTTTTATTTCAAAATCGATGTGAACTGTCTATTTTTTCGGCGGGATCTGTAGATTAGGGTCCAAGGAAGGTGAATCATAGGACTTTGGCTCAAAAAATCAAAAGTGACAACTCAGACTGCTCCCTGTACTTGAATTTTGATCAATTACCGGGAAAACTGGGGGTGCCCCATAGGTGTTGCACTTCCCAAGCCATTTTTATTTCAAAATCGATGTGAACTGTCTATTTTTTCGGCGGGATCTGTAGATTAGGGTCCAAGGAAGGTGAATCATAGGACTTTGGCTCAAATAATCAAAAGTGACAACTCAGACTGCTCCCTGTACTTGAATTTTGATCAATTACCGGGAAAACTGGGGGTGCCCCATAGGTGTTGCACTTCCCAAGCCATTTTTATTTCAAAATCGATGTGAACTGTCTATTTTTTCGGCGGGATCTGTAGATTAGGGTCCAAGGAAGGTGAATCATAGGACTTTGGCTCAAAAAATCAAAAGTGACAACTCAGACTGCTCCCTGTACTTGAATTTTGATCAATTACCGGGAAAACTGGGGGTGCCCCATAGGTGTTGCACTTCCCAAGCCATTTTTATTTCAAAATCGATGTGAACTGTCTATTTTTTCGGCGGGATCTGTAGATTAGGGTCCAAGGAAGGTGAATCATAGGACTTTGGCTCAAAAAATCAAAAGTGACAACTCAGACTGCTCCCTGTACTTGGATATTAATCAATTACCGGGAAAACTGGGGTTGCCCGATAGGTGTTGCACTTCCCAAGCCATTTCTATTTCAAAATCGATGTGAACTGTCTATTTTTTCGGCGGGATCTGTAGATGAGGGTCCAAGGAAGGTGAATTATAAGAGTTTGGCTTAAAAAATCGAAAGTGACAACTCAGACTGCTCCCTGTACTTGAATATTGATCAATTACCGGGAAAACTGGGGTTGCCCGATACGTTTTGCACATCCCAAGCCATTTTTATTTCAAAATCGATGTGAACTGTCTATTTTTTCGGCGGGATCTGTAGATTAGGGTCCAAGGAAGGTGAATCATAGGACTTTGGCTTAAAAAATCAAAAGTGACAACTCAGACTGCTCCCTGTACTTGAATTTTGATCAATTACCGGGAAAACTGGGGGTGCCCCATAGGTGTTGCACTTCCCAAGCCATTTTTATTTCAAAATCGATGTGAACTGTCTATTTTTTCGGCGGGATCTGTAGATTAGGGTCCAAGGAAGGTGAATCATAGGACTTTGGCTCAAAAAATCAAAAGTGACAACTCAGACTGCTCCCTGTACTTGAATTTTGATCAATTACCGGGAAAACTGGGGGTGCCCCATAGGTGTTGCACTTCCCAAGCCATTTTTATTTCAAAATCGATGTGAACTGTCTATTTTTTCGGCGGGATCTGTAGATTAGGGTCCAAGGAAGGTGAATCATAGGACTTTGGCTCAAAAAATCAAAAGTGACAACTCAGACTGCTCCCTGTACTTGAATATTGATCAATTACCGGGAAAACTGGGGTTGCCCGATACGTTTTGCACATCCCAAGCCATTTTTATTTCAAAATCGATGTGAACTGTCTATTTTTTCGGCGGGATCTGTAGATTAGGGTCCAAGGAAGGTGAATCATAGGACTTTGGCTTAAAAAATCAAAAGTGACAACTCAGACTGCTCCCTGTACTTGAATTTTGATCAATTACCGGGAAAACTGGGGGTGCCCCATAGGTGTTGCACTTCCCAAGCCATTTTTATTTCAAAATCGATGTGAACTGTCTATTTTTTCGGCGGGATCTGTAGATTAGGGTCCAAGGAAGGTGAATCATAGGACTTTGGCTTAAAAAATCAAAAGTGACAACTCAGACTGCTCCCTGTACTTGAATTTTGATCAATTACCGGGAAAACTGGGGGTGCCCCATAGGTGTTGCACTTCCCAAGCCATTTTTATTTCAAAATCGATGTGAACTGTCTATTTTTTCGGCGGGATCTGTAGATTAGGGTCCAAGGAAGGTGAATCATAGGACTTTGGCTCAAAAAATCAAAAGTGACAACTCAGACTGCTCCCTGTACTTGAATTTTGATCAATTACCGGGAAAACTGGGGGTGCCCCATAGGTGTTGCACTTCCCAAGCCATTTTTATTTCAAAATCGATGTGAACTGTCTATTTTTTCGGCGGGATCTGTAGATTAGGGTCCAAGGAAGGTGAATCATAGGACTTTGGCTCAAAAAATCAAAAGTGACAACTCAGACTGCTCCCTGTACTTGAATTTTGATCAATTACCGGGAAAACTGGGGGTGCCCCATAGGTGTTGCACTTCCCAAGCCATTTTTATTTCAAAATCGATGTGAACTGTCTATTTTTTCGGCGGGATCTGTAGATTAGGGTCCAAGGAAGGTGAATCATAGGACTTTGGCTCAAAAAATCAAAAGTGACAACTCAGACTGCTCCCTGTACTTGGATATTAATCAATTTCCGGGAAAACTGGGGTTGCCCGATAGGTGTTGCACTTCCCAAGCCATTTCTATTTCAAAATCGATGTGAACTGTCTATTTTTTCGGCGGGATCTGTAGATGAGGGTCCAAGGAAGGTGAATTATAAGACTTTGGCTTAAAAAATCGAAAGTGACAACTCAGACTGCTCCCTGTACTTGAATATTGATCAATTACCAGGAAAACTGGGGTTGCCCGATAGGTTTTGCACATCCCAAGCCATTTTTATTTCAAAATCGATGTGAACTGTCTATTTTTTCGACGGGATCTGTAGATTAGGGTCAAAGGAAGGTGAATTATAAGACTTTGGCTCAAAAAATCAAAAGTGACAACTCAGACTGCTCCCTGTACTTGGATATTAATCAATTACCGGGAAAACTGGGGTTGCCCGATAGGTGTTGCACTTCCCAAGCCATTTCTATTTCAAAATCGATGTGAACTGTCTATTTTTTCGGCGGGATCTGTAGATGAGGGTCCAAGGAAGGTGAATTATAAGACTTTGGCTTAAAAAATCGAAAGTGACAACTCAGACTGCTCCCTGTACTTGAATATTGATCAATTACCGGGAAAACTGGGGGTGCCCCATAGGTGTTGCACTTCCCAAGCCATTTTTATTTCAAAATCGATGTGAACTGTCTATTTTTTCGGCGGGATCTGTAGATTAGGGTCCAAGGAAGGTGAATCATAGGACTTTGGCTCAAAAAATCAAAAGTGACAACTCAGACTGCTCCCTGTACTTGGATATTAATCAATTTCCGGGAAAACTGGGGTTGCCCGATAGGTGTTGCACTTCCCAAGCCATTTTTATTTCAAAATCGATGTGAACTGTCTATTTTTTCGGCGGGATCTGTAGATTAGGGTCCAAGGAAGGTGAATCATAGGACTTTGGCTTAAAAAATCAAAAGTGACAACTCAGACTGCTCCCTGTACTTGAATTTTGATCAATTACCGGGAAAACTGGGGGTGCCCCATAGGTGTTGCACTTCCCAAGCCATTTTTATTTCAAAATCGATGTGAACTGTCTATTTTTTCGGCGGGATCTGTAGATTAGGGTCCAAGGAAGGTGAATCATAGGACTTTGGCTTAAAAAATCAAAAGTGACAACTCAGACTGCTCCCTGTACTTGAATTTTGATCAATTACCGGGAAAACTGGGGGTGCCCCATAGGTGTTGCACTTCCCAAGCCATTTTTATTTCAAAATCGATGTGAACTGTCTATTTTTTCGGCGGGATCTGTAGATTAGGGTCCAAGGAAGGTGAATCATAGGACTTTGGCTCAAAAAATCAAAAGTGACAACTCAGACTGCTCCCTGTACTTGAATTTTGATCAATTACCGGGAAAACTGGGGGTGCCCCATAGGTGTTGCACTTCCCAAGCCATTTTTATTTCAAAATCGATGTGAACTGTCTATTTTTTCGGCGGGATCTGTAGATTAGGGTCCAAGGAAGGTGAATCATAGGACTTTGGCTCAAAAAATCAAAAGTGACAACTCAGACTGCTCCCTGTACTTGAATTTTGATCAATTACCGGGAAAACTGGGGGTGCCCCATAGGTGTTGCACTTCCCAAGCCATTTTTATTTCAAAATCGATGTGAACTGTCTATTTTTTCGGCGGGATCTGTAGATTAGGGTCCAAGGAAGGTGAATCATAGGACTTTGGCTCAAAAAATCAAAAGTGACAACTCAGACTGCTCCCTGTACTTGAATTTTGATCAATTACCGGGAAAACTGGGGGTGCCCCATAGGTGTTGCACTTCCCAAGCCATTTTTATTTCAAAATCGATGTGAACTGTCTATTTTTTCGGCGGGATCTGTAGATTAGGGTCCAAGGAAGGTGAATCATAGGACTTTGGCTCAAAAAATCAAAAGTGACAACTCAGACTGCTCCCTGTACTTGGATATTAATCAATTACCGGGAAAACTGGGGTTGCCCGATAGGTGTTGCACTTCCCAAGCCATTTCTATTTCAAAATCGATGTGAACTGTCTATTTTTTCGGCGGGATCTGTAGATGAGGGTCCAAGGAAGGTGAATTATAAGAGTTTGGCTTAAAAAATCGAAAGTGACAACTCAGACTGCTCCCTGTACTTGAATATTGATCAATTACCGGGAAAACTGGGGTTGCCCGATACGTTTTGCACATCCCAAGCCATTTTTATTTCAAAATCGATGTGAACTGTCTATTTTTTCGGCGGGATCTGTAGATTAGGGTCCAAGGAAGGTGAATCATAGGACTTTGGCTTAAAAAATCAAAAGTGACAACTCAGACTGCTCCCTGTACTTGAATTTTGATCAATTACCGGGAAAACTGGGGGTGCCCCATAGGTGTTGCACTTCCCAAGCCATTTTTATTTCAAAATCGATGTGAACTGTCTATTTTTTCGGCGGGATCTGTAGATTAGGGTCCAAGGAAGGTGAATCATAGGACTTTGGCTCAAAAAATCAAAAGTGACAACTCAGACTGCTCCCTGTACTTGAATTTTGATCAATTACCGGGAAAACTGGGGGTGCCCCATAGGTGTTGCACTTCCCAAGCCATTTTTATTTCAAAATCGATGTGAACTGTCTATTTTTTCGGCGGGATCTGTAGATTAGGGTCCAAGGAAGGTGAATCATAGGACTTTGGCTCAAAAAATCAAAAGTGACAACTCAGACTGCTCCCTGTACTTGAATATTGATCAATTACCGGGAAAACTGGGGTTGCCCGATACGTTTTGCACATCCCAAGCCATTTTTATTTCAAAATCGATGTGAACTGTCTATTTTTTCGGCGGGATCTGTAGATTAGGGTCCAAGGAAGGTGAATCATAGGACTTTGGCTTAAAAAATCAAAAGTGACAACTCAGACTGCTCCCTGTACTTGAATTTTGATCAATTACCGGGAAAACTGGGGGTGCCCCATAGGTGTTGCACTTCCCAAGCCATTTTTATTTCAAAATCGATGTGAACTGTCTATTTTTTCGGCGGGATCTGTAGATTAGGGTCCAAGGAAGGTGAATCATAGGACTTTGGCTTAAAAAATCAAAAGTGACAACTCAGACTGCTCCCTGTACTTGAATTTTGATCAATTACCGGGAAAACTGGGGGTGCCCCATAGGTGTTGCACTTCCCAAGCCATTTTTATTTCAAAATCGATGTGAACTGTCTATTTTTTCGGCGGGATCTGTAGATTAGGGTCCAAGGAAGGTGAATCATAGGACTTTGGCTCAAAAAATCAAAAGTGACAACTCAGACTGCTCCCTGTACTTGAATTTTGATCAATTACCGGGAAAACTGGGGGTGCCCCATAGGTGTTGCACTTCCCAAGCCATTTTTATTTCAAAATCGATGTGAACTGTCTATTTTTTCGGCGGGATCTGTAGATTAGGGTCCAAGGAAGGTGAATCATAGGACTTTGGCTCAAAAAATCAAAAGTGACAACTCAGACTGCTCCCTGTACTTGAATATTGATCAATTACCGGGAAAACTGGGGTTGCCCGATACGTTTTGCACATCCCAAGCCATTTTTATTTCAAAATCGATGTGAACTGTCTATTTTTTCGGCGGGATCTGTAGATTAGGGTCCAAGGAAGGTGAATCATAGGACTTTGGCTTAAAAAATCAAAAGTGACAACTCAGACTGCTCCCTGTACTTGAATTTTGATCAATTACCGGGAAAACTGGGGGTGCCCCATAGGTGTTGCACTTCCCAAGCCATTTTTATTTCAAAATCGATGTGAACTGTCTATTTTTTCGGCGGGATCTGTAGATTAGGGTCCAAGGAAGGTGAATCATAGGACTTTGGCTTAAAAAATCAAAAGTGACAACTCAGACTGCTCCCTGTACTTGAATTTTGATCAATTACCGGGAAAACTGGGGGTGCCCCATAGGTGTTGCACTTCCCAAGCCATTTTTATTTCAAAATCGATGTGAACTGTCTATTTTTTCGGCGGGATCTGTAGATTAGGGTCCAAGGAAGGTGAATCATAGGACTTTGGCTCAAAAAATCAAAAGTGACAACTCAGACTGCTCCCTGTACTTGGATATTAATCAATTACCGGGAAAACTGGGGTTGCCCGATAGGTGTTGCACTTCCCAAGCCATTTCTATTTCAAAATCGATGTGAACTGTCTATTTTTTCGGCGGGATCTGTAGATGAGGGTCCAAGGAAGGTGAATTATAAGACTTTGGCTTAAAAAATCGAAAGTGACAACTCAGACTGCTCCCTGTACTTGAATATTGATCAATTACCGGGAAAACTGGGGTTGCCCGATAGGTTTTGCACATCCCAAGCCATTTTTATTTCAAAATCGATGTGAACTGTCTATTTTTTCGACGGGATCTGTAGATTAGGGTCAAAGGAAGGTGAATTATAAGACTTTGGCTCAAAAAATCAAAAGTGACAACTCAGACTGCTCCCTGTACTTGAATTTTGATCAATTACCGGGAAAACTGGGGGTGCCCCATAGGTGTTGCACTTCCCAAGCCATTTTTATTTCAAAATCGATGTGAACTGTCTATTTTTTCGGCGGGATCTGTAGATTAGGGTCCAAGGAAGGTGAATCATAGGACTTTGGCTCAAAAAATCAGAAGTGACAACTCAGACTGCTCCCTGTACTTGAATTTTGATCAATTACCGGGAAAACTGGGGGTGCCCCATAGGTGTTGCACTTCCCAAGCCATTTTTATTTCAAAATCGATGTGAACTGTCTATTTTTTCGGCGGGATCTGTAGATTAGGGTCCAAGGAAGGTGAATCATAGGACTTTGGCTCAAAAAATCAAAAGTGACAACTCAGACTGCTCCCTGTACTTGAATTTTGATCAATTACCGGGAAAACTGGGGGTGCCCCATAGGTGTTGCACTTCCCAAGCCATTTTTATTTCAAAATCGATGTGAACTGTCTATTTTTTCGGCGGGATCTGTAGATTAGGGTCCAAGGAAGGTGAATCATAGGACTTTGGCTCAAAAAATCAAAAGTGACAACTCAGACTGCTCCCTGTACTTGAATTTTGATCAATTACCGGGAAAACTGGGGGTGCCCCATAGGTGTTGCACTTCCCAAGCCATTTTTATTTCAAAATCGATGTGAACTGTCTATTTTTTCGGCGGGATCTGTAGATTAGGGTCCAAGGAAGGTGAATCATAGGACTTTGGCTCAAAAAATCAAAAGTGACAACTCAGACTGCTCCCTGTACTTGAATTTTGATCAATTACCGGGAAAACTGGGGGTGCCCCATAGGTGTTGCACTTCCCAAGCCATTTTTATTTCAAAATCGATGTGAACTGTCTATTTTTTCGGCGGGATCTGTAGATTAGGGTCCAAGGAAGGTGAATCATAGGACTTTGGCTCAAAAAATCAAAAGTGACAACTCAGACTGCTCCCTGTACTTGAATTTTGATCAATTACCGGGAAAACTGGGGGTGCCCCATAGGTGTTGCACTTCCCAAGCCATTTTTATTTCAAAATCGATGTGAACTGTCTATTTTTTCGGCGGGATCTGTAGATTAGGGTCCAAGGAAGGTGAATCATAGGACTTTGGCTCAAAAAATCAAAAGTGACAACTCAGACTGCTCCCTGTACTTGAATTTTGATCAATTACCGGGAAAACTGGGGGTGCCCCATAGGTGTTGCACTTCCCAAGCCATTTTTATTTCAAAATCGATGTGAACTGTCTATTTTTTCGGCGGGATCTGTAGATTAGGGTCCAAGGAAGGTGAATCATAGGACTTTGGCTCAAAAAATCAAAAGTGACAACTCAGACTGCTCCCTGTACTTGAATTTTGATCAATTACCGGGAAAACTGGGGGTGCCCCATAGGTGTTGCACTTCCCAAGCCATTTTTATTTCAAAATCGATGTGAACTGTCTATTTTTTCGGCGGGATCTGTAGATTAGGGTCCAAGGAAGGTGAATCATAGGACCAGGGACTGGTAACGTTACTTTAGTTTAGTTTAGTTCCCGGGCGAATAACTAAACGAAAGGAGTAACGTTAGTCGCAGTAACAAAAGTACTAACAAAACTCGACTAACGTTAGTCCTAATATCAAAGGTAGTAACAAAACTCGACTAACGTTAGTCAAAATATCAATCAAGCAGGCGTCCGTTGCAGTTTTGTTACTACTTTTGTTACTGCGACTTACGTTAGTCGAGTTTTGTTTCCACTTTAGTTCCGGTATTATTGTGTTCCCGAGTAACGAAACGCAAGAAACGGAGTTTCGTTTCGTTACCGAGTTTTGCTATCAGTTCCTGGATTATACTTCTATTAGTTTTCAAGAAAATCTGCGTGATGAACATCAACCAAATCTTCAATGAACTTTCGCACTTCATTTCGCTGAAGTTTCGAAATTTATCCCTCATAAATCACTAGTATTAGTTATAACTGTGAACTGTGCAGGGTAAGTTAAAATGAAGATAGACACACGCGTGAGTTTGCCAGACGTGCAGAAGTAGTGGTGGATAAAAGGGGTGTCCTAGGGACGGGGCAGAGGGATGAAAAGCATTTACCGCACAATGGAGAGGGGCCCCTATTGTAATGCAGATTCCCCCTTTTGCCTAATATAAAGTGATCATCAGGGGCATCGCCAGACAATTCCCGAACGCACGTTAGCACCTAGTACGTACGTCTCTTGTACTTATACCGAGAACCCTATCGCATTTACGAATGAAAATGTAGAGTGAGGAAGAGAGGAATGGGGACTTTTTCACTCCCATTGCCAAAATCTATTCGCATGTGGGTATGTATCAGTCTTCATTCATTTATGCATATCACAGGGGGAAATAAATCGTGATTCATCCGCAATTTTCGAGCACTTGACGACCTAATTTTCACATCTTTTCGGAGTTGTAGGGAATATGAATAACATAGAAAAAGAAAAATCAAGCAGCAGCAGTGGCGAAAAAACGTGGAAATTTTGGAAAACATTCAATTATCTTTGTGGCACGAATTTTTCGACAGAAATTCCGCAGGAAACATTTCCCGATTTTCTTCTAAAATAACTAATCCGTAAATTTTTCCGATTCATGACTTTTTCTCATATTCAAAAATTAATTTCATTTATTTATTCATTCATTCCCGCTATCTGCATTCTACAAAATATTATTAATATGTTACAGCCATTGTGAAAATTTCTTTGGTTTCATTAGTTAGTCTTTTCCTTCAATAACAATATTCAATATGAATTATGATTACCTCCCAATCACATTCCACCAAATCACAAGTTACAGATTCCACTCGCTCATTCATTCATAACACTGCATCAAAACAGTCAAAAAATCTCCAATATCACTTGTCTCTCAATCTCATTCAATGAAAATAAATTTCCATAGAGAAAAATCTTCATTCATTTGTTCTTCAGTCATAATACGCTGAATAGAATTCTAGTATGATTTACATGTTCAATAAAGAAAAAAGATTTAAACATGACAATAGAAACTTGAAGACTGCGAGTTCGATTCCACTCGCAAATTCTCGAAGGAACAACGCCTTTACCACCTGAGTTTTCCATCAGAGAGGTTTTCCCGGAGCTCTAGTGCAACTGTGGTACATTGTAACCAGTTAGAGTTTAACTGCGAGGAAGTGTATGAAATATAACTGAGAAAAGACATGTGCCATCTGCCGTAGGGCAGTAAGGCAGGTGGCATTATGTTACAATCACTTTCATAAAAATTACGGCAGTTTCAGTAGAAAGAGGAAGGAATTTCCGTTGGAAAATGCCATGGTACCATCAGTTTTTGATCACTACCCACATGGAAACTTATATAGGAAACGAAATGTATGAAGGAATTTATGAAGTCTAATCGGAGATCATAGATTCAATGGAGTCCATAGGTATTATTACGTTTCATGTACTAAAGGTATGATTTTTATAGGTATGACCGCAACAAAAAGCGGAATGAATCAACATCATAATTTCTTCAGAATAAAGATTTTTATGAAAGAAACCTTTCATTGATTTCCTCCAAATTTTTTCGTACAGATGTATATTCCTAGAAAAAATTGTTTTTTTTTCACTCCGAATTATTTGCATTTAATTCATAAAAAATTATTGATTATTCTGGATATTTGCGAATTCCTAATTTTATTCTATGCAAGTACTTTTCAAGATAAAGCGAAAAGAATGAAGATACCGTGATTCTGAGAATCCATCAGCTTCATTATGGCTTGAGAAAGAAAATTTTTTCGTGAAAAAAAAAAGAATTTATGCACAATAAATGATGATAATGATGATAAAAGTGATGCATAAAAAATTTGCAAGGGAAATTAATAATGTGTTCGTACCTCTTATCCTTTGTAAAGATCACTCGTTGCTCTGAGTACTTCCCCTTTTGTACTGTGACAAGTTTCAAGTATAACTTTTATCATCTCCTCCGCCTACTCGCATAATCGAGTCATGATCCCTAAAATGGAATTTAATTTCATTCTCATAATTTTGTGCATAAAAGTTTCCCATAAATTTTTAACAAAGGTAACATTAGCAACATTTTTATGAAATTATTTATTCAATTCAAAATAAAATGTAATCCATTTGGATGAATGCATAGATAATATTTCATATTGAAGAATTATATTCATGCACGTTTAAATTTTTACGTCAAAACTATTGCGATGACAAAGCAAATTGGCTATCTTGCTGAGGTCAAACAATGGTAAGAAGTTTAAGAAAAATATAAGAGCCAAGAATTGGGGAAAGAAAAAAATAATGATAAAATTGGTTGAATGATAGAAGTTTTGTAGACAAGTAAGAGGAAGAAACGATAGCATTCGCTTTGGGATTCTCCTATCGAAATTAAATCTGACGTCAAGATGTCGCTGGTACGAACTGCCCCCTCATCCTTTTCCCCGCTTTATCCTTCAAAAAGCTGAAGAAAATATAAAACTGAAAGACTGGAAAAATGTGTTTCAATAAAGTTTCATGAAATATTTTAGCTTTCAAAATAAATTGAATTATTTTTTGGTAAATTTATTCAAAAATTTGAGTAATCTTTCTTTCCAATCAGAATAAAATACAAAATAAACGATAAATCGTCGAAAATTCCGTTACGATATTTTTTTACCTCCCTCCTTTACAATATTGCTATGAGAAATTATTTATTTATGTATTCAAGAATATCTTTGAGATTTAAAGCTACCACCTGAAAATATATAGGTTAGATAACCTATATTTTGGTTGCACGTATAGCTTTGATCTATCGTTAAATTTATGATGAACATCAGAATGTATGTGCCACTGGTTTGCTTTGGACTAGACCCCGGGTCGATGAAAATAATGAAAAGAAAAGGAAAAATAGTGGAAGAAAGAAAAAAAAACGTCACTACTGATTTTACAAAGGAGAATACAGAACTCTGGATGAAACTGGTGAGACGTTTTCTGCTGTACGAAGAAAGAAGATGGAGGATGGGAGAGCTGATAGTCATCAGTATTCTGGGCTGTTGCCACCAGCGGGGTCACGTTAGGAGAGGAAATATAAGTAAGGTAAGGAAAGAAGTGAGAGAAGGAGAGAGAGATGGTTGGACTCACAAGATTTCTTGGAGATTCTTCATGGTGCTACAGGATGTCCTGGATCCTGGCAAACTGACCCTACGTGATCGGGCTCCTTCATGTGCCATTCTGACTTCCGATTTCCTCTGGTCAATGTGAATTCACGATGATTCTGGTCTTTTACGGGGTATATATATGTGGGGATGGGCAAAAAGGAAGATCTTGAATGACAAATTTTCTCTCATCAACAATTTGTTGATTTTTTTTTTGTGACCAAGAAAATTCGTTTCTGGCCTGAATTATGAATTAGTCATGGATATTCTGAGTTTGAGGCGTTAAACCACTGTAGCGGCTTCAAAAAATCGTTTCTTGGATATTTTTTGGGTGGAAAAAGGAAATAAAATAATCATATTTGAGAAAGTCATTGAACGTATACTTAGGTCTTGAAAAAAATTCATCGAAAAATAAAAAAATTACAACACTCGAGTCATTCTCGCGAGGCTCCTCATATTCATGGCGCTCGGCAGTACAAATTATGTAACTGCTGCGAATTTCAATCTGGAAAAAAATTGGGTCAATTAACATACTCATACACGAAGAATAAAAAATCGTTTCGGAAATGAGTTTCACTCATATTTAATGGAATTTGGTTCCATGCAGTTATTTTCTCCATTGCAGAAAATCCCTTTGAATACATCAATTATGAAGTATAACAAGCTGAAGAAAATTACAATATCATGCAAAGTTCGGGACATGTTTTGAAACGAGACGATTAAATCAGAAGTTTTTGATGATGAAGTGATTTTTTCCCGAACAATTGGAAAACATTCTGCAGTAGGAAGATTGAAGATTTCACGTTATATCTATGGATAATTTTTCAAGCGAATCAATTAATTCTTAGAAACTAAAAAAAATCAATGGAAGGAAAGGAAACCATGCTAATTCTTTCAGGAATATTTGGAAAGACTCCAACAAAAATGTAGATATTCTTCTTACAAATCTGTATTTCATAGATTCAAATGGGAAATTAAGTTAATGGCAGAATTTTTTTTTCGAGAAAAATTGGAATAATTTTCTGCCAAAATTCATTTGAGCATAGTAATTTTTTTTTTCTCATTGCAGCTAGGAAATTACGATGGAGACTTAAGAGATATCAATTTCCATGTGATTGTGGAGTATTTAAATGAAAGTGCTCAACGTTCGACAGACAACAGGTAATACTTTGTTGATAACTAATGTTTGCATTCACTTATCGAAAATCATGGTGTTGACCATAACTGTAATGATAATCTTTTGGTGTATCGAAAGCAAACTTTGTGATGAGCTGATGAGCTTCAGAAGTAATTGATAATTAAATGGAGAATTGATTATGAGTGAATCTCATACTGGGATGCATTCAGATTAATAAAATATTTGAGATTACATGAAGAGTATATATGTATATGAATATACGACGGAGTTTCCCTACTGTCAACATGAAATATTCAATTTCCGTTGGATGAAGGAGTGGTATTATCCTTTAATTTATCTAATGAACATGTGAAATGACAATTTTATTAATTATTGGCATTTCAGGATCATTAATTCTTCAATTAAATATAAAATTGAAGAAATCGTGGAACAAATGAACTCTCAAGTGAGCAAATATTTTCTTATAAATGTAAATTCAATCGCCTATATAATCAGTTTTGCGTGTGTCACTCGCTGACTCTTGGGACTGTGATCTCGAAGTGAAATTCACTATTTACCTCAGCACGAATAGAGCGCAGTGGGAAATCAAACGGCTTGCTTCAATTTTTCGTGTAGTCTAACCTTAACGGAGGATGTTTTTCATCCTAACTATATCTATATATGAGGGAATTCAATGGTGCCATAGAGCGAGAATGAGAGAAAAAAAATTGAAGGGTAGGAATTGGGAGAAAAATGAAAAAAATGAAGAAATATATAGATGAGCTCATAGAGTCGTTTATTGCCTCTCAATCAAGTGAGAAAAGGGCGAAAAATCATCTGGGAGAGATGAAATTTTCATTTCAAAGCTTGTGATTTTGCTCTATCGGATTTATTTGAGATTCCACGAGATTATAAAACTCTGATGAAGAATTATGGTTTTTTTTTGCGGAGTGGAAAATTTCATGAAAACATCTTCAGAAAATTGAGAAGATACTGCAGCATTTCTACATTGCTGTCCCTCTCTTGGCATCAATTTGGTAAGTATTCAGTCGTCATTGGACTCTCACCGAGTACGCATCTTTTTTGCGTTTATCAACTGGACCGTTCGCTACACCAACGGTTTCTCATTGAAACAATGTAGTTCTTTTCGCGATTCAACGCTTACAATTTGTTAATTAGTATTTTCGATAATTTTGGCTCCTTGTGATTTTAACAATTCAGACATTCAACAAGCAATTAAAGTGTATTAACTCGTCTCTTTCAACATATTAATCACGTGGACAATTCATTTATGTAAATTGACTAAGTCGTGCATTAACGATTAATAGGAGTTATTCATTGACAAATTCAACGTCTCACCATTATTTGACTCACTTCTACTTCCTTCACCTAACCACCCTGATCCACGTTCAGAAGTAAAATGTAGAGGAAAATCAGCAGGTTTCTGAACAACGAGAATTTCTCTATCCCCCATAAAGTTTACTATATTTTCCGAAAGCTGAAGGAAGAAAAACTCAATAATATAAAAATGGTTTAACTCTTCTATCATTTCCTGAATATTTGAGTAAACATCACTTTCACAGCAGATGAACGAAATTCCCCCTATCACCCATACGAACTGAGACATTCCGTAAAAATGATAACAATGAGACGATTGCGAAGACAACGCAAATGAGAATGTTTTACTTGGTGCACGCCTCTACCGTAACTCTCAATAGATCCCACGGATTACTATCTTTCCTCTTCTCTCTTGTTGCAATTCGCTCTCCTCTTGTATCGTGGAATTCCTGCTGATGAATTTTCCATTGAATAAACGAATCTGCAGTGAATTTGAGTGAAAATATTTACGGTAATGCCTCAGTTCCCACAGTGGTCAAACTGTCTGACCAGTAGCCACATTATGAGTTGTGTCACCATTAGCAACTCTTTTACAGTTGTACAGTTTTTTGTTTTGTTTATACCCACAAGTTGATGATAGTTTTCCAAGAGTAACTTAGAGCCTCACCGCAAGTGTTCCAACATAACAACGACAAACCCAGTGGATCTCTACGGGAGGTGACACATTTCCTGGTTTCCCGCAGTGAACGGTTTACGGGAGCTTTTAGTTTATGATTCATATACCTGGAAAAATGCATTCTCTCACATATATATATATATATATTATTTTTTTCAAATAAACGGATAATACACCAACAATAAATCCATGTGTTTTATAAATAAAAATGTATTATTTCATCATCGTGGTGGAAAAAATGAACAAAAAAAAATTGTATCATAAAGTATTACTGCGGTGTAATGCAGTTTATTTTTAATAAAAAAAAAAGTCTTACTGATTCTTGCAGTTAAAGCTTACTTTTGTCTCATTTTCCCAACAACAAATTCAACTTTCCAACTGAAAACCATGTGCCTTCTACTTTAGTACCACTGGTTTCTTACAATTTTCCAGTCAAGTTTTCTTTTCCGTTTGAGTATATTTCTGGTCTAGCAAAGCGCATATTCATGCATTTCCGCAAATTAAACAGGTACCGAGTTTTTATCATGTTCACTTGGAAAAGGTAAAATAAAAGAATGTTGTACCACGAGTCTCAAGTGGTAGGACAAAACATAACCTCCCTTTCCCACTCTCTTCTCGTTGGAAAACTCTAGTTTTTCCTGCCTTTTTTCTTCCGTTTCATAGTCACTAACCCTGGGAAATAGCGTTGAAAAACTTGGAATTAGCTCGAGAATAGAAACTTTCGCACACTCATATACACAAATGAAATGAATGAGGAAAGATGAAAATATACACTCGTAAGTTCACGGTGAATTGAGGGTTAGTATAATATAGTTTTACAGAGAATTTTTTTTTTACTCTGATTCACTCCTCGCTTCTTTTTTCCCCCTTGAGATCATTAACATTGGGGAAAAAAATTCATCACCCTCTTCAGTTCATCATATCGTAACATTTTAATGGCTAGACTTGTACTTTTTTTTTACGATTGAAGTAGAATTTATGATAAATTTTAGATAAGTTACGCATAAAATCAGGTAGAAAGAATTCCTTAGGCCAATACTGGCCCAGCAATCAGTGCCAATGCTCGAGTATTGGTACCCATTGCTCAACCAGGGCTGGCCCAATATCTTTTTGACATTGGGACGATCATACCAGCCTAACACTGTTTGTCGGACAGTGGCCCAGCCTCGATAATGAACCTTGGGTGCTACATTATCCCAATGTTTTGCCAACGTTTGTTTGCATTGTATTGATAGAAGGAATTGAGTTGTGAATGAAAATTTAGAATATGAGTTTTTATTCAGAACTTGTCCCAGAAGTGAGGAATCAATATCCTACACCAATAAGTATTGAAGAATGTCTACAATCAGTTTGAATCCTTTCTATTCAATGAGATAATGAAACATCAATAATTTTCGTTCATTTTAAAATGAAAAAAACATTCATGTATTCTGCATTTTCTCCAGAATGAGATACAAAGTGATGAACGAAGTAGGATTGAATATTCAGTACTGAATGTGAGACAAAGCCAGGAATTCTAACTTTGATCTCTGAATTTGATCAGAAAGTGCTCATCTGGCCAGAGCAGATGAGTGGTAGACTGGGAAGAAGCTAGAATAGCCGCTGCTAACAGCGAGAATCATCTAACTTCCAGAACTTCTTCACTTATCTTCCCGAAGAATGACTCGTTTCTACTACTTCGGCCCGTGAATTTTCCGACAGTGAAGTAATTTTCCAACATTTTTATCTCTGCATAGTTCGAGTGATAGAACAACGGTTCAGCAACCCAAAGTCTGTGGATCCAAACTTCTCTCAAGTGCATCCAAATTATTCCTAAAATTTAATTCTTCAACAATTATTCAATTCTCAGTCTAGTAGTTGATGAATACGAATATGAGGCTGATTTATTACTGCAATTCAACCAACGATTCATTCGGTGGTTGTAGTATCTCGTTTGAATCATGCAGTGTTCACACACTAGATAGCGTTCCGAATGAGTAAGAGAGAGAAAGAACATATAAAAAGTACAGTTTTCATAGTTATTCACTAATTGCTGCTATGACATGCTCGGAAGCTGCATTTTCAAGAGTTTAGAATGTTTCATACATCATTTTTTATCATTTCCTTCTTCTTAAATCCGAATCGGAACGGTCAATTTTGTAGAATCTGATGAAAAGTAGGATTTTCCATAAGGTTCAATATCAAACTCGTGAAATTTCAAGTGTCTATATCTTTTGACTCGTTCTCGCTAGCCCTTCAAAAATTTAACTGCATTATCATCTATGAATGTGCCAAATTGTAGAATTTTCGAATCGGTCAATTGAGTACCAGCGGTACTACTTTAATTCACCTCAGAAGGCACAAATATTCGTTATTTCGACGATGACCTGTTACAGTTCTCCCAGTGTCCATCGAACCGTAAATCTGTAATTGCGTTCCGCTCAATTTCCTTCAATACTCATAATTAAATGATTGAATTGTACCACAAATTACGTAAATATTGAGATTAAATAAGAACGATGGAATTAACGAAAGTAAAGAAAGATTATCAAATGGTCAATCGTTCGTGCATGACCTCGGTTCTTGTATATACTGTTGTAACGTTGAGGCTATACCAAGAGAATGAAGGATGTGAATGTGGACAAGAGCAGGAACGTTATCGGACGTTCGTTACGATGGTTAACGTATCGTGGTCACGTGTACGTGAATGGCCTGACGATGAAGGAGCTTGGGTTGGTATATCCGTTGGCCCGTTCATCCATGATCTGATTCGTGCAGGGTTTCTGAACCCTCCAAACCCATCGTTTGATACGTAAGTCGAGCGAAATGCAAGACACTACAACAACAAGTATTTTCACATCAATCTATCCTTTTCTTTTTTATTTTATTGTTTCCTCTTATTTTTCCTTTTTCCGTTACTCTCCGATTTTTATATATATCTACTATCATTCGGAAAATAGATAAAAAAAAACAATGCTGCCAATGCAACAAATGTTTTCTTCACGCACGGCTGAATCTCCTTTCAAGTCATTCAGAAAAAGTCAGTGAGCAGTCACTAATGAAAACGTGTGATCAACTTTATGTTCTCAGTGTTTCGAGGAGAGAGAGAGGGGAAAAAAAGATACGTGAAAGAATTTCCTGTTTCATTGAACACTGAGGATAATCTTCAAACATTTTTTATCAGCAGGATTTTTTGTTTTTATTTTTTTCACTCAGATAATAGACGGGGATAAGAGTTCGATAGGAGATTTTTCTTTAGTTCATCATGCTGTTCAATAATTTTCAAGTGCTTTTGAATGTTTTTCTCATCGGTGATTGAGAGAATTCATACAAAATTTGATTGAATCCCCGTCAATTTTAAAATGGATTGCATTTTATGTTTTGTATTATTTTCTTTTTTTTCAATAATTTTGATTGGAAGTATGTATAGATAAAATAAAGAAAGAAAATATGACAATAGTTTCCCTTCGGTTACTTGTCTAAATCAATCCGGTGTTTTTCCAACGGATACGTCAAGTTTTCTTCATAGAATATAACGCTAGAAACGATTGGAAGGAAGCAGAAGATGGAAAGAAAAAAAAAGAAAGAGAAGAGTGAGGAGAAAGAGGGAAAAATCGAGGCGCGACATTGAAGTGGAAAGAAACTTTGACGATCTTTTCTCATGGATTCTCTTTGGTGAAATATTGAATCGACCGTGGGAGAAATTTTCTTTTTCATTTGTTTTTACAGTAGCTATGGCGTACGCTGAGGAATGGATTTCGCTTCGATTTCTGGGATTTTTTTTCTTTTTTTTTCATACATTAAATAGAGTTTCAAGAAGTGTACTGAGACAAAAGAAATGAAAAACTTTGAAGAAAAAAAAATTATAGAAATAAAACACGCTTCAATACTGTACAAAGTTTGACACTTGTTAGTTTGCTTCATTGGATGCAGCTTGACACTGTACAATGAAACAATTTCTCATTGTTTCTTATTATTTTATTTATTGGGAAAATGAATGGCACTGGTATATGCCCCATAAATGCCAGGATCAAGTAATCTTCAATTGTGACAGTGTCATTCTTTCTAGTATCATTTATTCATTTTATTTGATAAATTTCTGAATCAATCATTTTGCAGCAGAAAATCATTAGAAGAATAATATACTCTCTTGAAGAAAAGAAAATTCTCAGAAGCTAAAAAAAATTAGTTCTGGCACTCGTTCTCCAGCTTCTTCAAAAATCCTAAAAGGAGCAATGAGAATCGCAACAGTTATATCTTTCAGATTAGCAGCAGTCAACGAGAGATCTCCAGGCGGTCACCGAAGTTAAGCAACATTGGATGTGATCAGTACTTGGATGGGTGACCGCCTGTACTATCTCGAGAACTACTAGACCGAATTCTTTTTCTTTTAATTCATTTCATTAAAAAAACATTACAATAACCGTTCTGGGGAACTATTTTTAATTATAGAATTGACCGCGAAATCAATCAAAAACGCGAATCTAGGGGAAAAGATATAAAGGGTGGGGATGGAGGAGAATTTGAAGGAAATTTCAAATCTCTTTGAACTTACAAAGTGGAAGAAAGGCACATTTCGGCCGTTCTGTAGGTTCAAAGTAAGTTGAAAATACACGGCGGCCCTACGCCGTTCAACTTCCTTTCGCTCTCATTCAATCTGCAATCTTCGTAGATCGAAACCGACGTTGAAATAATCTAAAAATTTTAACTCAAGATATCGGTAATAGTTGACAACACACTCACTACAGGCAAATGAAGGGCTAAAAGAAAAATCCTACTGAGGATTCAACTAATTCCTCTATTGTTAAAAAATATAGAATATTCTCCGTTCACGTAAAAAATCGAATTTCCATCTTTTGTTTAAAACATTAATCGGCTTTTCATATACTAAAACATAGTCCACAAATCCATCCACCGGACTCCCATTTTATTTGTCTTTTTTCCTTTTCCCTTTTTATTTTCCATTAGCGAGTACTCGTTATACATGAACAATTGAAAACAAAAGAGAAACATCAATGTCGATTTTTTTTTAAACATAGCTTTGAAACCAGATTTTTCTATTCAAAAATTTATCGCAACAACGAGATGTCGATGTTACTTTAATGCCGCTCGAGTTGAATTCCATAGAATCATGCAACCGATAGTGATGAAATGCACAATGTTATTCGCAATATGAATTTTGTAATTCATCATTGTTTTGGTGCTTCGAGTTTTTGTACAAATTAGAGTGACTGATAATTATTTCGTATATTGCATCATTAGCGATTTATGATTGTACGTTTTTTTCCCCCTTTTTTTTCTATTCAGTCGCGTATTTTTTCTCTCCACTATCATTTATTTACTTATATATATCAATGTTACACAGTAATCAATAATTTCAAATGTTTACACTGAACAAATACATAATGGCGTTTAACTCACAAACCAATCTAGTTCATCACCTCATTACAACTTGTTTCTGGTACAGCTATTTTCCACTCACCGAGGCCACCAATGTAGACATGTTTTTATTTATTTTTGTTTTTTTTCCAGCTACATTTATTGGATTCTACAACGAGAATTGCTGCACACGAGGAGAATTTTTCAATTAAAATTACTCGTAACTACTTTTGCCATTTTTATTGTTCATTCTTCAGAAACGAAATAGTGAATTTTTCTCTGACATTTTTTCCAATTGAAATAGAAAAGAGTGATTTTTCGCAAAATTGGAACTTTTTCTAGAATTGATGGTACTTTTTTCACTAAAAAAAAAATATTTTCAGTTAAAATGAAAAATTTTCAGTCAAATGCACTTTATCATTATCAATCGCTTGTTGACATTAATTTACCACACGCAATGCCAATAAAAATTTAATCTTGAGAAATAGAATTTTCCTCTCATAATAACGGAGATTTCCTTGATACACTTATTTTAGAAGTACTTCTGTGAATTTTCTGAAGTGTTTTCCAACCACCAGCAAGGCTGAGTTGATAAGAAAGCGATATAAATAGTGAGTGCAGTGGAACAATTGATATCAGTTAACAATAAATTATCAACAAATATCCACGGGAAATTGACAACTGTTGAAGAAAAATCAATCAAAATGAAATTCATAATTATTTGTCTTTCGTTAGTTGCTCTGAGTGCTGCAGCAAATTTGCAAGCTGGTGAACGTGAAGAGGGCGATGTACTCGTAGCATCTAGACGTCTGGCGCGTGTAAGTAATTGAAGAATCGTATAATTAATAATTAAATCATCTCAAGCAATTGTTAATACTAACGGAAATCGATATTTGCAGCCTGCTGTACCGGGTAAACCAATGGTCGCACAGTCAGGATTCAATGCAGAGGGTACAATCACATCTGTGAGTGCTGTTAATGCTCCTGGATCAAATGCCAATGTTGCAATCGTCAAAGGTGGACCAGGAACATCGAGTGTCGTTGTAGTTGCAATCAGTGAGCCTGGATCTGGAATGGATGTACAGCTCGACATTTACGCAAAACCACCAAGCTCAACTCCGTCTGTTTAAATATTTACATGCAATTGGATATATGATTGACGATCATTGTTAGTATTGAAAATGTCTATTAACTTGAAATAAATAACATTGCAAATTAATCGGATTTTTGATCATTAACCTTTATCCACTTTTCCCATTTCCTTTTTAATTCCCGATTTCTCTTTTAAATTTTTAATTTTGTGAAAAAAGGAACAAGTGATCATTCACTCTATGCATCTAAAATTTTCCAGGAGAATTAAAAATCTGTCTATCATCTATATTAATATTCAATGCCACAGAAGGAACTCCATTATATTTACACAAAATATGAAATTTAGAGCCACCAAGAGTTTTAATAATCACTTGTTCGAAATTCAAAATGTCTGAACAGTGTATCATTTCGTAAAAAATAGCACAACAATCAAGTTCATCAGTGTGACAGATAGGTCAAAGGCCTAAGAAAGCTCTAGAAATGAGTATTCTTGGGCTTCTCCAGTCCTCAGACCTCTCTCAGAGTGATTACATAAGTCTCAAACACGAAGAGAAGCGTTCAATTCCATTCGATTGAAATTTTGCCTTGAATTTTCAAACGAGTATTATCACTCACTTCAAAGTTAACTTTATCAATACCAAAATTAATCCTTTCTTTCATCATCGAATGCCCACAATCCAAATACTCCTGAATAATTCCAAATATTTTGGGTTTCCCAAAATTCACTAATACCAGAGTTGACTGAGGATTTATCATGTGAATCAAACAGAGCATCAAATAGAATTAGTAATTGCATATTCCTCTGAGTGAATCAGTTGATAAGTGTCTACGTCCATTAACAGTAACGCAAATCTTCGTACAGTAGTAAAGCTTCTCATCAATAAGCCCATAAGACAGTAGTACAGTATTCTGGATTTGTAAGGACAGAGGACAGAAACATGGAAAATCAGTGATAATGCATTATCTATATAGATGTATATATAAGGTATTATTGCACATAGCGATAGATGCAATAATTGCGACAATCTCCTCCATTTCTCATTCTATCGTACAGTCCACATGACACGTACTGTGCCGCGTGTGTATGCTTGGGAACCGTGAAATTATACGCCTCATGCGTTAACCTTCCCATTCCACTATTTCATCCCACTCTTCCTACTCCTGTTGGCTCCTACGTTTCAAGTTATATATACATATACGTATGGTACCAAAACCATAGGACAGTGAAAGCATTCAGCAATGTGCGTAGTTACTGGTGATGGCTGTTTCTGGTTTGGTACTAACACTGGAGCTTCCATTTTGTACTATCTCACGATTTAGTACGATTAATGAGAATTTGGTTGAATTTCGGTGCAAT
Source organism: Aleiodes alternator (assembly GCA_963921955.1). Lineage (NCBI taxonomy): Eukaryota > Metazoa > Arthropoda > Insecta > Hymenoptera > Braconidae > Aleiodes > Aleiodes alternator. The sequence goes on along the minus strand of OY998109.1, from coordinate 5,941,440 downwards.
TGAAATATTTACATGAAATTTTGGCTTAACTGAAGTTGTAAATATGTATCAGATAAATTCAATACTATTGGATTCCATTTAATTTTCCACCACGAATGATAAAATAGTCTTTCTGTTATTGTTTGCTGGATTAAATTTTGAGGTTTTTTCTTCTTTTTTTAACTTTTAGAAGTGAATCAATAGTGGGAATTTCTGGGGATTTCTGTGGTAACGTTATGGCCACCAGAAATTTTGAGACTGGTTGATTACTTTTTTTTTGTCGTCTGCAATCTGGTTCTCAATATGATTCATTATTTTTTTATGTCTCAGGGGAGATTTAGAGGAGGATTATTGTGTTAATGAGGATTTCTTGTATTTTTTTTTTGTTCGGTAGATTTTAGCTTCACTGATTATCGGTTTTGGTGGACCAAATTCGGTAATATTGGATGGGATTTCGGTTCTTTTCAGTTGGAGACATATTGTACTTAGAGTTATATGAGAATTAATCTTCTCGCAATTTTTTTTCTGATAATTTTAATCCTTAACATGCATTTCATGCTTACCTCTGTTTCTCAGGTTATAATTCTTCAATATTTGGGGATTAATTCAATATTATTGAGGAAAAAGACAGCTTTCATATTCACTCCCAATGGAATTTCATTGAAAAATTTTTACAAATTTGAATTTGCACAAATTTTTCGTCTACTCTTAGTTGGATAATTTACGAATCTTATTACACGGAACATGATTATAATGTTAACTTATATCTTCTTTATAAATAAATGATAATGAAAATGCTCTAAACATTTCCTTCTTCATTTGCTAATTTTTAGAAGATAATACCCCAATTAATGATTCTCCTATTATGGAATTTCTTATTAAATAATTAGGAAACATCGCATGAACTCCAAGTTGTAATCCTTGAAATACTTGCGATGCTGAAGATATCAGCCCTAGACCACTACTCATTCCTTCATCCTTGGGTATGTATCCTAAAAATGAACAGCCAACAGGTCGGATGTTGCGGATAGTAGAAGTTTGTTAGAGGTACTCGAAAACCTCTTTCTAGATAGTGGTGCCTCAAGACCTTCAAAACTATTGGATATTTCCCGATAGTTTAGTTGCGTAACAGCCAGAGGAAGAAGTTTTGCAGATGAAAAATCTCAAGCAAGCGAATTTGTGGAAAAGTTATCTCGGCCGTTGCAACACGAAGATATTCAAGGTGAATATGCAGTTAATTTTGACGATTGAGGAATTGTGTCGAATTATTCTCCCACCCATTAATATTTATTCATCACAATTTCGCGCATTCAACTGTTAGCCTCGATTTTTCTTCATTTTCTGAGGAATTTGCATCTAGGAAAAAAATTTTGCTAAATCAGTAAAAATGGGAGAGACTGGAACGAAATAGCCCACAAACATCTTTCGAAGTGAAGGACTTCCCGAAAAAATTTGCAAATGTAGAGTAATCTTTAAAATAAAAACTGAGTGATGGGGGCCTTGTGTTTCGGCGGCTCCACTAAACTCATGATGACTCATGTCGTCTCGCGTCGCCTGGATGTGTGACGTTCGATGACGAATTAAGAGTGCGGTTTGGAGAGAATAGAAATGAGGTCTGTCCTGGAGTACCGCTCTCACTATGTACTCAACTACTTATTTTTATTAAACCTCAATTTCTTCAATTAAACAATAGAATGAAATCATTTATGCCATCCTGAAACACCCCTAACACAAAGATGCTGCAATATATCGGTACCATAGCAACAAAAAAACAGAAGTGTTGTGATCATGGATAGTACTTACACCCCTTTGTTTCTAAGGTAATATCTACTTGGTGAGGTACTTTTATTGAAATTTTCTTTTTCAACATTCCAAAGTTAACACAGTTGTGTCTTAACATTTGACTGTCAAAGTAAACAGAGTGTCTTATTCAATTTTCGTAAATCATATGCTGCAAAAAAATCAAATTATTTCATACAAAAAAATCAAATTATTTCATACAAAAAAATCCAATTATTTCATACAAAAAATATTTTACAAATAGTATGCATTTGTTTTGTGCAAAAAAAATATTCAGAGAATAGAAATGTAACTTCTGATGATTTTCTATATTTTTTTCTATTCTGGCGCAGGATCTGTTAACTTCGATATGTTTCAAATGACCTAAATGCATTTTTTCTAACACCAAAAATAAAGTTATTTTTATTTCAATAATTTCTGCATATCACGAGAATTTTTAGCATGTTCATAGAGCAAGGTACATGTTTAAATAACTTACGCCAAAAAAACCCCGTCAAAGAAACCTCGACAAAAAACTTAAAAAAAAAATATCAAGAGAAAAATTTCAACAAAAAAAAATCAACAATTGATTATAGTATAGTTTAATTACTATTATTATCATCATGATTATTTTAATTTTTTAATTGACTCACAAACAGAATTATGATGCTTTTCCAGGACATCCCACGTGGGAGAAAAGGCACATGCTCTGAATAATTGTATTTCAATCGATTCACATGATATAATTTTATTGTACATTCTTTGAAATCTGCATTCATTATGGAGTAAATTACGATTAATATAATCAACCGAAAGGAAAATTTCATTTCAGGAATTATAAAATTTCCGATAATTCATTAATTACGGAGTGATTGGAATCGTGTGATCGTTTAGCTACTGGTCCATCTACTTTGCCTATTGCAGTTGTATCGAGCTTCGAGCCCTGGAGATTATTGAGTAAAAAAAGTTCTTCATTTCACTCAGAATTAAAAAAGTTTCATCAAAACTAATCACGAAATATAATGCGGTATTCTATTGGATAACATACTTTATGATAATGTAATTGAAATATTAGGATCAAAAATTCAATGCAGCATTTAGGCTGTATACAAAAATGTATTTACTTTTCAATAGCACCATCAAATTATTTCACAACAAATAAATAGTAAAAGGTATTTCCAACAAAATTATGGAACAGTGTTTCAAAACTCATGTACTTCCATTAACAGTGGCTCTTTACAGTACCATTGCAAATGAGTTTATGAACACATTTGCGTATGAATTAACTGCTAACACAAGTCATACATATGTAAACTGTAATACCCATTGTGTACGAGAAATCCCATGAGTTTATCATTTTTCTTCTGCACCATCAGCATTAATATCGATTTGTTCGTTCAGTTTATTCTCACTAAGTCGAAATACATAATTATTTGAAGAGAACTTTATAGGAGTACGGATTCATGAAATGTTTATCATTGGATTTACCTCTCATTATCAGTCTATGAAGTTTTACATAATTATTTAATGCTTTTAATGTTTAAATATTGAAGCATTTTCCATGTGTTTTCGTTTATTTTTCTCTTCTGAATTTATCAGTGAAAAATTCGCATGAATTATAGAAAACGTACTCTCATCGAAGAATTTCAATGAGATCGAAGAAAAAAAAAGCAATAAATGCGTCACTTCATCTTGAATTTTTGAATCATAGCTGAAGGAATTATTATTAATAAATAATGATAATTGACATATTGTTTTAGTTTAATGTACTTTTTTGGAAACAAAAATGATTAAAATTGGAGTAAAGGGAGGGAACGACGCTGAAAAATTTATTAAAAAATACTAATTAATTGTAAAATAAACGCCGTTTCACCTGCTTCATTGAGGCTTCCTCAGGTTCTGAAAACCATAATAATACTAACTTCAAAGTTAGAATTAGAGTTGAAATTGAAAATCAAAATTAAAATACTGACTAATATGCACGTTATTCAATAGAACGTTACTAACAATAGTTTTTTTCCTATCTTTCCCTACTTATTTTTCTTATTTTCAATTTTGAATTGAATTTTAATTTTGAATTTGTATTATTATGGTTTCCAAAACCTGAGGAAGCCTCAATAAAGCAGGCGAAAGGTCGTCCATTCAAATAAATTAGTATTGTTAAATCAGTTTGTTCCAACATCCAATGATCCCTCCACAATAATTTATAAACATGGCAATAAAAAAAACGATTGATCCCAGATATTTCTTAAGTGGCCATGTAACTTATCATCAGAGTAAAATCTTTGATCCAATTTTTTTCTGTAAAGAATGAATATTCTGCAGAAAGCAAATTCTTACAGGCTCCATAACAATGTTGTACAGCATGTAAGAATTTGTGTTTTCTAAAATATTCATTCTACACCGAAAAAATTGGATTAAAATGTTTATTCTGATGATAAGTTACACAGCCACTTAATGCAAGGAATCTTTACATTTATATGATTTCCATCCGGAAAAAAACTACTATCCATTCATTTAATTTCAAGCAAATCAAAAAAGGGCCTTCACCTCAACTTTTTAGCGTTTTTGAGACGATTCAATTACTATGAATCACTGCTCGAAGTAGTTGTGGACGAATTTCGGGATCTCTGACAAAAATGTAGATAAAACGAAGATAATCTTGAAATCACAATACACTGCCTGTGCACTTTATCTATGATCCATAATATTTGTTCCTCACATATTTGTTAGACAAATGAGCAAAGTTTGCTGTGAAAATTTCATATCAAATCTCTAGACATATATAATAATTTAAGTTTCCCCCCTCTAACATGTTATATCATATGGAAAGCACCTTTGAAAGCCTATGTACGTTCAAGTTTTCTCTGTACAGTTTGTTTGATGTTATTATTCAAATAGAAATGAATGTCACGGTTGAAAATACATCAGTAGTTCGAATGGAAATTAATATATTTTTCATTGCTCCCAAAATAACCAGTATTATCAATGAATATTTAACATTTTCATGAATATTAAATAAGTTAAATCTACTGAAATTGTGTGGATTTCAATAAAATTTCAGTCATGAATAAATTATTAAATCCTTTTGAATCAATAACAATTATTGCAAAATTATAATCATTTAACTTTCTTTTTTTTCCGTTTGACAAAAATGATTAATGCGGAAATTTACGCAATTTAACGTATTGTGTATTTAATGAATCATTAATAGTAATAATTAAAATTGTACGGTAGAATAAACACGATAGTTAAATCAAGATGTGTAAAAATTGTCGATTCTTTTTATTCATCATTTAAATTTTTTTATTCTATTTCTTTCATTCCATGTATTCTATCTGTCTACATTCAATAAACGTCTGTTTTTATTATTATTCTGTTTCACTAACGAAGATATTTGAGGCGTAAAATTGTTGTATGCCAGTGAAAAATTCATTTCCGTCACACAAGTGAATTATCAATATGTTCCTTTTTTTTAAATAAAATTTTTATTCTCCCATTTTTTCATTTCTTACTCCATTCGATTTTTTTCACACTAAAATTTTTCCTCGAATTTGCAGTATCATATTATTTTCAATTCATCAAGCATAAAGTTTTTAATCACAAAATTTATGCTTTCACGTAGATTTTCATGAAGCATTATCACATTAATTAATTGAGTTCATAATTTTCGAATTTATAATTTGATGAAAGGGTAGAAAAAGTTTTCTCCTGACATGATGCAAAACTTTAGAATTCACAAATGTGAGTAATGGATCATTGTTAACAGATTTTGAATTTTCCAGAAGGGAATACAATCACAATATATATAATTTACATCACCACAGTGATGTAAAACGAAAGTTATAAAATTCGTTTATGGAGCAAAGGCTGAATTTGTTGTTAAACAGTTTTTCTCTTGTCCTCTCATTCATCTCTTGTTTCGGATAAAATCCTATGTGAATTTTCATGAATAATTAGCATACAGTACAGTATTTTACATGATCTTCATTCCCCGCGACTGATAAAAATTGAAATTCAAGAAAAAAAGGAATACTTCCTGCCGAAATTAAGAAAAAATTCAGCGCACAAAGAATGTTCAATTTTGAATTAATTACCTTTACATTTCACTGGATATTTTTCCTTCTTTTCCTTTTAGTTCTAGCATCTCCCATTAATGAATTTTCATCACAATTGAATTTCCGTTAATTTGATGTACTTTGAACTTTCAGCAATTTTTTTTAATTCACGACCAAAATCCCAGATTTATCATGAATCAAAATTAATACCTCAGTTAATTGCGAAGGTAAATTAATTTTGAACACGGTAATGAATTTTTTACTCCTAATTATTCAATAATGGAATCCAGATAAATTATTGGAAAATAATTAAAGTAATGTTTCCTCTGAATTTAGCAAATTTCGTATCTTTTGACATTACGTCCTCGGCTTTTCAAGAGACACACGTAAAAAAAAAGACTCTATATTCATTTATTTTAATTTCTTCAAAAACATGTAATAACGAAATGTGAACTTGAATTCTTTTGATTCTTACGGTTTTCTTTTCATGCCATGAAAGAAGAACCGCCACGAGGGCTGAACCCTTCCTTCTCTCTTTCCTTTTTACCTCACACATTACTTCTTTTATTTTTCATTATTTCTTCTTTTTCTTTTCTCTCGCGCTTCGAGATTGTTAACTCCAAGTGGGTAATCATACCCACCGGTTTCACGCCGCAGAGCGCCAAACACACATACACAAAGACGAGAAGAGAATTTGAGCTTTATACTGGGTGAAAAGATTACGTAGCACGGTATTGCGTAAGGTTAATTTATTTTTATAGTTCTTCAAATGAGATTTCTCTGGGCTGTAGTCTTAGTTTTTTATCTTTATGTATACATATATATAATATGTATATATCTATATATATATGCATACATATTTCAAAGGAATAAGGGTCCAAGAATTCCAGAAAATATGAAGCATGAAATACTCTTGGATTATTGAGATTTTTCAGAATGAAATTTTTTTCTAAATATTGCAGTGCATAATTCATTTCCATTGACACTATTTTATTCGTCAAAATTTCATTTCATTTTAATAATTTCTCATGGAAATTGTAAATTTTAATGGATGAATTTCACCAATAAACATTCACAATTGCCCAGAATTTTGCATTTGCTCTACATATTTTGTGGTGGACTACAGAATTTATATCCCCGAATTTTTTTTCGAGTCATAAATCACTAAAATTTATTTCAACACATTTTAACCAATTTTAGTGCAAATTCTTTGATTAAAAAAAAATGGGTAGTACATAAGACCGATTGAAGGGCCACCCGGTATGTACTCACATTATATATAAGAGTTGTGCATGCGTATAGACAGGCATATAATTACATGCCTTCAGTCCGCACCTCGAGAGTCTTGTTAGCGGAGCATCTTACGGAGAGCCCAAACACCTGCTTGATTGTTAATAATTTGCCAACTTCGACCATCTTGATTGTGTTAAGCCTTCAATCTTTCTTGTTTTTCATTTATTCGGGGTGTATAATTTTTCTCTTCCTTTATTTAATACAAATGAAACAACATTTTTGACATCTGCTGAACCGATGTACACGAAGACAGAGGAGAATGATGAAATATTATGGAGAAAATTTGATGAAATTTCGATACAAATGATTTTATAACCTCACGTCATTGCAATGCTCACTCATCATTGGTTGGAATTTGCCGCCTTGCGCCCTCTTTGGTCACCTCCAATCACACCGGTATGCTATTCAAAAGTCACCAATGAGGAGTGAGTAGTAGGCATGACAGTAAAGCTCCACTTATGTAACCTCCCCTTGTGTCAACTGACCCCATGTGTCAACTTTTTCGTTTCCCTTGTATCAATTTCTCCTCATTTGCTTCTTCCCCACTCTCAGCTCAGAGGTCTAGTGCGCAACTTATTGCGCATCAATACGTCAGTGTTCATAACCCCATTTTGCAAACTGCGCATGCGTCAAGACTCTCAGGTGGAAGATTGAGGAGAAGTTGAAACAAGGGAAGTGGCCTGGTCCTGACGAGTTGATACAAGGGGAGCTCTGCTGTACTTCTCTCCTATCACGATTATCGAAATTTGAATCGATACGCTGTTATCTACTTAATGGCGTCATCTTAGAAACGAACGGACGTAAGTACTTTATATAAGCACACTCGGAAATCTGTTTACGAAATTGATGCAGGAATCGTCTCATTTGTTCACGGATTTCATTTCGTCCACTAAAACAGATTCTCATACGTCGAGAAGAGCCCCTCAGGATTTCTCGTTTAAATTCCGCTTTCCTACTCTTACGCAAAGCAGTCTCTTTTGTCTAGGTCATTGCGCCGTGGAGTAGTTCTATATGGACAGTTCAATGCGTAGAATGTTGAAATATGTCAACGAGTACATTCGAAATGCCACGCTTCGTAACATAGTTCTGATTGGCCCATAATAGAATCAGAGAACTTCACCGAAAATGGGAACTTCATTGGAAGTTGACTGGAGTGTAAGAGATATAGCAAACGTTGTACAACGTCACAGTGAAGGGAAGTTTTCGTTCATATGTTACTATGCTATAGTGATTTTTCCGGAATGGATAGATTCCGAGTTGTACTTCTCTTCATGCTTCAATTTTTTCAGTAAAAAAATTTAGCACGAAAAATTTATTCATCCTTATGTAAGCTATACGATATTTTGAAGAAGCTCGTTGCAGAATGAAATCGAGTTATTCCATTTTACCACTTCACTGCCAAAGCCAATCGATCTCTATTATTCCTCGATGTCCACTTGTATAAATAAAACAGAAGAAAAAGTACTCAATCATCCTGGAATCAGAATTTTTTCCATTTTTTTCTCTATGAAAGAAGCACAAATTCGAATTACATTCGAGCTTCGTTGATATTTCCGAAAGCCAATTTCTAACTCCTTAATTGAGTTTTGTCCGATAGGGGAACAATTCAATGAAATGAATTTTTCGGGGGAAAATAAATTGATACCAGGTGTTGACATGAAATCCATGATGAAGAAATTTACAAATAAATTACTTCATATTATTCTTTTCTGCTTTTGTCAATGCAGAAAATCAACATTTCTGCATTGTATTCATTCAGATGAGAATGCAGACGATGTTACGTTATTTACTAATAACTAGTTTTCCATTTATTACATCTGAAACAATACTGAAATGAGATTATTCAATCTTTTACGTATTGACAAAATCCTCGCTGCTGATCTTCTTCTTTGCAATCCAATTAGATCTTCTTCTATTCGTTGTATTCTTCATCTCATCAAAAATGCCGAGCCAGGCAAAGGTGTACTCATAGCACTTACGCCTCTTGGTTTCTTAGGCGATTATATAATACTGAATAATGGAAATATACACTCGAATTATATTGGTGAATTTTGAAAAATAGAATAATTCCAAAATTCTTGATAATATCACAATGAAAGAAGTTCTAACCGGATCGAAAAATAGGTTATTTTTGTTTTTCCTCCGACCATCAGTATTTAAATTATTTTGTTGGTAATCGGCCATAGTGGTCACTCCAGAATTTAATAATTTAATATATTCAAATTAACTATCAAAGCACCAACGTTACCAACAAAATAACGAAAAATAGGTTGTTCTAAGTTGTGTTGATGTTGTCGTTCTCTTCAAATTTTTTTTCCTCGCATTTTTTTCATCGATTTCACAGGACAGTTTTGGTTGTCAAACTCATCACTGCTTTCTAGTGAATACCAAAGGTGTTTGCAAGCTGTCCACAGTTGCCACAGGGATTTGGACCATTGAGTCCGGTACAAAGGTTAATAACCATAAAAATATTTTATTACTTTATTACAATTTTCGTGGAGAAGACGAAAGTGGTTTTATCATAGAGTTTTTTCTTTTTTTGAACTTTTCCTTATCCTAAATTTCCTGGTTCTTGAAACCCTACACTAGCCTCACCAAAAACCAACACAATCACTTGAATATAAGTAAAAGCCTAAGGGCTCAGACTATGTGAATACTTGTCTAGCTGTAACTGTAAATAATAATGGATGGATATATCGGTCTACGGTTATAAAAAGGACAGTTTCTGGCGTAAAAGTTGTCGTATATCAATTAAAAATCGTAAAATTGAGAACATTCTGGGTCTTCATTCACTGTCATATTCCATTGGGTGCAAATCTATCACAGATTGAAGACAACTTAGGGAATACAAAATTTTATTACCGCTATTCAAAATATTTGTCAGTTTCAGAACAGTTTCAACAACTAAATGAAAGTTCAGAACGACTAATTTTCCGACTCGGGTACTCCTAAGGGTCAATTAAACTTAAAAAAAAATGTCTCATACGCTATCGTTTCATACAATAACGTCGAAATGAGGCATGGCTTCCATTAAATATTTTTCTGAGAAGCGTATAGATTACTGTTTTATAATTTGAATGATTATTCACCGTTAGCATACTATAAGGAATATACAGGATTTTTTCTAGAGAGATCTACTGGAAATCGATATTTTCACTTTTAAGTAGTACCGAAGAATTTAATTCTTGACATGATCGGAAATACGTGACTAATGCATTAAATACCTTAACATCAAATTCCTACTAATTAATTGACCTGTTGAAAATCAGCGGGCGTAAATTTTCCTTGATTAATTTCACTAGTGTATTGTGAATAATCATTCTCGTATAATCATACCCAGCAGTGTTTTCTACCCCGTTTTCTCTTCTCTCTATCTACCTTCACTTCGTACTATTAATTAATTCATTAGTCCTTCCAACAATTACGGCCGTCTTGTCTGAAATTCGAATGCACTGTAATTCCTTGTCTAATTATCCAGACGTTATTGCACGTCAACGAATCTCCTGCCTATTACGAATACAATTTCTATTCACATACTTTCACACAGACACACTAAGACTCTGAATTGTCCTTTAACAATTCACAAGTCTGACTAATCTTTTTTTTTTTACTTCTCCAAGGAATCACAAGTCACGTGGCAATTTAAACTTAATTACATAAGATTATCAACAAATTAATTGAAATAATGGATTTTTTTCTTATTGAAATCTATATTATTTCGCTTGCGTAATATTTGTCAATACAAATGGAGAATCGATGAATTTACGAGACTGAGAGTACATTAACCTTTCGCATGAAATCCCTCTTAAGGATCGATCATGTTATGGCATCCGTCATCGTTTGAAAGTACTCACTCTTGGTGCTTGTCGCTTTTTTTCTATTAGACACTTCATTTCATAACGCGTCCTTACACTCTTTCATCTACAAATGTCAATACAATGATGTGTGCATGAAAAATGCAGTGAACATCCTTTCCATATTTGTTCGTTTAAAAAAAACTCGGAATTTCATGAATTGAATGAAATGGACATGTCAATAATACTTTGGGTAATCGAATTCATTTTATTAGAGTAATTTCAAGATTTTTATTATTATGATTCTCCTCAGTGAAATATTAGAGTGAAGTTTGGTTTATCGAAATTTCCAGTTTGTGGAAGGCGAGCTTCAGATTTTATAAAAAAAAAATTGCAGTAAAATTGACTTTTGGAATGTCTTGTAATTTAAAGACTAGGGAAGATCATTTACAGAAATGAAATGTAATGTTGATTTGAATGTATTTGAAAGTATATAATCATTGTATGATCAAAAAAAAATGAACCTTCGAGACATCAGAAAAAGCCCAGGAATTCAAATATAGAAATGAGAGAATTCGTTTTGAATGGATGTCTAGCGTATATATACACGGAAAAAAAAATTCTAGTTAAATTTACAATACTAACATCGTAATTTGTCCTATTGATTATTGTAGTGGTTGACTAGACTTTTAGCATCGTAATTTTTACGATGTAGCGTTGGAAATTTCATTTAAGAAATAATACTTTAGACAAATAATACCAAGTCTTAAGCTCTTTAATATAAATTACGATGTGAACATCGTAAAATTTGAAGAGAAATCTTAAATAAAAGAATAAAATAATAATCGACCGGTGGTTGGATTTGAACCCGAGTCCTTTCGACTGCGAAATGACCGACGCCTTGGACCACTCGGCCACCGAAGGATCTACACTTCAAGTTGTTTTTAAGATCTATATCAACAATTTCAATAAAAGGTCATAAGACACAAGAGCGCCTCTTGCGGAGGACGCAGTTACTATTTAAAAATTACGATGTAACATCGTACTTTTTATAGCTTCCATCGTATTATAACAGAGGCAGCACTAAAATATTTATTTTTCTAAAAAGTAAATAGAATTATTGAATATACGAATAAATATAGTTTTTAAAGTGTAATTTTCATTTATTTTTTTTTACGATGTTAAATTGTAATTTTTGAAGTAATTTTTAATTCTAAAAGTCTTTGTTAAAATTACGATGTTAAATAGTAAAAAATATAACCCACATAGTAAATTTTGAAATAAGATATTTCAAAATTAACGTTAACAAAAGTCTAGTCCAGGATTACCATGTTAACATCGTAAATTTTGGTAGAATTTTCTTTCCGTGTACTCAGCGTAATGATTGGAGGGGCAGATGTTTTTTTTTTCATTTTTCAGTGATTTTTCAGAGGCTCCAACTTCGCAAGGAATGTTCAGATTCAGATGGAAAAGAGAAAAATTTTAAATTTAAAGTCTAGCTCGATCCGATAACTTTTTACGCAGCCACAGCCATTCAAAAATCACTAGAGAAATCACAGAAAAATTTTGCACTTTTAATTGTTACGCTGAATGTATACTAGTGTACATTATTTGATGAATATCTTTGGATCAAGTAGGTTTCGAAGAAAATGGTATGAGACTCGCTTTATAGGGAATTTTATGGACTGCATTTGATGTTTCTTGATTAATTCTCCTAAGTCCCATCGTTTCCAATATTCTTGAAATAATCTCATCGAAATTTTGACAGCCTACACTAATTTGAGAGAATTTCAGATAGAGTCTACAAATATCGTCACGAAGTTTTTATTGAAGAGGAATTCAGCAAAGATGAAGTCATGCGATTCTATAGTATTATGTTTGATTTTCCCACTTCATTCCTGTATTCTCAAAGTCAGAGGAGCATTTGCAAAAAAAAACAGTACTTCCTGAATTAAAATAGAAGAAAAAAGAGGGAAGCGATGATTATATATTTTTTTCTTCTACACGATTATTTGGAATAGCTCGTTACATCTCATGCATTTTTTTTTGCTTCTTCATTATTTTTACCATCTATGTATTTTTATTCCTCTCTCTCTCATTTTGGTATTGCTGTTTATCCTTTACTTCACTGCCTATCGGCTATTTTCCACTTCTTTCATTCGACGTTATTCGCCTTCCCTCAGGGTGTAAATAAGCAGTCGCGATGATTACACTTGATCACAGGGAGTGTATACAATACCTCTTGGGTTTCATCTTATCTTTGGAACCGACAAAGTTCTTTGGCTGGTTGGAAAGAGGTAGAGAGGCTGAGGGAGTCTTGAAATCCCTCCTTGTTTCATTCTACGTGCATATTTCTTTTCACGGCACTCCCGCAGTCATGCCTTTAAGGTGGTACCAAGGTCATATTTGATGCATGTTCTTGGCAACAGAGAGCAATTCACACGTCGTGATTCACGAAAATTGGTTTTGGAAAGAGACCCAAGCCACGATGGGTAAATTGTTGCAGACAAATTATATTTATTGTTTTACATTTCTTTTTTGCTGATCTTGTAGCATTGAAATAATAAGAGAAATTCTGATTTTTTTCCTCTTCAAAAAGCACAAATCTCAAGATTAATTAATCGCAATTACAAATTATTATCAATTAATTCGAGGATAACAGGAGCTAAAACAATTGCATTAGTCAATTATAATTTGTGAGAGAATTTCCTTGGTAACGTCTACTGTTTTCAATTTACTTAGCAATTCACTGTGTAATTCTCATTTCAAATCACAGCCATAATACTGTGAATATGTGCACTATGGAAATTTTGGGTTGAGTCTTGCATTGAAACACTGTTGAATGTCTGCCTGAGTGAATGGAGTAAAGGTAAAGGTAGTGCATGAAAATCGGAGTAGGCTACGAATGGTCCCTATGAAGAGAAATTGAAGAGAGAGCGAGAGAAAGAGAGAGGAAAGGATAAATCTTGATATAGCTTGCATAGTCACGAACAACGAGCGTGCCATGTACTGTGTACAGTGAAACGTTGAATACCGTTTCTGGTCGTTTAATTGTGTCTGCAGTTATGAATTGATTGATTCGCTTGTTGGTTAATTGAAGATCTGATGAGTTTGTTGTGAAGTTTTTGATACATTACAGCTTTGCTGTTTGTAAGTCATGCCTGCACCGCAACCTCACTAATTGCAATTCCCACTTCAACGTGCTTTCCCTACCACTGAAGAGTTTGTCACCAATCACAGAATTACGTAGCCTCAATGCATGCACCTCTCACGCTTGGTAAATAGCAGAGACAATAGGTCAGCTTGAGCAAATTTGCAAATCGAGAAGTGATCAACAAATCGAAAGGTGATCCACAATCTTGCAGGAAACTGGTACTGGTTGTATAGAACTCGTAATTATCGGTCAGAGGATAGAACATATTTGTTCAAAAGCGTGATTATTAGGGTCAGGGAGTATGGTCTCCGTTTTGATCAGGCTGAACTTAGCCGAATAATATGAATTTTTCTTCATTCAGAAATTTCAAAGTGATATTCTCTGAATGTGTGCAACGTTTTTGAAGAGAGAATTTGTATATTAAGTACGTGAAATTGGATATTGTGTCAGAGCGGAAGAGAAGAAAAATACTTCCGGAGGCATTTTGGTAAATGTGAGTTATTGTTACTGATGCGTCGTTACTACGTTGCTGATGCGTCGCAAGTACGTCGCTGATGCATCGGTGATGCATCGCCAGTGCAACGCTGATGCACCGCAAATACGTCGCTAATGCGACTCGAACGAAGTTCATTGAAAACGTCTCAATTAATTCTCTCGATGAATTCTGTTATTTGGGCTTTTTAGATCTTCATCTCTCAAGCAGCCTCCCAGGTCAGGTTGTCCTTGATTTCATCGTTCATATGATGTCTCCCTTTTGCAGTTCCAAGACATCAACTCAATCGACGATGATCCAATGAGCACTTCCATAAAATTGGACCAATCGGCATTAATCTGTAATTATTATAATTGAACATTGAGTTCTTGAGAACCGCTCAGCTGATTCTCGGTTAGTGGTTCCAAACTGATGAAAATCCAAAATTAATTATCCGCCCAGACGATGAATTACGTTACAATATATAGCTTCTCCTTTCGCCTCCCCTTTGCCCCTTTTCTCCTACTGTCCTTCCCTTGTGTAACTCCCTCAGCTGACTTTCTATTATTGTACCACATTCTTCAAAAAATAAGAAAAATTATGGAAAATTATCATCGTTGTAATTTCCTGACACACTACCAAGAAAGGTACTCTATTTCCCTTGCATGTGTATCTTCCGTTCAGCTTGTAGTTCGAGTCCACCAACGGACAAGCGGTCACCGATTTAAGTAGCAATCAAGAGATTCACTTGGTGAGTCCACTGGGCTCTATGCAAAAAGAACAGCTGAACTGTCGCTATTCCCGTCTCATTAATACAGATCAATACCCCAATTGTGATCGAAGATCATAGAAGAGGACGAATTGAATTGGACGCGTGGATCCACTCATCTTCAATCGAGTGGGAATTGATTGCAGCCAGCACTACCTACGATTAGAATCACCTCCAAATTTAACAGGACAATCCATGACTGGAAAATACTGTAGTTTGGCTTCGTAGCAAGGTTTCTCTGATAGTATCGCGTCCATTACATTCGTGGAGACTCTAACCCATTTAGGATGCAAATACGTCAATCAGAATCAATAAGAGGGAGGCTTATGGCTTCCGTATTACTGCTATCCCATCATTGCTTCATGCGGTACGTTTCCCGAGATCCGGACTATCGTATGACGTAGAAAGTCTATTCGTTTACAGGACTGAAGAGTTACTGTTACGAATAGCGGAAGCTGCAGTATGTGCAGGATTATCAAACGAATTGTCCAGTGATACTTATGAATGTCGTCATGAAATAATAGTATCATTAACTGCAAAGCGAAATGATCGAGAATCATTTTCTAACAATGGGGCATTTAAGAAAAAATTTGAAAAAAAATTCAAAGATACTTCAGCATGTCTCCATTGTTGATTTATATTTTCAAATTTTTCGTGGAGGCCATTACTCAGAAAAAAAAAAAAACGAAAAACCCATTCATTTTGTCCTAATTGGATTAAAAATTTAACACTCATGACGCTTGGTCCATTTCTATTCTGAATACTGATTACACTACAAAAAGGGTGCCAAATAATTTCATGAAAATCTTCATGAGTTTTTCATGCATCGAAAATCCCGAAATTATTGGCAATGAGAGTGAATTCACACTTTACACAGACGAATTAATTTAAATTGGATACAAATGAATAATGAAAGATCTCACGTGTGAAAATTCTCATTGATATCCTTTGATGTGTTTGATATCTCCCGATCGATTTGTGAACTATAGAACCCTTGTACATTCGATAGACCCGTAGGTTTTCCTACTGTATAGAGGGTGCGTATACATATAATGCAAATGATTGATGAAACGTTAGGCAAATGGATAACTATAAGGGTATAACCCAGAAATGAAAATTGTACTGCTTCATATGCGTGAAACTCTGTATTGATTGGTTATTATCGCAGAATTTACCGCAAATGACTCGAGTAATAATCAGGGATCAAGGATACTATCAATTTTCCAATGAACGGTTCAACAATTTTCATTCAAAATTATCATCAATAGTCCAACATTTATTTTATTATGATTGAATTTAATTTGAAAATGTTAAACACTTGGTTTGTTCATCTAAATAGAAATCAATCTACTGCATGATAGTGTTATCCTTTTGAGATGTCATTATATCATTCAATATCATTATATCCATATATTGAATATCTAAAATTCACTCTACATAAGTCAAAAATATATTCACAATTCAATAGTGAAGAGATAAAACAGGACAATTCGATTGATCGTGAAGATAATTTTCAATGGAGTATCTCGAAAAGCAATGGAGATACGCGTTTTTTATCCAACGCCTTTCTTGTAAAGCATTTCTAGAGCTACGAGAATTGATTGAGAGAAACATCGCTCATCTCCATTAGTTTCCCATTATTCCCAGAGCCGAATAGGTTTCTGTTGCTCGCTCGCAATCATGTTATGCATCATGCTATGTATTTGACCTTTTGTATTCTTTTTGGGAATAACTTCCCGATTGGTTCCTTCTCTCTTCATCTACAGATTTTTACAAATTTTTCATTGAAATTTTGTGATTACTCATGAATTTCCTAGTTTTTGAATCATTTTCTTCTCTATGGCTCATAATCTAATCAGGACCGAGTTACATGAAGATAATTCGATTGCGTTATTTTTTTTTCGATCGCATCATTAATGTTGGTACAATTTTAAGGTGCTCAAAATTTTCTCACATAAGCACATACAGCCTCTTCCCCCAATATATACACCCAGACACCTCCGTAAAAACGATCGGAAATTTATGTAGGCACCTTGAAGCATCGAGATCTCATGAAAAATTGATGATCGATTTTCGGGGCGAATACAATCACTTCCTCGTAGAATCGGGAAGTTAAGAAGTCAAGAAAAAAATGGACACATCCTGTTTTATTTCATGGCTACTAAATTACTTGTATCATTCAACTAGATGCAAAATCATCTCAGGAAATTCAAACATAATTTTTTCTTCATAAAAAATAGTATTGTAAGTTTGTCGAAATGATGTGAAACGAATCCATATGTAGAAGGAATCGAGGCTAAAAAAATGATAGAAAGAATTGACTTTAGTCTTCATTCCACAATTTCTATCGGCGTTACGGCCTCTCTGAATACATGTGATTGCAAATTAAGAATGGCAAAATTCTACATTAAGGGGTAACAGAAGACCCAGTAAATTTCCAATTTTCAAATCCATTGTTTAGTAATATCTATGATATTTTGCATCAAATATCAGAAGCAGCAACTCCCGAACTTTCTCCAGCAGTCACTGCAACATTTCTGTGATGAAAATATTGATAAATATGCTCAAACAATTGGTTTGTAAATTCAATACATATGAGCGTTCCGCTAGCCCTTAAGGGAACAAGCCCTTTAGATGCCCGCAAATGAGTTATTTTCTGTGAATTTTTTCAAGAGTGATAATCATTATTGTTTATTTAAGTGCATCATGAGAATACATTTCTTCTATACACTGGTCGAGATTCAGCCCTTAGTTATGTAGCATACTAGTAAAAAGATAATATATTTTGTACCTAGACCAAAAAAATGACAACTGCGAAAAAAATTTGCTTCCCGAGCAAAGCAAGGTTAGAAAGTCATTTTTTGTGTCCTAGGTATGAAAAAATAATTAAAAGGCACATTCTACGGAGAATATGAGTAGTAGGGCTCAGAAAGTCCTACAAAATTATACTCAAATGGATATAGTAGCATAGTTTCGTTGCATGATTAATGTACAGCCATTGAGTTAGTTGAAGAGGACTTTGATTCCTATGTGCGAGTGGTTGTCCAGAGTGAATTTGAAGGAGATAACATTAGCTCGATTTCTTTTTATAATCATCTGAAACAAAAAAAAATGTTTATTGATAAATTTTAGTGATCATTACTTCTACCATCAATTAGTTTTTGTGACTTACCGATCCATCAGTAATTTCAATGTTGCATTTCGTTAAATCAACAATATTTCAATATGCACTCATGCACATAATTCCCATTGACTCCGTCGCATTGAAAAATTGACTTTCTTCTGTCTGACATTGATTGCCTCCTACTCTATATTATGCTATGATATATTCAATCGGAACATGCATAATAAAGAGAGAGAGAGACTAAGAGGTGAGGTGAGGATGAAAGGCATTGGAGTGCAGCAATGCGATATAAATTGCTTGAACATCATGAGTATCCTTTCCCTTATTCGATATAAATATTCATGGCATCATTACCGCCACATGATCCATAGGTGCTGCTAAACGTTTCTGCCTGGCCTATGTCTAGATGGTGATTACCGGCATGTTCTGCAGAGGGACACGCGCGCGCCAGCTACAAGAGCGGCAACATAGAAAGAACGAGAGGGAGAGTAGAAGAACTATCACTTTCTCTCCTCTGTCATTCTACAGTACTGGCTAAAGTACATAACACGATGATAAGTCTTTTTTTTCTTTCTTCTATCTCATTATTTAACCTCGTTTTTCATTTTATCTATTTCACTTTTACTAACGCCTGAGTCTCTGCTATAGATTAATACCCACCAACTGACGCAAAAGCGCCACTGCGAAACGTCGATACGAGAGTTGATGACAAATTGCCAAGCTCCCACGCCAATACTAGACACCGGGAGAGAAGAAGAGAAAAAAATGTTTTTTTTTTTCATTCTCAGCCACGAGAGGGTGATAACGATAGGACGAGTTTAGCCTTTTTACCTTTTTTTTGTTGGAGTTGGTGCTTGGAATACCTAATCTCTATACAGATGACATGCCAACAGATGGGCAAAGGTCAATGGATAAGTATCAGAGACACAAAGAGAGTTATAAAAAGAATCATCAGGCTTACCATGTTTTTCATCACAAAAATTGCCCCTATTTTCAGATATTATTGAAAAGTGAACATGATGTTAAAAATTGAGGGGGAAATGAGAATAATGGTAATAACAACTTTTGTTTTTAAGCTTTTGTTTATTAATGGGGAAAAGAGTTTACTCGCTGTCATTTAATCCTAATGGAAGATAGGGAATGTCTCTGAAATGGATTAAACCAGCGGATGTGCCATCACAGTAGAATACAGTACAGCTCCAAACTGACATTTGACACTTGGATGCTCTGGGCAACGAGAAGAATGACTGGGGATGGTTTTTATTTTTTTATTTATTTTTATTTCTTTGGAAAAAACTGCATGGCAGAAGTCACAATATCTGAAAAGCTATATTCTCGTTTTTCATTTATTTTTGGAAATACTGCAGTGTTATTGTTACTGATGGGGGATGCTCGGTTACTGCTGATACTGCACGAATTAGATAGACTCGGAAATTTTTTTTTGTTATTATTTGTTGGATTATTATTGAAAGCATAGGAATATACTGGAATAATCGTTTCAGTGATATGTGCGTTTAGTGTTTTTTTCGTGTGGTTTCAGCCGTTCACGAATTGCGTCAATTCGGGTTTCGTCGATTGCATTGTAGAAACTTCGCCTAGTGAATGGATACACTGTTAGCAAATGTTCTGAACTGCGGGAGAGTATAACTTCTGTGAAGTGAAGCCGGAAGGACGACTTGACAACAGCGCGTTCCAGATGTGTTTATGGCACCAGTGACATTTGTTGCGATCTCCGGGGGGTCCTTTGAAAGAGGCGTTTTACGGTAAGCAAGATATATCTGGATTGGATCATCTGAAATAAGGAAGAAAATTTCTTTAATATGAGTCATAATTCAGTACTTAATCAAATGTTTCTCCTTACCAATGAATATTTTCCATTTTATGAACAATTTAAAATCAAAATTTTAATCAAACAACAATTTTTTTCATGGAGAAACCGTCATTGTAATGAAAATTAATATTTTGCTCATTTCTTCGATTACGTTCATGAAGTGAAATGTATTCCTGGTAAAAATTCTCGGAAAATATATTTTTTTTTCTGTCTCCTGATTACGTATAACCCCTTTGAGGGTTGTGGATCATTTGAAATAAATGAATATGCATAATCTCTTCGCATTATTAATTTCCATAAAATTTTTGATTATTAAAAATTTGCTGGGGAGTTTGAATTCATGACTGTCAACTTGAAATCACTGATAATTGAGGATGGACTTCAATGAAAAAAATGAAGGATGCATAAATAGCATCAATTTTTCTCAACAGTTTCCATTACTTTTTCCAGAAAAATCAATGTTCCCAGACATACTCAAAGGATTTGATACCAGCATTCCAATGTAGTTATTTTTTTATCATGAAAATTGTGAGTGAAGCCTCCAGATAAAAAAAGACAGTATAAATGTCGGGTTAACTGAATTCCCGCATGGACCAGCACTTCTTCCAAAAATTGAATGGACCAGAAAGAATTCACATGTCAATCAAAAAATGAATAAGGAAATCATCCAGATAGAAGAACACAAAGAAAAGTGTCACTCTTCATAAATCCCTTCATATCTGTCACGTGGTTGTAACGTGACAAAGTTCCAACAACTGGTTCAACCAGAGTTTAAACGTAAATCTTTTAGACACAAATCCCCCTTACGGTCCTCATAAAAAATAATCGGACTGTACAAAATACCGATTTCTTTAATGATACCCGAGTGAATAAGAGAAAATAAAAAAAAAGGGATATCCCTGTGAAAGATCAGCGGCTATGGAATGCCATAAACGCAAGATCCACGAATAAGCAGGTGAAACGTAAAAATTTATAAGAATGAAAGAGGTATATTGGGTGTAGTCATCCAAATTCTTTATTTCTCATCTCTTTCATTTTCTCAACCTTAGCGACATGATTCCCGCTGACACTGACATTCGTAGAGGCTACGAAAAGTGTTTGTCTCTCACTCGTGTCTAAAGATTATCTTCTTTCATGGTATTTCTCGTATTTTTCTTTCACTTCACTTCTGTGAAAAAAAAAACCGTTGGAGGTCTTGGTTGCAGTGGAAGGAAGAAATCAGCAACCTAAACAGAAATTCAACAATACATGAAGGGGCCTTTTGGATCTTTGAGAATGAGAGTATGAGATAGAAATCTCTTTCTCATACTATGCATTTAACCCCTTGAAAATTGATTTTCCTGATAAGAGAAATGAGGAATGAGTTGGAGATGTAGACTTTCAGGCTCAAGCAGAGAGAGGAAAGAAATTATTGTTAAACTTCATTCTTCATGTTTTTTTTTCTATTCAACAAAAAGTTTATATTCATTAAAAGAAAAAAAAAAAAGTTTATATTCACTTATTGGCCATTAACATTATTCATTTTGAAAAGAATCTCTGAGTTCCGGAAAGCTCATTACGTAATTTTACAACCTTTTCTCGTACAATTTCCCTCATTGTCAGCAGTAAAATGGAATTTCAAGCTGTTAAGAGGGTTCGAGAGAGGGGAAAATAAAGGGTCAGTTGGAAAAGGCTGAATTCAGTATCCTCACGTTAAACGCATTCAACGCATTCCTTTAGTTTCAGCCATTTTCTCTCTTAT
Source organism: Aleiodes alternator (assembly GCA_963921955.1). Lineage (NCBI taxonomy): Eukaryota > Metazoa > Arthropoda > Insecta > Hymenoptera > Braconidae > Aleiodes > Aleiodes alternator. The sequence continues at coordinate 5,919,446 of OY998109.1, read as the reverse complement.
ATTTTAACTCTTCTATCGTATCTCTTTCTTTTTTACCAGCTTTTTCGTGAGTTCTCACACACACATGACAATACTTTAGCATTTAATACACGGAAGTTAGGGACATATAGATGGGGTAGAGAAGGGTTTAACATCCCATTTGGATGGACAATTCTGCGGTAGAGTTAGTGGATGGTGGGAGGATGAAAGAAGGGGAAAGAGACGGATAAAACCCGAGCACTCAATGAAAAAAGTGAATAGGAATAAAATGTGGTTAGTAACATTTGTAAAGTAATGAATGAAAATAGGACAAAAGCGACAACTTATTTGAATATTTTAAAATAACTTCTTTCGAGAATTCTTATTTGAATGGTGTTTGTTTGCCGATTCTTTTCGAAAGTGCAATTCCTCTTAAGCTTGATTATTTATTTTTTTAACAATCTGAGCATTTTTCATGAATTTCACATGCATATAATTCATTCAATTATCATTTCTATTTTTTTGCTAGAAATGTTCCCGAACGATTTCTTCATCTTTTCTCCCGAAAAATTGTATTGAAGTTCTTCTTTGAGGGATTGAATTGAAGCCCTGGCCAGGAGCCTAACCCATTTGACTAATTACAGTATCTTAATCAAATTCAATTACGATGCGATGAATTTAGCTCAAAAACTTTTAGCAAATCATTGAAAAACATGTCTGCATTTATTTATTTGTTGAATTTTTACACAGCGATAATCAGAACCAGAGATATTCGTGAATATGTGGAAATTGAAGGAAATGAGATCTTTTTACTGGAAAAAGTGAGCTTCAACAAAGAAATAGCCCTCGTCTTTCCATTGGAAACGTTCTTCATGAATTTTCTTTCTGTTTCTCATAACATACCGATGATTCTTAATTGTCAAGTTGAAGAGCAAATTGTTTCTCGATTTGTAATGGAATCTTACTTTACCCTAGAACAGTGTGTTTCATCTTTGTGTACTATTTTAATCAACTGATGATCAAATTCTTCAAAAAATATCCCGCTGTTGTTTCGTAATTGATTTGATGAAAAACGGCAAGTAATTGTAAATGTTTTATGAGAAAAAAACTAAGCTTGTTCAGCATTTGCAAGTTCTCATGACTAAATTTCACATTTTCAGAGCATTTGCAGCAGTCACTGATTTTCATTTGCTTTGATTTGAAAATTATCAGCTGGTCTTCTGTACCAATTACCCAACATTCGAGTAAAGTTATTACCTAAATTGTCAAACACGAGAGCTATGCCAGGCATGTAATTTGAAATTTCACTACCCGACCGAATTCGATATTTATGTACTGCGATTTCATTGAAATGTACCATGTTACATGTATTAGTAATGCTAATTCAGTTAACCGCATTGGTGTAAGGTAATCAGCACTATTTGTGAGGTATTATCTTGCTGGCTTCCCAGATAAATAGCTTTCAAATATCTATTACCCTCTAATGAATGTCGCAGTAATGAAGCTAACATTGAATGAATAGGAGATTTGAATTGCCTTCCATTTTTCGGAGCTATCAGAATTTTGTGGATTTTCGAATTACTGCAGAAGATGTTGACGGTGAATGAATGTTATTCATGTGCGTACAGACGCCATATTGAATTGAAGATTCTGCATGACGTTTCGAATAGGACAGGCAGATGATGTTCTTACGAAATCAACAGAACATGGACTGAATTTTAAACATGGTGGATTTATGGTTATACATTTACAGATTCGTTGCGTGGAATTTTCGAATTTTCCGCTTATAGAAATATATATTTTATTCTATTTTTTTATATATCCCTAGCGTCGCCGTTGCCTTCGGCGACGTCGTTGATGCCCTTCTCGTTTTTTAATTAACAATTCTATTTTTCAATGTCTGTAATTATTTTTTTGTAATTAACTTTGATTATTCAAAATAATTTATCCTTCAATTATTGAATTGATGATAACATAAAATTTCAAGGTTATTTACTTTTTTTCATGAAAAACTAATTCAAAAAAATTAGTTTCCATAATGTGAACAGAATTCGCTTTTGTCAATTCGAGTTCGATTTTTTTCATTTCGAGTTCGATTATCCTTCAATTCGAGATGAAATCCGCCATGTTCGATTTTAATGCCCTGTCCTTTTTATAAAGGAAACTGATGAAAACATAATGCGCAGGCGAGAAGTTGCAGAATGATTCATTTAATTTTTGAAATAAAAAAAGCTCTTACAGTGCTGAAATGACGTCACTATTTCAGTCCGTTACTGAATGTATCAGAATACACTAAAATGGCTATTCATTTACAGCTAAAACGAACTATTTTCAATTAGGAAGTGCACCCAGAATTATAATGTCCATTATAACCCCAACTTCAGGGTTACTATTCAAGATCACTACATTGTATCGAGACGTGTAAACATACCCGTTACTATATTGTAGCCCTGTTAGCGATTTCCATACCATAGTCTACACTCAACGAACGATCATTCGGTGAAGATAATGGAAAATTGAAGAACTTATACTGAAAGTACTAATGATTGTTTCGAGCAAGGAATATGGGAATTCTTTGAAGTAGTAATTTGGAATTTCTCTGATAAATACTTTCAGAGAAAAAGAATCATGAAAAACTTTGGAAAATCGAAAATTATGAATTCTCTCTTTTTAGTTACCATAACTAAATCTGTATTACAACTATGAGAATTGAATTTCGTATAACTAGAACCAACAGTCTAAACTCATGCTCACTATTTCAAAGTTATACTTGAAACATGAAACGTTGGAAGAAATCAATTCAACAATACTAAATAATTGTTAAATGAACTACGTTTCAATGCTTTATTGGGGCTTCTTCAAGTTCTTGACATCATTAGCATATAGTCACTATAAAATTATTTATAGTAGGGTTAAAATTGACTCAAAAACACTGCAATGTCAACAAAAACTCTTTTGTATGGATTAAATTTCCAATTGGATATAATTAATTCTATGGTGACTATATGCTGATGATGTCGAGAACCAGAGGAAACCTCGATAAAGCAGGCGAAACGTTGTTCATTTGACAATTATTTAGTATTGTTGACTTAATTTCTGTCAACGTCTCATGATCCAAAAATAATAATTATTAGACATGAAAAGGAGAAGCATAATTGGTTATACTTGAATTCAATGAAAATTCATTGTCAATATATTTATCGTCAAGGTATTTTCTGCCATATTTTTTAGTTCCACAATTTGGAAAATTCCTTCAGTGTTAAGAGTACCTAACACTAAAAGAATTTTTCATGTATAGTCGGAGTCGGATGATTGAGCTTGAAATGGAGGGTAAATATGCAGATTAGCGATGTGTCAAAATAGAATTAATTTGAAATTACCACAGGAAGGAAGGTGGAGAAAATAAGGTAATACATCGGAATCAAAAATTCGAAGGTAAATAGTGGAACTCACAGTAGCTTAATTGGTAGAGCATCAAACTGGTAATTTGATTCTGAGATTATCGTATTTTATCAAGTAGGCTCCCAATATTCCTAATTACCCTACAATGAAAATTGATAAAAAAATCAGGAAATTCATTAACTTTTTGGATGAAATCTCTCTAGATTTTCGAGTACGAGTAAAAAAAAAACTCTGATAATTATCCCTGTCACAATGACCATACTTAACACAACATTGCACAATGTGTTGAACATAGTAATGTACACTATTTACATACAAATAGGCGTATGTATCAGTGCTTATGTACTGAAGCTTGCGGTTGTGAATAAAGTAGTGAAAGCAAATGAGATTGAGGTAGAGAAGAGAAAGAGGGTGAAGGAGACATAAAAGAAACGTTAATTACGACATTACCGGTTGGCCAACCGTGTGATATAGTCTCTTCCGCTCTACCTCGTTTCCTCACTAGGCCACCGCACAACGTATAATTTGCTATGCATATATACATATGTATATATATATACATATATATATATATATTATTCTTTTTTATTTCAATAGAATGTAAGCTTTACATATTTGCAAGTTTTTTTTATTACTCAAAAAGCTTTTGAAACATCATACAGTGTGCTTACTTTTCATCATGAGTTTTTATTATCACATTTTTTTCAGTTCCTTTGTTATAAACTTAATTAACTGCAAAACGAGCATTCAAAGAAGTTTCAGTGTAAAAAATGTAATTACAACTTTTTTTGAATTAACTCGAGCGTAATGTTAAACTTCATGAATCAAGTATTTCATTCATTTCTCTCAGTGTTTTTCATTTTATTTTGTCTTTAATTTTCCTTTGCACTTTTCTGCAAGCTTAAATATCTTTATGGCAATTTATGAACACATTTTTCTTTTCATCCGACGATTTTTTTTTTTTGCAAATGAATAATGAAATTAAGCATATCTTTACTCAAGAGATAAAGCCAATGCTACATTGTAAGAGATAAATAATTTGTGTATGTAACATGTGGCACACTGTGTTAAGCGATTAGAAACGTCGTGTATGTGTATATAAGTATATACATATATATATATCTGTATATAGATATAGATATTCTATAGAAGTGGTAAATCGGATTATCGGTCATACATCAGGTTTCAAATATACTCACATGTATTGTATTACACAGTCAAAGCCATATGGCATTCTGCCATATGCGTATGAGTGTATTTCAATACTCAGATGAAGATTGTAATCGCAATACTAATTCTATTTCTGCAATTTCAATTAATTTATTCAAGAGTTTATAAAGTTCCTGAATTCTCTAAATTTCATTGTTTCCATTGGGAAAACAAGGGAATTGATGCTCTAAGCAATGCGACAAAATATCCAGTTTCGATGGAAAAGATATTGATTTCATAGATTTCTGCTGACGAGTGTGTGAAATCATGAGAAGACAATGAAGAAAATTTCAATTTATGAACTAATATTTCAATGAATTTCATATGAGACAGAAGTCTAGAGTTGATCAAATGAGATTGCCTCGACATCTCTTGCGATAATAGATAAGTATTGGTCAAGAGTTGAAGAGGGCGTATATGCCCAATTGTCGATCAAGAAGGGCCAAGAGGGCCACGCGGAGATCGCAACGAGCGATGCCAATCACTCGTTGTTCCGGCGTCATTGCGAATGGCACGTTTTCCACTCTTTTATCCTATTAAGAACGCCACGCGCATTTATTTGTAAAACTCTATTTAATTATCGTTTCACCTTAATCTTTACTCTGATATTAATAAATCTATTATATTGAATATTAAAAGTGCCAATTAACTATTATTTTACTGATCTATTATCAATTATCTATAAATTCACAATTCAATGGTTGCATCTACCCAAATTAACATCGTTGCATTTGTTTGGAGATCCAGATATTAATCGACCAACTGTAAGTAAAATTGCACTGATTTCCACTCTTGTAGCTCTGCAACTTCATAATTTTCGGGTCACCCAAATCGAACCCAATCTTATTTGTTTCTTTGCTATTTTCCGCTTTGATCGACGTATCTTGGACAATCTTCTAATTGTTTAATGGTTTATTGGTTTTCCATAAAACCAATTGGCGCCCAACATTTTATTCTTATTATTAACTTTGACCAATAGAGCCCGAGCAGCCATTGACCCAGGCCGCGCTCGGTGAAGGCTTCTTAATTACTAATTTGTCTTATTTTCCATTTCAATTTAATATTATTTATTTCCGATCAAAATTCAGTTGATCAATAATTCAAAATTCACCAGATTAAAAGAAGCCTGTCTCACATAAAATCAGTAGCTATCTTTTGAAGAGATATCTGAGAAATATCATAAATATGTCGAATATAATTCGCATGAAGATAGTTCCATGAGGCTGCTATCGAAACGACTCGAAAGGAAAGAGCTCCAGTCAATCAGAAGACAATTAAGAATCCAGAATAACGATAATCATTGATTTTTCGTCGACATCGAAGCTATTTTGAGGTATTCCGAAGGACGACTGAGTGAACCAGTGACAAAAAAAATGGATTTTATTCTCCCATCAGATTCCCCAAACAATCTGCTCAACTATCGAAGTTAGCATCAATTTCGTAATATTTTCTAAGTTATTTGCTGCAATTCGCCATGAAAATTGATTGCAAAGTGAAACTTTCATCGCCCCTTTTACAATTCCACTACTGAGTTCACTCGAACAATTTTGTTCTTGATCATCATTCAGAGAATATCAATTGTTCCGCTAAATTTCTGAGTTAGAAATGCCCTAATGGAATTCTTTCAGTTCTCCAACAATTTTGATGCTCTGAAAATCGGAAAATTTCCATTTTCCTTTGTACTAAAATTCATTTAATATCGCAATAACCCCATTCGAAGTCTAGTAGCATGAAGAAAGAGACCAAAAAATTTTTTAATACAAAAACTAATTATTATTTAATCAAATTTGAGTGTGGTTATGAAAAAAGCATGCAGATTTTGTTTATAAACTCTTCTCTGGTGCTTCAAACGGTTTTTCAAGGATTCAATTTAGTTCCAGTATTGTTGTTTGAATAATACTCGAACAATGCAAAGGCAATAAAGCGGAAAACCATTGCCCTCCGCACATTCTGCACACCAATGTAAATAGACGACCTGAGTTATATAACAAAAGTCGAGCATGGAGCAGAGAGAGAGAAAGGGACAATATAAGTACGACAATCAGTGAAAGAGCGAGACTGTGAAGAAAAATAGTTTTTTTTTCCTACTCTCTGGATATGAGAATTTTCCAAGTACTCGAAATATTAAATTAATATTTTCAAATATTATTATTATTATTAACCTGAATTCGCGTGAAAACTTTGTATCCAATTAAATTCTAAAATTTACGAGTAAAACCCGTCCACGATTTTAATATACAATATACCTGAGTATTGTACCAAGGGAACTGGATAAACTTTATCGGCAATACACTTATTTCACTGCTAAACTTTTAGTACACTTTAACGGTCACAAAGGACCTTAGTCCTTATAAATTTAACTTTGTTAAAACTATAACAAGTAGATGAAATTCCATGCATTATAATGCATTAAATAGTTGCAATTTCTTTAATTTATTTTGTAATTAAAAAAACTTGTCAATTTTTGGTTATTGCACCTTACGAATTGTGACTTTGAAATAATCAATATTTATGTATGTTGTCATGCGTCGTCATTTTTCAAAACTAAAGAGGAAAGTTTCCTTCTCTTGAATCATGAATGGTAGTTTCTTTTGATGGGGAGAAATGTAACACATTATACACCATAATTTAATATGGAACATGATTTTTTTCGGTTATCTACGGCTTAGTTAGGTTGAACCTTAAATATGCCTTCAAAAGGGTAGCTTTGCTTATCTTTCTATCATTCTAACAGATATTTTGAATAATCCCGCCGAACTCGTGGTTCTGATCAACCAATGAAATTCAAGTGTTACAGGATTTCGATTGAATATCTCGAAGTACGATAGAATATGGCAACGTTTTTTTCAGAAAAGGATGCCGTAATGATTCTAGTTTCTGACAGTGCTCTAGTAACTGATAATTTTTGCAAATTTCTTAGTCATATTTGACTGTACTATACATTGTTTCATTTCCATTAGGGTTATGAGGTTTTTAATGGTGAAGAAATTAATTAACATTGAACAAATCATATAAAAAGGGAGACTATATGACTTAAATATATGTATTCATTTAATCATGTTTTAGGGTGAAAAATTATTTTGGAATCCAAATGATCATCTATGTACTTGAAATCTAAAAAAGTTCGATCAAACCTATGAAAATATCAAAATATCCTGACTTATCGGGATATAGATAAATAGAAGTGATTTATAAAATCACATTTATTCATGTTCTTACAGGCAGAACAAATATCTCCATACGTGCTGTATTAGCAAATAAAAAAAAAACATAAAAAACCTATTTAAAGCATATTTATCGTTATGCCGATAAAACAGCAAGCTCGTTAACTCTAGTTGTACTGAAGAAAAAGAAATAAAATAATAATAATATAAAAGAAGTGTATACACCCATGGATATTATCAGAATAGCGAGAATGAACGAAACGTACGAACAGACGATTTGTCATTTGAATCCAGCCGGCGCACTATGTACCCCGTTTGCATTCACCTTCCTCTTTTTTTTTTCTCTCTTTCTCTTTTTCCACGGGTGCAACCAGTAGCATTTTTTCCATTCTTTACTCATTTTGTTTTGTATACATGCATATACCTCGTTTCAAGTGGCTATGGCATATTGCAGTAGCTGACGAGTATTTATGGTACTTGCAAACATTATTTGTGCTACTAAAGCGAGGAACAAAGACAAGGTAATAATGTGAGACTGAAGGAGGATGGAAATATTGAAGGGAAGAAAAAAATTGTGTGAGAGAGAATGAGAGAGAATGAAGTTTTGGAAAGGGTAAGGTACATTCTTCTCTACCTACTGAACTGTAGGGACGTCGAGTGCATCGCTAATATTGGCACACTGTACTGGCGCTCGGTTGAGCACAATTGGAGCATTGTGTAAGTACAGACTGCCGCCTCATCAATTACCTCGTTCAATTAGCAGAACTTTGGGGGGTTCTTGAGACTATTGAATTGTGGACATTAGCGGTATATAATCGCTTAATTTATATTTTGAATACCGATTTTTCCCGGTCTTTTATCGAAGTGCTTGATGAAAGGACGAGATGTGATTATTTTATGATGCGATTAGAACAGGTGAAATTGACAGATTTCTCATCTATCACTGATTGACAGGAAATTAGAGATGTCAACTGGATGATACAGTTGACCAGTAAATTGTTCACAGAGTATATAGAAAAATTCATGAAGTAGCAGTGAAGATTTTGAAGTTCGAATTGATGTGAAGATTCTTCAGAGGTTTTCATAGTGAGGCAATTTCCGAGCAAATATCTAAACTGGCATGCCGAAGTTCCCTTCTGTGTTATATTTACTATGGAGTGTACATTATCTTAATGGACTATATCATTACAGAGTTTTTCTTAATTATAGAGTTAATTATGTTATTTGTAGGGACAGCTAAATTTGAAAAATGCCAATACTCGAATCAGTACTCCGGATCATGACCTGAAGTGAATTACTACATCATGAGCGGAAGTAGGAAAGTCTATGGCCAGACATACACTGGCGAAATATGACCTAAAATGGCCTGCCATATCAGGACCTGAGATGAACATCACCTTATGGTCAGATCTGACAAACCTCATCCTAACTAATGAAAGACACATAAAGCACATCAGATCATGATAATATTTCAAATATAACATGCCATACGATGGTTTAATTTCTACCGGTTCAGAATTCTACTCAGGTTTGCTTTGTCTATTTTTCCTTCTTAATCTCTTCAACAGGCTGTTCTGAATGATTCTAGGGATTGTCGCCAGGTTGAAAAGTTTTTCCACAGGTCAAAAAGTATATGAAGTTGATCATAAATTTATGAGCTAACAATTCCGGTCATATATAAGCGTTCATTCATGAAAAATTCATCTGAACTTGAATGGAGAGAAGGCCCAGAATGCCTGAGTATTAAAATTTCTAACCTATTCAGGTTATAGTAGTTGAAATCTCATATTATCGCGTAAAGATGGAAATTAAATTATTAAATAAATCAATTAAATTAAAGAATTAAATGAATTGAATTAATTAAATTAGAGATAATCTATACACTTTCGATACAATCAAAACTCTGTATTATGAGCTAACAGTCTGAAATGTGGAATGATATTGTCACATTTTTGTATCTTCATCCCATCAACTTGTCAATGACGAATCAATCTACCACTTCAGTTACAGTTTGAAACCTTTGTCTTGCTCAGGTCTTACCATGGAATCGACATCACTCCAACGTCTTAAAACTGCTACAGAACACCAGAATAATCTAAGAGAGTTAGATTCACGGTGAATGGTGATCATCATTCATTCTATCAGCTGGATATTTACGGATCCTAACTCATCGACATAAGCACAGAAAAACGAGAGTAATCCAAAGAACTCTGAATCGCTTCTGTCTCTCTTGCCCTGGTTGCAAAATATCTGTATAGACTTCGCATCAACTGAGAATCAAAATGCCATTGATTGTAGCAGCGTGATTGCTTCTCTTTTAAAGCAATAGAGACGCTGGATGTCGACTTGAGAGCATTTCTTTTTCATTAACTGAGAAGTAAGAAAAAGAAGAATCCTTCAGTTCTTCTGATCCTCTTTTAATTTTCCTTTGGTGTGCTTAATTAAGACGAGCCTGTGGGTATCCTATAAGGGAGATGAAGGACTATAATAATTCTTTATGCATTCACTGGCAATGGTTTAAGTTTGCTTCGCTCTCAGAATTGTACGAGCATAATAATACCTGGAATCACGAAACGAAGTCAATAGATAAGTGAAAACACCAAAAAAATTAGTCTATTTCTTGTTCAAAATCCAAAGTATTTCCTCGATTACTTTTGTTTGAACAAATTGTTACATCTTCAACAATAATTAGAATATTGATAATTCCAATCACCATTCCATTGAATTCTCATATCGATATCATAATGACAGGAAAAATTCTTGTAAAAACCTGATTAGTAATCTGATCTAAATGATAGAAAACTTCGGACTTATGTTCTGTTAAGATAATATCTTACCCTGTCTAATTATTCTTGAAGCAGAATATCCAAATTAAAACACTTAATCATCGATTCGATGTCTTCAATTGATTGAAAGTTCAATCGAACAAATTTCAAACGTCAAACGCACAATTTAACGTTTTCATGATGAACTTACATTCCAAAATATTTATATACTTCAGCTGCTCAGAAACTTTACGAGACTATTTAATATGTCAAACTTTAGGTCTCTCTTTTACGACTAGTGAAATAATCGACATCCGAAGCGGGGGAAAAGGAGCCGAAGGACGCCGATGTGGACTTCGAAGAAATGGTTTTCAGAGGGCCTTTCCATTTCGAACAACTTTCTCCCAAATAAGCCAGATAGTCAATCGTTAGCAACCCCAAACAATAACAGTGTAAAAAACATCGCAACCAACAACGATAGAGTCTTAGCAACGCATGTCGGGAATCGACTTTTTTTTGCAAAATTGTAACTGTTACAAAATCTTTTGTTTATTGTAGACATTGTATCTCATAACTGTACACTGGCCTTTTTAAATAAACACTTATAAAAAAAAAAAAAAACGCCGATGTGGACTCCTTCGCTAATTGTATGATACTCATTAGACATTGATCCGGATATTTGTTGATCATTAGTTTTTAAGAATGATTCTTATCGCATTAAAATCATTTTTTACTTACGAGAAATTCCGCCACGTAGTGACGCCGAGTAGTAACTTCTGAATAGAACTTCTTGCTTCTATTTTCAATACTCAGGCAGGAAGAGTATTGCATGGAAGCCTCGAAGAATTCCAGAAACCTGAAGGTCAAGTCGAAAGCTTCATGATAATGAGAAATCTTCGAATTTAATTTCGATCAAGTACATTATCTGTGTAGATGAAAATCGAAGAGAAGTGATAAGTGGATGATTTTGTGTTCAGAGCCGTTGATTTATTCCCTGGAAAGCCCTCATGAAGTTTCTTAACCACTCCATTTTCCGTCCGACATCACTATATATACCCTATCGACTGTTCAGTTATGTTTGCTTATGGTCTCTAATGAGAAAGCCCTCTGGGAAATACCCAAAGAAACATCGAAGAATCATATCGAAGAGGGAAAAGAGCCCAGTGAAAAGAAATGGCTCCACGTGGTAGATTGATTCGTTGAACATAACCTTGGAAAAACGATTGGGACGCAACAGTAGTTGGGCGAATCTGGTAAGGCCAATGACTAACTGATCAAACATTCCCCCGGGGATTGATCGGCGTCAAGGGTCTCAACCCAGAGTTTCCTACCCTTGGGCAATATATACAGACTGTATAGAATGTTGTATTAAGGAGGAAACTCGGGAGTGCCCAGTTTTCCTACGTTTGAACGTAGTGGAAGATGGTATAGAGTGAGTTTAGGTGCATGAGACGGGCAAAATAAGATAGGAGTACGTCGCCGCGAGGTAATAAGAAGATACTCTTTTTATTTTTACTCAACTCCTGTTTTTTCCTCTCATCTCCTTCTCATTGGATGGATTCCGGTTAATACAAGGAGCCACAGACAAGATAAAAAGCTAGACATTGGACTCCATATGTCGTCGTGTTTTATAGCCATTCTGTCTAGTTGGAATGTTCAATATTTCAGTAGTTTTATTATGGAGACAAAGAGAAAAAGGCTTGTTTGGTACAAATAAAGTATATAAACAAGGGATAGTAGAAAATCGAATTTCACTGTTTTTCATGAATTTTCGGGTACGTTAAACACTGTTTGATATAAAATTTTGTGGCTATTCTCTCTCACGGGAAAATGTTATTTATCAATTTTGGTTATGGATGCTTTTGTTTTATTCATGAAAGAGGCAATTTATCTGCTTTTGATAGTTTAAAAATTAAGTATAAACAAAAATTTATGGAAAAGAGAGAAAAAAACAGAAGACTTTGAGATATTGTAATTCTATAAATATCTTGGATTATTGAGAAACGTTTCATAAATAGTAAACTTCAATACAAAATACAATTTAAATTTATTTAAATTCAGTAACTCTTGTGTATTCTACAATTCTATGAATCAATGGCTCGGATGGCTTTACATCAAACTGCAACAGGCTGTCGTCGAGATTTATATAAATTGCTTCTGTGAAATTCTCCTCAGTCTCTGGTGTTTCAACAAATTTTTATGCACAATGAAATTGATTGATTGATTCATTATGAAGAACTCATCTTGATGACAATGAAGTACAATTGCTATTTGTACAATGACTGAAACTTGAATGATTTTTCTGACGTTGCAGATGTTTTTTCAATTTTTGCGATTTTCTCTTGTCGCTCTCTGCGAAGAAAGAGGAGGCGAAAGACTTGTTTCTTTACTTCTCCAAAAAAAAAAAAAAAAAAAAAAAAAACCAATAGATCACCGGAAATTCGAGATTATTCAATCTATCTTCGTTGCTCCTCAATTTACTTCCACTATCTCATGAAAACTACAAACTCACTCTCCTGGCCGAAGTTGAAACGGTTGTACCGGTGACTCCCCTGCGGGTTCTCTCTCTTTACACACACACACACACACACATACACTTATACATTTAGCACATAGACGCAGCATGCGGCGCGGTTTTTCCGAAGCGCCTGGGGCCAGGAGTTCACGAACAATGGATCAAAGGGTCGCTACGGTCTTTAGAGAGATAACGATTTTCTCTCGTCATTATAAACTTGGACAAAGAGACAGGATAGTAATAAAAAGAAGAAAAAAAAGATAAATATATATAAAGAAAGGATAGACGATGGAATTAAATGGAAGGGAACTGATGAAAAGATGAGAAAAGGAGTAAATTAAAAAAAATAGCGTTTGACCGATTAAAAGTTACATTGAAAATCGTAACTAGTTACAGTTTTACTAAAAATTCGAAAAGAATGAAACATTCATTTCTTTTACTTCTTCATCAGTGATTCAATGGAATCAATTTGAAATTTCGGAAAGCTGAATGCGTTTTACTTTGAACTGAAATTCATTGCACAAATCAGTGATCGTTTATTGAACTTTAGTTTTGGTAGAAACCAAGAGGCTCTATTGCACACACCACGGAGAATCGTATATTTCAGATAGTTTCAATAAAGGTACAACCAGGATAGCAAAGGGGAATCCAACGGCTGGCGTTTGTCCATGCTTGCAATTATTGGCTAGTACTGTTATGTCCCAGGCAGACTAGCTATATATGTATGTTATGTATGTGAGTACAGAGAGGTTGGGGTAAATTTTCCATCCCCATTGACTCATTCTCCCTCTCCTCTCCCACTCAGTCTCTCCCCTTTTCCTGAACACCGGCCGCTATTTATTGTCCTCGAAATACGAATACGTGAGCACATGGGGGTTCAAGACTCCCCTTGGTTACCACTTCTCTGAGAATTAGTGTTACTATTCGGCATGGAAATGTCATTATTATTTTGAAAACATGAGCTGGTAAATTTTGAAATTTAGAAATAATTTTAGAACATTTTTTTTTTGCTATGTCATGAAATTTTTGGATTTTTGAAATTTTAGTTAGAGATTTCAAGAACAACACTGAGAAAAAAAATAGTAAAAATGAAACATTCGTTTCAATAGTCCTTGAAAAATCCTTCTTTTCCTTCATTTTTCTCTCATTACAGTTAAACGAAGTTCACTGTGTTCACCATTTTTTAAATTAGTTCTGAACGAATATTTGTTTTCGAAAATCAAAAATTAGTAGAACAATTTATTCAATTATTTCTTCTTCTCAATGAACGTTTTTCTGTGTAATATTATTTTATCGTGATATTACCTTTAAAATCAATCTGAACTAATTTGAATGGTTCTGTAGAATTATGCAATGCATAAAGGAGATTTTACAATGGCTGCATTCTATTCGCGTGTTGTTAGCAGTGAGCATTGAACTATTGAACAAATTTTGGTACTGAAAACTCTCTTTTGATGAATATATTGGTGGATATACGTGCAATTGATCGGTGAACTCGTGTGATTTAACTGTTATTATCAGTAACGGTTCCATTTCAGATTCCATCGGCATTTGAACTTCTCCACAATGCAAAGTTCACTGCACTGTGAACAATTTCAATAGCCAATATTAGGGAATTTTCTTTTCTGTCAAATTTTCGTATAGATCATTGCTCAAATAAATTGTTGGGAATTTTCCCTCCATTTTCGTGGATAATGACTATGAGTATCAAATTCAGCAATGAAGAAGGCAAAACAGGACAATTCGTCTCATTTTTGTGATCATTTTCAATCTGTCTTGGAAACTAATGGAGATACGCCTTTTATCTCCGTCCTTCTTCGTCGAGAATTCTAAGAGCTATAAATGAAGATTAAGAGAAAATCGATATATCGCCGTTAATTAATAGTGATATATCGATTTTGTCTCAATTTTTTCTTATAGTTCTTAGAATTCTCGACAAAAAACGATTTCAAGATCGAATTTCTTTTGTAACGGTTTCCATTCATCCGTTTCTAATAAAACATACAAGCTCATATTGTTCTCAAATTGAAATATCTGCTCCTCTCTCGAGTTACTTCCTTATTATATTAATGAATATAATAAGGAAGCACCTCGAGAGTGCACTTCAAAATTCATATTATTTTCTCTATGTGAAAATTGAAAGGAAATTCCCTTAAGATAGCTCACTCGTAAAATGACTTTGTCTTAGGAATTTAATGAAATGAGAATATGGAATCAAGAAAAGTCTTATATTTAAACGTGAAGGATGATTTTTTTTCACCGATTGTGAGGAGGAAATTTCACAATGAAAATGAGCTTAATCAACATGCTGGGGGCCAATCATCAAGTATTTGGCTATACTTTTGGCTACAAATGTCACAAGTGAACAACCTTAACAATATTATACTCGGTTTTATATTTCATTTACGATAAGTTTCTGGCAACAAAGGTCTCGCGTGCGATTTTCGTTGACGTATAACTTACATTGTACTCAGGAATCAATTCAGCGAGTTCCATTACTCGATTGTATACACAACAACTGTATCCGATTAGATCTCTAGCGATCTTAAAAACTATTAAGCCAAGATGAATATCTGCCAGTAGAAATTTCCTTCAAACTCCTCAACGAGAATGGTGAAAGTCGGGAAATCCATTAACTTCTTCGCTTCTCGAGTTTACACTTTTCAATGTTCTCACTTTTTTCTTTTCTGTAATGTCATGATAGAATTTTTGAGGTTTATTGGGTCAAATAAAAAATAATATTAAGGTAACACAGCGGAGTAATCAAGCAAACACGCAGTTTAGTTATCAGTACATGGTGGTTCCCAGTTGTCCAACGCAATTATGTTGCAAGCCCGTAATGTGTTTTATGTACATACGGGACCCCTCTCTACTGCCCACCCCTCTTTTTGAAGGGGTGAGTTGAGCCATGCCAGTATTTGGCTGAATATCGTCAACCCTCACTCCTTCCCATCATGCGTTTCACTATGTCTCCCCTTTGTAGGGTGACAATGATATTAATGTCAAGGAAGAAATTCATTTATATTTCTTTGCATTTCATTCTGTCTGAAGAGATGATTATAATGAAGCGGTTCGTAATGGTTAATTTTTATTTCAAGCTTTAAAATTTTGACAATTGTTCATGAAATGTCAATGGGACACTCCAAAATTCAGTTTAAATTGTAATTATTCAAGCAATTTCCAGAGAATTTTCGAAAACTCGAGGAGGATAAAACTTCTATCGTTCCAATGCTAACAATAAATTACATTGTGAATAATTACAAAATGAAATTTTACATCATTATAATTTTCCAATTAGCAGAAAATTTGAAATTGAAATTCTCATTATTTTGTTTGAAATTTTAATCGGTTTTTCATAATTCGATGTAATTATTAAAATATTTGTAGGCAGAGGTCAATGGACGGTCGGAATATTGTTAATTTTTGATATTAAATAAATTGGAAATTTTCAATCTAATTTAGTGTTAAAATAATTGAAGATTTCTGATGAAAAAATAATTCTGAGCTCTTTCATTTTGCAAAAGAAAGTTCCTTTCCAAAAAAGATAGTAGTGACCAGAAAAATGGGCTTGTCATGAAAATCAGAAAGATTTTTTATTAAAATTAATCTAATTGAAGAACAGAATATTATTAATATAATTCAAAATGAATTTTATTCATTTTGATCCACTAATTAATTAGCCAAAACTTTTCTAAACACTGAAATTCTAATAGAGAAGAAGAAAGAATCTCCTACAATTCATCCAATAAATTCGCACAGCACCGATAAAAATTACATAATTAATCGGAATGGTGCATCACAAAGAGATTGCATGAGCGCATTTTTGGAATCTATAAAATCACTCAAATTAGCATGAGTAAGGAAAGTTGATTCTCCATGGAGTAATGACAATTAATTTACCGATCGCACATGCTATCAGTGAGAGGTCGGCCTATATAATTCGTAAAGCTGTAGAATGAATCGATTCTCAAACGAAAGGAAAAAGGGAAAACTAAGGAAATTCTATTTCCGTAATTGCATTTTCCTCATAAAACTTTTGAAATTGTTCACCCCCAATATTTGAGATGCTATGTGAGAGTTCATGAATTGCGAACGATTCTAATGTGTAACGCCGAATGCGCGCGCAACAGGCTTTATCGTCCTTTTTTTTGTGCATAATATTACAATATCTTCAATTGAAGATTCCAGGCTTTCGCTTCACTCAATTTGCTTTTCTAATATTGCTGTTCTAAATACGAGAATTTTCCACTCTTTCGAAGCATAAAAACATCCCTATCAGGACATATACTACCTGAAAATCTTATGCATAAATCATGCTATTGCCGTTTAATTCGCGTACGAGCCAAATCATATTCTATGAGCAGTTTTGCATGGATTATGTACAAAGAGTTCATAATACATGCTCAGCTTTTTCTTGCGTGTATAGTGTGAGTTTGAAAGGTGAAGACTATTTTTGAAATATCTTGGAAAACATGAAACTCAGGAGAATTCGTCAAGCAACCTCTTCAAGACCAGAACTTTCTTTCTTGTAAAGAATTTTCCTTTTTATTTTGCAAAGCAGTTTTCAGCGAAATTCTCGTCCACTTACTCAATTGAAAGATATTCATGGAAGAATGTAACCCAAATTATCTGAATGTCTGCTTTGATTCAATAGTGGCCTTTTAGGTCTCTGCGGATTTAACATTAAATAAAAGAGATATTTTTATTATTTTGTATTAACGTTTCGGCTTCACTGCGAAGCCCTCTTCAGAATACTAATTTTTATTATCTATAATTGAATCAATGAAAGTATGAAAACAATTATTATCATTTAGTTAACAAAAATTATTACAATCTATTGCCCATGATTATTCATATGATTATTGTAATTAGTTGCTTTATACACATTGAAATTTGAAATTCATTACATTGGAATTTGTGACTCATTACATTGATTAAATTTTGTAATGTCTCGTTAATGAGAACATGACTTCAAAATCTGTGATTTCATCTATTTTTATCGTTGAATGAGTAATGTTTAATAATTTGATTATTCTGTTATGGAATTGATCCATTGGAATTGTCAGGCAACATAACGTCTTCGTCAAAATATTGTGTAAGGCACAGAACTTTATGAAAATTAATTCATTTGGTGATATGTTAATTTTTTTCATCATTTCCCTGCAGTATTTATTCAAGAATTCAAAAGTTCTCGTATGGAATTTCCATTTATGACAACTCGAAATGAATTTCGAGAACTTTTATTAAAATTACTATAAAAATAATGAAAATGCAAAAAAATGGTACTATCGTAATTGCAGAAATTATGAAAATTTTTTTTGAGGAATGAGTGCCTTTGCCGGAAAATCATGGAATGATATAGACATACTGGGGAATCCTTACAAATTCTTTCGGATATTTGTGCAAATCCTTTCACACTGAGAAAAAATTCAAAGACTCTCCGACTCCTTACTTTTTTTTGTCATAAGTGAAAAAAAACAAATGAATACTGGATTATGTGGTACCTTCCAAAGTGACTATTCCAGCTGACTCAAAAAGGAGCACAAGAACGAATCAATGTTTTTTCCCCCAACACGTGTATATATAGAGAGGAGGATGGTGTAGAAAAAGAAAAAAAAGGGGGGGATGAGGAGAGCAAATGGTAAAAGTGTGGAATTGGAAGAGCAAAGTGGTTGCGGAAAAAGGGGTCAGGGAGAGATGGTGGGCCAGGGGTCATTGAAGAAAAGCGGCAAGAAGAAGAAAGGGAGAAAACTGGCTATGGTGGTTTAATAGAGTGAACCATGATGGATGATGTAGGATCGATATAACTTACTTTTTGCTTCTTCATTTCTTTTTTCTTTCTTCTGTGAAGAGAATTTCGAGTTGTGATGGGAGTACACTATTCTCTGAGTTCTCGGAGGGCCATAGCCGCATTATCCTCATTTTTTTTCTTTTTTTCTTTTGGTTTTCCTTCCTTCTGCCTCTTATACCAGCCGCCTGATTTTCGTGTGTAACTTGCCTCTCCGGCACGTATATATAACTGTCATTGGCGCAAAGATTTGTGGGCATTCATCCGAAGAATATCACAGGCCTCTCGATATTGGCCATTTTGTTCGGCACTATCCTACTCTATTCAGCTTCGATTGCTATTATATATACCACTACATGGTTTATATACTTATACATCCTATTTTTTCAGGGTATATGAACGTTTCGAATCTCTAAAGAGAGAGAAAAAGAGAGGCAGAGACAGATAGAATGTGAAGAAAAAAAATGTATGGAATTCTATTCCACCGGAAGGAGTGGAAACATGACGAGGGATGTTGCAAGGGTCTCGGTTATAGAGTGACTTTGGTCTCATTTTGAAACCGCAGTGGTACACGTTTCGATTCTCAATTCAAGCACACACACAGATACACATACACACATACATATATGGGCATTCACATATGCGAGTCCGGTGGAAATATCCCTTGGGGTGAATTCACTCGGAGAAAATGCGTGATCCGAATTATTTTGAAGCATTCGGTATTTGAAATAAGAGAGGGTAGAGATGGTGTGAGAGTAGCGTAATTTATATGGGTCTTCATGAGTTTATTGATTATTCATTTTTTTTTAGCTGATGCAAGTGGAAGTATTTTCATCTTCATGAAGATTGAGAAGAAAGTTTTGGGGAAAAAAACTTTCGAATTTCTTCAAAAAAGGGTAGCTAGGCCAGGATGGACCTTCGGAAATGCAGCAGGATTTTGATCAGCATGAAAGTTTCCATGGAAATAATCTGAAATTTTTTTAATGATAAAACCGGAAAATTCAATCCTACACTCATCTCAATATGTTCTAACCAAATGGATATATCATTGCTATTCATACAAGAGTGCATCACAGAGCTGCGAAAAGTTATATCGCCTTGGGATACACCACTGGACTACTCAATGTTGAAATAATATATAAAGTTATTAAAAATTTCATCTGCATGTCTATTTGTTGCAGTGAACTGTTTAGTAGTATGATAGAGTACGTAAAGTTTCATATCAACGGATATTTTCAGTCCTCCAGTGCTTTTCAGTAAGTATAAACAGTGAATATTGACATGAAAAGGAGAAGAAAGTCTAAAAAAAAAATTTTTAACTGAATAATTTTCTTCCGTTCTGCAGCAAAAAAAAATTTAATAGGTTTATAATATAATTTTTTTTACACATTTCAAGTTGTTGGAAAATGTCATGTATACGATATTTTTCAACGCAAAAGCTATTGAAATGTCGTGAAATGTTTTATGTTAATAGTTGAAATTTACTTTCATGATATTCATTATAGAATAAAATAGGTCTATAGCAATTCAGTAGTAGCGCCAAGGCTCTCTAATATAATCATAATAATGTTATTCTCAGTAAAAATGTTAGTTTGGATTCATTCCAATGGACTTGATCTAAATTTTTCTGCTACTCTGGCATGAGCAAGAAGAGAAAACTTCAGAAGGCAATTCGCCAATGACCTGCGGCTTTAATTTGTGGATTTTTTTTTTTCATTCTCCATTCTCCATCTTCTAGCATTCTTCAAACATACTTCTTACTGCGAAAGAATTTTCACATTATTCCCCATTTGAAATGACATTAATCTCTACAATCTCCAAGAATTCCTGCAGATTCTTCATTTCTTTCCATTATTTTTGGTTAAGTGCTTCAATTTATTGCAATTTTTGAGTAATTCTTCTACTTGAGAAGAGAATAGGGTAAAATAGGCTGTTTTAATCCGTTGATTTCAGCATAAAATCATCATTTTATAAGCAGCATTCCATGATAATTATTAATGTCATTGTGATACACATTGAACGTGAAAAATATGAATTATAATAGATCAAATCAGTTTGACTTTTAACAAAAATCAAATAAATTTGATTGAAATCTTTGATGTTCACGAAACTGAACCTAAGCTTCTCAACATTCATCAGAAATGCATTGAAAACTGAGGAACTCAATGAGAGAGAAGATTATCCTCCCCTTCGAATGAATCCTAGTAAAAATCTCTGTGCAACAAGGGGCAAAACCGAAGAATTTTATGAAAACTCATAACTTCAAAAAGAAAATAATATTTTCAAAATACCTCTCAAATTTCCCCTCAGTCTATAGGAGAAGACGGAAACTCTCAAAAAAAATTTAGAGCCCTTAAAATTCCGTCGTTTTCTCAAGAATAACATAGAAGAGAAGTAACACCATTTCCTCCCATTAACTTTCAGAGGGCCGAGATGACGCCTTGAGGCATTATGGTCTGACTCGCCAACATCCGACCTTAGTTTGGTTCCAACTTAGGGACCTCCGTTCCCTTTTCAGTACAAATTATGAGTTTTCAAAATTTTCAAAATCTCGGCCCTCTGAAGGTTAAACGTACTAAATCCTTCGAAATCATGCATTGAACAGACAATTTTTACACTGAAAAAAAGTGGAAAAAACCATCAAATATTGATGCATTTGATCCTTAGTAAATTTTGAAGTAATTCTTCCCAAATAATTAAAAAAATCTGTTGAATTTGCTGCGAACTTCTTCGATTATTTCCAAAAAAATATTTGATAAGGACCAATAGTCTCAGTATTTGATAGTTTTCACCACTATTTTTTCTCAGTATAAAGAGCATATTGAGAAAAATTATTTTTTTTCTTCCTTGACGTTATTTACCCGAAAAAAGTTCGTGTAATTATAATAAATATAAATGTCACGCTTTAACACAAATGATTTTGAGTATTCCCAAGGTGTAGAGGGGTGGGGGGATAGAAAAGACCAGACGATTGAGAGAAGTCTCGTGTTTCTCCAATCAACGTTGGGGAGACGTGCAGAGGCTTAGAGAAGGATAAGACGAGCGAAGTTGAAGGGGCGAGGGGCTTTGAAGGCAGAGGAGAGGCAATCGTTGGGGGGTACAGAGGGGGGGAGGGGGCAGCGTGTCGTTTGTATCAATTTGCTGGTAGGTAGAGGATGGAAGGAGGACAGGGGGACAACCACCCCTGTATCCAACCAGACTTCCAGTCGGATTTAATCTAATACCCCACCGCGAAAGCGAGTAATTCCTCCGGCGTACTGCAGAAAAAGAAAGGAAACAACGAAAACGAGGATAGAGTAGAAGTGAGATGGAGCTATGCGCTAGTAAAGAACAGAGTAGAATGGCTATTTTTCTTCGCCCACATTTGGTCATGAATGCAGACACAAGGAGAAATGAGTGGGGAAATGATTAAATTCATTTTGTTACAAATTTGATGGAAGAAACACGCCCTAACATGTGAGAATTAAAATTTTATTCATTTTATTCAGTGGGAAGGAGGAATTATTTGGATACTTTTGAGAGCAGGGCGTTCGCTTATTTTCAACAACGAAAATTCGATACCTAAAAATGGAATCTGGATCGGGGCACTTCTTGTATTGCTTCAATTTCAAGAAAATCGGTGTTATTCGTTTTAAATGTTAGGTTTTCTCCTTGGTGCGGAATTATTCAGTGAGCACTAAATTTAGAAGATTTTTGTAAAACATTCCGTCATGAAAAAATACCAGAAATAGAGAAAATGATGAAATTTCTCTTTTAACATCAAACGAGTTGAAACTTTTTAATTCGTAAAATGACTTTAATGACATTTAATTTATCAGAAATAACGTAACAGAAATTCATCATATAATTTTCAGAATATTCTAAAATCACTCTAGTATTTTCAAAAAAAAAAAAATTTTTTTTTACCTCAACAAAAAACTTAATTGACATGAAATTTTAATTTCCCACGGAAATGAAGAACAGAAGCTATCGCATTTTCTCAACTGAAATATTTAGATAATCCAGTAACGAATCTCCGATAGATTCGAGCGTTAATTACGCGCTTCGATCGGCATTTACTCTTCCTTCTGCAGCCATGCGCTCCTCTCTTCATATATTCACCCGTTTTATAGAAACCAGATTTCGTCCATTCTATTTTTACCTATTCCCCAACTTAATAATTGGCTACATGGATGCTGAGCCATTTTCAGTAGAAGGGGAAAAAAATATTATAGGGTCAACGACACTGTAATTGGAATTGACGAGACGAATAATCGGATGATTGATAACTGATAAGTGCCCTTTTTTCCTCCCCCTCTCCAATCGTCTCCCAAATTCACTGAAATTCTTTCCCTCTTATAACTTATGAAACTGGTGTATTTAAAAATTTTCGATACATCAGAGATGATTAATCATGAAAGTCAGAATTGCGCTGGCTGTCTATCCTTTTTTCCGCTCCAAGGGGGATGGAAATATCGAGAGGGGTGGAAAAAAAGCCTACAGAATAGGGATTATTGTGAAGGGGAACATGGAACGTTTGACATGTCAGTTGCTCTCTCTTCCTCTCTTTGCAACTTGTACACTGTGTGGCACACATAAAACGAATACAAAAGGACAAAGCAGTGCCATTGTATTACTACCCGACTATTCCGTTTCGTCGAGCTCTTTATTTACTACGAAAATAAGCATTAATTTATATCTCAACGAATGGTAACCACAGGGGCTAATAATATTCAACTGTACTTATTAATAAAAGGGTGGTATATTGTGTTACTTATCGTATGAAAACCACCACCTGTAGGGTAATTTATATCCCCTTTAACCTCATAGTGTCGTTTGATAATAATTATCTCTTTTTTTTTTTTCTATTTTTTTCCCTTCTAATTTATAAATCCAATCTTGTGATATTATTACGATAAATTTCCTTACATTTTTCATTCTCTTTTTTATTCGTCGTTTTTCTTTTGTTTTTTTTTTCTTTTTATTCAAACACATAAGTTGACGTGTAATTCTGGTAATGGCCCAGTTCCTGAAGAATCTCCGGGTTATTTCCCCAGCCTTTTTTCAAGCCCCTTCCACCCTCTCCCACTCTTCGTTGCCCAACGCGCTCCAACATTTTCCTGGTTTATGCCTATATTTTATCGCATTTTTCACCACTTTCTCACGTGCGCATAAACCGTCACCACCAAATGGGATCCATAATTTTAGAGGCGTGGTTAAAGTTTACCTAGTCATGACGTATTACTTTATGATCTTTTAAACATCATCAATATAATCGTGAATCCAACCCCTCACACCTTCCATTCTCATGCAATCTCACTAGATATTAGATTTTATCTTGTTTATTATCATAAAAAAATTTTGAGCTTATAAAAATTTTTTAATATGAAAAATTACGAGTTATTTTACTCTTGAAATAATGAATGATTGATGAGATTCTGTAATATTAGGGGATAGTATATCTTCATTAAAAATTATGTTCGAGTCATATATTTATCAGGATTAAACGGATTTTGATTACTGAGGAAGAGTCAATGTTTAGCCATGAGTGGGGAATATTGTGTTAACTGCAAAGTGCTTTCTTGAATGAACCGAAGATTGCAGCACGACATTTTATTAGGTGAAGGACCGGATGAATACTTCATAATTCAGGAGTGGAGTGGAGTAGGACAAGTCTACAAATTATGGATAGATTATTTCAGGAATATCTTGTAAATGAAGAGATTTGCGAGAATTCATGTCTAGACCATTTTTGTAGCTCATCAAATCTTCTACAAAATATATCTGTCATTTTGGTTACATGTCTTGACAGAGCAATGTTAATTCAACACATAAATTCAGCATGCATCCAATTTGATTGGAAATAATACAACACAAATAAAATTCATCAATATATAGTCCATAACAATGTGGCGATACTTACTACCAACACATTTGAAATGAATTACTCAATATATTGATTTTTTCGATCCTCAGAGCGAACCTCGAAGCAAAGCAGTATACAGAGGCAATTTCGAAGAAATTTAATAGAATTAGAAATGAAAAACTATAAAAATGGAAAATCATAAATCGAAATGATACGTGTTAGATTCTTTGTGATTGTGAATGAAAAATATGATAAAAAGAAGTTGAAATGGACTTTAATTAAATGTAATTATGTTGAATTCGTTCGATAAATTATATCTGCGTTGAATCAGCCTCGTACAGTCTAGATGTGATACCGTCATTTTTTGAGAAGCCTAGACAATTGAAAGATATTCGCAACGGAATTTCTAGAAAGTATCCATATCCATCGAGGAGAAAAAATATCGAAATCGTGAAAAAATTTCGATAATCCTTAAAAATTAATTTTTTCCCAACAATGATTTCTTCGATTTCGATGAAGTTCGCGGGATTTCTGATTTGTTTCATTAGTTGCCAACTAATATTCATATCCAACAGCCAAAAAAATTTTTAAACTCTCTAAATTCATCCAATTTTTTCTGATCTCAAAAAAATTTGTTTGGGTCTATTGAAACAATTCATTTTCTTTTCCTTACTAAGATTTTTTCGCAGTACATGAAGAAGAAAAGACATTAATAGCTCACAGTTAATGTACAAAATGATTTGATTGATGTGAAACCACATGCACGAATGAATGTCAGTTGATGCTGATTGTAAATCAAACAAACTATACCGTAGATAATATACTGAAACATTATGGATTCAATGTGAATATTTACATGTTGAATGATGGTAGGAATAAGTTGACTTGAAGATCAGAGGTAAATTCAATAATTAGGGTACCAGCTGTCGAGTGCCATCTGCAAACTCCAACGCAGTTTGTTCAATTTTGATTCACACACAGTCATCTACACATACACATACATAAACACATACACAGTATCTCTAATGAAAAGCAAGTTTATCAGAAGCACAGTACATAGTTGACATCTGAGGGTTTCAGAATAGGTTGAATTTCCATTCCCTTACGAGTAATTTAACTTCTATATTGGATTAATATCTGTCTCAGTTTGTTGGCATAAAGGCAATACACTGAATCTTCTATTTCACCTTCAGAATTTATACAAAATGCATTAATCATTAATTCTCTTTGTATTTTACTTTACGTGCTTTGATAAACTAACCTAGAAATCCATTCGTACAAATTGAGTAACCCATGTTGATGTACTCGAGACTATTTGGTTGAATTATAATGGAACCGTGTAGCTGTTTATTTGAGTTTTACACACTGTTATAGGATGGTTAGATAAAGTCAAATGGAAATAGTAATCTGAAACCTATTATAACTTTTGGTAAAACTAGTCTTTACAGTACAATTTGACCATTCGTATTTCAACAATAGCTTCTATGATATACGTACTCCATTGTAATTCTGTGGTGGGTTTTGTTTTGTTGGCAAATATGTTGTTTCATTGTGAAGATTTTTTTTTTGGGGAATTCATTGCCAACAGGGATTCTAATTTTCCGTGCATTGTTGGAATGAATTTATTAGTTGCTTCGTTAAAAATTCTCGGGATATCATAAATCGTAGATTTTATTTTTAATTAGGCAAATCATTGTCATTGAAAACTTTATTATTGATCAAAATCAATTATCAGCTGTAATCAATCAAATGAGGATTATCTTTGTTCAACAAGTATTATCTTCAATAAAATGATAGCAAATTGTGAAAACTTATGAACATCTCTCAAATATTAGCACTGTAAAGTTTGCTACATGTGCATAGTGAGGAAGTTACGAGAATCGAAAGAGGAACAATCAATGATATTTTGATTCTCAGTTTGAGTGGGGTTTGGTGGAGATATTCGAAGTTCTATAATTGGATATGGATAAACTTCTATAATATTAGGATGAAGGACAATGACTACTCTCTAAAGATTTCATAATACGAATGGTCGATGTGTTTCCTTCTAAATCAGTAAACGATTTCGGCGATTCGACTTGTACTGGAAAAAAATGAGTTTTTGAAAAATGAAAATAGTAGAAGGCGATGACAAGAGTAGGAGAAATATTGAGTCAAGGATTTCACCACCTAGTGACGATGTATTGTAATAATTTAAAACAGTTCTCAATTATTAGATGAGGCCATTTTTGGTCGCTGCCATTTACGAAAAGGGATTCAAAAATTAAGAAAAGCTAAGATTTCGTACCGACGTTTCGACTCCACTGCAGAATCGTCCCCAGGATACATTTATTCGACACTTAATGATAAAGAGACATCAGTCTCAGTTCCATGATAATGATAAATTCTTGTTTAACATCATTTGACAAGTATCAATACAATAACATAATTTCATTAACCTTTTCACGACCGAGCTATTTTTTGACGACTTTGTCAGTTTACGGTTTAAAATTTTATTATATGTGAGTTGTATGCCCAGAACGATGACTGCTTTCTTACAACTATAATGGCTGAAGAGGTTCAATTATATAATATTTTGGACTGAGTAATCTAAAATTGATGTATATCTTAATCAGTGTCACCGAGTACGGTAGGACTCTCATAATTTTGATTTGCGTAATTTCGACAGAAGGAACAATCGTCTTCTCCACCTTTGGCCTTCCTCTATATCACTAAAGCGGAACTAGCTATTGCAAGTTCCACCATCTATCGTATACGTTAGCTGGTTCCCCCACCACAGAACCCAACCAATCGCTGGCTTATCAACTAACTTCGACTTCCCAGAATCGACTCTCCCGAAGAGTCAAAATTACAGGAACCTTACTGTATCAACGATTTCCTCACAACAGCTTCAAAAATATGAAGAGTTTGTTTGAATTCTGTCTTTGAAGAAGAATCGAATGATAGTTATAGTGAATTGGACCGTTTTTTTCTTCGTTTATTAAATTGGTTTCGATGAAATTAGAATTGAAATGAAAATAAGCGATTCTCAACAATAAAATTAACTTCAGAAATACTTCAAATATTACAACTAAAATCTCACGAGTAAGTAAACTAAACGAGAATTGGAAATTTGACTCAGAGAATATCACTAAATTGTAATTAGAAAGCTACATAAAATTTGCCGCTGATTTATTGATGAAAATTATGCTGACAGATTAAAGATGGTGTGACGGGAAACTTGGGTGTTGTTGGTAATAAAATGACCCTCACTAATATGCACAGTAAGTTACTAACTTACATTTCTACGGTTTCCTGGGATAAGGGAGTAGTAATCCCGAGGTCGCCGTAAAGCATTGCCGCGTTTGTTTTAATTTGCCCTGGTGTTAAGGTACAGTTTAATTTATTCACTGTTGGAAGTAAAAGAGCCTCACGAGAGTGTGAGTGTAGGGCGAAACAGTGAAGGAGGAGGCAAAAAAAAAATAACAGCGAAAGTAAATGAGGGAGAGGTGTGTAGGTGAGGGATTCTTTTTTTTTAGGTGAAAAGGATAGAGAGAACGTTTATATAGATGGGTGGAGAAGAGATGCGGTCGGTGGATATTTATACGAGCCATTTTGTGTGGACCAAAAGCGCTTTCAAGGGGGAGAGGAAGATCCTCTACGTCGACAGAATCGTCGAGACGACACTGACTCTGTGGTAGTGGCGTCAGACCCCTTCACCCAAAAACTCACCCCCACTGTTTGTCTCTCTTATTCTCTCTTTCTGCATGTTTTCCTTTTTACGTTCTGTTCTTTTTATTCTCTCTGACTCTCTCTCTGTCTCGCTTTTTTGCCCCTCTGCCTCTTCTCTGACCCCTTGATGTTTTAACCCCTCGGCAATTAATCCCTTTTGCTCGATTAAACGGCCATTCTCTATTTAATTAAAACTTCTTCTTTCCCATCGGCATATCAAAGGGCAATGTTGAACCGGCCCTCTCTCGTTCGCGTTAGAATTTTCATTCTGAATCACCATTTTTTCTCGTTACTCTTCACTTTCTCTGTCTCTTTTTATTCACTCATTTTAATCTCTCCAAATGCCATTCATTGAGTGTCGATTTTTTTTTTTTATTTTTCCCTTTCATTTTCCTCTTTACCAATGTCAAGAGTCATCTTCATTTGGTGAAAAAAGTGGATAGACTGGAGTAAGTGGAAAAATAATCTGGAGGATAGTCTGAGTTTGTTTTTTTTTTGTTTGGGAGAAATTTTTTGAAATTCTTTTCATCTCTCGACTTAATACTTGAATGAATTGAATTCGTGTCAATGGTATGCAGTGGATCGGTTTAAAGTAGCCAGGTTATTGCATCCAATCGAATTAAATGAAAACTAAAAAGGGACAACGCTCTGAGGGAACTGAGTTAAGGGGTTTTCATATAGTTATCCATGTATATATAATATATACATATATATATGTATATATATATATACTGGGAATTCTATGCCAGCGATGGCCCAACCAGGCAATAAAATTATATCAGGTGCGTCGTTGAAAATTTAATAACCAGATCACAGTTATGGGGTCTGGAGGGTTCGACAGTTTACCGACTTCCAGCAGTAACGACTTCACTCGAATACTTTCGACCATATTTTCCGACCTCTCTTTCTCTTTTTTTTTTTTTCTATCTCATAGTTTTATTTTCCAACAGAGTCAGGCCACATGTTATACCCTGGATGCTTTTTCGAAACACCATTGGGTCGAAGCATTTAATTTCGTCGGGGAATAAATTGAGGTTTTCAGTAATGTTTTTTTTTTTTCTTTTTTAAACTTTTTGTCCTTCCCCTCCCTTCCATGTCTCCTGCTTTTTTTTCTGTTTGGATAGGGGTCGCTGCGTCGAATACAAGGCACGAAATTCGGTCAAAATGAAATCACGGTTCGATCTGCATACTCTGTGTGGCTTTTTTTTCTCTCGATTTTCTGGACAATTTTTATTTTTTTCCATCATTATTTAATTTCTATGCGTCGGTGTACTTGTATATATACCATGTAGGACCCAATGACTGCATTTATACGAGGCTGGAGCTGTGTGTACAACACGAACGGGCATTCAACTTTGTCCGACAGCAGTGGGATATACCGGAACTAGCCAATCACCAACACCATTCCCCAAGGGTATCTCACGGGGCTACCTCGATGCGATTGATCGTGTTCAATCTTTCAATTGAAAAAAAGCAACACATAACAATTGATATGCAGATATAACAATATTCAGTGAAAAAATAAAAAACAATTTGGAACAAATTTTGAATTATCACCATTTGTATAGAGATACAGATGATTTAAATTTTTTCATGCATTAAAATTCTCCACTTCTACATTCATTGATATGAATTATGTCGTAGCAATTGACCGATTTATTGAAAACCATCATGTGTAAATTCCCAAAAAATTAACACGTGTCCCAGCTGTATTTTTCCAAAGGAAAATTGAATGAAGTGATGAAAATATTTCGTTCAATGCCATTGAATTTATTTCTCTGAATGCAATGGTTTTTTTTGGGAAAATATAGGCAACTATGAAATGAAAACGGACATCAGAGAGAAACGTTTCGGGATGGAATTTTTTCAATTATTCCATTCACAATCAATTGGACTGGATTTTTGAAAAATTCTGGAATAATGTCAAGGTATTAGTGTTTGTTTTTATTGATTCATTCAATTGTTTGGTTAACGTAATTTTCTCATGGCACATTAGTATGATATTCATTTTTGAGGTTAAAGAGATAAGAATATCAATAACAGGAGGGAAAAGAACGTAAAGAAAAGAAAATGTGGTTGTGAATGTTTCTTCTATTGAACTACATGAAAAATAGCCAGTATTGTTAATGTATTGATCTCAATTAATTTTTTGTTCGTGTTTTCGAATTAACTTTCAATTTTCGCATTATGGTTTCCAGAACCTGAGGAAACCTCAATAAAGCAGGCGAAACGTCGTTCATTTGATAATTATTTGGTATTGTTGAATTAATTTGTTCCAACGTCTCATGATCCCAAACATAATAATTTCATCATGGGAATGAGAAACATAATTGATTTTGGAATAATGTTTTTGAGAATCTTAGTATTTTATGAAAATATTTTCGGTTGCGAGGGTAGCTCAAAAAAAACAATAACCGACGCAAAGGTTAGTTCTCCCCAAGCTTGAAGTGTTCGGAAAAGGGCAAGTAAATTCCAGGAAATTAGTCAATTTTGAATGGAGAAATTGAAGACCGAAGCATTTAGATTTACCTTCACCTCTCGACTCAAATATCTTCAGTATTCATTGGACTCTCACCGGGGACGCATCTCTTCAAAAAGCACTGAGAAACCGTTTTGTCAATAGTTAACTCACAGATTGAGTTGTTGTTGTTGTTATCTATGCTACTTGCGCAGCTGGCCTCCAGCGAATTATGTGATGCAGCCAATTCTACAAATTTTATGTGACAAACTGTACTCAGAGACTTTCTTCTGTTGTTATGAGCTACACAACTTTCTATCCAGTCGGGACTCGAACCCTGGTCTACCGCATCTACAGTTCAATCCACTGAGCCACACAGCTGGACCACAGATTGAGTTGAACTGGAAAACTTCACACGTTTTCACCAAAATCGGATTTAATTATATTCTGCGAATATTATGTGTTCTCAAATGAGCCCATTCACCTAACAGCGCATTCGTTAAATATTAACGAATACGCAGTTGAGACGCCATGCGCCGCCTGACTGATAAATTTTTAGATTCTCCGCCTGAACATCTTTCCCCTCGTGTCTTTGGTGAAATTGATCTATTAGGGAATTCAATTGGACTGAAAAATATAAAAAAATTGTTTAAACCCCGTTTTTATCTTTAATAATATTGATTTCTCTCAGTTAACAGTTCTATTGATTATTCATCATTCCGAGCTTCACTCAACTAATCTCTTTTCTAAGACAATACATCATTAGTTAACTATTAATGAATATTAGTTTGCTTCTAATTTTCAGCCGAATAAATCAGTTTCTTGGTGTATTCAACGAGAAACCCACGAGGAGACATCGGTTTTATCATTGACTTATTGTAACGATTTATTCTAACTCGCAGGCTTACTCATATCTAGGTCAATCAACAGAGTGAACTATCGATAATCAACCAGTTAATTATACAAAAATTTGAATTATCAAGCTCTGCATTGATTATGAACCTGCTAACTGCACGTTAACGTTCGATCAACATTGACTGTTAACTAAATCTGCTATAAAATCACTCACTTTCTACCTTCGATCAATTTCCATCTCCAGACTACTCAAATCCTGAAAATCATTTGTCATCTTTCGCATGGTGGATACAGAGAGAAAGTATATTTTTACAAAATGACCTTTGATTTGCTCAAAAATAGTTGAAAATTGATTGAAAATCACTCAAATTGCAGCGAATTTAGATCACAAAAAAATATAAAAAATCGAAATTCAAACAACAACGCCATTTTATTTTCCAATGAGAATACAATTTCTTGCCACCAGTTTCATTAATTTCATGAGAAAAAAAACTTAGTATCTGAACCGATTATGTTCCAGTGTTGAAGAAAAAAAAATAGAAAAAGATTGAATAACGAAAATTGAATTTCGAGAGAGGAAATTCGTGGTTTTCTCGTTGCACGAACGAAAGTATACAAGAGTTACAACGAGTGTATATACATACACACACACACACATGTGACGAACAAGAAGGGCAAGGAGACAGAGAAAGAAAGAGGGCGTGAGAAGAGGGAGCGGACCTACTTGAAACGTAAACGAGCAAGTTGTAAAAGCGCCTCGCGTGAATAAAACGACTGCGATTGGCGAGCAAATCCAATCGAGCGAACAGGTGTAACGAATGCACGAAATCCAAGTATTTTTGCGTTTAAAATGATGAGAGAAAAAATACTGGTTCCAGATTCTTCTTTACAGCCTGTAAAGTATTTCAACGTTGAAATGATAATTACGGATCGTTTCGAGATTCTGCACTCGACTGATTGTAAACAAATAAGTGGAATTGAGTGAGGATCACTCTAATTATTGGACTTGAGAGGAAACTTGATATTCTGCATTCCGAAAGGTTCTACTCAAGAAAATTGACTATTTAAAAAATTCTCATATTTTTCCCGGAAAGATTCGTTGAATTTAATTTAAATAATGATAATAACAAAAGAAAAAATCTCCAAATAAACCAAAAGCTAATATATTTTAATTATTTGCAGCAAAGAGAGCAGTAAGTTGGATACGTATTCAGTGCAAAATGCATATAGCCCTCATCCCACTTGATTCGTCATTCAAGGATTTGTATATACGCCAGAACATCAGAGTTATTGTGCACGAGCGATTCTTTGCAGTTGTGTGTTATACTGTGTGTGGTAGGAGGCCCACAGCGGGGACTTCTAGTATACCTCTCTTGGCAGCGTTGCATGCTACTCGCACTGGTTATACTGTCGGGCGGTTATACAGGACTGAATACTAGGCGGCTGCGCCAGTTGGGGAAAAAGACTCTGTCAGAGGGAGTGAGAGAGACTGGAGAAGGGAGAGCTAGGACGATTGGCGGAACGCTGCGTCGAGTTACAGACCACGAAAATCTCTCATCAGTCGTGCGGTAGCCTCCAAACGTAGAGGTCTACTATTAAATTTCTTTCGTCAAAAGAATCTTAAACATTTCATCCTGATTGTTGGAGAACAACTAAACTCCTACTATTAAAATTTTCCCAATAATTCAGAGAGAACTTAGATTAATGTGAAGTCGGATATTCTTTACTTTCTTGAATTTTTTTCTTTAGGAATTTTATTCTTTATTATTATCATTATTATTTTTATTGTGTGTGATAAAAGTGAAGAATTCTGCGATGGATGACGTTCTAAATAACAACTGTGATGTGATTTAAAATTGTATTGGACATACTGGTGGCTGAAAATATATATAAATATATAGATATGGGTTTTGTGTCCGAGGGGTGAATAATTTCCAGAGGCATTGATATATACAATGAATGGTACTTCTAACACTGACCACATCGATCGTACACAGTTGGGTTATTACTCGAGGAGTGTTCATTGAAGTTATCTCTGTCTCTCTCTCCCTCTTTTCCGACGCCCTAAACCGATTTATCGGTGCATTGTCAACGGTCTTTTAATGACAAACTGGAAAATCGTAAATTCGTATGCTGCAGAGGTTTTTTGGTAAAAACACTCTATTGGTATGGTATGAGTAACGTGGTATTTTCCAAGGGTCATGACAAAAGAGATCAAGTAGAGAAAGAGAGGAGGAGTAGAGAAAAGCAAAAAAGAATACAGTAAAATAACAAAGGCAAGAAAAAGAGACGAGAGGGTTAAAAAAAATAAGAAGCGACGAAGCGCGAATGGTTTCGCATTCCACACGTTGATAGAATACTAGAGGAGAGAGAGAAAAAAGCGTGCTCGGAATAATTTTGAAAAAAGAAAAAGAAAACTAAAATAGAAAGGGAGACAATTGTTGGATGAATAAAGAGAAGGAGTGGAGATTGAGCGAAAACTACGACGAAAGGACAGAGAGAAGGTAGAAGCAGACGAGCGGAAATACAAGAGCCGAGATGCTTGCCACAGGGCATATACTTTTCACAGGCTACCAGAAGGAAGTGTCATATTGTGCAGCTGTCATTCTTACCTTCATGTAACTCTTACGAGTGACAAACACACCTCAAAGAGGGTGAAAAAGAATGAACACTTGAGTAATGAGAAGGTTCTCGTTGATTTTATATGAGAAAAAAAAAGAGAAAAAAATATACCACCGTTAATTAGGATGTATAAAAATTATGAAATCATGAAGTTAACTGGTAAAAATTCATCACTATTGTTATCCATGAGGCTAACTTGGTATTTAGTATTTGGTGTTTGTCATGTACTGGCTGTAACCAGTGCACCACCACCAAAATTCGAAGTACCTGAACACTGCAGCTGGGAGAATGATGCTGCACTAACGTGTATCTATCGTTTCAACGATAATGAAAATTCACAACACTCAAATTTTTCACGTGTCACTAGTGATTACGTAACGTCAATGAATATTATATGTGAAGAATGGGATCCACAAACTGGTATGAGTTCAACAATTGTCGAGGATTTTCTTCATCTCTGGCGCTTACGTGATTTACGTTTGATTGGATGTAAATTCATTTATTGGCCAGCTAGAATGCTAAATGGTTTCCGTGATTTACGTAATTTAACTCTTAAAAGCTTGAATGATAGAAAGAGTAGGCTGAGTCTTGAACTTGAACGCGGTGCCTTTGATATGACACCACTGATTGAAAAAATTGATTTGTCATGTAATAATATATGGCAATTACCAGAAAATATATTCTGTCCATTGGCTAATTTAGTATCACTCAATGTTTCATGGAACATGCTGAAGGACGTTACTGAATTGGGCTTCAGTGATTATGCAGCAAATCATCCTAAACGTGAATTAGAGTCAACAGCATTACCAGTTACGTGCTCTCTAGATATACAGAATTTGGATGTTTCGAATAATCAGATATCCGTATTACCGCCATTCGGATTCTCAGCATTAAGACGTTTACGTGCCCTCAATATATCTGGCAATGCCATCAGTATGGTTGATGACAGTGCACTTCGTGGCCTGAGGTCTTTGGAGGTGTTTGACCTATCAAGTAATAGAATTGTCGCACTTCCCGCTGGAATGTTCAAGGATGCTACAAATACACTCAAGGAATTGCGGCTTCAGAACAATTCGATCAGTGCACTAGCGCCTGGTCTTGTGGCTGACATGAATCAACTTGTCACGTTAGATCTGTCGAGAAATACACTGACTAGTTCTTGGCTCAACTCTGGCACATTCACTGGTTTGATACGTCTTGTATTACTGGATTTGTCACGTAATAAAATTGTTAAAGTTGATCCAGCACTGTTCAAAGATCTTTATACACTGCAAATACTTAATCTGCATCATAATGAAATTGAAACAATACCCGCTGATACATTTTCACCAATGAGTAATCTTCATACATTAGATTTGGCACATAATAAATTAACTTATTTAGATGCATATTCATTGAATGGTCTTTTTGCTATGTCATTATTTTCATTGGATTCAAATTTGCTCGAGGGCATACATCCAGATGCTTTTCGGAATTGCTCCAGTATGCAGGATCTGAATCTTTCTGGTAACAATCTTGAATCAATACCAGTTGCACTCAAGGACATGAGAATGTTGAGAACATTGGATTTGGGTGAGAATCAAATTAAGAGCTTCGAAAAGCCTGGATTTCGTGGAATGTCCAGTTTGTACGGATTACGTATGATTGGTAATGAGATTGTAAACGTGAGCAAGGAGGCATTATCTGAATTACCAGCATTACAAATTCTCAATTTAGCGAGGAACCAAATTGATTATGTTGAGCATGCTGCATTCTCGGGAAATCCAACATTGCAGGCAATAAGATTGGATGCAAATTATCTACAGGATATATCTGGAATATTCGCAAACGCACCGAGCCTCTTATGGCTGAATATGTCTGACAATATGATAAAAAATTTCGATTACAGTTTTCTGCCAGAACGCCTACAATGGTTGGATCTTCATAAAAATCAAATCAGCGATCTCGGTATTTCACCGCAGGGCTTTCGCTTACAGACACTCGATATTTCATTCAACAGATTAACAAGAATACATCCAAAATCAGTGCCTGACTCAATAGAGCTCCTCTTTGTCAATGACAACATGATACATACTGTTGAACCGCAGACATTTCACGACAAGGAAAATTTGACCAGAGTGGATCTTTATGCGAATCAGATAATAAAGATGGATCTCTC
This sequence comes from Aleiodes alternator, assembly GCA_963921955.1. Lineage (NCBI taxonomy): Eukaryota > Metazoa > Arthropoda > Insecta > Hymenoptera > Braconidae > Aleiodes > Aleiodes alternator. The sequence goes on along the minus strand of OY998109.1, from coordinate 5,882,996 downwards.
GGTATTTCAGTTGGCTCAAGTACCTGAGAATCGTCCATTACCAGAATTTTATATCGGTGGAAATCCCTTCATATGTGATTGTACGATTGAATGGCTACAGAGGATAAATTCATTGCCATTGAGACAGCATCCAACGGTCATGGACCTCGAATCAGTGTACTGTCGTCTACCCTATGACAGGCATCGTTCTTTCATACCACTTCTTGAAGCAAAACCATCACAATTTTTGTGTACTTACAAAGCACACTGTTTCGCCCTGTGTCACTGCTGTGACTTTGATGCATGTGACTGTGAGATGACTTGTCCAATCAACTGCACGTGTTACCACGATCAATCATGGTCAGCTAATGTCGTTGATTGCTCAAACTCTGGTTATAAAAGTCTTCCTGGTCGTTTACCAATGGATGCAACTGAGGTTTATCTAGATGGCAATAATTTTGGTGAACTCACTTCGCACTCATTCATTGGCCGCAAAAATTTGGAAATACTCTATGCTAATGACAGTAATATTATTGCCATTCACAATCATACATTCAGTGGTCTAAAGCGTCTCGTAATACTACATCTTGAGAATAATAAAATAGCACGATTGAATGGAGTAGAATTGATGCCACTCGAGAATTTGAAAGAACTTAATCTTCAAAATAATCAGCTTTCTCATATTGACAACGGTACATTTCTTGAACTGCGACATTTGGAAGTACTTAGACTCGACAACAATCGCCTGAGTACATTTGCCCTGTGGCAGTTGGCCCAGAATCCATATCTAGTCGATATTAGCGTTTCAAGTAATCCATGGAGTTGTGAATGTACATATCTTGATCACGTGCGTGACTGGATGTCGAAAAATAAAGCAAAAATCAGTGACTGGAAACGGGTCACGTGTGCACTTGGTATGCCAATAACGCTTCCGGCAAATGGATCTGTTATAAACTGTGCGGCATTGACTGGCACAACTTCTGTCATTGAGACTCGTCCCTTGGAAGCGTATTTGCCTCTCCTACTGGCTACTGCAGTATTATTTTTTGCAATGGTAGCACTAATTTGTGGTGCATTCCGTCATCGTAGAACAATAAGAACTTGGGCAGCAAGTAGATGTGGCCTGAGGGCCTGCTACAAAACAGCTGCATTTGAAGATCGTGAAAAGCCATTTGATGCTTATATATCGTACTCAGCAGTTGATGAAAACTTTGTATCCAGAGTATTAGTACCAGGACTTGAGTCATCTTATCGTCTTTGTTTGCATTATCGAGATTTGGGTGCGGGTGCAAATGTTGCTGATGCAGTAGCTGAGGCCGCTGATTCTTCAAGGCGTACTATTCTTATTTTATCACGTAATTTTTTGCACGGTGAATGGGCGAGATTTGAATTTAAATCAGCACTGAGAGAAGCGCTCAGAGGTAAAGGTAGATCAGTTATACTGCTTCTCGTTGGTGGTGTTTGCCCACGTGATCTTGATGCTGATCTGAGAAAACGAATCTCATCACATACTGTACTAGTCTGGGGTGATAAGCTATTCTGGCAGAAACTTAAATTTGCTATGCCAGATGTATCACCAATACCAGTTTTGGATCGGCCATTGCCACTACCACCACCACCGCCACCGCCAGCACAGCACTTGTGGGCATAGGACCATAAATTAGGTAAATTTGTTGTTAATTTTTTTTGTTCCGCATTCTTTCATTCACGATGCATATATACAATCATGCTATTATTTTTGGGTGTTAACGTATGCGTGATATCGCTGGTTAAAATCTCATGAGTTATGATAATACCGAATATTGCTGTGAGCACTGATGTTTCGAGGTAGATAAAGGAATTGCATGCTTGATCGTGTAAGACGGGGAAATCAGACGATCATGAAACTATATGCCATAAACAACTTGCTGAAAGGTTTTTTTTTTAATATAGCTCTCAAGACTCTTCCTCGTTCCTCATCTCTCTCACACTTATATTTAACGAGAATATATTTTATGGAGCAGAAAATATTGTTCGATGAAATCGACAGGTCGCTACCTGAGCGATGCGACGAAGTGTACAATTATATTTCACAGATGATGCACTTGCATTTCCTATCTCTATCTCTGATTTCTCACAACATTTGCTAGGGATAGTACAGGAGTTTTGTTGCGAGTGAGATAGCGTGAAAGTTACCAAGGAAAATCAGATATGATAGAGTATATAGGTAGAGATGTGTATTGCCTCGGGTTGGGTGAACTAAAAATACGTAGTGAAGATAGAAAAGGGGGTGGGACAATTGCACTATCAACTGTGCGGTGTTTCCTCATTCGATTCTCACCTTTATGAAGTTGCGAAGTAGCTTACAGCCATAACCGTATAACTCCATACCTATATTACACAGTATCAGATATATTCCAATTAATTTTATCAACGGTAGCGTTATGTAGGTACTTCCACCATTTCTGTGATATTCCTGCTGATGCCTCGTGGATAGGAGAAATGAATTTAAAAAACTAAAGTCTCATAGGGTGCTCTATAAATTTCACTAGGATTATCCAATGAACTGTGAGCATGACAAATTTCCTACCACGAATTTTATCGAACCAGCGGGAAAATCTGAGGGGGATAAAAAATAAAGCGAATAAGCCATGGGATTGTTACACATCGTACTGACTTTAACACAGTATTTATCTTTTTTTTTACTGCTGTTGATTTTCATTTTATTTTTTCTTTATGTATGTAGGGCTTTATTTTATGAGACGTGTCACGCCAACGCGATGCTGCAAACGAATGACGAATTGCTGGCGCATGCTTGAATACGTTTGGCAAGCACGTGTGTCTCACAACTACCCGGAAAATGGTGGTTATTCACCGTGTGTATGTGCCTATGTGGGGTGGCCGTTTTTTCTCGTCCTCTTTCATTTTTTTTTTTCATTCTGCATCAAAGTTGGGCATCTGCACGCGGTCTCGTTTCCATTAACGGCTGAGCCGGCGATAAGCTGCATCGATACGCCCCCTCGTGGGGGCCCGATCTTTTTTTTTCTTTTTCTCTCTCGCTCTTTTGGGATTACGCAAAAAATACATTTACACGCACAATGGAGGCTAGAGAGACTTATTGTCACGAACGTGTGTGCATTCTGGGTGATTTTAGTGGTGAGAAAATGGCTATTTCATGCCAGGCTGTTTTGTCATCAACCTGAAAGCACTGAGTTCGAGCTTTTTTTTTTCATTCTACCAGAGAATTTTTTTTCCCTATTTTCTGCTTTCTCCATACATCGTCAATGACTTTTGGAATCAATGTGATGAATGGTTTGAAAGGGGGAAAAAAAAAGAGTAATTTTTTTTGTTCCTACGTTCAGAGACCAAAAACTCATTAATTTTGTTCTTTAGAATTGTTGATTGCAACAGCATTACGAAGCAGCTTTTATCCTCAAAATTTTAAGTCACAGAGATAATACAATTTCTTAGAAGACGCTATGGTTATTGTGGAATACCGCTGGTTGAGGTCCTAATTAATTTCTGTATTCAGAGCAAGTGCAAAAGGAACGATGAGGAAATTCGTTGAGTAGCGAAGTTTCTGCCATCTACCTTTCTGCCCCTTCTGTGCAAAATCGATATTACACGTAGTGCAAGAGTAGTAGATTGATGCAATGCAATCGATTAAATACCGCAGTTCAACCGACTCGATAATTGAAGGCCAAATTGGATTATCTCATGATTCATGAGAATGTTAACTGATGTAACTAACTTAGTACATGGTCGATAGGCCCACACTGAGAGTCTAGAACTTTAATTTTTCTCTAAATCTCAATTGGAAATGGACTTTATTAATGAATTCATTTATATGCGGTAAAAAATAGCGAGTCATTCTTAATTCTCCACGATCGGAAGTAATTAAATTTGATAGAGAAGAGGAGCAAAAAATGAAAAAAACCTCGAGTCACGATTTATGCTGGAGTTCCATTTGTATGAATTGATGAGGTTTTCGATGAACAACCTTTTTAATTTCGCTGATGCGACGTACAAGATCAATGAATTTTTAAGCTCGAAAAAACTGAAAAATATTCAATTAGTTTTGAATATGAAAGACTGATGTCAATATTTACTTGGAAAAAGAACTTGCGGCGGAATACATTTATTGAAATCGATATATTTTCTCTTGAGCTTTCAGCATCAATAAGTCACGTATTCATTTTTCCATGAATACAGAATCAAAAAGAAATTCTCATAAGTAAATATCATATTGAACTATAGTTTCATTAAATTTTTATCTCATACTTTGAGAATACTGAAATTTTACCTACATGAAAATAATTGAAATAAGTAAGTGCACTCTGAAGAAAAATTCTTGTATACCAAGAAATACGTAAATTCTATAAGAATTCCATTCAAATTCACGGTGAAAGAAAGGATAAACAACATTTCACATTGTGAAAATATACGGAAAAACTTTTTATCTCAGAGCTCTTTTCATTTCAAATTTTATCTTTTACCATGTTATATTGAAAACAGGAGAGTGAAATCTAGAAGGTATTCGATAATAGGATCTACTTTTAGACACAAAGTTGCAAAAAGAAAATGGAGATGAGTGATACGCATTTATAATCAATGATCAAAAAAAAAATAGTGCAAATCTCACTTCACCAGTGACACAGTAATTTTGTTCTAGTTGGAATTTGAAGAAATACATGAAATTGATCTGATGAGCAATAAGCCAAGAGATAATTTCGAAAAAGAAAAAAGGACAGGGAAGAATAAAGAATCAATTTCCTTTTCCTTGTTAGTAAGCTCATCCAGTCTCAGCACGGAGTCTTGGTAATTAGGAGAAGATGGGAGCTACGATGAATGAAAAAGAAAGGAGAAAAAGAAGGCAAAAAAAAAGAAAGTGAGCGCCACAAGGTGCAGCATCAACGAGAATTCGGAAATACAATCAATCTATCAATCAGCACACAAGGGAAAACGTGACGGGAATTAAATACTGAAATTGCTGCAGACGAGAGAGAAGAAGAGTAGAAAGGAGGAGAAACGAGAAGGAGGGAGAAGAAAGTAGGAGGGAATGGGTCAAAATCTGAGAGCAAAAAGAAGAAAAAAAAAGGAAGGGAATAGGATACAGGGAGGTCCCTAACGTCACATGGCATTAATTGATTCTTTTTTTTCTTCCCCTTTCACGTTTTATCTGTAACTGAAATCTTAATACAAATATCATCGACATAGTATCGATGAGAATTCAATACTGATGTGAGAATGATCGAATTGAAACGTGAGAATTGCCTTGGTTCTGGTATTACTATACACGCTTCAGTTAAGAAGAAAATTACGATGATAAAAAGGAAAAAAAGAAAGAAGAAAAGAAAGGGAGAATGGGGTGTGGACTAAAATCACCTAATCGCATTATCTCCAATACAATAGATGTGGAAAAACTGTGTTTGTACTGAAAAATTTGAGAGTAAAGCTGTTTATACATACACACATAGACCAAAAAGGCTTTCTATTTTAGTGGCACTCCATTTGTTTTCGTCATTTCAAGAATAAAAGCTTGTTGTTAAAGTGAGAGGGTGATAGAGGGAAAAAAAAATCTCTTGGTAAATCGATTTTGCACATTCTATGAGCACTCGTGTGTGGGATCATAAAGTAAACAACATCAGACGTGAGTAAAAAAGATGACGGTTGAATTTTATGGATAAAAAAAGAAGAAAGGACATGATAATAATGGAATATGGAATGAAAAGTGGAATAAGAAAAAAAAGAATAAACAAACTACGTTGGAGACAGCCAATGGATAAACATTGTATTTTTTTTTTTTCATTTTATTATTTTTTGGTTGTATTTGTACTTTAACACGCCAATCTATTAGTGTTTTTGTTGGCTTCTATTTGCGGATGACTTTGAGGGTACAGAAGTGAATTCATTGGTGATGAAAAATTAACGGACAAGCAGTGAAGTCAATGAATCCATCAAAAACTTCATTGTTTTCCCCATTGTTAGAGAGAATAATGGAATATTTATTTTTATTCCAATTATTAGATGATCAAAACCATTATTGATGAAATACGTTAATGTTTTGTATGATAAGCTCCAGGTTAAATGCAGTATTCTATGAATTGTCCAGAATTTATCCATTGAACATGAAAATTATTACGTGTATACATGCATTACACAATAATAATGATAATAATGATAATAGGTAAAGCGGATTTATTCATTGATGGAAGAAGAGGAAAAGAATACTGAGATGAAAATTCATACAGACACATATACACACACACACAACAGATGCTCACTCTACAGCCTCACGCCTCCAGCACAATGGACCATGGATGCCGGTGGAATAATGGCCCTTGGCCGTTGAGGCTGTTTTCAATAAAGGCTTCCTTCCCCCACTTCAAAATGCAATGAGAGAAGAAAAGAATAAGGAGAAGAGATTCCTTCCTTCTTCGTATCCCTCTTCATCTTCGCAGCATCTTTTACTCTCTCACTTCGTCGTCCTCGGACCCGATACCTGCGTACATAAGTACATCCTCTTTTTTTTTTTTTTTTCCTTTTTTTCTCACAATAGTTGTGTCGAGTTTACGGTCGAATATTCTGTTCGTTGGAAATAGGATAACGGCATGTATTTTTTTTTCTCTGGAAAAAAAAAAAAGAAAGATGAAGATCAAGGAGTAGCAGTGAAAAAACATAAAGAATCTACAATAGATGAAGAGGAGCGGTTGTTCACTGTATACATGTATAGATTCGTAGAAGGATCCTTTTCGTAGCCTTCTTCTTCATGGGGACAGGTCGGTGTGCTGAAAAGACGATTCTATTATAAGTTTTGTCCACTTTTCTCACACGTCGACTTTACAAATTACCGCATCTCGTTCTCACTTCAATCTCTTTTTTATTATACTTTTCTCCCTCTTTTCTTTTTCCTCGAGTCTCTGGAGCTCTTTTTCTATATCTGGCTTGTATAAGCCATGTGCCAACACGGACGCTGGAACAATTCAACTTTTTGAGAGGCAAGAGAGAGTAAGAGAGAGAAATGGTGAGAATGAGAGGGAGGAAGACCGCCTTAGCCGACGACAAGAGGCGGAAAAAATTACACCCGCTGACGAGGTACTTAGTCGACGCTTTGTTCATCGCGTTTCCTCGTTGATTCACGATTATCTACCGTCACGCCAGGACTCCCCAGGCATTTTCATCTCTCTCTCACTCTCTCATTCTCGTTCTATATTTTTGTTTCCTTTCATTTCACATTTTTCATACTCTTTTCTTTACTATCTTCATCTGTCTATCTCTCTTGCTCATTCAAAGCGCATTACGCTTTGATTCAACACAAAATGCACCATTTCTCTGTGTACGCAGGGATTTATATAGAAGAAGGGAAATTTTTAAAAATCCTTCAACAATAATTGGGCCACTCTTTGATATTTGCAAAGAGAATATCCCTCGGGCTTTTTCTTACACAAATTCCATTAACTTTTTCAATTTTTTTTTTTTTCAACGAGAGGGAGAGAGACAAAGAACTTGAGAAATATTTCCTTCTTTCGCTTATTTGCTTTCTTTTCTGCTGAGTTCTGTAGTGGTCTTGCTCTCTGGATCTCCTGGTGGCACTCCCAACGGGCCTTTCAGAGTTGTTACAGCTGTCTTTTCAGTGCTTATGCGACACTCTGGGAATAAAAAAAAAAATATCAACTTTTCAATCTATGGAACATTGAAGGGTGATCTTAAAGAAAATTAAATGAAAAAAAAAACGAAGGAAGGAAAAGAAAATGAAAGACAGTGGATTACACCTGTCATCACAGTACTCAGAGTTTCTTAATAATTGTAAATTGATTTTTTTTTCTTCATTTTTCTTCATTCCCTTTTTATTCTTCACAAAGTTATTTCTTGTCTTACCTCTCGTTTAATAATACTGAGATTTAATTTTACTGACATCTTAATTATAAATAGTGACAATCAATATTTCCGAGTATTCAGTTGAGGTCAGGTTTTTTTTCCAATAATGAAAGCTTTTTCTTCAGGCTACTATGAAAGAAATAAACATTGTTTTATCCAAGATTGAGAAATAATAATTCTTTTCCTTCACTTGGATTGAATTGTCAGAGATTTTCGAGGGAGACTGAGGAAAGATGAAGGAATGAATTGGGGGGAAAAAAATATGGAGAGTAATACAAAGAAAAGAAAAGACAAATACAGGAGTATGTACAGAGGAAGTTGAGAAGAATGAAATGGAAAATTGTGGTTGATGCGAGAAAAGCAACTGTGACGAGATCGTATAAAATTCGATGCGAGTGCTCAAAATCCCGTAAAGCCATTGGTATATATTTGCAATTTTTTTTTCCACTTTGCGTAGGGAATTTCTAGAGGAGAGCGAATTGGACTGGGTATTTCAATGAAACTGTTTGAGGAAAAATTTTTCAAATGATTCTGTTGAGAAACTGAGGTTTTACATGAATATTGTATTGAAATTATTTTTTTCTGCATTTGAGGCGTAACTTTTTTCATTTCTGGATATTTCTCTTCTATTTGCAAATACTTTTGGATTCAATCTCTATAACGAGGCAAATAAAGAATAACTTGAAGGTGGATCCATCTATCAATGGTATCACTGGTTCTGAATGAAATTTCCCTTCGTTTTTGAAAAGGAAAAGATATGTATCAATGAGGGTAATTTCTCTCATTTTTTTTTTATTCTTTCATCAAGCATCATTTTGTTTATCAGATGATGGGAATTATCCCATAAATCAACCTCAAATCTTCATCATTCCTTTCGAGCGATTACCATTGCATGTATTGGAATATGATAATACGGATCTTCGTGTTCATCCACATCACTCACGTTTAGAACCACTTTTGTCCGATTGAGGCGCCAATTAACTGCACCTCGTTCACTCCGAAATACGTTACACACGAGTCCACACGTTGTTAATTACATATTGCAATAATTGTTTTAATGAATATCACTTTTTTTTTTTTTTTTTTTTTTTTTATTAATGAATATCACTCTATTTTATATTTCGACCTTATCAACTGAATTCCCATCTTCACAACAACCAATTTACAACAATATGAAAAATTCGAGTTTCAGAAGGGTTGAGAAGGGGTTCCAGCCTGTCTTATCCGCCTCATGAGCGTTTTTTTTCGCAAACATATTCATTAGTTCAATTTTCATTTCAATGCATTCAATGCTTCATTCGTCGGATACATTTTTTGATAATTAACTGTAGTATTATTATTCTTTGTTGTAGTATTATTATTCTTTACTGTAGTATTATTATTCTCTGTTATAAAATTTCTCTTTCTGGAGTACATGCGTTCAACTCCATTTGACTCTCCAACTAATTAGTCGATGAAAATTACATAATTCAATATTCCAATTCCTCAATCAAATGAAACCCTCTATCGATTCTATCAAACAGAGTCACATCAATTTCTTAAAAATAAAGTAAAAAATCTAGAATTAATTAAAGTTCTTCATTAAACAATCAGCCTTCAATGAAAAAAAAATGAGAAATACATTTCTCCATCGTCTCACAGTCGCCACGTATTTTCCTCACTGCTGAGAGGAAAAAAATCGTAAAATTGACATACGTGAAATGTGATATTTTACGCTGCTTTGAAATGTTTCCCAGAGAAAACAAAAGAAAAAAAAAACCCTCTTTCCCTATTTTCTTTCCCAATCGTAATTCAGGAATCGTAAATTCACGAGGAACGATCGAAACTGCGACAGCTGGAATCGTGGTCAAATACAACTGAGAATAGTACACATACATGTTACAGTCTAGGGGAGAAAATTCTTTCCCTTCCTCCTCTGCTCAAAAAGAAAAGAGCAAAAAAAACATGAGAGGAGGAAAAATAAAAAATCAACGCGAAAGAAAACCAGGGAGCTTTTATTCTTTCCTCTTCCTTTTTTTCCCGTCTCTCCTTACTTTTACCCATGTAACATGTATGTACACAGTGGGGGGTGTGATTACGTGCAGAAAGTTTGAACACATATGTATACAGAAAAAAAAAAGTGCGGAATTTTATTATCGTGTTACGGAATTCCTTGAGTTCTATAGATATTTTTCTCTCTTGTCTCTCTCTTTCATTTTATTCTTTAACCCAGTGAAATTCAGTGGAATTTTTCCCTTTTCAATGATAAAATTCTGTTGAACCTTTCTTCATTACGAAATAGAGTTTCACGCAGGAAGATTGTTTTTCCCCTCTTTTGTACTGGCATCTACTTCTGGCATCAGTGTTCAGGGAGGAATGAAATGAATGAAAAAAGGAGAAAAAAAATTGAACCATATCTGTATATATATATATATGAGAGCTAGAAGCGTTTTGCAAAGGAAGAGATTCGATTCAATTTCGTGCTTGTTCCTTTTGTTTCAGATGTGAATCCTAGCCAGAGGTATTATCGAACTTTATCCACGTGTGGAGTCTCTGGATATCGCAAGAGAGAAGGTGAGTTCTTCCTCTTTTTATCTTTCTCTCTTTTTCATTATTATCATTTTCTTTTTTAATTCATCCAGTTTTATTCTTGCATTGCAGTCCACGCCCTTTCCATAGCAAATTGAAATACGAGTTTTTCAACCGTAAAAATATTATTACATGTATACTCCCGGTTTTCATGCAAATATCATTTGTCATACTGTATTTTTTTTTTTTTCGTACAATAATACTCGCATTCATTAATTTACTTTTTAGTATTATTTTTTATGCTCCAACAAAATCCGTATTTTTCATTTTCTTTCTCTCATTTTCAGGATTCCAGACTATTGAGACTATTCTATCTACTTATGATCATGAAGAAATTCTTACTATTGCGCTGGAGTACACATAAATGCCATTTGCCGATTACAATTTAATAGCGATTTCTACATTTCAAAAAAAAAAAAAAATGATTAAAATTAAAGGAAAAAAAAACTCGTGATAGCTTTCGTAGTGTGAAAAAAAAAACGTAACTAGTGCAAAATCAGCATACTCCTCGTATCTTGTATCACAACGAATTACCATTTTTCTCCTTCTTAATCGGTCAATCGTTGAGCCCAGCGATCGTGTTTTATTAAGAAAAAAAAAACAATCTTAAAATGAAAAAAAAAAATATAAGAAAAAAAATTATTCTTCGCTATTCTTCTTGTTTGTTCGAGTTCAGTTGACGTTAGTCAATTTTGATCTCATAAATGTACATAAAAATTTTGTATATTTGTAATATAGATAGGAAACAGTGTATTATAAAACAATAAAATTATTTATATATTTTAAAATGTCTTCATTTTTATTCATTAATCTGGGTTCTGGTGAATAAAAAAGGTAAGTGCACCAATTAACGAGGATGCAGTAAATGAACAGAACGGACTATTCAGAATTGTTGAAAATCATAATTTTCATAATTATTTCGTCCATGTTGAAAAAAAATAGAGAAATCGTTGCAACGATTATTAATTCAAAATATGCATGTGCATTCGCACGTGAAATAGTTATTTCTGCCTAATTAATTACATTCATATCGTTCCTCATGTGAATATAAAGGGGACCGGGGTAAAATGGACCTACGTGGAAGAATTATCTGGATTTTTTTTGAAGATCTCCACAGAAAATTTTTTGAAAAAATTAACTAACCATATAGACATATTGGAGCATCTTCTCAATTTTCATCAAATTTTTTCACGAAGGTCTTCCTTTCATGAAAAATCCCTAGATGATTTCACTTCGGAGGTTCATTTTGTCCCTGATTACAGTAATCGAAATAGAATATGTCGAATAATTCCATTGAAAACTGAGAATATATTCGATTTTAATCATATACTATTAGAATTGGTATTTCAGAATTTTTCAAAGTTCGTCTGTTCTAGTCAAAGATTGACGGAAATTGAATTCTATATTATCCAATGCTTTTTTATTTTATTGAAAATGAAAAGTAATCTCGAAGATGAGTTTATGTGCTACATACAACGATTCTTGAATGAAAATCAATGCCTTCATAACAATCAATCAATCTCCTTGCGATATTTGTGCCCCAGGACAACGTCAGTCAAGAATATTCCTAGAAAATTGAAAATTCGCAAAAATTGATAGGCGTAGACTTTCATTTCTATCAGAGCGATGAAATTTCCAGAAAAACGTTTGAAAATCAATTTTGACATATCCATGCCATGAAAAATAGGCTACTCTCAGTTTTTCAATGGAATCATCAAATAAATCCTATTTCAAGCTTTACGATTTGATACATGTTTATTCACGATATTTTACATTTTAGCAGTTTGTGAAATTCATTCAAAACTGGAGATTTTTTCATTTTAATCTATAGAACGATCATCAACTGTGCACGAACTCTCCAGAAGTTTTTTTTTAATCTCCAGAAGTTTGCACTGTATTTTCCTTTTTTTCTTTCTCTCTTCGTTACGACCCCTGAAACATGCGCATTAAAAAATACACGACTGTGAAAGTTTCATGCGTAGAATCGGACCCTCGCCAGATTTTCCATCCAGTAAATCTCGCTGTCGCATTGGCTTAAATTATGCACTATTCATTTATCTATTGAAGACTACAATGTGGAACAAATAAGTTTCATCCTGTGACTGAATTCTGCTCTCATCGAATGGTCTATCGATCCAATTCTTCCACGTAGAATTCCCTGTCGATCTTTTTCCTCATGTCTTATTGATCCTTCAGGTGGATCTGTCAAGAGTAGTGATATAACCAAAAGAGTAGTGATATGACCGTCACATGATGGAGCTGAATGCTGACCGGTTTTGTCATATGACCAAATTCTGACCGAATTATCAGCTGACCGTCAGATTACATCTGAATAAATGATGCCCCATCCGCGTCATAAATTTGATGATGGGAATTTTGTTAAGTTTCCTCAGAGAAATAGGTTGAGGTAGTTCCAGCGCGTTATACTATAGTTGGAGCATTTACTATCGTCAGAAATGGAATGTGACAATAGACAAATTTCCCCCCAACGTCAGTTCTCGGAGACCATTACGCGTGATCGCTATTGGTCAAAAATGGACAAAACGGTACGGAAATAGCCAATAAGGCGTTCCCTACAATACCCAATTTGGGCTAATGAGTTGCGCCAAATTATTGATTTTAGGCCCAGCGGGGCTCAACAAGTGGCCAGCGGGACTATGAAAACACTTCTTCTTATAGCCAGATGGAATAAGAAGAAGAAGAAAACACTTCTTCTCGGGTTGACGAATCATTTGTGTGTTAATCAAAATTCATTTCTTCAATAAAGCATTTCTCCATTTATCAGGTCAAAATTATCTTTGTTTAAATGATTTATTATTTATTCTATCTGTGATTAATTCGAGTCGGTTTCCAAGGATTTGTGTAAGTAATCTGTGTTTCTGCTCGCTAACTTTGTCTTCTCTTCTCCAATCTTTCAATTGGGTCTTCAAAGACGAACTAAACGGCATAATTGCCGAGTCTCATGTTCATTTAATTCTTTGTTTAAAGTTGTCGGACATCATTTCAGGTTTTCTTGAGCCTCGGCAGCTTTGGCCCAAGCCGCACCGGTTAGATCTTTCACCGATAATTAGTATAGATTGGATATTCTTCAGAATAAAAAAAGATCTTGTCTCAGGAAAACTCCAGCACATACTCGTCATTGATCTCACATCCTGAATGATCAAAAATTTTGAAACTGCTGGATTAACTAGTAATCGTTATTCTTAACTTCTGAAAAAAAAATTATCGAATACTGCTATTATGCTGGTGTTACCTTCGAAAGAACTGTCAACCAGACTTGAATGGTGAAAGATGTGAGGGAAACGACATGGTTTCATCAGGCAAGAAAACTCGAGTGCATAAAATTTCACGATAAATTCCAAAATCTGAGGTGATTTCATGTGATACACTTCCGCATTCACTACAGCACAAGGCTTCTCAAGAGTTTAGCTCCTCTGTATAGACTTTAAAAAAAATCGATATGGAAATTTCAATGCTTCTGTTTTTCTTGCTGAATACTTTCATCTCTTTTTTTTTTTCATTTCAATTTGACCTATAGTGGGAGAAAAAATGCCTAGAGAGAGGAGCACACAGAGTGGAGTAAAACGACTCTAGATAGCGAATGAAAGCTTTTATCCATTCGTACAATTGTTATAGGAATTCTGGAAATGATAGTAAATCCCAAATATCGAATGTAGCTTTCAATCCATCTGTGTTCCGCTACCTTCTCTCTCTCTCTCTCCTTTTTATTATTATTTTTATTTGCCTTTTCTTTCTCTTTTACCATTTTCATTCTGCCCTCTTACACTTTCTTATCCTCTTGTCTGACGGGGGTAGCCCCTTGAACGGTATTGGAGTTCAATCGGTCGTTCAAGAGCCGATGGGAGGAAATATCAGCGAGTGCCATTGTTTGTGAGCTCGAGTGGCTTCAGCTTCTATTCGAATTTATACCGAAAAAAAATCGACTCTCCCTCCTGAAAAAACTTCTTAATTAATGAACTAGAGGTGTTACTTCTCCTCCAAAGAGAAAAATCATTTCACCCCTTTATATTCCTTTAAAAAAAATCTAGGTAAAAAAAAATCTGTTAAGATGAAAAAATAATATTTCATTTGGAACTCTGAGTGACTCTGTGAGTTTTTATGAGTATTTTTAAATTATTATAAGGAAAGAAAGAGAAATGAAAAAGTTTACAGTCGTGAGATTGAAATTTGTAAAAAATAAGGAATTCACCAGAGTTCATAACTGGAATAGCCAAAGTATCTTGCGTCATTTGTAGAGGAATGAAGAGGAAAAAGAAAAATAAAAATAAAATTGGCTCTGGAGTTATAAAGAAGACGAGAGTCACAGAAAAACGTTAGTGAGGAAGAGGTAGAGAGGGAGGAGAAAATGGTCCAAAGAATGAATATACAAGAAATTGCACAGCGAAATTGAAATAACCGTGCGACTCTCTTATACCTTGAGGGGGTTTAAAAGGAATCTGTCAGAAAAGTAAGCCAAGACCAGGGGAATACAAAGTTAGAAGGTGGGGCAAATGTTATAGTCTTCGACGGAAATAACGAAGTAGGTCATTCAAGATATTCAATTCCACGTAGGGATTTCGAGGATGGCCGAGAGGGCTAAAGGAAGAAAGAAAAGTAGAGGCAGGAATGCCTGTTTCTATGTGTATAGCAAAGGTAACTATCCTCAACAGTGAAATTGGACTGGAATTGAAGAGATTTCCCTAGCTCTAGTGTGAAAACGATCTCCTCGTCCACTTACAATGCTATGGAAAAAAAAAGAAGAAACAAGTGATGAATCACAAGGCAAGAGAAATATCATTTAAGGCCTGATTATTTGAGGATTATTAATTAAATAGAATTAATTTTGGATCTATTCGTGAGAGGACGTGGGCAGCACCGAAGAGCGATTAATCCATTTCATTATTGGTCAAATCAGTCCTGGTTCGAGGGTGCTTTATTCACAAGTTTTTTTACAAGTGAAGTCCTCTCTGAAAAATTAAAAAAAAATCACTAATAATCTAGAGATGTTAAAGCATCTCTCCTTTTTTTCAAATCTTTTCGCGCACTCCTTCACTCGAAAAAAAAAAAATCTGGATCATCTCATCTTGGGAGCCCATTTTGCCCTGATATCCTCTATCTCTGAAATTAAACGGAATAGGATGATTTACGTAAGGGTTTTTCCTAGAAGCGAACAAGAAATACGAAAAAAGTCCTTGCAAAAATTTCGCTATTGAATTAAAATTATCGTAAAGTACTTTTTCACTACTGAATTGTTTTCAGCTTTCCACGTCTTTTGCATTAAACGACCCCTTTCAAATACTTTCAATTCTCCGATGAAATAGTGGAAATTTAAAATCAAACATCCCTCCACAATAAAAAAGAATGAAACACTGACATTATTCTTTAACAGTTAACAAATTTTAATTCATCCACTGCCAATCAACCGTGTTATCCATTGTTCCTCTTAATTTAAAAAAGTTTCAATGAAACTTTACAATTCCATTGTTATCACAGACAAAGATTATTGATCTTCATCAATTATCCAGGCAATTTAATATTCAAGAAAGAAAGAAATAAAAAAAACAAAACTTTTATCATAATTCAGTTTTAAAAACTGATAGAATCAAGTCAATTATTAATAGCTCTTGTGAATTGACACGATGGAATTCTGAAGGAGACAAAGGTTAGACAGGTATGAAGAAGGCAATGTAACGTAGGTATTATTGGATATATTCTACTTGGTATGAGGTCCTTGACATTGGGATTAACGTTACAGTAGTGTTGCACAACAAGGTAAGTAGTAACGTTTACCAATGGTGGATAAATAAAGACAGTGAATGCATAGGAGAAGAGATGTATTTTCTATCAGTTGGCTGGGATCACGATGGCCAAGAGATAGATGGATGATCACAATGGAATGAAGAGGGAAGGGGGGGGGGGGGGTAAACCGGTATAGCTGACCGAATAAGGGGGTGGACACTGCGCCGAAGGAGGAAGAAAAAAGAAGAGGAAAAGGTATACAACCATTTGAGATATTTCATTATTTTTTTTTTCCATTCATTTTCCTTTTATTCTGTTGAATTGAATCGTGTTGTGTATACGTGCACTTGTTTATTATAAAACGACCACTTTGAAATTGCCAATGTAGAATTTTAATAAGTTATATGCTCAATAAGCTGTATGATTATGTATCTATTCGGGAGATTTTTTTTTTCTTTTTCAATTCAAGCTAAGGCATTTTTCTCTATTTAATCTGCATTATATAACACGGAAAAATCTGATATATCGATTGTTTGCAAAATCTTTTTTTTTTTCCATTTATTTTACTCTGCTTTCTCTTCTATCTTGTATGGGTGTGTAAATAGAGCAATAGAAACGGTAGAACTTGAAGTGAAACTACAATCATAAAATTACATTCGACAGAGAATTCGATTTCGTGACTCAACGTCTTAATCTTAATTTGGAATCGACACCTGTTGCAGAAATTGGAGGCAGTATTAGAGGGTAGTATTTTCGCCTGTCGATACAGTCTAACACTTAACTGTCAAACTTTTGATTAATTGAAATGCACTGAGACATATTGATAATTTAATTTTTTATATCTGTTGATTCAGTATTTTTTTGCACAGTGAGGAATTTGATGCTATTTATTGAGTGAAAGAGAAAAGCTGTGTCTCATTCCATTGGCGTGTTAATTTGCTAATGGGTAATGATTTCGAGGTTGAGCACTTGGAATAAATGCTTCTGAATGCCTGAAAATGGAAAATATAATGAAACTGTTGAATAAAGAGACGATATGAATTTATTCGTGAAATTCATTTTTTATGCACATAGTTATGCGTTCATAATAAAAAATAATAATTTCATTAGTGGCCACAATGTTTTACCGTAGATTAACTTGACTGTAATATGCGATCTTTTTTTACGTATTTACGATGAAATTTCTGTTTTTCATAGAATATAAATTTTACGATTGAAATTGAGCTTTATGTTACGTTAATCCAATTTTAATCAATAGTGTGAATGCTTAAAAAAAGAAAAATTACTCCTTTTCATCCAAGTTATTAATTGTGAAAAAAGAAACATTTCAACCACACCCAGAGCCATATAAATTCAAGGATGAAGTAGAATTATCAGTGTTGATATATTTTGAGTAACTTGGCTCTTTCAGAGTATTAAGAACGCATAACAAATTCATTTTGCGTTAGATAATCCTAAACTTCAGTGGATTTTCAACGATAATAAATTTTATCAAGCTTTACTAATAATTTTTTCATTCGCTGTGCACGGCTTTTCTGAGTCGCATTATTCTCTTATTATTTACAACTGCGGGAGTGTTTCATGAGAGTTCAGTCGGTGATGCAAATAGTGAATAGGACTGGTAAGCTGGAGGTGGTGAGTTCAAATCTCATTCGGCTGTTTCCACTATTTTCTGGCACTAGTTCTTCAATAATCACTGAATTATTTTCTCTTCATCTGTATCTCACTATCATTTGAGCATGACTATTCAGTAGTCAAATCTTTTCACATTTCCTAGCGTGATGTACTTACAGTTATTTATTTTAATACGGCTGGATGACCAAATGGTCGAAGCCATAATAAAGAAGAAGAAGAAGAAGATTTTAACATTCTTTTGAGAAGGAATAATTGAGGTGTGTGGCACTCGAGCGAATATTATTTGTGTTTCGATTTATTGTATCCATGTAATTAATCTATGTGTTATTATTGGCTTCCTTGAGTTCTTGCGTTTTTTTTTTTTTTTTTTGATTATTCAGACATGTATCTAAAATTATGATTTAACTCTTGGTTTTATAGGTTGATTAACAGCCTCAATTCGAGGACAAATATCTTTCTGTGACAATCTTGATTATTGAATTAGATATATATCTATAAACTATCACGTAATTATTGCTGCGCCAAATTATACTTTAAATAATTTTACGACTACCAACCATCGAAAAACTATAGAATATTTCTCCTATAAAGACACTACAATCTATCATTATATAGGATGGATTGAGAGCTTTCGTGCGTTATCTTTATCCATGATTAATAGACACTTTGCTTTCGTTTGAGGAGCAACAGCTACCAAAATAACCCCGGAATTCGTCTGTCCTTTGAGGAATTGTAATGAGATAGTCAGTAAATTATCAGGGATGTTTTGGTAGACATTCATGCTTGTTACCACTGCTCACCCATTTACTCCAAATGAATTTATCCTCTTAGGTGTATAATTTTCACCCTTTCAATGGATTTCACCAAAACCCTATCACATTGGTGTCTCATTCCCGCATTATCACAGCTGCGTCCATATACATTCAGGTAAAATTGATATTATGAGTTTAATTGATATCACCGGGTTCTCAAAATACTTTTATACCCGAGCAATTAAATTATTGATGATAAAATCATTATAAAATTGGTGAATTTTTTTTTCCATCAATTTATTGATGATGCTCACTGCATTTGACCAACGAATTCTATACTTTTTCATTGAAATTGAATAAATGTAATTTATTCCAGTTTTATTTGATTTCCCAACATTCAATCGTTATTTGCACAGGTGAAACGGTCATTGCCATGGAAATAGGACAAATGTGTTAGTTCTAAATCAATCATTAATTGGCAATACATGGAAAACTGTTGGGCAATTAAAATTCATTAATTCAGATATTCTAAATGTTTAAAGAATTTTCCACATTTAATTAAATGGAATCCAAAATCGTGAAAAAAAAAAAATTTCAGTGAATTTTAATTGATCAATAAAATGTGGAAAATCCAGGAATAGTGCTTTGAGGTATTTAATTTTTATTTTATTTTAATGGGTTACCAGGCTTTTTGGAATAATTAATAGTACCATTCTGTGATCATGGAGGGGATTATATTGATATTACTTTCAGAGCTAATGCCAATACGTTTTTGGATAATTCCAATAATGATTGATCCATCAGGTAATTAATATAATCTTTTTGCAATTAACGATTGAATCAATAACGGATAATTGATTCAATTTTCATTACTCACAAAATCGTTCATTCAGCTAGAGTTCAAAAAATTTTCATGACAAATTTCCTCGCCACTCGACACAGAAAAAAAGTTCCGACTAATGTGGCAAATAATACGAGAGGGAAAAAGGATCCAGTGAAAAAAAAAAGGGAAAAGCGGGAACGTGCAAGGGAACGTGAGTCGCGACAGGAGAGAAAAATAATGGAATGGAAATGTATTTTTACCCTTTGGCAATTAGAAGTACTCAGTAGCTGATTAAAATATTCCAGTTGATGGAAAGAAAAAATTGAGAGAGAAAACAAAGGGTGCGGAAAAATATAGGTTAGAAAAACGGGAGAGACAGTAGAGGGGAATGAAAAAATTGTGGGATGTCACGTGAATTAGGGCTAACAGTGAGAATTCTGTGTAATGCTGAGAGAAGGAAAACATAAGGTAAAAAGCATCAAACAAAATCGTAAATGTGTGTAAAGAGTAAAGGAAGAAGATAAAAGTATGGAGAGAAAGCAGAAAAGGGGTGGTTGAATTGACAGACAGTTTTTTTCTTTTTGTCTGGTGATATTTCGAGCTAAAGAGAGGAAAGAGAAAGAGGAGGTGAATGAGATCCTGAGAGTTAGATGGCAGAGGCGAGGCTTGGATTTCTCGAAGGACTCTTATCGCCTCGTGACCCTCAGCACCGTTGTGACAAAATAGAACAGAACAATCCGATTCTCTCTCCAAGCACAGTAATAGCACGAACGAAGTCTTTTACTTGCTCTCTCGCCCATTATTTATGTATCGACACTGTCTTCTCCTTCTATATATATGTATATATATATATACAGTACTTTTTCTCTCACTTCGCTTATTTTTGTTCAGCTTCCACACTCTATCTAGTCTTCAACAATGCTCTTTCCTGTAGACTTGCACTTCTCTCTTCATCCATACTGGATTATACCCAATCCCATTTATAATGTGAATCCAATGATCGAAGCCGAGACGTACATGTTTTTCTTTCATTCTCAACTATTCCTTTAATCCGCCCTTCACTCTCTGCGATCTCTCAAAGTCTACACGGGTATAAAAATGTGAGGAGGGCTTCACTGAGAGAAAAATATGATTTTATTGAGAAAATTTGTCTTTGAATTGAAGAAAAAAAAACGAATTTTTTGATCAATTAATTCATTAACGTAAAAATTTTTCTTTGAAAAGAGTATGTTTATTGCTAGAACGAGCAATAAAATGGTCAATTTGAAAAATCTTCAATTCGTTCTAAATAACTAATGAAAATTAATTAATTCCAATCTACTAATTTCTAGAAATTAATAATTATTGACTCTTCTCAGTTTCAAGAAATTCAATTGTTGGGAGGAAGCATTTTTCTCTCGGTGTAATAATATTTATATTTAATTTAAAGTTCACGTGATATTAGGAATTTCCAATCTTTTTATTTCTCAATAAAATGCTATATAGCAAATTCGGTCATATACTCATATACAGTGTACATCCAGTATTTTCTCTTTTACCTACAGGAAAAATCGATCAATCAGCTCTCATAATTTCCTAAGCATGTGATAACATTCCCAGGTCATTCTTTCTAACTTTCTTCTTTCACGTACAATAGTCTGATTCTTGCGATTGTTTTATTGTCTCAGAAAATTCTTCCTTATTCCATCCACAGCATTGATCATTGTAAAAATTATAAAAATGATTTATTACGTATTTATTGCGACTGGACAAATTAATTAATGGCTCAGTGCATCTGTTCATCACGTCATTCAATGTTATGCTTGATAGAAACGTGCTTCGGGTAGATTACACACACACACACAAACACGCGCATGTGTGTATGTATAATGTGTAACACACAGTTCTGGTCGCGAGTAATGGACATGAATGCAAGGGCAGAAGGGAGATGGGAAATTGTTGGCCTGGTAGTTGAAAGAGGAGAATCATGCGGCCGTTTGTTACATTGTCACGGATGTACGACGTGGGACGTGTGTGCTACGATACTGCTGACAATCACGTACTGGGCTTTTGGAATAGTATCATCAATTACTGATCAATAATTGGGTGATCGTGTGAAAACAACGTATATACTGTCAAAATTGTATTACATATTTGTTACGTTGTATATTTCTCACTGATAATTATTCATCAATATTATTCAATTGTTCATTGAGATTTATATTTTATTTCAATTTTCCTTTTTTTTTTTTTCATTCGTCTTTTATCTTTTACGACGTGAGAGACACAAAATCAAATGATAAATCAATGACTTCCTTTTGCACTGTCGAAGACCGCAATAATAGATGAGAAAGTGTGAATGGATGAAGGAGAGGAGAATGAAAAAAAAAAAAGAGAATGAACTGGTAAATACTGAAGAAAGTGATACCTGCCGTAGTTTCAATGATACCTCGACAAACCACAAGGATTTTTACTCAACCAACTGACAGTAGAGAGAACGCATTTCGTGTCTCTTCACTTTGCTCGGGGGCACTCATTCCCGGTTATTTTTTTTTTGTTCCACCCCATACCGCACCTTCTCGCCACTCTCTGTCCTCCCAACTCATCATTTTTTTTTACAAACTTCTTTTTTTTTCTGGTTTTTTCAGCTGTTTTTTTTTCGTTTCCATTCATTTTTTTTCTCCTTCACTGAGGCTTTATGAGACCGCGATAGACTTCCTGCAAGTCACGAACAAAAGAAGTAACAACAGAGAACGATAGAAGAGAAAGGATAGAGGAGAAAAGAGATGGAAGAACTGATGAAAGTATCCTCAGTTGAAATGAAAACAAGAGAAAGGATGGAAAAGTTGGGAAAAATCTCTTTTTTAATGTGGAAAATGCAATGGTTTATATGTAAATTCCAATCAATAACACAATATTATATAATAAATGTATGGATTATTGACAAGTAAACGTACACATATGTGGCTTCAATTTATTCTGTATAAATCAAACGTTAACGTATTCACACAACACTACAAGTACATCCGATAGTTTACACCATTTCTGCAGTGCAAAATTGTTGATGCACCTGGAATTGTGTTTGGTATATAGTACTATGGGTCTCGATGGGCATTCGATCTGAGTCAAACATTTAGTACGGCCACTACTCTGGTGTGTATGCCTCAGTGAATATGCGACAATCGTCCCTAACGTTTGAATAATGTATAAAGCATACATTGGAACCAATGGAGGATTAAAGCGAAACAAGAGACAAAAGTGAGGGAGGCATGTGAAGAATTGTGTATTCGGCTCTGTTCAGGATGTTGTCGAAAACAACTTGTTACAATTTTAAAGTGTTGTCTCCAAAGGACTTTTTCAAAAGTTTTCTGAATTTGGAATTAATTTTTAAAATTGAAAAAAAAGCCTCTTTTCTGAAATAATTCTCTTATCCCAACAATAATGCATCTTGATAATTAAATGAAACCCGGGGAAACACTAGAATTAATGCCTAATTCTTGTTCGACTGAGGGGAGTAAAATTAATGGGATATACATCAATCTGACAATCAGATTGTCGCTAGATAAAAATACTTTCTGTTGCAGACGCTAAAATTTCCTCGTACGATATTCATCTTTTCTTGATAAAAGTGGTTGTTCGTTGAATTTATTGGATTTTTTATACAGTTACAATTTCTAGATTCTGTTTTTTTTTTTCTTCAGAATCTTTGGATTTAATGAAAGTAGATAAATATTTTTATCAGAGAGGGAAGAAGAGAAAATTTATTTATTTTTTCCATCAAAATTTAATACTCTCCATTAATATAAAATATGCTTCTCTCTTCATTCTTCACAATTTACTGATTCAACTGTTGGAAAATTATGGAAATTAAAGTCAATAGAGTTTTCATGAAATATTATTTTTACCTCTTTGGAATATGTATATATGGCTGTTTACTCATGAAGAGATAACAGCCATTGGTCTATCATCCATGTTTTTTTTCAATTTTTTTTTTATTTTTACTATGCTTTCATTATTATTATTATTCCGGGTACGTTAATGCATAATGGAAGTAGTATAGCAAAATATACAATGTCTGGGGCGAAGTTTTGATATTCTCTCGGTGGAAAAAAAGCACCACAATATTCCTTCGCGTTCTCATTCTACCCTGGGATAGATGGCAGAGTAGAATGAGAAAAGAAGAGCAAAAAAAAAGAAGGGAGGAAGAAAGGAATATTTAAAATATGCATATATGCAATGATGCAACATTACAACTCTTCTGGGTGGTCCAATGAATGCATTATATATTTATCACAGTTATGAGAATAGTCTCGTGCCAAAATCTCGACTCGAGGCCTCTTGGATTATAAGCACAGGTAATACACTTCCCCTGGGATCACAGTGGTTTTTTCCATTCAAAGAGATAGAAAAAAAGGGGAAAAAAAGGAATAGAACACACAGAAATAACTGAGGTTAGATGGAACGAGAAAGAGAGAGAGAAAGAGACAGAGAGTTACTGGTCGTAACTCGAACGAATATACTCCCATTTCCTTTGTTCTCCATGGGAATGGAGTTTCTAAACTGTTACCCAGTTCAACGCTACTGCAATCAAAATAATTCACTTCAAACTAACGTAAATCGGTTGGTCACAGAGTTTGCTGGCAAGTTCAATGTATTTATTGATTTGCCAAATAGTTATGTCTTTCTGATTCTTATTTGCACGCATGAAAAGACTGAATTCGATTTATAAGCTTCACTGATAAATTAGATGGATATTTTCAATTTCGATGGAATTTATCATTTACTGGAGAATGTTTTTCCACTTCTCTATAGATTTGTGGAGGCAATAGTGATGAAGATTTGGAGTACGTTCCTCAAGGATTAAAAGCAGAATGAAACTGACAATTGGCCAATTTCAAGATGGAAGAAGATTTGAATGAGTATAAGAAAAATTCGGATTTTTTCCCAATTGGAGATTTTTCAGAATTTTTTCAAATTAAACTCTGGCATTTTCCTCTGACTGAATAGCCTTCAAAAAATGGATTCTTTCCCAAATTTTGAATTTCTCTAGATTGTTCAGGATTTCCCCAAATTTAATTCCCATGGAGTTTTCTTCCCAATTTGAGACTTCCCAGAATTTCCCAAAATCAAACTTCGTCGATCTTTCTTTCCAAAAACCATATATGGTTTTTCAAAAATCCCTCATTTCCAAATCACATTCTTCATTAAATCCATGGATACACGATTTTTCACTCCTGTGAAGTAGCAACTGCAAAAGTTTCTCTCAAAATTAGATATTTTTCTCGAATTCGACAGGTTTAACTCTCACTGCTACAATTTTCAACAAGTTTGTTCACAAACTCTCCTACTTTTTTTCCCCAAGATATGACATAATTGTCAACTTGTATTGCAACGGCATCCGTGACAGCTCCATGGATACCCTCACAGCATCAATTTCCGAGTTTCTTTGCTGAATAATAGAGAGTGAAGAATCGAGAATTTTCTCCATATTATATGAGAAGCAGAAAAATTTATCATAGAAAGCAGCATTAATAGCACTGTTTAGATCAATGGCTATTTTTTTCCCGTCACTTTTATGCCACTATCCAACTCCCCAAAAGGAACTCACGAGTGTCTTTATGTTCAGGCAAGCACATCATTCGTATCTTGTATCCCTGAATTCACGCAGGCACAGTCCATGATGGTATCAATCTTCTCCTCTCTCCTTCTTCATTTATCGCAATTTTCCATCTATCTGTCTTTCTCACGCATGTAACGCTTCTCTTGATGTGCTATCCACTATGATGCAGGAGTATGCTCTATTTCTGTATGTGTGGATGCTTGGGGATTTCTGTGGTGACCGTATACCACGCCCTCTGGGGGGAAGAGAACGAGAGAGAAACTGGCTTTGAACTCACACGAGGGACAGGAGAAACAGAAGGGGGGGAGGAGGATGGAACGTAGTTGGCGAAAATGCGAGGTCGAGATGTGGCAAAACGAGCAGAAGAAAGTGGGAAGCTGGAGAGGCAGTATGAGGGCTTATAGAGTACTAGCGTGGTAGGGAAGAGACAAGAGAGAGGAGCTTGAAGAGTTGCCAGTTGGGTCCCGTGACAGAACGACAGTCCCAGGTGATTCATCACCGATGGTCAGCCAGTTTAGAGTTAACCAGTCGGTCTCACCGCAGATCATTGCATCTTGCAGATAGCCCTACTTCTGTCAAATTATGCTGATCTGTTTGAATATCAGATGGACTTTACACTTTTATTTTCACTTTTTTTCCTTTATTTTTTGTTGTTGTTGCTGTAATGCTCGATCTGATAATTGAAATTAACAAAATCAGTAGTTGATGATTGATTCTAATTTACGGTACTAATCAATACATCGGTCATTCACTGGCTCTTTAACAGTTTTCAAGATTAATTTCACGGGAATCATGATGAATTGAAAAGAATATTACAATGAATATTGAAAGAAAAATTATTTTCAATTCGATTATACAGTCTGACTGAGTTTTGAAATAAGTTATCATTTTGTATCAGTCGAAAGATCTATCACTATAACATGTCATTCACTCACTAGATCTTTTAATTTACTTGCTGCATTGATTATAACCCAAAAATTCATAATTTGCGGCATTTCTGAAGGTCTGAGTATGGACTTGAAAACTGAAAAATGGGATATCTTCTCCAAGTTTCTTATGCTAGTCTGGATGATATTCAGATTATCTTTGTTAATTTTGGAAAAATATACTGAACAATAAAAAAAAGTTAGGAATTTTTGAAAATTATGTTTTTAATTACTTTTTCTTCCCCGTTTCACTCAGTGTTTAATTGAAATATTTGCACTCAATTCATCATAAATGATTCAACGTTTCTAATATTCGCATAACGTAATTATTACTTTTTAATAGTTAATCACTCGCAGTGATCTTTCTTATTTTACTGACAGAGAATGTAATAAACATTGATTGATGAGATTAAACTGAATCAGGTTAATTTTATGACTATGTTCCGCTAACTCAGCAAGAAAGTGTCTGCCAATTAAGAACTGTAATGCCTATGCAAAACTAGGTTAACTGTCTTGCAGCATCCTGCTCATTATTATCCTATTCGTGTGAAGTTCTAGCCATTTTTCTGAGATACATTGACCTCAGGATACTGAGAAAGAAGAAAGAAAAAAGAAAACAGAAGACACTTTACTTGAAATTTATAGTTTTATTACAGCATAGTACGTGTAGCGGTCGTAGATTAAAAAAAAAAAGTCATATTTCAAATGTAAATGATATTGTATCGTAAAAAAAGTATGCCTTTTTTTATAGCAAATCAATAGGCGAAGTTTGTGCAGTAAAAAAGAAGTTTGAATTTGGCGCATAAAAAGACGATGCCAATGGATGATTCATGCGTAGCTATGGAACTGAAGATTAGGAAGAACGATAAAAAGGGTTTTCCCCAGTTGCCGTAGGGGGAGAATGAAATCGTGATGCCGATGCCTTGAACTCGGAATTTCGTTTTCCACAGCGAATCACTTGGAAACGAGATAAATTTATCCACACTTTTTCCCCTTTTACCTTTCTGCAAGTTTTCATTTTATAGAATAAAGGTGGATTAAGGAGGGAAATGGAATACTATTGGGGAATAGAAAAAACTTTAGGAGAAAAGCTGGTGAAAATGTCGATGAAAATTATATGGAGAAAATGGTAATTCCATAGTATAGCTCTGCCAGCTGAAAATTAACGTTTTTAAGGTTTTCTTTGCAATCTAGCATTTTTTTTTAGTGAATTATCGAAAAAACTGTTTTTTTCATGTTTAAAAAAATACATTCTACATTAAAAGATAATGATTTCTTTCAAATATTCCGAGTGTATATCATTTTCCATTGAGCTGCGATCATTTTTCATCGATTTTCAGTAATTTTTTATTGTGTTTCGCGTCAACCCTTTGTGAATTGATTTTTGGACTTTATCTTTCCCAATTCTCGGAGAGAATTTTGTGAATGTTAACGACATATTTTGCGATATTTATTTCAAGAGAATGTAATAATGATGACGAAAAAATGTTGAAAATTGCATTTTTTCGTGTACTTTTCACTCCCCATTTTCCGCTCCTCTTAATACACTTTATCCAGACTGCAAGGCCTCACATTATAGGACAATGGGCTATTTAATGAGGTACCGAGATGAAAACTTTCAATCATTCCAATGAATTGCAGTAATATGACGCTTTTTTAATTTATTCATCACTGTCCATGTAGTCTTTTCACACAATGAATGGATGTGATATATATATTGTTGCCTATGTTTTTGAAAAACCATAAATTCAAAAGTTTTGTAAAATATACAAGAATCCGAGAACATCTCGAACATTCTTTCTGATAACTTCTGTAGCATTCGAAATACACCATGATCATTTCGTAGCTGATTGCGAAAATTGAAAATTATTATCAGCGCTTGAAATTTTGTGCGTCTAAAAATATCGCCTGCCCTAGCTGATAACTCGGTTCTTCTTTTTGTGTGTCTTAGTTTCATCCTCTTAATTATTCATGGAGCTTTCTCGGATTCATTTTTATCTGCCACTCACCGCATCATTTTACTCATGAGTACCAAGTCATATATGTGCACATATAACTAGCCTTATTAATTAAAAAATCTCGTATCGTGCAATAGAAATTTGAATGAAATTCGCATTGGAATTGATATTTTCCAAAATTGGTTTACTCTCGAAACTAAGGTATCAGCTACCGCTAGTGATACTTTTATTGAGATATACGAAGTTCTGACCCTGATTATTATGAATTGTTTCCGAAATATTTTGGAAGTTACCAGAGAAAATTTTCGACGTTTCCATAAAAAAACACATATAGTCACATAGATTCATGAAAAAAAATTTCTAGATTTATTAATGAAATGTTTTTTTTATTATTCCTAAAAATAATTTAACGTTTTTTATTGATGAACACATGTTAAAAAAACGGTGGACAACTATTCATAAATGATTTCATACATGCCTCAAAAAAAATCTTCAATAATTATTTCCATTAATCCGCAGAATTTACTGTCAGCTTTACATTCACTGCGTATAATAATTTTATCCTCCAATATTTTGCTCCAAATGTTCAAAGAAGTATTAGTTACGAACCCATAATTTTCCGGTCATTGAATTTATAGCAGTCCTTTGATGTTTAAAATGACTTTATTTAACATTTCAATTTTCCGATGAATCACTGATTGAAATACATCATTCCATAAACGATTTTAGCATAATAATGAAAATAATTGAGTTGAATAAAAATTTTCATAGCACATTTGCACGAAACTACTGATCAATGTAAATTAATTTATTAACTTCAACGATACTCCCTTGATACCAGGCAGTATCGTAATTAAAATGTGAATTCGGATAGTGAATCAATTTAAACGCAAAGTGCATACCAATTATTACAAATAGCATACTATTATCATTACAGTGTGCAGATAGGACATTGTATTTCATTAGTGAACAAATTTACGCAGTCGAGTTGTAAATATTGTTCATGGATTAAACTCATTATCAGAGAATTATCATTTAATTTCAGTGAAATGGTCTGTTTTGAGGGTTTTGAATACTATCCACATGAATTATACGTAAATCCATGCTATGGACTTGAATTATAGGATACAGTTCTCATTCAGATAGGATCGATAGTACTTAGGTGGTATAATGCATTTCGGAGGCTTGCAATGTTGACTGTTAAGGAGCCTAATCTTGTAACTTTGAGTTAAGTGCATAATATTCATCCAATCGATAAATTGAGGGCAGTCCAATTGCTGGAGACCTCAAATAAAGTATTTATCCATTGCATAAATCGAAGAAAAATATTTAATTAAAACGTGATGTAATTTAACGATTAATTTATTTGCAAAGCATCCATCTTTGAAGTAGAAAATATTTGGAAAAAAAATTAAATACAACATTGTCAAACGTTCCAACTCCATTATAATACAGTGCTCTCTAATTTTATGTGATTTTTCTTCATTAATTCAATGAACTCCACGATAAGTTGAATATTTCATTGAAGAAATTTGGGTACCAAGGAAGAATTGCTCTACCAACTAGAAAATAGAAATTTTAGTATTTTAATTCCGAATTTCTTTATCCAATCGATACAATAAGTTAACTCTAGTGTCGCATTGAGTTTAGATTGTGGAAATCCTCATTTTATCAATTTCTCAAGAAACGAGTTGTGTTGTTTACTTTCAGTCCAAAACTAGAAGTATTCCATCGTTTTTAATAACTCAATGAATGCGAATTCCAACTTCTTTAAAATTTATGAACTGAAATATTGAAAATATAATAATAAAATTTGAATAAAGTAAATTATCAATATTCTTATTGAGCGAAGGGAGAGGCAATTTCATGCAAGGTGAGATAGCAATGAAAACTGTCGATATTTTTTCGACAAAGACTAACTCCGTGATAGTATAAGTAACGTTTTCAACTCGTGGAAAAAAAAATAATTTTTATCATATTTTAATATTTTTTATCTAACATGGATAGGATTGGAACTCCTTGATGATCTAAAGAAATCGATTGATAGGAATCGTCGACAACTTAATTTTTTTTGAATACCAAATCAGCGGAAATCTTTTGAAAAAGGTTTTTATTTAATATTTATCAATTTCTGTAATGTTTCATTAGAGTCCTTCTCATAATTAAATTGTTGCCAGCGATTTCTAGGATTTTGTAGATGGAAACTGATTCAACCAGATGTTTTCGTCGGGCTTGAAATAAGCATTCTAATTTCCAGAAACTTTGGATCATTAAAATTATGAATGGAACCTTAATATAAGAGAAGGGCGGCGCCACACTCATTAAATAAGTTACGAAGGGTTGAACTTCCAATTTAGAAGAACATTATTCTTGCATGAAAATGATCAATATTCTTGATTCGACTATGCTCACCAAAATTCAGAGGATTTCCCGAAAGATTTTGACAAAGTTTTATCCGTCGAGTTAGAAGAATTACAATATTTGCAGTACATTTCCCGAGATTTCCTGTAAATGACGTGGCTTTTAGTTATTCACCTCTTTTTCGACTACATCTGTTGTTGAAAAGTGCACTTTTCAGGTAATTCTGAGTTCTTTTTTCCACTCAACAATCCCAACAATAATCACAGAATTAAAATTATCAGAATACATACGGGAAAGTGGGGCAAAATGGACCTCCAGTGTCAGATGGCTCATGATTTTTTCGGAATGAAGGACTTTGTGAGAGAATCTGCAAAAATTTGAGAAGATACACCAATATATGAGCATTGTTAGTGAATTTTTAGGAATTTCCCCAAAGAGGACTTCGTTCTAAGAAAAAATTCAGCATCATTTATACCCGCAGATCAATTCTCCTCCGGTTCCCCTATCTGTTAATTGTGGTCAACGATAGAACAGCTTTGCAATGGAATAGTCGAAATTTCTGACTTCCATCATCGGATCTTATCTTTGAAGCAATCATCATTGATGCCAGCATTGATCACCCGATCCAAGAGCTTTAAACTCAAAAGACTTAATTCTTAACAAACTTACGTTCTCCAATTTAATTTTCTATGATCAAGACTAATTCACGCTGGAATAGTCTAGTGTGACATGAGAAATATTTCAAGTTGATATTTCACCGAACCAGAGTTAGCAATAGAGGGTTTACCTTTTGGGTGAATACTCTAGTAACCTCGAGAGAGCGAACAACGATTATATCAGTCCCCATGCCACTAAAATTCTACTATTCTCATCCGTTTTACTCCACATAGAACTAGAAATTCAGCGAGCGTCGAAGGACACAAGTAGTTATATTCATGATTTTAGAATTGTATAATATACGGATGTATAACCATCACAATGGTCTCATGATCATGCAATTCAAGAGAGTGAGATGATATTCAAACGAGATTATATTTGTCAAAGAGAAACAGGTCTCATGAAGCAAGATAGTCTATGTAATTTTGTATCTCCATCATGCATAGAAAACACGTCTATTTGAGACAGATGGTCCTATCGACATTCTACATGATACGATGGTATTTGTAAAAAAAAACCATTAATTTTTTTCTACGCTTTTTTTTGTGGTTATTGGATTCTCCGTAAAACCAGTGTAAAGTTAATCTTCATTTTAATTTATGTATTGAAAGTCATGAATATTTATCCAACTGCGATAGAGTTCTGTGCGTAATTCATCCATTTTTTTCGTTGTTGTAGCTAAAGTAAAGGTATGTTTCTATGATAATGATTTGGAGATTCGATATGGTGTTAGATTTCCATTTCAAGCCGCAGGGCAATTTTCCCAGACGAATAAAATTACCGAGATACTCTGTAAACTGAGGAAAACAGCGGAAAACCTCATGCAAACGGACTAACCATTTGAGTAAAGTAAATACATCATATCATTTATTCTGATTTTATTTTAAATACGCAATAGCAATGGTGTACGTGAAGAGCAGTAACCACATACTTAATGTGTTTTGTATAAGAACTAAATAAACACAGAGTGGAGAAATTCAGATGAGACGATGCCATTCGAATAAATCACTATGAATGTTTCAAACAGCATATGGAGATCAATAGACATGATCATACTCAATCGAGTATTTTCAAATAATCTTCCTCTTCTCCAACTCTGCCTATCATTCCCCGGTGGTGTTCAGCTATGCAGAAGATTATGATAATAATGCTCATGTATTTACGAAGTACTCTGTAGGAACATTTGCAGTAAGAGTGAGTTGTTACGCGAAAATACAATCATATGGTGCATCTGACTCATCGATGCTGGTGCATGAACCAGCAACAATGAGAAGAAAAACATATCTTCACTGAATAGAAAGAAGATGGGCAGTGCGGAAGAAACGGAGAAACAGGAGCGGGTGAAAAGGAGACAGAAAGAAGGAGGAAAATGAAAAAGAGGGGAGGACTTTGGATTGGTGCTGGGTGTCGGCACACAGGATGCAATATCGGAGCAATATTGCTTGAATATATAAGCATGGGTCCATGGTACGGAGCCCAGAAACGGTAGCGATACCGCAAACTGTTTCTATAACTCACAATAGAAGATAGCGTTTGTTGGGTAGTCTCATAGTGTGCCCTCTACTCTCATTCTGTGGTTGAACTCCATCTGGCATCTCTTTCTATGGCATATATGTTGTATTGGTGGTACAAGGGGGTGTGTGTGTGTTTGTTGGCATTTTCCTTTTTCGATTCGCAAAAGTTTAGCACCTAGTTGGTGGCATTCACCAATATCACTAGCATCTAGCACTTCCTATCCACTGGAAATTGTATAGTATATAGAAATAGTACGAAGTTGCATGATATTCGTACGTCGATTGCATAATATCGTCATATTTTTAACAGCAAATAGAATGTAGAGGTACTATCTTTATTTTATTATTCTTTCTCCAGTAATTTTTGAACTCCTTACCGTCATACGTTTTCTTCGATGAAACCAAATGTGAATTTATATTTTTCGAGTGTAATTCTGTTCTGTTGTAAGGGGTGAAGATAAAATAAATTGCCAAAACATCAGAGATAAGAAGAGTATAGTGTAGTATAATATTTACTGAACTTTGGACTGAAGAGTCCATCAAGTTAAAGAAAAAAAACCATGATGGCTCTAACTATGCCGACATTACAAATTAATCGAATTACAAAGTATGAATGAAAAATCTATGAAAATATTAAATTAATGGAAAGGGAAAACGCAGATCGAAAAGAGAAATAGAAAATGGAACTTAACGATTCTTTGGTAATTACTATTTCATATTCTGAATATTAGAAAAAGAGTAGTTGCTGAATACAAAATAACTAAAAGGTAGACTATAAAGAGGAATTGTAATTTCAAATCATATATTATTCAAATATAGAAATGACAGCGGAATGAGATTATTCAGTTCAGCTGGTACCAAGGATTCGTTAAACTTTTTTATCACAATTTCATAACCTCATTCTTTACAGTTGAAAAGTTCATGATTATGATGGATTGGTATTTACCATGGACTCAAGTTTTCTACAGTTAGTTCATTTCCTCAGAGAAGCTCGTGTTCATAATAATGTTAATGAATCCATCATTTCCATTTAGATATGACTGATTATTATGTACTTTATGCATGATTATCATGCAATGAATGACGATATAATTTCAAAAGTTGAGGATGAATCAATTTGTATGAGTGAAGAAAAGAAAAATATTAAAAGAGTGTTTCAGAAGTAATAGCTTGAAGATATTACCAAAGTGAGTTCAAATCCGGGTATTTGCAACCAGCATTGCCGAAGCTCATAAACTAAAAGTTTACTTTCAAAACTTCCCAGACTGCATCTCTTTCACTTTATCTTTAGTTCTTTCCACAACAGTACTCAACTCGAATATAACCCTAAGTCCTTCTTCTTTTTTTTATTTATTTCCCCTATCTGCCTTTTGTGCTACGTCATTTTCAATTGATTCGAAGAGCACAGGGAAAGCCAGAGCGTTAGATAGACATAGTGATTTGGTGGATAATTGGTAAGTATTCATGTAACTCAGTCAATAGTTGAGGAGTCTGTTTAAATTGAGGCAGTAGGAGAAAATCGATGGAACTTTGCTAAATCAAATGCACACGAAGAGCTTAGTCATCAATGTTAAAAGTTTCCTGGGTTTTACTGAGTTTAAATGTATTTATAGAGCTTTACTCAGTTATCAGAAGTGAGATCTCTTGATCTCAACTACCCTGGTTGATTAGTTGTTGAATATTTTTCACCCAGAAAACTTCTTGTTTACGAGATTAAATGCTAAACGATATTTCTTCGCATCAATTTGATGATAAAATTGGATTGGAACTTTAGAGAGATGTAAATATGTGTTTATCGAAGTAATTCACAGTGTATCAACAGTCCATTACCCATTCAAGAGTATACCAATCCCCGGTACTACATAAATATTTGAGGTTAAACATTATACTGGAGAAGATACAAGGCCGTCCTTTCTACAGTAAACGTATATCGTGATGGTAATTTCCCCCCTCTCTCTCTCTCTAACTAACCAAAGCATCATCCCAACGACGAAATAGTGTACAACAACGTCGTGACAACCATGTTATATACGTTGCACATATGCCATTGAAGCACCCCAGTTGCATTTACCCAGCATTCATAGGAAGAGTGAGAGAGAGATGGATACTATTGTCGGGTACAGGACAACTCTGGCGATGGTACTCTAATGAGCGAGAGGACCCTTCTCCATGTGCCACCAATTTACCAAAACCAATTACACTTTTACCGTCATTTGTCATAATCAATGGAGCACTGAGGATAACTCGGATGACGACAGAGATTTACGGATGCTGTTTATTGTTGCATGCACGAGTAAAAAGCAGTTACAGAATTTCTCAAGAATTTTAGTATTAGATCTTGGCGATGAGTTACGATAGAGGTTAGGATACCCAGTTGCGCGCGCACCTGAGAGTACGAACTTCAGAGTACAGTGGAACGACGATTTCAACTTCTCGAGGGACTCGTCCCTAAGGAGGGATACAAATAACACAAATCGAAACCACACAAATTCAACAAAAGTATAACACATGTATGAATAAACATACATACAATTGAAACATACATATAATGTACATGGTTAGTCAGCTCCACTGAAAAGAAAACAGTGGACTTCCAAATGAGTTCTTACGTCTGTTGAGGACCTGACGGGTACTGGAAGACCCAATTTACTGAATTGCAAATTCTCAAAACAATTGTTGAACAATAATTTAAATTTTTTCATGAAATGACCAAAGCATCACTCTTCAATCGGCCTTGTACAGAGTCGTCGATTCCAGATACCTTTGGGGATGCGATCCGGCGTTCATGAGGAGAAGCGGCCTTATACAGGGAGGCTTTGTTCAGAGGTTTTATCGTACAAAGCTTTCTGTTACCCTTCAAAGGTACCGTTTCATCTTTATCCCTACTTCTCACATAGTGCATTCCACTCTACGCAATTCAGTGCGCAGAATGCTAAAACATGTTGGAAAGAACACTGGAAATTTCACGCTCCTAAACTCAGTTCTGATCAGTCCATTAAAGAATTAGAGTGGAGGAGTCAACGAAAAACTTTAATGGAATAATCCTAGAAACTTTAACGAGAGAGCATCTTTAATGGGTGTAACTTCATTGTGAGTCTACTGTATAACGCTGGCCATGTCATCCGAATCGAATAGAAGTTATTCATTAGTTTTCATTTGACCGAGTGGAAATTATTGAAATATTTTTACTCCCACTCTATCAAAGATCATCGAATACTGTACTTTGATTGGTTGGAATTGAGTTAAAAATATTATTCGAGATGAATTTTCATAGCATAGCTACCTTAATGTGCAAATGGATATACTTATTTAATGCACTGCTCTGATATACATCGTGCACTCTCCTATTCGTTAGCAGTTTGAAAACTTGAATAAACTCGAGATGAATGTATACATTGCACAAGCCCCAAGATAAACTCGATGATGCAACTTTTCGCTGGAGCTTTTTCCAATCGCGTTAGCTTTCTAACGTTAATACTATTATCAAGAGGACGGTATTCTCTCTGGTTATATCTCAGTGGATGAGAGAGATTACTTTACAAAGTTTTTTTTTCTCTCTCGTCTTCTTCACAAGAGTGAATTATTATTGACTCTACGGAAGAAGTAGCTAATGAATAGCTAATGAATAGTGTCGTCTTCTGTCTCCGCAATTGTCATTTTTCTTCATCACTCTGTCTTACGGAATTTTCAAGTTTCATGAAAAAAAAAAATTCATTACTTTTTCTTTTGTTCAGTCATATAAAATCATAAATCGCCCATAAGCCGGATTTCTTTAATCTAGCTTCCTCGTTGTGCACATACCCTCCAGTCCTTCGCCTCCCCCACCACTTGTAATCTAGCTTCTTTGACACTCCCACTAGTATCAGTCCTTTAATCTAAGTTCCTCCAACTTCTCGTAGTCCTTTCTTTTCCTACGTGAGTCTCGTAATGTAACGTCTCACTGATACAAAATTTCAAATTACATGAAGGAAAACCAAGAAAATTTCTATGTAAGCACAGAATTACGTGATTCAGATTTCCATTAAAGAAGGAAATTCTTTTTGGAAATTATGGGAAAAGGATGAATTATAAGAAAAACGAAAAAGCGAATGAACTTTCGTTTTTTACTGCTCAATAGGTGATTATGAAAAGGATACTATTAATTTCATTTCGAAAACCGCTTCTTATCAATTTTCCGCTCATTCCAGATCTCTCATAGTTCCTATCTAAGAAAGAATATTGTGAGATTGGTCGAACCGCGATAATCGATATCAAATACGTCGAATTTCTGCGAGTTGCGCGAGATATTTAGAAGAATCAAATATTGTATATGGGTGATTTAGCTCTGTTGTATATGAGTATTGTAAATAAGTGGATGATTTGTGAGTAGGATGAGAGTTCTTTAAATATTTTATTATAATAATACTGATTTTGGATTGGAGAAAAACCATATTTGATTTTTTATAAAATTTCTATGAAAAATAGAAAAAAAATCGCATGCTACCACGACCAGAAATAAATGTTTTGTAGTAAAATATAGTGCACAATATGTAACATCAATAGTGAAACTCGCAAATAGCTCAATTGGTAGAGCTTTAGACCAGTAATATGAAAGCTGTGAGTTCAAACCTCGCTTGCTCTATTTTTCTCTATTTTTTCAGAAATTTTATTCGCTGATAATTTTTCAGTTGTGAGTTTGGTGATTATCTATATTTTCATTTATGATTCAAGAAGAAAGATTTTCTTTTTAATTTTGAAAAATAATGATACCTAAGCACTTGTTGAGGTAAAATACGCAGAGTGCGTGCAAAGAGTGCGTCATGATCTACTGAAATAAAATCAATGCTCAATGATTGACATTTGTATTTATTAATTACTCTCAAGCTAATCACAATAATCATCTGAAATGCCAGCTGCAAAATGATAAATGACTATATATACAAGTTGCATCATCAAACTGACGTGAGTTTCACATTAGTGCGTAACATACGTCAATTTATTCGTTTTGAGTATCTCACGTAATTCAAATGTACACACTATTGAATAAACATAGAGCCCTGTGGTAGTGAAAATGTTCTTAACTTGTCATGATTTCAGTACATGTGAAATGTGCTACACGTGTGTACATGTATGCGAGGCAATATTTGCATTTAAATATCCTTCCTGTGCATTGGATAGAATTATCCAACCAAATCCATCAAATAAATAGAGCACAGGAAGTAAAAGAGAATTAGAAAATTTAAAGATTATTAAATCAGTTTAATGAAGATCATAATAAATAAATCAGTGTTACGATAAAATTCACCAGTGTAATTAGACATTCTGTCCATTATGTATTATATACTGCTATTGAATTTTCATAAAGGTGGATAATACATGTACCCTCGGATAGGTGGTCCATTATACCGTTCATTTGTGGCAATTAGGAAGCTTACTCGTGACCAGCGAGAATCCGATATCGCTCCACTCTCCCAATCCTTCTCTCCTCTCGCTTCCGCTTGCAAACTTCAATGCTACCATTACTGGACATTCTCGACCAACATAAACTGCACATGAGTACCACTACTAGAGTGTAAACCGGATCCTTGTAATTAACCGCATTGTCCTGAATCAATCATTCTCCTTAGACACGTCTGTTTACTGAACTGATCAATGCACAAGGAATTTGAATATGCCTCCGGCAGACAATGTTATATCAATGTCGTTCTATTTTCAAGTTTCACATTGATGTGGCATTCAGTGAGACTCGAGGAAATGAGAAGGAAATTGTTCAATCATATTTTCATTTGTAGAAGGTGGACATATATTGAGAGAATAAAATCAACGTTGATGGATATATATTCTGTTGCATTTGTATACTGAGAATTTGCATCTTATTGTACGCGCATATTTTATTGTTTAATAATGACTGCATGAACTTTTTAACAAATTGTTGGAACCCAAATTTTTTGAGTATAATATTGATAGAATTGGAAAGACTGGGACGACATAGGCGTGTGGGGCAAAATGAATCAGTTTTTTTTTAAAGTCGAGGCATTTAGGAAAAAATTTGAAACAATTCCGCTAAATATATGAACATGCTGGAGCATTTGCCCAAATTTTTTTCTGATGTTCTCGTCAAGGTCTTCAGTCCAAGGGAAAATCTGGCTTATTTTATCCGAATGTACCCTAGTATATCGCGACCAAGATCTGAGAATTTGGTGAATAGGTTGCTCATATATTTTAAGTTAATATTGAAAATTAATTGGTCAAAGTTGAAAAGAGCTCATAGGCCCAATTGTCGATCGAGTAATCAAGTAAACGACGCTGATGTTGCAGCAAACGACGCAAGTCACTCGTTGTTCGTGCATTGTTGCGGCTGCCACGTGGTTTTGCAGTGTGCAATTAATTTATTAAATCCATTATTTTCGTTATCATAAATTTTTTGGTTATCCTTTGATTTTTATATCAAAATATACTTCTGAAATAATGAAGGCCAATTCACCGATCATCGACTATCCCCTGAATAAAACACTGGATCAATTGCCAGTTAAAGTGTAATGACTTTCATCTGCTTAGTCCTGTAATTTTCGTTATATCCGGGTCACCCAGATCGAACCCAATCTTATTTGATTCTTTTCTGATTCGATCGACGTACATCGGACATGATTCTATTCACTGAAGGTTTGTTAGTTCTCTCTAAAACAGATTGGTGCCTAACATTGTTGTTTTAATTATTAATTTTGATCGATAGAGCCCGAGCAGACATTGACTCAGGCTGTGCTTGGTTGAGATTTCGATAAAATCCTGGTCTTTCTTACCATTTAATTTCATTAAAATGATCCAAATTTCATAACTAATCTAAAAAAATTTTAAAATTGTAAGGAACCTATTTCAATTTTACTGTACGGATGAAAGGAAATATTTTTGATGAAAATGCAAAATGAAAAGACTTTAAAATTATTATTTTCGTGACATCACTTTTTGTGAAATTATTGGTCATATGAGCGTTCGTTCTCGAAGAGTTTAGCGATACATCAAATTGTGTTAATTTCTTTCATACAATATTTTATTTTTGCAATAAAAATTCATATCGCAGCGAAAATTCTCCCTCTTCGTTTAAATTCTACTCCCAAGTCGCTGAAATTCACTTTTAACGCACTCTGTTTACGGGAATACATTCTTGATTCGATACTAATTTAATTTATAAGTAGAATTTCTCATCCTCGGAAACTTCAAAAGCACGTGGCAAATATTGAGAGGTTCTCCCTTTCTTTGCAAAATGAAAATGCTGAAATAAGTAAAAATGGTACGTAACTTCGAAATGACAAAATGCACAGAAATATTTAGAAAATTCATGACATTCGTTTGGAATTGCGCAGAAAATAGTAAATTCGGTTCTACAATACTGGTAATAAGCAATTTTACGTGAACAATTTCATTGTGTGGTTTGAAGTAGCAGGAGCATATCTTTCCTATACAATGAATGAATACATGAATACCAAGTACACCAACGAAAAATTGGTCATATCTATTGATGTTCCTTTTGTGGAGACGAAAATTCTTCAGTGTATATAAATTAATAATCAATTCTTTTCAATGAACATAAAATATTTTCCTAGCTCAATAAAAAGAAAAGAAGTACTCTAACATTGAGAACAAAATGATTTCTCGAATTGTGAGGATTTTTATATTCTTCTACTGCAAGTTTATTCTTCCAAGACTCATAATACGACTTTGACTGTTGAGGAACTTTTTTAAAAGTGAAAGTTTTCCTGGTTGAATTCAATATAAAAGAGTTTTATTTTTCCATTTCGTTCTGTTTTTTTTCCCATTGATCCCTTTAACTTTCTGACGCCACTTGGTCTCGACAAGCAACTCCAAACACTCGTAAATATTGCTATCTCAAATTATACAGTCACATGAAAATATTATAACTATGCTAATAGTAACGAGAAAAAAAAAAGTAAAATTCATGGATTCTTCAATAATTCGATAAGCAAATGAATTATATCTATTTTGAATTATTATTAAGTATTTGCTGAATGTAATACACAAATTATCTCTATACGTGAATCGATTTATTTTTCTACCTCAGAAATCCCTTCAATCGCCACATGGGATTTACCTCGTACTCTTATGACAAGAGAGATGAGTTGCGGTAACAGAGATAAAGACAAAAATACCAACGAGAAAAAACCCAGATAAATAAAATGAAACATGGAAGTATTTGTTCTTCCTCGTTGGCCCAAGAGAGTAATACAATTTTCATAGACTTTCGTGGTAACAGAAGGAATGAAAGCAGAAAAAGGAAAGAAAAAAATGTGAGAAGATGAACAGTGGTTCGATAACCGAATCCCCAAGGAACTCTGCACATGATACATTGATGACAAAAAACTATGCCACTTCGTGTGGGAAGAATAGTGATTCGTCTGTTGTTCTTCCTCTTGATATAAAACAAATTCAATTATTTTCTTTCTACAGTTAGAGATAGTTCATACGTAACTCAATTTGAGGTATTGATATTTACGTCGTTTTGGCAGTTGACTTGGGACTAAAATACAGGAGAAACTGGGGTGAAATGGACATTGCAATGAAATGATATCAGATAGAATTTTTTTCATGATTCTTCTGAGAAGCTGCGAAAAAATCCACTGGAAATTCTATTCTGAACAAAATTATGAATTATAGCTCTATTCGTTTTCTGAAGCTGTTAGTTTTTTATAGGGATTTTTCATTGATTTAATATAGATAGATATTGTTACTTTTTTTAAATGTGAAACACGAAAACACAATGGATTAATAAAATAAGGCAAAAAATTTATTAAACATTCGAGAGGAATGTAATTGTTTGTAAATGTTTTAAGTTTTTCCAAAGAAATGAATATTGTTGAATGAATTGTCAGTCCTCTTTTTTTTTTTACTTCATAGGCATCCTTCAGATGATTAATAGTTCGAAGTTTGGAGGGAGATATGCAAATAATATTTTTTAAAAACTGATTTTCATTGAAAAATTTATAATTTTTTTCGAAAGTCGAAGAAATCGAATCAAAGAATTATATGAGTCAAAAGTATTCGCTAAAAAATATAAAAATTTTGAAATTCCGAGGCGTATAGCGTATATCTTTGGCCAAAACATTTGAATTTTCAGAAAAATTAATTCTAACACATGTTCTCTAAATCCAAAGTTCCTTCAGCTTCTCTTTTGCGACAAGAAAAAAATGTCAACATGATCGCATTTAAAGCACCTAGCACCGCAGACTCTTTTTTTTAACCTAAAGTCGGACGTTCTCAATGACATCATTATACACGTTCATAGAGTGTAAATTCTCTGCAATATCGTCCGGTCTACGATATGTTCTTCTATGAACCCTCTCTCTCTCTTCCTCCTTTCGCTTCACACCATTTCATTTCTTTTCATATTATGAAGACGTCATTTCCCCGAGATCTCTGAAGAAAATGGTTTTGTCGCGTCACGCCCCAATTCCAAGGGTTTCATTTCATTCAGCCTCAATCACATTTTCAAGCCATTCGATTCCGCTTGGCCTTTGGCCGGATATCACGATAGTAAGAGATAGAGAGAGAGAGAGGCTTTCCCCCAATTTTACAGAAAATTATGATGATCCTAAAGCCCGCCTCTTTGGGATCACGTTTGTGAAAATTCCATTGGTATCCCTCTTGTATATTTTCCCCTTTTTCTACTGATCCCCATACCTCTATATCATCTTTCCATTATTTTTTCTCTCTTTTCTGCCCTCCTTGATCACACTGCGTTGAATTATTCTCACGCAATATCAAAGAGAAATGTGAATGAATGATAAAAAATAAATAAGACGAATATCATTTCGTGGATTATGAGGAAAAGATATGAAAAATCTTTATTTTATTCATCTCTTAGGAAAAATTGTGTGAGAATCTTTTTCACCAGCAACATAAACTTTATTTTTTTCCTGACCGATGTAATTTTGGATTTTTCAATTTCTTCAATCTCACAACAAAAAACGTTTTTTTTACACTTATAAAATAAAATATCTTATGATAGTAATAGCATATTCAACTGCAGTAAAGGAATTAGGAAAATTCCATTTTAATCATCTGCCTTTATGGAATACAAATTTAGAAAAAAAAAAATTCTACGTGATTCATACTATGTGCATATTTAATGCCTCCCACAATTCTAGTATTTTTTAGGTCATCATTGTTATACATTTCATGTTCTTTGTATGTATTTTGTACGTTGTACAGGATAATACGTTGAAAAGCCGTGTGGCTGAATGCCAGAAGAAAAATGCATGAAACTAAGAGAAGAAGAATTGGTGTATACCAAGAGGCAATCTCATTCAGGCTGGTATTGGATTTTGTAGATGTTCTCGCACGGCATAAGACAAGTATGAGGCATCCTGGTAGACAGAGTTGAATAAACTTGGACAATGAATTAACTATGGAGACAATAGTACAGAGTTCGTTTTTTAATTTCATTTTCTTGATGGCACTGAAGCTCTTCACAGCTCATTGACCTGTAGTGATGTGAAAAAGAAATAGTCTTTTCAGTTCAACGTTGATTCCTTTTTTTTCACATCAAAATAGGCGAAGGCTTTGGTTTCTGACAGTGCCCCAATAACCAACCATTTTTGCGAATTTTTCAGTTTTATATTTAAATGTGCAGTATATTGTTTAATATTCGATTGCTGAACTCGTTGAGCGCAATAAATATATATCGAAATAATTGAATTACATTTAATGACGGTGTAGTAGTTGTCTTCGATTTACGCTGTCACAAACTAGCTTTAAAGTGTCAGAAACCAGGGCCACTACGGTATACATTCAAATTGCA
Organism: Aleiodes alternator; assembly: GCA_963921955.1. Taxonomy (NCBI): domain Eukaryota; kingdom Metazoa; phylum Arthropoda; class Insecta; order Hymenoptera; family Braconidae; genus Aleiodes; species Aleiodes alternator. The sequence continues at coordinate 5,839,836 of OY998109.1, read as the reverse complement.
ATTAGTCAAGAATTTATCAATTATTCCGAACGCTTTAACATCTTGCGCGGCGAGAAATCCTCGAGTATGGTAGGGGAAACAGTCCCCTAAACATCTCAATTGATCAATTATTAGTAATCTCTCTACAGCGTACTGCTGACAATGCCACAAGACATGATTCTGATTTCCCTCACACAATGCTTGTTTAATGTATTTCGAATTATAACGTTTATCGTGCCGACGAATTGTGCGAAGCTTAATACATATGACGATATAAAGAGAGACAGGGCCAAATGCTTATGTGAGGCAGAATAATCCAGGATTTTTTCGAAGGTACAGGCGTTCAAGAGAATATTTGAAAAAATTACCCGAAAATGTAGACTTATCAGAGTATTTAAAAAAAAAAATTCCAGATCTTTCCGTAAGCCTCTTCATTTTGAAAAAAATTCGGACATCTCGTTATCCTTGAGGTTCATTTTCTCCGGTTTCCCTTATAGATAAAATTATACACAAAGTACTATATGAAATTGTGAAAAAAAAAGGAAATATACATAACTATGGATAGTATATCCTAATTTTTACTCCTTTTGATTTTAACAATTCAGACATTCAACAACCAATTAAAGTGCATCAACTCGTCTTTTTGTACATATTAATCGAGCAGTTAATTTATTTATGTAAATCGACTCAATCGTGCACCAACGATTAATGAAAATTATTAATTGACGATTTCAGTGTCTCAATATTTTTTGACTCGCTTCCACTTCCTCCACCTAACCTCCCTGATCCACCTTTAGAAAAGAGCAAAATCATCATGTTTCTGAACAATAATTCCAGGTAGGAATTAACAAATGGCCCAGGCTTGGACCAATCTTGCCCCAAATCTCCTCAAGCCTGGTACGGGTTTGATAACCAAGCCTGGCCCAAGCTTGATACAATCTTGGCATGGAACATCAGGCTAAGCGTGAATATGCATTCATTAAAATTATAATCAATGCTCTCCTGTTCACTGTTACTAAGAATTCATCGATGATATTTCTCTTTCATTTAATTTCAATCATTTTCAGAACGAGAGAGGCTCCAAGGTAGGAAACCATAATGGTATTTCTAATGATAATTAAAATAACTTCAATGACAGTGATATTCCTCATTTTTTATTCTTATATTTCCAGCGATAATGGCAGATTTTTTTGTCATCACAAATCTCCTCGTCTTCTCAGTGCAATCATTAAAAATATCCTTTTTAAAGCAGTTGCTTTATCAAGTACAACTGATTTTCTTCATGTAGAACATCACATTTCAACTGAAACTCAATGTGGCCTCTCGGTCTTTTCTCACATGTCCATTTTACCCCACCTTCCTCTATTTCTTCTTCAGAAACACACACGCCCTTGGCCGGAGCATTGAATTTCCCTCAGTGTCTCCACTTTTTTTTTGATACATTTCGTATTGTCCAAGCATGACCCAGTCAGTGGTAACAAAAACCAGAAACGTTTGCTACCATTCACCAGAATGAAACAAAATGCATTAAAATTCGCTTTTTGTAACTATTTTATGTATTTCCTTTTGGCTTTTTCAACTGTTTTCACGTACTTTTTCTGTATTCATAAAATATATAGACGAATTCAGTTTTTTTTCAGACTTTGTATAGAATTGAAAAGAGTGTATTTATTTCTCTCATTGTTTCATTAGAAATATTGTTGCCAGAGTTAATTCAAAGATGTCACTTCGTCTTACTTTTTTTATTTTTCTCTCAGGTCAGTAATCCTCACGATTTCATGCTTCCCCTCAAGGTATTCTGAGTTCTCTCATTTTTTTTTATCTCATCTCAGTTCTATTTTTCTCTCTTGCCGTCTCTTTATATTCTATTTCATTCAATCTTCCATACTATTATAATGAGGTGAGAGAGAGACTATTCGTGATAGAATAAAAGAAAAGCTTGGCAATCTTATGGTTCATGAACGCAGTGAATGTCTCGACTTTGTGCAGTGCAATTATCCTTTTTATCTTTTTTTTGCTTTCTTGGATTCTTTAAGACTCTTAATTCAAGCTGACAGTCCTCTCGCATCGCAGACATTCTAGAGAATTATTTAAAAGTTCATTTTAGCAACGAGATGTCTTTTGATTTGAATAGTGAAGAGTAATTAGAAATACTGCCATTTGTTTGATACTTTTCACATCTTTCGACGTTGTCGAAGCCAATGAAAGGCAATGCAATTCCAATTTTAATTATTCTGTCAAATCCTCAATTTGAAGTAAAGAAAACAGAGGAATTTTCAGTTCAAGAAACTCTAAGTATTGATTGAGGAAAAGGCAGCAGCACGTCGGAGAAAAATATGATTTTTCTTAGAATAATTATTGGAGAAAGAGATCTTAACAGAAAAAAAATGTAATTATGAAAGTTCAATCGCTGCAGATGCTGAATAAAACGATTGGATAATAATGCAAATGAATTGTTCAACTTCCCGATAAGGGAAGTTTATGTAATGGCCCCGAAAATGGAAAATCGATTTTTCGATCAATCTCCATGTTTTAAGATCCTACCCCCTCCCCCCCCCCCCCCCCCACATTTTTAAATAGATTTTACGATCGTGTCTATGTGTGTGTGTATGTGACCAATTTTTGGTGATTGTATCTTTGCATTAAGAAAGAGGTCTAGGTTAAAAATACCGAATATTTATTCCAATAGGGCTCAAACAATATTTTTTTGAGTAAAAAAAAATGCAACACCTACATTTTGTACTCACTGTGGGAATAAAAAAAAGTTTTTTCAGAAAACTGAGCGATGATTTTTTCCAGCGTGGAAGATGTTGTATATTCAATAACGAAAACCGTCTAATTTTCAAGAAATACTTTATTTTCAAACGTAACGTACTTTATCCATTGATATCTAGTAACTGACTGACTACTGACTGATGGATAACTAGTTGAGTAACTAACTGGTAACTAGTTGGTAACTGGTTGGTCACTGAGGAATTCTTGACGGACCAGCATTCATAAATTACAATTTTGGGGTAGTAGTGGGGGAATAGGTGGATACTTTGAACATTTTAAGTTTTTCCTGAATTATCTTTATTTTTTGAAATTTTAATTTCGTTCAGGAATAGAGGATTCGATGACTTGGAAATTTTGGTTGGGATACGTAATTATGAAGAACCCGATTGAGGATTGAGGGATTAGGCTCTCGGCACGGTTTATTTGGGACCTATAATTATCGAGGGTTCGATGAGGTACGAGACGGATTAGAACGATTAATGGATACTGATCGCGACATATTGTGAATATATGAAAACAGAATATTATAATACTTGTGACGTTGTAGATTAAAGTGGGTAGTATAGAGGTATACAGCGAAGATGGAAATAAATAATACTGAAACATTTGTATTCCAATCGAGAAATTAAGGAAAAAGGATCACATCATGAAAGCACTGTAAATCCACTTAATTTTTCTCGTCCATTATTTTTTATAACGTTAAAGTTTAAAGTGGGTGATTCCGTGGAGTTTTTCCTCTGGTTCTGGAATTTAATGGTAACTTCACAGTTCTCTACTCATTCTTCTCTTGACACTAAGAAATTTAAGATCAGGTAATTCTGGGACACAGCTGAGGGGCAAATGCGGTAAAGTGATTTGCTCGTAGTATTACATTCCTTATCAAATCACATTGTTTTTGAAGGGAGTAAAAATGTAATTTCAGAGCTCCACTCTTTCCTTCAATAGAAAATAATAAATTGCGTGGAATCGACCTGCAATAATCAAGCCCTAATATTGCGCAACTTCTATTACACCTTCATATAATTGGTCTATCAATATATTTTCCCAAGTCTTCGACGTTTACGTAATATTCTCTAAATAATTTCCCCATCATTCTCAGACTCCTATTCTACTATGTTATTACTCAATTACTTCGTTCGAATAATTAAAAAAATAATAATTCAGTCGAAAAACTACATTTTTCGAAGATAAGGATAGGTACTGAAGAGAATATTCTGTTTAATATTTTCCTTCAAACTAGAGGAGAAACGCAAGCAATCGAAAGGTAAATGTTAATTCTATTTGAAAATTTCAGTTCATCAATTAGGACATATTTATCCACTGATGTATTTATTCGAATTTGAATGGTTTCGTCTTTCAGTCGTCATAACCACATTTACTCAAATTTTCTGAGATTCTTTTGATTTAATTTAATTCAATTTCAGCTTTGATTTCAAATTTTTTTAATTAACGTTTCATAATAATTAAGCTATTTACATATCTACAGGGCTTGTATCTCATTTTTACTCCTACAGTTTCAACCTGTGGGCTTTCACATATATTTTACATGAGAACACACATGTTATTGTTACTCGAGTGTTTTTTCAGACTTAACTCTGGGACTAGGAAAAATTCTGAAAAAACATAGAAAAAAGCACCATTCTGATTTAATTTAATTTGAGGGATTTCATTAACCTATGTTCATCAACTAATGCACTTAACCTAATTTCAACTATTTCATCATTCATTCATTTTAACTATTTTTCTTTAAATTCTCGTCATTCTCGCTCCAATTTTGCTTATTACATTAACACCATAACAAGGATGTTCACACATCGATGAAAAAAAATGAAAAAATCAACGAAAAAGAATTAGAAAACCAATCAAATTGGAGAATAATCATCTGAATAGTGACAAAATGTTTCTTTCCGTAATTTTGAAAATGCATCTAGTGCCGCTCAAAGTCCCGCATTCAATATTGGCTCAATTATTCCATTCAATATCAGCAGAATCGTTGCATGTGGTATTGCCTCGAGTATTGCATTCAATGAAAAATTTTTATGCCTTATGATCGTCACTGAAAATTTTTTTCTCTGATTCTACGTATTTTGGCGGTATAAGAATCATAATTAGTAATTTTTCAAACTTCTTTATTTAAGTGGTTATTCGTGAATTTCTAAATCCAAGAGAATATCGTCGTAAGATTAGGAACATGTAGAAAGATCAGAGAAAAACCCGTATGACTGACATTCTCGTGATTAATTCAACCAGCAAAACAATAATTTTTATTTAATCATCATAAAATGTAAGGAACTTTAATGATTATCAAACTTCTATTCCCCTGAATTCCTCGACAGTACAAAACTGAATCAAGATCCACAATCTCGGCAATTCTCTCTGATTCTGAATAAAGCTGAAATATCACGTATACTGCCATTTTATCAGATAATAAAGGGTACTAGAGGCTGAGTAAATGAGGAGACAGGTCTTTTTAAAATTAGCTTATACACTGTTTTCATATATTTTCGTCAATTCTACCAACGAAAATTTCATCCTGACTTAACGAGTATTATCTTTCAAATGAAATGAAAAAAAGAAAAAAAAAGTATGAACAACAACATGATGAATGGTTATTAAAAAATATAATGAGATTCCTCAATCTCCATAAAAATCTATTAGTTTTTTTTTGTTTCGCTCCTCTTCGTTTGAGTCTAACAGTAAGCTTTGAGCCATAGCACGGGCTGTGCATCAACAAACACCGTTAAACCACTCAATCTCACTTTTAACTGATTATTTATCTAGGCGCGCCCCTAATTTGCTTGGCAAAGTGGACCGTTTCTAATTACCCCAACTGCTGGTGGTGACGTTCACTCAGCATGCCCAAGTGATTAATCTAAAAATGATGTTGATGAAATAAATTATGTGAGGAGTCCTTTGAGAGAAAACTGTTAATCACTTTAACATCATTGAGTATCCACTTGATAATGAATATTCATGAATTTAGCGCGAAAAAAAAAATAATGAGAAATTAGTTTGAAACATTTTGAGTAAAAGGAAACATTACATGAATGGTAATCAATCAATCACCGAGAATTCAAGAGGATTTTAAATAATAAACCACAAAAATCCTCTAATTGTCATGATTATCATTTCGAATTCAGATGAAATTATGAAGTGATTCATGAATATTTCCGGGGAGTACAATTAATTTCCAATATTTTTAAATTCACATACAAATGGTGAAAATAGAATTTCCCAAACAGTGCAATGTTTGAAAATTCAAATATCACGAATTCCCTCGAAATTTACCGCTTTGAAATTTTGGAGTGTCCTTCAAGATTAATGAAAATGCGATATTCTTCATCAGAGAAAGCCAAAACGTCACATTCTAATCAATTGGTCATTCAATATGTCATGAATTATTGCCATGAATTTCCGTAAATTAAGTATCAGCATATTTCAACTTAATCAATGATTGAGTATAAAATTACGACGTCAATCAAAATTTGTTGAATATTGAATTGATTTTTTGTTGAATCTCAATCCTATAGGAAAGAATTGAAACAGATTAACTCTATTTTTTTGTTAATTATTTTTATAAGAATATCTTGGAAAATGAGCGAGATAGAGCAATTTTGCTTTTACCCCTTTTGCCTCCGAAGGGAAGCTTTATGATCGTAATTTTTTTCGAGTTTGAGATTTTATCATAATATGACTGCAAATGGCTCAAAAAGTCAAGACCACTATTTTTAAAAAAATTTGTGTGTGTGATGACGCATTTTCCGCTTTACTCTGAAATGGTGCTAGCTAGCGATCTGAAAAATCAACTATATGTTTGCTAGCTTTCACAAAGATTTCAGCTGAATCGGCCGGATAGTTCTTGAGAAAATTGTATGGTACACGATAGATCTCCTCAAAACTCATATAATGAACCTCAGCCAAAAATTCATTGATAAACTCCCCACACACCCGAGTAATGTGGTCAAAAATATTAATCCTCGCATTTTATCCAAGTGGTCAACCAATCGCCACTAAACCTCTCTCTCCCACTCGTCAAGAAATAGGGTTTTTCATGCGCTTTTCCCTACACATAATCACATTCATTTCATTTACCCCTCAAGCGAACTATTCTATACTTTTAAGCTATATTTGTAGAAGCCTCCGGGCTGGAACAATATCGTCACAAACTTCCTGTTTTCATTACTCAATATATCTAAAAAAATTATTGTAATGTTGTTGTAATGTATATATATTTTATGTTAATAAAATCTGTTAAACTGAACTGTATGGTACACGAACGAGGGAAAGGGGTGATGTAAAACACACGATGTAACATCAATCAAATGAATTCCATTCTATTTTTCTTTACATGAATATTCGTAGTACATGGTATCATTTAACCCTTCGCTTCACAAAAGCCACCAATCGTCGCGAAATAGCACGTATTGGAGCAGTCGTGCGGAGCAAAGGGTTAATATAATTACATAGTGCATGTTGGATCATCAGCCAAAACACATCGTTTCTGAGTCATACTAATTTAGTACATATTCCAGCAGACAAGACGCAATTATACTAAATCCTTAATTAAGATATTAATTATATTTGATATAGATTGTTATTCAATTCCCAATCGTCCCAATCACTAAAAGCTCTTGAAATTCTCTCTTTAAGAAGGATTCAGGCGAAATTGTCTCAGCTAGCTTAGCTTTGAATATATTCCATTGAGAATGACCACAAACATAAGTCGATTTGTCCTGTTTTACCTTTCAATTATTAAAATAATAATTATCCAGCAGTGTCTGGTATTTCAATAATTCCAAATTAATTCTTCACTTCATATAGAATTCAAAAGGAATTGTTTTAATTTCTTAATTGAAATTTCGAATTTACTTTCAATTTTTTATTATGGTTGCCAGAACCTGAGGAAGCCTCAATAAAATAGGCGAAACGTTGCTCATTTGACAATTATTTACGATTGTTAAATTAATTTATTCCGTAGTCCCATGATCCTAACACAATAATTATTAAACATGCAAATGAGAAACACAATTGATTCAAAAGAAATTTATTTCACAATGTAATATCCACAATTTTCCTTTTAATTTCATGAAAACTATGATTATAAATAATAATATGTGAGTAATAAATCTTCATCACAAGTACCCACCCAGTAGATTGTATTTCGTGCTTATCTTAAGATCTTGTATTTTGAAAATTAATTAAAGACAAGGAAAGCAAAGTACGCTGCATGAACATTAAAAATTCCTCCACAAGAGAAACGTTTTCTATACGCTATCGCACGATTGTGTACAGCAACGGTGTAGAAAAGCATGAAAAGTCAAGGTATATAAGGATAAGAGAGGAAATGGAAAGGACGAGGTAGATAGGTTGGGGCAGTGGAGGGAAATGGGAGTGAAAGAGGAAGTAGAAACCCGTTGAAGCAGCCAGGGGAGAGTATCATGATAAAAGAAGGTAGAAAAGAGGAAATTAATTTTGTATTATACCCGAAACGTGCCTTCGGGCGATCTTAGCATGACAAACTCCTTGCCTCTCTGTACCCTTCACCTTGAATATCCCGAGAGGGTAGGAAGAGAAGAAAAAACCGAAAGAAAGAGAGAGAAAGATGGAGTGAAGAAAAAGAGGGAAAAAGGAATACTGAGTAAACCCCTAAAATCTACGAAGAAAGCTGAAATTAATTACTCCGCTTTTGCTCACCGACTCCCTTCTTTCCATAAGGTGCCAGGTTCTCTTGAATCCTCAAGGTTTTATTAAGCTTCATCTGAAAATGCTGATTTCACTCACAACAATTCGTTGCTATTATAATACATCTGAAAATTTATAAAGTATGAAAAGAAGTCTAGGAAAAATATTCACTTGGGATTAATTATGAAAAGAAATAATGAAGAATTCATTCTGATTAAAATTTCAAGTGCTAAATAATGAGTGGAAGAGAATTCATATCAATTAAATGAAAAAGTTGAATGGTTATTGAAATCATTGTTGATTCAATTTATTGATCAGAATTGGGTGTAATATATTAAAGCATGAGTGAATAAATAATGAATTATATTGGATTATATGAATGGCAACAGAAGTTAAGCATATGCATTTTGATGAAGAATATATCTGTATATATTTGAATCTCGAAATATCAGGAGGTGGTGAATCGAGCTTATGAAGCTTGAAGGATTCATAAATCCTTCTATTGCGTGACGATGATTGGGAAATTACACGGAAATATATGATTTACGAAAATAAATTTTCAAAATTATTCACATAATAATCATAATAATGGTCTCAAAAAAATCATTTGACTTACGTCTTTCTATTGTAGCACTACTGCATTCTCCAAGATGATTGATTCCATGGAAGTCTAATCGTTAAAAATTGTCATAATTATCATATTCAATTCCAACGTTTATGCCAATTCTAAAATTTCTCACGCCCACTAATCATACTGCGTGTGCTATAGACGCATGCTTTTTGGTACTCCATCACATGTGAGTGTGTCGTCACACTACATTTGCGACCATTGTAGCACTAGCCATATCTAGGCCCAATTCCCGGGAGGAAAATTAGCGCTAACTGCGGGTCAGCTTAGCTCTGGTTTAACGTGAACCACAGTTAGCGTAACTCTCGTTTGGAAAAGAAAGATGGCGGTATCAGTGGTACCACAACGAAAACATTCAAACCTCACTATGAACAGTGCACTCATGAGTAAGCGCAAGTAAGCTCATGAACTTTCAGCGATGCGATTATGAGCAACACCATTGACAGCTGCAATCAGTGGTGGTATCACTGTTGTTCCTCCATTTTTCTTGTTAATCCAGAGTTACGCTAACCGCGGTTTAAGCTGAACCAATGTTGAGGTAAACCAAAGTCAACACTAATTTCACTCCCGGGAACTGGCCCTTATACGATTCAGATGATTTCATACAGTTGAGGCCCACGCGAACCATGACTCGTGGGACTCTATTGCTGTGATTCCGAAATTGCTTCTAGCGTCGCTAGTGATCATTGTTCGCCGTGATTGAACTCTTGATCCTGTGATAACAAATGCTGATTATTGTCACAATTCCCATGAATTGTGATTACTAATATTTCGCGAATGGTACGATAAAGGTTCTGAGAAAAAAATGTGATTTTCAAAGGAGATTCAAAAAAATGATATCTAATTTTAATTTAATGGTAACTTTAGTTACTCTTCCGCTCGCTGTATTTTATAACGTAATTTTATTGATTAAAATTATGTAATGATACTATTAAATATTCGATGAACTATGGAAAATGCCGTAAGAAGACTAGGATGAAAAATCAGTTGAGCGTAAATTAGTTTAATACAGAGGGTTATGCTTGTGCTATTATGAGACTAACCCTTCAGAACCCACTAATAAACCGCTGTATTTTCATTTCTCTATATTCAGGTCATACGATTATAACTGAAAAACTCGAGTACGCTACATCATATTATAGTTGAAATAGGAATTCCACTAGTGATATCTCATTAGTGTATCAAGTGCCCATACAATTCATGATTGTATAATGTTTTCAACAACTTTTACGCGATTCTCATGACCAGTAATGAAATAAATTGAAGAGGATTTACTATTTTTCAAATTTCTGTTTAACTTCTTTCATGAAAAATTAATAAATTTGATATGAATTGAAACAATTGTTTCAATCGATATAAAAATGGATAAATGTTCATTCGAGAGTCAATAAAATGTGAATTAGAAAAATATTTGAGCTTGCTGCATGAGTTTCCATTTCACCAGAAAAATAAAGAGAATATTGCAATTTACGATGTTGTATTCAATCAATAACCAGTTAATAATATTAGTAACGGTTTATCTGTTTGATTTTAACCCTCTGACAATCAAAGTCTCCAGGAATCTACAGAGGAGCGGGAGGGGTGGCTCTAGCTTACAGTCGGATAAGAGCGTTATTATTCTTATATATACAGTAGACTCTCAAATCAGTTCCCCTGTCCGTTCCAGACCGCTCGTTAAAGTTCCGTTCCCCACTTTCACATAGATTAGTCTTCTCTGCGCAGTTGATTGCGCCGTGGCACACTCTCCTATGCGCAGCTACATGCGCAAAATGAATAATTCTAGACTACATGTTGTGCACGTAACCTCATTCAAAATACCGCGCATTTAACCTCAATTTGATTGGTCCTCCAAAGAAGCAGAGTGGGGGAGCCAACGAGGAACTTTAATGGAAAAATTTGGGGATCTTTAACGAAAGCGGAACTTTACTGGGCGGAACTTATTTGAGAGTCTACTGCACAACGGTTATCTCATTTACGACTCTACTTACGACTGCTGCTCTGGGCCTCGATTCTCGAAGCGACCAAAAATTTTTTCTTGAACGGAAATCGTTCCGTTTACGGAAAAGATTCGTTGACGGAAATCTTTCACGCATGAAATGGGTTCCGTAAACGGAAAGATTCCGTCCATTAATTGTGCGGTGAAGATAATATTGTGTATCTGTCAAATCACTAAACTTAAATCAGTGTTTTTTATTCACTGTATTCGTTTTTTTCTAAATTATGGATTTTTTTCAGCCGATTTTTTCACGAGATGTTATACCGTGAGATATAATTCCCGAGATATTTTTACCGAGAAGTTTTTGTCCGAGACATAAACGTGTATCACCATATTTATCTCGACTTTTTGAATTACCTTCAGATACATGAAGTTCATTATCCCCAAATGTTTTACGTGCCATTAGACCCTTTTCAAATATTATTTTTTCTTTGCTTCCATCGTTATTGTTCTGTGATTTATTCAGGTATTTATTTTTATTCACTTATTTTTATATTGAAAATGATGATCTCTAATAATTTAGTATTAATTTCACGGGAAAATTACCTGCCAGACTACGAGAAATGAGGGACAATGCAACGACTCACAGACGGAATTTTTCCGTTTACGGAACCCATTTTACGTGTGGAAGATTTCCATCAACGGATCTCCGTTTATCGATTTCCGTTTACGGAAAAATTTTTGGTCGCTTCGAGAATCGAGGCCCTGCGCGCAACACTGCGTCCTCATGAGGAAACACTTAGGCCCAGGTGCATAAAGCTCGATTAGCGTTAATCATCGATTAGCTGACGGACTCCATAGCCATTTTAAGCTGTTTTCGACCGTTCCAAAGCACGCTGACTTGAATTCTTCCTAATCATGCCAAGTTAACCGACTCAAATTAATCGCTTAAAATTAACTTCACATGTCACTTAACTAAGGCAGCATAGTTAAGTGACTACCGCTAATCGGCGATTAACTTTATGCACCTGGGCCTTAGTTCTAACTTATGTATAGTCCTGGCAGCACAGATTGACTCAAGTACGAGTATACAAACTCTATTTTCAACGAAGAATAAGCGATATTTAATCTCAATAATCATTCAAGTCAGTTACTTCTATAAATGCTTCTGATCCGAGAGCTAATAGAACAAAAATAACGAGCTCTTAAAAAAATTCCGATGCACAATTGCTAAAAAAAGTTTAATATCAAAATTGAAATGCTCTTGGATTTTGATTTCTTTTTCATCTACGAATGAACAGTTTGATGAGATTTTTTTCATCATTCTTCTGTCTCTTGTTGTTGGAATGTCGTATCGTGTCAAATAGTGATATTGAAAAATTCAATGTCACATAAGGCAATTCAAGCAAAGCATTTTACAGACGACTGTTTTATTTGAAGATAAAAAATACCAAAGTCCACTCTTTTCTTTCTTTTTCACAACATCAAAAGGAATCACCACCATGTACATAAAGAATGATTGAAGTTCCATTCTTTCACACATCCATGCTGTCCAGCAATGCGTACAGGGAAATAGACACGTGCGACATCTAGTGATTGATAATACCATTGAAGTGGTACTACTGCAAGTTTAAATCGTGCCCCCAGGGATAGAGAAAGAAGAGATAGACAGCGGGGCTCTCTCACTCTCTGCTGAGTCTGTTGTTACGCAATGTAAAAAGGGTCTTTGGAGGGAAAAACTAAAGAGTGCTCTGTAGAATTTTCAATAAGACCGTTGGCAACTGATGGAATGAGGCAAAGTGGCAGGTCGGGGAGAACAGGAAGCATAGGAAAAAGAAGCGAGAGACAGGATGAGAAAAAGAGAAATGACGACAGCCAGAGAAGAGAAAGTTGAGAAAGAAGATTAATGCAATGCCGATGGGGACGACAACGGTGAGCCCGTCAAAAGGACATCCCTTGAGATAAAGATATATAGTGAAGGTAGAGGGTGATTCTCTTCGTGAAATGTCTTATGTAGAAGAGAAGAAAAAAAAAGAGATATATAAAGAGTAAGTAGTATGGTAACTCTTAGCCAGTGAGATGGAATCATGCTGCTTGGGAGAAAAGCCGCTTGTTGTCAAAAATCCGATGGAGCAAAAAATGTATCTTGTCAGTCGACCGGAAGAAAGCTTTCATGTATCATGATTCCTTTTTCATTTTAAAAAAGCCTTCGTATCATAAAGATATTCCGAAATTTTTACATCTTTACCTTTCTTCATAGGTTAAACTACAAGGTAAGGATTTGCCCGCTTTATTCTACTACAAAAGAATCAATTCGGTGGAATTTTAATAAAAACTCAGTGCTAAATTTAGGATTCAATAAGTTCATTTTAAATTGAATATATGTATATTTTTTTTAACATTCTGTCTTGGTAATTTAGGAAGCCGGATAATACAGGTGCAATATTGTAAAATGCTGACCCTCTGTAGAGACCAGTTATGCTCGTATATTCAACGTTATTGTAGTATTTTTTTTCTCTTTTAGTACCGATATAATTTTTTTCTCCTCCTCGTACGAGAAACGTTATAACAAAGGGATGATAAAATTTATATGAAACTGAGAGAATATGAAGTGATAAAATTAGAAAAAAAAATAAAGGAAATGAAAATAATTTTTTTTTTTTACACTGTGGATTCTTTGACTCAATTACTCTGTCTATTAATCCGCAGACTTGATTATTATTATGGGTTTTTTTTTCGTTTGTTTTTATTGTGCGAGGAAATCGATAATGTATGTGCGAGTTAAATGAAAATGTGATTTCAGATTATTAAAAGGTGTTTCAAATGCGTAAACTGGAGCTATGGTTTAACTCATCATCCAGTACTACGCTGAACATATGGTGTATTTTCCACCGATAATAGCAGCTAGTGTAGGTAGTTATGTGATGGAGTTATACGAGTGAGACTGGATGGATTTTTCTTGTTTATAATTTAATCGTTTTATTGAATGAAAAAAAAAATGATGTAAATTTCACTGCGTGACAGTGCCTACGGCGTGCGACATAGGAATTCAAATGAAATTCAATATTCCACAATTCTCTCTCTTTCACTGATTTAATTGAATAACAATTTTTTGGCATAATGAATTACTCCATTAATTAATCGTTTGTCAAATGCATAAATTATTGAAAATTCATCAAATTCTTGAAGCACCATTAGACAAAGTATATTATTCCAATAAATCCCAGTAAAATATTTATTTAATTCAGTAAAACGTAGTCGTATTGGATTTCAATCAATTGCATTCGAATACTTCAATGCAATTTTTTTTTGAAAATTTCATTTTTTTCTTCTTTTATTTCCATTGTATATTTTCTTTGTTCAATCGTTTAATATTCCAACAGATCATGATAAAGGAAAAAATAGCGCCGATATCGTGGACTACTTTATTGTTGCAACAGTTGGTCTGCACGAAAGAGTGCTTCTGGCTAACTGTATAACACAGAATTTCCAGTTATGCAGGGTAGAGTAGACAAAAAAAAACTAATAATAATGTAAACAACATATCGCGTTCAGTAGTTATGGTAACGGTAGTAACAATATATTTTCAGGGTATGCTACTGTTTAGGCTGTAAATTTCAGTTTAACTCTAGAGTGAATTAAATTTGGAATGGTGCACCCTTTTTTTTAGGAATCTGCGTGGTTACGAATCATGTTGAGGAGATTGCATTCAACGGAATATCAATAGTGGAGCAGTAAAATTAGATAAATTCATGGGGCAGCTCTTTAATTGGATAGAACTGATACAGTGGCATTTTAAATGGACTAATTTACTGAAACAATTCTGAAAAAATATTCAAATAGAAAAATTGGAATTATTTAGTGGGGAATATATATAGAGATAATAATATAATAATAATAGTGAATATATGTGTTACAGAATGGGTCTCCTCTTCTTACTATTCATTCTTGAAGAATATCTCGAAAACTAAGGGAGATGATTTTCCGAAATTAATAGCGGAGAGAATGTACTTATACTGTTTTACTTCTTTCCTACTGAATTATAGAACGATCAACTCCAACGTTATGTAGTCTTTCTTGAGATAAGATAATCCAGGAACGATGAGAAATAGAGTAATTTTTCGGAATTACTTTCTTCATAGCTCTATTTTTTCGTGGCAAAATAAAAGTATCTGAAAGTCTGGATTTTTATTACTTATATTGATAGTATTTTGTCCGCGCTTTTACATGCACTGCTCCGAATTTCGCTCAAAAGTATACGTTTTCACTTTCTGCAGTGTCTTAGAAGAAATTTAATGGCCGATAATTTACCTAATAAAAATTTAATGAGTATTTTCGGAAAGCCGAGACCGATTTTTTCCTATTATTCATCGGAAATTTATTTTGAGCCAGTCAAAAATAGGTCAAAGCTTATATTTGATAGTCGATAATCCAAATAACTGCATTCTTTAACTTTTTTTCCTCCATCCTCATTCCACTCAGCTTTTCTTTTGTCTCATTTAACTCTACACACAGCAACTCCAGCAATTCCAATGTTCTTTACTATCCATCGATCAGCAATATTGATTTTCTCTTTGTCATTTTCTCACAATTACGTTGAAAATTGTCGTGTTCTACCACGTTTCAGATTTACGAGGGCTGAAAAAAAAGAAGAAAGAGTGAAAGGAGAGTAAAAAAAAAAGAGAAATAGATGGAAAGTTCAATTGCCTCGGTGCCTCGGTAATTCACATAGAATGTTGGAGGAAAACCGATTTAGGACACTCTAGGAATAGAATTGTCAGAAGTAAAATTTGATTGTTATTGAGGAGCCAGGTGATGCGTGTTCAAGGAGACTCTTCTTCTTATATACCATATTGGGATGCAATCAATACAATGCAAGGAACAAATAAAAATAGATACCTATTACAGTTGCTAGTTTGTCAAATACTAGATGCCAATTAAGAGCGCTATCTTCCATTTTCTCCCTCTCTTATTACTGAAAAACTCAATAATTTAATGAAGTAATATAATTGGAAACTGCAACACTATATTTTTCATCTTCCAAGTACTAATCACATTGAGTACTCTACAAAAGTTATGAAGTAAAATCGTTTTTCCATCTGCAGTAATGAAGGAAAGTATTCAAGTTTTCTCAGAAGCAAAGTTGCAATTATTCCATTGAATTTTTAGTGAATAGAATCTTCAATCTATTTCAATTTGAGATTGCACTCCATTAAATGAGAATCTCATTTGATCGTAGACAATAAATGTAAGCACTATGCAAAAACTCCGAGGCCTTATGTCCTTATGCCCTCAAATTCGCACAATTGTATGAATATGTAAGACAATGACTAAATGGCAAAATTATTTACCCTTAAAAGATGAAAAGTAAGAAGCTATGCGTTGGGAGTGAAACTTCCTTGACAGAATGGAAATTTAGAGCATTGAATTTGCTGAAGTCATTCCTGAGCATCACCGAGTACCGTCAATGACCCAATTAATGCCACCAAGAGACCTATTCTGCCCCATATCTTTCATAGAAAAATTATATTTTATTATAAATTCAAATTTGATTTTTCCTCGAAAGAATTCAGGGTCTGGACTATCATTTACATTAATTATTTTCCTGAATTAATGATAAAAATTATTTAATTTATATTTTTGAAAATATTTCGTCCATGGCCCGATTCATGCCACCATGGCCCGATTTCTGCCATAGAGGGTCCCAATAATTGCCATCAATTAATTTCCATCATTGGTCGTTATTTTTGAATTATTCGTCAATTTATATGAAAGTCCAATGATTTTGCTAACAATCAATACAATTTTCGATTTATTAAATACTTAAATTTTCTCAATATCACACATTGAACTGATGAGGTACTCTAAACCCACATGAAGAGCTTTAGGGCTTTATTTTGCTAAGCACGCTGGTCGTATTTAACAGATTAATTTTAGAAATATATCTAGTAGAGAAATATTGAATATTTTGATTGTCCGGTGTCCTCAGTATTTTTTTCTAGCCACTGTTATCAATTACTTAGAGTTGAGAATTCGAATAAGTTCAATAATCACGAAAATGTATGAAAAGTGGCATTAATCGGGCCGATGGCATAAATTGGGCCATTGACGGTATATCAAAATATTACAAACTAGAAGAAGTAACCTGAATAGGTTAGAAGTTCAAATACTCGAGCCTTCTCTCCATCTAAGTTCAGATGATAATTCTCATGAACGAACGCCTATATATGACCAAAATTCCCACTAAAGGGATGTCATGAAAATAATAATATTGCAAATTATTTAGAGATTGATTGGGATATTGGACAATTAAATAAATATTCGAAGTCAATCTTCACATTTAATTTTCTAAAATCACGATGTTTCGCTCCTGATTAGGAGTTTCTTCAGGCTGTTTAGGCTATAAAGAGTCCGAAGAATCTCCTAATCAGGAGCGAAACGTCACGATTTTAGAAAATTAAATGTGAAAATTGACTTCGAATATTTATATAATTATCCATTATCCCAATTAACCTCTAAATTAATTATATCATCATGAACGACAATAATAACAGCAATTAAAAATTATATTTCATTCGCTATGATAAACGAAGAGACATGTGCTGCAAGAAGACAAAGATACACGTTAGAGCTCTCTCCCTCCGGCTCACTGATGTTCTCTCTCCTTCCCAATAATAACGTAGTCTCCATGCTTCCCCTCATGCCAGATCTAGTATGAGCAGTCTTCTGTTAATGCTAGTTACAGAGTGGTGAGTATACACTACTGCACCTACTGACCTTACACGCACCAACTAGTGCGTCACTTCCACTGCACTTCTCGCCTGACGGTCGGAATAGGTCATCCGTTGCGCTTAGTTAAAATTTCTAGCACCTCAAGAAGTTTCACCCTATAATAAAAAAAACAGCGTATCCCGAGTAGAAATTCTGTCAGGCCTGTCCTTACACCCGATCAGGTCATTATTGAGATGACGTAAAGCTTCCTCGATCGGGAAAGTGGTGGGTGCATCGTCGGGAACTCATAGAGCAGATCCGACTGTGTATCGGGATTTCATGAGATAGTTCCCAGTCGGGAGTTCCCAAAGCACTCAATGTCGAGACTTACTGAGGTTTACCTGATTGTGGTTTCGCCCAACAAGTTCATCATTAGAAACTCATAGGGTAATATTCCCTCTGTATTCCCGATTGGGTACTCCAGATGAAATCCTCACAAGGAAGCAATCAGGATAATCCGAGCATCAACAAAATACTTAGTTCTACAATTCATCGCTATGTGCTGTCCTGTAGCGATTTTGCTCCTACGTGAAGTTTCGTCCTAAACACTATAAGTTCCAACGAGGTGGCGGGCTCCGGTTCTTCGCACATTCTAAGGAGAATCAAACTATTGCAATTTTATTTTCAGCAATTACAATACGAAAATAATTAAATGATAAATTTTGAGACATAACAAAGTGAATTAACTAGGGGTGAGCAATTGCTCGCTCGCTACGCTCGCGAATAGAGGAGTGGGTAGTTGCTCGCTCGCTACGCTCGCTCGCGATTGGAGGAGTGCGTTATTGCTGATTAGAAGGAATGAGTGAGAATGTATTGTGCGACTTCAAGCCACACTAAGAACTTCCCGATAATTTCTCTCACTACTTACTATTAGAAAGAATGATGAATGATAAAAACAGTAAATAACAACAGACATGATCGTGGAAACTATCACGATATGTTGAGGAAATCTCAAATTATGGAGATCAATAAAAAAATCAATTTTTCCTTTTCGGGGGTAGTGCATAGACTCCTCTTTTTGGGAAATTAAGGAAAACTTGATAATGTTTTTCTTAAAAAACTAAGAAAGTACTGGATCGATTCCGACCAAAATCTAATGACCGCGAATTTATGTCAAGATGCTTCGATTACGACATCGATCACCTCGATCACATTATTGATTTATGAGAAAACGTGAACGAAAAAATTGATCACGGACATACACACACTCACACACACAAACACACACACAGACATGATCGTGAAAACTATCAAAAAATGTTGAGGAGGTCTTAAAACATGAAGATCGATCGAAAAATCGATTTTTCATTTTCGGGGCCATTACGTAAACTTCCCTTATCGGGGAGTTAATTAATTTACTTCTTTGTATATTAAAATTTCTTCAACTGCTTTTTAGGAAATTTAGTAATTGAATTCAATAAATGCAGTACAATTGCAATACTGTAACCGAATAAAAATTAATGGTAAAGGTTCATTGCAAATTGCAAAAAAAAACATAACAATATGAGTCATATTCCTCTCCTGATATTCAAGGAAGGTTGAACGAAGCCATCGAGAAGTGAACAGTAACGGTGAAATCTTCTATGAAGAGCCATTAATTCATACTAAACGTTGAGTGATGTTTTCCAAAATAAATAATGAATAATTATCATTATATATTTACGCGAATTAATTTTCAGAGATCGAGTAGTTATGGGCATAGTTGTAATATCCCGATAAGGCACCCCTGTCGGGTTCATTCCGGGGCGACTGCGTGGTGTCCGCATGCGGGGTACCCTATGATGGCCCTATGATGGCCCTAGGTACACGGAAGAAACCTCATCAGGAACCTATCATTTCCTTACTAAATTTTGTACTCAGGATGAGAGAAAAAATCATATGACGTCGCGTAAAAACACTGCAAAGTCATCATCTTCCGACGAGAGATGCACAGTATTGGCAGGTTTCTCATTATGCAAATTCTCAATATTCTTGTCTCTGTTCAGGATGTGTCACGAAACTGCACAAAATGTGCCATGAACGTACGGAGTTTCAGAGAAACGCTTGAAGATTTCATAGAGAATTGATCATCTTTTGGACTATCGACGTTTTCATCACAGGCATTAATCTTGTAACGTCGAGTTTGTTTATTTCACTAGAAGTCTAATTGCCTCAGGAAGGGAGTTGGAATAAAGAAGCAAGTATATCAGAATCAAGATTTCGAAGGTAAATAGTGAAACTCGCAATAGCTCAATTGGTAGAGCATCAGCCATGCAATCTGAAGGTTGGGAGTCCGAACTTCGCTTGCGCATTCCTTATTTTTTCCAGAAATTTGATTCTTCAACAATGCCTCAGTCCTAAGTCTGAGGATTATTAATATCTCGCTAATGTTGCAATATTAACAGCTCTCTTCTCGAGGCAATTACACCGTTAGTGAAATATTAACAATCTGTCAGGATCATTTCGAACTTCAGTTAAGTGGAGGAAATAAGAGTGGAATGCTAAGAGCTCGTACTTGTCGAAAAACTAACTTCTCATAACGAATAAGGCGTATTTTCAAGATCATCAGGATGCTCAGTGGAAGGAAATTGCTCCAGTCCAATGAAATAATCACATTGTATCATTCGTTGGCCATATCATCATTGTTCGAGGCAATAAAGCGATTTACTCATCCGCATGTAAAGCTTTCGCTGTGTGAAACGTATTGTGATGCATGATATATAAGTGCCAAAACATAATTGACTGAGTATGAATAAAAAACGTGAAAAAAACCATGAACAAGGTTTTTTAATTGGCACTCTGCCAGCCTGTTCAAATAATCCTTCATATCGTGTTTATCAAACCGAAAAACCTATAAAAATAAATTTCAGAAAGAGTGCACAAAAACTATTAGAAGTATTGCACAATGCTTTTATCTAGAAATAAAGAATGAAAGAGGCACATATATATACTTTTTTTTCAAAATCACACTTGAACTTTGTCTTTTAAAAAAATATGAAAAATATTAGTCGTAAACTTTTTGAATTGCCTCAATAAAAACCAATGTGAATGTAGAGGGAGACTCAAAAAAAAAAAAACGTAATAGTAGAAACTGGTGAACTCGTGCGTTATCGCGTTACCACTGACAGACCCAAAGCCCTTGCGTCCCTTTCACAATCTATATAGTCACATTTTTTTCTCCCCCATCTACCATTTACACTGTGCAAAACCGTAACCCCACGCTTTGAAATAATAACTGAGTCTGCCTCTACTGGCACCTCGTAATTTTTCACCTCTTGATTCTTCGTATTTCCTTTTAATCACTCATTTCTTTATATTCTTTTTTCAGCTGCAATAAATTCTGCAAAATTCTTTGATCTCATCTGTAATGTTCGAACCAGCAGAAGGTAATTCTCCTTAGAATTTTCATAATGGGAAGGACGGTGAGAATTTCTGTGAAAATTTCTATGAGGATTCCATTGTCGGAAACAAAAAATGAAACGATAAAATTTTTGATTGGAAATTCTAGTAATTAACCATGAAAATTAGTTTTATCCTTCATTTTAAATAGCTTTTTTAATGCGACAAATTGTGGAATCAACTCAAAATTTGATGATGAATATGCAAAATACGAATGTTTTTTGATGATAACAAATTTGGAGGAAAAAAATTGCCTTCAACCATGAATTCAAAATATACTGCGTTGATCGTTAATTTTTTTCGTAATTTCTCTGCTTCATTCAAAGCAGAAATTCGATTACACCATGTTATATCTCTACTTCATTTGAACTGAATATTCGCTAATAAAGCGGTACCGACTGCTGCAAGATTTTCTTCCAGTTTTTTTACTGCGGAGCAAGAAAAATCTCCGGAGAGCATGAAATTGTATCGTCCCTATCACATTTGCATTGAATTGGGATATTCTGAAGGATAAAAGAATCCTTTTCTTCACGAACTAAAATGCATGTTGTTTGGCTGCTGTAGAGTATTTGAATGTATGGAAGAGTCAGTTTAATTTGTGACGGGCGTAAAAAAAAATCTTGTCATTATGAAATGAAACCTTAGTTGATTTCTGATCTTTTTTCTTCTTTATGTGTGCTTATTTCCCTGTCAGTACCAAGTCCCTGGCTCTGATCATCAATAATATTTAATTTAAAGGAAATATTAAATGTTCAAAATTTAATATTTCACCCAATTATTGCATTTTGCTCTAAATGCTCATTACTATAGCATTATTATTCATTCAAAGGGAATATCTAAATGAAAGAAAATTGGAAAAATTACCCGACAATCGCGATATGCTGAAGCATTAACCTAATTCTTTTGATATTTCTTTAGACAGGTATTCACTCTGAAAGAAATCCGATTTATTTTTTTTTGTCACGAACTTTGTACTAAGTATCAAATTAATTATTGAAATAAATTATTTGCTTTCGAATGAAAAATCAGAAATTTTCTTGCACTGTTAGAATGACTTCCAGCATCCAATTTTTTCTGGCCATTAGGGAAATCGTCAAATTTAATTCAATGATAATTTCATGTTTCTCCAGTGTGCAAACATAAATTTGTCATTTTCATATTATAAAAACTTATTTCCCATATCTCCCAACGTGAATTTCACGTATCATGCTTCTCATGATAGGTAACCTTAGCACAGAATACTCCAGGGATATATGTCGGCGAATCTTCCATAATATATACACGACAGTAGAGAATAAAATGGTGAGAAAAAAAAAAAAAGAGAAAATAATATAAAGTAGGAATTGGCTGAACCATGGAGCGAAACGACTGTGTCGTTTATCTTCCTAGATTTATCGTAATTGCATAATTTAAGAATAAAAATAGATACTTATTCCATGTCTCTCGATGTCTGTGTGGAAGACTAAGTATCCAATGTTTGTTAATAATGATGCTCAAAGTTTTATCGAGAGAATAAATTTCTCATTTCAATGGTATAATAAAAATTGATGATAAGGAAAATCAGTTTATGGGGAAAAAATAAATAAAATAAATGTGAAATTCAGTATGAAATTGTTACACTTGCTCTCTCGTTGTCTCTTGACCTCAGAAGCATACAAACTTGGTAAGTGCTATACAAGTGGATACGTGTCTTATCTTCTACTCCCGCGTGTCGACTTTTTTTTTATTATCGCGATCCCAAGAACTGCTGCGACAATAGTACTGTGATACAAGCTTCGCATAAAGTGGTTATTCTGTATCTCATGGCTTCCATATCTCAACGCTCTCTCCAGCTGCTTCTTCTCCACTTCTCCCACCATTTGTCGTGTAGCGCAATCTAAGTTTGGAGGACACTGAATTGACAGTGATGTATCAACGTTAACTTGTGAGATTATTTGTGAAATCATCTCTGATGAGTTCTACTTGAAGTAGTAGTGTGGTCACGAATTGAATTTAAGGATTAAAATATAAGACACTGTCATATTTTATCGAATTCATAATATTACGCGAATAAAATTTTGAACTTTGTTCCGGAGTGCAAATTGTAAAAGATGGAAAAGTATGTGTAAAGCGATTATTGTAAATAAAAATGCGAAACTGAAAAAATTCATCAATGAAACAATTAGTAGACAAAAATGTCTTAAATGAATTATAATTTCATGAAGATCAATGGAAGAAAAAGGAGAATAACATGAGAAAATAGTCAAATTCTAGAGTTTAGTTACCAAATTTAGTGCGAATTAGCCCTTTGGATTGCATGAGTATACATGATTAATTTGCACGATTTCAAATGCTTCTGCTTATTCATTCAAATAGAGTTATAAAAATTATATGAAAGTTTTTCTTTCAATTTTTTTTACCCACTAACACACATATTCGTTCATACATACCAATTGGTAGATTAATCTGATGTTGCTTCTGTTGACAACTTTTAAATTCTTACTTTCTATTTTAAATTAACAAATATATTGTTGTGTCAGCTCATACGTTTTCCAGTGAAGATTGTTTAGTCAACTCAATAATTAATTGTATGAAAATAAAAGAATATCACAGAAAATTCGCTCGTACTAAAAGGATGAAGCTTAGGAATGATTTTTTTCCGCAAAAATTAAAATAGCGCGTACTCAATAAAAAAAAATAAGATTAATGGTCGAGTAACCAGTGAGTTTCTTATTTCCTCCTGTACCCCACGATGCCTTAAATTTGACTGCTGGATAATTACGCTCTCCAGTGAATTAATTTCCAATGATCCTGATGGTAGTAATTACGAATCATTACAACACAAAAGCGATTATTGACGATTCTAAAAGATTTTGATCTAAATCATTTGAAGTACAATTCTTTTTTATTTCTCATTCCCAGCATTGCACATAATTTTCTTTCTCTGTACCTTTCAGCTTATCTTCTTCAGTACTGTACCGGATTCGCATTAGGGCTTCGGGAAAACCCCTATGAAAAAAACCTCAACCGGTACAGGCGTCTCTCTCTCTAGTTATCTATCTTGAAAATTTTCAAGGGACTTTTCCGCTTGGGGTGACTAGTCCAGACGTGTGAATTCTTCCCGCAGCTGGGATTGAATACGGGACCTTCGGATTACTTTCTGCAACGTTTAGACCGTTCTGCCACATGGTCGGTCATTCAAAGGAAAGACACGAATCCTTTGGTTTTCTCCTAAAAAATTTCACTAAAGACAAGAACATGTATCCTATAAAGCGTTCATCACGACCAAGATTTTTAGATTCAGCAAAAGATTAAATTCTGAAAGATGTCTTCGAAAAAAGGAAAAAAATCCAAAACTTACTATTCGATATGGAACTTATTGAATGTCTGCCAATTTTCTGCAGCATTGTCACCGACGTCAAAACGCTAGTCAAACGGCGTATTGATGAGTCGACAATTGCCAGATAATGAATATAATTCACTAATTTTTCGAATTTGCTTTTAATGCCAGGAAAAAGGTTTTCAATCACGAGTCATAATTTTCGGGTGTCTTCTTCGTTTTTTCTTTCTTTCCTAGACACTCAACTGTACTATTTGCTTTCAACTCCAGTTGAAAAACGATCTAACTAGTAATCAATGCATTTATATTCCTCACTCAATTATAACCGGCAAGATGAGTCGCATTTAATTAAGTCAATACAATTAGTAAACATTACAGAGTTCAAAAGGCCTTTTCAAAATTACTGCACAGCCATAAATAAAATTAATTAAATGAAACTACAAACTTTGAATGATGGAATTCATCAAGTTACTACTTATTTTTCCTACTGTCGAAAATTTCATACTAATGAAATTAATATAAAGTTATTCATTCTATATGCATGCAGAGACTAGAAAATGTTTCCTAAACTTTAATTTGAGGCAAGTGTGATGAAAGTCCCTGAGTCCCATGGCTGTTCTGAAAACACGCCAGTGGAAATTGCGCCTTCAAGGCAATTAGATACTTTCAGACACACGTATATATATATATATACATGGATATATACATATTATATGTATGTAAGAAACAAGTTGGTTTGATGTGCACAAAGTGGAGGAGAAACAGGGCCAGAAAAAAAACACAAAATTGGACTCTTTCATAGCGGACAAAGAAGGACAGGACAATAAAAACTTGGATGACGAGTTTGAGACATGCGAGATGGAGAGACTGGGCGTTGCCAGAACACAGGATTCCTTGGTATGCCAAGCAGTTGATGGGAAGAGCAAAAAAACATATATATATATATATATATCTAATTAATATAATTGGAATATCAGACTCATTATTTCATTAGTTCATCTGCTTCTTTCTTCCCTCCTCCCCCCCCCCCCTCTTCACTGCACTTCATTGAAAATTGGTGGAATTTTTGGATAATTGATCATCAGAAGTTCCGTTGAATTACTCTATACCAATAAATTCTTCACTAATATTTCCGCATTTTGTCTTCAACATTCCATGAATAAATGAATTACTCACTGAATGAGAAATACAGCATTAAATATCAAAGCTACAGAGGGGGAAGAAATACAGAGGATTAAGTTGATAGTAGTCAGACATGCAGAAGTTTTAGTACAAAGTTAGCACAAGAATAGAGGAGAATAGCAAAGGAGGGGGGGAAAGGAGGAGGAGGAGAGATGAGTGGAGTAAAGGAAGAGAAAGAGGAAGACTGAGTGTGTGTATATGTTGCCTTCCTACCAGCACTGAAATATTAAAATAAACTGCGGTAGGTGAGGGGTTGTTAAGGGGTGGCTGCACCTTGGGCGCCACTACCAGGCAATGTCCTGTTGGGTGATGTAGAGCAGACTCGTGTGCAGTATATATATACTGGTTGGCGTTAAAGTTACACACATGTATGAGTAAAATTGGGCATTCGTCGCTGTAGAAAGTGGGAAGGCTGAGCGAGACAGACAGAGTAAGAGTGAGGTAGATGAAAAGGAATACAGGGAGAATATGAGAGAGGGTGAAAAGTCGTTTACTATACATGGAAAACTACATGCCTGTACACATCCTCACTCTTTCATAAAATTAACTTGTCTACAGTGAGACATACAATTTCACCAGCAGCATGATCATAACCATCACCAGCGGGAATTCCTAGATATCAGACGGTAGCTAGCTCCCCAATGGCTTCATGAGCATGTAGAGAGGCTCTTTTTAGGCGGTGTCTTCCTGTGATGTTGCTTTTTTTTAATACTTTATTTTCTATGTACGTGTAGTTATGAAGCTGTCGAATTCTGAGAGAGAATGAAGGAAGAATGGGAAATTTGATGGAGGAACTAGATTTTCATGGTTCAAGGAAGGGGATGAAAACACCTTTTTTTAGATGTTAGAGAATTCTACTAGAACGTAAAATTGATCGAGTTCTCGTCATATTTGGAGTGGATTCTTCGCAACAGTTGCGATCATAATATTGTTAATAGAGTAGTATATAAATCCGAGTTTTCCTGCACTTTGACATCGTTTAACTCGACTGTGGCTATTTCAGGAAGTTTATTTATTTAAAAGTGGAAGCAAAATGATTCAGGATTTTTTTTACAGGACCAAAAGACTTTATGAAAAAATCTGAAAAAAAATGGCAAGATGCTTTGACATGTCTACACTAATGGACAAGTTGAAAAAAAAACGTTTTTCAACAATTCATCAGCTTGATCCGTTTGGTTCACCTCAATATCTTTGATGACGGAATCATGGAACAATTACCCCATCTCCTGACTCCTAAAAATCGTCCATACTTCAACATCCTGAGACAATCAATTCTTCATTTATTCTTCATGGGGAAATACGTTGAGGGAAAAAAAATGCCAGGAATTTCAATAATTCATCCTAATTTTGAAAAATATCAAATGGTTCCAGAAACTAGTATTTTTTTCTTTCCTGACAGACACAAAGGCACTCGTATATGTGATAAAATTTCATGAATGGGTAGTGGATTGTGTCAGTTTACCTAGAATGTAATCTAAAAGTGCAACACACCACATAGCATTTGTTAGTTGAGAATGAGTGGTATATGGGACAAAGAGAGATAGAGGCGTGAGGTTGGTTTTTATACTGTAGACTCTTTTGACACGTATATTGTCTGTTTTACATATTATAAACGTAAAAATACATGAATCATATAGAACGAGAGGAACAACTGGATAAAATGTATAATGTACAAATGTAAAATTTATGCTGTGAAATTCGCTCGATATTCCAGATTTCTCGTTTTTTCGCTGTTTCATTTCTCTGATATGTAGCAATGGTAGAATATTTTCATCGTAAAAAATTCATATTCAAGAACGAGCAAATAAAAAAAAAAGGAAGAGGACACATAAAAGAAGAGAAATAGTACGAAATAAAAAGGCAGAAATAAAAAAATTATTCACATAGAAAATAGTGAGTTCTAGTGCTTCGTCTATTTTCTCTCCTATTTTCTGAACTTTCATGAAATAACTATGCTGCAAGCAGAATCTTTCAATTGTTAGTTTGATATACCTCAAGTGTTTCAAGACAAATTCTGAGGGAAATGAAGCCCCTTTGAAAACACAATAGAAGAATAGAATTTGAAAAAAACAAACAAGAGAGAAAATTACGCGGATATATTGAATAATGAATGCCGAGTGAAACAGGCGAATAAAACCTGACTCCTGTAAATTAGTTGCTGCAAGCTCAGTTCGAAGAGAAAAAAAAATGTAATTCAAAAAAGCTAGTGTAACACAGAGCGATGGCCAGAGTGCATTTTTTGCTGTGAATCACGACGTGCCTCATACTCTCCCAGTGCAGCTTTGAATGAACTCATTGCAATAATATCAGGTGCACTTGTTAATTCATCAGTGAGCCGCTGAAATTCCTCATTATTCATCTTCGTTCTGTTATAAAATTCTTTGTCATTTTCAGTACCTCTGCGCTTCTTCTCCACATCATAGTGGTGCTGAGCTAACAGTTCCTGTCCGTAATTCAACGCCTTTTCTCGTTTTCTCAAAGCATCAGCCTGACTTTCAGCCATCTCAATTTCCGCATTTTTCCTAAACAAATTCACCTCAATTTCCGTTTTTCTTCTCTCATTTTCTTCAATCTCTTGTTTCATACGTAACTGCTCATTTCTCTCAGTCATGACCCTATCAAAAATTCGTTTGCGCTCCTCATTGTATCGTTTTGTTGCAAGATCACGTCTCTCCTGTATCCCCTTAGCAGATTCTTCGATAATTGCATTGACCTCTGCCTCTCTTCTCGCTTCTTCTTTCTTCAATTCATCCAAACTCGCCATGTAAGCCAACATTTCTTTATGCAAATACTCATTATTCTTTGCTATTGTCTCTCTCTCACTTGCTAATTCACTTATATTCTTAATCTTCAGCATTTCATCAAATTCTGCCTGTTGAAGTGCCTGAACTTTCATACGCTCTTTACCAACTCTCAACTGTTCCTCCAAGTCTTTTCTCAGTTTCTCCCGTTTTTCCCTCTCTTTCATCAAAGTTCGTACCTCCTCAGCTCTAACTTCATCCCACAAACGTTCCAATTCAAGTTTCTCATCGTTTAATCTCTGCATTTGACCAGATAAATTCGTACGATCAGCTATTTGCTTCTCTAAAACTAATCCAGTCTCTTTACTAGCAATCCAACGCTTTCTATTCTTCTCCTCGTCTCTCAGCCTCTGATTTTCATTCTCTTTCATCATTATACGATACCACAATTCATCAAGTTTCTTCTCCTCCTCTTTTTTTCCCAATTTTTCCATCATCTGTATTAAATTGGAATATTTAACACCACGTGTTAAATCACGTGAAATTCTCTCTCTTGTTTCAGGACAATTGTCAAAATGATGCTGTCTCATTTTACTTGTTCTCAGTAATTTCTGTCTTTCCTCTTCCTCAATTCGCTTCTCCTCTTTACGCACACGCATTTCGTTGCGCCTCATCTCCTCAGTTATACGCCGCTGATTGACGACTTCTTCAATCAATTGTGCCTCCTCCGTTGCCAACATATCACGTAGCTTCTCACGTCGTATATTGATGTCTTCCTCGTGTGCCATCATACCTTGAGAGAAAGATATATGACATGAAACAATGAAGGGTCATCCACGTGAATGTAATCTAATCTGTTCTTGTACTACGAACTATGGAGTTTGCATGATTTATAATGTAACAGCAGTTGAGTTTAAGTGCTTTCACATTGTACAACACTTTATTATCTCATATTTTACATAATTTCTATCTCAGAATTTCACATACTTCAGTAATTGTTTAACTCTCCTCTCATTCTTCAAAAAAAAAGTTATGATCCATTAAGTAATTTTCATTGTTCCATCAAGGTATAAAAAAATGTGTTATAGTTCAAAATTATTTTACTCTGACGTGTTAAGAATATCCAAGTAGTTCAGATAATTACTTTTTTCTTTCCAATTTCCGGTCACTTATGATAGAAGGGTATGTGAAGATTTTTTAAAAATCAATTCTACAGTGAAACCTCTATTATTTTCCACGCGCGAGGCTCAAATTTGGAAAATAATAGAGGTTCCGACTCGGTTTCTGCAGCCCCCACTCCGCCAGCGCGAGAGTGAGAGAAGACGATACGTTGCTCTCTCTTCAACCGCAATATTATTATTGTTGACTCTCTTTAGTCTATATGTGTCTTTGTCATTCCGCACATGTCTCCGCATGCGCAGAAGAACAGAGATAGCTATAGATGGAGGAAAGACAACGGAAAATGGTTGAGAGAGGGGGACGCTCTTTCTCCTCCGTTGAGGGGCGGTGGAATATATTGGAGGTGAAAATAATGGAGGTTTCACTGTACCCCATGTTACCGAACATCTTCAGCCGAAAATAATTTTTGAAAAAAATGAAATTAACGCTAAATTCTATAAACGAGATTTGAGGCAGGATTCTATTTTGAAATTGTGAAAAAAATACTAATAAAGGTATTGATGTAGGATTTGTGGGCTCAATAAATACACTCTTGAAATACATTTTACAAAAATCTTCCATGTGTTTCATGTCCTTTTTATCCCCAAAAATGTCATATCAATACGATGCCCTTGATTCATGTGTTGGTATTAAAATTTTGGAAATGAAATCCAGCAACCACCTGAACTAACATTATCTTCAAATTTTGATTTTTATTAATTGTTTGTTGCAAAAAACAATGAAGAAAGAGAGAATTTTTTTTCAGCGCCATTCGATTATTCTTGCATGCACATTAAGAATCCTAGTTTAGACGATTACACTAAACCTGAAACTTTTTATTTTTGCTTTCTCAAATGGCCCATTTTCAAAATGTTAACTATAAATGGTATCTATAAAGCAAGGCATTGCATTAAAATGATATTTCTGAGTATAAAAAGTGCAAAAATACTAAAAATTTTATTTCATGTATTCCAAGAATAGGGGAGAGTGGGGCAAAATAGACCCTCAAAGTATCATGATTAAGGATTTTTTTTTGGAATGAAAGACTCAGAAAAAATCTGAAAAAATTTGAGAAAATCCTCCAACATATGTATATTGTTTGTAAATTTTTCCAGATTTTTTGAAGCAACCGCTGTTTTTTGAAAAAATCTCGAGTCATCTCATCTTTTAGGTCCATTTTACCCCACTCTCCCCTACATTTATTGAGCTTTACGAATACCTACACCAATACCTTTATTGATACTCAGTTGAAAAATTCCCAAAAATAGTCCTTTTCTCGAAGTTTCAGAGCAGAATCCTGCCTTAATTTTAGTTGCAATGCAACAATTGATCGAACCGTACTTTCTTTTTATCATTTCGTGACAACACTTTTTACACTAATTCCGGTTATATATAGGCGTTCGCTCATGAAAATTTCATTTCAACTTGAATGGTGAGAAGGCTCAAAGTGCTTGACTATTTAAATTTCTGATCTAGTCAGATTATAGTAGTTAAAATCTCATAATATCACGTGAAGATGGAAATGAAATTATTAAATAAATCAAGTAAGATCCAGAATTTAATCAATTGAATTAATTGAAATGCACAAGTTTCCGAAGAAATTGGAGGTGCTCGGTGCGATCTCGGGTGAGTATCACAAAATAATAAAAATAATCTATACACGGTCGGTAGAATCAAAACTCCACCGTATATATTCTTGTTCGTTGGAATATCTATTCTTTTTTTGAATCATAAAAAATGCCGGATATCGAACTAATACCCCCGATCATTCCAAATAATCACATAAAGGAATATACGGCGGCCATATTGAATTTTTTAAATCTGAGAATCCTCCAATACGCAGTCCTAAAGCCTGGGAAAACGTGAGTCAAATGCAGAGCAGTATTAAATATTTATCATAACACTTAACTATCGTGGACATCATTCTAATATCGAAAAAATGTTACAACATTGAAATAATTACAATAATTATGAAGACTTGAGAAAAAAAATGCTAATTTGGACTTACTACTTGGATTACCTTATTAACGTAAGAACATTAACTGTAAAATTTGCATTCAATACGTCCGTAAATTTAATTAAGTAGATTTTCATGAATACTCAGTTATACGTAACTCATGAAAGTTACAAATTCACAGTAAGTAAAAAATAAATACCTCGTTCAACAAACTCTCGAATCTTGTTTACTGTAATCATCTTATCGGTTCTCTGTTCAAACTCAAGCATCTGCAGAAACTTTTGTAATTCTCTATCTTCAATTTGTATTTCCGTATTATTTCTATTGGTCATTGATGATGCACCAGCATTATTTGCTACTCTAGCAGTATTTTTCAGTGCTTTAGTTATTTGTTTTTCCCTTGGAGTGTCTATCATCTCTTGGGAATCTTGTATCGCATGACGTTGGAGATTCTGTGGTTCCTTTTGCTCATAACCAACAGGAATATTGACAGTACCAACAGTATCACGAGACTTGCGTCTCGTATTTGCTAGTGTCGTAGTCATTGATAGTACAGGCTTACGTTGAATCTTTAAAGACGTGAATTTTCCGAGTGAACCTCGAGGAAAATAATTTTGCAACTTCAACAGCAGCGCACGATGAAACTCAACGGTGTCAACTATTCCGAGGAAATTGCCGAGTCACTGCATCCAACTATGCGTTCAATAAGTACCTGTTTACTGTTACCATGACAACACACCACTAACGCTTCATTCAATACATATATATACATATATATATACATCTTTATCGAACAAACTACGTTAATTAGACAATTTGATGGTTCTTCGCTCGTTGAATGCGGTTTTGAAGCGCACCAGAGACTACTCCACCACATTTTGGTACACACGTACGTAATTACTAACACACGTAATGTCATATAAACGACAATTTCAGGTTACTGTCACTGGAATTGAAATTTTCACGGGCAATTAGGAGTCTGCCATTAGTTGAAGCAGAATGATCCTGCGACAATGTTATTGGAGGAATTGAGGATTGGAGAGAACTGGAGAATTTAGAATAGAGAGGGGATGAGCTCGTTTTGGTTGGTAAAAGCACCATGGAACTCGACGATTGCCTCTGGGTCGCTAAACAAAGTTTGTTTAAGCTAAACCGCAATGCGTAGCGGACTTGACAGTGTTTGATTTCACGAGAGTAACGTCGCGCTTTACTTCTCCTTCTCTCCTCTCTGTTATTGCTACTCTCATTCACTATTTCTGTCTCTCTTCTTTTGGTAGTTCACTATGAATGTTGGCTTGGATGAAATACAGGCATGGTACTCAATGACCGTTGGAATATGACCAAACTGTTGGACAGAGATGAGGAATTATTATCTTGAAATTTTTGAGTTTGAGAGACTGCATGGAATTGGCTATGAGGGTAAAACCGGAAGATGAGCGGTGAAATGTTAGCCGCTTGGCCACGTCCAATGACTCAACACTGCTTGGGGCTATTCTCAAGCGATGTCGTTTCGAAACTGTAATTTCCGGGGAAAATCGCTGGACGAACGATGAGCCGTGGGGCAAGTACACTGTGTGCACTGAAAACCCTTTGTGCAAATGTTTACTATCTTCTGGTACAATGTAGCTGTGCTCGATTTCTGGATTTAACATTGTTTTATCAATGGTCTATTACACTGTGAGTAGAAATTAGTGAAATTGCATTTTAATTGAATTAATATTGTCGATTCTGTGGGGAATTTGGTAAACGAGTTGGTGAAATTGTGGTAGATTCTTTTGCTGATAGCTTGGGAATGAGTGACTTTGGAGGAAATTGTCGTGGAGACTTCTTTGTGGAGAATTTAATGGGCTACGGGGAGGTCTATGGCAGAGTCTCTCTAAAATTGGTTCTCTGCATGGTGTAGAGTGACTGGGACAGACGATCTTGGGGCTAGGTCTGGCCAGGGGAAATTCCACAAATTCGCAGCCTGAAACTGTAGACACTGGGGAGACTCCGGTATTGATGAATATTGTTGAGATAATTCATGTATGAATTTTGACTTTTTTGATGCAATTGAGGAAATTTGGTTCTCCGCCATTTTGTATTGAAACATTTCTAGTAAAACCCTAATTGAAATTGAGGCATTGCTTAAAATTCATGTCTTCTTGGAGGAGTTCTATCTAAACTCAGATGTAGGAATCATGGGACGTTGGAATAATGAAATTTAACAATACTAGGTAATTATCAACTGAACGACGTTTCGCCCCTTTTATTCAGGCTTCCTCAGGTTCTGGGAAAACCGTAGCACAAAACAAAAATTATTTTGATGAAATTAGACTCATTAAATTAAATGCTAAATTAAATGCTGCTGGTCGTTCTCCTGATGGTTTAAGGAAAATTCTTATATAAATAACAAACTTTTGTTCCCTCTTTTGACCTTAAAACAATACTTTTCTGATGTGTCCAATGAATCTTCACAAAATAAATAAATGAACGATAATAATTACAAACATCCATGCATCGTTCTATCTGAAAGTGTGAACTTCTGTGAGTTATGATAGAAAAAAGCTGAAGTGCAAGTTCAAACGATTTTATTAACATGTAATATAATAACTGGATAACAACGATTCATATACATTAACAATCAACGGTCTGTGTATACAGTTACAGCCCGCAGGCTCACATATATATTTGAGTAACGTTTTCGGGGTTTTGGAAGCCTGATTTGGAGGGATCATGTACAGACGATTTGAGATAGAGAAAAGTATAAAAGAAAAAACCTAATACAGAAAAAAAATGTAAAAGAATACAAAAATTCATATAACATATTATACGTATCTATACAATACTTATATCTGTAACTTTGTATTACTGTTTTTTTCATACCGTACTAAATAGGCTTCAATGAAGAAGCCTTTAGGAGCTGATGAAAATAGAAAAATGAAGTGAATGATTATTTCTGGGATTATGAGAGAAATTGAGAAAATTTTCAGACAGTACAGAAAATTTGCATTTTTGTTAGATTTAAGGTAGTACGGTCGAATTAGGGTTCACGTCTAACACCATGATCTTTTGCATTCTATCGAAAGAGCTGACTTTGCTCTACATATCTACAAAATTTGGGATTGATTCCCCGTGTAGTTTGGGCGTGATTAATTAATAATGTAGTATTACACTTATAGCGATTTCTCGAGAATAGTTCATTTTACAAAAAAAACTATTGAGACATTTCTTCTTCCAAATTCAATTTCCTATCTTTTTCATGCCAAACGTTTTCTTCGCCCATCAATATTTTTCGAGTTATTGCGTTCGAACGCAAAAAATTCTCTATTTTTATTTTTTTTTCTGCGAACGGTTCGAAGATACCTTTCTTATCGGTCGCGGAAAAAAAATAAAAATAGGAAATTTTTTGCGTTCGAACGCAATAACTCGAAAAATATTGACGGGAAAAGGAAATGTTTGGGATAAAAAAAATAGGAAATTAAATTTGGAAGAAGAAATGTCTCTATAGTTTTTTTTTGTAAAATGAACCATTCTCGAGATATTGCTATAAGTGTAATACTACATTATTAATTAATTCTGCCCAAATTACACGGGGAATCAATCCAAAATTTTGCAGATATGTAGAGCAAAGTCAGCTCTTTCGATAGAATGCAAAAAATCATGGTGTTAAACGTGAACTCCAATTCGACCGTACTACCTTAAGCTGCGATTGTTTTCCATCAGTTTCGGTTCAGGGTGATTTGAATTTTCAATTATTAATTAATGATAGTCATCGCACATAAAATTGATAGATAAAAAAAGTTTTAGATTCACCATCAAACCACGCACTCTGAGAAAAAGAAAAGCAAACAGTAATTTTTGAATTTTTCTATCTTATATTAGAAAATTCCCGAGCTCTGTAAATCCGAAAGCATTGTAAATATCACGAGCTGTTTTTCTTCATTCACCTGAGGGCTGTGATTTTCTTCTTTCACCCCAATTCCCGTGATTTTTTTTAGCCTCTCATTTTCACCTTTTTCTTTTTCCTCTGATTTTTCCCTTCTTCCCATTGTGTTGAAAACACGGATTTGTGTAGTTCAAATTGTGTATATGAAAAGAGAAAAATAAACGAAAAAAAAGAAGAAAATCTTTGAAGAGAAAAAGCTGTGAATAACAGCACATGTTTAACAGTGTACGTAAGCACAGAGTAAAAGCACCGTTGAGGCGACACTTGACTTACATTTTTCTCTTCTTTTGTTTTCCCTTCGTCTCTACATTCTTTTTTTTTCCTCCTTTTCCACTTCTAATATATTATGTACTGGTTTTTATTTCTCTAGCTCGAGAAAAACTGGTCTACTCTCCCCAAGGGCGTTGTTCCGTTGGACATGAATCACCAAAGCTAGGGTTAACTCACCGTGCCACTATATTTTCCAAGCCCTCTCCCTTCTTCAAAAGCAAACGTAATAAGTTCCAGCTCTTTCTCTGTCCCTCTATGTTTACTTTTTCCCTTTTTCCTGTCTCATCCAGTAAAAGTATCTGAATTTCTCTGGATTATTTTTCTAATCGTTTCCCGTATCATTCATCCATAAACTTGAAGTACAGAAGAACATGGAAAAAGTGAAAATGGTACTGTGAAGATTCATGTGAAGTAGCGGTTAAGCATCCTACAGTTGGACAGTCATAGTGGAGGGAGTTTGAATAATGAAAGCCACCACCTCCTTCTCCAACCAACAAAACCGACAAAGGGACTTTATGAAGCTCGTATATACGTGCTGCGGTTAACTCTCGAAATTTCCCCACTATCCAAAGCACACTACTAGACTCTTGCAGAAATTTCACCAACGATCCTTGCATTACATACCTCTTCTTCTAGTAAACCAGTCTCCTGGCTCTCGTATACCATCCAGATACACCCTGAATTTTGTCATTCCACTTTTCAACGTTAAAGCCTTTTAAACACTGTAACCCATTCCCCTAAAAAACTTTTGGCCAACCAAAAACTCTTAGTTACCACCAACTGCAACAGAATAGATACAATCGTGTGGCCTGGAGTATCTCATGTTACTCTGCCTTTTTTTTTGGTGCTGCTGCTTTGCTTCTCCAATATAGGAGACGAAGGAGGATTAACGAAGCCCCCTGTTAAATCTTAATCCCTCGCGACATCCGACCTTTCTCCCCATTCCCCAAAGGTTCATAAATCCCTTTTGGTTCGGTCAGGACTGCCCCAAACCAGTGATACATCCACTTTTAAGTTGGGTTCATTGTCACTCAGCTTCATCCACGTAGATTAGTCGTTCATTCCTGGCCAATTGCCCAAAATTCGTTCAAATATGTATAGATGGTGATTAAGTTCTAGGTACGTTATTGGCATATATATATATATAGAGAGATGGCTATGGGGCAACCAGTTGGTATATAGTGGGCTAAATGCACCCAACTGTCATCCTCAACCATCTCTCTCCTAGTGGTAGTCTATATTCTGTGTAGTAATCAGGAAGCCAATACCAGAACCAAGAATTGTTCATGATTTACTGCTAATGTTTTATCGTTTACGGGGGTATGAATTAAACTTGTTAGATAGTAGTCGTGGAATTATCAGGAGTTATGGTTAACAGATTTGGGGGGGAAAAGTTTGGGTAACTCGATTCTCGATGATTCTCGGAGTTTTAAATTTGTGAAAATCTTTTATTTTCATAACGATTATTTGAAAATTATGGGGCTAATGTTTGGGAAGTTATAGAATTTGATGAATGTGTTTTCTTGTTATTCGTCAGCTGGTTCGTGGAAACTTGGATTTTTTGGTAATTTTAAATTTGCTAATTGAATTTTGCATGGCTGTGTTCATTTGTTTATTTGATTTTATTTTTCTTTCCAATGAGGGGAATTGCTGGTAAAATCAACTTGATTTCTACCCTAGGGACGAAATCTGGATGGCTTGTCTGTGACGCACATGCACTACCTATCGTTAGCGCTACTGTGGCAGTCATTAGAACTGAAATATTTTGGAGGGCAAAAAAATTATTAAATTTTCATTTCGCGTTTTTTTGGAACGACTAGGAAAAAATCTTTGAAAAATTGTGAAAATGCCCCAACATGATCACATTCGTGGGGATTTGTGTTTTACTTCTCCGCTGCAATCAATAGCATCTCAAAATAATTTTAACCGGAGAAGAAGAGATTTATTCCAAACTTAACTTGTAATTCAATTCTAAATAAGTAACAGAGTTGCAATTTCTGTTGTTTCTACATGATCATCCACAATTTATCAACAAAAACTCGAGAATCGAGAGGTAAACTGAGCCAAGTCCAAGATAATCCGATACTACTTCAAGTTCTCTACTAATTCCAATGAGAAAAAAAAATAAATTATTTCACTGTTAACAAAGAATATTAAATCGGCTCAGAATTTCTGAAGTTATAAATCCTAATTCACTTTGTAAAAAACACAAGTCTGTAGAATTCTCCAGAGTACTTTTACAGTTACTGTGATACTGTAGAAACTTCATCGTGGAAAAGTTCTGAATTTTTTTTTCCATCGATGAAGTTCAACGTAATTGGAGATTCTTTTATGATTTTCCTTCGAATAGCCCCGTAGAGCGCATATGTAGGAATAGATGTACTTCAAAAGTTATTCCAATCATTTCATTAATAAAAAGGAAATAAACCTATTTGAAAACGAAACATCTCAGTTTTATTCTGGCACAAAGTAAAAATTAATTATTACCGTTGATTTTGACATGAAAAAATTCAAAAATAACTTTAGAAAAAAAGTAGTTTGTTGCTCGACATCTCCGATAAAATGTCACATTCGTGAAGTTGACGCGAGCTTCACGTTGTTTATCGGATTTTGGTCGTCCTCGATCCGCTTTGTAGTAACTTCAAAATAGCCAAGTTATTCTGGATTATTTTCAATTTCCTCCGCCTCTTCTTTCCCTTTGCAAAATGCCGAGAATTTATAGAGCGAATAATTGTTAGCACATTGTATATTTTTTTACCCAATAATAATGAAGAATTTCCCATAAAAGATCACGCCCTCATTATTTTTTTCTCCTCAAAACCGATGGATGAGTGAGCTATCTTCATTTTTTATCAGAACAACTGTGCGAACGCTTCAACCACAAAGGATGAGAGGGCATTTATCGTTACATATATGTATTTTTGAACGTAAAGATGAGTTTACTACATTCTGTAGCTTATCATTTACTATCAATCAGTTTTGATACCGAATGAAAAGTTATTCATGGACATTTACTGGTTAAATATCAAACGATTTATCAGAAATGGCTTTCTCGATATTATCCACAGATTGGCTTCAATAGTCCTCGAACATAAAAGGTCAGTACTAAATCAAAATCATGACAATAGCCCGAGGAAGATGAGGGGCTAGGGGGAAGATTTCATTTGACGAGGAAATTTGCTGTGAGAATAGAGAATATGTAAAAAGTAGTGCGATGAAATTTTAGGTGAATTAAAAATAAAGTTCTATGAATTTATCGTTTAACTTTGATAATCATCATATTTTTTCCCTCTTCTTAAGAATTATTTTTGGTATTTACCTGCATTATTTCTTTTCCATTTTACTTTATTATTACTGTATATACATATACTTATTAGAATGAACAATTGAATTTTAAAGACACTGAATGAAAATTGACGAAAAAATATATATATATTTGTTTAGAGACACTTTCTGTTCAGAAGAAGCGAATTAATGATAAATTTTGCAAACCTCAGATCCAAATTAATATGAAATGAGAAGAGTTCAAACCACATATGTATCTGTTAATCGATGCTTTACCGTTCATTCAATACAATCGACTAACCGAGAAATCAACGAACCGAATGGTTTTATCCACCTTTATCCTCCCCCACTGTTCGTTTAATTCAGTTAAGCGAAACGCAACACTTAATACTGTATATTTCGTTTTACGAATACTCTCTACCCAGTGGAAAAACAATTTTATCTCGTTCAACGCGCATTGGGATGAACTTCATATTTTTCACTTTTTATTGCCCTGATTCATTTTTTCATTCAAATGCTATATTGAAATTTTTGCTGATGGAATTGGGAGGAGTTTTGGAGAAAATATACATTTTTATAGGTTTGATGAATAGCAGAGTGATTTTTTTTCATTGCTCAAATTTTATTCGTCTTGTGATTGAAGATTTTTCAATCAAAAATTGAATAAAGATTAGTTTGAGAATATTTCGGAAATTATCGGATTTATGAAAATTTATGATGAGTTTTCATTGCTAATGAAAATTTCATGAAAAAACTCTTTTGAAATTCTCCTCTCAATCGACTAGTTTCGGGGATATTCATAAAATTATTTTAATTCGAATATAATGAGCATCTTATTTTGGAAATATTTTGGAATTTATTGGTGAAAAATGAATATGATAGGAAAGAGTAAGGGAGAAAGGATTATCAAAGAACCAAACATGTGTAACAAATCAAATATCAACCAGTATGAGATTTAGATATTGAGTTAAAAATATAAGAATATAATGTGCGGGCACCAGAAAAATATTTATAGCAGAAAGGTCCTTTGTATATTTAGCTAGTTCACCTAAGAAATGTACAGCGCATATAAAACGGAAAACATCTGTGAAAAGTGTCAAACTATACAGTGAAAATGAACTATTCTATTCTATTCAAAATCTATTGCATTACCGGAATTTATCACGAGACATTTCATCATGAAATTCTCTGACGAAAAGATCTCTCCTTAATAATGTTTGAATTCATTTCCATGTTAATAATGATTGGCTCAAAAAATCATGGGAAATTGGAAGATTTTTTTTTTAAATAATACTAAAGCATTGTCAATTGGCATAATTCAAGTTTATAATACTGGAGCTTATAAGTAGAGCTTCATCAGGCTGTGTAAGCCAAAAAATTAGGAATCATCATAATAATAATCAGAGCTCGTGGGTTTAATCTCACTTCTTCGAAACAGTTAAATCAGTCAGTCTCACACCTCCCTTAAAATTTAAAAATTCAACTCAAATTACCTTCACATTATCGGAATCTTGTCAAATTAATACTACCATGGTTCATGCTGAGAACCAACAAATCGAATAATTAATTGAATACATTCAATAAATACACTCTCAATTGTTTGTTGTTGCACTACTCTTAACACCCCCTTCTTATTTTAGCTTGGATTCATGCATCCCGAAGATATTAGCGATTGAGTCTGCATGACATTTAAAAATTTTCTCTCGTCATCAGTTCAATGCTGGAAATTCATGTTTTTATCGATGAAAATTGAGGTTTTTATGGGCCACGGCAATGGAGGATATTCGTGCACGTGTATATTCTCCCTGAGGGATAATACAGACGATGAAAACTCAACGGCAAAATAGCGAAAAACCGTAAAAATTTATAGTTATTTTTAGAGAGATAGAAATTGAGATATTTTTCAATAATCAGAATTATCTGGATTATTCAGAGTATCAGTGAATATTCAATTTTTCCTACGTTGGTAGAAAAAAATTGAGAGAGAAAAATATTCTATCTCGAGTTCATGACTATAAAGCGCTTTGAATTTATTATAAATTCACTCTAAAATCATTTTTAAAATTCCATTTTTCCTTCATCTAGAATAGAAATGAAGATTTTCATAATTAAAAGGTGTGCAAAATTTTTATGAATCATCGAGGATACTGAATATTCTATTATTACCAAGAATATTATAATCCTACGAATTATTTCCTCCAGTAAAAAAAAAAAGATTATTTTTCACATTTCCTCAAAAGAAAATTTCGCCATTAATCATTCTTATGACGAAATTAAATATTCCAATTCCAAAACAATTCAACGACCATCGAATTGTTAACGATCCACAAACTACCATGAATTGTGTTTTAATAGCAGCCATTAACTACACTGTTGTTAACCGCATGTGTTACACTTAACTACTTCTATTGAATAATTTCACATACTAACATTACGAGTGAAAAGACCAAGAAGAAAGTGAGAAAAACTAAAAAAAAATCATTGTTCTTGCAAACCGTAGAATTATCCATTTCTCGAGAAAATAAAAAATAAATAGTTATTATTCAAAAAAATTTCCTTCACACACATTTAATTTATTATAGATGGAAGTGAAGAAAGAAAGCAAATAATTGTGATCATCGCCCTGTAAAATTATCTATTAATATAATTTAAGTTCAAAAAAATCTCCGTGTTTCCATTTCACTACATCTAATTGATGGTATTTACGTCTCAACAAGAAAAATGAAGTAACAACCCTCCGTTCTTTCAATTTTATTTTTTTTCCGCTAGAAAAGAGTGACTTTCTTCGCCATTCTAACAATGTTACTGTAAGTATACACTTCTGAAATAATATCCAAGCGATTTTTCATGGTTTATCAATAGCTTATCATTTCTCATTCTCTTTCATCTTAACCTTGGACCTTATTCCATGACTTTTTTTTCTTTTATTCTCTGTCCTCTTCACTCATATTTCTTTTCATTTTTTTTTCTTCACTGCTCTCTTGTCCTTTCCTCAAGGAGGAATAGAATCGTCTCGATCTCACTGTGTCTTCCAGTAAAGCCAGGACAAGCACAAGAGAGAGAGAAAGGGAAAAATATCGGACGAGAGCAAGAAGGATTTATAACGTCGGACGGGAAGCTCCCAGTAAGATATATGTACTTGCGATTTCTGTTCCGCTGCACAAGTTGTACATCACCACAGAGGTCTGGAAGAAGAAGGAGAGGAGGGAGAACTGAGTTGCGTACCTCCAGGGTGAGGTTATACGGTATCTCATGCACATGGCAGACTCAGTGGTTACAATGATACCATATGAGAACTGGTTTCATGATGTTCATTGGAGAAGAAGGTCCTTTGAGTTTCTGGAGAAAAGAATTAAGTTGAGGAAAAATGAGAAAAAACGAATGAGGCCAATGGCCTACTTATTGAGGACACTCGGGTTTTTGAAGGCTTTGAGATGCTGCCGGAGGAATAGTAGAGGCAAATATCGTGAATTTCTGTGATATTAATTCATGCATAGATTGCTCTTAAGCAGCGAAACGAGAGCAATTTACTTTGTCATGCATGAGTTTCTGCTGAATGTTTTGTGACCTGAAAGATCTCGAGCAGTTTTCAATATCACATTTTTTCATCGATTTTAGATTCATTGCTGTTCCATCAAATCAAGTGATTTTTTCGTTCTCAATTTAAGAAAGTAAAACTCACTTAAATCGAGTGAATTTTTCTTTTGTAATTTAAGTGACTGCACATTCCTAAATTAAGAAAACATTTTTCTCTGTTTAACACTGATCCTCAGGCTTGGATCAGTCTTCACGACGACTATGAAGCCCAGACTGAGTCAATCTTGGAATACTCATGTTTGGAGACTCAGTCTTCTTTAAATACGGGAAAACACTCAAAGGATCATTAATGATCGAGATAGAATCCAATAATGACTCCAGTTTGGAATCAAGATTGATCGAATATGGCTTTCTCAACTTTGATCTATGCAGGATCTACCAAGCTTGGAGGCTGCTCGAAGGAATATTGATCTTCTGGATTGTATCCTGAGTTTATATGACAAGGTAACTTAGTTTGTTTCAAGCCTGAATGTTCAGCGTTGATAGAGCAAACTAGAACCAAACTGGATTCCTTCGTCAGCCTTGATCTTTTTTACCTGGGAAAAGTATCTTAATTTCAAACACTTGTTTTCACAGTGGAGTGTAGCTCTCCGTCACACAGCCGCTCAGCTTTTTCTTCGAGTCCACCACCGGGCAAGCGGTCACCCATCCAAATGACAATCAACTATTTGGCTGTTTGACTTGGTCGAATCGAGCTTACACGCAGATTGAACAGTTGAACTGTTAATTCCTTTAACTACTATAGATAAACTCCAGAAGACAAGACAAGCTGCAAAAAACGTTTAAACAAGAATTTTTTCATATATCTCGGATTTCGTTAAATTCTACAAAATTGATCATTTAACCGCATCACATCAGACCAGCAAATTGAATCAGAACTCATCCCATCCAGTTTATTTCATAAACTGAAGAGCTTACACAAAATAAAAAGCGAGGAACTTTCTGACAGTAAAGTTCAAATTCACTAAAAATATTCAGCTCGAAAATACACAAGCATTAACGACATTCGTTGAATTTTTTTAGTTTCGTAATTAATTAAAGTAGATTAGTTTAACTTGTGAAGAAACTGGTAAATAGTGAAAAAGTAGGAATTAAATGAAGTCAATTTGATGAAATGAGTGTATTTGCAGATGAAAAAGAGTGATAGACACACAAAATACACAGAAAAACTTTTCACCACTGCGGGGGGTTAATGATGAAAAAGTGAACTAGTACTGTGCGAATGTATACCACAATCACTGGAACGAAAGTAGAATCTTAGTGCGGCTCAAAGGGGTCTCTGTAAAAACGAGAGCGAGAAAGAAAAAAGGATAGAAAGAGAGCGAACGGAGATCAGGTGGCCAGAAGGTTTAACCTATATACACGTGAGGCTGTGGAAGCACTAGTATTCTAGACACGAAATGAAATGCAAATTTTCCACAATTTTCACTCGTGAATGAGAGAGGATAATTTTGGGGTATTAGATTTTATTCAGTGAATAATCTTCAATTCGTGAATCCAATGTCTCTATCTCTTGGAATAAAATCTTTTTCTTATTTTATCCATCCAAGATATTTTTGATGATTAATTTGAAATGAGAAGTTGAATTAATCGGTGCATGAAAGTGACGTTTCGAACGAATACGAGGTGGATATATATAATTTATCAATACAAACCGTACAGACGCATTTAATATTACAACATGAAGTGGAAATATCTGATGGATAATATTTCAATCTAACGTCAGTTTGTGACATAAATCGCATCTATTTCTCCTATTGCTGACTATTTTATGCATTGGAAAAATGATGTTTTTTTTCTTCTGATGCTTCAAATGAATTCTTTTCATTGAATTATTTGTGTTACATGAACGTGTGTCACGTCTAGACGCTTCAGTCTGCAGAATTATTCACTTGATTCTAATAAAAATAGAATTTTCTCTTGATAATTCAATAGATATCACAGTTAAATCTTACCACTACCAAATTTAGTTTTTATTGGCACTGCAGGTTATTTATTATCAGCCTTGTCTTACAGATTTACCAGTGCAGTAAGCAGAATCCTTTTCATTAATGTAAAGAAATTAATGGTGAATTTTAATGAAGTTGACGCGAATTTTCTTCTTTGAATTTTATATTTAAATATTTTCGAAATAGGTGACCTAAAAAATGATGACGCTTCTTCTGAAACTATCTTTGAAGTGATTACATTTATAGAAAAATGTAAACAGACCAGCTTTTTTTGCAAAAAATTTAGTCCTATAAAAA
This sequence comes from Aleiodes alternator, assembly GCA_963921955.1. Classification (NCBI taxonomy): domain Eukaryota; kingdom Metazoa; phylum Arthropoda; class Insecta; order Hymenoptera; family Braconidae; genus Aleiodes; species Aleiodes alternator. Next base: position 5,795,004 of record OY998109.1, on the reverse strand, counting down.
AGAGTTAATGATGAATTTCTTTAATTCTCGCTGTTTACGAAATATTTTATAAATAAGATGGATGTGATTTTCGGGCTTTGCTCTGTTCCGCAACGTGACGATCGAACTATACGCTCTCAAATTAATTCATTTTTTGGCTCCTTTATCAAAAATATTGTAGCACTTAGACAGTACTCACCAGATTTTCTGAAAAAACATTGCAATGCCAAAAAAAAAAAAATTCAATGCTCCGAATTATTGAGAAAATTAATGCGAATTCAATTTTTTCGAACAGTATGACATTGAAGGTGCATATTTTTCTTTGAACAAAGTTCATTTTTGAAAAAGATTACATTATCTACAATATTAATACACGTGTAAATTTACAGTTACATTTAAAATAAACACGTCGCGAACAAAAAAATTTTCAGGTATTTATCTATAAAGATTTAAAATCAAATGGCTTCATCAAGCTCTTGTGAGTCTACTGATCGGGTTATTAGTAATTGTGTACTTACTCAATTTTTTTATGATTATTATAATCGGCATTTCCATGTTTTTTTCTAGGAATAGGAGAATGGAAAAAGGATACTTCGACCCTAATATCATGAAAATCATTCAATTGGTGTAAAAATTGCATATCTGTTCATGGATGTTCATAAAAAGTATTTTCTAAAACTCATATATTAATGTATTTCACCAAACTCGGCTTCAAACTAGGAAGACCTCAACGGTTAAAAAAAAGCAATTCGAATTATGCACTTCCGATAGATAGTAGAGGAGTAAAGGAAGTCTCAGATGATACATAAAGGGAAAGCTCTCCCCAATAAGACGCTTGCAGTAAGAATTGACTGCACTTAGTTCCATTGAATCGAGGGAGTAATTTTAATTAATTATTAAAATTCAAATGATTAGTCAGACAAAATCTGTGCACAAAACTTTGTGAATAATGCTGGAATATTAATTGAACTTCCCGGAAATTCGTAGGATGTGTGCAGACGCACAACGATCGATATCATCAAGAAACTTGTTAAGTTGAGAATTAATAATTATGTGGCTTCATAGATATATAGAATGAAGCATACTATTTCACATATTAGTCACTTCGTAACGGGTTTCTCCTCAATCCAATTTTAGTTTATCCCTTGCAGCATACTTCGATATAAGAGTAACTTCATGAGAGTACATTTCGTCTAAGACTCGAGTACTATAGCCAGCTATATCGTTCACTCTGTTCATCGATTTTCGATATGCACTTTGAGTATGAGCGCTGTTTTGTAGCAGAAAAAGTGTTTGAAAATATTCATGAAATCCTTCTTTTGATGTGAAATTTCATGGAAGAAACGTTTTCATCATCTTTTGAGTCATCAAATAATTAATGAACAAGTAATCTCTAATACAAAATCAGTACTCCCGCATGGAAATTTATATATGTAGAATTTATATATGCCAAATATATGCCACATATATGTCACATATATGCGATATATAAGTGACATATAAATGACATATATACATCGCAAAATATATGCCTGAACATATATGTTGAATGTATGTCGATTATTATATTTTTTGCCGTACATATATGTCGTATGATTTTTATATATGTCACATATATGTTCGCATATATATTTTTTCCGTACGGACTGAAGAGGTCAAAAAGAATAAGTAAATTTTTTTCTCAACATTTTTAGACAAATATCTCGAAAACTGATGGAGATGTGTTCTTTCACCTTAATCCATTTTTGTAGCTTCTAAAATGGTCTCCGAAAAAGATAAGGTTAGAAAGGGCGTATTTCCATCAATTTTTAGAATATTCTATTGAGTATGATCTCAGAAATAAGTCCATTTGATCCGGTTTTACCGCTTTACTGGAGGTATTCATATTTCATTCAATGATTCTATTTTACCCCGTATCTTTATTACTACTAAATATTAAATTCATCATAAATCATTCAAAGTTCCAAAAATTCGTACATCCTTAGGATTTCTTAAATTAGAATGAAAATCAAAGTTTTAAGAGTTTCTATTAACATACAATTCAGTGATAAGATAACAGATTTATATACATTCACAGCCCTTAAGCTTCTACATATCGTCACCTTAGAGAAAAAGTGGCGTAAGTACTGTGCATAAGCATAGAAATTACCCCACTTTGACTCTAAGGTGACGATATATTGAAGTGCTGTTTTATAGAATTTTATGAGTCTAGTATAGGGGATTGAATTTCGGGGATTCGTGATAGGAGAAAGATTGAAAAAAAACTATATGACAGGATTTCGTAAATATCTCTGAACCGCATATTTGTCTTTTTAAGATCCTCTACTGCTTCAAAATGAATTTTCAATTTTTATCGACAAATACCGTGGATATCTTTCTTGGAAATAGAATAAACTATGATTCCTCAGGCATTTCGAGTATATTTCATCCATGATTGATCGACACCTCTTTTTATCGCATCACTACGGAAATATCAGATATCAACTGATACTGTCTGATGATTTCATTTTATTACCACTCAAGTATTCGCAAATGATTAAAAAACAGATATTTCTATTTTGAATTTCAGAAAAATCCTATTTCTAAGAATTGTATCAATATAATCTGCTGAAATTCACTGAGAGAACTATTTTCCAACAAGCTGCCAGCATTGGATTCTATGAGAAAAAGAAAAATTATGTTCCTATTCAAATCAATAATACAACGAATAACATTATGTTAACGAACCGAGAGAATTTTTCCTGTCCTTGGAACGTAGCCACGGTAATTGCGAATATACAAGACTCTGTACACAGAGGGGAGGAGAAGAAGAAAAAAACGAGAAGTAAAAATAGGCAGAAAGAGAGATGAGATGAAAAAAAAAGAGAGGTAGAAAAAGGAGAAAAAAAAATCAAGGGGTCGAAGGAACGAGAGGCCAATGTATCTCTCCAGGTTTTTCCCCCAAATATTCCCGTATATGAAGTGGGAGAAGGGAGTTTATGTCAGACTGTACATTCAGCAATGATTTATTCATTGGTGTACTCACGCTCCTTCTCACATAATACGCTGGCCTCGTAGAGAAATGAAAAAAAAAAAAAAAAAGTGGAAAAATTCTACCATAAAGCCTGCATGCACTGGGAAAATTAAAAAAGTACGTACTCCAAAGAACAATAAAGACTGAAGATGCAGCTGAAGGACCATTGAAATCTCTACAACAATAGCCTTCACTTCTAATGATACCTCCATTTGTCAATTCTGTGTCAAACTCAAATATATTTATAGACATAAAACAGTGACCTAATTATTGTGCATCATGTAATTCCCTAGTTGGTAACAGTTACCAATATCGATTTAAACTAATAATAATCATGACAATAGCCCCATTAGTGTACACAATATACAAACATTGGATAATTAGTCAATGCCAACAGACTATCTCATCGTAAAATGTTTTTTCGTAATAAAAGCAGTGTACCCTGTTTCATTATGTTGGTCCATGTAATTTATCAACTTGTGAGTTGAACAAAACGCGAGAGAAACAAAGAGCGAAAAAAAAAACGATAAATAGAAAACAACGATATCCAATATCCGATAGTCTCATGTATGTGTGTATCTCAGCAGGAAAACGAGGAGAAGGGTAAATCGAAGGAATTCCGTGACTTTAAAAGTGATAGTACTAGAGCGATAGTCCGGCGACGCTTAACCGTTTTCTGGCGTCGATTGACAGTCCTTTCATTTCATCTTTCTCTTACTTCAGTAAAGTAAGTAAGCTTCTACCGTACATTCTTCCTTTCTCTTCTCACCACGTGATTTCTCTACTCTTCGATAAGAAATTGAACGAGCTTGCCTCTGGAGTCACTATCGTTACCGCACCATTGCTAGAGACATTCGGGAGTCTCGAGCCATCTCCCTTGCCCCCCTTTTTCACGAGAAGAAGTAAGAGAAATCCAACGATATTGGCAATAGTCTCTCTGCTGCGATTCTCTCCCCCTGCTCTCGACTTCTATCCACCACGAGAGAAGGAGCAGAAAAAAAACTGGAAATAGAAAAAGAATAAAACAAGAAAAGGAGCAAAGAAGGAAGAAAGATATATGTGTATAGAAGAATGTAGAGGACGAGTTTGGTGCGGTTCCAGGAAGAAATCTCCGTATGATAGAATCCATTGTGCGGGCATAACATATTACACGCGTATTCTCACCAAAGACGTACGATCGTTGTCTGCATAGACTCGTATTTTTCTCCTTTCAATTTTTATCCTTCTCCTCTTGCCCGTATATACGGCCTTCTCTACTCGTTTTACTTCAGCCTCTTCTCGCCCCCTCCACCCTCTTTTTTTCACCCTTGCACTACAGCTATATATATATACATAAAAGCTTTGAGTATGTGTCTGAGAATCACTACTCGGGTTGCAGAGGAATTGCAAGCGATTTCATCCAGTTCCTCGGCAAGCATTCTTTTGATAACCGGATCAAGGACGCAGAGAGCGATTGGCCAGCTCTCTCTCTCTCTCTACTATTGGGTCTCTTCTCGATGCTTTTCCTCCATTCGTTTCGTTTTTTTTTTTTTTTTTCATTTTGCTTTTTCAGTTTTTTTTTCTACAATCTTTTTTACTCTTTTAATCCCAAGCAGTTTGATTCGATTCACTCCTTGGAGAGAGTCAGGAGCTATTCGTTCTTCTTTCAAAATCACTGGCTATAAAAGACGCGCGGGGGAAGACAGGCCGTAAGGCATTTCGGGAAATTATGTTTTCTCGTACTTTATGAATGTGAAAAGCCATTGAATCAGGGAGAATCAGCGAGTTGGGGTTTAATGGTATGGAGGAAAATAGAGGGGAGCATGGAGTGAGGGGAAAAAAACTGGCTTTTGCTTTGTGCTATAGAGCAAGTTGGTTTGAACGTTTTCTCTCTTGTAGACATGTAATGCAATTTTTAGTAGCAACAAAGTGGTATATTGAGGTAATTCTTGGTTAAGGTTATTATCATGTGAAAGCTCCTTTCGTTTGGCTTTGAGAGTAACTGTGTTAACGTGATTTGGAAGTCAAAAATTAACATGAATTTATAATAGGATGTGACCTAGTCGATTTATTAGAATCTGGCTTGGACCGTATTTTTTTCCATCTCTTTGATTGCTGGATAAATAATTCTTTTGATGGGAGTTCTCGACTGTTATCGGTCAGTTACAGATGTTGCTTGATGAAAAAAGATATGACCTGTTTCGACTGATTGAACTCGGAATCTGAGAAAACCTCTGCAAAAAGATGTCTCTTATCATGTGCTCCTGATTTATTGTGAAAATTGCACATGAGAGCATTACGTGTACTCATCTGTCAAATACTTCCGCATGCACTGAAAATTCATTTACTTTTTCATATTCCATGGAATAGAAATTGTTTGGAAAGAGGAAATGTATTTAGAAGAGGAGGTTTTCAATGATTCCAATGGAGAGCTGATGAAATTTCAGATGGAAAACCTGTGTCAGAATTCAGTTTTTGGTAATTCCTTTGATAATTTCACAATTTTCGGCTGGAAATTGAAAGCAAAACCCTTCGTATCTTCGGAAATTTACAATTTTACGAGAATATTTTCATTTTTGCCAGTTATAATACAAAACCCATAAACCAACTTGAGTATTACTACATTTTCTATTGATGTACTAGTAGCGAAGAGATAAAACAAGATAATATGATCATATTCATCAATTTTTCTTTAAGAATCACTCGGAAACTAAGAAAAATAAGCGCAAATTCGATGGAAATTTTCTGCACAGTTCTCAAAATCTTCTACAAAAAAGGATCAGAATAAAATCGCGCCATCTCGCTACGTTTCCGAGATATTCTTGAATGAATATTAGCAAAAAAACAGCTCATTTCGCTTTATCTTTTTACTACTGATATGTGTTACCAATTAATTTCCATCGGGAATCATTTTTCCTCTATATCCCCTTCAAAAGCTCATAAAACTTGATTCTCAACTGCATATCGTCATTTAGAAACAAAGTGGCGCAAGTACTATATATATATCTATAGCGTTTTCTCCACATTTTATAATCAGCGGAATAAATTGTAGTGTTTCGAACGCATTAAATAAAATAAGAAAAAAATGCATATATACCAATAGAAAAATGAGCTCATCCTCAAGCCGACTAATGAGTTTTCCATAAATATGGAAAGAAAGAGCTCTCATCCATCAAAAATTCCTACAGCTTTTCAGTGGAATCATCAAAAGAATTTTTCCTCAAATACTTTTAATAATTTCAAGCAATTTTTATTACTTAAAATCTCTAATCCCGAGTAAAATCCACTGAGTTCGTTTCATCCCTGATGCCCATTTTCCTCTACCCAGAGTTCCCCCTCACATTATCGCAATTATTTTCGCAGACATCAAGGCAAAGGAAACATGAAAGCCCACCGAGATAGATAAAATAAGGACATCCACTTTATTCGTTGAAAATCCTCGAGTTTCGTGGTTATTTGCGTCTCCTCGCTTATCATCCAATGAAAACATCTCAGTCCTCTGTCATGTTACATCAGCAAAACCAGTTATTCCATGCCTCTATTCCTCCTCCCTTGCTATCGTTATCCATCTCGGTACAACGTCCTGTCAGCTCACAACACTACTGTGTATAACCAAACAGCTTCTGCCTCACTCCTGGAGTCACTATTGCACGCAGCCAACGCCCTAACACTCAACGTATTTTCCCTTGGCAAAACTCGAGATAAGAAGTCGATAGTATCGTTTCAACTGTGCAAGCACAATGTGGAAAAGAGAAGTCAAAACTCAAACTTAGTCTATGGTTTACTCTAAAACTGTAGAAATTGTCTGTACTCCTAAATTCCTTTAAAAAGTCACTCAAACCAAGCATTTCCCATTCCACTGTGTGCCTCTTTCAACCTACTTTATCTTTACCACTGTCTTACTAATCTCCTCGACACTCACTTCAAAACTTCAAACGTTGAAAAATATCATTTATCACAGTGTGAAAATTTAATTTACGGAGAGAAAAAATATATAACTTTTTTCACTTGGGGGTTTATCTTGTCGAGTAAATTTTCTTTTGTTTCTCAGTTTGAAGAAGAAATTATGAGTGAGGAAAAAATATGAATGATAAAATTTTCCAGTTTAATTAATGAATAATTATCAGAATAATATCGCACAAGTTTGACAAAATTTCAAGTTTAGTTAATGAGAATATTGACGGAAAAAAAAGATTCTCTCCTGAAATAAATATTATTTTTTCGAATCGAATACAAAAGCATATGAAATTAAAAAAATCCTAGAATTTCATTATTTTCTGCCATTCATAAGATTTTTTTCCGAATTTTTTCAAATGTTGTTGTAAATATGCATGTCTAACGAACACAAGCAAAAACAACGTATAACTTCAACACAGGCAATAATAAAATATGCATGAATCACATGGACACAATTGAGTAAATACAAATAACATAAACTCGAATAAACCAAAATTCTCTATATCTCAACCAAAATGAATACAATAAATACAGTTAGTTATTCCTTCTCAAAGGAATATTGAAATCAATAAATATAAGTAAATCACTCTCGAACATTTGAAGGAATTCGACTGTTGATTTGTCATGCCTAAATGATAGTGAGGTGGAGAGTAAAGAACAATAATGATAATAATAATAATAAAAGAGTTGTAAACCAAAATTGCTGTTGTTTTGGTCGTCCATGATGAAAGATAATTAATTTGGAGGTTGATTGGGATATTAGACTGATAAATAAATATCAGAAGTCAATCTCTAAATTTATTTCTTAAAATCGCGATTCTCCGATCCTGATTAGAAGCCTCTTCAGGATTAATTTAAATTGTCATAATAATAATAAACTTAAAGAATGGTTCCGTATTTTATTACTTCCCATCACTATTTCAACGATATAACATTTAATGAATAAATAAGCAAATTGATGAACTTAAATAAGACGTTCAATTATAAAAATACAAGACTGGCCAGTCATTTTGTAAACTAAAATGTTCAATGATAAAGTGTTGTAAAGGCGAACGTTGAAGAATAAAATGTTGAAAGTAATTTAGAATTTTCCAGTTTTTAACATTTACATGTGTTATGCAGACAGGCACCCCAGTAGTATATTTCAAGTATAATTTCTGCATCAAAAGCAGCACATAATTTAAATTTTAAATTTAAAGAATATTCCTCGATAATTTTTTTGAACTACTATAACATGAACATTGAATCAATTCAATTTCTTAAAAAAAATATTTCTCAGAAATTAGAACTTCCAAGATAATCATGATTTTCCCATTGGATGCTGAAATGTGATATATTTCATTTGAATTGATGGTAAATCAAAATGACTCCATAACTCACTTTGTCAAGGTAAATCGGTAGAGTTTGAACAGAGTTTATCAAGCAATACACACAGTTCAAACTTGAATGGATGGAATGACAGATGACGTGACAATTTTTGAACATACAGATTGCCACCCCTCCTTCCTCCCCCAATCATTGCCTGCATAACTACCGTAGATGGCATAGATAGAGAGAATCATGTGGATATATAGAGGAGGGAATGATTGGGTGCTTGTTTAAAGTGGGTAGAGGGAAATAGGTGGTTGAATTGCTGAAAAGAGAGAGGGAGAGAGAGTTAGAGAGGTACGATCAGAATACAGTTACCACCAATTGCGGACGGAAGGCTTTCATTTTACTCGATTTCCTCTGCAAATCCGAGGATATTACACGGGAAACACCCTACGGAATTGACAGAGGGAGAGAGAAAGAGAGAGAATTCACGAAAATTTTATTTTCCAAGGGAATAAGAGATTCTGGAATTGTTGAGCCCATCTTCATGGAGCAGCAAACTGGAATAAAAAGTTAATTAAATTTTTTGTCGTCGAAGAGTTTGGAAAAAAAAAGTTAATCCACTGCTTCTAAACTGGTAATCTCGAAATTTACGATAATTCAATCGATTATGCAATGAGTTTGTCACGTTGCAAGTTCACGTTATGTTTAATGCACTGATTGGTTTTTTCCCTCATTGATTTTGGAATTATTACCCGGGATAAAAAAAATGGAGTTTTTCAGTGATCGTCTCTCGGAATGGTAGGAAATATGACGAAATAAATTGTTTCAATAGTTGTCAATAAATATTTTTCTTTAATCATTAGGAGTTTGTTGAATGTGGAAGAGGTTAAATTTCTTATTTATTGAAATTCACAAATTTTTTGATTGTCAAAAACGAATATCTGTCTGCAACTAATGAAAGAGATAGTGAATGAGATCAATTTAGTTGAAATAAAATGAAAATTAATTTTTGGAATAATTTGTTTCTGAAGGGTTATTGAAAGTATTCATTTCATTATTTTCACTACTTCTTTTTCTCTCATTGATACGGCCTTCTCCGTTCTTTTCCTTTTCAATTGAGCATTCCAATAGCTGAATAACCGAAATCGGATGAAATCGATCTATTTCGTTTAATTTATACACAACTCACCAAGAATCTCAAAAAGTCTCAAAAATTCCAGATTTCTGGTTAAATCCCAAATATTTGAGATTAAACTGATTTACGTCCTTTTCTCGCGCAATTTCCGAAAGATTTTCACAATAATGAATGATGAAAAAAAGTCTTTTCCTGTTTTACCTCTTCACTACTGAATCGTCCTCGCTCATTTCACTGCCTCTTTCTCGTTTGAATTACCACTTAATAAACGCCTTGAACTGAAAAAATCGTATTGATGAACCAATTCGTTCATTGTAACTCATCAAATTATAACTATTTGCATTGCTCGAGACAAACAAGAGGGGATTAATAAAGAACCCAGTACAATTGAATTACAAAGATTGAAAAAAAAAAACAAAAAGAAAATATGAATCAGTTAGTCTAATTGAAGTTTACATTAGGGGATTTTTGGGATTCATACGGAAAGTTGTAGAAACATCTGTGTCCAGATAACGTTACTCGTTTAATATTAGTTCATCCAAACAGTATTGTTCAACGAGGGATAGTATATCCTCATCAGTACCAGACGGTTCCACACTCTATATGTGTATGTGTGTGTGTGATTACACACATCAAAACTCAGTTGGAAAAACAGGCGACACAAAATTATTATAGAATGAGACAGTAGATTAAAATCATCCCCACCTCGCTTATGAGCCCCGAGTCACGTTGAATAACATTTAGGCTTCGTTTGACTTTATAATTTGTCCGTAAATGTTGTGGCAGTTGTTGATATTACTCCAACTATACGAGGTATATAGAAAGAGTACTGGTTTCAGTAGTAAATGGCATTATATCTATATATGTATATATAGACAAGTAAAATTGCGATGACACTGGCTGTACGAGGCCAGTTTTCTCCCTCTGCTCCTCACTTTATCACCACCCCTCGATTTAATTAAAAATGTTTACTCACGAATATGACTCCGAGTGTACCAAATGTTAATTTCCGAATGCCACGATGAATCCGATAATAATACAGAATCACGTGAGTCTGAATTGGGGGTGTGTGTTTGTATTTAAAAGAGAAAAGAATGGAGACAGAAAAAAAAAGCGCCAAATAATGAAGATAAAAAGTAAAAATTTCCGTACTCGTTCAGTCGCAAGATCTACTGGGGTGAAATAAAATGGAAGGAAGATATATAAAAAAAAAAAGAAGAGGGGAAAAAAGGAAGAAGGCGTTTCTACCCCTGTGTCTGACTCTCGCTTTCAGTGAAATATAAACGTGCAGGTAAAATTAGCTATCAGTGTAGTTACGTCTCTTTCAGTCTCACTCTCCCCTTTCTCCTCTCGATTCTTGCCCAGCCTTGACTTTTACAAAAGCAAGTCACGTATCCCATTAATAAACCCACAACGCAACCATTTATATTGCGCAACTTCATAAAGTCTCGTAGAGACTCGTCTTATCACAAAAATATTTTACCCACGGTACTACTGCACTTCTCTCAGCTCGCCGCGTTCACCCCCCCCCCGCCCCCACCCCTTCCCACCATATCTTCTTTCTTCTTTCTTTATATTCTTTTTTTTTAAATAGCCATGTCAGTGTATCTGTAGTGAATTTCTCTTCCCCCCTCTCTCTCTTTTTCGTTCTCCTGGTACTTGTCCGTTTGGCCCAGTTACAATTTCATTTTTATTCGACAAACGTGTGCAGTTTCGACAAGTTTCTCTCTCTCTCTCTCTCTTTCTCTGTTTCGCTCTTGGTTCATTCTATCGTCCAGTTGCAAGAGCCTTTTTGTCATTTCTTTGCACTCTGAGTCTATTGATTTCCTTAAATAAATGTAATAGGAGAGAGAGAGAGAGAGAGGAAATGGAAATAAATGAAATTCAAAAAGAATGAATAAAAAATATAGAATGAAACCACGTGAAATTTATATTCACTGAATTCTAGATAACGGAATAATACATTTGGCAAATGAAATAGTAAATGAAATGGAAAGTACATTTCAATCAAATTTTTAGCATGCCTCATCACGATGATGGAATATAATAAATCTATAGACTATATGTATACTGAAATAAAAAAAAATTGTAGAAATGATGAAATGAATTGTTTCGAGTTTAGTCTCCAACGAATATTTTTTGAAAATTCATTAAATTTGATAAATTTTTAAAATAAACAATTTTTTAATGATTTTCGTGACATCACTTCAACGGCAATTATTGGAAAAAATCATTTGTTCAGGACTATTGAAACAATTCATTCCGTCATTTTCACTACCTTTTTTTTTTCTCAGTGAGTGGAATATGACGAGAATTTGTAATTGTGTATGACAGAATTGTTAGTTTATTATTTTTATCGGATAATAATCATTCGTCACGTGAATTTTCCAATTTCCCTCCGTCAATACAATTGTAATCAGTCTAGAATATCATAAAAGCAATGCATGGAAAATAATAACATCCCTGGCAGTATACCCAATAAATGTTTTTTTATTTGCACGGAAAAGAATTTTCACTGATTTTTTATTACCAGGCAAACAGTTAATTGTGTATCGTGTATTGTTGATATATAGATCGTTGTGCTTTTTGAGATATTAAATTTTTCCAATAAATGTTGGTATACAAGTTTATCCAATCAGTCTTTGGATTAGCCTTCATTAGCAATTTGATTTGATTTTTTTTCACTCGTTATCTGAAAATTTTTCTCCATGGCTCAGTGAGTTAATAGATTGAGGAGAAACAAATTGGCGGAAACGATCGGAATTTTACAGAATGCATTCACTACATGAAGTTGATCAAAAAAATTGAAAAACAGATGGGAATGTACATTTAATTACGGAACTGTAGCGAAACGGTTAAATTAATTCGACGTTATCTAGAAGTAAAAAAATATTGAAGCTGATTTTTCAACTCTTTGGTATTTTACTCATCATGTCAAATCTCTTATTATAATTATCATTTCTATTTCTTTCTCAATATTGCGAATATAAGAAGTCTTCTTTCTAATTATTTTGATCCATCAACAATCAAAAAGAATAAAATGTTCCAAATCTGATTATTCTAATGAGATTAATTTCTTTTTTCTCCTAATATAAAAAGGAGAGGGAAATATCGATCGTAAGAGTAAGATCAATTAATTATATCAGTTCGTCTTCTCTTCTCCCATTGCAAAATTATGAAATATTATCATTATTATTATTTTATCGATCGTAGAACTAAATCATCGCGTCAATATCCATCGCCATTATGTCAGCTCCTCTCTTCTTTTGCCATTTCAACAAAAATTAAAAACTTAAACAATCAGTATTATATTATTATATAATGTTTGAATTTCGTTCATACAAAATTATAGGCGTAATAGAAACTCCGAAATTCTTCCCTCGGAGCATGGTTGCCTCGAAAATTTTCGATTCCAAAATTTTTTATTTCGTCGGAGATTCAGAGTTTTTTCGTGAAGTGATCATTACATATCCAAATTTCTCTTCAACATGCATAAGCGAATATCGGGGGAAAGTGCGGAGCACGCGCGGAAAATTCTCGCATATCAAAAGAAATGAAGAATCTTCCTTATTTATACATGAAAATATTAATATTAATCCGCACAATCCTCTACCTAAAACCTCTTTCGAATAATTATCTCGCATTTGACGCTCAAATAAAGCTAGTGGAAAATTACCCTAAAATTCTTTCAAATGAATAAAAAATAAGAATTCAACCAAATCCCCGATATTCTGATTATCATCAATTCAAATTACATTACCATCGATAATTAAAGTATTAATAATAAAAATCTACTTTAATTGTCTCAAGAAGATAGCATTTGTCTGAGTGGTATTCAATGCCGTATCGTTCTACGTCGAATTACAGTATTAATCAAACAAGTAGAGGTAATTAAACTACCAAAGATAAGATGTGAGATTCGCATAATTGACATGCCGTTTGCCTAATTGGCCGTAGAATAAGTTTTCTCTTTCCTCTACCAATCGAGTTGCCACAAGGCATGGTCAACCCCATTGGTCTCTTTTATCTCTGTCTACCACGTTGTTTCCATTCCTATCCAAAGAGTCTCTATCGAATTTCGATTAAATTCGAATCACAGGTACCTAAGGCGTTTCTCCTCCCAACTCTAACACTCTCCCTCTCTATTCAGCCTCCCACATCACCAATTCCCTCCGTACCTGTTCCTTCATCTTTTCTTCATTCCCTCTATATTTTCCTCTCGCTTCACATCTTCATGATTATTATTACTGCATTTGCCCCAACATTATAGTCTAACTCAGTGCTTCTCTCCCCCTTCCCCCCTCTTCTTTCTCCCTTATCCACAACTTTTCTACTATCGAGTTCCACTATCCATTATTCTATTTCTCCAAGCTTTCCTTCATTCTATACCTCCAAAAGAATAAGAATAAAATAAAAAATAAAATCTGTTTTATGCTTCTACTCACTGGAATTCTCAATTCCTTAAAGTTTACCTCCTTCTCTATTCTTTTCATACTTTTGTAGTCATACCAGCATGTCTTTACTCTTTTCTTTCTCTCATTGTGGTCTTGCAATTCCTTTGATGCTACACGAAACAAAGCAACTCAATCAATTCTTGGTTATTTCATCAACTATTTTAACTCATTCCATGAATTTATTCACAAATAAAATTACATTTTATGTAGATATTCTCTTATTCTTCATCAGTTTCTTTACTTTATTTTCTCTCTTTTTTTTGCTTTTTTTTTTCATTTCATCACATCAAATAGAAGAACCACAGGCTGCAAATACCAACAGTATTTCGCTTTTGTACACAAACCGGAAATTAAATCAATATCCGATCAAAACGTAACGAAGTAGTGAGTGAACATTTTCATCACTGTAAGTTATTTTACTTGACGGGCCAATCATCTTTTCAAATCAACTTGAAGTGATATTTTCCTTCCTATTTTTTTTGCCCCTTTTTTTTGTTCTACTGTATTTGCCGTGTACTGAGGAAATTGTAAGGAAGAGAGCGAAAAAAAAAAAAATGAAAATTAAAGGGAAAAAGTTTTCTTATAGATAGTAGGCCACTCTTGTGGGCCTTTGCGGTTTTTTAATAATTCAAAGTTCTCCTTTTACAAGGAGTACATTCCAGTAGCATGGTGCAAAGCTCTCACGGAAAATTTCTTAACCATCTTCTATCTTTCTTCTTCACTCAAACCACAGTCTATTCCACAAGTACCTGGGTTACTCTCCCTGAGGAACTATCGAGTAATGATGGCCAACTTTTCCAAGACTACAGAAAACTCCTTGGATACTAAAGTAGGTACAGAGTGGAATGAGAGAGATAGAGAGAGAGAGAGAGAGAGAGAGAGTACAGTTTGGTGCGAAATTGTGAAACTTGTAAATTGTCCACTTGTACGATAACAAGATCTTCGGGACAAAAGTTTTTGGACGCGGAGACTAGCAGCGGAGGAAGAAGATTGGAGATTTTCCAATTCATGAATATTGATCTTCATGAATTGATAGCATTGATCGATTTGGACTATTGAGGGAATATCTGGAGTGCAATTATCGACGACAAGATATTTGAAACCATGTTGACTCTCTGTGATGAATTTTTTATTTTTTTTTTTGCAGACCACCATTTGATTGAGAGTCTCGATCGTTTTTTTTTTTTGAGAGAGATTGGGAGTCTGTTTGGATTATTAGGTAACACAGGCAATAGTTGGGTCAACATGTGGGCCAATGGGTCGTAATCTGTGAGGTTAATCTGATTTGAGATGTGCAGACAATCATTGGCTTTGCGGAGAGTGGGTGGAGGGAGGGTGGAGACATGCTGTAGTTGAGATTACACAGATTTCCTTGACGTTTTGTGATTTATACAAAAATGATGGAATGAAATGAATGAAAGTCCAGTGTTTTGAAAAAAAAGGATTGTCCTGATATTGGGAATTATTATACAGCATTTATATAGCATCAATGTGTATGCCAAATTTCAGGGTCATAATTTTGATTTCAGGCAGAACAGAAGTATGTTCAAAACATCATTTTTCATTCGAAAATCGAGGAACATGTGATTTTCCAAATTTAATAAGCATTGAAATTTCAGTGGAACATCGGAATTTTCCAATTAAATTGGAGAATTAAATGATCTATCAGTAATAAAATTTTCCGTTCATGAGAAATTCAAATCGAAATGCCCTTAAATTTTCATAGATTGCCTGAAATTTAATTTATTTGAATAATTTATTTAGGATATTTATGAAATTTTCAAATTTTTCAAATTTTTCATAAGATATATTTCCAATAATAATAATTTTTTAAAATTATAATATTAAAATATATTATAAAATTGAAATTATAAATATTCTCTATTATACACATTAAACATATTGACAAAACTCTTCAAAGTCAAAGTTAAACCTGGAATATAATTGAGATTCCTTCATGCCAAGAAGCAGAATCGAAGAATATTAGCCAATGAATGTACCGCATACTTGACAAAGCCTATGACCACTTGAAATAAACAATTCCAGTAGAATCAGTAAAGCCTTGCAACTGGCCAATTTAGAGTGCCTCCATCAGCCCAGTACTACCGTTTCGCATTAATCTTTTCAAATTCTCCCTCAGTCCCTACAATCCATCATCTAAGTGCATTACAGTATCAATCCAATTGCCCTCCCAAAAAAAGAGGCATCCAAAATCTCTGAGCTTTGATTTGCATTGAAGCAACTGGTTGATGTTCTTTCCTCTCGAGTTGCCAATTGTTCGAAATACACTTCACTCCAGCCTGTACCAATCCTAAATCATTCTCAAGTCCCATTACAATACTCATGAATTTGCAAAGATAGAGACAGCGAAAGTGAAAAGAAAAAAAAAAAAAAGAAGTCAAATAACCGCGGAAAATCGGAGAATGAAATAAAGCATCTGATAGACGTAGAACAGAGAAAATCTCTCCAAGTGTAATCAAAGTCTCATTTGAGAAAGGTGCCCGAGAGTGCCAATTGCGTTAGTGATAATGGAATAGGAGGGCTCAGGCAGTGTGAGAGAGAGAGAGTGAATAGAAACAGAAGGGATAGAATGAAGAAAGAGAAAGATAGGGGAGAAGACGATCGTTCATCCAAGTGTTAGCAAGTTCGGTTAGTGAGCACAGAAATAGAACGTGAGTCGCTAAATCCTTCTTGGGCGGCGCTAATGTGATCAAAAAGTTACCCGAGCTCTTTCTCCTTTTCCTCCTCATACTTCTATCTCTCTCTCTCTACGTCTCCTCCTTTATTTTGGTTTTTTTTCTACTTTCTTCACTGTCAGGGAAGCGCTTCGTGGCAGGAAATTGGCTCTTGAGGGTACAAGGAGACGACAATGCTGCTCTATCTACTGTAAATATCTATTATGCAAACTTCAATCTAACTAGTTTCAATTAAATTGATGATGAATCAATCAAATGAATGAAAAATAACGTTAATATGAATTAATGAAATATTGATGTTTATTTTTTTGTGGGGATTTCTGATCTTCTCTCGGAAAATTTAGCAATTGGCTTTTTCAACGCTCAGAGGCAATGGGCGTGAGTACGAAGTTTCGTTGGAACTAATATTTATTAATGCTTGCTAATTAACGGACAGCTCCTTTAGGGGAGAATACCAAGGAAAGTCGGCCACTGTACGAACCTTTAACTTTACCTCTCTGTAGTTACTTTGGGCATCTCTTGTCTGAGAGTATACAGAAGAATATCAAAGATCCATTAGGACCGTAACTTGATTTGATCTTGTAATTTCTACTTTTTTTTTGTCTTCTTCTGGGTGTTTTTTTTTCTTTTTTTTTTCTGTTTTTTCCTTCTTTTGAGAAACTATTCGCTGGGCTTTCATCGCAGTTCACGTTAATTGAGAGTTCATTGATTATAATTAATTTCCGATAGACGTTAATGTCCGTAATGAGAATTAAAAAGTCAATATTGATTGAAAAATTTTCACCTAGCAATTAATGCGAGAGAAAAACGGGGAAAATCAAGCACGCTTGAAAATGTTTTGAAATAAAATTTGCAATAGGTCTCTTTAACTGAGTATTTTTTTTATCAACCACGTGTTACGTCCATCAAATTTTTTAAATTTTGAAATACAATATTTTTCACACCATTATTTTTTTCTTCCTCGTATTCTATTTCATATAATGATTTTTTCACTGTAGAAATTCGAAAAGTGAATATAAAATACTCTCAGTTCACATTTGCTGATGACATTTATATCCTGTGACTCGTGGAAACGTAAAATTTAGAAGAAAAAATGAGGAAAAAATACTGGAAATTTCGATTTTTCTCCCATTTCTGTTTTCGAAATTCTGTCACGTTCAGAAATTTTCAATGTAATCGTCAAAATAATTTTCACAAAATTCCATTAATAAAAGAACTGAATACCAATGGAATCCAATAAATTTCCAAAAGAAGCACTCTACATAATAGCTATTTGTTGTGACAAATTGAATCAATAAACATCTCTCAAGAAGGAAAATAAAAGAATCTTCCAAAAGACTCACAAACTGGATATTTTGCGGCCAATCGTCTCACCGATTGTACAGGATCGTAAAAATCTTTTGAAAACCAAACGACTAGACAGGAAGAGACGCCAGTTACTCCTTTATATCAGCGTGAATAACTTCAAGGATACCGTGAAAAGGGGGGCAGTGGGGGGGGGGGGGTGTATGACTGTCTTTATTGCAGTTTTCCAGCCAAAAACAAATCCATTCAATTGGCCCGATAGCTTCGAACCAGGGGAAGTGAATGGAGACGTGAGGGTTGGAATAAGAAGAGAACGAAGAGCGAGCAAGAGAAAGAAACAGGAAGATTAAGAGATGAAAACGAAAATAGGAGAAAAATTGCAACGACAGTTGTGCGGCTTGCCATTACCAGTTCAGTCATAATGCATTTTCAGCCTTCTATCTCCAGAAAGAAAATGTTTGTGTGACCCCCTTCTCTCCCCCTCCCCCCTCCTCCTGTTATGCATCCATCTATGAGTCTGTCCCCAAGTGAGACAGTCGAGTGAGTGCTGAGAACAAAAGAGGAAGCATTAACGGGCCACAGTGCTCCACTGGGACTCCTCTTCCAGAAATTCATTCTTATTATCTCCCCCAGGAGAAAAAAAGAAAGGGGAAAAAAGGCGAGAGAGGAGAAAAAAATCTACAATAGTTCCGGGGGTAAGGGTATTGTTTCCCTTCTTTTTTTTTTTACAAAAAAAAAGCGACAGATATGAACGCGCCTGGAATCGGCAAGCGTTGGCCACAGTATCAGACAATAAATGTTCATTCTATTGTACAAAACATGAAAATACCCTCGACTATGACAGTAATATCGGGTGAGAGTGCTGAAAAAAAAAAATTAGTGGTCTTTATGCTTGTATTACGGTAAATGGCATTTTTATTATCATTTAATTTGGAGAAAATGAGTAGGAATAAGTGAACTCATCGAAATATGTCCTGTACTCAGGATAAGTCTCTTAAGACTCTGTGGTACTTTGAGAGACTGTTTAAGTCCTTCTCAAGGACTTTGATGAACAACATTGGTTGGGTCACCTATTGAGAATCCCAATGGAGACCTAACTGCTATGCTTCAAGGTTCAACGATGCTTCATTCTATCTCTCTTTCTCTCATGGGGACAATAGTTTGAGCCTGTTTACGATTTTCATGGATAACATGTCAATTAATTGTCGTGAAGGGCAAAGCGTATCTCGTCAATTTTCTGATTCAATCGTTTTATCCATAGAAAGAAGAGACAGTTGATTAATTAATTGTACTTGATTAATTAACTTTAATTGTGTGCAACATTTTAATTCAAGCGAATGATTGGGTAAAATATATATTTTCATTGATCTGATAACAGTTTGATCGATTGATCGATGATAACATCACACATGCATTACATTTATGACAATTCTCTCGTTATATATATATATCAACAGTGTGCCTCTCTCTCTCTCACTCTCTCTTACCTCTGAGTAATCTCCCGATTATGCATGCAATCTAGAGCAGGAAATCTTCTCCGGGATGCACTCCTGAAATTCCTTATCTCTACATATATATATATATATATGTATATATCTATGGGTAGATACGGAGATTCAAGCCGAGCCTCCGAGCGTTCCTGTTATTAATTACCCGAATTAGGGGGAGAACGCGCACGTACGTCAAGGATAGTTATACAATGGTGTTGCTTCAGAGAAGGAAGAGAAAGCCAACTCAGCGTACTCTGTTGAGTACCTTGTGAAACTTGATAAACTCAAGTGCCACCACGACTCTTCTATCATCGACTGTGGGTAAGGATCTAAGATTCTTGAGACTGAAGTTTAACGCTCACTTGAATTAATACCGAGCGATATTTCTTCAGGAAGAAAATCGATACTTAGTTCAGTCAAGTGTACACAGAGTAATCTTCATCGATCGATTGTCTACTTCTTGAGTGAGTGTTTTGATGCACAACAATTCCTCATGATTTATTCATCGTTTATGGTGAATACTCGAACTATTTATGATTTTTTTTTGTATTGAGTTTCTAGAAATTTCTTTGAAATTGTTCAAATTTTTTGATAATGCTGGAGAAAATTATGCTGTATGTGAAATTCACTACTTCACATTTTTTTCCGAAGTTTCTCGTAAAAATCAATAACTCTCAGTCATAAACTTCTAGTAAACTTGATGGAGTGTCTCTGATAGAGTCAATAAACGTGTCATAAATCCCCAATTTAGGTTCAATTGACGATTATTGTATAGAGATTTCTTTCAACTGTCTAATTTTAATTTTATTCTCTCAATATGAACAATTGAATTAAAGTAAAAAAAGGTGAAGAGCCTCTTCATTACCAGTTTTACAGCTCTACAAAACTATCTGTGTCAATTACATCATGAATGGGGTCAACATTCATAGCAGTTAATATATACACGTTCGTACGTTTCCTCTCGTGTTCCATTGTCGAAAATGTAGCGGTGCATTCATGCGTACACTTAAACTTTGTCCTGTAATTTCCAATTTCACTTGCCCCTCCCTCGTGCAAAATACTGTCACACTAGTCCACCCTCATTTCACATTAATCAACTAATTCTTCGAAAGGCCTGAATTATTTAACCAACTGTTATTTATCTCTCACATGAGTGAAAACCTATGGGTTTAGGTTAATGAGATTTTTTTTTTTAGTATCATTTATTTCAATTTGCATTATTTATGATATTAATTAATTCAGTAGCTGTACTTTACATTTTGGTACTATTAACTGCGTAATGTCCGGTTAGCCAGAGTAAATACGTAGGTGGAGGTAAATATAGTGAATATCACGTCGACGTATGGTTTCACATATGAGGACTAATATTTGCTTAATTTAACATTAGTTCAATAAACTTTCATCGATTATTATGTTTTATAATTTATTCCGGACATGTAATGAGTGATTAATTATATGAGTCATGTTTTTATTTTCCTTATTTCCTTTGGAATTATTTGTTCAATCAAATGCAGATTCACCTACGTTGGAAGGCTACTAAATATGGCTGAGTCTTCGGATGTGGGTTTCATTTTCATTGAGTTTTTTTTTCTTCTTCATTAATATCCCGAAATCCAAATGATAGAGTCCAGAGAGATTTTAGCGTCATAATTACACGAAAGAAAGCAATTTTATCAATACAACTGTGCTCCGTCAACATATCGTCACCTTGGTAACAAAGTGTCGTAAGTGCTATTGTTTTTATTCTTAAGTGTCATAATTTGAATGAAGAAATTATGAGAAAAAAGGGCGTAAGTACCAAATTGGAATTCTTGAAATATACATATTCAAAAAAAGAAACGACGTGAGTTTAGGGAGTAACGTGAAAAATTGACAAAACAAACAGATGCAAGTGCAGAGACCTCCCTTTCTCTCTAACATTACCAATTACACCACTTTGTTATTTTGTTGCTTGGCTAGCCAAATAACGTTTGGGACACCATGAAAAAATTTTGGCATATGTTTTGAAAATACGCCTCTTTCGCATCAGAATTCAGTGGTTTCAGGGCTTAAGCTACTTCGTTACTGTGGCAACGATATGAAGCTGAATAGAGAAATATGAAAACTTTGGAAACAAGTCTCAGGAGTACAGGAAACCAGTAGCGGTTGCTGCAAATCTCTCACCAACAGAGATCCCTACATTTTTGTGGGTCACAAAGGTTTCGATATCTACCCCAACTTCCGACATAAGCTCCAAAACTCAACTCTAGACTGGTCACTCTGAGTGACCTCACAACTTGGGACGAGAGATGAGGGATTTACGAGCGTGCTTTTTCAGCTGCAACGTTGCCGAATCCCTTCTACACTGCCCAGGCGCACTAAACAATTTTTCGGCAACGTCGCTCATCGGACAACTTCATTTGGTATAAAAAAAAATTTCGCAAGTTCCAAGATATTGCATTTGAAAAATATAATAATTTTCCACAACTTGGACTGAAAAAAAAAATACCTTACACTTTTGGTAAAGATTTTCAGACTCGTGTGATTACAAAATTTGCGTAAGCACCTGAAGTGGAAAAAAGCTAAGTTCGACGAAATTTTCTCACCCTCGCTTCGCTCAGGATAAAATTATCTTCTGTCTCCCCATGATGTGCAATGTATTTTTGTGCTCAAGGGTGGACGAAAAATGCGTTTCAAACAGAGCGAAATGAGGTTAGAAGCCCATGTCCCCCGCAGACTGAGTGGAAAAATACTTTACCGCATTTGTTACGTAATGTACTATTGTTAAATACTTCAGTTGGATGAAATCAAATTTTTCCAGAATCTTCCGCTCAACCAATTGGACTTTAAGAAGCAATAACGTCTTAACCAGTTTAAAAAAAAGAATTTCTCGACAGTATATTTTTAGTTAAAAAGCTTTTGCAAACCTAAATATGCCATCTACAAAATTTTGAAAAAAATGTTGGTTGAGACGTTATTTTTAATTATCATCCAGTCGATCATAAAAGAATGAAAACCGTCGAATGCAGAACCTGTCAGGGTTAACAGATGGAAAAATTCAATCGATTTAACGATTCTGAACAAAATAAGCAAAATGAAGACATAAACACCGGCCAGAACAGGTACATTCTCTTTATTCATTGGACTTTTTCGTAAATTATGAATTATTTGATTATTTTTTAAATGAGAAAAACCATACGAACGAACGAAAACACAAATTCAACGTCGGTGTCAAATATAACAATCGGTACCAAAAACCACCAGCAGAATCAGATCCAACGTCACTGTATTTTATAATGAGTAGGATAGGGAAGGGGTACATTGGTGTTTCAAACGAAATTTTGCATATACATGATATTTATACAAGTACGTGACACAACGTTGAAAATTTTGTTGGTCGATATCCAGAGGGGCTTTTCGACTGAGGGGAATGAGTACAGGCCAAATGGTTGAGTTAGTTTGATGCTGCGTTTACAAAGCGCGTGTGTGCATATATGCAATATGTGTATGTGTGTGAAAGAGAGAGAGAGTAATGCTCGGCTCACTCCGGGTTTTGGGGCATATGTAACAAGCCCGAACTACGAACTTTATGGCCTCGTACTCGTATATAAACGACGAATTCTGTCGATAAATCATATCTACCTACGACAGCTGTAAATAATACAGATAATTCAGTTTTATTAGTGTGATTGGGTATATAATATTTGTTCATTCCACGTATATTTTTTTTTCTTGCTTTGACAAGTTATATTGGAAGGTTTATTACTGTTTAGAACTCTGGAGTGAAATGGTGAAATGTGAGCCTATTTTTTCTATGGTTCATGAGTTGATTGGTTATTGCGGGATATCTGAAAAAATAATTGAGACAGCTAAATTTCTCGTGGGATATGTTTTTATAACTCTTTTTTTTCTTTCTCATCAAAATTTCATCCGTCTTTGAGATTTTTTTATAAAATTTTCAAAATTTTCAAACTAAGAGAGATAGCGTGAATTCACAATAATCTCTTTTTCAAGAAAATGTCGAGAGTTAAAAAAAATGTAAGATGAATGAGCATATCTCTATTAAATTTCGATAGATTCTTCCATAAAACCATCGCAACAGAGATCCTATCTATATGTCTATGCTTGGTCATAGGGTTTTGATCGATATATCAGAACGCATATGCTTTTCGCAGATTCTCAAATTGTTCAAAAAAAAGTTCTTTAGGGAAATTTTGATATTTCGCTCAATTTCAGAAATATTCTTGAAAAAACGGAATTAAAAAAAATGTAATAAAGTTTTGAGACGGATTGATCTCATTTTATCAGCAATTCTCTTTGATTTTTATACGAGTAAAAAATTAGGCTAATGAAAATCTATACAGGGGAGGGTGGGGCAAAATGGAGTCCGGGTTTAAATGAACCCCTGGGGTGGAATGGCCCTGATTTTTTCGGATTCGATTCTTCTATATTGATGAAAAATGGCAATTTTACCCTCATGAGAGGGTCAAATAATTATTTTCGAATTACTCGGATTTCAGCGTGCACAGAAGTATGTAAGCCCTCAATGAAATTTATAAAAGAATCTTTTCTGTGGTTCAGGAATTATCTACAAAAAATTCATCTGAATATTTCTCGTAAAACCATTGGCTTTCAAAAGGTTAACAAATGAATCTGCACTGAATTTTTTGATTCTTTCTCTTTTTTCATTTGCTATTTAATTAATTTTATTGAGTGCGAGGAGTTTTTAAGTATTAAAAAAAATACTCAGAATTCGACAGCATAAAATAAAAAAATTGAGCCATTTTTTCATTCTCTGTCGAAAAAAACGGAAAAAAATGAATAATCATTTTTTTTCAATAAGAATCATAAAACTTGAGAGAGACATGAATAATCGGAAATTCAAAAATAATGAGACATATTTATTCATCTCCCACGAATTAATCGATAATTTCTCAATCACAGGAATAAAAAAGTTAATAGCCTAATAATGTGATGTTATTCCAAGGAATTCTTTCATTAAGTAAAAAAAGAAATATTCATTATCCGCAAGAATTTAATAATGAAAAAAAAAAAGAGAAGAAGAAGAAGAAGAAGCGGAGGGAGGTTAAGGACGTTAAAATTGAATGAAATATTGGTATTTCAACAATTTCACATCTCATGTTGCTCTCACATCACGTACAACGAGCCTCACTGAGGTGAACTTATTGGAAAAAACGACTCCAGGGACAAACTTTTCAACTTAAATCGACACTAAATTAACGCCAAATCGGCTTTTAGAAGCAGGTGATTTGAAGTCACTGGCTCGTGCCCACCCTAAATTACCCGAATAACGAGACATTAGTTGGTACGGACACGTACCCTATCCGCGAGATACGGAGAGAGGGCTTTTCGCGTTTTCCCATTTTTTTTTTAACTCACCTCTTTTTCTTTTTTTCCACAAAAAGTCGTTTTCACCACGAAAACGAAATACCAGGAAATTTTGTGAGTGGCAAAGGGAAAGAGAAGAATGGAATGATATGGATCGAGTCTGCGGAATGGTTTTGGCCCGTTAACAAGAACAGGGAGAATCACACGGTGGTATGAATAGGAGGAGGGTTAACTGAAAACGAGCAGTCTCTTGTGCAGACATGAAATATTGGTGTCGATGAAAATTTTCCGCCAATCTCTATATACCTTCATATTCGGCTTGCACCTGTTAATAATGTGAGCATTATTAATCCTCTATATTTCAATGAATATTATAATAATTATTGCATTAGCACGTGATAATTGAATGAATTTTTCATTAAATAATCATTCAATTTTTATACTTTGCCATTGAATGTTGGCACTGATTCAAGCATGACTTATTGATATGAAATGAGAGCCAGAAATTCACGCGGCTATAGGGTGAGGGCGAGAGTAAAGGCAAAATTAATGTCAGATTGGAGGAACGTTGAGCATTGAAAGTTGGATAAACTTGGCACGCGAACGATTGCTTGATAATTAGGGCTGTTTTATGGGCTAATTTCCAAGTACCCTTTTTGGCCACTGTTTCAATGCAGTGAAAATCAAAATAATTGTGTATTCAAATTATTTGAATTATTCAAAAATTCATTCATAATTATTATTTTACGGCTAATTACATTCCATTAACCAGTGAATTTTCATTAATTTAGTGAACCTATAGATTTTCAGAATTCTTGAATTTTCGAATAATTTTTCAGATTTTTTATTGCTTTGTGAATTTTTTTTTTTTTCATGGAGAGATTGATGGATATTTGGGTAATGTTGGGTGAGTTATCACGAAAATTTGAATCGATCCATTCACGATTATCTGAAAATACGGTTGACTTGTCACAGACAAAAAGCCCATAGTGCGAACGCTAGTCGATTGAGTGCTTTGATTTGCTAACCAACAGAGTCATTGGCCAGAAGTGATTTCGAGGACATTGAACAAGTGAAATAGAAAGAGAGAGCAAGGGGAGAGATAGGAAGAGTTAAACTTGATAACGTAGAGTAAAATATTTTTTCTGCATGTCCTTCATGTGTTTTATCATGCATTCACACGATCAAGAACAATGGAACTTATCATTTCCCCTATTATTCAAGCGGCAAAAGAGAGCGAATACTCATCAGTGATAAAGCGACATATTGATGGGACTTGTGGTGGCTTTATGAATGGGAAAACTCGTTTTTTTTTTCCTTTCCCGAATAAATCCCGGGAAATGTTAATTCAACCGGGTTGGCTCGTATCAGTATTTGGAATTACACTGTGATACCGTAAATTTTCAGTTGCAAAATTAAAGTAAATTCATGTGTTCAACATTATGGTTACTGATGCGGATGTGTGTGTGTGAGAGAAGTAATTCCAGTATACGACGATGGAGTTATAATCAGACTGGGGAGCTTTTCTATTCACCGTCAGGTTCAGTGTATTATTAGAGGGTAGCAGGTGCTGGTGAGTACGTATTTCAGATTCTCTTATATAAATCCATTTGTGTTGAATAGGAAAATTGCGTGAACTACATAGGGCAATACAAGCGAGAGCACGCAATCTTTAAATGATGACTCTCTGCGGTTCCTTTTTGTCTGCCAGATGGCAGAAATCACCTTTTAAGTTCGATGAAGACACGTTTTGAAAATGATTTAATGGCATAAGAAAACAAATCACATCAATGAATGCACTATTTTTTCTATTTTGCATTCCCGGTTTAAATGGCGACTAAAGACGTTCCTGCGGAGTTCTATTCAATTCAATTTCGCTAATTTTATCACAATATAATGGCTCGTCACTAAAACAAAATTCAATAATTTTTTGAATGCAAAAGGAAATCCGCTGCGGAAAGGGCAAACAAGATAAGTCGATTTTTTTGTTTTGCAGTTTCGTATTCATATCTTGAAAACTTAGCGAGATAGGAGGATTATGCACGAATCCATCTATTTAATCTTTGCAATTCTTCACGAAAAAAGGACTGAGGTAGAAATGGCGGATCTCCACTCGCTTCCGAGATATTCAATTGAAAGTCATAACAAGGATAAAGCGATTTATTCGATTTTACATCTTTAATACTGAAATTAATGAAAATTCGATAGTAGAATGATAAAATAGGATAGATGTGAGAATCTCTCGGATAATGTTTTAACAGAACTTATCGACTTGTACTACTTCCACTTAAATCTGCCACATCAAATTATGTCATTTAAAATTAAACCTTGTTCATTCCTTTCCATCCAAGTTCATCCAATTTTCATTCAAATCCTCATTGGAAAATTCGGAAATAAATGATGCAGCTGTTATCCTTGAAATATACATCGGCAGGAATTTCTACGTGAGTGAAATCCTCAAAAATTAGCCAAGCGGATATTCAATCTTCTCGGATACCTGACAGTTAAGTTTTTTCATCCTCAATTCCTCCAATAAATGCAATTTTGGCATGCCTTCATTTATTATTTTGTAACTGAAAACCCATTTCAGAAAACGGAAAGATTATCAAATATTCATCACTCGGAAATTCATTTCACTCTATTCATTTTCTATTTGATGAATAAATTATTTAGTGTAACTGATAATAATTGATGACGGAAAATTGGAGTTGAAAATGTTCATTTTGTCTTTAATTCGAAATTAATTATTGAAACGAATAGTGGTATAGCTTTGAAGATTATAAATATTTAAGAATTTTTATGCTTTCATGTTGAATCCCCAGAGGATAATGCAAAAATAGAAGAAAAAATTCCTGTAAATGAATCTGTAAGGGCATGCTCTTGGAAATTGAACCAGGATTTTTTGAGGACGTTCTCCATAAAATAAAGAAATTCGTATATGCATCACTTATACGTGAAGAAAAATTGAATAGTCCTTGCGGCATGGAATTTATAAATATCAGTTACTTATATGTGCATTTTTAAAATACAAATCCTATCCCAAGCTGTAGGTCACTTGTTGAAAACCTGAGAATTATTTTTCTGTAAACAAAATTATAATAAGTCATATTCGATTTTTCATTTAAAAAAATGGCGAAAATGAGCTACTGCTGATGGTTTTCCGTTATCCTCTCTTCAATGAAATCGTTTTTATATTTCTGCATATCTGGAACGGGCGAAAGAGCGCACGACACCCCAACTATTTTTTATTGTACTCATAATAGTCTGCTTAAAAGAAATCTCCTGGAAATTTGAAGACCACTACTCTTTGAAAATGTGCTTAAGTAAAGGTCTCCAGAGAAAAATAAAAAAAAATTGTTCAAATGCTCCTGTATGTTTAATTATTGCCAATTTCTTCAATTTTTCTCAAAGGTCTTCACTCTGATAAAAAAAAAGACGCGATTCATTCTGCCGGATAGGCCCTTATTGTGCATGCTATGGAAATCTTTCAAAATATGAAGAACTTATCATCGATTTCGGATTGAAGTATCTTCTTTAAATACTGATCTGGAATTTTGCGTCACCAAAAGTCGCTGATTACGACATTTTCCCCAGTACATGTATATTATGAAAATACATTTTTTACATATACCTACGTGCATACATATCCCCTGTGGATAAGATAAAACCAGAAGTTTTTGTTTCGATAAAAAACTCTTGTTCAACAAAAAAAAAAAAAGAAAAAGAAGAAAAAAAGTTACTCTTTTTTTTTTCCTTTGAAATAGTGGAAAATCGTTGGAAAAGCGAGTAAAGTTTCAAACCTACCTGACCTGGTCACACAAAAGCCAGATAAAAATATACAACTGTACAATTGCTCGAGTCACAAGGGCAACTTTTCAATAAAGCTCTGTAGTTTGAATCCAGACTTTTCATTTCCTCTTTTTTGACCCTGGAATTCTTTGATACAGCTCTATTGGGGATTTTACGCTATTCCAACACGACCAATTGTTTTTCCTCTTTTTTTTTTTTTCAAAAAAACAATTCCCTTTATTCTGGCGAAATTCAAGTACAAATAAATGTTGGTATTAATTGCAAACGATCATTTGGAATTTCTATTGGGAACTCTTGATTAAATGAATGGAATTTCAAAAAAAATGATTAATATGGTTGAATTGAATTCCACGTCATTTTTCATCGATACATGTTAAAAATTCAATTGAAAAATTTATTCGAAGCTCACTCGAGATCATAATAGGAAACTTTTGGAAGCAATAAATGTTAAGCACGCAATAAACACAAGAATCCCTTGATATCGCATTGAAATAATATCAAATAATCGAATGTCATTGAAACTTTCATAATAAAATTGAAATTAATGCGATCCAAGAGAATGAAAAATTAATAATAATAGAAAAAAAGCAGAACTGTGTATTGTGTTATTTTCATATTTTTCCCAGCTTCTCTCTGGTTTCAGTGCTCAAATCTACGGTCACTGCTGCCCCCGAACCGATAAAAACCAAATCGTGAATAATATCATAGGAGAATTGGGGGATTTAATATTGCGGTGATGAAACTAGAGAAAGATAAAGACCAAACGGGAGAGGAGGGGGGGGAGGGTACAGCTACAGTAGTTTTGCGTGAATAACAACTGTGTTATTGCGCAGAGCCAACTGGTGTGGTTACGGATGATACTCCACTTGGTGAAACACCGGAAGTCGTTGAATTCGGTGGTGCATAAGGACTTCCACAAAGTTGATCCGCTATACGGCCACCCTCTCTTAATCCACTCAGAAATGCACCATGTACTGTTGCTGGATAGTTACGTATCGTGTGCTCTCCTGTAAATTACAATAAACATTTAACTAAACTCGCCTGAGTATCACAGTATCGATTTAAATGAAATAATATTTGTTTGATTTTGTTTGTACATTTACGGCAGAATGACAGAATATTGGTTTTATCAAAATGCAAAATCATTTTTTTTCACGTATGAATTTTCGAATTTCAATTGCATTCAAATTCAGATATTCATTTTGCTTTTCAATCGAAAATATCAAACAAAAATATTGAAAAACAAATAATGGAGTGATACTTTGTGGTGCCCACTGTAAATTACACATTCACAGTATATAGTGTTTCTCGTATGTATTGAATTTGAAAAAATATAACTCTGCTATGATTTCAAATCAGTAAATAAAAATTCGCTGCAAAAATTGAAATTCAGATAGCATTTATACAAAATTTATGAATACTTTGGAAAAAAAATAAAATATGAGAGTAGAATTCATTTATTTTTCCATCCGTTCAAATAAAACATACCAGCAAAGAAAACACGTGGCTGAGGTTGAGATGCACCAGTAGGCTGATTTGGTGGTGGTGGTGGTGCAACGGGTGCAGCAAGTAAATCGTAGTCACTACCAGAACTTCCTACAGCAACGAAACTGTAGGATCCACGTGCCCATGGATCTGCACGCCATCTTGTAACAACACTCTCGCGTGGTTGAGGCACGACTTGGTTACCAAATATTCCCTAGTGGAAAATACAACACGAATTTTCAGCAAAACATACATATACTTATACATATACAGTTGAGAGCTCGACTTTTCAAACCGCACTTGACTCTTAAGTTGTCTCCTGCATATTTTCGAATGCCTCTTTGTCAAGGAGGAAAGTGCAAGATGTATGTGGCATGAATAAGAGGTGAAGAAGAAAAAAAGGAAAAAAAAAGGAGTGTTAGGTACGGAAGTGAGGCAGGAAAATGGCAATAGGAAACATACAAAACAGATGGAGGATATGTTGGAATTGTGATAGTGTATTCATGCATAAAAATACATAGCTTACTTTCAGTACAGCAATACAACGGCCAACAATAACGTCGTCACTGACATTTTCCATAACGCAAGCAGCCTCACCAGCCACAAGTGCTAGTAGCACTGGTGCCTTGCACAAATTCCAGAAGAGAAACAATTCACCGCGTGATGCCGTTGTACTACCAACATGACCAAATAAATTAGCTGTTGGATCCCAGAATACTCTCTCGAAGCAGAGTACAACCTGTAACAATTAGAAAGCTCGATTCAATGAAAAAGAACGGGGTCAGGGAGTTCACTGAAAGCGATTTGCTGATAGAAATCATTGAGAGGAATCGATTTTTTTATATCGTAAGACATCTTCAAAAAATTGTGGGTTTTTTTTGCTGGAAGTTGAATGGAGCCAATGAACTCTGTGCTCTAGTTATCGATTGCGTGTTAACATCAGCAACAAATTGGAGCTGAAGAGATTTTTCTCAGCACAGAGAAAACTTGTCGTATGTACACGTCACAAGAATACCATTGTTGAGTTCATTTTTGTTATCATGACAATTGATTCTAGTACATAGTGCTAAATGTTTAGTAGATGTCACCAAGTCCTTGTGCGAGAATTTTAATACATAAGAACAGCGATGGCAAATGTTACTACGAGTATATTAATTGAGTTGAGATTTGAATATTTTCAGCATCTTGAAGATACTAGATTTTTCATTGCTAAAATAACCCAGTTCGTTTATTGTTACTTTCGTGACTCTATGCACTATAAAAGTTTTTATAATTGACGAATGATCAAACTAATACTTTCACTATGTAATAATTGTCATCACTAAATGGTGATCATCTTCTTCTATTGCAATAGATTCATATGGTTTCATTCGCTACTTGACAGGATGGTACTAACTTTTCTTATCTAAAGTGAGCATCACCAAATCTAAATGATCAAGATCTTCTTAAACTATAATATTTATTATTATCAAAATTACATTTTTCTCTCTTCCTCTCTGTATTCACTGTGAAAATCAGCTCTAATACATCAAGACGATGCCACCAATTATTCCAATTTCAGGCAAATGATCCCGCAGACACTGA
This sequence comes from Aleiodes alternator, assembly GCA_963921955.1. Lineage (NCBI taxonomy): Eukaryota > Metazoa > Arthropoda > Insecta > Hymenoptera > Braconidae > Aleiodes > Aleiodes alternator. The sequence continues at coordinate 5,763,475 of OY998109.1, read as the reverse complement.
ATTTTCGAATGATTCCATCAGAAATTGCTAGAAGTTAATTCCCCATAGATTTCTACCACTGTATCCACAATCATCCACAATTCTCTCTCATCTGCATGTCCCTTACCTATATACAATTCACAAAAGGGTTTACCTTGTTGAGGTTTCCGAAACCAAGTCGTTGAATCGCTTGGGATTTCCAATCCGGCAATGGTGGATTGAATGCAACTGCTGAGGGTGGAGTTGATGCTTTCAATACACCCAGTGGTAGAGTAACTAGTACAGCATCTGCCTTATATACAGTTGGATTTGTATGTGGATTTCGCGATGGTGCTGCCCAAACTTCTACACCATTTAAACCGTATCTCACTGCACGAACTGCTGTATTCAATCGTATATCCAGACCCTCTGAGAGTGCAACTGGGACACATGAGTAACCATTCCGTACTGCAACAGTAAATTCAATGAAGAAAAAAAGCATTAATTGAATCCTTTATACTCAAGTGAAAGGACTGAGTAATAACAATAATAAAGACTTAACGAAGATGTGACGAGGAGAATAACGTTCTCAATAAATTATCCAAATCCTTATTATAATGTCCTTTTCGATGACGCAACTTTTGGTTTCAAATAAAATCAAATTAAACAATAATAAAAATAAAAATCATTGATAAAAAAAAAAGTGAACATTTGAATTCCATAACCATTGGCGGTAAGTTCTAATAATGATGCGCATGCATCTCTGTCTAGATTGGTTAATTATGTTGATGGTACGAGCCGCGTGGCTACCAAGCGAATCCTGTGGCGTTGGCCCATTTCGTTAATTAAAATTTATGCTACCAATCTGTTAGCCAAGGCGAAAAGCGTCGTAATTTAAATTAGCACTTTCGTTCATCGATCCTTCTATTATTTCCTGAGTACTCAGTACTCAATCCTTTACCTCATTTTCACCAAACAAAACAGAGAAATTAACAGAAATACATAGAATTGTTGAGAATAATATGGACAAATAAAACCTGAAAGTCTCAAGTTCTTCCAGTTTTTTCAAATGAAAAATCAACGTCACTATATAATGATATAAATAGGCACATATCATCTTATGTATAACATCACGTTGTATGGTTAGTATTCACTTCATCGTCATGCATCTTGTATACTTTCTCTCTCGTTGAATTTCTACATCCTAGAGTTCGTGCATTTGCACGCGATCTACCATGCCTATTTTTTTTCTTATAGTTATATTCTCTCTCAAGTTTTTTATTCTTAAATGCACGCGAGCACAAAACACTCGAGAGTGTTACAAGAGAAGAAACTTTACTAAATGTGCCAATCTCATTTCTTCATTTTTTTTTTCCTCCTCAATTTTTTTTCCCCCCTTGGTTCTTTTGATTCGCTGCTGTTCACGGAAGTGATTCCCGCCTCGTTGAATTTTTCACACCCCTAACACTGACAAAAGGGTCGAGTGGAAGGGGGGCAAAGTGAAGAGAAGAGCATGAAACACATTGGGCCGCCCCCTTGTGTGCTTGTTCACAGCCCATGACATCTCCCCCCCTCCTCCCTATCTCTCCCCATCATTTTCGTTTACACCCATAGTTTCCGCATTGCCCACGTAACCTTTAACCGCCATACTGAACCAATTAAAACAACGTTAACAATGCGTTTCGCATTTACGCGTTTCCAGCACTTGATTTCCGCCATAGTTCCCTTTTTTAATTGATTTTTTTTTTTAATTTTTTAGAGTCGCGTATGTTTTTTTTCTTCAAACCTCAATGGTTTGTGTTTTTGCATTCACCAAGGACAAATGATATTTCAGTTGTATCCAGCAAGCGCTACTGGAAAATATCCAATTTTTTTTTATTTCAAAAAAAGAATGAAAAATTAATGAGAAAATTTAATGGTCTCTGATGAGGAATCAGTTATTTTTTAGAATCACTAGTGGTACACTAATTATCGGGGACAATTAACGAAAAAATGGATAAAAAGCAACCGATATTTCGGAAATTACGGTGAAATAAAGAGCAGTAAAAATAATTAAATGAATTGTTTCAATAGCCCTCAACAAATAATTATTTCCAACAATCAATTTTTTCAAAAAAAACCATCCAATTCATCATTTGCTTCATTAGTTCCAAATAGATATTTTTCTTCCAACAATCAAAAAACGTGTTGATTCTCATGATTTCAAAAAATTCAATCAATTTTTAATAACTCGAGAAGAATATTCATTAAAGACTATTGAAACAATTTATATCATATTTGTTACTGTCATTTTTTTCAAGTGTAAATTCATTTTAGACGAATATCAGTATAAAATGATTACTATTTCACTACACAGAAGAAAGAAGACATTCTCCACTTTGCAACTTTTATAAATGTATTACAATTTAAATTCTCTATACATAAATAAAACTGGAATGTCGTGAATTCAGAGAATGCAGTAATACCAAGAGGAATGAGACGAAGAGAAGGATAGGAAGAAGTACGAGAATTCATTCTTGTTATCAACTTCAGATACTTCTTGAATAAGTATAACACACAACGTGAAGAACCATACTATCCATTTCACTCTGCCTTTCTTTCCGGACAATTTTCACCCTTCTCTCTACACTTCATACACAATCCTCTATCTTTCTCTCTCTCTCTCTCTTGTATTATATCAGCCTATTCACCCTTCCGGCCGTGTCTTCTGTTTGATCTTAGCTCCTCTCGCCCAGTATATTTTGACGCTGAGTCGAACAATTTGTATGCCACGGTGGTTTTCAATTTACATTTAAATTGGTTGCTTATGGCGTTTCTGTCGCTCGACGGGAGTCGAACTCGGAGTTTGTGCTGCGCACTTTTATCCATCCCAAACGTTGTGATAGTAGAGAACAGTCAAATACCGTAACATCTCGGCCAGTTCTCTGTATTGTTTATCCACTGAGAAATAAGAGAGAGAGAGGGAGAGAAGTGGATCACAAAATGGTACAAACGTAAAATTTTTACACTGGGAAAAGTTCGATCAGACATTTTGTTTTTTTTTTACTTCTGTATTTTTTTTTCTTTCATTTTTCGTTCAAAGTGAGTTCTTTTACAATTGCCTCATCCTCTGCATTCAATGAATTCTCTCTGTCTCTCTACTGTGTACTTCTCTTTCTCACAAAAGACCACTTCAATCGAAAAAAGAAATACCAATGATCCGAAAATGTTTTCTCGTAATTAAAGCCTGTGAATTAAAAAAGAAAAAAATTTAATTCACCCACGAGTATGTGAACAAAAGAATTTTCTCGTTTAAACTAAAACGAAGGAAAATTTTAATTTCACGTAAACTTTAATCACTCCATTTAAATTGTAATTCTAATTGCAACATATTTGCATGTATATATATTCCAGTGAATTCATGCACTTAATTTAATGGAGAGTGTGAGGGAGAGAGAGAGAGAGAAGAAAAAAAAAGAATTATTTTGCATATTCATAAATAAAAAAACTTATCAATGTAATTTTGGAGTTTGATAACAGGGTTTAAATAACATTACAAGTAAACCGAGCGTAATTCATGGTGATAGTGTATGGTAAATTTCGTCAAGCTACCCTATTGTAATACAATACCACCGTATACCAAAAGCCTAATTAGCATTCATCACTTCCTCGATATAACTATCCTGAAACCATGAACAAACCCGAAACGATCCCACTAGTCCTCCATCCTCCCCTCTATCTCCTTCATTGTCAAACCATGTGATGACATTAAGCCCTCTATCATGAAGTCAAATGGAAAATTGCGCAAACATTCTCAAATAAATACAAACACATTCAGCTGTTTGTGTTTGTGAAAAAAGTAGTTCACAAACTCGACACTGTGTATCAATTACATTTAATTCAGTCTTATTTCTCCAGCTATTCCGCAAAAGGGTAAATTCAAATTGGCAAAAGGGTAAGAGAAAAAAAAAATTGCGCGAAACCATTTAATGACTCTTGGATTTTCTCCCGTGAGCTCTTTAGCAAATTCATTACTACTTGGTACGTTAAAGACTTTATATATAGATATATATTTTATATAAAAGCAACTCCCTTGGTGCGCACGTACATTTGTGAGTAACGAAAAAGCCGTGTATTTTCACGAATAGAGTATTAGATATCCGGAGAGTTAAGACCGATCCACCGGATAGATTAAATGTAAGATAATGGCGGCTGTGAAAAAAGCCGACTAATGTCCTTGAAACAAAATTCAAATGTATGTATGGGCACATGAATTCATGATAGTGTAAGTTGTAGGAGAAGAACGGGGCAAAATGGTTCTTTAGGTTGAAACGACTCAGGAATTTTTTCAGGGTGAAAAATCTGATGGAAAAATCTGCAAAAAAAATCCAGAAAATCCCTAAGGATGTCTACATTGTTGAGGATTTTTTTCAATTTTTTATGTGGAACACTCAAAAAAAAAAATCCAAATAAATTTACCCCACCAATCGCATTGATTCCACACGATTGTGAATCAACAGAGAAGAAAAAAAGTTGAATGCGTTGAAATATTTTGATTGGAAAAAAAAACAAGAGAAAAAAAGTCTGCGGGAATGATACAACTCTCGAGGAATATTCAAATACACGATTTTCGTACCGTGGTAAATCGTTTAGTCGCACGGGATTTTAAAAAAATAGCAGGAGAGAGAAGCAGGAGAAAATACACAAGAAATGCATTTGCGCTCGTTGTGCCCACCAATGGCAGAATATATATTCCACCATCATGGGGCTCGAGTGAAGTTGGTTTATACGTTTTAAGGATAGAGAAAAGGGGAAAAAGGATTCAGTGAGAGGAAGCCCAAAGGCGAACATTATAGTACAACTATAAAGTTTCTTCTTCAGCTATAAGAAGTGCCTCGTTTGGGGTCTCTCACCGAGTATATACATAATCCTTTGGGGAAAAATAAAAAAGAACAAAGAAGGAAAAACAAAAAAAAAAGGGATATAAAGAGGAAAGGGAGGAACCTGACTATCGAACCACCCCATCTGCCCCCACTACTTTGTGTGTTTCACGTAATATATAGGCCGTATCTCAAGCTCGCAAATTGCCATTTTAAACACAACAGGACAGAAAAAGAGAGAGAGACTGTTTGTCCTCTTTCAATTTACACCATTCGTTGTTTTTTTAAAAACATTCTCCCGCGTCCAATTTCAACTCGCGACTCATCCAACGGCTCTACTTTTCTTTCGCATTTCAGAGAGAAAGAGAGAGACAGACTGTCAACTCGCATTTCTTTCATAAAATATGAGCCATTGAAATTTTTAGGGAATTTTTAAAAATTCTTTGAATACCAAATTCTCAGAATTTTTCACAGTGAAAATTCGCCCATTCTTTCCCAAATAAATTCTGAATTTTTTTCACTCAGGAATGACGATATTCGCAGGACTATTGAACGTTGATATTGAGGCTCCAATCGATTCTGATTGTCGAGTTTGGTAAAAGGGGAAGAGTGGGACGAAATTGGAGGGGAAACAGAGAACCCGAAATAATGAAAGAAATAAGGTATTGCAGAGGGCGAAAGGGGGGGGGGGGGGGTGGGAAGAGGTGGATAGAAAAAAGAGACGATATATTACGACTGTAATTACAAACGGAATTATTGCACTGCGACATCCAATGGCTACCAAGGATACTTGGCGGTCCAACGTGGCCCACGTCCATGACCAATGAAACGAATGAACCAGAGGGGGTTGCTTGTTGTGTTCTCTAAAGAAACTAGCGAGGTAGTATTCAACGTTGAAGCTTGGACACAAAGGCCTTGTGTACATTTTCAGTGTTTATATGTATTTTTTTTTGTTTTCTACCTTCGTCATTCTTTAACATTTTATTTTGTTTTTATTCATTCTCTTTACTTCTTTCACTTTCGTATTTCACATACGCCCATTATTTTAAAAGCGTTGATTCTAGACTCAACCCACGCAGAGACTCTGCAAACGCTTTTTTTTTCTCCAGCTTCTTCCGAAAAAAAAGCAAAGTTTTGTTTTCTCTACATATTTCATTTGCTTTCTTTTTTTCCTTCATTCTCTACTTCACACAGCCTTCTCTACTTCTTTGGGCTGTTTCATATTTTGTATTCGTTTTGTCTGTGCTCATATGTACGACCCACGTTTATCCATAAACCTCAGAAATCACATTGTGTCAAAATGTAAACGATTTACGTCGTTTTCATACCAAACGAACTCTCAATTTAACTCTCTTCCCATAACAGTATAATTCTCATGTATTTACTCTTTTCTTTTCTGTTCTCTGTCTTGTTATCTTGGATGATACAAGTTATTATACACATTGTAATTTATACAAGAAAACCGATCATTGAATAGATTTCAAGGCAAAGATAACAACGCAAGATTCTTATTATCAAATTTAATAATCCAATGTGGCGGGAAAAAAAAATGAAAAAAAGTTGATATAACGGGTGTAAATGCGACGGAAATTACATCGATAATCATAAAAATAAAGTTTTATACAGTTTGTAACATTTGTGGGGAAATTGTCAGTTGATAGTTAAAAGAAAAAAAAATGATGTTACCAAAGTTAGAAGAAATTGTGAAAAAAAAAAGATATTGGCTGATAGACGTTGGAACTGTACTTCGAGTCTTTGAGTTGAACGATGTGGTAAAGTGCTGACACGGTCACCCTGTAGGTTTTCCAATGAGGAGGTCTTCACATTGGAGTCTCAATGGTGGGTCGTTATGGTCGGAATTGGAAGGGAAGAGAAGAAAAAAAAGAGAAAAAAATATATAGATATATGTGTATATACTTGCAGCGTCAATGACTGCTGTTAACTCTTGGCATACGAGGAAAAATTCTCACCAATTTGAAGACCTATTTGGATAAGTATTGGGTTTTTTTGAATTGTATAGTGCGGAAAAATTCTCATGTATATTGAAAGCAAAAATCGGATGTTATGTATTTGTTGCACTCAACGAGTGCTTGACTATATTATTTCAATTTATTATTAATTATTAATTTCAGGTGGTCATGACATTTGGAGCAAAAGCGTTTGTGACGTCACTAGTTATTTAAAAATTCAGGAGCGAAGAGGTAAAACAGGAGAAGCCTTTTTTTGAATTTGTTTTTTAGAGAATAGCTCGATAACAGAACGAGATAGTGCGATTTCAACCCAGTTTTTTTGTAGAGAATGTGAAGAGCTACAGAAAAGGATTAAGGCGATCCGGATTAAGAAGATTCAGTTTTCCTAGATATTCAGCAAAAACATATAAGAAAGGAAGTAACTCTTGCTGTTCCGCTTTCTCACTGACGAATTGATACGAAAGAAGGAAAAAAATTGTCGGATGTGGAATAATTTCATCATCATCACCCAATATTATAATTTGTGAGGTAAAACACTAACTAATTTCAATCAATGATATTGACAGAAATTTTCTAATCCATTTGAAGAAATGATTTTAGCAATTTAATGGGTGATTTGATAATTAATTTGCAGATGAATAACAGTTTGTATCCTGAAGAGGGTCTCACACAAAATTCAAAACGTCAATATTATTATTATTTCCGAGCTGTATTGGAGCTCAGTTGAATACAGGTTCAAAAAAAGTAAACCTTTCGGTAATCGGACTATAATTTTCTATCAACTCAGCTGAAACCTAGAGGACCACCGTCCAACAAATGAATTGAATCATAGGTCATCGATCTATCAATAAAAAATCTCTCGAATTTCAATTCATTAATTAATTATAAATAAAATACCTTCAGAAGGAAAAAACATCACAAAATCCAAAAATTCTCCTATTCAGCTCAACGATAAATGAGTGTAATCTGCCATTTTCATTGTTTCACGTAGAAAAATAAAATTCGCCATTGAAGCACATTTCAGCATCCATTATCACAGAGCAATGTGGTTGAAAAATTCATTCGTAATAAATCGTTAAAATTACGTCATGAAATAATGCAATAAAAATCAAATGAAAATTGTAATTCAATGAATCGAAGAGAGAAGAAAAATAGAAAAGATATATTGAGGAACTAACCGTATTGAGCAGTAAAGTTTTCAATTGCTCGAACGTATTTATCACGAATGGTCGAATAAAATCGTTCCTGACTTGGGTGTCTAGACGTGACACGGCTGTTCGTCTCACGTTCGGGGTTGATCGCTGTGTGATATAAAGAGAAATGCTCACACAGAGGGGGGTATAGGACACACCGAGGCAGAAGAACCAACTCGTTGGGGTATATTTTTCTTTTTTTATTTCTTTTATTTATTTATTTCTCATGCCCAGAAGGCTTGCTTCTCTTTTAACTCGTTCTACTTGGTCTCATCGTATTCGTCCGCAGCATCTATCTCTCTATCTCTCTCGCTCTCTCGTTCTGTCTGTGAGCAACTGAAAGAACCAGTGACGAGGAAATTCAATTTGTTAAGAGACACTGCGTCAGAGACAAAGTTTACCAGAGAAGAAGAGGAAGAAGAGACGAAGGGAATACGAGAGGCATGTCGAAGGACCATACTACCGTGAAATGTTATCATCCTCATGGCACTTTTCATTCCTCCACGTCTTTCTCATTCACTCACGTCCAGTTCAGCATCCGACTCACGAATCCGACCCCATTCCAAAACTTTCTCTCAGTACTATGAGCTTGTGAGCAATAGTACACGAGAAGATGTGCATGAAGTAAATGCACTTTTGGATAAAAGGGAAATGGAAAAAGGAGAATTCTGTGGGTACTGTGGAATTATGCCTGCTGGTCTGAGAGCCTAACTCGTAACGTCCTCCCTGAAACTCCATTTCACGGACAATTATACAATTGCCCTGGGGCAAGATGGATAACTGTACCAATGATGCCGGCATTAGACTGAATAAGAGTTGCACGAAACAAAAGAGAGATGATAAATTCTATTAGTTCAGAATTATATTATTATGTGCTTTTGATATGGAATTCATTGATATCACAATGCGTTTGTGTAAGTCCTCATCTCTTATTGAAAAAGACTGAAAAAGTATGGACTTCTTGATTCGAAATATAAGGGTTTGCCCAGAAATCGTTGGAGACAGGTATCAATAACGATTACGACTCGTGTTTTTCTGAAAAATTGCTAAAAAAGAAATGATTTTTGGCGAAATAGTAACGAAAACCAACATTTTCTACGGAAAAAAATGAAATACTGCATGAGTTGTTAGTAAGGGCCTGTTTCATTCGAGCTAACTGTCGATTAGGTAATTTTCAAGCAAAATTAAAGCCAGATTAACTTGATTCGAGATTATCTCAATTCGAAGGAGGGGAGATATATGAATGAAGTAGGAATGAAATGGCACTTTATTCTCCTTGACAAATGAGTACCCATCGGGTAAAAAGAAAATAAATACAATTTTTTTCGACATTTTTTTTTATTTAATCGATTAGACTGTTTTTCCTTGGGAGTCACTGCAGTCACTTACTCTATCTACATCACTTCCATATTTTTCCACACCACCAAATTGAGATAATCTAGCATTGAGTTAATTTCTGACTTTAGCTCAATTTTTTTTTTCAATTTCGATGAGCTAACGGACAATTTGCTCGGATGAAACAGGCTCCAAGAGATATACAATTCTCCCAATGCAACAGTGGAGGTGAGTTTCTCCTCTTTCTTAACATTCGCGATACGTCTTTTGAATGGGGAAAATTTTTTCTTACAAATTGCAATTTTTCTAGGAAAGAGCAATGCATCATGAAAAAAATGTTAAAACTGAAAAATGAAAATGTAAAAAAAAGATAAAAATTGTCTTTCAATAAGAACCCCGACCAAAAGATTGGGATGAAAACACTGAAAGACCGAAAAAGTAAATTTACAAAGGTTGGAATAAATAATTAGAATGAAAAACCGTAATGAAAATGAAAAATTATATTTAATTTAAAAAAATGAAATTGTGGTACGTCCTTATTTCTCCATAAATATACTCTAGACTTCCCCCGACTCCATTTTTTCTATCAAATATAATTTTTATTTATCATTTTGGTTTTTTATTTCAACATTTTTTAAATTTACTTTTTTCTTCTATTTTAATATTCTCATTTCAATCTTTTTTTCTAACACATATTTGATAAATTTCAATTATCATCTGCTTCATTAATATCTACCTTTCACTCCAACTAAACTTTGATTAACATAGTCTAAGCATTTCACTGGGTTAATAATTCAACACCCGCATTAGATAATATAACCAAGTGTTGCAACATTAATTTATATAAATTATTACCACAAAATGTGTTACCCCGTGTATTGCCATTGAATGTTTTCACTATGCATGTTTATTACGTTAATTCTCAGGTTATTTGACGCGTGTGATGTGTAATGATTGTTTATAATTGGAGGGAAGGCGAGAACAACGTGGTCGTGGATAATTGAACGGCAAGAGAGTTAGAAAGGGAATATCATTGCACATGGGAATAGACGATAGTGAATATATAAAAAAAAAAAAAAAAGAGGAGAAAGAGGGTAAATAGAGAAGAATGGAGAGAAGTAGAACAAAACTGGTGAAATGTAGACGAGGGAAATGAGTCGGAAAATACATTAGTGAGTGAAAAAACAGGGAGGAATATGGAATGACAACGGCAGAAGTACAATTGCGTCCAAGAGGGGATTATATAGGTATGCAATTTCCTGTCACGACGGGTGTATGTGTATGGTGGTGAAACTCGTTGGGTTTTTGTCCATGACAGTGCAATTCTCGAAGCCTAGTCGATCTTCACGTGGTTAGAGAAGAGGAGGCAGAGAGAGAAAGAGAGAGTCGGTCTTTATTTCGTTTCGAGAGGAGTCTGCATTTTTTTTACTCTGAGTAAAGAATAAAGGAAAATTTCATGATAGAGAGACGAGAAAAATGGACACTGCCATGAGTACTTAACTGTATTTACCTTTTTTTTTTCCTTCTCATGAATGAGAATATGTAGCGAGTTTATGAGTTGCATTAATACCGTAAATGTTCTACTGGCAACGAGAAAAAGAGGAAAAAGAGAGATAAAAAAAAAAGAACGGGGGAAAATTGGAGAATTTACAGTGGTTTAAATGATCGACAGTGATAATAGTCAGGAAATAGCCAGGCTCGTAAATTCGTTATAATTAAATAAACACACGGTTGATGTATATAGCAGCTCGTTGTCCACAGGATTATGTGGAAAATACAGAGAGTGTGAAATTGAGGCAACAGTAACATCTACAACGGTGTATTGCCGATGTTTTGATTGGTGGGTATTATACAACTGGTTATACTGCAAAAAGAATGAGATAGAGATAGAGAGAAAGGGGCAGAGATAGCTTGGACAATAAAGTAAGAAGAAAAGAAAGAAGCAAGGCAAAATGAAAACTAGTGGGTCCATAAAAACAAGAATGTTAGTTGCCTCTCGCGCTGGCGGCACACGGACACATACACAACGAAAAAAAAAAAAAAAAACATTTTACAATATTCTCTTTTTTAATCTTTCTTTTTCGCCATAACCTCTGGGCCCTTCTTCCTTCATTCTCTCTCTTGCATTTTCACCTTCTCCATTTCCATCGATGACGCACTGGACAGCTGTATATTACACTTTCAGTCCTAGTTAATATTGATTTAAGACGCCCATAAGCAAATAAGTTTTGGCATGGTCAAATAAAGGAGAGGAGGAGAGGGGGGAAAGAAATTAAATGGAAAGAATAATAAAAGGCACGTGAGTCTCGAACTACGGGGAATTCATCTTGATGTTTAAAACACTACGAGACCATTATTGTTAAACGAAAATACGTGGGATAATCGATATTTGTTGGATGAGATACGAACGAAAGGAGATATACCAAGTGCATATCTTTTTTTTTTTTTTTTCTCATCTCATTTTGCCTCTTTGGCTTTTGAAGAAGTGCAACGATCCTCTTATACACTAGAAAAACGATGATGCCTTTCAAGTACATTTGAGTGTGAGAGATTTAGTGGTCTTTCACAGCGGTTGGTTTATTCTCATTCTCCATATAACCTCACCCATTCGCTCCTTTATCCTTCAGGTGAATGGAAAAAATGTATCTCCGATTAGTCAAAATTTTATGATCGAAAAAAAGAAAAGAAGAATGTCTTGACAGTAATATAGAATCCATTGACAGTAACGACATTTATGGGATAAGCAAAGAAGGGGGGGGGGGGGGGAGGGGGCTGTTTGCATTTTGTCGAACGTAAATATGTGTGGGGCTATATTCTATAGCCGACGAGAGAGGCGAAATTGTGAGGAGGAGGGAGATATTTGTTTTCATGAAATTATGAGATGTCGAGCTTTTTGTGGTGGAGGGAAAATATTTGTTTGAGGCAAGTTTATATTGGTAATATAACATGGTGGAGGAGAAAAGGGGCCTTTGCCAGTTTGAAAATACTGGGAGGTCTCCATTCTCATGCAGTAACTATTCAATTTTACTGAACTACAGGATTTTTTTATTGATGATTAACTTGTTAACATTTCACACCTCTTTGACGCATTTGTGATTGGATAATTGGAATGCTGATGGTGTGATTTTTTTTCTCTGTATTCAAGATTATCACTCGTTACTCAATGCATCGAGTGAATTCTTTGATGAACGAGTTTAATGAGAAGTTTATTTTCGAATAATTTTCCTAAGTGAAGGTAATATATGGTAATTATCGTAAAATGACTCTCAAAATGTTCAATTTTCAGGAAAATCTAATTGTGTAAACGGGATAGTGTTGCATGCCTCTCCCAGCTGGAATCAATTTTTCCTCTCAATTTCCTATACACCGTTCTCAAATTACGAAAATATGATTCGCTTTCAATCAATTTTCATCAACCTCAATTCAATTAATTAGTGAAGTGGTGAAGCATCCTTTCTAAAAAAACATATTGCGAGATTTGGTCGTACCGCAATAATCGATATCGAATACATCGAAGTCCTGTCACACCTGAATTTCATTGGTTGATCGGAATTTTGTGAATTACGCGGGATATTCAAAAGGATATTGTATGTCTGTTAGAAAAAACTGTTCTGCATGCGTTTCGAATAATAAGCAAATCGATTTCGTACGTAATATGTTACATTTCTCCTCATTAACAGAAACAATTGTTTATGATTCAAAAAGACTTCTTTCTTCATTTCGAAAAATGATGAGTCATCATTGATGACAAATGGGAACATGTATGACTATTGACTTGGTTAGTCACAATTTTGTAACATGCACATCATGATCTTGGAAATGAAAAATTCGCATGTAGTGACTGATATCGGAAAATGTTCCAAAAATCCAGCAACTTTACAATAACTGCGATTTATCAATGTAACCTCCTTCTCATAAGCATGTCGCGTTCTCGAAATCCAAATGTACTCGATTAGAGCGATATGAAATTTGTTAATTTTTAATTGTGAAATTCTCAATAATTAATGATTCTTCAATTTTTTCCTCCAATCTTGAAAAAAAATTGTAGAATGCATTGCAGTAAAAATCATTAAAAATTTAATGTGCAAGTTCTCCATTACCTCATTCCCACTAAACTGCATCATCATTCTAAAAATGTCTCCTTGCCCCTCATTTCCCCTACGAATCCATTCGAACGACTGACCTCATCCCTCTTTTTCCCATTATAATCACACGCATAGAGCCCCGCCTGTAATTAAACTTGATAGGAATCAGCCAGTTGGGGCAAAATAATTCACGATAAGTCGAGAGAGTGTGAGGGACTCTTTGTAAATAGATCCCTCGTGGTACAAGGGGGTGTATACAGGAAAACCTGACGGCTTTTGCACTGTAAGCACGGCATGGAGGGATGAAGAGTAGAGGAGAAAAGAGAGAAGAGAAGATACTAAATCCTAACATCAATCTATCCACGAGTGGAGGTCAACTAAATTAATCTCAGGGTAATACCTGGGCTCGTAATCCATGCAAGGGCAAAAAGAGAAGGGGGGGGGGGGAGAAAGAGAGAGGGCTTCGCGTGATTTTACTCGGTATGAGGAGTAAGCACTTGTGCGGTAAGAAATTCGAAGCGTCTCGTTGACACACATATACACATACACAAACGCAAATCACTGTGTACCAAGGATAAATGGACTCTTGAAGGACGTATCGATGAAATACCAAAGAGTGTAACGAAGGTATTTGTTTGTACCTCGGGCAATAACGTTTTTTTACACTCTAGTAACATGACTATAATTAACTATGAGAGAGTTTAAATGAGGGGGAAGAGAGGAAAGGGTGGTAATGCGATTAAATTGATTAATCAAAAGGCCATTAAAATTGTACTGGGGTTCCTCCCTGTACTCATTCCAATTACTCGGTTGTAATATATTTGATGACAATATAATTGTACCTTTTAGAGAATTTTCATCATCCGTACATTTTGTCAATTAAAATTAATGAAAATTTACATTCATAAATTGAAGTTAGAGTGAAGCAGTGAAATGAATAATTTTTCTTGTTCAAATCTTCCACGATTCTCGGACATTTAACTGTGAGAGGAAGATTTGAGTGGACTTATTAAATTGTGTCTAATTCTTGGAGTAAGTAAAACAATAGAAGTCGGTCATTCTATGTTCAGCTTTTAATAATATGGAGTATATTTTTCAACAAATTTTAGTTGGTCTTTTCTATGCACGGAAAAAAGAATATTTTGACTTTTTTACACAGAGAAAAATGTTTTCTTAATTTAAGAATGTGCAGTCACTTAATTTAAGAATGTGCACACAGAAAACACTGAGCGTAGAACACGCACAGAAGTGCGTAATCTCTGCACATGTGTGCGTACTTCACGTTCTCACAATCGAACGTGATTTACGCACACTCGGTGCGTGATGTACCCACTCTATGTGTGTGATGTACGCACACGAGTGCGTGATGTACGCACTTTATGTGTGTGATGTACGCACTTTATGTGTGTGATGTACGCACACTTGTGCGTGATCTACGCACCCTTGTGCGTGATCTACGCACACTTGTGCGTGATCTACGCACACTTGTGCGTGGTCTACGCACACTTGTGCGTGATCTACGCACACTCGTGCGTGATCTACGCACACGTGTGCGTGATATCTACACACGATAAATAAGCGAAATAGACGTGAATATGGGATCAAGAAGGAGTTTTTCCAGTTTTTCGTGATTATCTCGGTGAATAAGTGAGATAGAGCGAAATAGGCATCAATGTTGAGTCAGGGGAGAGTTTTCTCAGTTTTTCGCTAACATCTCGGTGAATACTTATTATCTTAGTGAGATAGAGCGAAATGCACATTAATATGGGATCACCGGGGAGTTTCTTTAGTTTTTCGTTATCATCTCGGTAAATAAGCGAGATAGAGCGAAATGGACGTTAATATGAGATAATCGGGGAGTTTCTCCAGATTTTTTGAATTATCTCGGTGAATAAACAAGTTAGAGCGGAATGGACGTTAATATGGCATCAAGAGGGAGCTTTTCCAGCTCTTCGTGATTATCTCGGAGAATAAGCGAGATAGAGCGAAATGGACGTTAATACGGGAACAGAAGGGAGTTTCTTCAGCTTATTACGATTATCTCGGTGAATAAGCGAGATAGAGCGAAATGGACGTTGATTCTGGAGAAGGAGGGAGTTTTTCCAATTTTTCGTGATTATCTCGATGAATAAGCGAGATGCGGCGAAATGGACGATAATATGAGATGACCAGAGAGTTTTTCCAGTTTTTCGTGATTATCCTGGCCAATAAGCGAGATAGAGCGGAATGGACATTAATATGGGATCACCGGGGAGTTTTGCCAGTTTTTCGTGATTATCTCGGTGAATAAGTGAGATGTAGCGAAATAGACGTTAAAATGGGATCAGGAGATAGTCTCCTCAACTCTCACAATCATCTCTGTAATCAAGCGAGAGAAAGTGTAATGGACGTTAATTTAGTATCACGAGGGAGTTTTTTCAGTTTCTCGCCACTATATCGGTAAATAAAGGAGATAAAGCGAAGTACACATATGGAATTATGAGGAAGTTTTCAGATGAAAAAATATCCTCTTGATCCCAAATTAACGTCCACTCCACTCTATCTCGCTTATTCACCAAGATGATCGCGAAGAACTGGAGTAACTCCCTGGTGATCTCATATTAACCTTCATTTCGCTATATCTCGCTAATTCACCGAGATGATTATCTCACAAAGAACTGAAAAAACTCCCCGGTGATCCCATATTAATGTCCATTTCGCTCTATCTCACTTATTCACCACGATGATAGCGAAAAACTGAAAAAACTCCCCGATAATCCCATATTAATGTGCACTTCACTCTATCTCACTTATTCACCGAGATGTTAGCGAAAAACTGAAAAACCTCTCTCCTGATTCAATATTGATATATATTTCGCCCTATCTCGCTTATTTACCGAGATGTTAGCGAAAAACTGAAAAAACTCTCTCCTGATTCAATATTGATATATATTTCGCTCTATCTCACTTATTCCCCGAGATAATCACGAAGAGCTGGAAAAACTCCCTCTTGATGCCATATTAACGTCCATTCCGCTCTAACTCGTTTATTCACCGAGATAATTCCAAAAACCTGGAGAAACTCCCCGATTATCTCATATTAACGTCCATTTCGCTCTATCTCGCTTATTTACCGAGATGATAGCGAAAAACTGAAGAAACTCCCCGGTGATCCCATATTAATGTGCATTTCGCTCTATCTCACTAAGATAATAAGTATTCACCGAGATGTTAGCGAAAAACTGAGAAAACTCTCCCCTGACTCAACATTGATGCCTATTTCGCTCTATCTCACTTATTCACCGAGATAATCACGAAAAACTGGAAAAACTCCTTCTTGATCCTATATTAACGTCTATTTCGCTTATTTATCGTGTGTAGATATCACGCACACGTGTGCGTAGATCACGCACGAGTGTGCGTAGATCACGCACAAGTGTGCGTAGATCACGCACAAGTATGCGTAGATCACGCACAAGTGTGCGTAGATCACACACAAGTGTGCGTAGATCACGCACAGGTGTGCGTAGATCACGCACAAGTGTGCGTAGATCACGCACTCGTGTGCGTACATCACACACATAGAGTGCGTACATCACGCACCGAGTGTGCGTAAATCACGTTCGATTGTGAGAACGTGAAGTACGCACACATGTGCAGAGATTACGCACTTCTGTGCGTGTTCTACGCTCAGTGTTTTCTGTGTGTGCAGGTCACTTAAATTAAGAACGAAAAGTCACTTGATTTAAGTGAGTTTTACTTTCTTAAATTAAGAAAGCAATAGTTACTTGATTTAAGTGAGAAAAGTCACTTGATTTAAGTGAAAAAAGTCACTTAATTTAAGTGACTTTTACATTCTTAAATTAAGAAAGAAATAGTTACTTAAATCAAGTGAGAAAATTCACTTGATTTAAGTGTGAAAATTCACTTAATTTAAGTGAGTTTTACTTTCTTAAATTAAGAAAGAAAAAGTGACTTGATTTAAGTGAGAGAAGTCACTTAATTTAAGAATGGCAGGTCACTCAAATTAAGTGACTGCACATTCTTAAATTAAGAAAACATTTTTCCCTGTGTAAATGAAAATATCATGGTGTACGATTTTCTTATTCAATATGTAATTGTGCAAGATAATCACATAATTAAATAGCATTTTTTTCAAACAATGTTCCCACCTCCTTTGTGATGACTACAAACATAAAAAAGACAATTCCCATAAAAAATGCCCCATCAATTATATCCAGAAAATCACCCTAAGATTACATAACATTAAATGCCATTTGTCCACACCGAGCAATTACTCCACCCGATGATTGAAAAATTACATTTTAAAATCGTAGAGTAAACGTGAAAAATAAGCCAGGGGGTAGTTAACTTCAATTGAAAGTGACGAACAACTCACAACAGTGCAACAGCAGACTCGGGTGGCACTTTTTTTCTGCACGAGTGATCACTGTCAAGAGAGAGAGAGGGGGGAAAAGAGGGGGGCCAAGCAAAAGGCCACTTACCAGTCTCGTGCTCTCACCTCACACACGCGTTGCTCCATCAATCTCTCGTGAACCTAACCATGCACTTTTTGCTGTCTTTAAATTTATTACATTCACCATTCTTCTCCCTCTCCCTCTCCTCCTCCACAGCTATTCCTACTGCACCTACCATCATCATCTTCATTTCTCCACTGGTAAATCGTACAGCTGCATATGTTCAACTGTGTTTGTGTATAAACTGTCTTTGTTACGAAAACGATGCAACAATGTAAATTTTCATTTAAACCCCCTCACGACTTCTGTCTCACGCCAAGCGTTGACAATATGGTTTACATTAAAGCCAAAAGCACCAGTGTTACTGAAAGTACGCACTGACTAAAACTGTAAACTCTCATCTTCTCTCTCGCACGTTTGTTTTAACCCCCCCCCCCCCTCTCTCTCTCACCCCTCTTCACTTTGTGCAATATAAACTTTCTCGTCCCTTCAAGTAGCAAGAAACTTCCATGTGAATCTACTTGTCACCAATTATTGCGAGTCTCTCTTCATAAATTAATGCAAACATTTCATATCTCTCTTGCCCTTTTTTTTCCTTGCCTGCTTCATCTACAATGTTTCATGAAAGCAAACCCACCAACTGCTCGTGTTTATCTACATTCCTTGATATTACACTTCATTTTGCCATCCATTCACAAAGACAAATTGTCTTAGTTTCGTTATCAGGGTTTATGAGACTCCATTTTCTTTAAAACCGTTAATTTTTTTTCTCTCTTCTCTTATTCTCTCAACTAGAAACATATGCTGCAATTATACTCGATGAAATTTTCTTGAAACAAGAAAACTTTAGAAGGTGAATTTTTCACGTTAATTCAACGAATTTCAGGTGTTACGTGGAAGTATTATTAATTGCATGGGATAATGGGCTTCTTAATCGAGAAATTTGCGGATGAATAGTTGTCATTTATCAAAGGCTATGTGATACATTATTGAGACAAGACGAGTTAAACGATGGGCATTTCCTTAATACAAAAGACATTGAGGAGTGATGAACTTCCTTTACTCTAGTGACTAGGCCCTATTTGATCCTGTACAAGCTCATATGTCTGCAGAATTCTACATTACTCTCATGTG
This sequence comes from Aleiodes alternator, assembly GCA_963921955.1. Classification (NCBI taxonomy): domain Eukaryota; kingdom Metazoa; phylum Arthropoda; class Insecta; order Hymenoptera; family Braconidae; genus Aleiodes; species Aleiodes alternator. Next base: position 5,744,484 of record OY998109.1, on the reverse strand, counting down.
AGAATCTAAATTTCCAGAATCTCAAATAATGTGTACTGTACATAAGACCAGGGCAAAATAGACCTCGGGGGTGGAATGACCCAGGAATTTTTTTCGGAGTCCAAAACTCCGCGGAAAAATTCGAAAAAATTCGATCACATATTCCATCATGACTACATTATTGGTTAATTTTTTCCTTTTTTTTTTTGTAAAAGCCTTAAAAAAAAAAAATCCCGGATTACTTTACACTAAAGGTCCATTTTGACTCAGTCTTCTCTATTTTATCAACGTGACTCCACTGAGTGTGTCTCATCTTTCTCTCGTTCTGTGAAATTACGAGAATGACGATGGTATGAGTAAGGCACAAGGGTAAAAGCCAAGGGGGTAAAATGGATTCTCTTCTCTCGTCTTTCCCCCAATTTTGCGCTCAAGTTTCGCTCCTTGAATTCTATTCTGGTGGTTGCGTTAATCGTTCGCGCGTCTGATCCTCTCTCACTGAGACTTGCACAGAGAGAGAGTCGAGTGCCATTTCAATGGTTAGAGGATACAGACGCTCCCAAGAGGTATGGCAAGAGATGGAGCAGAGGGAGATGCAGGAAATGAGAGGGATGCCAGAGGCAGTCCTGAGAGGAAGAAAATTGGTAGCGAGATACGAGACGGAGAAGTGAAAAGAGAAGAAAAATATATGAAAAAAGAGAAAAAAAATGATAATAAAAAGAGAAAAAATAAGGGAGGAGAGAGAATGAAGGAAAGAAGACGAGCGTAAAGTAAGAAAGTGGCGCCGAGGGAGAACGAGAGATGGTGTCCAAGGTGAAGAAGCCACCGGGGCGGCCTGGCGTCAATAATTCCCGCATGTAATGAGGCGGTCCGTTGTTCGCGGGCGGACAATAACGCCCATAATTCACTGTCCATGAGTCGTATTTCCCCCCTTTGCCGTTCTTCTCATTCGGCCATACTGCCTGCTTTTGGTTATCTTTTGGAGATTTTTTTTTCTGCCTAAAGTATACACGCCGAATTACTCACATTTCCACTTTTTTTTTCTTCATGCTCATGTGTATGAGTACAATACTGCTATTTTGTGGAAATACTGGGGGAAAATATTTTTAATCTTAAATTGATATTATTTTATGGAATATCGTCTTAATTGACCTTTTATCCCATCATTACCCTGTTTCGCTACTGATTATTCAATCCATCATTGAGTTATAATTAAAAATTTCACATATTGATAACACTGATTTTTTTTCCGCAATATTTATATAATTTTTTCATTTTAATTTGAGCCTGACTGGATCCATCCACAGATCTGCAAGCAGTGCACGGAAAAACTTGATAATTTTTATTAATTTTATTCCATAATTTTCATGCTCAATGAATGTTGAAAAACAGAATTTCATACAAAAAGTTTAAATTTTTTCCTATTCGATTTTCAAATGAAGTTATGACAACAATGCGTGTATGTACAATAACATATCAGTTAACATATCAATGGCAGTTTATTTATGTATGGTTGAACTAAAAAAAAATTCCAATCCTGAGCGTTCAATCAAATATCAAATATTCAATCGAATATAGGTTTACCGTTAACAAACATTTTTAGAAATTCGTTATTCGATACCAATAGATGAAATTTCACAAAAAAAAGAAGGAAATAAAAAAAGTTATTTATATCCACAAATACATTTGAAATATTTGTAACGTCTGATACAAACTAAACGAACTAATCATTGTAATATCTCGTAAATCATTATCACTCGAAAATGGTTGAAATTCTATTTAATTTTTTGGTACATTCGATTTCTCGTTTTTATTATTCGGTTAAAAAACAGCAGGGAGCCTAAAATCCATGAGCAGAGGGCCCAATGTGAGCGTCAAGATTAATATCTCACGCCAGGCGCGGGAGTATGAGGCATGAAAAGTGAGGGGGGGGGGGAGGTGAGAGAAGAGAGTGAGATGAAGCGAGAGGGGATGAGACGACTAAACCTGCGGCACTCTTCTCACTGGGTGTAAGGTGTGAAAAATGAGAATGAGAGAATACAAAATAGTCACGTGGGCAGTGGAAAGGGGAATTCTGCGCCTCTTGGACTTGTGGCGGTGTGTGCGAATGACGCTTCCAATTTCGTTGAGAAACATTATTTTTTTCTTTTTTTTTCCACCTTTTCTTTTTTCCTTTATAACTATGATATTTCTTTAACTCTCGGTTGACTGGGTATGCAAATTAATTTTTTTTTTCTTCCCCATTTAAAAAAGTATTGAGTAGCAGCGAAAAATATTTCTTTGTTGGAATTTCTTCAATGGCCATATTTTAACGAGTGAATAGATTATTATTATTAGGGCTGTGTAATATTTAGATGAAAAATAATATTTAATTTTTGAAAAATCAATTAAATACTCAATGAATTATTAAATTGGATTATTTGTATTGAATTTATCCAGGGAATATTCAAAGATTATTATCAAGTTATTTTCAGGCCCTCTATTCTTCCACTTTATTACAATTTAGTCTATTAGTAAACGGCAATAATGATAAATTTTCAAACAAACTCTTGAGGGGAAAAATACACATAAATGGTCGAAAATTACTAATTGTGTTGAAATTTTTAGGGTATTTTATTGTACCTTAGAGAAAAAAATTTTTAAACACATATTGCAAACCCTTGTCGATAAACCTTCATATTTAATGAAAAATTCGATCAAAAAATCATTTTTTGCATAAAAAGCACTGAAATTTTCGATGAAAAGTCGATTTTTCTTATTTTGTATGCCACAATTATTATAATTTTCAACTTTTTCTTGATGTATCGACAGCATACTTCTATATATAGAATATAATGGTCTTCAAAATTTTAAGTTTAGATAAAAAAAAACGGAAACTGTCGCAGTTTGACATAGCATAGAAAATTCGTTCGGCAACAATTGGCTACAGGCTACTAATAAACACTTACTGTCAATCTAAAAAAATTTTTTTCATGTCTAATGTACAATAAAATTCCAAAAATAATTTCAAAACGCTAGGTCCAGTAGTTGCATTGAAAAAAAATCCAGAAATTTTTCGTGATTTTCAACCATTTATATATATTTCTCCCTTTAATTCATCCAAAATGATGAAACTCACTGAATAATCAACCAGTGTCAAGTTAACAGTCCTAAAACTCAATTCATCACCCGCATCACGTAAGGGTTAATAATCTCTGGGTCCGACGATAAGCAAATTCTCATCTCTAGAATTATCCCTTTACCTCACCTGTTTCCTCATGGTTTGGGTTATATACCGCATGAGAGATCCCTTGGGATCTGATATACCAAGCCGAGTTATATTACTTGAGCCATGCCGCTGCTAAAACATACCGCATACAGACTTTTTCCCTCTCAATTCACTTGATTAATCAATGTGCATCAAACTCAGTGCATAATTGCGCCATATTCATACACGTACATGTAATGATAATTACGCATCCACAATTTCGTGCTATTATGGCAAAATAAGAGACGATGACGAAGGTAACAAAAAAAAAAAAAAATTCAACGTATCGACTAATTAATCACGATAATTGCGTCAAAATAAAACTTTCATTTCTCTCGTTCCAATTAGGATGATCGATTAATCTGATGAAATAATACAGCATTTATGCATCAATTGTACAGATAAATTATTTTTTACAAATCGTATACTGAAAAATTGATGATCAAAAATTTTTCTGTCACACAAAAGTGTCAAGTATCGACTGAAATGTCGTTAAATATCTCAGTGAGAGATTGAAAAATATTATTAATGTCACAAGAGTTTAGGCCTCTGTGGGCATGTGGTCCGAGTGAGGTAGTAGCCAGAAACGAGTAGATATGCCACGACATACGAGAAGACATTCCCCAAAGGCATAGCCACTTTGGGTATGGAGAGGGATATTGGTTGAGTGGCCGAGAAAGCCACTCCAGGGGTTTTACAACTCTTCCCCAAGTCTTCATCTCTTCCCACTGACTTCACCCGATTAGCCAATTTGTCGATTCTCTCAATCCCCTCGATTCCTTTAGACGAAGAGAGAGAGAAGAGAGGGGCTAACCCTGTGTATACAGGTATATATATCTGCTATCCATGATCGATCAGCGCCAAGGAGAGATGAGACAGAGAGAAAGCATCAGTAAATCCCTCCTTTCCACAATTCTCTTTTACTACTGGTATTGGCTAGATGGCTGCACTGCAGAATGTTCAAAGAAGAGAAATAGAGATAAATGATAGTTCAAGAAAGAGAGAGAGAGAGAGAAAGAGAGGAGCAGGAAGAGCTGAGGGAATGGATGAATTTTGCAGTATTAAAGCCAAAGATTGGAACGTCTGAGCGACTTATGTCTCACTCGAGATAACTCCATGAGTCACTTTATTAAATGAAAAAGAGTTATCGGAAACATTTAATTTGTCATTAATCCAATGGAGAACGTGAATTTGAAGATAATCCTCGTTCATTCCTCTCACTCTCTCTTTTTCTCTCTCTCTCTCTTCTTCTCGACCCCTGCAATTCGTGACTGGTGAGTTATTAAAACGTCTCGTTTCGTTTAATAATCTCGAATTCTACAACTTTATTTAATGTCTCTTTTTTAAACTCCGAGATAAATAGATGAATGTTCGTTACACGTGTGTTGGTGTTCGATAATGTAAACTCGTGGATTCAAAACGTTTAACCTTCTCCCCCTCATCCTATCAGCAATAGTAATCCTGTTATATTATGAATATTCATGGGGCCCAGTATACTACTGTCCTTTTCTCTCTCTCTCTCTCTCTCCCTATTTTTCTCTCGCTCGCACTAACAAACGGTACCTATGCCCACTTAGTTTTGACTCTGGGGTTTTAAATATTCACTACAGCGGTAGACGCCCATGATTTTTCGCCTGATGACGCCACTTTGCTAATGCAAACTTTACCGACCATTTATTTACATTTTTTTTTAAATCTCTTTTTTTATGAAAGCTGTTTAACATTTGGGGAATTCATTGGACGGAATTTCCATGTTTAATTTTTCTAACTTCAATCGTGATATAGATGCGATCAGTTCAGCTGCAATATCTCGAGAATGGGTGTTTCTACTAGTAGTTTGCCGCTATTTCTCTACTGATCGTACCGAGTCAGACAGAAATTTTCGGAGAACTATTTACGGAGACCCCCCACTATCGCAGAAATTCGGGCAGTAGGAGAAAGGCGCATGCGCGTAACTTTGTTGTCATGGCTACGCGCTTGCGCGGAAGGACTGGGGCGAACAGTGGGGGTGGAGGAGAAACAGCGAAGAGGGGAAGCACGTTAAATCGAGGGACAATTATAAAGCGAAAAAGCGCGCTTTATTCTTGTGGAATTTTTTATTCAGCACTTAATTTCTTGCAACTGGGACACGGATCTATAACCGCTACCCAAAAAAAGGATTAAACAAACAGACAAACTGAATTTCTTCTATTATTATCTGGACTCTCATTTCATCCTGCAATGGATTCTTTGAATGAGACAATTGAATTATGGCACTCGAGTCTCGAAAACACGTACTTGATCATTACTATCGTTAAATTTTTACCTTTATATCCCCGAGGAAAATATCACATGATTCATCTGAATTGGTGAAACTTATATACTCTTATTTCCCTCGTAAAATATATCATATTCATTTCCTTCCCACCAAGTAATATTTACATTGATACCTTTCTCATTTCACTAATTGCACTGGGATATAAATTCTCCAGGGTAGTATCAACGGTTATCCCATGTCATATTACTGAGTAACTGTCGTTCTCCAACAGTTCGACAACTGTATAGCCCATGGAGAACTGCAAAGACAGAGAGAGAGAGAGATATAGATAGAGCAGAGGGACAAGTCTGCCGAACTTTCCGCTTGATTAGCTGAAGCACACACAATCTTCCTCTTTCTATTCCCTCAAGGAGATCAGGGCTCAGACAGTCTGGTATTACTCATTTTATTTCTTCCTCTTTTCCTCTAGTGACTACTTTTTCATAAAAAAAATTTCCTCTATGTCTTCACATTTTAAAAAATTCAATTTTTCGAAGCATTAAAAAAATATATAATTTCTCCTTTGACCTTCATAAGAATCATTTATTTATCTAACGTTATTTCATTCTTTTTTCTTTACTCTCCAAATCCTCCATCTATTCGTAATCAATCATTCTCTTTCTTCAATAAATCATCGAAAAAAGTGGTCTGCACTCTCTGATCCATGTAATTTAAACGTACCACCTGGGATTCAACGGATAATTACAAACAATGGACGTTTGTAATTTTAAAAAAATCGCCCAGTCGATTATTCGCAAGAGGCCATTTGCCAGACGGGGCCCACCTCACTCTTAGTGAGTCTTTTAGGGATACATTTTAGGAGACACGAGCAAACACACACGTTAAAGACTGGTAGGGTCAGAAGCCGGGGAGGAGAGGGAGAAGGCAGAGAATACTTGGATCCTCAATTTTAAACATCTTTTTTTTTTTTTAATTCGTCTCTTTACCTTCCTCCTTTTCGTTGAGTTGTTGAAGAGGAAAAGAGGGCAGGGCGTAACGGGCGCACGAGTGGTTGTAGTGAAGAAGGAGAGACAAAATGAGAGCTTGTCAAGCGTAAGAAACTTTGTAAAAATACAAGTAACGAATCGAAACCACTTTTAACCCGCCACGAGTAAAGAGATTTATGTGCAATTCAACGCGCGGTAATACCGACATTGGCGTAGGACTTGATGACATAAATCAAAAGGAGATCAGTTTGTGTGTTGCTTTAGGAAAACTTATGAGAAGAAGTCATTTCATTAATATTAATAAGTCAACTTTTGTATTTGGTATTTCATCCAATATCATTTAATTTGTTTTATTTGAGGTCTTTTTTAACAGTTCAGATAATAAATTTTTTTCTTCTTAATTTTGGTCATTTATGATAGGGGAGCATGGAGAAAAGCTCTAAAAATCAATACCCCTTGTTGCCGGATAATTTCGGTTGAAATGATTTTTAAGGCAAAACAAAATTAACACTGAACACCAGAAACAATATTAAATAATAATTATACACTGAGAAAAGAAAAGTGATGAAAACTATCAAATATTGATTTCATTGGTCCTTAGCAAATATTTTATTGAAATAATTTAAAAAATTGTTGAATTTACTGAATTTGGTTGATTTAAACAGATTAACTATTTCATGACAAAACCAATGACTTTCATCCAATCAGTGCTAATATGCACTCTCTGAATCATATTCAGAACTTATTTTGTTTTTTCATAAATTAAAATGAAATATAATAAAAATTGATAAGAATGACAACCCAGATGAATCAATCATTACTGGAGGCAGACTACAGGAAGATGTCGCAGTACAGTTGATCATTAAAAAAAAATATTTGCTCAGGACCAATGAAATCAATATTCGATATGTTCCAACATTTTTTTCTCAGTATGATATTTCACAACAAAATCGAGATAATTACAATAATTATGGAAACTTAAAAAAAAACAAGCAGGAGCACCACTACTTGTGCATAATTTGAACATCTTACATTTAATATTCTGCCAATGCAAATGTGTCATCACATAAACAAACAAACACACACACGCACATACTCGCACAGGTATTTTTTTAAAACGGCGGTTCTTGACGTTTTGTGTTATTCGCAGTCATATTATGATGAAATCTTAAACTCGAAAAAAATTACGATTACATAGCATCCATTCGGAAGCAAAAAGGAGATAATTCGGACCTACTACTTGGATGCGTTAAAAGTAAGTATTTGGTGTGGAAATTTTTCATTGTCACTGAGAGAATCGAGATATCATTTGTGAGAATGATGAAATGTAAAGTTTTTACCTTAATTTTTTTTCTTCATTTCTTCTTTGAAAAATGAAACATCAACAAAATGGTGAAAGAGAGAAAATCAAGAATGATTGAAGAAACTTGCTTGCACCAGTAGGAATTGCATGTACCTATATATATATATATATAACCAATGGAGAATGAGGGATATAATCGTTTTGTGGGCATAGGGATGTGTGTTTACTGTGCAGTATAACGTAGCAGAGGTCTCATCGAAACGATTCGCACCGTATGGCGGTACAACCAAGAGCCAACAATGCAATTTTTTTTCTCCTCTCTTCTCTCCATCACATCTACCACAGTGAAGTTGTGAAAATACGATCTGCGAGGCCACACATACACAAGAACAAGCACATACGCACATACGCAATGGGAGGAAAGGGGGAGTAAAAAACTAGCATTCGTTTGCGTTTATGTGGTAATACGACAGACGGTAGCCCATGGATTTTTCAAGCTTTCATACGGCATACACGAATCCTATCAGAAAAAGGAATTTCACAATTCCTTTTTTTTTATTCCACATATTTTGAATTTCAATGGAGTTATGTACGGGGAAACGAGAAGAAAAAAAATGCCAGTAGATGTCACAATGAATTCGAATTTGATGTTAAAAAAAAAAAAAACAAAAAACATGAAAAATCGTTGAGGTTAAAGGATAAAAAAAAAATACTCGGGAAAATAAAATAGAGATTTGTTGTGATATGGAGGCCTGACTAAAAATCATTTGGGACAATAAATCTCAGTTTAACAATTCCGAATAATGTATGTGGGAAAAAATAACCAGTAGCAAGAGAGACAAATTATATCTAATAGAAGCAAAGAATGTGGTCTTTACATTTGATTTCTATTCACTCAAGAGCTTCTGCCCTTTCATTATTAAATAATACGGTATGATAGTGAATGGATTTTTCGTGTGTGTGTGTCTGTAACGCATCCGAAAACGCTGCTCGATCTTACAACAGAAGAAAAAAAAAATGTATCTCATTCTCTCTCTCACTCACTCATTCTACCCATCTCGATGCCTATCACTCAGACATTTAATTAATAACAACACCCAGCGTGGCTGACATCTCTTGGCGATGTGAGTAATGGCCTCCGCCCATCTGATCAACGCTCATGTCTGTACCACATACCATCCGTACCGACGACGACCGTGCTGATTCATTTCACATTATCACGAATGTTTTAAATTTTGAGGGAATACATATGGCAGTCTATAACTGTATGAATAAGTTAACTATGTTGGAGGGCTTATATTTGAAGAGAGAGAGAGAGGGAGAGAACAAGAGGGTAAAAGGAACTGTGAAGAATTTATTATAATAAAATGAATTAGGCAAAGGAGAATGCGAGAGAGTAAGAGAGGCGGTAAGAGTGAGAGAGAGAGAGAGAAAAAAAAGGCGCCCGCAGTGACCAAACGATTCTTATCGCCGTTATGACTGATGGAATGCACTTAATCGTAAGAAAAAAAAATAAATAAAGAAGAATAAAAAAAAATTGAGGAAGAAGAAAAGAAATGAAGAAATATTTATGCAGGATTTCCTGACGGATCATTTGCTACAACGACCGAGTAGGTGTGACTCCTTTCATCTCACACTTTATGCTATCTTCATAAATTCGTTTAAATTAATTGCATTTATTTCTCTTTCAATTTTTCATAAAAAAAAAAATCAAATAATTCATAATTCATGATTTATTAGTTATAATTTATTTCAATTGTGAAGAAAAAGTGATTGTGAAAAATTGTAAATTGAAAAATATGTAACGTCAAATTTACACACACCAAAATGATAATGAAGTGATTAATTTATCAATTTTCGAGTTTTTAAAAATTTTCTTTGAAACGTGATGTTAATAATATGGTGAGTGAGTAGTTAATATGTCAATATAAATGTAATAACAATTAATTATTAAATTGTTGACTAATTAGTTGAATTTGTACTGTATGAAATCACTGCACGTGGAATAATCGTAATGGAGTGTCTGTCTCGATTACATACACATTACGATGATTAATTGGTTATGAGTGTGCATACATATGTATGACATTTGGCCACACTGAATCTCTGTTATTGTACTCTCTTTTGTTGATGCTTTGGATGTTTGTTCCTGTTCCGCCTCCATATTTTACCATCGGTAAACCTACTTATTACGATTAAATTACCGATTTTTTTTCTAATTCTCAAGTAAATATTAATGCTCTCTTCTGTCTATTCTGGCAATTCAATTAACATTTTTATTGCGGATAATGGCGGGTAGTTGTTTCATTGTCTCCATAAAATATACGACAAATTAAAATGATTAATACTCTTGTGTGTTTGTTGAATGCAACTGAAGATGGTAGACATCCTTTTCTTTTTTCACCTAAAAACTGCAATTACTGACATAATGCGAGGCAAAATGAATCAAAATGTTCTTAAAATTGAAGGCCTGCACTAAAAAATTCGGAAAAATTTCCAAACCATCTAGACACATATGTGTCTAGATGGTTTGGAAATTTTTCCGAATTTTTTAGTGCAGGCCTTCAAAAAAAATTGAGAAGTTGCTAGAATATTCTAGCAACTTCTCAATTTTTTTCAAATTTTTTCAGAATGTTCTTCTCTCCAAAAAGAAAAATCAATACTTTACTTCTACATGATGGAGAAAAAACGATAAAAATGATGAAGAAACTTGAGTAAGAAGTATAGGATGCATGATGGGTTATATTAAGATGAATCTTCCTCTATCCTCCACTCCCCAAATCCCAATCCCAACATTTTAGAAGAAAAAGATTGAAATGAAAAATTTAAATAAAAATCTGAAACAATTAATAAAAATTATATTTGGGAGAACAGGGAAGTCGGGGGACATCCAAAGCATATTTTATGGAGAAATCTGGACGTCCCTCGGCTTCCCTGTTCTCCCAAATATAACTTTTATTAATTATTTCAGATTTTTATTTAAATTTTTTATTTCAAGATTTTTTAATAATGTATTTTCTCTTTTCTTATCATTTGTACACAAAAATTTTTCCTGCTTAAAAAACGTATTCCCAATGTTAGCACGAAACCGCAACTCATTATTTTTTTTATTTGCGTGGGGAATTTTAATCTAAGTTACTATTTTCTGAAAAATCATTTCGTTTTTCGCAATTTTCAGAAAAATGCGAATCGTAATCTTCATTAATATATGCCTAAAACCATCTCTGTACGAATCCTTACATTTTGAGTGGAGAAGTCCATATTTTTTAATTCGTTTTCAATAAGATAAGGCGTTACAAACGCGTTGTAATACCAATGCATTCCATGTCAAACGCATATACCCCTCTGCGTTGCTGTCGGAGGTAAAAATGTGAAAGGCAAAATTAAAGAATCACTAGAAAATTTGTAAAAAAAAAAAATTCTCACACTTAATACATTAAATGTATATTTATCTCCCATTAATTGAAAATTATTGGAAGGACAATAAAATTTGGGATTGACCTTATAAATTTTGACAGTCAGCTAGCAGAAATCAGCTTAACCACCCTCAAAAATGAATATCCACAACAGTAAAATTGACTGATCCAGATACTTATCATCCAGCATGATAAAAATTAACAATCGAGCCTTGAGATTTGATTATCTTGCCTCAATTTCCAATTTTTTTCCTTATAAATGAACCAAACGAACAGTATACTCTTGCGTAACCATTCTGAAACTGTAATTTTCATTAGATTCTTTTCTCCATTTTTTTCTACTTAAAAAAAAAATTCTCCATTTTCCCGTATTTTCCCCCATTCTCCATTATCGATCTCGATGAATCCCTCCGGCAATACAGTCCGTTCCAACAACGATCATCTATTCCCATATACTTCCGTAATGATCGAAATATTCCGGAGTATTTCATCTCATTTTAGAAGTTTCTCAAACGATTGCTTTTTTTTTTAATAAAAAAATTCTCTCCAAATCAATGACCTACACTTTTCCACGCAGAATTGAGGCAAAAATTCGAATGGAATATTCCTCAATTCGAAGCAAAAGGACCAATTAAATAATGAATTATCCTGTAAAACATTGGCTTTTAGAGTAGTTTACGAATGATTTGAGATGGGAAATTGCTCGGAGGTATTCTGCTCTCAACTGGAAACACTCTGTGTTGACACAGTGTAGAAAAAAGGGGAAAGAGAGAGATGAGAAACCGGAAGAGACGTTTTATACTACAGTGAAGTCCTTTCCCCACATCTTGTGGTACTTTCTTTCCTTGGTTATTGCCTTGGGTTTTAGGATAGACGTCCGGCACGAGACAAAAAGACTGAGGCTAGAGCTTGGCATCACGTTTCGATCAACCGTGGGAAATATCTGGGCCTCGTTTTACCAGACTGAGTGAGCGATTAGAAGTCTGTACAAGTGAAGTTGAGAGAGATAGAGATAGATAGATAGGTTTTATGGGCGACGCTCGAGTAAGTACAGTCGAGCGTGCCAAGGGACGTACACACGTTCTGTCTGAAGGAGGTGGGTGTATGCTGCTGTGCAACAAACCGATGGAACATCTAGAAGAAGAATGGGACAATGAAGGAAAAGAGAAAGAAGACTTGTAGAGTACGGAGGGGAAAAAAGGAGAAAAGAGGGGAATGGACAGGACGAAGCACGTGCAAACTTGTGCGACGATCGTGGACAAGGTTCAGTGAGGAGGGGGAGGCTGGGGTAAAATGGACCACGTTTCGATTTTGATGATGTGTGAAGAAAATCAGGGGATATTGGGAAAAGTACTTGAGATGAGACGTTTTCGATAATTCGTGGGGCAGAATGATCTCGAAATTTTTTGGGAGTGACGATGATTAGGAAAAAATGTGAAAAAATTACTCAACAATTTAGATGTATTGCGACATCTTCTCAATTTTTTTCAGAATTTTTTATGAAGATCTTCACTCTGAAAAAAAAATCCTGAATCACTTTAGGCAGAAGATCCGCTTTTTTCTAATCTTCTTTACCTCAAAAATCAATGGAAATTCATTAAAAATCACTTGAATCATCGAAGAATGAGCTCACCTTTAATCTGATATTTTATCTTTTGCTTTGCAACAGTTAAAAGTAGAGATATTTTCGTAAAACTGAAAAGTTTACAGAAAAACTACCAAAAATCGGTTTTCCACCGGAATTTCCTTCACTTTTCCAATGGAAGCATCATAAAGAATTTATCTCAAACTGTTTCCTAAAAAAATGTCCACTTCACTCCACAGTTGCCGTATATAAAATTTATATCTTTCTCTCGAGCACAGAAAAAAAAAAATTTGTAGGATAATGTAACACGCTCGTAATTCATCAGTGAATAAACAGCAAACATTGTTGACGAGGGCTGAAGTGCAAGAGATATGTTATAAAATAGAGGAAGGAAGAACGAAAACTATGGAAACTGTGATGCACTGTGGGTTATGCGAATGGTGGAGAACCGAGAAGGACTAAAAAAAAAAGGAATATAGAAAAGGAATAACATTTTTTTTTGTTTTTGATTAAGCCGACGACTTGACCCGACATCTAATTTGCATCGACGGTAAATCACGCCCTGAGAGTTAGAATTCAGCTTTTTTTTTTTTCTTCATTCTCATCGTCCCCTCCCTCTTTTGCTCTTCTGCGGTGATGGCAAAGTGCTTTTGGATGCGTGGTTAAATAAAGTGCCACGTAGAAGAGCCAAGAGAAAATGATATTCTATGATAATAAAAGTAAATAACAAAATAAACATAAACTAAATAGAGAGAAAGATAGATATTGAAGCACAAGAAAAAGACAGAGAAAGAGAAAATGAAACTGGGTGTGTACATTTGTGATCTGCAGTTCTCAAGTAGAAAAGAGCGACATTATGAAAGAAGATATAGCTCCAGGATGATATTGAAGATGTTGTGCAAAACAAATATTGAAACAGTGAATTATTTTCGTCGAAAATTCATTAAATCTTGAGAGAAAAGTAGAAAAAAAAAGGATAAAAAATTGGAAAAAAAAATCAGGAGTAGCTCGAGGGAATGCGTAGCAATCCAGAAACAGTGTGCTTGTTGAGTGCAGAAAAAATGCACAACCACTAGACCAAGAAACAACAAGTGAGACAGAGAGAAGATGAAAAAGGAGGAATTAAAAAAAAAAAGGAATGAAGAACAGAGGGAAACTCGCCTCGTTGTTGCGCCCGCGGAGGTCATCGCCAATGGAAAACGAGTTGCCCATTGGGTATAGTGAGCAAGAACGTTTAGTATCGAAGAAGGGGATATAAAATGCGAGCGTTAAGACCATAAGGAAACCGTATTTAGGTGGGGAGTTTGGTATAGGTTAAAAGAAGAAGAAAGAAGAGGAAAAAACGGGAAGAGACACAGCGAGAAGAAGGGAAAAGAGGCGAAAAACAAGGATGAGGAAGGAAGAGAAGGGAGAATACAAGATAGATAGATATAGACAGGCAAGTTGGTAAAGTTGGTTGAATCTTATTTGCTTGAGTTCTTGTGGGGGGTTTATACTGTATATGTAGGGAAAAGAGAAGAGGAAGAGAGGCCCTCAAAGAATGGGTAGATGGTTAAGTGGTACGCACGTAGTGGTGACTTGACTGGCTGCCTTGGTCTTTTCCTTCTTCTTCTTTCTTTGCTGCCAGTATCCGCTAAGGGATCAAGTAATGCAGACTCGGGCCATATTAGGACACCCTCCACAGACCAATACAAGCAGAGGTACACGCACTTGTGGGGAGGGACTGAGGGGCTTTTGCAAAAGGGCCGGCATGGTGTTTTCCCTGGCTAGTCAAAGAAGAGGAGGGGGGAGGGGGGGGGGGAGAGTGAATATCGATGTTACCATTTCGTATATGTGTGTTTGGATTTTATTGAGAATGCAAGTAAGGCAATTCGTAATCTCATTCCCCCTTTATTCACTGACATTTAGAATCGATTCAATAATATTCTGATGGTCTTTTTTCTTTTGGATTTATTTCAGTTTTTTTTTTATTCTCTTTGCTTTTCGAAATGAAAGTAGGAAAATTTTTTATTTCCAAGTCGTTTATTCCAGTTTGTAGCATCAACGATGCGGAATAGAGAAACGATTGCCTGTCTTTTATATGACGAATCGAAGGTTTTTTCGGTTTTTTTTTTTTTTTTCATTTTTTTCTTCTTTTCTTGGTGAACCTCTGAGTGAGGGGTTTTTCCATTCCTGAGTTCCTGATTGAAGATGAAAATGGGAATGATGCGTGAAAAAAAAGGGAGAAACTGAAGGTAAATGGATATGACGGAGAGAAATTTTTTTATTTGATTGATGAGAATATGAATCTTTCAGGTAATTTTTTATTTTTTTATTTTTATGAATGATTTTTATGGAAATTTCTCGATATTATTGGAGGAAATTCATATTATTTTAGTTCTCGATATTCCTGGGAATTTTTCAATCCTAAAACTCGTGGATTCCATTGAAATGATAATACAGTGTAAATACACATGCTCATTTCTAGTTGAAATACTCGAATAATATTTTTACAAAAAAATTCTGTTATTCCGAGTGAAATTGTTGTTTCAGAATTAAAATCTGCCACAGTGAATTTGAAGTGGAGTCGTTGAAATTCAGTTGTGGGAAAATAAACGCGTGAAATTAATTGTTTTGAAAATATGAGAATCAGTATAATTTTTCAATTTTTATCTGTTTTCCTAACGGATGAAGAAAAGAATGTCATTAATTTTATAAATTAAGATGTTAGAAATCTATTAAAATTCTTAACAATGAATAATGAGTCAATTATGAATTCTTCATATTCATTCATCCATATAACCGAATTAATTAGTTTTTCTCGAAATAACATAAACAAATGCGGTGAGTAGTGCGTTAAGATGAGCGATTACTTTAGAGGTGAACACACGAGATTATTTGAAAAAAAAAACACTTCTTTCTGTCATTTTTTTCTAAACAAGTGGATTTCTTTTTGACGGCAAAAAACTATCTTTAAGTAAAATATATTGCTAGAAATAGGACTTAGGACAGCACCTGTTGTTTCCACACTCATGACTCATGACACTAATAAGCCGACTTAAAGCCGCATATCTTGGCCCTCGACCGTGATCGTCTACCAGTTAAATCCACTCGAGTGTGTATACCAGTGTAACACCTGAAAAACCCTCGTGCGGTTCCCATCCGCTTGTTATTCCTGTCCAAACACATTTGTCTCTCTCTCTCTCGCTTTTACTCTCTCATTCTTTCACTATCGTGTTTCACGTTTCTTTTGGGAAAGCACAAGCGCCTCAACCTCATCATTTTCTCGTCTCATACTTCATAAATCATGTGAAAATAAACAACTTTAAAACACTTATACGAGAATATTATTTGTAGTTATATTTTTATTTGAACGAAAAATTTAAAGTCCTCGGGATGTTTTTCTTTCATGTGAATTACTCTATTGAGATCGAATATCTTCAATTTTTTTCTTTGGAACTCGTATAATTTACTCTATTAATTTGTTTTTTTTTTTCAATAAGTCTTGGAAATCCTCCTTTCTTATATTTTTTATTAAATCTTGAATTTTAATGAAAAAATAGACGATTAAGTAAAGAAAAAATCTTGAAGATGAAGAGGATTTTTCGAGAAAATTATCAATCAATTGTTCTTACATTTTGCCAAACCCACTCAATGAAAAACCCCCAGAATCCTGCGAACCCCATCATTTTAACGCCTCAGGCTCCATAAATCATTTTTAAAAAAAGACAAACCACTACAGAGGTGTTGAAGTAAAAAACTATTACACGAAACAATATTTCGAATTCTTCTCAAAATGAAGTCATTAATTCTGAATTATTGTAGTAATAAAAAAAAGTACGAGAATGTATGGAAAAAAGAAAACAAAATATAAAATTTTTAACGCACAAAGTACATAAAATTCATTCAACAAAACGTAAACATCAAAATTGTGTAATTTCACCATTTAAGTGAAAAAAATAATAATAATAATTCCCATAAACTTGATATTTTCTACAAGAATAATAAAAAAAAAATTGCATAACTAAAAACAAAAAGATAAAACATCATTTTCTTCCATAAAAATGTGATGAAAAATAATTAAATTCAGATGAAAACGTGTTTATTAAGTACTCATTGGTCACAGAATAATTGAATACGATAAATCACAGATACAAAATGAAATTTCGATTAAAATATAATATTTAAAATATGTAACTCAACTCTGGTATCATAACCTACGTTACATCCAAACATTTTAATAGAAGAGGAGCAGTCATCTTCTCTTTCTCTCTTTCTCTTTCTCTCTCTCCTCTTGCCCCTGTGATAATAGGATCATGTTTTACGACACCTCGTTATGAGAGTAAAGATTTACGTCGTCGTGGGTTATATGAGTATTTCAACCCGTGCCCAGAGTGAATGGATATAACATATACAAGAATGGATGATGCTCTTTCTCTCCGTAGTTTGATTTTCGTTCATTCCTTTTGCCCTTAGTTACAGACAATATACGAGTTTTTCTCTTATATGCAATATTCTCATCTCATCTTTCTCTCATTCATTCTTTCAATATTTTCTCTCCTCCTCATTCTCCTCTGACTCTTCTTATTCTCAAGCATTTAGGTTAGGAAATACGCGGTTGAATTTTATGGGAAAATGAAGAGTATAAAAGCCCTGGGACTGGTCAAACAAATGCAGAGGGCATCTCACAAGACAGAACTACGGAGTTGAGGCCCTCTTAAGCCAACTACACTCTGCCGGGGCCTTTTTTTTTACGCTCAGTGCCTTTTGTTGAGTCTCATGCATACACACACAAACTCGACACAATGCACGAATTCTATAAGCATCGAGAAGGGGCGGACCCAAAAGCTCCTCGTTCTTCCTTGCTTGCGCAAAGTACTGCGCGTATATTAAACTCCAACCATACACACATCATAAAGTTATAACGGTCCCATCGTATTTCTGATACCTATCGGGGTATTCCGTGACGCTCTGACTCTATCTGCATGTGTTTGTGTGCCTTCTTTTTTGCGCGCTTTGACTCTTTAACCCTCGGCATATGCAGCAGCAGCAAAGAAAAGATGCTGAAGAATAAAGGGAAAAAAAAATGAAAGAAATGAAGGAAGAGGAATGATCTATAATGCACAAGTTTCTGATAATTTTTTTACCATTTTTATCGCCCTGGGTACCTTAAATTTCACCAGGAAGAGGGCAACGAAGGAATTCCCAAACGGCACACACATACAAACGCTTTCGGCTCTTTATATATATATATATATATATATATATATATATATATATATATGCATATTTTTTTTATCCTTTGGGTTAATTTTTTTTTATCACTTTTATGTATGTGTATGTGTGCGCGAAGAGAATTCCGGGTTCATGAAGTTCATGGGTATGCGATAAGCGAGTTTGATGTGAGTTTCAAAAGTTTTATACCCAAAGTTCACGTATAAAAGTCTAATCGTTTTTTTTTTTTTTTTTTTCATTATTTCTCCCTCTTTTTTCCATATTTATGCAGAATTGTTTTAGCATAAACGTCGATTCTATTTCTCTGGTGAATTATTTAATCCTGAATTTTTACGATCACGTTGCGTTTTACGATATTCAAACTAGGAAGAGGCGAAGGATACATTTGGGACATTGGAGAATGAGCAAAGAAGGTTGAAGGTTTAAGGGGAATAAAAAAGGAAAAAAAAGGGGGATGGAGAGGGAGAAAAAGTGCATGGTCTCAGGCATTGCAGTATAAATCAGTAGATCATCAATATGCAAGGCAACGTGCCAGATATGTGTGTGTGTGTGTAGTGCAAGAAGAAATGAACGCTTCTGTCGACTGCGAAACCCTCGACCCTGACATTGACCATACCGTAACGTGTATTGAGAGTAGATGCCAGGAATGAACTAAGGAAGAATGGATAAAAATAAAGGTGAATACGCTCACTCTTCTGGGGACCGAAGAAACTTTCTCAAGTCGAGGTAGAGATTCTCTGCGTTGCTTTACTGGTATTTTCATGGTGAGGGAATTGAGCGAATCGAAAGGAGAGCAGTCATATGATTATAATCAATGGTATTATGCTGATGCAGGGATGATTTATAGAGTTCAATGAACATTGAGTCAAAATTTTGGAAAATATCTCGAAATACGGCTGGAACTATATGCTCAATAATTTTACATCCTGGGAATTTGTTCTTTCTCTGTGCGTTTTTTTTTTTATAGATGTTTATTAGAAGAGAAGCCAGTGTACATTCTCTTTTTTTATGATACAAATTACCTTAATAAACGAAAGTCAGCCTATTGATGCTGTTTTGCAAAAATGGCGCCTTAGCGACGTGCTATGCTAATTCAATTGCTGGTTGTTTGTTTTCTGTGTTGTGTGGTTTAACTGCGATGCTGACGGCTCTCATTTGCAGAGGAGGTGTTACTTAATTTTTTTTTATATGCATTTGAAATGGAAAGGCTTCTAAAACCATTTCGATTGAACTTTCTCTGTGCGTATGAACATGAAGTAGGGTGACACGACCAATAGATAGACGGTTAAGGAACAGTTGGAATTCATTGAAGACTATAAAATAGATAAATCACGTAAAGGACGTGCAGGAAGAAGCTAAGTATAGAAAAATATATAATAAATAAAGTAGAAACCAATTGAACTTGCATGATGGAGAGATAATTAATGAAAATTGAGAAAAAAATTGGAATGAATATAGGATGACTGTTTCTTCAAGTGACTGTGTGAGTGCACGTGGAGTCATGTTCAATGTGAGTGTGAGCGAGACGGATGACTGTCGCCAGAAAGAATAAACAAAATATTAGAGAAGTTAAGAAATGAAAAGGTTCGATTGTTTAAAATAAAGTATCGAGTGGATCCTACATGTCTCTCAGACCCCCAATAGATAGAAGATAGCATATTCACAGTGCCATGATTATAAATTTTTATCAACCGGTAGATAATCAATAGTGCGTAAATCTATACGACTGTAATAATCAGAAATTAAAGAGGATAATAGAAGAATCAATCAATTATTTACATAACTCTCAATAAAAGGAACTGTCCATCTTTTGGACAGTATTCATCTATTGATCGTGTTATCCTACACAAAAAAAACGGAATTTCGCTGGAATCGAACGCCGTGACCAGAAAAATTTAACAATAGGAGAAACTGGAGGAAAATGAACTGAGATTTTTTTTTAGGGTGAAGGCCTCTATGGAAAAATTGCAAAGCTATTTCTCAACAATGTAGACCTGCTGAAGCATTTTCTTGATTTCTTTCAGATTTTTTCACAAAGTTCTGTACTCGAGAAAAAATTCCTTAGTGAAAGACTTTATGTAAAAAATCTGGAAAAATTGAGGAGATGCTGAGAAATGTCTGAATTTTACGGCAATTCCACCAATTTTGTTTGTGAAGGCCTTTACTATTCAGAAAAAAAATCCCGAATCATTCTGCCTCTATTTGCCCTATATTGACCCATAATTCCACTTAATCCACAAAGCAATGCTAAAACCAACGAAGCATCTAAACCTCAACTCGAATTAGAGCTTCGCAAATATGTACACATTTGTTAGCTACTGTACAGTCCGCATTTCCCTCAAAAAGTAACATAAGTGAGGGAAAAAGTGAGACGGAGCGTAGAGAAATGAAGCCAACTTGGTTGTATATCACTCTCAGTATAAAAGTTTGTCTTTTCTCATTCCTATTTTTCCCAGTTTCTTTCTCCTCATCCAATTTCCTTCTTTTTTTTCTCCTTCAAGCCACATTCTGTCTGCTCAGTTTCTTGGTACGTATAATAAAGAGATTCGCGTGAATGAGGTGACGTGGAAAATTTTTACTCGTTTAAAATTATAATACGACATGGAAAGTCTTTTAGTCTATATCACAATCATTTTTAAGTTCATTCCTCAACTACTTTTTGCAGCACTTCTCCCTTATATCCACTGATTTACACATTTTTCCATTGATTGGATTGCATTTACACCATTCGATTTTTATTTCTCAACAGAAAAAAAAATGTAACAGCGAGAATGAGAACAAGAGGCGGTTGATGAAAAATAAAAGATTGAAAAAAAAAAAAAAAGAATACAAATGTGTGCAAAGATAGAAAATATCTTTACCAGCCAATATCTCATCTTGCTGGCCATGCATCTTCTTGTTATCTAGTTTATTTTCGGCGCGCGTGGCAAACCACAGGGATATATCTTGTGTCCTAAATAACGAGAGAGAAAGAGAAAGGAAAAAAAAGAGGAGAAATCAGTGGCCTGAAGACACAAGCGGAGAGGAAAAAACGAGTAAATAGAGAGAAATATACGAACACGAACTATAAAGAAGAATCGGGAATTAAAAAAAATAGGGTGGTTGTAAGAGAGAGAGAGGAGAAAAAAGTGGGAATTCAGAAGCAAAAGAGCAAATGGACGTCGGCACTCCTGGCATTCTCTGACAGACAGAACGGACTTTGTAATAGATAAAAATGTGAGATTAGAAATTTATATTTCACTGTGGTTCAATGCGGGTAATACGAATGCGAGTACTCGACAAAAAAATACGTTTATAAACATAGAGAAAATTCAATTATGAATCAATTCACGTGTGAAACCTCATTAATTCAGTGTTTATAAATATCATGCGGGATCAATTCTTATTGTTGAAAATTAATAAAAAATTGAAAAAAAAATCATGAGCTGACCAAAAATATTATTCGACACTCGAGTTTTATTCATGATTTGAAAATGAATTATAATAAACCCAATCAAAAACCAGGTAGTATCCCAGAGTACGGTCAAGAAAACAGAAGAAAATGAAGATTTGCAGGCTAAAATGTAAGAATTTCATGGTTATGAACACAAAATTAACCGGATTTGTTGGTAATAATTCATATTATGAACGAGACAATGACCGTCGTAGTTGGAGTAAAATGCTCAACGTACTTGAGCATTTACGATGAATCGTGGTTCGTTGAACGCAGAGCGAAGATTCAAAACATTCTGGAGCTCATTGACTTATATTTGAATAATGACAAGATAACCCAGAAGCTGTAGTGTTATCAGTAGGGCCACAGACTTTAGTTATTATTTCGTCTGGTTAAGTTGCTAGACAACCGTTCGGATTCCAAATGTGTCAAACGTTAAATTGTCAGACTGTTTCAGACATTGAAGTAATGAAAATGAGAATTGCCCTTGTGATTCTCCTTCAATTTTTCCCAAGATCCCCCCCCCCCCCAATTCCCCCTTGCGATTCCTCCTGAGATCTCTCTTCGAGTTCCCCTCCAAGTCCTCCTAAGATTTTCGACATTCTGATAAATTTGATTCTACACATTTGAATTGTGCGAACGGTTACTTAGCAACTATACCACACGAAATAATAACTAAAGTCTAGGGCCCTAGTTATCAGACACTAGTTAGATGTCCAAGGTGACAGTCAGATTTTGGGATGCGGAAATTAACGATAGACTAGTACAACAGACTAGCAAAGCTAACAACGAGCAAATGGGAGGAATGAGACGAGTAGTAGAAGTCGATGAGACGAGAATAGGTGAGAAACAACCAACTAGAGTCAGACTGGTCAAGCGTACACGTATTGGGCGCTGGGTTGTCTCGAGAGAGACACTGGGCAACTAGCGATCATTCCAGTTCCCAATCGGAAATCTAAGACGCTCATCCCTATCGTCCATGAATACGTGAGACTGGGTTCAGTAATTCAAAGTGATTGCTGGAAAGGGTACAAGAGTTTGTACTCGTATGGCTATTACCATATCAGAGTCAATCACAAAATATACCATGTAAATCCACGCAATGGTGCTAACACACCGAGTATCGACAGAAGCTCGAGAGAGCTGGAGGCTGTGATTCCCAAATACGGAACGAAGCTAGCTATCTAACCTCTTTCTTAGAACCTATCCTGTTTCTAACCTATGAATGCTTCTCTTCGCCTGATCAGCATCTATGAAGAGCCTGATTTACTAACTGTACACGATTGATGTAGGTATCCAGTCTTGATTCTTCAAATGCTACAATTGGCTGATGTTTGGATATCGACGATCGCAGTACCCTTCGCAATTGACTCGTTAGCACATGTGTATGGGACAATTGTGAAGGTTATGTGATAAAATTTGAATTTTCAATTTCTTCAGATAACTTTTCGCTCAAGGATGGTGAGCGGTTTTAGGTCAAATCCACGCAATTTCATCTGCAATGACCCAGTTGTTTAGGTGTTTGGTGCTGAGGCCTTTTTCTGGAGATCATCGCAGTAGCACGTCCTTGTCGTGGTCCTGAATACTGTTAAAGAGAGTGCATTTCCTGGTTTCGTTTTCTGGTATTCAAAAAAAGTTGTTTAGAGGTTATCTATCATGTTGGCACAAGCTTACAATTGTTCAGAAGCGAAACTTGGATTCAAAAACTCAAATAAAGTGGCCGAGCGTTGGCACTTACCCCTTATACGAGATATAATCAGTACAGATTAGAGAGAGGTGGCAGAGCGAAACTAGGTGTTCACCCATGGGAAAACTGTGTATTATTCTAATATCGAAGAAATGCTACTAAACCGAAATGATTACGATAATTAGAAGAACTTAAAAAAAATAGATGGTTTGGACCTGCTACTTGAATTTCCTCAATGACGTGAAAATATATTAATTTTGTTAAAATTGTGTTTCATTCAATTTGGTCACATTCTCCTGTTGAGGACTACCAACAAGAGTAGTCAAAACGTCGAAAATTTTCAACAACAATTAATTGAAAATAAAGAGCAGCATCATCGACCAAAAAAGCCATTGTTCTTCTATATATAAACACGAGTATGACAAAAGCTTCGCCAGTGGGTGTGGGTATTTTCAACAGTAGCTCAACAATGTGTAGAGGGCATTCGCAGTCGGCTACACATGCATGCAGACACAGACACAAACACAATCACGTACCGCACATTCATCGAGTTAGTTTTTTGTGTCAGTTGGTTATTAGATTATGATTAAACGATTCGTGAGAGGCTGAGGATGAGAAGGTGGAGAAACTGAAAGAGGTAAAGAGAGAGCGAGAAAGATGAGCAGCCCTCGGGGATAGATGATTGGAAGGATAAAGGATGGAAATAGATATTCGATCTCTTTCTTTAATTCTCTCGCGCGCCGCGCACTCAAATGATCAGAAACAAACGGCCATCGAAAAAGGAGGGGCTAATTAAAATACAAATACCTTAACTGGGTTGTGCCCACTTGGAGAGAACTAGTTTCATAATGGGAGCCCCCGTAACAGGCCGGCGAACTTTGTTTCATTTTCTACATGTCAACCTGATTTAACCATCTTCTGTCTCCTGTTGCCTTTGTTTCAGAAAATTTTTGAAAATATTGATTGTTGAACGCCTGAGAATCTATGAATTATTTCAATCATCATGAGAATGAAAATTTACTCATCATCCTATTTTCATTTCTTTCTAGTTTCGATGAATTTTTTGTTCTTGTTACTTTTTTGCTCTTCCATTTAATTCAATTCAATTTGAATATGCATGAATTTCCAATACAGCACACAACATATCGCTGACAATATCAATAATTGCGTAATCAAATTAACATACTCGTTATTTATGCATTAAAACGAATGGCTCATCTCTTAAGCCAAAATTAAAAAAAAAAAAGACAGTTTTATACAGATACTGTGAATTTTTATGTGCCAATTAGTTTTTCCCTTTTGAATTTAGTTTTTACTTCTTTCTCATTCAAATTATTTTCACTCATTCGCATTGGCTGCATCGAAGATGATTTTTCGTATTATTTTTTGAGAATAAAATCCCCTGAAAATTGAGAAGACAGGAGGTAAAATCTTCTGCTTCTCTTGCCCCTCAGTGTACTTACGTCAAGGACGAGCTCCTCCCATCTACCGGTCTTTGAAAAAAAAGACGATAATCAACGAAAGTGGCCTTATTACTGGCCTCGTCTCGTTATTACCTACAGGCAGCCTATTTACTCTTTGAGCAATTAGTTTGGTCGTGCTGAAAATTCGAGAGGGGGTGGCACGTAGGGGGGCATTGAATATATAGTTATATTATGGTATATATCTGCCTCTTTGGACCCCTTGTTTCGCGACCATGTCGGCTATCTTATTTTTTATTCCCCTCAACTTCATTTTATTCCATTGGTCCTTTTTTTTCTTGGCGATTGCCTCTTTCTCTTTCGAGAGCAGTCTTAATAGGTGCACACGAAAATCAACGATGTGGATGAAAGAATACCTTGAAATTACAATCAAGTAGCTGCAATATGGGGCAATGAAGGGGGAAAAAATATATAATACGAACCATCAAATCACTATGAACGAGATCATCAAAGTTGATGAAAAATTTATTAATTGTGAATTGCTATAAATTATCACGTCGTTATTTTTATAATGTTGAAATAGTGGATAAAAGTCGTTATTAATGTGTACGTAATAAATTTATTACTGCAGTGATTCAATGAGCTAGAGTTATTAAAAATATATATATATATATATATATATATATATCTGCGTCAAATTAAACACAATTATTAGCACTTAAGAAAAATTTTATCAACTCGATGGAGCTCATATTAATTTTGAATAAAAGATAATTAGATAAGAACTGACAACTCATCACCCGAAAACGATTAAAATTTGGTTTTTTTCTTAGGAAAATAAAGAAGAAGAAAGAATCAAGTAGAAGAACTCATGCAAGAAACTTCGTCCACCGTAGCAGTCGAGTTATTCGGCATTAATCGGATTAAATTATTACAGAGAGCATAATATTATTCACACAGACTTCACGGTTGTATCTCAATCTTTTTCTACCTTCTCTCATTCTTTATCTCACTCTTACATTCCTACTGCTCAATTCACGAGGTGTCTTTTCTCATGCTTTGAATCTTCACTCAAATGAAATACAAGAGATCAGAAGCAGCTGTGTTTAAACGACACTGACGACGAGTTTGAGAAAGTTTTTCAATTTTTTTTTTTTTTTTTTTTGCTCTTCTTCGCTTGGCAAAATGAACTTGGAGGAGAGCGAAGAAGTTATGACTCTGACCTGTGATGAGAGAATGGAGAAAGAAAAAATAGAAAAGAGGTCAAGGGGATTAGATGAAAAAAGTTTAAATCACAAAATGGATCTTTCTATTAATCTCATTCTTCGTTTGATCAGAGACGATGATAGACTTTAAGAACTACCTGGACTGACTTTCGATCGATAAATCAATATATATATATATATATATATATATACATATGCCTTTGTGTAACTAACGGTAGCGCAATCAAACATTTGAAGAGTAACTGGGGTGTTGACTGTGCGTCCAAAAGTCAGATGAGGAAAGCAGTTAGCCATCAAATATTTGACGAACTCCAGCAGAACCATACACTCGGCCTTCTCCACAAATCGACCTGACCGTTACCCAAAGAATCAACTTGGCCAATGCCTCCGGCGTCTCTTTCCCCCCAGGAGAGGCAGAACTTTATTCAAAATTCCTTTTTTTTTCCCCTCATTTTTCGTAATCTTTTTTTTTTTTTACATATTAATCCTTCATTTCAAGCAGACCGACAGACCGTTTACGGGACGATATAACCGACGAGTATCCTGTTTACTCGCCGTATGAAATATCGGAGTTGACTGATCAACGAATTAATTAAATCTCGCAGCGAGCCGAATAAATAATGGCAATGAGAACGATATAATCTGGCGGACGGCTCGCGACGCTACTGCCTCTGTATCCACTTGGGCGCAATGCACATAGCTATACAATTTATAAAGCAATATATATATATATATAAATACATATGCATATATATATGTATATTTGATATATATATGTATATCAAAACGCGTTATTGGATACACGTAGAGTTCAATGAATTTAATAATCCTGATGAATCCAGCATGAGAACGACGTGAGTTTAAATGAGAGAACGTATGAAGCAGTTATCCCCTGAATTCATCAACATTCAATTGTTCCATTGCTGCTATAGATGACCTCCCATGTGTCGGATGAAAATTAATCGTGTACCTTCGTTCATTTATTTTTTTTTTAACCAAAAAATAATACTACCTCTCTTATTTTCATCGCACCCTTTAATTCTCTCACTCCCTCGTACACTCGATAGATTTTGCAGATAGCTGATAAACAGGTTTAATGATATTTAAGGCACCAAAGTAGCAATAAATCCGTGCTGCATTCCCAATGAACATTTGGTAGTGAAGAAAGACGGAAGGAGAGAAGAAAAGACGATGAGATACAATCGCTCGGTGGAGAGTTCTCTGGACCCATTCTCTCTCTCTCTCTCTCACTTTCTCCATAAGAATCTTCTGGGCTTTTTCCTTTTATCCAAGTTATATGTCCGCCAAAAGTACCTCCGTTCCTTCCTCTTCTACCACCTTTTAAACCCCCAAAAACTCAGTGCCTCTCCGTGGAAAAAGGTAGAGAGGGGCGCACCACAAGAGCCAGAAAAAAAAAAGAATGAGGAGAGAGGACAGAGAAAGAGAGAAAGATAACATTGGAAGATCTTGGACGTACGATCTCTTACAACCAACTACCATTCCAGTCGCCACGGTAATGAGTTTATAAAACAAGTCCCGAATCCATTATTCACCCAGAGTAGAGGCCCGGTGGCATACGGGGATCGGTATAAAAATACATGGGATTCATTCCTTCCATCGTTTGAAAAGTGAGACAAGTTGTGAATGTGAAACAGAGATAGATGATGAAAAAAACGTATTTTTCAGCAATTAAGAAACTTGTCCCTTTGGGCATGGATGAGGTGGACGATGATGCCAAGAGTAGAGAAAGAAAGAATTGCCTGCGTATTTTTCTCCTGTATGTGCTTGGAGGGAAAGAACTTCGGGCGAGAACATGGCGCTAAAATGGTTTTTATTGCTTGTCGCTAAAACAGAAGAGGATTCGTAATTCTATCTGTCTCTGTTTATCACATTCATTGGGAATTTTAACAGACGAATTCGTTAACAGCTTACGAATTCGTTGGAATTTCATTTGTGATGATGCTGAGAAGAGAATTATTACCATGTACATTGTACATATATATATCTATATATACATACATATAAGAGAAAAGTTTATTTTAATTGACGATGTTGGCCATGGTCCACACACTAATCAGCCAAAATGAAGGACGTATGTATTTGATGAAAGATTTAATGTGACTGTTTTTTTTTTCCAAAATTTTATATCCAAATATTTGCTATAAATCCTTTTAATGGTCCTACTAAAGGAGAAATTGTCTGGGAGAAGAATTGTTTGCTTCGCGAGATCCAATGGAAATAAAGTATCTGTGATTGATGGTAATTTGGACAAATGATGGAGAACAAGGACTGGCTTATTTTTTTCTTCTTCTTCTCCTCTGTTTTTGTTTGTTTTTTTTTTCTGTGTATAAAGTAACAGAACCTGCAGACGATGGTTCAGTCGGTGTTGTTGGAGAAGGTTAGGCCTCGTTACATCGTTAGCATAACATGGCCGGGAACGACGTCATAATCTGGCAAACAATGGGACATGCGTCACGCAGCCAAGCGAGTCCATGAGAGTAAACACGTGGACACAACGAGACAGAAGAGAGAGAAGATGCGGTAAAGTCGTTCCATTTCGACGTGACCGGATAGAAAGATTGAGTGGGAACTTTAACGACAAAGGTGGTAAAAGGTTGGCACATGAGATATTTTAAATGGCTTTTGGCCCGTGCTCCTTTTTCTCTAGGTGTCTGTAAGACTAGTGGAGAACTAGAGGTATTTAGGAGTCCCAGAAGAAATAGCCTAAACTCACGGGAATTCTCTTATACCTAGAATCTACCCAGATTTTAGCTTCTATTGAGTAACAAGGAGTCTTCCGCCAATCGTCGCAATAAGGACCGATTAAATGTTATCATTGCCAGGTATTATAGAGACAATGAGACTGAAAATCAATGTTACAATGATGTGACAGCATAAATTCAAGCCTACACACGTAGAATCATGCGTATTCAATCAGGAGGAATTAATCTTCAAACCGTTTGAAATGTTGAAAGGAGGGAAAAACAAGCAAGCATTAGGGTTGTGTCCCCTTTTTTCGGGCTCTCATTCGCTTTGTAACAAGAGTTGGTACATTCCGGTCTGGTGGCGTTGACGGGGTTGGCACTCCTGTACAAGATGATGTCGTGGTATTCCAGCTCGTCGCATCTGCTCAAACTCCTCTTCTACCAGTTCGCCCTTCTTCCAAAGGTGTGTCTTTCTCGCTCTGTCTCGTCTAACAAGCGAAACAATTTTTCTTTATTTTTTTTTGTTGTTTCTTCTCGTTCTTTCTTCTTCTTCTTCTTCTTCTCATACGGGTCGAGTGTCGCGCGACTATATCGCGCACAGCAAACATACCATGGGTACCATGTTAGGGTTCGCAGCTCGAACGTGTCGTATGTTAATTGTGTGTGCGTTTCCAGTTGAATAAGAATAAAATAAAATTAAACAAAGTGAAATGAGAAGTTGAAGGAGAAAAGGAAGAATTTAAGAAGACTTAGGTGAGGTGAGGACACGTGTGGATAGCAGAGAGACTGGTGTCTGGGCACCAACACGCCTCGATACACCGAGGAGAATGAACGAATGAGAGAAAGAAAGAGAGAGGAGAGGAATCGACCCAGTGTCGAGAGGCGTTGAAGGCACCGTGACCAGCCATTTAGTACAGGTTAGCCCTTATATCCAGCCGGTCGTATATTAGATCAAGCCACGTATGTGAACCTGGAGGCTGGTCAACACTGTTGGCACCGTTTTTCTACACACCAACGCTGGCTCTCAGCCCCAACTCTTTTCTCACTTCGCTACTACTACAATTCTCCATCTCGTTCTGCCGTGATCAGAGACTAGCCTCCTCCATTCTTGTCGTTGTACACTCGATTAATAGCACACCTCTCTTCCACTTTCTCTCTCTCTCTCTCTCTCTCTCGCTCTGTGCTTTGGAGTCTTGAAGCAACATGTCCAGTCAGCCATCAATCTCTCAGATCTTCGTAGCACACAGTGCAATGGACCCAGTACAGTCTTGGACTCGCGTGAGTAGTTGTATATCCACTGATACTTGAAGTGAACAGAGACACAAGAGTTTGAGGACTTGTTCGGTCTTGATGAGAGATGAAAAGAGAGAAACATGAGGTAGGAAACGCAGCAGTAGCAGCAGCACCAGTAGTAGCAGGGATAGAGGGAAAAAAGGGGTGAGTGAGCCACCGCGCGTTACCTTGGCGACCAGCCAAGTTTTTGTCTCCCTCACGCTAATGGTCACGTTTCCGTTTGATCGTTTTTCTCTCATCCCCCGGTAATCCAGTTTCTGTTACCAATTCGTTGCGGGACCATCCGTGGCATTGCTATCGGCGTCATCTGTCGGCCCCTCTGGGGAATTCTCCTCTCCATCGTTCTCTCTCTTTCTCTCTATCATTTTGTTCGCCTTTTCATCTTCTCTACTGTTCATTGGTATCAGTTAAACGTGGATCATATGCACTGAGCTTTTACGATGATACATTATGTGATGGTATAAAATGAAAATTTAAATTTCCACGAAATACCCAACTACGCTTGAATTGATTCACATCGCAACAACAGGCCTGTACTGGATGATGCCTTCTCTACAATGTTAAAATATACTACTGTGGATTACATGTGAATGCTTCAAGCAGAAACCGTGAATCTTTTTCAGTTGAAGGGATCCAAGTCAACAAAGGCCGAGAGAGAGAGAGAGAGCCGAGATTCACAAAGATTTTCATCCAAGTCACGGGACTACCCAGAAGCCCCGGGGCAAGGTTAGTCCATGGATTGTTTCTAGCTAACAGAGAGTCCGCATGTAAAAGGCAAAACTATTTGCCTCTCATATGGACTCACGCCCCACCTCTCTACTATATTTTTTTCTACATTTCCCTCCATCTTCTCATCCTTCTTCTTCTTCTTTTTCTTCTTTTTGCTAATCTGAGCGTGAGTTTAAGATCTCTGAGGAGGCAACCGCTTGTTTAGTAGCCACACTTTGCCCAGTTTTAAGCCCTGGCGTTTGTCTTGTCTCATGATTCTCATCTCCACGATTTTCTCCTTGAAGCTCTGCATACTTCTTCCACTTCTTCTGGCAAGAGAATGAAGCAACACCCGGTCACGATGACCTCCCCCTCTAGTTCTCTCATCTAGAATACTGCCAACGATTATTTGGGCTTGTCGAAATCCTGAGAATTCCTCTTCAGTTCCAGTGGCTACTCCTGTAATCGTCCAAAATACACTGTTTTTGTCCTATTATTTTTTCCCGCTCTGTTGTCTCTTTCAGTATTTTATTTTCCTCTTCTCCGCCCTCTTCCTCCACGTATTTTTTTTTTTTTTCCTGTTACCCCTCTATTTCGATGTATTCCGATCGTTGAAAGAGATATCCAAATGTACCCAGCTGCTTTTTTTTCCAGTACGCTATCAGCCAAAGATCTCTACTATATTCCACCTTCTACGATAATGACGCGCCTAGATGCATCGTTGAGTGCTTTCCAATATTCATCTCCATTCTCTCCTCTTGACTCTACTACTATTCCATATACATGTATACATATGCCCATGTATATAAACACATACTCCACCTCTTGAGTTCTTTTCTTAACGTTACTTTCGATCTCTCAGGAATAATAAAGACCAAGATAACTTGTATATTTTACAAAAGCCCACTCTACGGGTGACTTGGCAGCAGTTTACCTTCTAGTCCAAGACAGCTACTGGCAAACACAGTCCTTAACATTCAGATCCGTTAGCATAACGTTAGACCATAATTCACCGATGTTTAATTGGTTGGCGTCATTCCTGCATAATTCTGTCGCTTTTATCTTATTTATTCACACGATTATTTCTTATTTTAATCATTTTTTAAAGCCATGTTCGATTCAACTGGCGTTTCTCTTCTTTTTTTTGTTTTTTTTTTTTATTATTTCCATTCACTGAATGAAGAATCATACGATTTTTACACGTCCAAGAGAGCGTGAACGTTAAAAGCCATGGGGACGACGCATGCAGTACCTCACTCAAGGTGCATAGATCGTTCCATAGATTGCGTTCATCATTTTTGCGAAGCCACGTTGGGACAGGGTCAGAGACAAGGGTCAAGTTGATACAAGGTATGTGCACAAACGCTCACTGTTCCACCATAAGACATACGCCTTGAAGGCAATAAAGCGGTCTGTCACATGCACAGAATAAAATGCGTACAAGGGGCTACCGCACGTGTGCGGTAAACTTCTGTTTACATATAGCTAAACAAAAGCTCTTTTAATATACATAAGCGTGAGAATTAAAATTTCACATGATGAGTTTTAATGTTTGAGAGTTAAAAAATACTGAATTATCTGGTTATTCAGTAATTATATCTTTCTCGCCCGGTTTTTTTTTAACGTTAATTCTCTTTTTTTGCAGTTTATTGTGAATTATGTTCTCTTATATGTCTGCTAATTGGTAGCTTCTCTGAAAGAGAAAATTATTCTTGTATGTCACTTTGTAAAAATGAATTTTATGTCAAGAATATATCCACGTTTACTCTTTCTTTTTTTTTTTCCTCACTCGGTAATAGTTAGGATAAATACTTCTATATTTGAGCGCTGACATTCAACCACTAAAGTTTATTATAAACGTTTAAGTACACAATTATGTAAGGCCCCAGCAGTGTGTGGTTTATAAGCAAACGAAAAATCAAAAAAATTCACTCACACGTTTATCCGTGCAAAAAGCTAACTGATTCCGTTGGAGCTCAAACATCCAAAGGGAAAACAAGATGAGCACAAAAGTCAGCGAACCAAAACTCCAAGAGTCTCGAAAATAACTGTCAAGTTTTGCGGGGCTGCCTCGCATCGTCGACACGTTTCGGCACTTTCAATCCACAAGGCGAAAACCGCATTTCCGCGATCCTGACGTCTCACCGATTGCCAAAAAAGAAATGAGAAGAGAGAGAGAGAGAAATGAAAAAAAAGCACCCAAAGAAATCAACGGTACGAGAGAACTTAAAGTTCAGAGTACTGAAGAAGCCGAGAAAAGAAGGGACAAAATGAAGGGAATGAGAGAAGATGCGGATAAGAACGTACGTTCAGAGTGATGAAATTCACTTGTTCAATGAGGATAAACATGAAGAAATTTTAACCCGAAAAAGCAGTATCGACAGGAGGGAAAAAATAAAAAAAAAAAAAAATTGAGAATCAGTGATTTTAAAACGATAAACAGGAAGAGAGTTTTATGAAAAATATCCAATGAAGCGAAACACAAGAAACAGCCGATACTCCAGCAATTCGAGATCCCCCGAATCATGGAAAAGATAATAAACCAGGAAAGAAGCAAGAGTATCCAAAAAAAAAAAAAGAAAAAAAAATATGCGAGAATAACCCGAAAAACGTTGAGAGAATGAGGAGAAGAGCGAGTTCGAGAGAGCGAGCAAGAATAGTAGTGATGAAAAAAATCCAGTGTTGAACGTGGCAATGAAGGAGGACAGAGCGAGAGGACAATGAGAGTGGGACAGAGAGTGAGGCCCATCGATGCTGTTCATGCGTGTGTGGCACGCCCGTATTTCAATTGAGAGGGGCCCAAAAGTCGAATGCCGGTGAATGCGAGTAAGGAGGTAAGGTATACCGGGTGTAAGAGGAGAGTGAGGTAAAAAAGGTAGGTAGACGAATGAGAGAGTGAAGCAGAGAGGGCCGCATCG
The DNA here is from genome assembly GCA_963921955.1 of Aleiodes alternator. Lineage (NCBI taxonomy): Eukaryota > Metazoa > Arthropoda > Insecta > Hymenoptera > Braconidae > Aleiodes > Aleiodes alternator. Next base: position 5,711,109 of record OY998109.1, on the reverse strand, counting down.
TTCTTTTTTTCCTTTTTTTTTTCCTAAAAAAGAGAGGATAAAGAGAGGAGGGAGAGGAAACAAGGGGAATAAAAATAAATGTAAAAGAGGAGGAAGAAACGAGAGAGGATGAAGGAGGCAAAGGAGAGAGAAGGGCACCTCACTCGGTTAGGACTCGTTGCTTGGATGATACTCGTTCGTGTGTCCGTGGCATGGTAGACACGAGAGTGTGTACGGTGTCGGGTCGTAGACCACAGAGAGGAGAGTCAGCGCCGAGTACAGCGAGCAACCGGTCAGGCAACTTTTTAACGAGCTGCGGTTCTCCTCAACTCGAAAGAGAGTGGAGGAAAACCGAGACCCTGAGCCTGAACCGAGTTGAGCCATCTTCGCTTCGAAATGCACGCGCGCCATATGATACCGTGGTACGCCTTGGGTATATGCCTTTTGGCTTTAACTCCTTTTCTCCTTTTACCTCTTTTGTATTCTTCCTTCTTTTCCTTCTCTCTTGGGCATTTCTCTTTTTTTTTTTTTTTTTTTCAATCACTTTTTACTTGATTTTTGTACGTTCCTCATGCACTGGACCTGTCTTATCCACGGATATGCGCTTTTGGTTTTGTCGGATTCACGTATTTACGAGTTTTAAATGTTCCGCATTAACCAGAACTCCGAAAATACAGACAACGTTTGTCCTCTTCCATAATGAATTATATACGAGATGAAGAGGAGAAAAAGTTTCGACGTATTTTGCAGCTTTAATTCGTTTATTTTTCTTTCATTTCTGAACTGGGAAAAATCGTTAAATATATATATAGAGAAGTCTGACAGTCTGTGGGGTAATTTGAACTACAGATATATATATCGTACGAATTATTTATGAGAGAGAAATCATTTTAATGAAGAGGAAATGTTTGATGCACGATGATGATAGGTGACATTAATAACTATGAATATAGTCTTATCGATAGTGTAACAGTCTTTTGGTGTTTCACCTACTCGATTTAATGTGATTATTTCAATTTTCGGATACGTTTGTCACTCTTCGGTCAATCAATTATGTCATTCAATCATCTCCATAATCGAAGGACAAATCTCCGGTTGACTAAAGTAGGTGAATTCATAATTATCTACGCTCTTCTACATCATTTCATTTCAGTAACTTCATGGAGATTTCTAAATACGAGTTATTAATGATTCAAAAACATCTGCCAAAAGAATATTTCACTCAATTAACTTAATTTTTCATCCTTACATGGGATAATTTGACTTAAATAGCTACAAATGAGTTTGTGAGTGAAACTGAGATTCATAATGTATCAGTGAAAATTTTCAGTCTTCAATTACATGAATAAAAAAAAATTTGAAAAAAAAAAAGAAGAAAATAAACGAATGAAGGAAAAAACGTTTATACCTCAGTAACATTCAATTACAGTGTAAAACTCCGCCTCGTGTATGAATAAAAATATTTCAGGAATCACAGAAAATTATGTACTGTAGGATTATAGCCATTGTAACCCTCTCTAGTGCAAGGTAGATGAATAAGAATGAAAGTAAAAAAAAAAAAGCGACTTTTAAACATTCATCTGCTTCAAGTTCTTCAATGGAAAATATTCGCACATGCCTGGTAGTGTACTTGGGTTTTTAGGTACATTATAAAAATAATTTGATATGGGAACGGATGCACGCGAACTAATTTTCTATCTGCAGATTACTGGGGGCTTTTGCCTTGCACGCATCGTTTCATATTTTCTCTTTCCTTTTTTTTTACATCACTTATTTTTCTGTTTTCTCTCTCTGTCTTTCTTTTTTTTTCTTCTCCAGCAACAGTGTGCTCTGTAACGAATTACCATTTGGCACGAGCAATAATACAGATATATCTTTCAGTTAAATTACCGAATAAATGCTATTTATGCTTTCACTCGAGCCTTAATAAATAAATGTTTTTTTTTTTATTGCAAGAATCCTGGAAAGTTTGTAATGTATAATACTTTATTCGGAGAATAATTTCAGTTGGTCGTCAGTAGATAAGGATACGGTTAATTACTTCTCAGAATTAGAGATTTGTAATTTAATGCCAAATATTCTCTCACTTGTAGAGTCCAGGCTATTTGACATATCTCGAAATTAGATAGCAAAGTAGTGAGGGAATCAACAACAATCCATTGAAAACCATATTGTTAGGTTCGAACTATACAATTCTTTAGACAATCCATTAATTTAACAAATCCAAAGAGAAAACTGTTGCAGGAAGTATTGTTACTCAATAATACTCAATATTTCGTGATATTTTTTTGCACATATTTTCTTAAATTTCCAACACATATCAATCAATGGCTCATTTTTGAGCTGATTGTTGAAGTTTTGGTGCTTCAACCATCACAATCAGAGATTATCCCCAAGAAACTGAACATTTTCCGGAAATTTTCAAGGAAATCAACAAAAAAATCCTATTCTAAGTACTCCCAATTATTTCAAACTATTTGAGAATCGAATGTATTCAGTTTACCCCCTTTTAAAGTAAAAAAATATTACATGGAATCATTCTGAAATACCTCTGCAACAACGAGATTGATGAAAAATTATCATGAAACTGTTCTTATAGTCTATCAAATCTCCAAAAAAATGTCTTTTGCTAATTTGTTCACAAAACCATCTACTTCCAAGGATATTCTCTGGAAGAATGCACAAGTTTTATCTACAATTTACATTCCTACTCATTTAAAATCGTTTCGTGCAACAAGATCATCAATGATATATCAGGCCTATTGAAACATCCCGAGTATTTTATGTCTAGACGACAATTTCAAAAATTCCACTGAAGATAAAATAAGTAGGTGAGATCTTTGAGAGTAAAGGCGATGAGAATAACATTAAGAACTTACCAATAATTTACTGAATTTTATCACTCAGGCCTTCGTCACTTTACCATCCACTTAGTTCACAACGGTGAAATAAGTTACAAACACATTTACAGAGTGAGCTCACTCTCATGATTCTAACAAGCCTAGATAGATCTCTAACTGTGCGTAGAGTGGAAAGAATGAGACAGTATAGTTAGTTAGAGGATAGAGATTGTGTGGATACTAAGTGAGAAAGAGAATGATGAGGATCTTTAAAGTCTGTCTTATGGACAACTCGACACTTCAATTCAGTCAGATTGCCTGAGAATGAAGAAAGATGAATTACAAGCTTTAACAGTATCATTACAGATGATTCATTAGCAATGTTAGATTAGAATTAATAGATTGATGAATATTAATGTAAGAATTTGAGATAAAAATGACGATATCATAATCAAATTTTATGGTTCTCTAGATTTTTTTTCTTCAATTTAATGTGAATATCAGATGAATCACATCTGACAGAAGCTAGTTAAAATTTTGACTGCTTTGCTGGAAATCAGAAAATGAAAAAAAATTCTTCACCTGAGAGAATAATCTCCTGGAGAAACGAATTTTGTAGAATTATGTACGTGGGGATTTCTGGGAGGATAAAGCACTCATGAACTTCATTTAAACAAATTAAATGAGCTCAAAAGCGCACACCAAAGTCACACAGCTTTTATGGTAACTCGTTCACTTTTATAACCTCATTTTAATGTACGCTCAAAGTCTAATCCAATGTGGACTCTCTATTGTGTGCAGAAGCATGGACAATGCAAGAATACAAGACAACGAAGATTCTCAAAAATGTACAAGGAAAAGGTGTAGTCAATGGTACTGGTACACACTGATTCTAATCATCAATTTGATATCATTGTTGAGACCTCTTGGGTATGATAAAACGTGGAATATGGGTTAATAAAAAGAAGGCAGTCTCTTTTTACTGCTGATGGCGCTGAGTTTGTTTCAACACAAAGAGAAAGGTGAGGGAATTGGGGGGAGAAAAAAAAAATTAGGACTGTAGGATCATCAGTGAAGAGTGAGGAATGCAAGGAAATAATGTTCATTGAGTTGATTATAATATAGTGAAAATATTATTGGGATGTAAGGAGGATGGGAAAAGAGGCACTTATTTGAAAAGAGAAAAATATTAATTTCATTTTAATGACTCTCGTCCCTGCTAAGTGCTCTCTTCTTTTCCGTTGTGATCTTTGTTTGAAACGGTTCATGGAAATTAACAGTTATACAGCATTCAACGATTTCTGATTGTGAAATTTCGGTTTTTTTGAGTGAAATATTCATGGGCTCTTTATTTTTAGATGAATTCCTTCTTCTGTCGTTAGTTTGCAATGAATAAAGGACAATTCATTGAACTCAATAATGAGTTCAACAGTTATTTTTGCAAAAATATCTTGAAATTCTCTGTAAAGAAGGTTCGGAGTAACAAAAGTGTATTTCACATATTTTCTGATATATGCTGAAAAAAAAACATTGGATGGAAAGAAAATGAATTATTTTGTTCAATCTCTTCACTATTGAATTAAATATGAAGTAATGCAAAATGATAGGTTGGAATTTTTGAATTCCGGATCTTCGAATTGAACCGAAGTGATAAAAAAAAGATGAGTTGATTTGTCTTATTTCACCTCTGAACTACTGACCTCCTATTTGCTCTCATCGGATCAACTTCAATTCTCATCCTCTGACAATCATACTCACCTTTTCCTCGAGCCCTTTTTTGTTAATTCAATAACCGTACTCCCACGACCACCCGGAACGTCATTTTCCCAAAAATTCCGATCACGCATGAACAGCCTCCTCATGCTTAATGAAAGCTTCTCAAGCCACACGTAGTCGTTCAAACATACCCAAACCTTTCAATATTCTATTAGATCCTCCATTCCATCAATAAAACACTCTAATGTACGTAATCAACAAAAAGGAAAAAAATCTAAAATCCTTCTCTCTCTATTCTCTCAATTGCCGAGGAAAAAATGTCAGTATCCATATCAAGAAGCCATTGTTCGTAATTACACGATTGCTCATGAAGCCCTATTTATTCCAGATGAAAAAGAAAGCCACTCACTAAATAAAAAAAAAAAATCAAACAACTCTAAATATCAGAGAAAACATCAATTCGAATAAATTTATTCCCTCATGATTGTATGAAATTATTCTAGTCGTGTAACGAGAAATGGTAAATTGGCCTGATTATTATTTGAATTTTTCCTTTTGCTCACATATTCAATTAAGTAGTTCACCTCGATGATTATCATGATCACGGTGGAATACTAAAATCGAAGGAAAAAAAAAAAAGAGATGAGGGGAAGATATCTTTTGGAGGGTAGAAATGTAAGCATCAATGGAAGAAGAGAGAAGGTTAGTAATGAAAGGGTAACTGAGTGCCGATAAATTCAGCAGACCGCGGGATTTGTAAATTATACCCTTTCAATACTGCTTCACGTAAATAAATGAGCTCGCCCACCCCCACGCATATACTGGCTAATACATGATTCATCCCAAATGTTCAAGAGAAGCTTCAACTTTTGCGTATGAAAACAGACTAGAAAACAAAAATACAAATAGGATACACACATACAAACATTGATAGGATTACAGAGTGAGAGGAATTGGAAATATCCAACTACGCTGTGTGAATTAGAACAAAGTGAGTAATTCATTTGCGGCAATTGATTGATCCTGAACCATTATTATGGCCAAACGAGCTCCAATACACGTGAATTTAATTATGAGAATATAAAAAAAAACAACGCCAATGAAATAACATGAATGACAAATGAGATGCTCAAACGAAGAGCAAATTCCTTGTGAATTTGTTGGCAAGTAATAAAAGTCTTCGGTTATCTGAAAGAATTCCCGTAAAACCGTCATTTCCAATGAACATTATTGGGCAATTTCTCGCAACCAAAACTCTCTGCACATTTCGTGCTGATCTTGAGGTTCTGAATAAAATTAAAGGAAACAGGATGAGCCTCGGCAAATAGCCCCAGGTGATGGTTGAATTGTGTCGAAAAGCACGAGAACAACAGATGTATAAGAACGGTTTCAACATTGAAAAGAAAGACGGAGAAAATTTATAAGTAAGTCAATGTATATGTGTGTGTGCGTATGCATGTGTATGGTTACTGTTAACGAGACTCCCGTCAACTTTCGGGAGCCAGAGAATATATAGCCAGTGGGGGTCGTTGAAGTTTGCCATTAACCCTCGACGCTAACAAAGGTATTTGCCACCTCGATTTGCGGATTATTTGAGGTATACGTTAGACACACCGTTCTGCCCTGGAGACACAACTCTTCCTTATTTATATGCATAACTCAAATGGGAAGGTGTAACGAAAGTTTCACGGTCAACTTGATTATAATCGGGCGTGCATGTTAGAGTTTCATACGTATGAGAGACAGTGCAATGCAAAGCCGGACGAGCTCCTTTTCTGATGGTATTCTACAAGTGGATATGTGTAGTCTTTCCCCTCTGCCACTTTTTCTTCGTCGCTTGGGAACAGGCAGACTGTGTGTATATATATATACATATATATATGTGTGTATATGCGTTGGCTGGCAATCGTTGCGTTTATCGTTAGCCATGGCGAGTTTTGTGCGGAAGAACGAGATAAATAGATTGGTATATCGTCGAGGGAGAGAACCACAGGATGGTTATGTGTATTTTATAAGTGCCTTGGACACCGCTTAAAAAATCAAGTGAAATACCAATTATGACTATCTACTTGATTTTGTTGGTAGCAACTGGAATATAAAATCGTGATAGTCATCCCACCAGTGGTCATTAATGATTATTTTCAAATAATCTTGCTTTTTCGTAATTATCCACTTAATCTTGTAGTTTTAAATTGTGGCTTACGTTGGAATGAATTTTATCAAGTCATTGCTCAGCATAATTCAATTTGGTAACCAGTGTCGTAAAATAAGGTATCACAAGATTCTATTTTGTGTTCCTCAGTGAATACTTTTTTTCTTTAAAGACTCCACCAATTAGAGGAATACAGAAGTCATCAGAGAATCATTCTCTGTTGTTGTTCGAGCTTCCTTTTGAGAATACTTACGACAACGAAATGAAGATTCAGAGCAATAAATCAACAAAAGTAGTTGACTAGTTGTTATAGATCATCATGTACAGCGGAATTCTTCCATATTCAACCTCTCTATATTTGACGGAATTCTTGCTCTATCTTCGACCAGCCTGCTTTCCGCTATGATTTTTTATGACCATCAAGACGACCAATCAAAAAACGCATTTGGACGGGCATATTTGGATTTTCGAAGTATATCCATGTTCATAGCACATTTGGCTAAGCAGATCTATGCATATGAGACATGGGTATGATATGCTGAGAACTGACGCGTCAAATATAGAGGAATTCCACTGCAGTCAAACTCGAAATGGCAAAAAAGGCACCAGTAAACACTGGTTTTTTTGTTCATTTGGTTTTTCTACATTTTTATTACGAGACATTTTTTTTCCTTGCTCCCACCATCTTTACCAATTTGTCACTCATTACCTATTCGAGTTTGTTGGTAGGAACTAGAAAATAAAATCGTGATAGCAATCCTACCAATTATCAATGATTATTTTCAAATAATCTTGTTTTTTCTTCGTAATTATCCACTTAATCCTGTAGTTTTAAATTGTGGCTTTCGTTGAAATGAATTCTATCAAGTCAGTGCTCAGCATAATTCAAATTGATACCTCACGTTTTACCGATGAATTTTTATTGAAATGTGCATTTTTATTTCGGTCATTTCTTCGTTTGTGGGAGAATCCACAGAGAACCAAATAATCATTGGTAAAATGAGTATTTCAAAAAGGAGGAGAGAAGGTGAGATAGAATACTGGATGAATGAGAAAACCACTGTAGGAGTATTCTCTACCTTTCGGAGGTAACCATCGTCGTTAAAATACAATAACTGAAGTAATAAACCACGGAGGTACAGAGATAATTGCGTAAACCGACTTTGTAATGGAAGCTTTATTCTGTTAAAGCCTTCAACGTTGGTGAGACCTATTTCACTTTTCATGTGACTAGTTGGCAAAAGCATTATACAATAAACCTTTTCTACCCTCTCTTCCCCCTCATCCCCCCACCTCTCAAAAAGCACTCCACTATCTCCCATACTCCCATGTATGAGTAACTTTAGCAAATTTTAAAGCACATTCTATAAAATATTTTGTTAAAAGCCCTCTACCAGTTAATATATTTCAAACACCAGTGTAGCCAATTTCAAAAGTTTTTAATGTAGTGAAAATCTACGATGGAATAACCATGAACTGATGGAAAATTTCACAAAAATAAAACTCAAACTGTTGGTACAGATTTAACAGACAATTGGAGAGTATATTTTTTTCCTTTTCCTTTATTTTTTCTCACAAAGTATATCGTGAGAATCGGAGGTAGAGAGGATTCTTTGAGAATTAGGCTAGATATGGAGGACAATTGTTGGTAGAAGACATTGTTTTTCACGAGTTTAGAAAGAGAAGAAGAGATAGAGAGAGAGAGAGAAAAAAACGAAAGTTTTTCAAGTTAAAACGACGAAGTAGAGACAGGGAAGAGGCTGGAGTTTGGTGGAGAGACTCTGTTTTAAAGAAGACAGTGGATTCTTCTGCAACAGGTGAGCGCAAAGAGACGCATGCAAGTTGAAGATGGGGACGGTGATTTGGCTCGGGATAAAGGGAGAAAGAGAGAGATAGAATGAGGTGAATTAGGCCTTAACGCGAGTGAGAGAGGCAGTTAGACGTGGGCATGGGCAAAGAGAGAGGCGGACTACGGGAGGGACGAGGGCAATATGAAAGGCAGAGAATGAAATGAGAAACGAGATAAGGACTCATAAGAGACTGAACAGAGAGGAGTGAGGAAAACGAGAATGAGCTAGAGAGAGAGGGAGATTGGTCACGAAAAACGAGAAGAGGTAGGGAACCTCAAGAGGCTTTATCGTGACTGCGTTTACTGGGGACTCGTGATTCCGTCTAAAACAATAAGCGATATAACCCAAGAACCCGATTCTAGGATCTGCACGAGCTAAAAGCACATTTTTTTCAACAGAGAAGGAGAGACCAGATATGGAAGTAGATCTCCATTCTTCATCTCGTTTACTTTAGCAAATCATTATTTTTCACGGTACTTTGGGTTCTACTTTTGTCTGCAAATTACGTGGAATAAGGAAAAAAAGGAGAAAAAAAAAATTTGAATTTTCAAGTGCTATCGATAAAGTACTTGAGATAAGAGGGGGGACCAATAGTGACATAATCGAAACGTGATATTTCATGGGTTTAATAACGAAATTATAGGCTACACGCTAACCGTTAGAATAACAGAGAGTATCTTAGATTTTCGCCCGAAATTACATGCTAACAGGCTACGTTAATGTTGCGTAATGTGGTATTTCACTTCACCTGTTTTTTCAATGTTATACACGCGCAAATTGCTACTGCCCCTGGCTGCACACATTATCCTGAAACTATAAAAAAAAATAAAAAAAAAAAATAAAAAAAGGAAGGTGAAATTCCCTCCATATGCAGAGAGAATATTAATGCCGCTACATTAATTGACGCACATAACGAGGTTATTATGCTATTTTTTTCAATCACTGGCGTGAAATTGTATCGTAAAAAAATAGACATTAAACGAATTTTTTACAATTTTCTAGGTGAGAAAATTAAAATGGACCTTGTGTGTTGTGAGCAATTATTTTCATATTTTTAGAGTCATGAGAATATAAATTTTCGTGAAATTTAGCAAATAAAATGAACAATTTTGTTATTCTGAATGACAAAAGGTCGTTTGAATGTCGAATAATTGCGTAATACTGAGGCAACATTGTTAACTTCTGAATTTTGATATTTACATTTAATACATGGGCAGTGAGATTGAAAAAAAATTTATTCAAACTAGTATCCTGACATGGAAAGTGCTACAAACCAAATTACTTCTATATAAAACATACACGTATATATATATATATATATATATAGTCTCGTTGCATCATAGGAATCTGTGGGACACAGCTGCTCTCTATATATCTCTAGTGCAAAAACTCGGCATGACAACAAAGATAGTTTGGCGATTGGTATCTTTTGATTCTATGAGTTCGTGATTTTCGTACAACGTGAAGAGAAAGTTATCATCAATAAGTACAACAGAAGTTTTTTTTTTCTTCTATTTCTCTCTGTTTTTTTTTTTTCTCTTAACAATACTTTTGCCTCTTCACTTTCACATAGTGTGTCACGAGGGGAGAAGGAAATAAAGAGAAGCAGAAGTATCTGAGGAGTGTTTAGATTGTGATGTACTGGCTCAATGGATAGTTGAGATTCAACTGTGAAATGAGTAAATTGAGCAGCAAAGAGCAGGAGTTACTGACGCCTCTCCCAAGCATCCATTAAAGAAAGATTGAAGGGAGGAAAATGAGGCAGAGAAGAAACTTATCAGGATGAAGAACAAGTGGGAGTTCAAAAAAAAAAATACAGGAGATTGATTAAAGATCGTCGAGAGTCAATAATCCCCTGATCTTCTGCTTCCTAGTTTCCTCCAATGAATCAACTCAGTGACTACGTGAATTACGCAGTGCACTAGTTATCAATCAAGTAATGGGCGAGATTGACGAGCCCAAAGCATGCCACGTCAATAGCCAAAACAATTCTTACAGTGGTTTAGAAAGGAAGAGAGAAAGGGAGAATGACAGGAAAGAAGTAGTTAAAGAACCGAGGGGAGCCACTCTCAGATCAATGACCGTTACCTCTTCTATTTCTATTCTTGTTTTCGTTTCGTCTCGGTCTCGTGCCAATACCGAAATTTTTTCAGATAATTCTCAGAATTCTCCATGAAAAAATATATATTTCTTTATATACTTGAAAGCATATTATGATATATGATTCATTTCAAGTGTAGGGGAGACCAGGACAAAATGGACCAATTAGACAAAGTTGTCCGGGATTTTTTTTTAGAATAAAGGGCTTTTCGAAAAAAATTCCAAAAATTCACTGACAATGTTAACACGTTGTTGCATCTTCTCAATTTTTATCATTTTTTTTTTGACGAACTCGTGCACTCCAGAAAGAAATCTTGGATCATTTTTTCCCGGAGGTCCATTTTGCCCCGGTCCCGCTTTGTTCCATATACGAACGATACAAACACAAAGTATATTTATCATATATTTTGCATCGATATATCACATGATTAATGAAAAAATATATGAATTTGCCAAGAGTAGTACATAAGTCATATATTTTGGGGTAATATATTACGCTATATATCAATGATATAAAAGCTGACCTACAAAAAAATATGAGAGAAATAAACCCCATAGTATGCAAAGCAAAATATATTCGCGTTATATCCATCATGTATGCAGTCGTATATAACTTAATATATGGAAAAAGAGGTCAAGTCAGTATACCTTAATGGATATTTCTGCAGCATGTGTAATATATAATTGATGGATATTATCATACACGAATGAGTATATGATGCACGAAAGTCACTCATATATTGCCACTACATCAATCATATCGTTGCCTTAGAAAGAGAGTGGCGTAAGTGCATGAGCGTAGCACTTGCGCCAATTTTTTTTCAAAAACCCCTACATAAAAATTCAGATATTGCAGAATAAGTGACAACCACATTGTAGGCATTTTCTCAGTGGAAAAATTATGAAATAAAATCGACAATCAGTGTTTCCGTGGTGAAACCTTAATTTTTAATGGATTTTCCACTCCGTGTATACTTCATCTTGTTCATGCATCTGGGTCCTTTCAACCGTAGCCAGGTAAACATTCGCAACACTAGTGCAGGTCAATAGCCCCTCAAGAACCGATACCTTTTCTTCACCTACGTAAAACAGCTGGTTAATAGTACAGCCTCTTATCTAACACCAAATAACACAAGGAAGTTGGAAGCTGCTAATCACAATTACCCATAAAAATTTGATGATATTTTTGTTCCTTCTTTTTTTTTTCAATTTTTTACAGGCATAAACGTACAAGGAGGTAAGCCGTATTTAGAGTTTCTTATCGACGAAAAATTTGATTGGTACGAGGGAGCCAGCCAGTCTGTCTTACTCTATCACGTTGGTGGGTTTGTTTGATCCGGCGCCGGCCGTTTGATTTATCATCAAGCTAGGAGCAAAAAAGATACGGCCGCTTTTCTCGCGTGCCCGCGGCCCGCCGCAGACCATCCATTTTGGACCTATCAAGTCCCGAGCACTGCCAGTTATCGTTGCTGACGTAACACGAATACCGGAGCCAACAAGGCTCTCTCTCTCTCTTTCTTCTCATCCAAATGCTTGATTGGGTCCCAGAAGATTCACCGAATTCCACTATGAAAAATTATTCTTTTATTCTATTTATTAATTATTATTTTTTTGCGAGTTATTTAATTGCCCTCATACCAGCAGCAGGTTGTGCCAAGATCTCTCAAGTGGTTTTTTTTCCCCTAGCCCCCTCGAAATTTCTCCACAAAATCTGTTGAGTGTAATTTGGTAGTACTCGCAAATAACTGATATTATGAAAGGAAAAAAGAAATAACAAAAATTAAAAAAAAAAAAAACAAAACAAAACAAATTTCGGTGATCCTCACAATATATGTGAAACATGACTCAATCGTTTCCATGACTTTTTACGAAGTATTTTGAAAAATTTACACGCATAAACTGCAAAATTCACAGGCCACGAAGAGCCATTGGGCATCACGCAAACTTCTGTACCATCGAATACCAAAGGGTTCCATGATGTGTAGAGTAGTTTTAAAAAGAAGCCAATGTGAAAATAAGAAAGAGAAAAAGAGACAAGAGAAGTGAGCCGACGAATGCAACGTCCGGATTCAAACAGCCGGTGGAATGCGGCACGGCGGCTGCAGTACTGCCAACCGTACCTCATTTCAACCTTAGGCGCCCTTCCCCTCTTCCACTTTACCTTCTTTTTCCATCTTTGTTCCGCCACTGAGAAGAAATTGTTGGTACCTAGAGTCTTATTTTTTTTTGTCTCCTCTCTTCACCCTGCCCCCTTTTTCTTCATTTTTTAAATTTTTTTCACAACCCTGACATTAGTGGCAACGGACGGAACGCACGCCTGGATGGGAATGTATCCCTGTCGCTATCGCGTGTACTCAGCCCCCTTCTTGATGCGTAATTATGACTGACTGTCGTGCAATCACCTCCTCATTCTCAACAGTGAACGACTCTTCTTACTTTTCTCCACTTCAATTTTTCTTCAAGTAGTTTTGTATGGTACACCTTAGATGACACCCTGTCGTCAGCCACGTATCATCAGCATGAAAAAAATAAAATAAAAAGTAACATACTCTGCTTTTTTCCCCCCTCTCTCACGCGTTTATCACCATTATTTTCCAACAAACGCGTGACTCTATCTATCCTGACAGATGTATCACGTGTGAAATCGTATCTTTTCAACTTATCACACAAACACACACACACACACACATATATATGTTGTATAGAACAATTTGCATGTCGGATGCTCGTTAAATAGTCGCTGAAAATATTTCCAATTATTGCAGGATGCAGACAGTATCGTTCGATAAGAATTCGAGGCAATGACTGCTTGATAAACCAATATCATTTGGATAATCCAAAAAACATGTTGGCTCATTCTCGAGTTGATAATTCCAATCGTGTGTAGAGAGAGAGAGAGAGAGTGTGTTGAGAAGGGACTGTGTGACGACAGGTTTTGAATGTGGATAAACCGCAGAGTCTCATTTAAATAATACGAGTGAGAAAAATTACCGAAGAAAGGTGAGAAAGGAACGGATAACGTCATGGTCCATTATGAGCGATCGGTATATGCAAGTGGACGTAATTTTCAACTTCCAGCACTGGCCAGTATTTCTAATGGCTACATCGGTCAAACAGTGAAATATTAGGTTTGAGGTGAGGAATCCACACAGACACATACACATATATACTCTTCCTCTCTCACACCGTTTGCATTATTATCATAACAATCAATACCGACGCACTAACACACCTCTAAGCGCATAATTAGATACGAGCCTCATGCATACGGAGATGAGAGGAGAGAAAAAAAATTGAGATGAGACGAAAGGAGAAACATGGAAAAGCCCTACGGTATATTCAGAATCAGTAGATGCACAGAATTGGAGAGGGTCTTGATAGGGGGTAGACTGCACCATGGGGGACCACTTAACGGATCTCCACATGATCAGTGAACACTAATGCAACTGGCCAATCATTTCACACCCTGCATTACAATGTTTATTGCTAACAAATAAAATGTAAATTTTCAACTTCAAATAACCTAATCAATAATGATACAAATGATAAGAAGTTACAAGGCAAGTTGTTTATCACGTGATTCAAAGTGCATCTGTTGAGTAAAGTACGTAACAAGACAGAAGAGACTTGGACAGGCGGGTGAGTAACGAGGAACGTTTAGAAATGGGAATGAATGGCCGCAGTACGTGACATCGGGATAAGGTGTCCCTTTATCAATCTTTTGTTCACGTTCACGTAGGAACCTAGTGAACTGCGTCTAGAATAGCTTTTTGTGGTTAAAGGCAAGAGAGAATGAAGAAGAGACAGGAGGCGTTGCCTTGATAATCCCGTTACATTACGAAGAAAACTTGAGGCCATTGTCAACAGCAAATGCCGGCTCATTTGAAGTGAAATACTCCTATGTACTCTCATCTGAGAAGATGTCATTACGGGATTCATCACGGTATCTTCACGCCTTAAAGAGAATTCGACGGAAATTCAAACTTGCTTTTCCTCCTGTGTATTATTTCACATTGATCGTATGAAGAGAATACAATGACAATGGATATAAAACATTACAATACAATTCAAGAAGTAAATGCGAAATGTACGAGTGAGGTTAGATAGCTTGACGAAGAGACTGAGAATGAGGAGAGAAGCCAAGCACTCAAGAGCCACTGTAAGAGCCATGCAGAGTGTACCTGTCTTGTTTTTATAGGCCTCAACCGAGTCGCTTGGGCCAGGTAAGAGGCAGACAGAGTGGGGGCCAACGACGAGGAGAAGAACGATAGTTAGAGAAAGAGAGACACTGAGACATGGAGAGAAAGAGAAGGAGGAGGGGAGGGGGGGCCCAGTGGTAGCGGGCCCGGCTCGCACTGCCAGCCACAATCTACCAGTCAGTCCTCGAAGAACAGTGGATCTTGGTGGATCCTTGCTCGAAGTCTCTTCGAGACCGTGGCTTTACCTTTCTCGTTTTATAGCTGTAGTTAGTATAACGGATCTCAACCAGCCTCTTTTATCCTTGGATACTTTACTTGTGCTGTGTGAAATCGAGATGGGATTATTCTGGATATAACGTGAATTTTGTGCTAGTGTGAATTATTTAAAGAAAAGCAAATTGTTCATGATTAATTATATTTTGAAAAAAAAAAAAGAATAATGATGATAAAAGTGATATGTTGAGAATAGAGGAGATTGAAGTGATTATTAGTGTGGGATAATGCAAGTAATAATGATTATTTAAATGGAATTCATTGTGTTGAGGATTAAAACATCGGGAGATCCGTTTTTGATGGAATAAAGTGAGCAGTACGAGTGGGTTTCATGTAAAGATGCAGGGGAATCCTGCTTTTCTGGCAATACTACTCGGAACAATATTCGGCTCGCTTGGTGCCTCATTGAGTAAAGCACTGAGGTACAAAGCACCGGACGAGTGCAAATGGGTTGCAACTGGTGATGCTGAGGATGATGTAGCTCTTGTTTGTCGTCTACGAACTATCAATAGTGAACTTGAGAATACAAATTTCAGTGTTATTCAGCCACAGCACACAGTTAGACTCAGATTAGAATGTAGTGATGCTCTTTTCTATCAGAGTTCACTGAGCGCTGGAAGTTTTAGGCCATTGATTGAACTGAGAGAGCTCGTTATTGAGTACTGCAAAATTGGAAATTTATCCGACGATGCATTCAAAGGGCTCAAAGAACTACGGAATCTCACTGTCCGTACTCACAATACCGATTGGTCGGCAATGGCATTGGAAGTATCGAATCGAGCTTTTACAGAAGAACTATCAAAGCTCGAGAGACTGGATCTTGGAGAGAATAATATGTGGAATTTGCCCGAAGGGAGTCTGTGCTCCCTTCACAACCTAGAGGTTCTCAACTTGACGAAAAATCGTCTGCGTGAAGTATCAAGTTTTCACTTCAGTGCTAGTGCAGGACGCTGCGGTAACAATTTACGTGAATTGGATTTGACTAACAACAGCATAGAGAGCCTACCAAGCGCGGCATTCTCTGGTCTTTCTCGGTTGCAGAGTCTCGATCTTCGAAGCAATGCCATTAGTTTCATAGCTGATCGTGCCTTTGAGAGTCTGTCCTCGTTGGCTGTACTAAAACTCACGGGCAATCGTCTCTCAAGTCTGCCGCCAGAGTTGTTCAATGATGCGCGAAATATCAAAGAAATTCACCTGCGAAATAACTCACTGAATGTACTACCACCGGGCTTATTTAATGATCTCACGCAGCTGTTGGTGCTAGATTTGAGTATGAACGAATTGACAACTGAATGGATCAATGCAGCAACATTCACTGGACTCGTCAGATTAGTAGTACTCGATCTTTCTGGCAATAGAATCGGCAGATTGGAGCCAGCAGTCTTTAGGGATCTCTACAGTCTTCAGATCCTTCGACTTCAGGAGAATCTCATAGAGACTCTGCCTGAAAATACATTCTCAGCGCTCTACAATTTGCACACTCTCGTACTGAGCGATAATCAGTTGACTTTTATCGATGCGACGACTCTGAGTGGCTTGTACGTGCTGAGCCTGCTCTCGCTGGATAATAACAGACTCAATGCACTTCATCCGAGCTCGTTACGAAACGCCTCGTCTCTTCAAGACTTGCATCTTAACGGTAACAGACTGACGGCTGTGCCGGATGCATTGAAAGCCACGCCTCTGTTGCGCACTCTGGATCTTGGAGAGAACCTCATTTCGGAGATACCCACTGGTACATTTGACCACGTGTCACAGTTGTATGGCCTCCGGCTGACAGAAAATCACATTGGCAATCTTACGAAAGGCATCTTCGAGAAGATTAAAGAGCTCAAGATACTCAATCTGTCGCGTAACCGGATACAATATATAGAGCCTGGTGCATTCGATGACAATACAAATCTTCAGGCAATTCGTTTGGATGGTAATCTTCTGACGGATATTACTGGACTGTTCGCGAATTTACCCAATCTAGTGTGGTTAAATGTCAGTGATAATAAACTTAAGTGGTTTGACTATGCAATGATACCAACTGGATTACAGTGGTTGGATATACACGCCAATGAGATAAGTGAACTCGGCAATTACCTAGAGATCGAGACACAGCTACAGTTGAGTACCTTCGATGCACGTGAGAACAAATTGACTGAGATAACGGGAAATGCGATACCAATGAGTGTTGAAGTACTCTTCTTGAGTGACAATCTCATATCTAAGGTGCAGAGTTATGCATTTTTCAAAAAACCAAATCTAACTCATGTAGATCTCAAGGGCAACAGAATACAGAATCTTGAGACTTATGCATTGAGAATAAGTGCTGTACCACCAGAGAAACCGCTTCCGGAATTTTACATAGGCGACAACCATTATCTATGTGACTGCACGATGGAATGGCTGCAACGAGTCAACAAGCAAAACCAGTCACGCATACATCCACATGTGATGGATCTTGAAAGTATATACTGTAAACTTTTGTACGACCGTGAACGCATGTACGTGCCACTCGTAGAGGCATCGCACTCACAATTTCTCTGCAAGTATGAGTCACACTGTTTTGCACTGTGTCATTGCTGTGACTTTGATGCCTGCGACTGTGAAATGACCTGCCCGAATAATTGCACCTGTTACCACGACCAGTCCTGGTCGGCTAATGTTGTAGACTGCTCAGCCGGCGGTCACGTAAGCCGACTACCCGAGCAAATACCCATGGATGCTACAAAGTTGTATCTAGATGGCAATGACCTAAGGATCATCGCCAGTCATGCGTTTATAGGTAGAAAAAAATTGAAAGTACTGTTTCTCAATGCATCCAACATTGAGATTGTACAGAACAGATCGTTCAATGGCCTCCGTGATCTTCAGGATCTTCACCTACAAGACAACAGAATTCATGAACTACGTGGACACGAGTTCGAAGGGCTTGACAATCTGCGGGTTCTTTATCTTCAAGGCAACGAGATCTCAGCAATCGCTAACAACACATTCTCGCCTCTGAGATCACTGAAGGTTCTACGACTACAGGGCAATCGCCTCACGACCTTGGCGGTCTGGTCCCTACCGACTTCCATCGAAGTCAGCCTCTCTAAGAATCCCTGGTCATGTGAGTGCGACTATCTAGAGGTTTATCGAGAATGGATACTTGCAGCAAGAAATCGCGTTGTCGATACAACTGAACTGAGATGCGTGTTGAATGTCACAGAGTTAGATGCATACGGTGAGGAGGTCTTCAGGGACAACGAGTTTGGTTTTCCACTGATCGAGGGCAATTCAAATGACAGCTCAAAGTGTACAGGACTTACGAGTATTGACAACGGTATTCAGGGTAATCTCACTAAAACCATTATCGAGAGACAAGCACTTCAGGATTATTTGCCTCTACTTGTATCAACGTTGGCAATATTCCTAGTTATTGTACTACTTGCTATGCTAATATTTATCTTCAGGCAAGAATTTCGCGTGTGGTTTCATTCGAGATTTGGCGTTAGAATATTCTACCGCAGTGCAGAATTAGACAGAGAGGACAGAGACAAATTATTCGATGCTTTTGTCAGTTACAGCTCCAAGGATGAGGCATTTGTTGCTGAAGAATTGGCACCAGTATTAGAAATGGGAAATCCTTCATACAAATTGTGCCTACACTATCGTGATTTTCCAGTTGGTAGTTTTATAGCTGACACGATAGTACAAGCTGTTGAATCTTCGAGAAGGACAATTATGGTTTTATCGGAGAATTTTATAAAATCCGAATGGTGTCGTTTTGATTTTAAATCAGCTCATCATCAAGTTTTACGTGACAGAAGACGCCGTTTAATACTCGTTCTAGTTGGTGATGTACCACAACGGGATCTTGATCCAGATATAAGACTGTACCTCAAAACAAATACATATTTACAATGGGGCGATAAACTATTTTGGGAGAAATTGAGATTTGCATTGCCCGATGTGCCAAACAATCAGAGAACAAATAATCAGAGGAGACAGCCACCGCCTGTCCGGCGGCAGCACAACAATCAAACGAGTGGACCACGTAGTGTTGCTGTCCACATATGAATCAATTATTCATCATAGACTGTTTATACATACGGTACTACTGACCGATTTGCTAAATCCCGGACTACATAATTATCATTGAATTGATAATTAATTATTTCGGGAGTGAGTGAGATGAACCAATCCAATGTGCATTACAATAAATTCACATATAGATAAAATAAATGATTTTATATAAATATATATAGACACTATATATATATATATATATACAATTATATTGATGTTTAAATTGAGAGTCATTGCACAGTGCAATACGTGTGTGGAGTGTAAATAGTCACGATAGCGATTATTGTGTTAAATTCAGGACAAATGATTTTTGAATACTATTAATGAAATTGTGCATGGCACTCTAAAGTTTGTAAATAGCAATTGTATGGAAAAAGGAAAAATGAGAGAGGAAAATTATGTGGGAATTTTTTCAGTGTCTGAGGATGAGAGTGTGTGGTAATGAGAGATTCAAGGAAGAGTTCAGAATGGAATATGATTGTGTGAGAATGGAATGTGCCAATGTGAAAAAAGAAAAAGATAAATAAATATATATATATGAATATATATATATTATGTTGCAATTCCTTGTAAATTTTCATCGGTTAGTTAAATAGATAGATTAAATAAAATGTAAATACTCGTAAAATGAATTGTATTTGGCAGTACGATATCAGCTGTACAAGTGAATTCAATGAAAACTTAGTCTCGTGTTACTAATTTTTTTTTTTTTTTTTCATACTCTTCATTACTAATTAATTTCAAATTGTGCATGAGCTACTTAATATCCGAGGATTTACGATTGAATCGTGACTGCGGTTAATCATAATTCATGGTACATAATTGCACTTGAAGGAAAAAAAAAAAAATTAAAAAATAAAATCGCTGAAAGTAATGAAAGTAAAAGACAAGAAAGAGTGTTTGTGACATTTGTGAGAGATGTTTTGTGAGATAATAAAACTGTCACATTAACATATTAAATTAAATTGACAGAGACGTACTTATGAGGCTTTATTTACAAGTGTATAGCTTCTTAAAAGCGGGTAGAATTCAAAGCCCGCCGTGATATCACTTCCTAATTATTTTTTATTTTGAGAATTTTAATCGATTATTTTTTTTTTTTTTAACGAACGAGAGAAAAGATCGGGGAATACAAAAGTTCATTATTAAAATTGCGAGTGAAATAAAAAAAAATGGAGCTAAAGAAGAAAGAAAAAAACAAAAAAAAAAAAGAAACAGAATATTAAATGTGAAACTGTAAAATAGGATTTATCTTTTATTTATTCTGATATTATGGAAATTGAGGACTTCGTTGAAATTGAAAGAGATATAAGTCAAATTTATGTAATTATTTATTCGTTTTTTACTTTACTCAAAATTGATTTTTAATAATTGTCTCAATAAAAAATAGCCAATAGCAAGATAAATCAATTATTTCGATTATCGTTTTATACTATTTTCGTTTTCGTTATTATGAACAACAAAACCAAAAAAGGCACTCAAATGAAAAAAAAAAGTAAATTTCGTTCTTTCATTTTTGATATCAACAGCCATTATAATTTTAACGAAGTCCCCAACAGAATTCAACCGTTTTTCTATTGAATCAGTGCATTGACTTCGCCCACCCCAAAACGATTGTTAACAAAATACTATACATGTATACCGGGAATTGTTGTATTCAGCCTGTAAATTAATCGTTTTTATATATAAATCAAGAATCGAAACACAGGTGTTTCAATAAATGAATTTGTTTCATTTTCAATTTCAATTGTTCACATGTTTTTTTTGTTTCACATTCGAAAAAAAAAAAATTGTCTCATCATCTTCCCATTACTCTGTGTTCAAAGAGATTGCTGAATTATAAATTATGACTGAGAAATAAAAATTCACTGTTTTCTATGTTTTTCAATTTATCCAGTTGTTACTTTCTTCAAAATTAAATTCTCTTAATCCAAAAAAAAAATCCTCATTATATCATTCAACCTAACTTCCGACAAAATAATAAAATCAACTGAATAAATTTAACCTTTATCACTTTACCATACAAGTGATGTCTATCAATTCAAGTACTTAATCATTTTGATCGTCAACAGCATGCTCAATATAATAACTCCATTGAGAGAGATTCCAGAGTGAGCATTTGCCCGCATCATCTCTCTGCTAACTGTCGCATATAGTGTGCTATGTGATCGATCCAGTTCGACTCCCTGCGGTCATCGAACAATGGATTGCTTATTCCTTCGTGTATTCTAGAAGTGCTATTGGAACGCAATGGATCCAGTGAAAGGTATTTCACCTTCTTCTTCAGCATTATTCTCTCTTCGATATAGTTCACGCGGATGTAAACAGGTCTCTCTTGAAGAATCGAATTAATGAATAACGAAGTAGCTGTATTCGTTGTCATCGCAAATGACGAGACAACATTGAATCTCTCCTCTACACAACACCAACTCTGAGATCACTTCATTGGATCATTCAAAAAAAAAAACTAGCAGGTCATGGTTATCATCAATTCCTAACACAATCCGTTCTGCCTCTCCCACAGCTACAATATTGAATTTATTTGAATCAACACTTGAGCACTAATCTCTTTCATTTTTTTCATGCCAATCAAAAAATCAAGAGTTCATTACAGAAGAATTTTTATCATAGTTGCCCGAAAATTACAAAAACTACCGTCTGATTTTCATATTGAGTGATCTAGCTAGCTGTCATATTTCATTAGAGCTCATGTTTGATGAAATGAAAGGTGGGATAATACAGGAAAGTTATTCTTCATGTCTTTCATTAATAGTACAATCTACATTTTGTTGAAGACCTTGAAGATACTCTTAATCAGAAGCGAAATGCCGCAAATTCCGAGATCAATGTGAGGGGATCATCATTTATAAAATCTGGTGTACATACAAATCAGAAATCTTAAGAAAATTTCGAAATTCTTTCAAAGATTCATGAAATTTTTGGATTTTTGAGATCTTACAAAACTTGGAAAGAAGTCTTGGAATCGCCTACAAAGTAGAGAAATCTTATAGAAATTCCATGAAATACATGAAGTCTTTGTAATTTCATTTAAAATAGTGACGATATCTGAAAAAAAGGTTTGGAGATTTGAGAAATGTCATAGAAGATTTTGAATTTCCTTGAGAATTATTTCAATCAAATTTTCATTTTTTATACATCTTTGTGCCCGCCATGACATCGCGAAATCTATCAATATTACCGAAAATCTCTCGAGCACTCATGGGAATCTATAAAATCTTCGGAAATGCGTTCAATTTTCATAGATTTGAAAAAATCATATGAAT
Organism: Aleiodes alternator; assembly: GCA_963921955.1. NCBI lineage: Eukaryota > Metazoa > Arthropoda > Insecta > Hymenoptera > Braconidae > Aleiodes > Aleiodes alternator. The sequence continues at coordinate 5,688,657 of OY998109.1, read as the reverse complement.
GATCATAAAGTCTATTGAGAATTCAAGAATCTTTAAACTTCTGTAATTTGAAGTTCAGCGTACAGAGATTTTAGGAATGATTACTCCCTCGAATAAATGTAAAGATTGACAACTCCAATTTATTTGTTCCAATATCCCATTTAACCTCAACATTATTCCAGTAACATACAATTTTCCACGAGTATTGATTTTTGTAGAAAATTTAAACTTGTACCTAAACTCAAATGGAATGAATGCCACCCGCATGCCTATCTCCAGCTGCTGTTACTGTGCATAGAAACTCGCACGAGCCAGACTACTTGTACTCTTTGCTCTAAGCTATATACACAATTACACATAATCCAACAATACAATGTATTTTGTGTAACGGTTTCTCTACTTGTTACTCACTATATCACACATATCATTCTGCGTCTATTATAAAGTCATGAAAATTGAGATAAAAGTGTTGTCAGAATCCATGACATCGGCACAGTGTTTTCAAACTGTAAAGGAACCATTAGTATTTTATGTAATAAATGCTTCCTACCTAGATTTCATTCATTCAAGTGACATTAAGTATTTAAGATATTTCGCCTGTGTCTCTGTAACTTCTGAAACCGCTAGACTCAACCAAATATAGATAAGTAGTAAAACTTTGCTCATTCGTGCAACAAAGTAACACAAGAAGTAGCTTGGGATTAAGTTAATTGAATTACAACCTTGGGCACTCTTGGTTGCAGTGAAATGCAAAAGCTTTCATCGTAGGGATTTAACAAAAAGTGTTTCACGATCTTCAATTTGTTTCTCTTTCCTCGTCTTTGCCGTTTCGTTTTTTGGATTTAATGGCCGATCGATTGCCAATCCGTGGAGGTCTTTTTCCACGGATAAGCAAGGAGGATTAACGTCAACCTGAAAAGGTTCTCAAGGGATTAAGTGCACAAATGAGCTTGCAAGCTTTACTAACAGAGTATTATACTAGCTTTCACCCAATTCAGAGACGTATAAATAATTTTTTAGACATATTTAGAGTCTTCAAAGGGATGCACTGTCAGACTAGAGATGGATTTTGAAAAAATAATTTCATTTAAAAAGTTAGGAAATTTCCGGTGGAAAATATGGATCCCAATTTTTTTGAATTTTTTGAAAATTCGAATTTTTTGCTCAAGGGTCTATTTTTTGGAAAAATTCACTGTTTTGAGAATATCTCTGGTTCTATTGACCATAGTATCTTGGGATTGATTTCAAATGAAAGTCGAATTTATTTGTCATCAATTTTTAAGGTGAATTGTATTTTTGATATTTATTGTCTATCTCATGAAAATTAGGTTTTGTCCAATAAGTATCTTAAAATTTGATATTTTTTCTTTAAAAACCACGTATATCGATGACAAATCATTCCACCTTCTACTCAGAATTGACGCTATTTCAGTACGACCAATAAAATCGGAAATATTCGAAAAAAAATTGCATTTTTTACTTTCGTGAACGGTTAAGCGTCTGATTTCCGGCTGAAATAGTCGAATTTTCAAGAAAATTTTATTCAACAGAAATTTCTTCAGCTTTTCAATATAATCATCAGAAATATGCCCGTTTTTCTCCTTACATCCTTTTTACCCTACATTCTCTTGAATCTACTTTTTCCATGACATTTTCCAATTCTCTTCATCCAATGTGTTCTTGTTATTGTTGTTTTACTGATAAACCTGGCACGCAGACTCGAGGGCGTATTTAACGGAGCGTGGATAGCAACAACTTGCCTTGTTGTAATCACACAGTATAAATCTGACCTCCAATCAAAATATTACTCTCACTGAACAACAGTTCAGCATTTTGAGTCATATTATATATAGTCCAATTGGCATCTGTAGCAACTGTCAATGCCTGATTTAACGCCTCTTTGTACAAGCTAAACAGTTCGACGAATCGAGACACTAATGAAGTGGACACAAATCCACGTTCATAAACTCGTGATCGTTATCAATTGACCGAGATAAATCAAAAAGTATTGTGAATTAAAGAAAAAAAAAAAAAAAAAGAACAGAAGAGATTGCAGTGAATTGAATCACGTGGCAATAACGAAATGAAAAAGAAAAAAAGAGGGAAAAATAAATAAAACCAAGTCGAATTCAAAAGATATAAGTAATGAATTCACGCTTGCTTCCGTGAAGGAATACATTTCATTTACCGTTATAACCGGAATACCAGCCAAATATATGCCCGAGTTCATACCCAACTTGATTTTACATATATACACACACATATATATGTAACACACACGTTTTTTTTATTATCCTGTCTCATACCCCCTCTCCCTTTTTTTCTCTTGTGACCATGTTCTGCATTATTTTTATTATTATTTATCTCTGTCGTACATTTCCTTACTCCTCTGCTCTTTCGGAATCGTTTTATACAATCAAGGTGCTTGCGCCGCAAGTACATCAGACATATTTTGGGCACACACTACTACACAATATGCGACCTTTGAGATGTCATCCATGACGTACAAGAGTCGTTAGGCTCTTATGGGTACGTGTTAAGCGAGCTTCGTCGTGGGCGTCACGCGTGTGGGTTTCACCTCTTCTGTATTTTTTTTCTCCTCTCTTTTTCCTTTACTTTTTCCGTACCAACCCCTCTTCCCCTGGACTCGGTGTACGGAACAATAGCGAGATTTGTAACTCAACAATGTCGGAGGATAAAGCAGAGAGGGGAGAAGAAGAAAAAAAAGGAATGAGAAGGAAAAACCTTCGTTGTACACGCCATGTGCTAGTTGTATATCAGTGCAGTGTGAAAAGAATTCGTGTTAGACTCGTACATTTCTCGATTATTATCAAAAACTATTGGAATTTATAAGGGAAATTGGAGTAAGTTTTTTTTTCAAAAATAGGCGCCTTCACGAAAAAATTCGAAAAAATTATTTAACAATGTAGACAGATTCAAGCATATTCTAAAAAATTTTCAAATTTTTTCGCAGAACCCGTCACTTCGAAGAAAATTCCTAAATCATTTCACCTCAATTTGCCCTATTTTTCTGGTCTAAAGTTATATAAGTGTCATTTAAATTGAATTGAATCTAAAAGGTGAATTGGATTTTTGAAATATAAAAAATAACATATTTGAGTCACGATAAATTATTAAGAATTTCTATACCCCGAAATTTCTCAGGCATCCACAATATCGAAAGTTTTGACATTTTCCACCGAAATTTCGAGTCTCACATAATTCCTCCCAATCAAATATATTCACGAGTACGTATGGGAATAACTTTGCGTGTTTATTACCCATTTTCATTCAAGAAATGAAAAAAAAACCGTGTTACACGATGCAATTGCATTGTTCAACGCTAGACGATTACCATACATTAAAGAAATAAAAAAAAAACATCTATACCACAGTGTCAGAAGGAGTTAGTCATCACCTCATCATAATTATCGGGAGTTGAAAGTAATCAACGGATACCTAGCATGCTAACACTCTAACACCCAACTTTTTCTACGTTGAAAGTATCAAGCTACCGCAATGTAGCAGAAATGCGAGACTAAAAGCGCAATTTAACCTATCACGTAGAGATTATATTTTCATAATAAAGAATAAAAAAGGAACACATGTAGATAAAAAAACCGTCGATTAACACTGGGAATGACATGGTCATACAATTAGATAAAAGCCACGAGAGATTAAATAAGAAAGAAAAAAAAAAAAAAAAAAAAGAAAAACCCAATAATAATTAAAATAGTGAATACTTTCGAAATGTATCACAGGATACGTTATTTCTATTACAACGTATAATAACCTTGAGGTATATTAGTCCATGGGACTGATTGCTATCGGCCAACACGACGTCCTGTGTGCATGTCCCCATTATTATAACCGTATTCTCAAAGCCCGTATAACTACCATCCAATCATCCATATGCATGAATTTTCCCTATGCCACTCTATCATAAACGAAAAATCCCTGTTACTTATTATTAATGTATATGTATCCCTCCATTGATAAGTAATTTATATCAAAAAAACATTTATTACACAAACATTCATGTGAATACGATGATTGTCAGTCTCATTGAATACACATACACAAATGATCAACGATGAGAAATATATAATTTCTCCTTTTTTTCATCATCATCAACTTGTAATACTTATGTGTATACACATGCTTATCCTGTTCAAGCAAGTATAAAACATCTTCAAGTACCTATGACGTATAATCTTCCGGGTATTTGGACTGGTCACTGTGGTTTATCTCGTTAAATCATGCGAGATAGCCTATGATTTTGCGCCTGCAACCCAGAGGATAGAGGGGGGGGGGAGGGGAAGTGAGCTTTTACAGAAGAATAAGACTTTCAGAATTCCATCGAGGTCTGCAATAGACTTGCCTCACTCTCTGAGCAATCTGAATGACTTCACTCTTATATGTGTGTCTGGGATATACCTCTACACACACACAATAAAAGAAGAGTAGTGTACCAGCTGGATCTGTTGGGCATAGTGGTGGATGCATACAGCTAGGTGGCCAACGGGGCAACAAGTATTGAGATGTTGACCTGATACCGGAGCCACTCCGCGATTTACGATATCACGACTTGAAAACGCTATCCGCCAATTTGTGATAATAGCCCCCAGAGATCCCAGCAGAGAGTCGAAGCGTATATATAGGGGAAGGACCGGTCGGTGAAATGCTTGGTGAGTTTGTTACACCAATACGGGGGAAGAGGAGAAACGCGCGCAGGATAGAAGAGAAATATATATATATATATATATTTATATAGAAAAACACGGGGCTGTAGATACTGGAGAGAGTGAGAGAGAGCGGTTGTATCCCGTGCGAGCAGTTTCCATCCACGGTAAACACAGATATTGGCCTGAAGCTTCATCTCTCTCATTCTCACAATTCCATTCCCATTCCCACACATAACCGTGAAGGTGAGACAAGGCATACACCAAATAAAAGAAAAAAACGGAAGAGAGGAGAGAAAGAGAGGCATATATATGCACATCCCCCATATCGAAGCGCCGTTCTCTCCTGCGACCATCTCAATTCATTTCGTTGTCTCTATCCCGAATGTTTGTTATTCACATGTGGGTGAGAATATACGCGCAATCCATATTACGAGAGCGCACGTTTGTTCACCAATGCCAGACAGTAAAGGCCCCCTAGGGACAGGCACAGAGGTGATAAGTCTCGTAGTGAGTTCAAAAGGTAAAGTGTACACACGCGCTGCGTGGGACGGTGGAGAATTTAAAGGAGTTTATTTTAGTTTTTTTTTTTTTTTTTTTCTGTGCAAATATTGAAATTATTAGAGGTAGAGGCCCTTTATTAACATTACAAGGTTGATTGTGTGTGTTTTTACCTGTCTTCTTCGTTTTTATAACTTGAGAATTATATTGGTGAATCAAGCCAGGATATTGCAGAGTGTTGAAAGACGCATGATTGATCCATTTACTCGGTTCACATAATGATACATTATGAATACACACACACACAGATAGAGAAAGGGAGGGGATTGATAAATGTATCGATGGTATGAGGTGGTAGAGAAACGAGTTCATGTGAATAGTGATGGCATCGAAATCGGCTGATTCCGGCCGAACATCGTAAATACTTCGTAACGATCCGCGTGTCTATGATTGGACCACGTAAACTGAGATTTCCTGGGGTATATATATATATCTATACTTATTATACGGTGGAATGGAGGGATTGGGCGAGAGAGGATTTTGCGTTTGGTTGAGCGCAAAAGGCAAATGCAGGGGGGGGGGAAAAAGTCGAGAAAAGATACATAAAAGAGGTGAGAGAGAGAGAGAGGGAAGAAGAGTCAGAAAGAGAAAGAGAGAGAGAGAGGGCACTCGGTGCTTGGAGAGTCGCGCGGGCACGATAATAATAGGCTCGCCAAGGAGAATTATTACCAACCGCTGCGGCGCGATGGCAAAAAGCATACTTTACCTCCGAGCGGTTTACTTTTCAACAGCGTCTCGGGACAAGTAATGTCAAAAATTATCGCATCGACGATCGGAGCACTGCAAATGGGAGTGCAAGGGTAGAGAGACAGAGAGGGCAACTCAGAGGATGAGAAGAGGGGGCAAAACCGATGTGAAGTACAACGTCAATGGGTGGCTTCCCGCGGGTTATTGGAATCAGGGTGGCCCAAACGATCTCAACGAAATTACTCGATTCCAGCTGCATGAAGACCGTTAAGGTAGTATTCCAGGGTACGGTCGATAAAACAGAAAAAAATGAGGATTTTTAGGTTAGTTTTCAATTAATGGCTGATAATTCGGAAATATGTACTTTACTTTACTCGACAAAACGTGATTGAGATATGTGAGAATCATATTGGTAAATTGATAGTATAAGGACGTATTAATGATAACTGTATTGAATTCGTTGATGCTTGAATATGTGGACATATTGAAGGTTTTCTCGTGATTTTTAGCGTGGGTTTTTGAAAGAGCATGGAATCCGTATCAAATTTGTCGTTTTGTAATTTCTTTTGTGTCGGTTAATTGGTTGATATCATTCACGTGTAGTATTCAATTTTTTTAACATGAAGGTGCACAGAATACATTCTAGAAACCCATGTTTCTCGAATTTTTTTCAATTATTAATCTCCTGTTACATGCATGAGATGGAGAAAGAAGCAAATAGTTACGACTTCCAATTAAAATTTCTCAATAACTATACAGATAATTAAATATCTTTTTCTATTATTCAGTTGAAATGCTCACTTCATCGATAGTTTTTGAATGATGAATCAATTATGTGGCTTTTCAGTAATTTCGTTATTTCTGTCCGACTGAAGGAGTTTCATTTCAATCATCACTATTTTCAGTAATTTTGATAATTCGTATCTCATAAAATAAACGGATGAAAATTTTTTTAAAACATCCGAAACATTGAAAAAGTAATAATTTCGAAAAAAAGGGAATGGCAGTTTCAGTGACTCGAGAAAATTAAAAAATCAACTTTTCAAAATTGTTGCACCAATGTTTCTTCTGCTATATGCAGACTTGTTCAGGAAGTGTCTATTAATACTAGAAACATCATCAATCAATAACATTATGGAGTAATAATAAGCAATATCTTCAAAAAAAATTTGTATCTCCAATACGGCATTGAAAAAATAAGGACTTAACTGTTCTCGAATTCGTTGAGATACTACCTTAATGATCATCAAATTTGTCTTATTCTCACGTGACTCCAGTTTTTCCTCGTCTCATTGATAACAGGTACTTCTTATTATTCCTCCCATTTCATAGGTTTTCTTCGGATTTCACTGCCATAGGCAAAAAATGAAGAATTCAATTGAATTCTCAACTTTCATGGGAATAGTAGTTCAGCGAATACATGTTCATGTATGTATATACATGCGTATAGTCATAAAATCCCTTTTTGCCATGAGACACCTTCTGCACTTCTAGTTCAATCTGTGCTATACACGTCTCGAATTCAATTTCAACCAGAGTAGGTGTTTTGAAATATTATACATCGTAGACACCCATGTGCACACACACACACACACACACATGGTTGAGATGAAAATTCAAGTACCGTGTAAGATAAATTCAATCATAGGTGAATTCCTAAGAGGAAAAAAGAATCTGCTTCCCCTATATGATTGTGTTACTGGAATATCTCATTCTCTCCTCTCCCTCATTTTTTTTGCCACATTTCACGAGGCGAGAAATTATTTAGACTTTTGCGTGGATTGTGTGAGATAAAGCAGCCACGCGCCATATGTTTTGTGTATTTCTCGGTAGTACCGCGTTTGTGAACATTGAAACAATTGTTTTCAGGAGTCTCCTGTTGTATTTGCCCCTTCTCTTTCACTACCCTGTGCACATTGCGAGCCCCTCGGTTTATACATACCGGTCACGATGAAACGTGAACTTGTGCTCCGGTTTGTAAATGTGTCGTTTCACAGCTTCATTCGTTGAATTCAACTCATGCACCCCATTGACCAGCCCTCTCCTTCTCTTCTCTTCTGCTCTTTCACATTCCAAAAAGTTTTCATGCACCATACTCTTGCGTCTACCTGTTAGTCGCATTGTCTCCTGCAAAAATACATGCATATTTTGCACGTGCCGCGCCCCTATGCAGAACCAAAGTAAAAGAGAGAGGCTACTATTTTTATTTTTTTTTATCAAAAAACGAAACAAAAAGAAGAATTGCATATGCTTGACCATTCGGGGTCTCCTCTTCTCTCGCGTGCGATCGCCGCGGGGTTGCCGAAGATATGGACCTTTGTGTTTAAGTCTCACTACAATGCCACTTTGCATAACTCGAGGAGAGAAAGAGAGAGAGAAAAAGTACCTCTGTGAAATCAATACAAAAGGCCATTTTCGCCAAATAATTTTTTTTTTTATTCATCTTTATTCTCTGTGTGTGCTTGAATTTTTACGATATAAAAAAAAATGCACGCAGAGAGAGGTTTAAGGTAAGAAAAATAAAATGAATAAAAAAAAGGCATTGTTTTGTGGTATATCGAATGGGATCTGAAGCGAGTGAAATACGAGCAACAGTCTTCTAAATTTTCCTTCGATTGAATCGCAAAACTTTCACACACGACTCTGTTTTATTGCAACCATTTACGCCAAATTCAACTCAGTTCGGGTTTGAAATTCACCTCTTTATTCTTTCTCTTTTACCAATGTTTCTCACTCTCTCTTCCAAGCTCTGGTGCACAAAGCAAATAAATGAGAAAAAAAAAATAAAGGGAAATAATAAAGAACAAGGTAAGGAGATTGTTTGGAGTTTTACGAGAATTTGTGCAAGCTGAATGGTGGAAGAATTGAATGGATTTTAAGTTGAATAAACAGAGAAAAAGAGAGCAATTGTAATTGATATTAAGGTAGTTGTATGAGATTTCATGTAATCGGTAGATTTCTTTCAAATTTTGTTAAATAACTATTCATGTTTATCTCGATTTTTGTATTTCCAGTTTTTTTTTCAGTTTAAACTTTGAATGAATTTCCTGAATACTACAGAAGCAATCAACGAATTCACCGTATTTGCCATTTTGTAGATAGAGTTCTCACTGTTTCTAATTACAAAAACACCTGTTCCATAAAATTAAGCTTCATGGTTATTTCTGACAGTGACTAATAATCATGATCAGGTCTCCCCAAAAAGACAAGAGAAAAACACTACAATAACCAAAAAACACAATAAAAAAAAAAGGCAAAAAGGAAGAATGAAAGGAGAAAGAAGATGGACATGGCATTCATTCAAGGACGATTTAGCTTTTGCGGACGGAAAAGAAGAGAGCCATGTGTAACATCTGCCGTAGTACAAGACTATATGGGGAACAGCTGCTGCAAATCGGTGAATCCAATACGAAATACACACAATCTACTCACTTTTAGTTTGCGTATACAACTATAAAAGTAAATACATTGCAATAAACTTTGTGCCCCTTGATGAGTACTCTTGGTGCTTATTTCTCGTCTTGTTTCAACCGAAATACTATCCGTACAGACGCCGCCACAATTCTCCATATTCTCCCTCTACTCTGGCTAATGTTTGCACGAATGTGGAGAAAAGAGCATAGTATAAAATAATGTGAAAGAAAAAAAATGAAAAAAAAAAGAATGTTGAAATAAAAGTAATGAAAAGTGAGATGGTGAAATAAGTACACGAAGTACACAGGTGAAGGGAAACGATGCAGACTCATTCTACGTGTTAAATAAGATACAACGAAAAAAAAAGGAAATTCCAAAGAGATTGTGTGCGTGCGAAAAAAATAATAAGAAAGTCAAATAAACAAGAGGCTCCTTGGCTATATTTCTCACTTGATGGAAAATTTAAATTTCATTGGCAATTCTGATAATTCCATTTCGTATACAGAGAGATAGGGTGAATGCTCAGTAGAGCCTAGGTAAGCGCCGGTCCGCACGAGTGGATTAGTGGTTTCTATTAAATCTGTTTCGTAACACGATATACGTGCAGTACGTACTGATCATTTTATGCTGATATAGGAGCAGCTCACTGTCTCACAAAAGCTACCAAAAAATAGAAGCTGATAGAAAGCATTGGTTTAGAAATAAAGGAGCCTAAGTTTTTTTGTTCAAAAATAGCACTTACGCCACTTTGTTTCTAAGCCAAGGAAATCTATGCGGATAACAAAAAGCGAGACAAGAAAAAATACTGAAACTATTCAGGAGGGAAAAATATAGAGGGAGAAGAGACGACATGCGGGAGAGTAAGAGGAGTTGGAAAAGTCTGTACACAAACGATCGTAAGAGGGCCAAGGGACGAGAGAAGAACAATACATAAAGAGTGCTACTGGGCATAAAATCCCCGAGAGTGTTGCTCAACGTATATCTTGTGTACATAGTTAGTGAGTTATATTCCATGTGAATATAACTTTTATATAGGGGTCATTCCATGTCAAATCACCAGATTTCAAAAATGGTATTTTTTGATTCAGCTGAATTTTTTATATGTTTTGGTACGTATTAAAATATGCCTAAACCCAAATTTTGAGCCCTTAATTTTCAAAAGCCTCGGAGATATGAATTTTTGAATATCTCAAAAAATTAACAATGTGGTAATTTTCAAATATTTATATCTCCTGATCAAATTATCGTAATCATATCTTACAGGTGGCTATTTTCTTTGTTTTGGGATGTAGTTTTCGAAAAAAAAATATAAGAACCAATTTTTTTTATTTTTCACCGTTTTTGCTTAATTTGTAACTTGAATTTTGAACTTTTTTGAAGAGCGACACTTTTGATTTTTTTGAAAAAAATATATCTTGTACTAGGTTATAAAACGTATTTTTTAAGCCCTTAATGAAAGTGGGATTCAAATATCTTCGATTTTTTAAGCCACTTTTTCGCATTTTTTTAATCATAAATTTGAGTTTTTTGAAATTTGTTTAATTTTTCATGAGGATTCCATTGTAAATGCGGTCAACTGATATTTTCTTACTGTGCCGAATGAGTAAATTGTCAAAATCTTCGTCAATATATTAACAAAAAATTTTTTTACTAATTTAATTTTAACTCATTTTTATGAGGCCCCTTTTCTGCATAATTACCGTTGTACCGACTAGTATTCCATGAAATATAAATAATTGAGACAATAAGAGGAAGTTAAAAAAAATATACTGACTAAAATTACTTAAAAAATGTTCAACAAGGAGCCAAACCAAAATTTTGATATTAAGATAACTATAAAATTTGGAGAAAGCGTAGCATTTTTATTAAGCGTCGCAAAATTAGTTTTTTCTATTACACTAGCGGAAACAATTAAGGGATCAAAGAAAAATTTCCTATTTTTTAGCGGTTTTTCAAACGGCCGTATCTTATTCAAAACTGATCGGATCGGAGTTTTAAAAAAACAGTTTGGAGCTTGAAAGCTCTAGTTTTGAGATCTTGGGACGGAATTTTTTTTTGGTCTGAAGATCTCAAAACTAGAGACTTCAAGCTTCAAATTGCTTTTTTTTTAACTTCCCGATAGGAAGTTACAGGGATTACCCCTAAAACCGAACTTCTTCAGAGAGGTGGGGGAGTAGTTAGATTATATGTTTGGGAGGTTTCTAGAACGATTCCAAGGGGGGGGGGGGGGGAGTGTATGTGTGTGTGTGTGTATGTGTGTGTGTTCGTCTGTATGTGGTCATTTTTTTTCCAACAACGATTTCTCCCGAAATAGTAATCGGATCGAGATCTTCAATATCGCGATCGATGCATTTTGCTGAGAACTAGAGCTGATTAAATTTTGGATTGATTCAGTGCAGTCATCCTTTATTTATTCAACAAACAATAAAATGATATCTCCAAAAAGACAAGATGCGGAAAAAAATCGTCATGAAAGTGGAAGATATGGCAATATGGGGAGAGTGGGGCGAAATGGACCCCCAGGGTAAAATGAACCTCGCGTCAAAATGGACCCCCAGGGTAAAATGGACCTCGCTGTAAAATGGACCCCTGGGGCAAAATTGATCCTGGGGCAAAAGGGACTCCTCTTTTTTTGCATAATTATGTTTTTCGGGGATTTCTACCATCATCCCACGTAGAACACGGTTAAATCGTGACTCAGAGGGCACGCGCAGTTCTTTGCTGTGAATATGTCGGGAAGTTAATTTTGTGACACGTTTGCAGAGTCACAAAAAAAAGTTGGGAGAAAAAACAACTTTCGATCGGAAAGTTATTAATGAAAAAACTTAGTGAACTGAAGCCACTACGCAGTCGCGAGTGAGCATAGCGAGCGAGCTACAACAACCCACAAATTCGCGAGCGAGCGCAGCGAGTGAGCAACAACAACCTAAAAATTCGCGAGCGAGCGCAGCGAGAGAGCAACAATAACCCACAAATTTGCGAGCGAGCGCAGCGAGCGAGCAACTATAACCTGCTTGTTACTCCGATACGATCATTTTTGAGAAAGATACGGCCATTTCAGAAACTGCTGTAAATTTGGAATTTTCATTTGATCCTTTAATTGTTTCTGCCAGATTTCTGATATTTCAAGAAGAAACTACCATAAAACTCCTAAAAACGACTTGGAAAGAATAAAATGAACAAAAAAAAATTTTTTGGCACATTATATTAGAAAAAATTTTCAATTTACTCATTTGGCACGGGAGGGCAATATTAGTTGTCCATATTTAAAATGAAATTCTCATGAAAAATTGAAAAATTCTTAACAAATGCGAATTTATGTTTAAAAAAAAGTGAAAAGGTGGCTTAAAAAATCGAAGATATTTGAATCCCACTTTCATCAAGTGCTCGAAAAATTCATTTTATAGCCTAGTGTAACCTATATTTTTTTCAAAAAAATCAAAAGTGTCGCTCTTCAAAAAATGTCAAAATTTAAGTTAAAAATTAAGAAAAAACAGTGAAAAATAAAAAAAATTGGTTCTTTTATTTTTTTTTCGAAAACTACGTCTCAAAACAAAGAAAATAGCCACCTGTAAGGTATGGTTACGATAATTGAATCAGGAGATATAAATATTTGAAAATTACCATATTGTTGATTTTTGCCGATATTCAAAAATTCATATCTCCAAGGTTTTTGAAAATCAAGGGCTCAAAATTTGGGTTTAGGCATATTTTGATAAGTATCAAAACATATAAAAAATTCAACTGAATCAAAAAATACAATTTTTAAAATCTGGTGGTTTGACATGGAATGCCCCATAGGTATATACACTCGTACATAAATGAGTTGAAGCGTCACGTTATGTCCCTTCGTCATTAACGTGTGCAGCACTAGCAGCACATAGTGCAATCTATGTTGTTTGTTATATACATCGGCACGTGAGATCATAACCCTGTGTATAGAAGAGAGTTGAGGGGGGAAAAAAAAGCCAATGGGAACCTGAATGTATATTGAAACACTGAATTTATGAATTAAATAGTTCAGTGTTTTCTTCAAACCGAGTAAAGAGAGAAAAAAGAACTTGCTGTTAATGTAACGCGAGAAATTTATGAAACAAACGTGAACGAACAAAATTTTCACTTGAATTTCAAGTGAAAGATGAAAAGTGTAAGCACTTTGTTATTTTAATAATTTTAATTTCTGTTGTATTTAAACGAAATTCCTAAAGCTAAGAATTATAATAACTTCATTAACTTCTTTTCATGATGGAAAGCTGGTTATTAAAATAATACTATTTTTCATTCTTCTACCTTCAATCACGTCTCTGACATTTTGTGATTTATACTCTCAGAGTTTTCGCATGAAAGCCAGAAAAATTGCCATGAACGATGAAACGAGGTAAAAAGAAAAGATGAATACAATAAAAAAAAAATAAATAAATAAATGCAAAATCGAAGGGGTTTATATCGGTAGCACTTGAGTACACTATCGAAGTCAATATGCTTGATATATTGATGAATTCATAGAGGTCGTGTCCGGGATACTGGGCCTCTCGTGCACCAAAGTACCCCCGGTTATGCCCCCACCCTCTTCACATTCGCTCTGTATAATACCTTTATCGCTTATCCCCCTTGTGTTGTAATACCTCTTCCTCTCTCTCTCTCTCTCCCTTTTTTCTCTCGATCCTCTCATACTCGCCTCTCCACCCGCAGGGCGTTTACGGGATGTCGCCACCTACCTCGAGCAGTATATTTTGGAACAATGCCTCTATCCCACCCGCCTCCTCTCATGCACTTTTGCAACACAGTATACTTCGTGAAAATTCGTGCTGCCGATCGAGAGATACTGAGGAGGCAAAAGCGTATTGAGCGTATGTACCAGCTCACGAATACGAATATATATATATACATATCTTTATATCGTCATTTCAGGATTAAAATGGCATAAGTGCTCAATAAAAAGACTGTTCCAAATAAAAAAACGGCGTAAGGCAAAAATCTGTTTCAAGATATTTTTCTCTTTTTTTTAACAATTTTTTTTTGGTGAAAGAATGTAGGAAAAAAAAAATTGAAAAAATTACACAGCAATGCAGACATGCTGGTATTTCTTCTCAATTTTTTTCAGATTTTTTCAGCAAGACTAGGCTTGGAGCAAGCTTGGACCAGGCCTGGGCCATTTGTTAATTCTTATCTGGGAATTCGGACATACACTCATCTAGTAGAAGAGACAGTTAAGCTGTGGAAAAATGCTCCTCTCGTTACCAAGCACTAAAAATCCTAAGGAAAATGGCACTTATGCCCCATTGCCTCTGCAATAACGATATGTTCACAATAATAAGCCAAAGCTAGATATCGAGCAATATGGCATACCTTCATTTTCCTTTGAATTTATTTTTTCCTTCATCTCGGCTTTTCTCTTCTCTGCATGAGCCACGTACGCACGCACGCATCCTTCTTCCCTTCTACTCTTCATTCGTGCTTCCTTCGTACTTCAATTCCTGTCCGTCTTATTCGCTCTCTCACTCTCTCTCTCTTTCTCTTTGACTCTCCTCATCGTCTTCTTCTTGTAACAGAGGGCCAGGGTAATATGAAGGCAAAAGGGGAGTTGGGATACCAATACGCGCAAGTGAGCACCGAGAGTGTGAGGTACGGGTACGTGACGCTCGGACAACGAGAGAGGGTTTCTCTTTCTCTTTTCCTCATCTTTGCCCCCTTTCCGCTCTGCTATAACGTCTTTGGACGCGAGTGGAACAAGCTTGCCGATTGGATCGGTTCGTGTTTGTTTCTCTCTTATATATATATATATATATATATATATATATATATATATATATATATATATATATATATATATATATATATATATATATATATATATATATATATATATATATCTATATATACATATATATGTTGGCGTTGTCCGCTGTGTGTAAGCTTGCTTTTCTACTGGGGAAGTGGATATATCCACTTGTAGGAAGCTAACATTGAGCGGAGCCCATGGGGCTTACTCGCGTATTCACGATGTGTTAAACCTTTACGTATATATACTCATCGTGGTGTACTGGCCGTTATTCGCAGGTGATACCACGTACGATACTTTTTTTTATTTCTTTCTTTATTTTATTTTTTTTCATTTTTTACTTTTTCTTTGAGCGAAGGGTAGAAGAAGAGGGTAGAATAATTTTATGCGGTGTAAACTTTAGGCTCTGGACAAAAGAAATTTTAAATTGAGAAGATAGAAAGAGAGAAAATAAATAAATTCGAAAAAACAATACTGACAAAATAAAACAATGAAGTGTATGAAAAGAGATTGTATTGTTGGACACATACTCGTTTGTTTGAATATACAGTCATATGATTATATTTGAAAGTCAAAATACACTCTACTGTGTGTACTCAATTTTTCGTGAAGTACCATGTAATGTTTCAATGCATTTTCAATATTTCCATTCAATTGTAATTATTATACAATACTGACAATTGTGAATTTATGCAGTAAATGCAATTGATCAAATAAAGGTAATGCAATCAAATCCATCAGTTGCATGTGTGTATGTGTATATGTATATGTAGAATATAACCCATATACTAATTCACCTGTTATATTTCCTGTTGTGTTTCTCCATTCAGTCGAGTTGTTCAAATTTCCTTCTTCTTTTATTTTCCATTCCCCGTTCTTTCATATTTTTTTTTTTACCATTTTCTTCCCCCTTCAATTTCTGATTAAATAACGTGGAGACTGGGTGCCTCGTTAGTAACGCATGCATCCGGCGACTCTGGACAGAGAGAGCCCGGGAGGCCTACGATAACGAGAGCAAACACCTTCAGGCACAGAAAATTCGAACAGGCAAAATGCGGATTGAAATCGGCTTGTATTGCCGAATACACGATTCCTCTTGTGTTCACTCGTTTGGGCTTTCGAAATAATCGAGAGTTTTGAAGATGTTTTTTTTTTTTACAGAAAAATGGTTATAAATTCCCTTGATTGTATAATGCGTGTGTACAATCTTCATGGGTAGGGTAGCAATGAGCGGGCAAATGTTTTTTTGTGGAATTACCTGAGGGACCGAAATATGCATTGGCTTATGGTTATTCAGTCTAATACAATGGTATTTGCACGTTGGAATGCCAAACTTATAAATAAAATCGAGGGAATAATGTGGAGAATAATTCAATGGTGAGTCTTGTTCAACCGCAGGGGATAAAAACATTGGACGTCACCTTGTCGATAAATGACGGCGTAGTCATAACCATGTGCCCTTTTTTTTTTTTTTTTTTTTAACAGAAGATACATGCGAGTTGTATTGGTGGGTAGAGAGGAGTAAGTTGAAAACGAGATTGCTAATAACGGGGTGGCTCTCATTGGGTAAAGCCTGTTCTTTGCTTTTAACTTGATTGTAGAATGGGAGGGGCCCTTCTCGAATTGATACAATTTACTTGAGTTGTTTTTTTTTTTTTTTTCCTTACATTTTATACTTGATTGGCCGAATACCACGCGGTCAACTTTCTCACACACAATCGGCATACCAGTGTCACACGTGACGCACAAATACAGACAAACACACGGTGTAATAACGGATGAAGATAATCTTGGGTAATTATGGAAGTTGGAGAGATGAAAAGAGATGAGTTTGAGGTTCCAGTTGATTTTTAAAGAGTACTTTGAGATTGAGGGGGATAGGTAAATACAAGAGGGGGATGCACCACTACGTCTTCATATGCAAAACGGGGTGATAATCGCAATTTCATTTAATGGATGTTTTTTTTTCTTTTCAATTGATTTGTAACTTCCAGCAAAAAGTTCGTGGTTTTTTGGAAAAATTCAATAAGGATTTTGTCTGTTTGCCCCGAAATCTCGTCATCGACCTTAGCTTCATCAAAACACATCAAGTCAATTAAAAAAATTTGAAAAAATAATTAAAAATTTTCATCATATTTTGCTGAGTAAAAGAAATGAATTGCCGAACATATTCCGATCTGCAAGAAAGGTCTCTACGTAAATTTTTTCAGTTCTATTGGTTTTCGAGATATCTTTGGGTCTAGAAGTACTGAATTTCGAGTGTTTTCCTTTTAGAGTTTTGTTTTTTGGATTTTTGGCAATGAAAGCTCTGCAATCGAGAACATGTGCACTTCGTGGAATTGAAGATGTGAACTTATGGTGGGGATTTTGTTTGAAAAGGAACAAAAAAAAAAGATACACGATGATACACAGTCTTGTGATCACAGTGAAGCTGTACTGGAGGCAGTTTGTGTTTTCTTCTTTAGGTTCTTCTGTCGGTTTTGAAAAAGATACATGAGAGTATTACGAGCGCCTCGTACACCAGGAGAATTCCATGGAAGAGAGATATACTGAAGTATGCTTGAAGTTTTGCTTGACAATAATCGGATACAGTTTTTCGAAACTGAGTGAAGTCACTTTAGAAATCTTGTCACGCTCGCTGCCACAAAGATATTCGCATTCCACGATTTACCGACTGGATGAAATTATTATCAAACGTTTATTCATTTTTCTTTTTTAACATTGGATTTTCTGTTTTCTTGGATAAATATGGAATGTTAAGAAAAGATTGAAATATGAAACACTGAAATCCTGAGAAAAACGAAAAGTTTATTCTCAGGTAATTTCATCGGAGTTCGTTTATTTAATTTATGGAGTATTTAATGAATTTAAATTGATGGTGAATTCAAGTGGAACCCAACGCGATTGCTCGTGAGGTCGTTGATGGCCTCAGGTTCTTACATTATACCTCATGAAATACATTCCCTTCTCGAAAAAAACCATTTTCAACTCTCATCAACAAAAAAAAAATACATAATTCACGTAAAAAGACGTATCACGAGTCCGCCAAGATTCGAGAGAGAGAACGCGTGACTGGTGAAATACAATTGACAATAACTTCTCAAAACACTTCACAAACAATGACAATGTATGCTGATAAAGACAGAGGCAATGAGGAAGTGCGATGTGAATACTCAAAAACTTTATTGAAAAGACCGCAAAAAAAGTGGTGAAAAAAGTGGAAAAAAAAATGAAATGCAAGAGCTGCTAGGAGCTATGGATGAGTGCTCGTCGTGGAGAATGAGAGGACAAAGGCAAAAAAAGCCGACAGTAGAGAAAAGAAAAAAGGGAAAAAAATTACCAACAGCATTGAATGAAAATACCCGGATTAATTGAAAAATACGAACAATAGAACCTTTTTTGAAATACGTTAAAAAAACCTTGAAAATCGATGGATAATCATTTTTAATACAATCCAATCACGATAATGACCCCATTATAAATTCTCTCATGTAAGACTTTAATATAAACAAGAGATTAATAAAGATAAAAGATTTTTGTAATTACTGACTTTTCCCTTTCTCGCCTCTTGTACCTTCTCCCCCTCCCCACCCCCTCTTTTTCCACCTCCTCGTGAGGGATGTTGCAACAAAATCTTGGAGATTCACGACGAGCATCATGAGAGAACAAGAAGGTCTCGCAGGTGAGGATCGTTTGGCTGCTCCGGCAAACGTTGTTGGTATATAACAGAAAGGAGGGAAAAAGGGGGAAACGCAGAAGACAGCGTATCCGGTATTCGAGCGAGGAGGTATTGCGTGCGAGTTAACAAGCTAACGACGGCGTGCGAGCGCGATTTTCTTTCCTATCAAACTCCATCTCCTTCTCACCCTTTCCCCCACTCGTGCTTCTTTCATTTGAAAAAAAAAGGAAGGGCAAGAAAGGAGTTGAAGAAAGAGGGAGGAAAAAATAAATGAAGAAGAAGAAGAAGGAGCAAGCGAGAGTACATTGCTGGCTCTCTAACCCGTCAGGCATTGCATCCCCCCTCCCTTCTCCTATATATACCAATGCTCTGGGTGCCGCCGGTGGTCTCACAGATTCAACAGTGATGGCTTCTGTTTTACGGGGGATTTTGTGTTCGTTACAGTTTAACTTACAAGAAATCTCATCGAATAAATGACTTTTGTTCAATTGATGGTAAATTCTTTGATTTTTTACATTTTTATTTTTTCCTCTTATTTTTCCTTGCAATCTTGAATACCATGAAATTATTTCTGAAATTGAATTCATCCGGTTTAAGTTGTTCATTAACTTTTTTTTCTTGTTTTTGAAATTTTTCGATGTCCTTGTGCTGATTGTGTAGGAAATTTCGGGTCTTTTGTAAAGGAGATAACGAATTGAATGGTTATGTGATTTTTTTTCTTCTTCTTTTTTTTTTTTATCACAATTAAATATTTACACTGTGACTAATGAAACCTTGAAATGGTTATTTCAAGACACTTCATAATTCTGAAGAGGAAATTACGACAATTGTACATGAGATAGCGTTAATCAGCACGTGATTACCAAGAGTCATTATGAAAATAAAAAAGAAAAAAGGGTTAACAAACACAGGATGAAGTTGAGATGTAAGAATATATGTTCATCATTATAAGTCAATTAGTAAGAATTGTGTTAAGGAGGTCCAAACGCTTGCCATGTTAAATAAAGGTTATTAAATAATAATGAAAATCCATTTTTTTTTTTTCAAATGTTCGAGTCTGTATTTTTTAGAAACGACCATTGTGATGACTCCAAATGGATCAATGGAGAGAATTCCAGTTAAAAATCACCAATGTTTGGTCTGCTATGCGCAGATATCATCAAGGTGCATATATTTATCCTCAGAAATTTCGAGATAAAACATGAATTGCACATATTATTCACTTTTCCATAAACAGAGTGAAGGAGCAGAAACGAAATCGTACTCTCTTATAGCTTAATCTTTAATTGCATGGATTTTTGGAAAAGCCTGCAGAAGCTGGCATTGTCCAGCGAAACGTCATGATTTGACAATAATTGAATGTTAATGAATTTTCCAATATCTCTATGAACAATTACACTGTTAGAAAAACATGGAAATTTTATAGACAATTTGATGAGAATTTTCATAAACGTGATATTGAATTTTTTTTAATGAGAAGATTGTTATGAAATCTGTAAGTTTCAGAGGAAATTTAAAGGAATCTATGAGTTTTAAGTACAATTGAGATGAAAATTCTACAATTTACTTGAATTTTCAATTGAACATGAATATTCAGAATCAAAATGACTTGAATTTTCGTTTTTTTTTTTTGAATTTTCCTATTTTTTCTAAATTTTCAAGAAACAATTGAACTGAAATTTACAAATTTCATTGATATCCAGGCGTGAAATTCTTTGAAAATCGATGATGTATTAATTTTTCAATATCGTGATTATCTGAAATTTCAGTAGAAATGTAACTTGTTAAAAATTTCCGTGATTTGACACGGAAAATTCAGATGGAAATTTTTAACAGTGATAGAATACTTACTGTGTAAATTCTTGAGTATTGAATTCAAAAATGTCAAATTTTTTAACAGTCTCATGAGAAATCAGGATCTTGACACTTTCCTCTGGATTATACTCCCATTTATCGATTAGATGAGGTCGAAAAGAGCTCAAACTTGGCTAGAGTGAAGAGAAATTTGACATTTGTGAAAATTCAATACTCGAAAATTAACATTTTCATTATTAAATAATTTAGGGTTAACATGGGCAGCAATTGGATCCCTTGAGATTGAATATTCTAGAATATTTCAATTCAAGAAATTAAAATTCTGCAGCATTCCAGAAATTAGACAGGCATTTGAAAATCCAGAAATTACCTAAACACGATAGGTATCTCGTTGAAAATTAACCAGAGCAAAACTTTGAGATTGTTGGTTGTTGAGTATCTCAAATAGTGCAGATAGTGCACGAACTACAAGAAAATAGCTCGTAAGGAATGATGATTCTTATTATATATATATAAAATATCCCGAGTTGTAGAACAAGTCAATTGAAACTTGGGATTATAAAATTGGAGAAAGAAAATAATATAACGCAGTGTACAAATATCTATCAAACTCAACTACGACATCCGTTATGTTCAACACGCGTGTACGAATATGCGTGTAAGAGAAAGAGAGAGAGAAAAAGAGAAAAACATACAGTTGAGTTTTGTACGGAAATATGCCACCCATACAGTAAAATTGTTGAGTACTTCTTCTTTCCCTTTTTTTTTCTTCGCTTGCAGGAGAATAAAAGGTAAAAAAAAAAGGGAAGGAACCGGGCAAAATGTTGTTACATGTACGTGAGGCAAGTATCGTGGAGAAGAGTACGTGGGTCCTTTCTTATTGGTTAATGCAAAACGCATACTCAAAACTTTACTGGCTATGTGAGTACTGAAATCTCATGCGATATGTATCGCTTATGAGTAATTGTCGAGTGCCGAGTGTTCATAATATGAATGGGTTTCCGTTCACTTGCTAATGTAACCATACATCACGATGTTAATTACACAAATGAAATGTGTATTATGCGAATGTCAACAAATTCGGTACGTATTGGCCAAGTCACCGTTGGCTTTTTGATAAACGGCTGTGATCAACTCTCAGTACGCGTGCACATTTCTCTTATAAACAGTTTTACTTTTATCTGTTATTTACATTTATTTTTCATGATTTTTTTTTCTTTTATTTTTATCATTTGAATTATTCGCAGGACATTAATCAGTTGAAAATGACAGGTATAGTTAATTAGATATATTATTCAAGTTTTTGTGGAATTATTCGAAGATTAATAATGACTTTTAATTCTCAATTTACACGATTTTAATGAACTAAATAAGCACGTTGTATCTATCCTTTAATTTTCCTATTTTTATTGACAATTATTGTCCATAATACTGACGTTTTATTCGTTCTCTGATTGCTGGTTTTACCTCGGTCATTTTGATAGGAACTTAATGAAATTTCATGGAATTTTCATATTTGATATTTCTGTGGTTAAGTTGTAGATGAAGATAAGTTTAACCCATTGAACCCAACTCAGTCTCTCTCCTCGTCATTCTGTACTCGTGTATGCGTACACTGCCATCATTTTCTCATGACGCATAAACGCACCGAGAGATTTCTACCTTCACGTTCATACTTTTCATGCAGGTCTAATAGGTTGACGATCGAATACAGTTTAATATGAAAATATCTCGGAAACTATCAGGTTTACGAGAATTTATCATGAGACCTTTTTTGTAGCCTATAAAATTCTCCATGAAGAAGGTTTTGATGGTTTCGATCGTGAGTCGAGTTAAGATAGACCACGATGGAAGAAGAAATGAGAATTGAGAAGATTGAGAGACAAGTGAGGACGAAGGGCCGCAGAAAGATCATATGATTGATTGTTATCTTGATCAATCAACGATTAACACATTTTTATCAACGTTTATATAGAGCTATGTACATATTTACAGGCTTATAGCTAATTATTCTCCATGATTGGAGCCCGTAGGCTTTTCCATATATATTTATTGGAGATTATTGCTGTAACAACTTGATTATACTGTAAAGAAAATACGAGATGGGAGAAATTTCATATTGAGAAAAACCCTATTTCTTGAGAGGTAGATTGATATCTTCATATTCTTATCATTATTTTCTATCATTTCTCATTTTTTTGTTTATTGAATAAATTCAATTATTCATTTAATCTGGAGTTAATTAGAGAATCATTTGGGATTCTTGAAGAACCCTGGCTAGGAAGTATTTCATCTGCTCAAACTTCCTGAAAGAGTAAAGTCAGTAGCTTTCGGTATGTTATTTCCGGGAAATGAGTAAAAATAAGTGGTGTTCAAAGACAAATTAGAGTTTGAGAATTAGGTAAAATTGAATTAACGTTGAGATAATTAATCGGAATTATAGTAATCATTAAAAGGTCACTTTATGATAATTGAGTTGGTAAATTTTTTAATAATTACTAACAAATGTGATTACTGTCTTGATTACAGTTTATTTGAATCGGGTCTCGTTTGAAGGAATATGTGCAGAAGTTCAGGAGGAATTTCAGCAACTCAGAAAAAACAAGGAAATGTGACAGACTGCTTGAACTCTCTAAACACATTCATTCAGTAATTAAAAGTATACACCAATTTTTTGGACTTGAGTTACTGTTATTATACGAAGAAAAATAGTTATTGAAATGAACTTTTTTACATGAAGTAATATGGGTCCTTTGATATTTATTATCGCTCTTCTTCTAAGATTACTCGATTCCAAAAAATATAATATATTCTCAATCACCCAGTGAACTGATTTAGAAATTTTCAGGACTTTGTCACATTTCCTTTGTTTTGGTTCACTTGCTGCAGTTTCTCCATGAGTGTAGAGTATAAAAGATACAGAGTAAGAATAGGCCTCTTTGCAGATGAGCTCGTGATGTGGAGCATGTCTATTGTCGAATTGAATATCAAAGTCATATGAAAGAATATCGAGTGATTCGTGAACATCCATACAAAGAGAGAATTAAGGAAACATGCGTGACAATAGAACAGACTGGTAGAGTAAAATAAGAAAGAGATAGAGCGTGCATTTGCGTCTCAACTGTTTGACTCCTTGCCCACATATATATATGTATACGTAGCGGTCACTCCATCTACATTTTCCTCTAACTTCAGTAGCTCTACAGATATTCGTGATGGAATCTTCAGTCGCAAAGATCCCTTCTTCTCGGAAAAATTACCGGCGATATTCGAAGCTACCAAGCATTTACAACGATGCTCATTATTGATTCTCTCATAAGATAAATATCATTGAATTTGTGATGAAATCGAGGTTAATTAGAAGCATGCAATCATTAGTAAACTTTTCAACACTCTCAACAAACAACATTTCGCCACTTTCCATTTTACTTGAACAAGCATTGGTGAATTTCAAGCCTCCTCCCCCCCTTTTCCTTCTCTGTCATGGCACAGTGACGTTCTTTACCCAAGATGAAAGACAGTACGAGGAAGAGGGCAAGCTCTCTACTTAATAAAACCGAAACGTTCTTTTGTAATGCATACGTTGAGAGCCACATAACTCTAAAATCATCTTAACGTCTAGGCTGCTGGAATGGATATATATATACACACACACATATGCTTTTATACCCAGTGACAACCTGAGAGTCCTAGCTATGCACGTTCGTGAATTCATGAGCGAATACATAATTCCAGAGCAAACGTGCTTCTTCAGATTGTTGGACATGTACATTCTCATATTTTCATTAAAAATTCTTCCTCAGTTCTTTCCAACATACATCTCATACTTATGCATTGTCTTATATTCAACTTTTATTGGCTCAAAGAGCTCCTTTTTTTTTCTCGAGAATATCATCACTGGAGAATTTGCATTTAAAATAGTTTACAAACTTTTTCATTCAACTAATGATATTCATAAAAAATGTCACAATTTCAATTGTTCCGTCATTAAGTAAATTTCTCATTTATTCAACGATACAGCATTTCGGCGGGTCCAATCGCTGCCCGTGCACTCAGGGAAAAAACAATGGTAAAAACTATTTGAGACAGGCTTTTTTATTTATTTGTTATTTTACTCGATTTTTCTATATTTATTCAAAATAACAAGCCCTTCACCCGACGCGGCTTGGGTCAGAGCTGTCGGGGCTCAAGAGAATCTTTAATTAATTTTATTAATCACTCAACGACAATTTTATTTAATAATTTATTATAATTTTACCTTTTGGGCGCCAGTTGCTTTAACGCGAAGCAACAACGTTTACCTGGTCTCAGGGAGTGAGTGGATAGTTGGAGACCCAAAGTTTAATAAAAAAGAGAGAATGAAGAAGGAAAATAAAGAGACTAAAAAACACTTGTACTTACAAATCCCAATAATTCCTTTTATTCAATATTTCAGGCTTCTCGAGGATCGACTCTGTTTCTTTCGACAATTATTAATATTTAGACTTCGACAAAACAATAATTCGATTACAAAACAACCTCAATCGACACAAAACAAATTCGATTGAGAGTTATGCTCTATCCAAGAGCTCGGCGCAGAGTAATTCGGCGTCTCGTTAGTGACGCTCGCGTAGGCCACTTGTGCCCAAAAATCGACAGGCCTCTGATTGGCCCTTAATATCGACCTATCAAGATTCGTCACCCGCAAATTTTGAAAATTACTTGAGATACCCGAGGAGCCTCGGGTAATCCTCTCCGACGGTAAGGTAAAAATATATAAGACGACATCTCCTGTCACATATTAAATATTGATACCAGTGGTTTTTAGCAAATATTTTTTTTAAATAATTAGAAAAGTTGTTGAATTTATTGAATTTAGTTAAAACAAACAGATTAAATAGTTGAGGGGACTAAATTCAGTAAATTCAGAAGATTTTTTTAATTATTTCAAAAAACTATCTGTTAAGGACTAATGGCATTAATATTCACTATTTCTTACCAACTCTCTCTTCTCAGTGTGTTGAATCATTTTTTTTTAAATAATAGTATAATAGGATAATAACAGAATTGGATTTTCAAAAATGTAAAATTCTATACTGACTCTCATGAGAAGTCAGGAACTTGGCACTTTCTTTCTAATTATACTGTTATTTCCCGATCGAATAAGTTTGAAAATACATATAGATTTTTGCAATATACAGTATTTTTTTTGCAACAAAAATATTCTCTTACGATTTTGATGAATTGATGAAAAAAAGTCACATAAAATTCAAGCCTAACCTACATTTAATTTCTCATTTCAATAATATCCTCTATTCCAATGATAAATGTCTCGCCAACTATTTATTTTCGAATGATATAATTTTTTGATATTTTATTTCAATTAATCAAATTTTGGGTACTTCACCCATAAACAGGAATTGGATCTTCACAAGGTGGTCTAATTTTCCATTGATTTTTTCTCCTTTCTTTTCAAATTCAACAAGCCACATAACGCAAAGTCCATAACAAATATTCTCCGATGATAATTGCGGTTAAGAAAAATGATTTGCCTTTAGTATGCCGGCAAAGTAAGCAGCATACTCGATCTTCGTAATCCATCCACCGAGAATAAGACGAAGAGCCTGAACAGTGGGGTTCATAAGTTATCGGTCATGGCAGAGCGTTGAGTTTGCTATGCGCACGGCTTTCCACGAGATAACCTTTCCAGCCGACAATTATTGGTAATATCGAGGCAACCAGTGAAGCTGTAGCCCCCGTCCTCTCCTCATTCCTCTCTTCACAGTATCCGAGAGAGCCACTCCAGCTTCGGATTCTATTGGATTTTACCTTGCTCGCGTGAGCTCCGTGCCTTCAACTAACTCAGTGTTATATACACGATCAACTCTTTCTTCGAGTTTTAGCCCCCAAGCACACGCTCTCCTAAAAGTCTCTCACACTGTTGCAAAAAGCTGAGGGGAGAGGACGAAACAGAGGTTGAGGGATCCTCATAAATAAACCTCGGCACTTCTTCTCTCTTTCTTACTGCCTCACGCGTTGTTTACAATAGAAACCACAAGTAAATCCAATGAATTTCTATGCAAATAAAATCGTAAAATGGTAATCCCCCATTGCGCAATTTGGGGGATAAGAGGCGCACAATGTAATACCTCCCTCTCTAACCTACTTCGGGGTTATTCAAGATCTGTTGAGAGGTAACTTACAAATTCTACAATTACATCAGAATCTGTCTTTTCTTTCCATTTTTTTAATCTGAAAATTCTTGTGATATCATGCGAAATTCCGAAAGCATGGAATTATTTGTGAAATTGAGATGTAGGAAAGAAGTGGAATTTTACTGCGATGGAATTCCATATTTACGATTTCCTATTGAATCGTGTATATCCCTGGACTTGGTAGAGTCAGTAGAGGAAAATTAGTGTTAAGAAAAACCGGCGCAAAATGTTTAGGGACTCTTTTCGGTAGAAAGAATTCCTCAAAAAAATATGAGAAAAATTGAGAAGGTGCTCGTGCATATCTACATTATTGGATAATTTTTTCCTATTTTTTTTTCGTAGAAGCCTTCACTCTAAAAAAATAATACTAGTTCATTTTACTCAAGTTTCCCTTATCTTTGGGTTCACAAAATCAGCTTTCAAATGAAATAAGCTAATTAATTCATTGAGATAGGACTTGAGAATTTTTCTCTTTGTCGTTTGAATTGGAATTTTGACTGCTAATCTGTAATTTTATTCTTTTCTTTTCTTAAAAAATGATTCAGATTAACTGAAAAAAGCATCATAAAGAGAACTGCGCAATTTTTTAATTGATAAATTGAAGCAGTGACTAAGATAATGGTTGGCTTGATAACCATATGAATGAAGTAACCTTTTTTCCTATTATTTCACCTTTTTCTTTGCCTGAAAATCCTAACCATAAATGCCAAAGCCCCTCAGTTACTAAAAATTCAAACGTAAAAGCTTTTGAATTCCCTCAGAAATGTTTACTCGACAAAAGAAGAACAACCTCTGCATATTAATATCGTATACCTGAAATTCTTTCGAAGATTAAAAAGTCTCGTTCAACAATGATATCAATATTTACTGCTGCAGGCAAAATTCCAATCTAATTAAACGAAATAGAGCTTAATTTTTCCCAGCAAATTTCTCATCAATATTCCCCAGAAAATTGGAACCAGGAATTTGAAGAATGATCCACCATAAACTCGATGCAAAAAAATTCTCAACGTCCAATTCTCCTACATCTTGAAACCTATAAATTATAAATCTATCTGAAAATTATTCAAGCAAGGTCACCAGAAGGTTACTCGCAAAATTGTCCATGAATTTGCCTCATTCAATGCTATCCGAATAAACGTAAAAGTTTAATAAATTTTCTCAATACCTTAGAAAAGAAATATGAATGCAAGAATCGTTGTTGCGGATAAAATGAAGGCCAAAGACTCGTATTGCTCTAAAGGGCACTCGGACAATGCCCCGTTCCAGCACATGTCTCTTTCTTCCTTTCCCTCCCAATCATCTCGCTCTCACTCTGTGGCAGACTTTCGTCGCAGAAGAAATATACTGTTGAGCTTACTCATACCCTTCCCTCAACTCCCACACTCCTTTTTCCCATTCAACTCCAGGAGGCACAACTTTGCGTCTACTAATGTCTTACGAGTGCGTTGAAATGTCTTTTCCCACTGAGTGAGAAACATGAAGGCAGTAGTTATAAAGTGTATAAATGCTCCTTGTGCCTTGTGCATTGCCATACGTAATGGATATTTTAAAGCGCTCAATTATTCATTTAATTGATTCAATAAATAAAGCAAGTAACGAGGAAGAAATAAACAGAAGCTAACTGCACAAGCATCAAGCCATAACGGAAGAATCATGGAGACAATTTACAGCGCCGTTTGAAGCCAAAAGCGAAAAGAGAATAACTGAAAAAAAACACTACGTGGATTTTCATGGATGAGTTCATTCGCAAGACTACCAAGAGATGTCATAATAAAATCTATAGTATCAAATGCCCAAGCTCAGCTTGAATTCACCTCGTTTTCACTATTATGTCCAATATTAACCAGTAGATGTCTTGAAGAATCCCACTAGGACAACGATGACGACGACAGTTTCACTGTGTGGCACTTACCATTTAACGTTATGGAGAAGCTTCCAAACCATTAGTATCCATAGCCAAGAAAAGGCACAAGACGAGAAAACTTTTAACTGCTCATTTCACCTACTTCAAGAATCATTTTACGCTGCTATTTTCTGATGGAAATAAGGAAAAATTTAGAATCTATTGACGCCAGAGCTTTAGATTGAGTCACTCTGGTCGGCCTGCATGGATAACGACTCATTCGATGCTCACGAATCATTTCAAAAGATAATGCCCTCAAAAACATTACACACACGAGTTAATCCTCTTTATAGCTCTATCTCTCTCTCTCTCTCTTCATACACCGACAAGGGGAGGGTAAAAAAAAGTGCACAACCGCTTGAGCTTAAATTCTCATATCAATGCTCGTTAGTGAGATTATCGTGTAAATTATGAAGTAGGAATTAAGCGGGCATACTCAATGGGGTTAAAATCGGATTGACGCTGAAGCGCTTGACGTTATACGTTGACAGGGCCATTCATGTCTGTATCAAACAAGACACTGATTGCTCTCTTCTCTCTCTATTTAGCTCTTTTAGTCCAGCCCCATTCTGAAGGTACATATCCATTCCGTTCATTTATTACATACTGATGGATTTCTATTCACAATTTCTGCACTAGCGATTACCATCGTGATGATTGAACATAATGATGAAGAATTTTCATTGATCGGTAGCTTTCACGGTAGAATTATCGTATCACATGTAATACAATAATTTTTCACTCCTACGCCCACATAATTTTATTCTGGATTTGCATCTATGCTGTTGATGCTCTGCATTCAGCAATGAGGAAGTTGAAGCTGGAAAATATCTCGAATTGATTCCAATATTTCTTTATTTTTGTTTTTCTATTTTTTTACGACAACAATCTACTGCATCAATTCGTATTATTTGCCTGTTTTATATACTGGATTTTACCGTAGAAAATTCCATATGCCTCGAAGTGATGAAAAGTTATATAAATGTACTTTTGCTGTATAAAGTGCATGGAGAATCAATTTGATTTGTGATTTTGTTTGAGGTTAAAAACGAACGGTTCATCGTGAATTTTTATATTTCTTTTTTCATTCATTCAATTCTTATTCAATGTTAGCACACATAAAATCTTCATATTGAGAAAGAGGAGCATTGAGGAAGCCACATTTCTTAGAGATCCAATATACACGTTTCCAATGATTCACGTACCTATCCTGTGGGTACACCTTAACCGTCTTATTGTATTATAATTGGGAGGTTTCGACGAGTAACAGAACAATATGCATGCGCGCATAGAGTCATTTGCATGAGCCAGACGTGACCGGTAGGACACTGGCAGTGTGGATATATATATATATATAAAATGAAAATAGATTTGAATTTGAAAGGAAAAAAAAATGAATAAAAGGATCGATGAGAAGTAAACACCAGATATTTTATTGTGTAAATCCCACGAACCCCAGTGGTATGTACAATCGATTAATGCCCGATGGTAATCGAAAACTGCACACAGTGGCACGTTCGACCTTATCATTGTAATACGGTCCACAAGGAGTGGGAGGATTTATACTGGCACAAAAGGACTATTATACTTGCGAAATATCTTATGAATCTCCAATGAATTTACATTGGCATCATCCAACCAAAACGTTGCAATATTCAGAATATACGTGAATACATATTATTTACATCCGTAAAACCTGAAAATAAAGGCATCCTTTAATCCTACAATTTACCATATAAAATAGTGTCGAAATAATTTATTCACATTGAATTATGTGAATTTGCAAAAAGTAAATAGTACTCAAGCATACTCAAGTACTTCCAACACACAATCACAAAAACTCCATTTATTTTCTACTACTGCACCGGAAAATCTTGACATCCACTTCAAGCTCTAATTGGATCAATTCGCTTGAGAGGATCATGAAGTATCCTTCGATTCACAAACAATGGTAGTCGATCTTCATGAACGACTAGCGGAATGACTGGCCTCAATGCATTAAGTTGAAGAACCGTAGCTGCCATGGGGATTCCCAAAGGCTCTGAACATCAGCTTCTTGACGGCGTCTTGCGCTAAAGGATTTTGGATAGGTATCAAGCATGGGCGAATACTGATATGTCAGACAGAATAGTTTCTGAACAAATCCCTGATATAACCAGTGCTTTAGAGACGAGTATTACACAGTGGAATATCCATCAACATTCACTCATACCACTTCATCATGCTTGTTTGACTCAGGATTCTTAGCATTTCTGAATCTCCGGAAATTTCGTTTAGAGTATACTTCGCAAGATTTTCCATCAAAACCACGGGATAGGGGATTAGTATCGAAAACAAATTGCTCCGCTTAGCGAAGATCCTGGACCTTATGCCACACGTTTGTACACACAATGAAGGAATTTTAAGTGTGCACAGACATACTTGGGCATTTAATGGAGCGGCCATGATAGTTAACTAAGGCGGGTGCAAGAGCAGAGTGCATTTCGTGGTATTCGATATCTAGATAATCTTTAGCGTGTGCTACTAGCGCAAACACTGAATAAACTGCTTCCTTCTTGTTACACTGAGGGAGAGAGAAGACCGCAGGCATCTTTTTGGCTTTCGCTTTCGTGAAAAAGATTCCGTTTGATGATCACGGGGGTCTTTCACTCTTTCCAGCTCTAAATGTGCAGAAGGAGGAAGACTGATAGAGGAAGAGGAAAAGAAGTAAGAGTGTATATCTATGTGTGTTTCATGAAATCCAGTGCAATCTCAAGTTCTATCCCCCCTCACCCCTCTATCATTCCTGCTCCTCTTCCTGCATTAGTACTTCTCACTGACTGGGATCCACGTGCGCCTCTATTCTTTACCCCAGGCAATACAAACGAAGAGAGAAAGATAAAGCAAAGAAAAAAAAGTACACCAACAGAGAATGAAAACGACGTGTTGAGGTGGGGGAGAGAGAAGCGTGAGGTGAAACTTATTCTTCCGCGTGAACATCAACGAACAAAATGATATCTCCCTCAAGTGAGTTGCATCATGATTTGAAATTCTTTTCTCAAATGCCACAGACTAGACAAATATTATTATATTTTTTTTATTTTTTTTTATTATGCTACAACTCTGTGACTTTTTAGCCTTTTATGAGTATACCCTTCATTTTTCCTCTACTTTTTTCTGGCAACTCCATGGGTCGATTTTGTTTTTTATTACTGTAACACATTCGTCAGGGTCTGTGCAGGGCTCTGGTGGACCTTTCTGTCTCACCTAAGAGAAAAGCACAATAATTTCCTTCCATGCGTACCTCCCGCTCAACTTGTGGTTCGAGTCCACGTGCGGCGAGCGGTCACCCATCCAAGTAGCACTCAGACAAATCATCGATGCACTCGGTGGATTTGGACCCATAAGTAGACCGAACAACCAACCTGTCGGTTCTTTATATTTTTAAGGAAATCCAAGTAAAATCATCATCAATATTCTAATTATTCCGATTTTGTTACATTATACCGATATTAAAACGATGGTCAGGATAGGAAATTATTAATACATAAAATTACGAATTTCCTATGCGGTTCCAATTTTGATGGAGACTGTTCCGAAATCTAGGACTATAATTGGTAGATGCTCGGATTTCAAATACCAATATGACCGCCATTAATGTTCTCATGTAATTAATTGGATTGCTGCTCGATATTTGTCCAATAACACGTGTTTTTTCAATGAAAAGGAAAAATAGATTGCCAGAACTACTCGAACTACCTTAATATAACTTTTTTTCACCATGTTGAATTATTGAAGAAGGTTGAAAAAGTAGGGCGACCATGCTGCAAAACCAATATAAAATTCGTTCAAGCCATCTTCATCCTCCATATTTGTTCACGTGAAGAGTGAAGAATGAGAGAAACGCCCGGGGCGTCAACTGTCATCCAGCTCTCAAGAATTTAACCGTTTAAACGAAATTTTTCATTGTAATAAACTGCATTTCACACCCGCTAAACAGTAAATAAAGTCTATATTTCAATTGAACGAGAGGGGAGGCGCTATTTCGAAGCCCACTGGTGGTTATCCAGAAGAATCATCTAAGAAGGAAATACCGATAAATAACAAGCAAAAGTGGTCCCACGTGTCCCCGCCCTATACGCTACTTCCTTTCCACAGTTAAATTTATTTTACGGTCAGAATAAACTCCCGGTAAACCTTCTATCTCGAGCACCTCTCATTGCACCTATATACGGGACTTCTGCTTTTTTTTTTTTTGCACTCTTTCCGTTTACCCATAGTACGACAGACCGCCCACATCCGGCATCACTGTGTGCACTAAGATAAAATTAAATATACCTGTATATAAAGCAAAGTATAGATGTGTTTGAACCGAATAAAAAGAAGAACAGAGACACGTACGCTCACTTTCCAAGCGTAACGATTTAGCGACTTTAAGAGCGACAAAGTGCTTTTCGATTCTATTTTTCTTAACACCATTTCTACTCTATTCTCTCCACTGTCCCATGAAAATTCTTCAAACGTTAAATTTTCCTCATTGCTTCTCTTCTTTTTTTTTTATCGGAAATAAAATACAAAGTCAAATTGTAAGGCATTTCAATTGTACATTCTACGTTTCTTGAGAGAGGGGGGTAATAAAAAGGGAAATTGCATTGGTTTGACATATAAATGGCATTCAAACAAAGGAAGTACTTCCAAGGGTTGGTAAGAAAACGGTGAGGATGATGAAAAGAGTAAAAAAACGTGATAGAAAGAGAAAAAGATGAGAACAAGTTCAATTTAAACAATTTTCAACGATTCAATTGACATTTATAATGTAATGAAATGACAATAAATTTAAAATGGAGACAACAAAAAAGCTACTGGAAATGCGAATTTTTCGCATTGATGCGGAGAAATGGCCAATGGATTCTAAAAACGAAGGGGGAACAGGGGCAAAAGGGCGGAATAACATGCAATACCCTTATCTCTCTTTCTCTCTCTTCTCTTTATCCTCCTCTCACTTGTCTCAGCGAAACCAGTTTCCATGTCTTCTTCTTCTTCTTCCTCTAACTACTCCTCTCTGTGGCCCCGAAGGAGCTCGTGGACGAGAGACGTACAGCAAGAAATTCTTTCCTTACGCGCGCGTTGCGATGATGTATTCGGTGCCACTCGTGTCTCATGGAATCCAAGCAACGTCTCTGATCACGCACCGATAAAACTCCTCTTATTCCAGAGCCAAGAATAAAAATTATACGCATGTGAAATGGTAGTGTCAAACTCCATGGGGCAACAGTGAAAGAAGCCCCAACACACACCTGACTAAAGCAGAAGTTACTTTAACCCACTGTGTGCTGCTTGGATGAAACAGTTACGAATGACGGTACGACAACTGGCTCGTTTCTTCTTTTTTTCCCTTACTTTCTTCCTTTTTTTTTCGGCTACATTAAACTACGGGTCACCGGTTAATTCGTTTACTCTCCTTGGGATCCAGTCTCTTTTCTCTTCCCCAATTCTTTCTCTCATTTCTTTCATTTTATTTGTCTCTTTCTCTCTCTCTTGCGCACATCCTTTTTTTTCTGCCACATTCACGAAATTATCCAGGGTCAGAGGGTTATCAAGACGGTGCCTCTAAATTAGTCGCCGAGTGTGTGGAATTAATGGTACATTTGTCAAGATTTCAAAGGCAATCATTCTTAAAGAACCGACGAGAAAAAAAAAGAGGATTTAATTTGTTTTTTTTTCTTTACACTATAAAACTGGTAATTTAATTATTTTGAATTTAGTAGATGGTGTTAGATTGAGTAGAAGAGAACCCACAGAATTTCGTTTCTAATTATACGGAAGAGTGGGGTAAAATGGATATTTGAGAATAGTTTCATTGCGAAGTCGAGAAAAAAAGAAAAACAGGAAAAAAAACACCGTTTTCTAATATATTTTCAAGAGTAATGATGATGAAAGTATTCGAAGCAATTGCATTTTACTGGATAAAAATATTTGAAGCGTCAATGAAAAAATAAATGGTAGACAAGGCAATTGAATTAAATTCGAATCAATTGGCCTTAAAAATACATGGGAAGATCCTTACGAAGAGTCGAACGACAAAATCGAAACAACGTGGACACACCATTTGCTGGGGATACAATAAAAAAGATATATATATATGAAAAGAGGTGGAGAAGTAAAAAAGAAGAAACGAGTCAAAGAAAAGAAGAAGAAATGAGATAAAAAGAAGAAGTAAGAATAACGGTACAATCAATGTTATCCGAGCGATTGCACCAACGTTCATCTTTTATATATCCCCTTCTTACGTCTTCAAAACGTATTTATAGGTATTTTCTCTCTTTTTCTCTTATATGACCAGGAAATAACGACAAATGTAAAACCACGAATAGCCTTATCCTATGGTCAAACCCTACGGCACTGTAATTGGTTGAGCTGTGTTGCTTTGATAACGACTATAAGAGATTTGCTATGTCGTTGAAACATCAACTGTTGGCAATAAAGAAAAGGATATGAAAATAATCCCAATGAGAGGAGGAAAAAAAAGACGATTCGTTACAGAGAAAGGTTTGATGTACGTAAGTAGTACACATTGAGTGTACATAAAGTACCACAGACTCCTTGTGTGCCCAAGCCAACTCTATTTGGTCTAGGAGTGATGAAGAAAGAGTGAATATAGAAAGAAAAAAAAATATTACATTCTGTAACAGGAAAATCATTAGGGTGAATAATAAATGTTGGGAAATCAATAATCGCTAACCACTGTGTAACACAGGAATGAAGAAAAAAGAAACCACCTCGTGAACAATAGAAATCAGACAGTTTTAACGATATATTAAACTCGTTTAACAGATAGATGATAACAATCTACATTATATTAGAAACAGTACGTTCACTTGTTAAATTTTTTTTTTTTTTTTGCAATTTTTTATTTTCATTTCGCAAATAGAATCTCATGGCTTCTCATTTTCCTGATGTGTTCTCGTGCAGAAAAGAGAGAGTGAGCGAGGGGAATGAGAAAAGAATGAGTAGAATAGCTTGAGAAAGTATATTATTCTGACAATGATAGAGTAAAACAGAACGATTGGCATGATGATAAAACAGAAATATACATTGCCAATGTGAGTTAGCAAGTAGCGACAGTGGCGCCACAAAGTGGAGCCCGTTACTCCTCTATCTCTCTCTTTTCTTTTCTCAGAGAGAGGGGGAAGGGTAGAGGGGCCCTATACAAGTTTCCGGAACTTGATTTCCCGGGAGCTGAGGCCCAAGGGCAAACGACCGTGGCGAGAGACACATGGCTCTGGTATTATGTGAAGTCAAAAGAAGAGATCCTGATAGTACTGAGATAAGTATACACTTATACACAACTGTCTGTATTCTTTGGTTCTTTTTTCTCTCTTTCTCTCTCTCTCTGTTTTATAACATTCACTGGCCATGTGCATTCTTACAGGCAGGTGTAAAGGTGTTTTGTAGATTTTATATTTTTTTAATTTCATGTGCATTGAGCATTTACAAAATCTATTTTTCATTCTATAATGAGAACTTTTCTAGAGTTTTTGGTGAAAGAATGAGAACAAGTGGCTCTTGACACGTGGCATATAAACATTTTTCATTCAATTTAATTGATGACATGGGGCGGTATATCTTCTGTACCATTGTGACACTGGAGTGAAGGGACAGCAAAAGAAGAGGGAACTCTTTCGGAAGTCATCTTTTCATCGCTCACACAATGGAGATGGGTAGAGTGTTGTGGTGCTAGTGGTTATAGTGGAGAAGAGGGGGCAAACGTTTTGGACAACGTATACATCGCGTGAAAGGTAGTATAGAGAGGCTGTGTGTTATGGCCTGAGGTGTTTACATTTTTGACTTCTAAAATGTGCCACCACTCAAAATTCGAATAAACACAATGGTGCTTCTGAGAAGAAGTGATGTGTACTTCACTTGTGCATACTGATTGGATTCAAATGAGGAGAACTGTGAAAAGTTTACTCGTATTCTTGATTCAAATGCCATTTATATTTTTCAGGTAAATACACAGAGTTTGTTGCACAAGCTACTTATATATGCGCTTCATGTCAATTATTTTGTGAGAATAAAATTGAATGAAAAAAAAAAAGATTTTTTTATCGAAAAAAAAGTAAAAAGAGAGAGGAAGACAAGTCATATGAAATGTTTTATCGAATCTTTGGTTTCAATCATTTGCCGAAGTAAAACAGTTCGTTAAAAAATTTTTTATTTGTCCATTGTTTTGGTGAGATTTTCCAGGATGATCACAGGCTAAAGGAGACGACAGAGTACTACGGCTGTTTAAGTTGGGTACGTTGAATTTTTTTTCAGTATCGTCATTCACAATCGCAAAAGTATTCGTCCATAACTGGGGGGGAAAGAGACGATAATTTTTTTTATATTTTTTATTTATTTCTTTTTCTCCAGAGTCAAAATGTAAAATCAGATAATATAGGAAACGGGCACAGTAGAGGGCAAGGAGAGCAAAAGTATACATATACGTGAAGTTTGTTAACCGATCACGTGAAGAAATGCAGAGTGTATGGATTTTTCCCTTTTTTTTTCTCTTCTTGCAGAAGAGAAGTAATGGTAAAAGTAGTGAATATGTTGAGCCAACAGAGGCAGGCAAAGGCGATCGCAAAGGGTATATCGTTAGGCATAAAGGACACGGCGATTTAGGTAGATGCACAGTGAAAGAGAGAAGGAGAAGAGGGGAAGTAACTGAATAAAGAGGCATGTGAAGTAGAGGGTGTGAGCCAAATGTCGAGTAGAGGGATGGGCAGTTGAAGGTAAGAGGGATGCAATGGAATACGAGAAATAAGCACTGCACACAAGTAAATGTTAGGCGATCCATTACTCGTTCCTACTCGCCCCAACCCCCCCCCCCCCCCCCCTCCTTTTTTTCCATTCCGTTTTTCATCGTATAGGTAAAAGAGACCCAATGGATCCTCGTATCCAATGGCTCTTCCTCCAGAATCTCTTCCAGAGTCATCCTCCTTCTTCTATACCGCTCGTCCCTTTGCGTCAAGGCTAAATCCAAAGGAGTCGGTATCCTTTGTAGCAATGTCCGCGCTTCTGCATACATTCTCGCCCGATAAATATACCCTTTGGCAGTATAATCCAGGCTCCACGCTTGCGCACGGGATTCCACCAGCACCGGTAGCTTCTGAGAACCTGCCTCAAGCCAACACAGAAGAACCAAACCGATCCAACTTATATTACCTTCTTCTCTCCTCCCCCCTCCCCTCTCTCTTTCTTCCTCTCTTGCCCTTCACTTATTTATTTCCCCATCTTTCTCTTTCTCGCTTTGCATCTGAACCGAATGGTTCCTTCTCAACCATTTTATCCGATGTGTCTCTCCATCTTCAATACACCGGTGTTCTTGATTTCTCCTCCTACCCCAGCTCCCCCTCCCCCTGCTCATTCATTTTTGAATCCATCTTACTTCATGTAATCGCTGGTACTGGTCTGTTTGTCTTGGCTGTTATTTACTTTAGCCTTGTCTCACCAAACTCATTCCCCTTTTCGCCCCCTCAGCTGTTTTCACATACAGCTAAAGTCAAAGCTGCTTGCGTATATATGTGTGTATGTGTACATGTAGTACACACAATTTCACCATCTCTGTACCCAGAAAATGTTACACGCGAACGCGTGTGCTGAGTACATGCTCCAGGGCATCAGACATTCGTCCACATACACAAACACATTCTAGGGCCCAGAGGGTGGAAAACATTAGTAACCCAGAGTATACACTCATGGAAGGGGAAAGGGGTTAAATTTTGCTGGCATATGGAGCTTTCATACGGATGTCTCTGGCAAGCACAGTGGAACGCAACGTTATTGTTCAAACTGCTACGTTCCCCTCTAAAATATACGACACTGCCGTGCACTATCCATTCATTCCACGCATTACGCGCGAATAATCTGTCTAGGTAAATCTGCAAATGTGTATGTGTGTGTCTGTGTATTCACCATCTCACGGAGAAACGACAATAGGCCAACATTGGAGAAGGGATGATGTTCATTTGGTTTCTAGAGAATAGGCCTAGGGATAACCCCCCTTCGCGTCTAGTGGCCCAACACACAAATATGCATTTGTATATCTATATTCAACAAATTTCGTCTATATAACCATTCGTGCATTCAACTGTCTGGTGAATGACCGTTTTAGCGCTCCGTTGCATCACCGCACCCTTCCGGTCTTCAGTCAGTGGACAATTTTTAGGCTTTTCAATTTTCAATTGCCAATGACAGAAGAACACACACAGGGTGTATACTGCGTTGATGCATGTGTGGTTATGGATTCATTCACTCTATTTTTTTTTCAAAATGCCTGAATAGAATGATGACTTTCCTTTATTTCCTTTTTTTTTCTGAAATTTTTACATTGTCAAATTCAGATGAACTCCCTTCTCATCGATTCACCTGTCATTATGTTCTCATGTGTATTGTTCTCATGTAAAATCAATTGATTGAATGTTCAAATACAAATTGATTTTACGGAAAAGAAGAATAGGTAATGGCTCAACTTGGAAAATTCCAATTCGCTTCCGATCTGAGCGGCATTTTATTGACGTTATATATCTCTGAAAAGGTCTAGCACCGTTGCGCACATACCACTTTTCTCTCTCTCTCTCAATTCCGGATGTATTCCTGGCACAGTAACCATGCGCCCATTAGATATCCCGTAATTGGAACACATTTTTCGCCACAGAGCGTAGATTCCCAATGGCACTCTCGGAATATATACGCCAGGTGTTTCGAACGAACCAAACCCCATATATCGATGCGAATCGAACCCTTCCAATCTGCTTCCAGTACTACGTTCAACGGGATGAACAAAAAAAAAAAAAGAGAATAAATGAAAGAAAAAAATCGACCAATTATTTAATTCACGGAGATAATTTATTGGAGAAAAACCAGCATTATTTGTTTGAATTTTAAACGAATACATTAATTACAAAGCAATGGAGGCCATTGATCCCGTTTGCTCGCAGTAGAATGGGTAAATTGAGAACAGACACGCTCAGGCAAATGCTCTGTTTTGAGTGATTCCACTTCTCTTCGTTCATTCAGATGAATCAGTTGGATAACTACGTTTATTTCGTCATGAAAATTTTGAAATTATGATGAAGAGAAAAAAAAATGAAGAAGAAGAAGAATGATTCTCCATTTAGAGTGGGTGAATAAAAAGTAAATCGTTTTTATGGCATACGTGCTGGCGGTTGCTACATCGACATTTAGTAGAAACTCCTGAAAGCTTAGAACTTTGCATTCGTGCACATGAACTCATGGCTGTGTGTGTGTGTTTGTGCACTCGATAATCCTCACGAGAGTGGGAATTCCACATTCGCCCAATTCTGTCTCCCTCTCTTTCTCTCTCTCTCTCTGTTGTGCCATTCTGTTTGCCAGGGAGGTAAAGTAAGAGACATGGAGTGCAATGCGAAGGAGTGAATGAGACGACAGCTGAAAGAGGGGGGAACTCTCTGAAGGGATAAAGGGAGAATGCACGAGAATTGCACGCTTGCGAGAGAGTAGTGAATAGGTATAGCCCAGTCGCAGCGGATACGACGACCGTGAAGTTTGCTCGTCACGCCCAATCGATGAGGAAGTATGGAGAATGAACGACCTCCCAAACTCTCGTTTTGGATGAGCAAGTGAGATGAAAAGTTGCTACGGAATAAATGGGAGAAAGGGAGAGAGTTGGATAGAGAGAGAGAGAGAAGTACGTGGCACACCACACAGCACGTTCGCTTGGCAGAGGAGATAATCACCGGGCGAAAGGCCCATTATACGCGTTTTGTACTCACCGATCAAAATTTCAATGAAAAAATAAATAATAATAAAAGTGAACAAAAATTTTCTTCTACAACAATTACCCATTTTCCACTAATGCACTTGAATACCTATGAATTGAATTTTAATCGTTGAATTTAATTAAAGTTATAAAAATTTCCATCAACATAACGACTCGTTTCATTATTTTATTTTATTTTCACTACATCTCGGAATTTCTCTTTAATTAACTTTAATGAAACAATTAATATTTTTTTTTTCCATTTTCCTATCCAATCATTTTTTTGTGGGAAAATTTTCAACAGTGAGCATTGATTCACCTTTAAATTTAATTAGTTTAAAATGTTTGTTTCATTTTTGAAAATTAGGGTACAAGTAATTGCAAAGTTGAAAGTAGAGAGAAACTTTTGTTGAACAGAAGGGAAAAAAAAAAGAATCAATGAAAATGCGAATTAGTGTTTCCAAGTGATGGTAGAGAGAAAAAAAAAAGGTAGAAGATGAAGAGAGGAGAGACAGAGACTTCTGGTTAAAGACTTTCTGGGAAATCTCTTTGGGTTGGCGTCTGACGTTCGTGTTCTCTATGTTGTAGAGAAATAGACGATTCGGGGTTAATTGGCAGGCTGAACTTTCCCTAGCTAAGCGCGAAACTGTTTGAATTAGTTTGGGTACTGTGTGAGGAGGTTTGCAGCAACCCAGGTAAGGGTGAAGAGAGTAAAGAGAAGAGTTGGAAGGAAAGTAGTCGTATGTACAACTGTTATGTGAGGCAAGTGCATTGCACTGCGGCACAATGGTTAAGTGGCAGATAGGTTTGCAGTGAAATTAGAAGGAAGTACGTAAGCCCAAGAAAAGAGAAATAAAAAGAAAAGCGAAGAAAAAAGAAACGGAGCCCAGAAGAGAGGGAAAAGAAAAATCTCAGTCTATCTCGTGTATATCCAAGACTTCTAAAACTGTTAAGACAGTGCATCTCGAGATAAAGAGAAAGAGAGAGAGGGGAAGGGAGGAGAAATAAAAGGCTGAGGAAAAAATCGTTACGAATTTCAGAGGCTCAAAGGTACAGAAGCAAAGGAGCCCAAAGCTACTTAGACTAGTTCCTTCGCAGACTCATCCCCTTATTCTCAAGGTAATGCAGTGAGTGCATATATTTTAGTGATTCCGAGTGTTTCCTTGAGAGCCTTAAAATAAGTCCGCAAAGCCGATAGTCTGGATATCAACGTGTGTCTATCTCCCTTTTCTTCTCTCTCTCTCTCTCTCTATTGAACCCCCTCTACTGCTTCTGCAGTGGAGCATCCCCCTAAGGATACTGCACGTGTTTGTGCCTCTCCACTATCATCATCGTATAGGTGTCGTGGCCCCAATGTCTGTACAGACGATGCCAGACTCAAAGTTAGCGGAGCCAAGGGGGGAAGTGAAGAAAAATACGAGTCCACATCGAGGAGGAAGTCAATAACGTAAACGCATACATAGAAGAGGCTTCATGCCGATAGAATTTCACAGACTGAGGCAAAAGAGCTAACATTAGAGTAGTCGAGTCGAAGGAAATAAGAAGAAAAAAAAATTACAGACATCTATCGCCTGTTGGCTTTCAGGCTTCCAACATAACTGAGAAAGTCTATCTACACGTGGGAGACAAGCTGGATACAGAAGTAGAGGTTCATGCATGACCGAACTGGATCATCATTACGTAGTTTCTTTGATCCTCTCGTTTCACTCCCAGACACGTCTACTATCCCTCACAAATACCACTTCAAGGCCTGTATCTACTATTCAATATATATCAGTGTGTTTTTGAATAAAAAAAAAACATTTCACGTCTTATCTTTTTCCCTCCCAGTATAACGACATTATAATGATACCAAACTACTCGAGAAAAAAAATTATTATTTCCATTAGTTCATATTAGTTAACGCCTCTGCCCTCTTTCCAAGCCACCTCCAATAACTTAATTCACCGAGCATAATGTGTTCCATCATTGATCAGAAAAGAAGCCAAATTACTTTTAGAGTAAGGGAAAGAACGTGGGGTCACGACCCACCACGAAAATAATTCTCGTATGGATCCTCATAAAACATTACTGAATATATCTTTACCCAGAATTGAAAGAGAATACTTCTCAGAATATTAAACCGCAATGTCAGTTCGATAACCCCTGAGGAACGGAAACCCTTCTTTTTCCTTTTTTTTTTCTCTTCTTTTTTTTCCCTTTTATTCTATACTTCCATGCCAGTCATCAAGCCCCGTGACCTCAGGGCGTCACAGAGGTACACGGGTAACCTGCCGATGAATGTTGTACGTTACCCCTCTTTGTAATACCCCTTCTTCTTCTCTCTGTCGTTGCACATTCTACCAAGTCTTTTTAACCAATAAACTATTCTTAGCTATTGTTTTATAAATCGTAAAATTTAATAGCTCCTGACTTTGGTGTTAAGGTGGGCTTTGGCATCGGTATACACAGAGTGTTCGACTACTCGCCTTCGGCATACATAACTTCTCACTCCTCCTGTACACTTGATCCTCATTTTTTCTCCTTTTTAATATCCTTTTTTTTTTCTCTTACACTTCCAACATTACTCATTTAACGAATTTTATGTTGGTGAAAGAGAAAATTCATTTCTTCAATGTGTTTCTTTCTCCTTTTTTTTTTCGCTTCATTCTTTATTCCGCCCTTTCTCATTCTACCAAACGATCGAATATTCACCACACACACAGTTGCTGCTAAAGCTAAATACCAACAAAACGCCGCCGCGACATCGTACCAGTGAAAAAAAAATATATATATATGTATATATATATATATATATATATATAATCGAAAGCACCTAGCCACATTTTGCTGCCAATGGTATGCCGACAATGTATACATTATAATGCCTTAAGGGGTAAAGGCGAATGAGTTTATGCTCACATAACTTATCACTGAAGATATTAATGTTTGTATACAGTGAATGAGAAAAGTGAGAGGGATAGATTGTGAATGTGAATTGGCTCTTCATGATGAGGCACCAGACACAATTTGCCGAAGATTCTTTTGCTCTTTTAGTGTATGAAGATATGAAAAATTGGCTGAATCATTGCTTCTGGAAAATTAAGAGAGAGGTATAAAATTATTTAATGGCTAATATATAAGTAAAAATTCACACGTTTACGTGAAAAAATCAAAAATTAATTAATTAATAATAATTCATTCATACCGATCTTTTTGTTTGATAATTTTCTTAATCGAACACTTTGGCCTCATTAATTATTCAGAACGATGGAATAATTATCCACTCTGTGAAAAAATAAAAGAGAAAGAAAATAAGATCGAAATGATATCTAACCCATGGGACACACCATCTTCGCTCGATCACTTCCACCTCAACGCTCTAACGCTTCGGTAACGACTGGACTAATGGCTGGATAAGACAGGTTTTATCTAATCTTATATGAGAGTATACCACATGCCTATGTCTA
Organism: Aleiodes alternator; assembly: GCA_963921955.1. NCBI lineage: Eukaryota > Metazoa > Arthropoda > Insecta > Hymenoptera > Braconidae > Aleiodes > Aleiodes alternator. Next base: position 5,644,745 of record OY998109.1, on the reverse strand, counting down.
ATTTTTTTTTATTTCCCCTCTTTTTTTTGTTTTTTTTTCTCCCTTTTTTTCTTTTATTTCTCCTGCAGCAGTTGGAGGTACACCGAGTTTAAGCCGAGGTATATAATGTATTATATACCCTACTACAAGCCACGAGCTCAGGCACTACGTTCAACCTCAATTTCCATTGCTAATTTAATTGCGCCTAGTTCACAATTAGTTTCACCTTAACGTACATATTTCGAATGCACGGTAATTTCCATCTCACTTGGTTCAACATTCTTATTTATTTTATTTTTTTTTTACACGTACTTCTTTTCTCTTTTTTTTTCACAGTAGTTTCATTCTATCCTCGACACAGTGGCAGACAATGTAAATTTTTTCCACATTTCTCTTCTCCCTTTTTCCGTTGCTTCTTTTTTTTTTTTGCGCCTCGAGACCACGAGAGTTGTTACTGAAGACTAGTAGAGACACATTGCCTGATGGTTATATATTTTCCAGCTGATTAATGAAATCCGATTGTCAATTTGTACATTTGTTGTTTGTGACAAAGTGAGGGTCAAGGAGAGTCAATTCACGAGGACGAAGGTCCAGGAGGAGAGAAGAGCGAGCGAGAGAGAGAGAGAGAGAGAGGGAGGATAATGGGAGGGAAAAAAACGGTGGAGAATAAATAAGTGGAGAGGAATAATGCAAAAGGCGAAAAAGGAGAGAGAAAGAGAGAGAGAAAGAGAGTGAGAGGGAAAAATGTGGAAAAAATCCAGAGGAGAAATAATATTTCAACGATCGCAAAAAAAATGTACGGGGGCCTTTCTCAGTTGGGGCGTATATTTTCATATCTTATAGCGGAATAAAGGAGAAAGAGGGAGCAAAGTGAGGAGAAATGAGAGGGACAACGGCATCATAACGCGAGATTGGCCTGGGCCCCGGCTGGGGCACACACAACAGCTACATATACATATATATATATGTGTATATCTATATGTATATAGCTTACACGAAAGCATAACACAGCATAAACGTATATATCTATCTGAAACGAGCGAGAAAACGAGATGTGTGTTCCAACGGTATGGCAATGTATCGCGTGTCAATACTTTTTCTCTTTCGTTCTGTATGTAAATCCAAAGCCCCGTGGGGGCGCGAGGCCGGCATCAATCAATGGCAGACGGCAGCTGATTAAAAATTGCGCAACATCCATGAATTATTAATGCGACAATAAACGTGTAAATTCCGGGGCGTTACAACCCCTTGTTTCACCGTTTTCTCTCCATCTCGCCTCATTCCCTCTCTCTTTTCTCTATCTTGTTTCTACTCTTTTAACGTCAGAGAGTAGAGTATGCTCAAATACAAATGAGGAATGGGCACGAGTAGAATAAAATGATGAAAAATGCGAGCACTGGAAAGAGCATTGTGAGCTCTAATTTTTTCCAGAAATCCACTTTTCCATTCGTTTCCTCCTTTCTTTCATTTGTCATTTCGAATTTGTTTCAGTAGCGACTGAGTGAGTACATAATGCTCAGACAGGAGTTAATTATCCACTTGTTTTCCAAAACCACGAAAGCAAAAAAAAAAGAAAAATCTGATAATAGCAAAGACAAGAACTTTAAAGTGACCTACATGAGAGAATTTTCGTACAAAGCAATTTCCCCGAGATTAACTCTCCTCTTGCGAAAAAGCTCGTTGTCTCACTCACGTTTACCCTATTCCACTGGTAACAGTGGTGCCTTCAGTATGCATAGATGTATAATGTTCCAGAGAGAGCCCCATTCTGGCCAGTAACTTTGACCACGGCGGTAGGAATACTAGAAGGGGGTTCAAGACCCGTAATTAGCCTTGTCCGAGCATGCAAATTAACTTGGCGACTCTGCGTCGCCCGTGCGACTTTATTCCATTTCGTCCTCTTTTAATTCTCCATTCCTCCTACAGCGAGTATGTATACATACTTTAGTTTGCTTCTTTCCAACTCACTACTTACTGCTTTTTAGGGTTTTTTTTTGTTTTGTTAAACCTCTCTTTCGAATTCCTCGCTCGGTCAATAAACAAACAAATTCCATTATATTATTCCAATTATTTGAAATTCTTCGGGAGACGGAAGACATTTTTGTCGGTGATTAAAAAGAAGCGGAATCTTTTCATCGATATGAATGGAGCTGTTAAAAATCATCCTGAGTTATTCCATCTCGTATTTAATTCCAGTAGAATGAACGAGAGTAAGTCCATGGCGTGACGCCGGATGCGCGCGCAGCAGCGCGGTCCCCTTTACATGCGCGCGGAAATTCAAACGTCGCATTTCATAGTTTCAGTTGACAATATCAACAATCTTAATATATATATAATAAGGCTGAGTTTTCCATTCGAGGAATAAGTTAATGAAGGCATGAAGGATTATTTTATTCCTTAGATTTTTACTGCCCGCGCTACCTGCCGGTCAAAGTCTCACTCTGACACAGGATGCATGACCGTACCTAAAAACGAATACACTCAAAATGACTTGTACCTTCAACTCTGACCGGCAGACAGCGCAAACAGTAAATATCTATGGAATAAATAGGATGAACTGGATGAACTCATGTCTCGAATGAAAAACTCAGCCTAAAACTAGAGCAATTCAATGGCGTGACGCATGATGCGCGCGCAGCAGCGCGGTCCCCTGTATTGACGCGCGTAAATTGAAACGCCTCATTTGACAGTTTCGATTCAGAATATCAGCAATATGAAAAATTCCAAGTACACATGAAAGCTCAAGAAATTTCTGAAAAGAACCTAATATAATGTAACAGAATCGAATGTTGAATTCCCTTTCTTTCTTCCCTCTGCTTAAATAAAAGAGTGTGTATGTTTTTGTTTTCTAAAAATTATTGATCTTATGTCATTCAAATAGAAGAACAAACAGAAACACTTCAGCTGTGTTAATTGAAGAATGAATACCTCTTTTTCTTAAATTACCTCGATTATTTATTACAATAATAATCAAGAGCAATCCGATGACATGTCACCTGATGCGCGCGCAGCAGCGCTGTCCCCTGAATCCGCGCGCGAGAATTCAAACATCTCATTTGACAATTTCACTTGTCAATAAATATTAGCAATATGAGAAAATTTTGAGCGCATACAGAAGCTGAAGGAAGTCACAAACAATCCTACAACAATAAACGGAAGCAATTCGGTGGCGTGACGCCTGATGCGCGCGCAGTAGCTGGTCACCTGTATCAGCACTCGCAGATTGAAACGTCTCATTTAAAAATTTCGAATCAGAATATCACCAATATGAAAAAATGTTGTGCACATATGGAAGCTCAAGAAATTCATGAAAAAAAATGACTCTTCTGAAGCGTTAAAGTAGCAAGTGCCTGCTGAGACGAGAGAACGACAATGGCAGAGAACCCGCAGTGAATTCCGAGTGTTAGTCCGTAAATAATTTGATGATTAAATTCAAAACGAAATACTACCGATGGATCGAGAAAATTTTACATATAAAAAATGAAACATTCTACTAACACAAGTGAACACGAGACACGTTTTGTGTGGATATGGACACGCGAACAACCGGTTCCATCGTGTATTGGTTAAACGTATGGATTCAAGAGGATTCACAAGCATCAGCACCAACCAACACCAATTCGCAATCTCCATCAAGCACTTGGCAGCATCGTAAAAGTTAATTAATTAGATGGTCGAACCGTGAGAGAAAAGAGAGAAAATAAAAAAATTACCAAGTAAAGATCAATGGAGAATGGAGTGCGAATGCAAGCCCAAGAGAGTAAAGGGATAACAACGAGATAAAACGAAATTGCGTTGGTAGTTTCCCGAAACGATCTTTCACCAATACGAAAAAAAAAAGAAAAGAGAAAAGAGGCTGTTTGTGAAGATCAACTGGAATGACGCATCCAAGGCAAATTTCGGTAGCTAATTTTCGTATCAGCAAATATCACGAGAATTATCGGACCCATACGATAACACAAATGGCATTCATAGTTTAAATTACCATCTTTTTCATTTAATTCAGTAGATAAGATTCCAATAATTTATTGGCATTTAAACCAAAAACTTGGAAACACATCGTCACGGTTTTAAAAGTGTCCTAACTCTTTTACTTGTGAAATAAAAAGGATTCTTCTTCTTCTTCTTCTATTTTTTTCCTTTTTTTTTCAAGAAATAAACTTGAGAATGAAAAAATATATGTATGAAAACATTCAACTGCCTCTTTCCACCATATTCAGGCGCCATGAAAATCGTTCTACAACCCATCACCAACGATAATTTATACATCCTCGGATGTTGTCCTGTGGACTGTTCGATTTGATTATAGTCTCGTTGAATCCGGCTGTTTCTCGGTCGACCGGTCCCTCCAACATGCCTCTCTTTTTCACTCTCTCTCTCTTTCTCTCCTCTCGCATACAGCCGAGAAGAATAGTATACAAGTTCGGGTTGTACACGTGCGCGCGTGACGCGATCACAAAATTGTCCCCCTTTGCTGTTCCTCTTCTCCAGCACTCGTCGCTATCTCACCCAAGTGAAATGGTCAAATGATGTACAAAAAGAGAAAATGAGAAGTGTCATTGGAATCGCAGCAACGATCGGCTTCTCATCGTACAACCGACTGATCGTATATACTCTCTTGGTACATGTTTGGCAAGGAATTATTTTTCAAATCTAAATGTATTATGGGCTCGTCTAAGAGCCAGAGAGAGATGAAAAATTTAGTGTGTGGTGTGCCACAAGAGAACTTTAATTCTTTCTCTTTACTCGCTTTATTTTTACATTCCTCTCTCTCACTCTCTCGACCGGTCTCGATTTTACGACAGTTGCCGGTTAGACGTATAACACGACAGGACGATCCTCTCTTTTTCGATGCCAAACGTGCGACACCAAATGATTCAAAGATAAAAGACACCTCTTGGCTTTGCGTAGGCGTTCATGCAGAAGAGTAAAGATGAAACATGAAAATGACTGAGAGCGATTTGAGTAGAATATGTTTTTTTTTTTCGTCAATTTACAGATAACAAACTGAATTATTCAAGTAGAAAAAGGAAAAAAAAGCGGAGATTTTTATTAATTTAATGTGTGTGACCTGTGTAATCGTTGTATGGCGTGTGCAATGGCATTAATTTTTAATGGGTCAGTGCCATTCTACTCCGTGCGTCACGTAGTCCATTTAATCATTCTCGCGAGATAAAGAGAGAGTATTGAAGTAATCCTCTTTTGCACTTTGAATTCAGGCTCTTTTTGGATAACTCTCTGAATGAAAGATAGAGGATGGTGAATTAACTCGAGAGCATTTCTCCGTTATTATTCTGTCCTTTGAATTGAAGAATATATATGTATACATACAAATAAATATATATATACATATAATTTTTTTTTTCAGTTACGAGTGCTGCAACATTTGGTGGAGGAAAAAAGGAGAGGAAGCGTTACATGCACGGACAGAGTTAAGAAGAAAACCGTGCATGCTCATCAGAAGTTATGCGGCAAACGAGTATGCGAGTACGATATGTCCATACGTCCCTTGAGGAACAAAAGAGTGAACTTAGTTATGTATGTGTTGTGAGTGTGTTTGCGAGTTAAAAATCCAAAAGTACCGCCTCGTGTCCACCCCTGGTGAGAATATGAGGATGAGGTGAGATTAAAAAAGAAGAGAATAGAAATTGAGAGAGAGAGAGAGAGAGAGAGAGAGAGAGAGAGAGAGAGAGAGAGAGAGAGAGAGAGAGAGAGAGAGAGAGAGAGAAAGAGAGGAAGAGATGAAAAATGCAAGTAAAGAAGAAGCGCATACTCAGAGTGTGAGAGAGTGGCGCCACACGGTAAAGCTCTTTTCTCTCACTCGCCTCAATACACATACACACTCAAACACACACATACATACAAGAAGTTCTTTCATTCTCTTTTAAACTCAACACCACTTTCTTTATCTTCTTAACGACATTTACGGCGCTAATTATCGCAGTCGGTTACACTCTGTACCTTTGAGCATTGGGTGACGGTTAATTAATGACACACACACACATAGGCAGACGTAATTAAAAAAAAAAAAAACATATTTGAGTCTTCAGATAAAACAGACAGATGTGTTATGAAATTATAACTGTACATTTGATAATTTATTAATTGGACATTTATGTCTGTGACTGAGTGACAAATAAATTGCAATATTCTCTCGGATTAATTAATCAACAATGGCTTTTGTCGGTGGAAATATCAATTATTTACAGCAGTCAATGTACTGAATTACTTGTAAATTAGTTGTATAGAGATAGAGTACTTGAATTTAATCGAGAAAAATCGTTTACCGTGGAGGGAGAAAAACCATCAGGAAAAGACATCAATCGTCTCAGTAAATCGTTGTATACTCAACGTTTTTAGGAATAGTGAAAATGTTGATTGTATTTGTGTACAGAGTATGCGGTCCATCCATCTGTGGATTTTGCAGCATCAGTTGAAAACGAGAAAATCATCATTGTCTCATTTTTTTTCTCCTCCTTCAATTCTTTCATTATTTTTCTATTTGTTTAATTCTCTTCTCTTTTTCTACGCAGTGGAAATAATACAAAACACGCAAACATTTTGCTACGTCTTTTTGTCGCGATCACTTAAGAACGAGAGTCACAGATTTTCGCTCAGTACTAAACCACAAAATTACGTCGAAAAACCGAAAGAACAGAAAGAAGAGATGGGCAAAAGTCAGTTGGTATAATACAAGTAACCCCATGGAAAAAGAGACCCAGGTGAAGGAATTCAACTTGATGTTAAAGTGTAAAAGGGGAAAAAGAATTGGTGAAACGCTTGAACAAGACAGAGAAAGAGAGATAGTATGGGAGTTTGAGTTTTGTGCTAGAGTGAAATAAAAGACAATTCAGCAGCGGCAAAAGCGGCTGAAGAGAAGAGTATTCCCTCGGCTTCTCTCTTCGACCTCAACCAACCAAACCGGACTTTCGTATCTCAACGAGCTGTGGCTTGGATGATTGCATTCCGGACATGGGGAGAAGTGGAGAGAGGGATATGGCTATAAGGTTTTATTTAAACCCCGTTTCCTCCCTCCTCCTCCTCCTCCTCCTTCATCTGCCGCTCCTTTCTCAAAACACAGGCCTGGTGTGGGAAAAATGGCAAATGACAAAAGAGAGAATGAAAAGTGCGTAGGTGTCTTCTACACTTTGAAGAATAATATGAGAGATGAAAAAGAAAAAAAAAAAAAAGACAAGTAATAAATAAAGATTGAATATTGTTAACGGTATTAAGCTCAATTTTGGATGAAAAATGGAGCCACGAAAATTGAACGTAGATCACAATCATCCAACTGCGAGAGAAGGCACCAACGACTGACAGAAAAAAGGAGAAAATAAATAACAAATCCAATCACTTTTTTACGTCTCATTTCATTGGCCAGCCTGTCATTCATTTTGCTTCATTCCAAACATGTTAATAATATAACAGCAGTGACTGCCCCTCGTTATCCAAAGCAAGGGGAGAGAGAGTTCAAGAGAAAGAGAGAGAGAGAGAGCTAAGGAGATTGGCATCAGCCCCCAAAACAATTACAGTACTCGTGAAGACGTTGGCTTGTGCAACCCGTTAATACGCACTTGTTTACAAACGATGCGTTGCGAATGTAAAATAACACATCTCTCCACGAGGATCTCTCATGAGGCGTGCCCCTAACATTCTCCCTCTCTCTCTCTCACTCTTTCTCTTTCTCTCTGGCTTGTTCACCTCGTGATACAAGTCCACACACTATTTCACTTCCCAGTCGACTCTGAATAATAAAAGGAGTGAATAAATAAATAAAAATGATAAAAAGAGGATAATGATAAAGGTAGAGAAAAAAAAAAGCAGTGAGATGGAGCTGGTGTGTTACTTTCCATTTAGTAACGCTCGTTGGTGATATTTAGATTACAGCTCGCCACGCGCCCCACGTCGTTTTGACTTTAAACTTCTTTTCATTTTATGTAACTCTCTTTTTAATTTTATTTTCCTGTATCCCAACTGTTGATAATATCCATTCGGCTTTTCTTTTAATTCAAAATGTGTAATTTATTTCATTCACACTTTATCATGAATTTACGGGTGATTCGGTATATAAAGTTCAAACTCCATTGGACTCCCAACGAATAGAAAGTCGTTTAGTACTGCTGTTATAACTATCATGAATCCAGGGATTGAGATATTAAAGCTACTAATGCTGGTGAGTATTATATACATATATACCTATATATATATATATATACAATTGACTTTAATCTCTCGATGAAAGGCACAACTGAAAGGGAGAGATTTAGCTTCATTCAGCTTTGATGCTGTGGCTACTCTTCTCATCTGGGTGGGCAAATGTGTATACATACTGCATCCACGAAATTGAATGATTGCTTTCAATTAACCGTACTCAGGAACCAGAGTCCATGTCATCGTGAAATATAATCTTATATTCGTTAAGAATAATAAGTTAAGTCAATAAGATATTGAATTAGTGTATACCAATTCGATAATATTTATTGGTTGTGACTCAGTTTTTTTTTTTTTTTTTTTTTTTCGTTTTTAGGCTCCGGACCAGGAGACACAATAATGATGCATTTCATTTTGGTTGCAGAGGATGAAGAAAATAAATGGGAGTTTAAAAATTAATGAAAAGTAATTTACTCCTTCATTCTCAGTACTGGTTCATTCAATGTGTGTCTCTCAATCATTCCCCATTAATATTGAGCCACTTGAAATTTACCATTGAATTTTGCTCCAGGGCAAACATGAGAATACGAAGAATTAAACGGATTTTTTTTTACTCTATTTTCGACACTTTTGAAAATTTCCAAATTATGCTCGATGTGATAATAAATTTTCATGTAAATTTGTGGATAAAAATTAGAGTCGAACCAGAATTTTATAAATGCAATTAATTATCAATTAGGGGCGTACAAATGATAAAATGTAATATTAATATTCACCCCTAATATTAATAGCTTCTACAGAAAGTTCATGGGCACCAGTAGTCCCAAGAATGATTCATCAGAAAATTCCCAAGACAATATCCTTTTTCTCCCGATTTCTCCATCAATCCTTCACCAGAAATTCTTTACCCACACATAATACTTCCCAAGAACAGCATCATCTCAATTCTTCCAATTCCCCTCATCTTTAACCATCTCATATTGCTGCATCTCACTTGTGCAATGTTGGTATAAGAAAATGGTAAATGGTGGAAAGGCACGTGTATAGAAGGAATGAGAAGAAATCGAATGAATCCCCTGCTCGATTGTTGGTAGGGAATAGGTCCCAAAGTAGGTATTGGTATAGGCATGGGAAAATTTATCGGGTTTAGTGCTGCAGCAGGATTCCGCGAGGGCAGGGCCCAGGAACACTACCACCACCATCGTAGTAGTCTCGTTGGCGGGTGGGAGTGTACAAGGTCTTCGATACCTCGTAAATTACCGTCTCCCCATCTCACTCACTCAGCCTATATAGGCTTTATAAACTCAGCAAGAATAAGCCCTTTTCTCTTCATCTCTCTCTCTCTCTCGCCATTGCTTGTTTCTTAACTCAACTTTTCTTATTTTTATTAGTTTCATTCTCTTCCTCAGTCTCATTCGTGTTGCCTTCTCCTCTTTCGTAGTTACGCTTCTCGTCTTCTACATCTACCAAGTCCATGAAACAACGCATTCACCACTGCAATCACTGCAGTGTATTCTCCTATCTCCTTTCTTTTGTTATTTTATTTTATTCTTTTTCCTCCTAGCCGCTTCTTTAACCAGCGTTGGTACTAAGCCGGCTATGTTTTCGTCCACCGTGAAAAGACCATCACAACAGCACCGCAAACACCGGCGATGAGTTAAGTCTTCATCCGGTGTGTCCGAACGACGAGATAGAGGAAAAGAGAAAAAGAGATGACTCCCCCAACGTTTCAGCCTCTTTTCCCTTCAACATTCTTTTCTCAAGTCCTTCTATCTGCACTCTGCCTTCAGCATGTACACATATAAAATACACACATGTGTATAAAATACGCCAGTAGGTACGTTTGTATGTTAAGGGAATATTGTGATAAGTAGTTGGTTGGTGGAGTTGATGGAGAGAAGAAGAGTAGCTGAGATGTTAAGGAGTTTGGAAATTCAACGTCAGTTAACTAAGAATGACGTAAAGCCTACCGCCCTGTCCGTATGGAAATGCATTTATCCGATGTGAAATTAGAAGGACAGCCGGTTTGAGGGATTCCGGAATGGAGGCGGAGGAGAGGATAGAATGTGTAGAACATGAAGAAAGATAGGGGGAACCAGTTTTCACAATTTTTTTTTACGTAATTCTTTTACTTCCACCCCCTTTCTTCTCCTTGGCTTTTTTCTCTTCTTTTATTCGCCTCATTCCAGTTTTATTTTGGTTTAATCAAACAGATTGAATATCAACAGTTCTATCTTGAAAATTTCCATGTGATAAAAAAAAAAATCTCAATGAATTATATATTTGGCATAATGGAGGGATTTGTACCTCCTCCACCCTTCTCCCACTATGGCAATTCTGTATAATCTAACCGGGAAAACATTCTCAAACGCCCGATTAAAGGCGTACTTAATAATTTAAGTGGCCATCAACGAGATAAGATACACTCTATACCACCGGAATCGGTAACGTATAGTCCATTTTGAGAGTATCACGAATACTACTTGGCACATCGTGTAGCCGATCAACTAAAGTGACGGGGATACACGAACGTACGGGGCTTTGGTAATTCAAAGTGCAATGCAGCGTTAACATTTTCTGAGGGCTTTTTTTTTCTTTCTACCACTGGAAGAGGAAAAAAATCGAAATTAAAATTTGAAAATGAATTTTTGTTGTTATGCAATTAATATCATTTGAACTTCACAATCTGCAATTAAATATTTTTCAATTTTGTTAAATTACGACAGTAATAATTGGATGAATTATGATCATTTAAGGGGAATTTATTAAAGGGGAGCATTTGATTCAGAAAGGTGTCCAATTCGGCATAAATTTGCGTCCATTAGCATGAATTTTTATGAGATTTTATGACGTCTGAAAAACCAGTATCAAAGAACATAAGTCCCTTTTTTTTGGAAAATATCCCGGAAATTAAGCGAGATAGCGCGATTTTTAACATTTTTTTCAATTCTCGAGTGGTAACCAAAAAGAATTAGAGTAAAATCGCTCCGTTAGTTTTTGAGATCTGTTGAAAAAAAAAAGATTTTCAAAAAAAATGGACTAATCCTGTTTGACTTCTTCGCTACTGAATTCCTCCACGATAATCTGAAATTCATTCACAGTTCACTGGTTCTGCACCTTGATTAAATATTCTCATAGGTACTATCTCATAATAAGATGATTACGACGATAAAATTGATGGAGAATCGAGGTGATAAATATTCTATTGAAATAGAAAATATTCTACATGAAATATATGAAATTCCTGTGACGAGTTTCCCTACCGCATAAATTGCACGATATTTCCAGAATAGGGTAGAAGTGTAGGTTGGAATGAGTTGAATGGTAAAGTTCGATGATACGAGACGTAATGAAGCATTTGTAGGCAGTGGAATGTATGGAGAATGAGTAGTGAGCATGAGGTGCTATCATTTCTCTCGTTTCTCGTGTCTCTGGCACAGCTGATTCACTAAATTACTCGGCATACTGTCAATGAGCCTAACCTCGCGTTTCATACGAAATTGCGAATGTGAGAAATCCCAATGTGAAATCAGTCCAACCAAATGAATCAACCAGGACCACAGTGAGACTACCATGCGCCATTGTTGTGCTTAATTTACCGTTAAATTGTTTACATCTCATTAATCGCGAGATAGTTGGTTGACGAGTTTCGTGCATTGATGCATAGCAGTCGTGGGAAATGAATGTCACTCTTATTCCACAATTTTTAGAAAACATGTATATATCTCGAGCGAAATCGATCAAAAAAAAATGATTGTTCGATTTAGTTTTTTTTTTTCGTTCTTTCATTCCATTTTGTGAAATTAAATAAGTGATAAACGCTTTTAATGCTTTCACCAGACTTGGCAGTATCCCCTCATATTGGAAATTGAAGCATTCTCATAACGACCAATGGCCTAAAAAACTATTCTACTACCCAATATAGCGCTCCTCCCATTTGAAATGAAATCCTCCAATTTCAAAGGGTTTGCAATTTTATAAAACGCAAAATCGATCGACAATTTCTCAATTTTTCTCTCATTTTCACCGAGCAGCGATAAGTATATGCAGCACTATAGGAAAAAAAAGGGTGAATAAAAAAAAAAAGTTAACGATGAAAAAAACGAATAAATGTGTATGTGTGTGAGTGAAACAAGGCGCAAACACTTCGAAATCTCAGCACGCCCCAAGTCATTTCATCCGTAACTTACGCCGGGCCATAAAATGAATCGTCCTCGACACTCACTGAGTTCGTGCTGGACATTTTCCGAGATGTCAATAAACGAGAAGAAGCAGGATTCTCTACTTTCATTGCAATGTTGCTGGGAGAGATAGGGCACAGAGAGAGAAAATGGAGAGAGATAGAGACAGAAGGAGACGCACACACACACACACGGATACTTGAGAGGCCACACGTAGAATACAAATAGGATTGCTTTGCACGAATGCGAGAGAAAAAGAAAGAGAGAGAAACAGAGAAATGAAGAGAGAGCTGTATGTAAATGGTTTTTCTCCTGCAATATACGTACAATCTGCCAACATTTTGCCCTTTCCTCCTGTCCCCCGCCCACTTTGAGGCTAATAAATGCTATTGTTTATACACTGCTTTGTCGTACGAAAATTCCCAAGAGAGAATGAGATGCTTCGGTACAGAGGAATTTCCAAGTGGAAAATCAAGTTTCCAATATTACGATCTACACTGACATATCCGCACTCCACTACCCCTATGTCCAGTTGTACACGTTTTTTTTCCATTGAAAGATGTGCGTGTGTGTGTATGATTTGTATGTGTGTGAAAAAAATCAGTGCATGAGAAGGAGACTCGATGAAAATTCCTGAATTGTACATTTTGCATTCCGAATGAATGCAAAAAAAGAAACACATATTCACACACATCCGTGATCATCGGAATACTAATTTTATACGATTTCGCTTCGGTATTTTTTTTCCATCGGAAAAAGGAACATTTGGTTTATAAAATATATGGCACTCCTTGGACAGAGGTCAAGAGAAGCATAAAAAACTTCGAGGTCTCCAACTTCAATGGTAAAGAAGCGTAGACGGTGAGAGAGACAGATGCATTAAGAATAGAAAGAAAAAAATAAACAAGATTCAAATAATTCTTTCAGTCAGCCCAAAGTTCGATACAAGCGCCTCTTTCTCCTTTTTACCCCATCTTTGATGTATGGCTCAGCCTTTTTCAAAAAATTTGTCCATCTTATCATTCCTTATATTTAGTTCCAACGTCATCCCAAATTCTCCCAGTTCAAAACATATTAAACTTCAACAATGGATAATAACAATTTGTAATAATCCATAAAGTTCACTTGAACAATTTATGAGAATCATTCTTGGTGAAAAGTTTAAGCAAGAGAATGCATAATTCTAGAGCATTATAAAGTTGTTCAAAAGACACAAAGTATCTCATATTCATTGCTATGCATTTGAAAAATTATTCTCTTCTTGTGTGTCAAACGAGTTTTCACGAATTTCAACAAGTTGAATGCAACTCTACCACCTGAACTTAATCCACATATGTCCATATAGATATATAGCTTCTTGCAGTGTAACCATTTCGCTATGCTTTCTTCATAATGGCTCTCAGGAGCCCTTTGAGGGCTTTATTGCATCACGAGTGCACTACAAAGGGCCATTGAGCGCGACGAAGAGAATGCATTGTACAAAGAGTAACGTTCCATCTCTCCTAGTACATTCCTTCTATTACCATCCCTTTTCCACATATCAAAATGTCCCTCTTTGCACTTTCTTGCAAGTACCATCTACTGGCACGAACTGCTTCCCCACCTCATTTTCTATCCACCTATCGTACCTCATGAACCGCCATGAAGCTACCACGTGTGCATATCAATGCATGCAATGCGCTTACGCAAGTAACAGAGCTTAATGTAACAAGTAAACGCCACAAAGTTAACCACGAGAGAATGCGAGCATCTTTGTCCATAAATGTATCTATGCATGACTAGGTAAAATGGAAGGAGGGCACCCAAGGTATATCCTCAGTTCAGCCTAATTGGTTCATTATCTAAACACCGTCGTACCTACACCCATTGTGAATAACCCGTACGTTAACTTATATAAAAGGAGATAGGGGGTATTACCTTAAATGGCACGCGTTTGCTGTAATGCGAGCAAGATTCGATCAATCCTACATAGTATTAAATTTATGCTTTAAACAATTTTTTATCACCAATTTTCTCAGATACATGAATGGGTAAAATATCCACGATTGTGTTCAACTTCAATTAGAATTACTTCACTGAATCATCTTCTATGCAGGTATTTTCATTCAATTTTATTCTCATACTTTATCCACTGGATTATGTAGAATCAGAATCACGATGTGGAATCCAGTTAATTCAAATCACTGCATACACTTCCTGGAACATTATTTATTGCTAAATATGATTTTCATCTTTTAACAATGTAAACATTGCTATTCAGCTTGTTAATCGTATTATCAACAAGTGGTTAGCAATTAATGTTAATTGCTTTATCAGCTTGTGGAAGAGAGAGAGAAAAAAAAATGAGAGATTCATTCACATCAGTCTGTTTGACTTAATAAGCGTGGTAAAGTAACGCAGTTCAGCAACACGAAGATTAGCTCAATAGATCCACTCACATATTACATTCACTCGATTTCATCTCAACTGTACGATACTTATCCACATGGTGAATAAGGTATGTATGATTAATCTACTGTAACTGAGTACAGACAAAGTATTGCCAATACATCATGTATAAGCAATAGTAGCTAATCCGTGAACTTTCAATTTACACTCTATTTTCATTTGATATTCCTTTTTAAGTTTTTTTCACTTGAATAGTATGACCTTTTTGAGTTTGAATAATATTTTTAATCTTCTAATTTTAATGATATTAATTATTCAAGCATAATTATCATTTCCCGGCGTTTGGGTTCCGGTCCGGAACCCTCTCCAGGTGATATCATCATATTTATTTATAAAAATTATACAAACTAGGAATTATTATATGTAATTATTACTCAAATGAATTACAGAATTTCCATCCAAATCTATGCAATGAATCACTGATAATTTTCCAACAATATACTTACGAGTCTTACTATGATCTGATACTGATGAGTGTTTTAGAAGATACTTTAGACCTGACCTATTTATCACATCAATCATTCGCGTTTTCATGAATATATGTATTGTTCCAAATAAAAATTACCACAAATTATGAAATCTAAATCTACTGCTCTTGGGGTGGATCGATGCAACAAATGGAGTAAAAGCACCTTTTTCCAAGCTTTTAGCAAGTATCGAAAATAAGTTCATTGTTTTTTCAAACTTTTCCCACAATGAGAAGGAAGAAGGAGGAAGAGAAAGAGCAAACGAGTCATTAAAGTTCAAGTCCAACTCAGCTAAATAAAATGTGTCTATGAATAAATAAAAGATTACGGTGTTGCTTTTAACGAGGCTAAAGTGGAAGTATAAAAAAAAGTGACTTAAAAAACAGCCAATTCTCTTCTCCACAGTTTGAAAGCAGGTATAGTAGCAGTGATTACCATTCTGGTAGCTGCTAACTAGTAACTGGTGCAGACTGTGGGCCCTTGTATGTAATGAAGAAGAAAAATATGACAGGTTGTCCTTCGTACTTAACACAGCAGCATCGTAGAGAGGCCAGGTGTCCATCACAAGCTGTGTTGTAATGAAGTAGCCAGCTGAACACTGAAATGATTGGCTTCATAACTTGTAATGGACTGAGCCAACTTATCTCACAATTATTGACTACCTTGGGCATTTAACCTCAGCCTGGATAGCGTCCAAAAATAATGAAAGCCCCAGGCTCATTACCATTATTATCAATTCCATAATTAGGAACCGTGTTCAACGACAGTTGAACTCTTGTGGTTGATGAGAATTGATAGGAATAAAGGTAAAAGGCAATGAATATAACATAGTCACTTTTAACGACTTTCAAAACGAATTCAAAATATCTGGAAGTTCCTTACGTTGGACTTAATTTCAGTCCGCAGTCATTTCACGCTCGGCTTATCTTCTCGTAGCTGTTCTCTTTCTCTCTCTTTCTCTTTAGAGAAGACCGAAGTAGTAGGTAGACCAGCAGCTATATTCCAACGGGCACGTACTCACCCTAACTTGAATTATAAGGTAATGGTGGTATTATGGACCAAGTGTTTCAAACTTTAATTCGCGTTGAGGTCCCATCGTAGCCCCCACTGAGGACATCCCAACATTCAGATACCAAGAGGACGAAGTTAAGAACCGTATGAAGAGACGTTGGTGCTGAAGAGAGAGAGAGAGAGCGAGAGAAAGAGAGAGTGTGAGAGGGCTGCATATAATAGGGTTGAGAAAATGCAGCGAGGGAATCCAATGGTATAAACGTGTCGGGTATAAATCAGTTACCATGGAGTTTAAACGGCGCTTGGAAAGACGGAAGTGATGTACCATTGAACTTTCCAACAGGCAAGTTTGTCAAGGAATATAAAATTCAAGAGAAAGAAAAGGCGAAGAGAGAAGAAAAAAAAAAAAAAAAACTTGCGGTATAAGGGTCATAGAGTATCTTCACCATGAATACTTGAAGAAAATTTGTCTCTACTCATGTAACCCCGAGACAAATCTACCGATAAAACAAAACTTATTCACATTTTATACATTGGTGGAGAGATGTGCATTTGTACTGGCTCTTGATGCAATCAATCTCATTTTAAATGATTCCATTATTTTTGTCCTGACGCAATGCACTTGACAAAACTGGCAAATGCATTCAGACGAAATGGTTAGTGAACTGAGTTACGAATGAAATGTTGGAAACACACGAGAGTTGGGATGCTGGAGCCTCCATTTGGATTTCAATGGGAGTGAGTGAGGCAGAGAGATGGATGCTAAACGAGAGTTTGAGAAAGAATAACGTAAAGAGAGAAGCTTCAAGGTAGAAGCAAGAGAGGTAAAGGGGCAAGAGGAGGCAAGAGTTGGCTGGACCACGATTAGCATTCTCCCATGAAGGAATGTGCTGGCCGTGTCACGTCAGCCGGTGATCGGTGTGAAGCCGCCTCGAACTCCCCTCTTCTTCACTTTACTCCACCATCTTCTATATCGTCTTGATTTCTCCCTCAATTCTTTTCTCTCTCACTTTATTTTTCATTACTCTCTGTTTCTTTCATTCGTTCTGACTTCTCTGTGTTCTCTCTCTTCACCCAAATACGTATACCCCGTGTCTCTGAATCTGAAGGCAATCGTCCCTTCTCTCCGGTCTTTGGGTTCGCTCTTTAGCATCACTTATCTTCCATGTCGCCGTCACCACGTCGAGAGGCTTCTTTTAAAATTAGAGCTGAACAAATTAGATCCACCAAAACATGTACTGTCCACTCAGACTCGAGCTTTTTTACCCGCCTCATCAGTTCCTCTCTCTTTCCTCTTCTTTCTCATTTTCTCTGTCAATCCTATCACTGGTTCTGTGACTCGCATTGGCTCCACTTTTCAGTAACGTGGGGGAAAAGACACCCAACTGAATTTGGAGGGGGGGCGGGGTTCTTGCGGCGTTGGATGTGTGCCCTTGTTTCCGAAAGCCAAGCAGTGGAGAAGAGGAGGATGTATTGACAGATGTCCTCACTCGAGACGATAAATTAACGAGGACCCCAATGAGGACACCTTGAAAACCGGACACACGATGGATAAGTACCAGCTGCTGAAGATCGTTTATGACTTATTTGAGAAATAATTTGATGAATACATTGACGTGTTTGTCCAACCAAATTAATTACATGATTTATCAATTCAAATTAGTACAATATTTTTCTGTTAATTAACGTCTATGATAAACAAAAGTTTATTGACTCAAGAGAATCTGTTGAATGAAATTCCAAATGTTACATCAATCGAATGAAATATTTATATTCCAAATATTCAATTCATAATAACTAAGAGGTGAAATTGGATGAATCAACTTTTTTGTTATCCTGTTCGATTTTATCCTAACCCCTTTTGTGCACACTGAGAAAAAAAGTTACGTAAAAACTATAAAATTAATTTTTCCAATAGTCTTTAACACATTTTTTTCGAAATATTTTTTCTTTATTTTCATGGAATTCCGAACGAGACTTTGTTTCCAATTACCAAAAAATTCGTTTGTTTAAATAAATTTACTAAATTTAACAACTCTTCAATTACTTGATAAAAATATTTGTTACGTACTACGTATTGAAATATTCAACAATTCATCTTTTGAAATTCTCTTCAAAAAATGATGAACGTAAAAAGCATATATATTTCTGTAAATTCAAAAGTTGATGATTATTTGAGGATCTGTCAATTCATCTCTCAACGGCCTAAAAACATCACTGAGAATTCAATCATTCACTGCTGACAGTTGAAACATCAAGACAACCTAAAGTGACAGTCGCAAGTGCACCTCAACCAAAAAGCGCACATTAGATAGTGAAAAACTGTGTTCACGTCATCGCAATAATGCATGCATGTATTCCGTCTCGTTAGACACATATAGCAACTATTCTCAAGAGAATAACCAACAAACCGAGAGATAAAAAATAGTGATAAGAGAAAGTGCCTACTAATGCACACCGAAAAACCATATACACTGAGCATCCTAAAAAAATGTATAAAGATGAGAACACAAAAATGTAAATGTAGAGTGAAATACAGTGTGAATACACACACACGCACACACACACACAACTTTAATGCCCAGTTAGATGATACGTCAGTCAGTGTAGGGCTTACGTGGGAATTATAACAGAAATATGAGTGACACATTTGGGAGTGACAACTTCATATATGGGATAAGTTACGTTGATGAAAACAAATAAAAAATCATAAAGACACATATCGGATTATTCAAACGATCATAGTATCATATAGAATAAGTCAAGAGTAGAAATTCAAATAGAATTAATACGTATTAATGTTGACAGACAATTTGAATAATTCAATAAACTTTCAATGTAAATTTCACAAGTGTTTGAATTTACTCTCCCGCCCTTTGCCAAACTGCATTTCTAGTCAGTGAGAACGGAGCTATTTCTAATTTCAGAGATTCACTCTCACTCCTGCTTCCCTCTCTGTCTCTCTCTTTCGCTTCTGCTGAAGTTACATAATCCAGTGGGAAGCTCCCAGCGGAAGGATTTGCCAAGTGTGATGCCGTAAATTGGTTCGAAAGCTACCTGAAGAGGAACATTTTCCTTGAATCTTCCTGGGCAACCAAACACACACACATACCATCTCATTCGATCCATCTATCCACGATAAACCAGAAACTCAGTACCAACACAGGAAATTCAACGTAAGACCAGTTAGGAGTCTATGGCATTTAGTTTTCCAAACATTTCACTTGCACTTCTCCACTGTCGAAGTTCATGAAGAGGTCCTTGCAATTTTGTTCTAGTGTTGAAGAGGGCATCACGTTTTCACCAAGAAACGAACATCAACAAGCGAAAATACTCCTACAACTAGAAAAAAGCTGATAATTTGTGGAGATAGGATTTTTTTTCGGAGTGAAGGTGTTCACAGAAAAATCAGAAAAAAATTAAGAATTACTCCAGCCTGTCTAGATTGTTGGGTAATTTTTTCAAATTCTCATATGAAGGCCTTAGCACTCCGAAAAATGATTCGTTGTATTTTCAAATGATTCTTAAAATAAACTTGTGCATGAATATAAATTATTTTTTAATGATCAATGACAAAGTGAATTTAACAAACGTAAGGAATGACATGACATGTTTTTTTTTCGATCGTTCGGTGTGATTTCATCCTTAAATTCAAATCTCAGGCGATAAAAGTAAGATAATAAATTGTTTTAAAGTGGCGAAGAAAAAACGAATTGGGATCTCTCTTCGCCTTTTTTTTTTTCTTTATTTTTTACGTAAATCCACAGGATACGAAGCAATAAGCCGAAGTATTCGTTTGAGATTGAGGATAAATTCCAACGGGACCATGCCCCGTCATGCCCCGTGATTTTAATGAATTTTAATTGCCTAAAAAAATGTTCTTTTATTTCAATAGATCACTTCGTGATACGTTAATCACTTTAATTATCCAAAATTAATCCTCGCATCAATCACACTCGATTAAATGAACAATAATTCCTCTTTAAATTTATTGATCGTAAAACTTCTCACAGATTCCTCATTACAATGATTACATGTGAATTATCAATAAAATTGTCGTTCTGATATCGTAATGATTCATTATACTCACAGATATTCAGAATCAATAGAATATATAATTTTTCAACGCTCAAAGCGTGAATTCCAATGTAGAAAGCCAAGTTTAGAACTAAAGTTCATAATTGGACTTTATCCTTATATCGGTAATGTGAAAATTTGAATCAATTGAAAATTTACAGAATGAACATTTCACGTTTTCCACGCTCTAGTTTCTGAGTTTTAATCAACTCTGGCTCACTTTTTGAGGTCAATTGAATAAAAAATATTCATTGTGGGATAATCTCATTTTCATTGGAGTTTCGGAGAACTTTGAGATATGAAGTAGAAGTGGGTGGAGTGAAATGGACTTTAGTTGGACTTATATTGGATTTTAGTGGAAATTTGAATATTCAATGCAATGAGAATGAGGGTGTGAGTGAGTGTATTTGAGATGGGATCTTTCCAATGATTCCGGAGAAGAGTTGAGGGGATTTCTGGTGAGGAACACGTGTTGGAATTGGGAAATGGAAGTCTATGCATCTGCACTTTCAAAAATTTTTTTTTTTGGAAATTTATCCAACTTTGAATGCTTTGCCAGAAAAAAAATAAGGGATTGTTGAGTGATTCTTTTAATTTTCGATGAAATTCATCAAAATTAAATCAAGATTGGTTGAAAAGCGCATAAATTGATGGGGAATGAACTAACGTTCAACCTGATTTTTCATTCGTTACTCTGCAGCTATCAGAACCGAAATTTTTTTTTCAAAATCTTGAAATTCTCGAAAATAGAAGGGGATGAGATCTTTCATCTGCCCCAGAAACCCTTGAAGTGTCAATCAAATCCAAAAAAAATGAATAATAGCACATGCTTGCTATAGAAAATTTCCTCAGCTTTCCAATGAAATGATTGAAAACATTACACCTCGAATAGTTTCATTGGAATATCTATTTTGCCCAACGTCCCGTTACACTGAGCAAAAGCAATTTGTAACAAATACATGTTATTCTAACACAAATAATTTGATTCAAGTCATTTTCCTTCAAATTGACCAGAAAAATTCAAATTTCCCTCATTATTTAATCCATCAAATATTCACTTATTTGATAGAACAAGAAAAATTTCAAACTGAGCTACTCAATCACAACAGAAAAAAAAGGTAGAAAAAAACTGAAAATAAAGAAATGCTAAGCTTCAATAAAATATTCACATATAAATCTCGTGATGATTAATGTCTCAATCTGAATACAGTCTCAGAAATAACTATTTCATAATTCAAGCAATCAAATAGCTTTCATAACACGTTTTAAAAGTACTTCCTGCAATCTCATTTCCTCCTGTAATAACTATCCAGCAAAAAGGATACTTTCCATTTTCTACTCGATCGCACGTCATCCAATCCCTACTATGTATCTCAATGTCAGCACTCATTCCTACAATATAATTTTCAAGTAATGTTTTTTTTTTTCGTATTCCCCCCACGTACTTCATTGCGCATTTTTTCTCCTGCTATTATCGTGTTCACATTGAATTATTTCATGGACGTACAAATGTGCAGAATAGATCACGAATGAAAATTTCACTCACCAGCGATTTCCTATGAAACTATCCCCAAGAAAATTCTCACTTCCGCTCTTTGTGCTCTCATCATTTTCACTTATTTTTATTACAAATAAAGTTATAGACTCCGAAGAATCAAAGATTTTCCTCCCCACAACTATTATTACGTAGAATATTACGATAGCATTTTTACCTTAATGTTTTTCCCTCTTTTTCTATTTTCTTTTTCTTCTTATTCTCTTGCTCTAACCAACCAACAGGAAATATAAATTCCAACGGGATCACTAGCACGGTCACGGTTTATGATTTTTATGAATTTTTATCGGTAAAACTTCGATTCACTCGTTTTACTCTCAGTACCGGTTTGTTGCATTGTTTTACAAGCAAAATAACATTATAGTCATACAATACTTTAACAATGAAAAAAACTAGAAATGAGGATAAATCCAACTATAAAATTTTTCAGCTACTGTTTCATCCACCCAAAGCAATAACAACCTAAAATAACTTGGCAAATCCATAACGATTCATTCAATTTTTTTTTTTTCATCTTCATTTCAAGTATTTCACCCCGGAAATCCGAGCTTCAATGGCATATTGAGCAAACATTATTGCAGTAGAAAGAGAAGGATAAAAGAGGGCCACTACATTATTTACGATCAAAAGAAAGCAACATTGGCGTTTTGTGTTTCGATCGAGAGCCCCACACACAGCGTATAAAAATTCCTCGCCCAATAGCACGATCATTCAATTGATTTCCACTGTACAATATCTCCATGCAAGTTATCTTCATCTCGATTTGAAATTGAAGATGAATACTCAATACAATATGCTGCCAAAAAAGCTTCTCCGTATCAATGCAAAATAATCCATTGCAGATTTATGTATTTCTTCGAATTTTATCAAAAGCAATTGCCAATAATCCCAATTCTTTTGCCTGAAGATACGAAATATCTAGTATTCATTCAAACGTATACACACGTTTGTCTGTAAACGAAAGAAGTAACCACGCGTAAGCTCCAGTTTCATTGAACCGTGCAAAACGGCCAAAGGCGCCATATACCTCCTACCCCTTTTATACCCAAAACTATCTCTTTCAATAGGCCTCTGTCTCACTCTCGGCGTGTCTCAATCGTTTATATACCACCCCTGATTCATCTCCAGCTCATTGCACCGCCCATCCCCCTGGGAATCAGTCGATTAACGTTTTTCAGCGTGCTAACGCTTTCTCTCTCTCTCTCTCTCTTCTTTTCACACTGATCAACACACTCTACCGTTAACGCCTGCACACCTCCATCTACCTCTTGTTTTGTATACAACCCCAGCTCCAGTGCCGATAAATCGATTCGCCGCGCGCGACCGATTTATATCGGAATTGCTTGACGCGCCTGAGGATCTCCAACAGCGTTGGGGGCTTTCATGCCTCATATAGATAGACTACCAGGCCGATACAGACACGAGTAAATGCTCCTACCTTTTCTCCTCCTCCTCCCCCACTTCCCCTCTTTTTGTTGTTTCTCACCATTTGGAGGATGTCGATTATTCTACTCCAGCTGAATCATGCCATTCTCAAATGTGAATTGACAGGATTAAAAATTTTCAGTGATTGAGTGTTTAAATGATTGGAAATCTATCGATTTTTTTTTATTATACTATCATTATATATGAAGCCGAAGTGTTCAAGTGGATGGATTATTTTTAATCACACGTGCCTGCATGTTAAACTTCTGGCACAAATGAGAAACGAGGAAAAAAAAAAGGAAATAAGAGTGAAATTTAAATTGACTTGATGGAGTTTTCATTTGACATTTCAATGTAAATTTTTTACTTCACGGTTACTAAATTATGAGAGATAGAAAATAATGATATTTCATGCAGAGTGTAACTGCAAATATTTCAACTTTAATTATTCACTTTGCCAAGAGTTTCTAACGAAGGAGAACATAAAAGACAATAATTGTAAGAGGAACAGGAACATTTGCTAATAAGCTCCTCTTGTCCATGCTATGCTTCTCACACTCTTCTTCGCTTCTTTCATCGCTTCATGGAGAATGAAAACGAAAGAGAGAGAGAGAGATAGAGAGAGAAAAAGAGGTCTTATAAGCCGGGGGAGTTCATAAAAAGAGACTCAGGGGCTACTCGGTAGAAGCACGTCGTGGATGAATTCAAGATGGGTATATATACAGAAGGTAGGTAAGAAGAAGGGAAAATAAAGTTGCGACGATAATGAGATTGCCTTTCTCCAACGGCCGTTAATGAGTTGACGAACTTTTTTAATAAAAACTGCGCGCACACGAGTTTAAGAAAGAGAGAGAGAGAGAGAAGAGGGTGTCTGACGAGGGATTCTTCTGTGCGAGAAAACTTTGCTGGATAAGAAACAGAGCATTCGAAAAGTGTGTAAGTGGATGAGAGATGCAGCGAATGAACGGAAAGAACGAAGACAGCAGTTTTTAAGAAAAAAAAAAGGAAAAATAAAAAATAAACGAAATAAATATATGAGGAGAATAAAAAAGAGAGGCAAGGTGGTAAGGAGAGCGAGAAGAGTGACGGGCTGTCTTTTTATTCGATAACGAGCGGCCATGTACATATCCGATTCTTGCGATAATCGATCTCTCGAGAAATCGCGATTCTACCGACTGAAGACCTCTTCTCTTTCTCTCTCTCTCTCTCTTTTCCCTGCATCACCTCTTCTTTTTCCCTCGTTTTATCCTTTACGCCCTTCACTCTTCTCCAACCAATACACAAACCACTTGGGTTGTGTCCTCAATTCAAATTCAGTACACGTACTGCTTTCAATTCGTCTTATACAACTGTCGGTATAGTCTGTCAGGGTGGTTACTCCCTTGTCAGTACTGGGTTCCAGTTAATTTCTACTTGGTACACATTATGAATGACTTTACGTCCCTTCTCATCTTGTATTTTGGGTAAATTTGTTATTTTTTTTTTCACACATGATGAATTTTCCTTTTTTTCTCTTCAGTCTTCTTTTCACCATCGTCATTTTTCTCTCAAGGTTATCTGTTTAGAACTAGCACCCAATACATATAGGTTGTTCTGACATTTTCGCTCTCAGCAAGTTCACACGACATAAGTAAGTCACTGCACGTTGTGTTACCTGCGACACTAAAGCCCATTTACCAGGCAATTTTCGACACGTGCCATGTGGGGATAATATCAGTGAAAATAAAGGCGAATATTCCCATGAACACAAGCTCAACAATTTATTTTTTAACATTCAAAGAATGTTCAATTCTTCTCATTTTCTTTACCCCAGGTTTTATCATGAAATTTACCATTTATTATGGTATTTGGTAGTATCATCACAGAGACATCGTAAATCACTGACTCTTCATTTCGCACGTCAAGTGAAGAGTCAGTGCTTCTTTTGCTTTTTTCTTTTTCTTCATTTTTTCCTTATTAATGTACTTTATTCTCAATTCTAATAAATTCAAAAATTTTATTAATATTATATACATTCATGCACTTAAAATTGACGAAATATTCTTACACGCTGCATGCAAGGAATACACATAGCTCACGTTGACACACCAACTGCATAAGACACTGCAATTGCTCACTGCAATGGCTCTTTCTCTCTCTTCTTATCTCTCTCTCTCTCACTTTCTCAGTCTGTACCGCACGTTAGACAGTAGAGTTTAAC
The DNA here is from genome assembly GCA_963921955.1 of Aleiodes alternator. NCBI lineage: Eukaryota > Metazoa > Arthropoda > Insecta > Hymenoptera > Braconidae > Aleiodes > Aleiodes alternator. Next base: position 5,619,251 of record OY998109.1, on the reverse strand, counting down.
TGCCTCCCCTTTCCCCTCTCCCCTCTTTATACCGCATGGGTTTGCTGTGTGCGAGTGCATAAACTTGTCAAAGTTACACGCCCGGCACCAAGGATGCAAGTTACACATGTGCACCAGTGACATATGCAAATTGGACTTATATCTTACAGCGTGTGCTTATCAAATGAACATTCCATGGATTGTAAGCGTTGAGAGAACGTTAGTCACGAATGATTGCACCCATATATGTTTGAAATATATATATACATATACCTATATTCTTGAACACTTTGGATTCAACTGAAACTTGGTGGCAGACTAGTTGGCATTATCTCTCATCTCACTTTATAATTCTCCGTTTTTCATGATTTCATTAAAGTTTGAAATACGGAGAATAGCGTAGTGATGAAAAAAAATGAAGTTTTTCTTGTGTCTTGAAGACACTTTTTAATTATGCAATACTGTCAACACATCATTCTACTGCGAATAGAAAATTTAAATACCTCGGGTGTTCATGAATTTACCATAAAACATTTATATGCAGTATATCGATGATTAAAGGAGAGAAAATAAAATGAAATAAAATAAAGGTACAACCTAAGAATTTCAAATGATTTTGAAAATAATGAAATTCAGAAATAAATGATTTTAAGTTTAAAACGACATTGATATTTTATCCAGCCGAGAATAAAATTTATCGTCACAAAGATTGTAAATTTTTTATTTAGTAACTGGAAAGGTAAGAATTGGAATATTTGTTTGGTAATAAATGTTTTTCTCTCTTTTTTTTTTATTTTCTCTCATTTTTTTTTTCTTCTGCTCTTTTTTCTTCTTCTCCTTCTTCTTCGTCTTTTACAAATATATATGCTTTATATATATATATATGTATATTGTATTAGTATGCGTGTGGAGAATTCAAATACTGTGTTGCGGCCAATGGGAAATTAATGCAAAGGATTGTAATAATTTTTAGAGAACGTTATATCGGAGGTCTGCGAAACCTGGCCAATTACCCGACACACGGTGGGCGAGTCTTCGTCCCGATGAACTCGTGAAATCGTGTTGGCCGTCAGGCAACTTGATATATTGCCTCTCTGCGTTCGATGCGGGTTTTTCGGGATATATCCAAGTGTATATGTGCGCGCACACACAGTTTTATTTTTCAAAGCAGAAGAGGAAGGTTACTACGACCTTTTGCGGCATTTTCTGTATAACCTAGAAACTGCAGTTGATAGCAGATACGTTTGCGTTTGCTTTTTCCCTTTTTTTCTTTTTTATGTCCATGTTTTTTTCCACCATCGGGTGTTTTCTAACCTTTTTTTTTTTTTATCCTTTTTAATCGACATGGAACAATTTATGTTTCGGGTTTCACTGAATCCGTTGTAATTGGAAACAAAAGAAGGATAAATGGTGATAAATTGCTGGATAATTTTTTTAATCACGTGAAACCGGCCTCACCGCCTCCGTTTACCATTGGAATTTCATTCAAAGAATCAAATCATTATTTCATAATTCTTGTACAACAAGAAAATCATTAAATTAATACGTACAATTTGTTTTTTTTTTTTTTTTTCATTTTTTTTTAGAGTATTTGACGTTTCAATTTGGACTTTTATCACTGAAAATTATGAGGAAAAAAAAATTAGAGGGTGCTTTTGACGGCGAATAAAAAAAAATAAGGGAGAGCGAAAAAAAAATACGGTGAATTCAATATGTGAATTCCGGAGTTTGTATCGAGATTGAACGGTAGCAGGCAGACCGCAATATGATCGAAAGAAATAATCGTTTTGGCTCTTCTCGTTGAGTATCTCCTCCTCTCTGGTTTTCTGAAGGGGGCGCGGGCAATTCGTATCCTTTTTTACGGGTTAACCCTTTTTTTTTCTCTCTCTCTCTTGCTCCAGCGTCTCTTCTTTTTCGCGTAACGGTCAGCAATCCCATCTCGTAAAAATGAGAGCGTATAATTTTGGCCAAAAGTGAGGTTTCACGAACTGGAAAAGTTTCGTCCACTTTGTGCCTGTTTGTTTCGTATATCACTGTCCTCTTTCACACTCGTAATTTTCGCCGAGGAAAGTGAGTATAAAAAAGATTATATATATATATGTATATATATATATACAATCCTACGACGTTAGTGAAGCACACACATGTACAACACGCAGGTTGTATTTCGTGAAGTTTGTTCAGTTTTAAAAATAAAAAGGAATGTGAAATGGAAGAAATGAAGTGGAACCAAGCGAGTGTGGTAGGGAAGGAAAAGAAAAATGAGAGAAAAGAAGGGCTAAAGAAGAGGGGAATGATGGGCTCTTGGTGAAGTTCAAGAGCGCAAGGACCTCGAGAACAAGCGCGCGAGTTTGCTAATTATCAACTCCGATAAGTCACGAAAAGCCCAAAATAAATTAAATGATAATAATCTGAAGCCAAGGGGGCTCATTAAGAATTTGATTCTCGTATCGCGTTTTTGGTTACACCTTTTGTTTTGTCTTTTTTTAAAAACTTTTTTTCATCCCCTCTATTATTTATCAAGTTATTTGTATCTCGATATTAATATTTTTTAATTGTCTTTGTCATTTTTTCTTTTCAATTTAGAAATTCTGATAATTAATTTCTGTCAATAAAATTATGATCTTTAGGAGCAAAGGGAAAAATTAAAAGACATGAAGGGATAAAAGTTACGAGTTTCAATAATTAAACAAATATCAGAGAATAATTTTTTTTCTCACTGAAAATTAACTGGCTATCATTATTTACAGTTAATAACTTTGAGCTAACGAACAAAATGACCGCCCCATCAAAAGTCCAAATACACGAGAATTAAAAAAAAAAAAGGAGTATTCGATGGGATCAAAGGAGGGAAAAATTTTGCGAGTTTCTCCCTCCATCTGTGCCTTTATTTGTGAGTAGAGTCAAACGATTTACGAAATGAGCCCAAATAACCTCCCACTAAAAATCTCATAGAGTGTCCTCCCACTCCAGGCCAACAGTGTATCGCAGCTTTTTATATTCTATCGACAACTTGGAAGGTTATATTTAAAGAGAGAAGATCCTCTCGACGCCCAGTTTATTGATACGGGGTGCGGTCAATTTTTATATTCGCATCCAATTTTAAATTTCAGAGATCCGCGTCGCAACTGATTTGCACGTGGATAAAACACGATAACTCGCGTCATTTTCCTTTTTTTTTTTTATCGTATTATTTTTCTCCTTATTTATTTAATTTTTTTTAAACTCATTCCATACCTCGTTATTCTCATTTCTTCATTTTTTTTTTCTTTCACCTCTTTAATTCTCTTTCCTTCATGCTCTTTTATTTGCACTGTTGCTTTCTCTCCTCATCGTGGCCAAGGCATTTTATAGAGCCGGTTCCCAGGCTCTAAAAACGTCACGTGAAATCACTAACAGCGCGTCAACATAACGCGCGCCTCTCAAGTAGAAGTGTAGGTATATACCCTGAATATCTGTATCTTTCTCTCTCTCTCTTTCACTTGTGTAAAAGTGAGGCGAAAGTGTATTTCGTTTGGATGCATGTGGCATATTTTGCACGTTTCACGTTTGCGTCGATGGAACGCTCCACGAAAAAATGTTTTACCAACAATAAAAAATTAAAAAAGAAACGAAAAAAAAAAAGGAAAAAACGTTATTTATATATATAAAAACATGTCTCCACACCCAACACCCTCATTCTCAGCAATGTCGTCGTTTTATGCATTTCTTTATTATTATTTTTTCTCTTATTTCCATTTATTATTTCTCTGAATATACAGAAGCAGCAAACGAATATAATAATTCGTATTCCAAAGAGAGAGAAAAAAAAAGAAAAAAATAAAGAAGAAACATTGAAAGATAATCTCGTTATTGAGAGTCAACGTACGAAGAGAGAATACTCTCGAATTGGTTTATATAATTCTCTCTTCCTTTTATTTATTATTTTTATTTATTTTTTTCTTCCATTTCTTTCTGGTCCAAACGCCAAAAATTCTATAGCTGTTGGAATACACTGGAGCCCCCAAAACGATATTCATGCAAATATAACGAACGGCCGAATACCGAGAAAGGTAAATATTGGAGTCAAATGAACGAGACGTGGAAACAGGAGGCAGTGCCCTCCCCCCCCCCTCCCTCCTACTCTCGCTATTTCATCTGGTCCTCGCGCCTCTCTCATTGGCCATTTTTCACACATTCACCCAGTGTTACAGGCACTATTCACACACAAATACATCTTCTTTTGTTGAAATTGTATAAATAAAATTTCAATAATTATAAACGAATGAAAATTATTGTTTCATTTCAATTATAATGTTCTGCATGAACACGTACGATTTAATTTGTTATTAATAATGTCGAGAAAGAATAGAATGAGAGAGTGAGATAGGTAGCAAAAAGGTGGGTGAACAAGATAAATATCATTCCAGCCCGTTAAACCCGGATATGGAGAGCATACTCATCCACACGAAAATTTTGCACTAGTACATTCATTTGTCTGTGTATATATGTGTATCTATATATGTGGAAATAAAACGGTTTTATCGAATAGGCATTTGCTACTTTAATTACGCGGAAGTGTGCGTGAAAAACGCTTTAATGAAATTTGTTGTTGCATCTCTAACGCCCCATACCACGTAGTGTGAATAAATTGCAAATAGAAAAAGAGCATTGTACAGCCACAAAGTGGGATAGCCTGTGTTTTAAACATAAACACACAGGACGAAGACAAACGATTTCGATTGGATTTTTCACTTTTTCAAACCACACTGGGGGTTGTTAATTTATGTACTAAACTGGACAATAACAGAGACAAGAATTGCCATGCTCACTTTATGGCAAACCAGCTCGTGATTATGTCTCTTTCATGTCAACACCCTTTTTTTTGCTGCGTTCATTACGTACTTTATTCTGGTTGGTAGTAGTTCAAAAATCTTTATTGTCACTCACCTGAAACAGAAATAAATAAAAAACCATTAATTACTTTCTAAAAAAACGACACTTTACGAGATTTTATTGGAATGCAATGAGGGATGATTGATATCGAATATATCGAAATCCTGTAACGCCTAAATTTCATTGGTTGGCGGAGTTGCACGGGCATATTCAAAAAACGAAATATTTGTTGGCAAGAACAATCAGAGTTACCCTCTTGCGGCACATTTGAGGTTTAATTACCTAAACGCAGATAAACAAAAAATAAATGTATGGTATCAAAATATCGTGCCTAATATGTTACATTTTTCTCCATCAATAGTAACAAGCATTTATGATTTAAGGGAAGAAAAATTTCCTTTTCAGTTTTGAAAAATGATGACGCATGAAAACATGCATGAATATTGGTTAGGTTGAAGTCACAATTCGCGAATTGCGTGCTTCGTCATAATCTAGTAAATTTATAAATTTATGAGAAACAATTGCTTCTAACTTAGGAGAAAATGTCCCTCACGTGTCAAATCTTCCCTGCTCATGGTACTGAAAAAATCGGTTTTTAACCTCACTTCGCTTGGTTAGAAATGCATTTTTCCAAGACCCTTAAGAAAATATAATACTTTACACACCAGGGACGGATAAAAGATAACTCCGAGATGATTTTCTCACCCTTGTTTCGCTCGAGAGGTAAATTTTGTCGAAATCATCTTTTTTCCGCCCTAGGTGCGTAATGTACTATTGTGAAGTTATGTTACAGAGTCACTAACGCGCATGCGCATCGCATTCCTTTCGCTGTAGCTGAAGTGAGGCTCTCTATTTTGATTATCCGTGAATTCCCAGCCCCGCGTGGGTTTAATTAGAGAGACATCACAGTTTATCCAATGAAATCAGTAAAATTTGATGCAAATTCCCACAGAGGAACAAACAACAGGAGAACAAAAGAGTTAGAGAATGTGACACAGAATATAAACGAGATATCGCGAATGCTTTGAAACGATCATGACGAGTAATACGTGATTGCTGGTTGTAGTCCTGGGGAGTGTGTAGTATTTTGGGTATACACATGTGGACTATTCACTGGTACACTGTGTGCACTCATGACATAGCATATTTTGATCTACCGAAGGCGGAGCTGTGGAACCAGTTGTGATATGTTTGATTTGATATAGCGTACGCATTCTTATCCAAAATATACTCAGAGATGAATAAAACGCCCCAAGGTAAATGTTCATAATTTTTTCTTCTTCCACTTTCGTTAAAAAGAAGAAGAAAAAAAAAGAGACGACTTGGGGGAAAAAAGGAACAAAGTCCCGTGAAATGACGCAACAAGCTTATTCTTCTTCCCTTCACTATCCTCGGTGGTTCCTCGTTCTTCACCATAAAATCTAACCATCCACCCACTTTATTTTATTTGTCACGACGGGTTTTGTGGAAAAACATTGTTTCTTGTGCCTTAGCGAATACTTGACAGTTTGTATGTTTGTGTGCATCAGTGCCTTGGGGGTTATTCCCCTTGAAAAATTGTCAGACGGATCGTTTGCGAAGTCCAAGAGTGATAAAAATCCAAATTAATCCCAGCAGCTCGTTCATTTCTTTACCCGGAAATAATTAAATGGAAGCGTGGGCGAGTTGAAAAAAAAAATGCCAAAGTGTCTGACATTTTTCCATGTTTTTTTTCCAATCTAAAAATAAATTTCACTCATTTTTCTACCTATGCTCAATATAAAAAGTCCTAGCTATTTCTTTTTAATTATAACCAGACTGATTATTGCAACAGGTGTACATGTCGTATAAACAAAATGGAGGCAAAAATTAAAGCTGAAGGGAATTTTGGAAAAAAAAAAGAAGGAATTAATAACCCACCACATGGTAGAGAGATAAGCCCTGGTGAATTAATAATGGCTATAATTTTATCTGCTGTATGGAACACACAGCGTGCTGTTAGTGATTAACTCCATGAAAATGAAATAAATAAATAGAGATTGTGACTTGAACGTTTAAAAAAATAATGAATTTGAAAAATATACAATTCAAAAAAAATAAAAATAAAAACGATACGTCGAGAACACCGGACGGAAGTTCACGCCTTTAAATGATACATGCAGTTCCAACAATATCCCTAGTCAACAACGTATCCGTTCTCCAGCATTACTTTATGCAAATAAAGAGAAAGAAACAGTCCCGTCGCGAAGCAATAGAAAGAAAAATGAAGAGCGAGAAAGAAAATAAAAGAATGAAATCAAATGAATAATCAGTGCAATTAAGCGTGTCACGAATATTTGCGTAAATTAGTAGATTAATTGCTGCTCGGTGTGGTCGTTGGCAGAAACAGGAGCTTTAACATTTCGAGTAATTGAACAAAGAGAGGAAAATACCTGAACACGTTTTACTATATAACATGATACGGCAAGGAGAAAGATGGATACTGTTTGCAAATACTTGGAAATTGCGGTGAAACTAATTTTCAATTAGTCTACCCAATTAGTAGCAATCGTAAAAGCCATGGTAATTTGAATTATTTCGATGATATATTAAAACTCTTACTCTGCAAATAATTTACTAAATTAATCATTAGTGTTAAATTGACAATTAATTAGTTTTTATTGAATAAATTCAAAATATGAAACTGTGACAATGATTGTCGAATTTTTTTTTTTTTCTCAAAAATTCATTATTCTTATTACGAAGCAAAATATTCAGACGCAGTAATTTTAACTTGTTAATGAGAATAATGATATCATTGAATTGATATGGTACTTGTTCTGTAATTTTTCATCTCATCCTCGGGACTCTTGAAAACCACTAACCAACTCAAGTACACTTTATCGATAGTCAATCATCGTTCAAGTCTCTTGAGTCATGGCATTTGTGAAGGGGAGGGGGGGGGGGGGGGAGGAAGGAGAAGATAAGGGGGATACCAGAAGAGGTAGAGAGAGATGAACTGTGTCCAGGCAAATGTTCGCTTACGATAATAGTACTACAGTGTGGTTGAGTCACGCCCCAACGTGACCGTTTGGCTACGAGCAACGTAATGATGCTTACCGGTTAAATTTGAATATCTCCTCTACAACGCGGCAAACCAAATTCCCCAAAGGATTCGATAGGAATCCTTAATTCTACCACTACACGTATATTAACATTGAAATACCAGCCTCACTGTCATTGGTATTTCCATATAGCTATTGCGGTAAATTGAATCTAACATAAACAGTATTTGTGTTATTGAAATGTATTATTAGATTTTGGGTATTGCAGTAATCTAGGTCAATTGGCTACATTGATTGAAGAATACAGAGAGATGACTTTGTTTCAAAGCCTTCATTCAAACTGATAGAATAAGGAATGACTGGAATTTTTCGAATCTGGAGAAAATTGCGTGGATGAATTTCGCTCTTAAAATTTTCAATGATACAATTTTTGATTTCTCCAAAATTACCTCTTGTTCACCGACTTTATCAAGTTTTTCGTGATTCAATGAGCACTCATGAAAAATTACAATCAATTATAACCAGTGAAACTCCACTGAAAAATGTCCACAAATCATACTTCCATCGGTACTTTACAGAATTTTTCTGGATAAAGTGCATCTTGAAAAAACAAAATTTCTAACGGCCCAGAGTTCAGTAAATCTTGTTGACCTGACACAAGATGTAATGATACAATGGGAAGTCACGATAGAACGTGACTAACATTGTGTCCCCATAGTTTACTTTCCAGTAATTATTTTAAAAAATTTAACCATCTATCTCGAATCATCAATGATAATCCAGAATTGATATTTTCTATTTGTATTTTTTTCCCCATCTCTTCATTCTTTCCCCTTTTTCTCTGTTAACAAAAAAAAAAAACTTCATGTATAACGGAGAGAAGTTCACTATACATTGTGTGGGTTTTTAGAGTCACTTCCTCTGGGAGGGAATAGGTTGGTTGACTTTGATAACCTGCAATCTAGTACGACGCAATAATGCTACACATCACCGAGACGAAGTGGATGCCAAAAGCCTGCCGGCAGTGAGCTGTCCCACTCAATCTCATGTATTAACTGATTATAAAGTTTGTTGGATGGTTTTGCTCAGACTCAATCGCTCAACATCCCGACTATTTCATCGACAAATATATTTCAGTGATGTAGCAAAAGTGGATGAAATGATTCTCCTTGCTTTAAAAGGGATCCTAACGAATTTCGAGTTTAGTCAATTATTTCTGAAGTTATTTTCTAGTTCCTCGAAATTTCGACGGAACCTTGGCCATGATTCTTCCATAATTACTGTCCAAATTCTGAGGACTTCGTATATTCGGCTTCAGAGCTATAAAGAATTGAAGTTCTTCACTATAATAAATGAGAGCATTTCGGATCACGTGACATGGATGCGCGCGCAGCAGCGCGGACCTCTGCATGTTCGCGCCACAATTCGAACGTCTTAGGGCCATGCTACATAAGACGCAGACGCAGCGTAAGCGCAGCGTTGTGCGTTACCACGTGAATTCATTCAATTTGAATATAATTTAAATGACAGCTGTTGAAATTTCAAAATCTCATTTTATTCCAAGTTGATAGAAGATGCAAGAAAAACAATGAATTCCAATGGATTATCACTATTTATATATGGATGAAATTTACTCAATTTATTATTTCTTGAATTTTAAATCTATATTATGAATAAAATACGTCAGCGTTAGCGGGTTAGACCTATCAATCAAAAAGTAGATTTCCATGGCTTTTACACAAATATTTTCGTGGAGATGAGAGACAATGACTCATGAAGAATCTTTCGAATTGGCGAGGAGATTATGACTCTATTTTCTTTCATTAATCACGATTTCATTCATTTTTTAATATCTTTTGAGTCTATTAGCTGAAAATATTTATATCGTCAGTTGTTTGATTCAAATTAAAAAAACGGGGCGTTACATCACTTCCTGCGTTGCGTATACGTTTCCGTCTTATGTAGCATGGCCCTTATTCACAAACTTCATTTCATTTCAGGGTTTAAATTAATTTGAAAACTAACCGATAATTCACTAGATAGGCATTCACGGAAAATTCCTAATTGATGTTAAAGACGAGATTTAATTTGCCGTAAAACTATCGGAAAAAAATGTATTGATAAATGAGAATTTGATAAACTTAGAATGACGAAAAAAAAAAGAATTACGAGATAAAAAAATTAGCCATGCGAAATTATGTTAATTCAATGTCCTATCAGTGTCAGCAGTTATGTGAATAATTAATTTTAAATGTGCAAATGAAAAATAACCTAGTCATATGTGCGAATCAATAAAAATTACGAGGCATTCAGTAAAGGATTCACTCTCCCACGCAACTTGATAATCCACGAATGAAGTAACGGTTTTTAATTCTTCCTTTTTATTTATTTTCTTTTCCCCTCTTCAATCGCGACTGGAGTGGAGTATGGTACCAAGAGAGAGAGAGAGAGAGAGAGAGATGAAATCTGAATATTCCAATCGAGCACTTAATTCCCCTTTAACGACATACCAATCAAGAGAGTTAGTTAAATGAGTTAAAGAAACTCCCCCGAAGCTATCAATTTCGCTGATTATATTTTCGATGATCTAATCGATACGCAACGTTTTTTTCTCTTTTCATTTTTTGTCCTTCTTTCAAATGAAACAAATTCCTCGAGACTTTTGAGACGTTCTTTATCTCGAAAATTATCTTGGAAGTTCATCGCATAGAATGTCTATGACATTAGTTACACGAGGATAGCTTGTCACTCTCCTAAATGACTATTTTTTTTATGGTATAGTCGTAAAAAAGATTGAATAAAGTATCGATCATGCTCATGATATTGATCAACGTGAAAAACTAAAAAAAAAAAAATACCTCAGCACAAAAGGCATCAGCTTTCCGCGTCAAACTTCGGTTGCAGTAAGAGAAACGAACAACAAAGCTTTCTCAAAAAGGTCGAATAAATAAAAAATTTTAATGATGATTCACAGGACAGGAGGGAGGAAAAAAGTATTGGCTGTATATTATTCGAGTCAAGTAAATCTCAACGAAATATTTGGCCTCCTATCGCGAGACAGAAAGAAATGAACATAAAGGAAGAAAATAAGAAATTGAATAAAAAGAGTAAAGAGAATTGTAAAAAAAAATAAAAAATCTTATCCTTGTTAATGTCGCTCATCTTTTCCATAGCCTGTATGCATGCGTTGAATTCGAGAGCCGAATGATATACACAAACGACCATTATTTGCTCCCATACCGATCTCTGTCTGCTACCTTATTCTTTTAAAAATCAACTGGTATTGCCCCCGGTTGGAAAAAGTAATGAACCAAATGAGAAAGAGTGGAGATAAAGAGAGAGAGAGAGAAAGAGAGAATGAAAAAGAAATTAAAAGAGATGAAAAATAACATTGGCATGATTCACGCGATTTCAATTCTGAAGTTTTTGCTGTGCACACCTGCACTGACAGTCCGTAAAATCTTTGGCGCGAGAAGGAGAGAGAGCACCCCATGCCGCGTGAAGTACCGCGTTGACTTGCCTGACACGGATGATTGAAGGCTCCAAACGTAATTTAATTTTCACGTGTATTTTTTTTTCCTCTTTTTTTTCCCACTTATTCTCATGATTATTATACGTCTCAAGCTATTTCCAATTTCAACGATAGCATAAAAGTTAGAATGACCCAATTTCAAAAGTAAATTTATCAAACTGAAGAAATATATATAGAGAATAGTTATATATTCTCAAACTCATTGTAAATTCACCTCGTCGCTGTGAAACGATTGGATATGGCAAAAGGAGGCGAAAACTATTTAAACTTGTTTGAAATAGATTTTACATTTTACCGGAGAAAAGGGAGGAAAAAAAAAACCCTCGAGTATAAGATGCAGTGCAGGGCACATACGACATAGAAAAAAAAAAACGTGTATATATGTGTAAGTGTCTCGAGGTATTTTTTTCACCCAAGTTGACCCTATATATACCGGTCATCTGAAATTCAAGTAACGAACGCTACACTTCTCACTTCACTCTTTCTCAAGCTATCTGCTACTTCAACGAATTTTCACTGTACAATTCAGCTCTATCTCTTTACCATTCGCACAGTGATACTTTTATTTCTCTTTATCACATTTTCACTTTGGTCTTGTCCCATGCGTACCAAAGAACGCTCCAGTGAAAAGAAAGATAGAGAATATAAATGTATAAGCAGAAAGAACATTCATACAGTACCAAAAAAAAAAAAAAATTACGAACTCGACGCAATAAAGTTGCACACCCACCACGGGGAGTGAGTCCACATAACCCTGTACATTGTACGGGGTACGCACGTGTACACTGCAGCTATATTGTATCCACTTTTTTTTTCCATTGCTGTTATTTTTTTCCACAAACATTTCCCCTCCCCCCTCCCTCTTTTTTTTTTCATCATTTTTTTTCATTATATCTCCCTCTTGGAGCCGTTCCGTTACTTCAAACAGGATGGAACCCCAAAAGAAATTTACCAGCGTCGATTATTATCCCGTCATATCGCCTCCTCAGCTCACCTCCTTCGCCCGTTTCTCTGGAATCTCTCACGGCCCACTATACACTCTCTTTCTCTCTTTGCGCACGTGCATGCATGCTTCTTCAATTCTTTTTTTCACCATATTCTTTTTTTTTTTCATTGTTACTTTTTCTCTTAATATTTTTTTTCTCACTCTATTTCAAGCTCTTCCTTCTTGGCCTACCCTTTCCTCCGTGCGCATCTCTTCTTTCAGTTTTTTTTTTTTCACTCGTTATTTCTCGACTCATATAACGTATATGTACTGCGTGCGTTATATACTACTCCGTCATTCCCTCACTTTCCAACGGACGATTCTTATCACGCGGGACCTCTTCAACGTTATATGTTTGATGCTACAATCGTGGTGCCGCAACGCGTTTTATATCCTACGGGGCAAATGAAATAATGAAAAGAATAAATAATAAAAAAAAAAAAATGGATAAATAACGAAGAAAAAAAAAATAATAATCTTGTTATGCTCATGGAAATATATGATTTCTCATATTTTTTTTTCACTTCCCTTATTTCATCTCTTCTCTCGTGATTCACATGAAGAACGCGAAATTTTTTTCGCCGCAAATGATTCGCGAATGAGATTATTTACAAGAGAATTTCGTTTTATTTAGAACGGGAGGAAAAAAAATAGTTTTATCAAATTATTCAATAAATATTATTGGCAGTTTTTTTCTTCTCATTTTTTTATCTCAGTAATGATGATGCTAATTTGCAGATTAACCGCATGTGCGGTGAGTCAACCACACCATGTGGCATGTGTGGGTTACCTGCGCGTGACACAATACCCCAAAATCTTCGAATATATTTCATAGAGAAATCGATGTAATGTGTCATGTATCGGGGATTAATTAAAATTATTCCGAAAAAAAAAAATTATTCTCTATTTGGGAGATAGAGAAGAATTATCGACAATGAAGAAGTCCAATTTAATCGGAAAAATCCGTTGTTTTCAAATTTTCAAGCAAATTCCATTTCAAAAGATATGGATGCTGAATATGAAATGGTTCGGATTCGATTCATTTTTAAAGATTTCATTAAAAAGCCGAAGAAACTTCCATTGATGGACATGGCTATGTTCTTTGCACCCCTCTGAAACAAAGGTAACGAGGCGAATTGCAGAAAGTTTCATGAACATTGTTTTTTTGCAGAAAATCTCATGAAAAATTTCAAATTTCCATGAAATTTCAAAATAATTTAAACTCCTGCATCACCTGTGCTTTTCATTTTAAATTCTCAAGCTCCCCCATGATCCTCATAGCATCAAAAGAGAGAATTCACCAATATCATGAGCTTAAAACGCCCAAAATTTAGAATAAAAAATAAAACTCCACTCGATTCAATATTCCTGAAAAAACACATTTCTCCCCGATAAAGCACAACGAAAGCTCTATTGATTTTCCTTCATTCAGTGACTCCCGTAAAAATTGATTTTTCGTCGGGGGATTTCCCCGGAAATTTAAATGCCCATCACTACCAATTTCTCAATAGAGAGATTAACAGAATGTAGATAAAATACAGAACGACGAAGGACCATTCTCATAAATTTCAAAGAGGCCATAACTGAATCTTGGGCCAACGATCCCGAGGGGGAAACGAAATAGAAAAAAAAGAAAAACGAAGGAAGAAAGAAACAATTTCACCAAATTGAGAGTAACTTTGAAGGTAACATTGGAATTTAAAATATCCCATCTAACACGATGAAAGAAAAAAAAAAAGGAAAGAAGTAATAGACTGTCTCAATGAAAAGAAAAACTTTGAATAAAGTGGCATCGAAGAATAAAGAGAGATGGGCAATGTAGGGGTGATGGGAAGTTCCTCGGCAGCATATCGGGGGGAAAAATTGCAGCTTGTTTTATATTCGCGGCTTGTTTATCACCCAAGCGTGAATTGTGTGTATATTTATTTGGCAGTGTAGTACGTGGCGCGCTTCCGAAACAACTGCCATTACTTACATTGCGCCATGCCGTGAAACCCTGCGTCCTGGCTATTTTCAACCTTCCATGATGGTCTTCTATATATTCCTTCTGCCCTTTTGCATCTCTGCACATTTACGAGAAATTCACGCATACACATAAACACATTTTAACATTGTTAGTTTGCAGTGAAATTATATCTCATGCCTGAACAAATTCAGTTAAACAAGCAACGATGCATCAGTTATATGTTTGAATAACCTCGAGGCTTCAGGAATAATAAGAAATAATATAACAATAAATTAGATAAGTCATGAGCTAAGGCTGAGTTTAATTCACTTGGAAATTCATTGTTTTGACGTATCTAGGAATCTTTGGGGGGGGGGGGGGGGATGAGATGTTTGTTGTGACTTTGGAATTGTACTGCACGTTAACGACACCTTACGGCAACTTTGAAAATTAGTGAAGTGCAGTTGTTAGGAGTGATTAGTCGGTAGCGGGTAGAGCGAAAATTCGGGATGAAGTTGTGAATTTGGCGGGCTTGGAGTGGGTATGAAAGGGCCTAGAATCTCAGGAGAACTGAAGATACTCGGTACTAGAATAAATATCCGAATGATGTGGAGGAAAAATAAGGTACTGAGAAGCTGTGTTATATTTGGATAAAATTAATGCATAATTTAGTAGCGAAGCAGTAAAACAAGATGAGTCTATTTCTGTTGTCATGCATTCTATTGAGAATTGGACAATAAGCGCGATAGAACGATTTGATCCCAATTTTTTTTTTTGTAGCTCTTGAAATTTTCTATTAGAAAGGCTTAGGCCAGAAAGGACATATCTCCATTAGTCTTGCAGATATTTTATTCAAAATGACCACAGAAATCGATCGAGTTGTTCTGTGATACCTCTTAACTACTGAATTAGTACACTGAGGAAAAGAAATGGTGAAAACTATCAAATATTGATGCCATTGGCCCTGAGCAAATATTTTTGTGGAATAATTTAAAAAGCAGTTGAATTCATTGAATTTAGCCAATTCAACTAGTTAATCAGTTTAAATTAACTAAATTCGCGAAATTCAACAACTTTTGCAATTTTTCCAAAAAAATATCTGTTAAAGACCAATGGCATTGACATTTGATACTGTTCACCTCTTTTTGCTTCCGAATGAAAGCTTTGAAATTGCAACTTTTTTAGAATTCGAGTTTTCATCGGAATATGGCTCAAAATGAACCAAAACGTCGAAAAATGATAGTGGGAAAAACTGTCCACATGTATGTATGTGTGAGAATCTGCCTGACATTTCGTGACTTTTCTAGTAAGCAACTACTCAACATAGAAACTCAATTTTTTTAGAGTATATTCATTTTCTGTGTCATTCACTTCAAAATTTCAATTCAATCCATCAAATAGTTTCCGACACAAAACTATTGATAAAAAATTGATCGACTTCGTCCAAATTTTTTGGTGATGTTAAAATCAATAGTTGCTGCATTGCGTTTTCAGAGTGTAATAAATGTCCGCAAGTACTTTTTCCATTATTGGGCATTTCAAGAATAGAAAAAGAAAATTTCAAGAGTTTCTTGTAGCTCCGATAATTCAAGAATGAATTGAGATAGAGAGCTGAAACTCCGCAGGCTTATAATTATAATGACTCTTAAGAACTGTATAGAATCTCTGAGGAATGGGCCCAATAGTTGGTGAGATATTTGAGAAAAACTATTTGAAGAAAACGGTTATATCACGAAAACTACTATAGTTAATATATTGAAGCTTATATAAAAAACTTTATTCTAATGAGTGCAATTAATACCTCAAGCTGCTGATTTTTCGAACCAATCATTGTATCCAAATATTTGAAAATTCATTTCAATTATTTTCAACATAATAACTACTGCTAGCGAGTGTCTCAATTTTGAAAATTGCGAGCTTGCATCGTTGAAGCTTTTCCCCATTTCAACTATTATATAGCCCTAACTATTTTCTACATAAAGGCTCCATAAGAAAAATCCTCTAGCCCCTTAAAATTCCGATTATACCTCGTAAAAAGTGATTACAGAATAAAATTGACTCATCTCGTTTCACCACTTCGCCGTTGAAATAAAAAAAGGCGAAGGACAAAAGGAGAAGGAACGATAAAATAGACTCCATAAAATGCCCTGTGACCTGCATTTTTAGAGTATCCAACGTCAATAAATGTATCACGAGATAGTGAACATTGAATTTCCGTTTATTTTTACTCCATCCCTGTCCCTCAAATTTGAAGAAAAAAGAAATAAGCCACAAAATAAGATAAAAAAAAAAGTAGAAACGGAATTTGTAGACTATTTGACAGGCATATTTCAGAAAGCCGTACACGTACGCATCGACCAATGGAGTCACGTAAGTTCTAAAACCAACCGTCAGACGGCTTACCCCTCTCACGATTTTGCCTTGCATCTGTAAAATCTATCTGTACACTACACACAAACACATACACAGTGTTACCCCTTACTGTACACACGTCTGTCGTATTCGAAGAGGGGCCCTACAACGAAATACGTGAAAATTTTCGTCAACATAATACGAAAAAATTTCAGTGCCACTGTCTTTTGGTGTTTCAGGAGACAATCCCCCGAGGATTTCCACTAATATACAGTGGTTGGACAAAAAAAAAATCTCTCGACAGAAAATTCTTATGCGAAGGTAAATGAAGGGAAAAAAAGCCGCAGAAATTATCACGAGAGCCATTAAAAAAATGATAAGACGCAAGATAATCCTGCTGCACTTTTCCAGCAACTACTAAAACCTAATTTTTACGAATTTTCCATAATTAACACTCGAATTTCCCTCGAATAAAGAAGAAATAAACTCACCTTCATCATCAACAAAGCAAAGAGAATAGCCATGAAAATATAGAAAATAATTAATTAAGATACCTTGCATTACATTGGACTATATTGTTACAAAAAGTGAAGAAAAAAACACCCCTTAATCACGTAATTTAACGGGCCGCCCTTATAAACGTACAAACTTTAAAAAGAATGCAACTATAAGCTAGCCATTACGGGTGTACTAATTTTCCTACTTTACGATGCAGAGTGCCGGGACAGAGCCTCATTACGGTACGCTCTGGAAAATTAATTGATTCGTAACTCTGGACCACTGTGTACCCCTCCCGTTACCCCCTCTCCATTACACTTCACCGACACTGGACGTGTCTGGGTGTATACAATAACTGGTTCTCAGTAGTTACCAAGTATCGAATGAAGAAGTGGAGAGAAGCTTTTCAACCGTGTGCGCACACACATACACACACACACATACACGTATTCTACCTTCAAGGTCGTTGTGGAGGAGGCATAAATGGGTAGAAAACGTTAAGTAGTAGGCTCTATTGAATGCCCTGGTGCCACGTACATCATCGCCCACAATGGAGATTCCACCGGGCTTACCCCCGTGTTTCAATGACGATGAAAATAAAAATAGGCATAAAATTTTTACGAGAAAGTAGGAAAAAAAAAATGCGGCATTTTTTCCTTCCTTCTCTTAATTTATATTAAAGAATGGAAAAAAAAATCACTATAATAGTTGAAGGCCAATTACTGTGTAACTTTTCTAACATTATCCCCAGCTCGAAGGTTGAATTTTACGTAAGCAAAAGAGTTAAAAGCTTGATCACGATTTTCCAGTGTGGATTATCGCGTTTATTATCAGTGATCATAATTCAAAGGCAGTTGCTTGTCAATTAGCCTACTACTATGCTCATACACTAAATTTATTAACTAGTGATATGAACACAATTATCCCAACGTGAAGCACAAAATGCGGGAATTATATTAAAAAGCCTTCATTGAAAATTCTACCTTCTAGTGGTGGGGGAGAAAAAAAAATTTGATCATTAGAGAAGTGATGGGAAATGAAAAACAAAACTGCATTAATTACGTTGAATAAAATTCATAAGAATTTTGAGAAAAAAAAAACTTTTTTTTTTAAAATACATTTTTCCAACTATTTTTACTCATTAAATTTAATGAAAAAGACGGGTAAAACAGTCGACTCTTTGAGTAACACATGTAATTGCATAAAAATAAGTGAATATTTTTCACATTAAATGAACAAAGTGTGTTTATAATAATAATATGGTCATGGCTGAATGTGAGGTGGTAGCTGAGGTAAAAACAAAAAATTAAAAAAAAAAAACAACGAAGTTGAATAAAAATCAAACGAATGTGCACTTGGTATGAATTTTAAATGCACGATCACGTAGAAGCTCAGCGAGAGAAAGAGAGTTGAGATAATGAGAATGCCTCGTGGTAATACAAGAAAAATCCATTGGAACGTGTCGATACGATACGTTTCTTCATAGTGTAATAAGAAAAACTATAGCTGGCATTGCCCCAAGTACAGCGGTAGTAAGGGGGGTAGAGTGTCATTCAGCAATGGAATTTTATGATTTCACCTATACAAACGCACACACATGGAGTATTGCATTTTATACATATAAACGAATGGAGTAGAATGATTTTTAGCAAGTTTACGTATAAAATCAGAAAGGAAAATACATAAAGCATGAGGAGGAGGAGAGAGAGAGAGAGAGAGATGAACCGGGTCGATTCTCAAGAGAGAATAATTTTTGTCTCTCTTCAATCCATTGCGTTTGAAAATAGTAAGCTGCAAGTTGACTCACTCGGTCACTTCGTGCCCAGAGTCCTCATCGTCTTCCACTCGTTTCTCGCAAAAACTCACTATCCACAAATTGAAAGTACCGACTTCAAGACCACCATTCTCTTTCTTTCTTCCTCTCTCGTTTAATTCCATTTCTTTTTGTTAAATTTCTCTTATTCACTCTTGTACAGATGGATTTTTATTGAACAACAAGAGATAGAATGCACTTTGAGCGTCAGCCTCACGTTCTCACGTGGGATTCCACGTTTTAAAATACCAAGGCCCAATCTGGTATGGTACAGACTAGGCGCTGGCCAGTCACACACCGATCCTCTTTTTATTCCAATACGCTTTTATCCAGTTTCTTTGTTTTTTTTTTCCTTCTTTCCCCTGGTCAACTCTCAAATCCATTCCTCCTCTCTTCAAAAGGATCAAAACGCCATCAACGGACTTGCAGAAGGCAGGGATGGGAAAAAGGCAAAATTAATGATAAAAAATTCGCCCCTGAAGGATCTACTGTTTCTTTTTTTTGTTCTACGCCATGAAACAGAAAGAGCTTCATTAATTAGAGCACTATTCGCCTCGTTTTTGTACACTCCGTTTCATTAAACCAGAGGGAGAAAATGAAAATAGAAGAAAAAAAAAATTAATCCCCTTATTTTTCAGCATTTTAATTCAATTAAAAATGTGATGATGAAAAAAAAAAAAATTGAAATTTCGATACAGAAAAATTGGAGAGGAGGTATCATCCCCCGAATACCGTCCTCCTCCAGTAATTGAAAAGTCTCGAAATCACTTTTTATCCGATTCGTCTTTTGCGATCGACTTGAAGCGGAATGGAATGTGAAACGCGCGATCCAAAGGAGCGAGAAGCGATAAGAATCGCTGCAGTTGTAGCTCAGAGCCGCAAAGAAAGCAATACAATAACAAAAGCTCACATACACACAAAATATATATTTGTGTATATTGAATATAACACAGGTTCATTTTATCCGTCAATTTTTAGCTGGATGCACCAACAGTTTCAACTCAACGATTTCTTGGGTTATATACGTTTTAAGTATTTCGTAATACATAAAACCCATAACTGTGTGTTAGTAAAACGTTGACTCTTCAATCCAGCATCCTCTTGGACAAGAGTAAAAACGAAAAATATTTAAGACCAAAATGCCATGTCGCATTCTCTGACATCCTTCCTAACCACTGGCCACGATTATTTGGACGAGTAGCGCGACCTGTTTATCGTCGTTCGTTAAAACAAACAAAAAAATGGAGAAAAATGAGAAGAAAAAAAAAATTCAAGCACGAGAAATAAATCCTTGTCAGTTGACGTGTATTAAAGACGATAAAAAAAAATATATATATATAAAGATTGATATGAAAATAAATTAAAAGTTATGCCTCAATATATTTCTTTGATTTTCTCAAATTTGATATTAATCACTGGAATTAACGAAATGAAGAAAAATTCCTGATGCCGCCTTGATACAAACTTGCTACCTAAAATTCAAGAAGAAAAAAAAAAAATAGGTGGAAAGAGTAGGAGGAAGAAACCAGGCATTGGACTCTCTAAACTTGGGTGCGTAAAACACGTGTGGTTAATCAAGATAAGATTCGTTTACTTTATGAATAGAGACCGGCTAACGATAGCCTCGCCGCTTTGCTAAATACGCTATTCTGTAACCCAAAACCTCAGGAGAGTTTACTCAACAGTGAGAAGACCCACACACACATAGTGATTATCGCAGGGGGACTTCTGTCTCTCCTGATCTCAACAGATATTATCTCTCTAAGAAGAGGATGTAGATTTCCTGGTGTTGTCCAAAGAATTAAATATCGTTTAAAGTATTATATAAGGCTTCTCTTTCAAAATTAAGCGTTTGGTTTTTTTCATTCCACTTGGGTGATTATCTTTTTTTTTTTAAAATTTCATTCGAATTTTGCGCATTTTTGGAATAGCGCAAGCACCTCGCCATCAATAGAATGAGAAAAATTCATTAATTCAAGAGAATTTTTAATGCATAATTTATAAACTAATTGGTAAATAAAGCTTTTGAGAATTACAACGATGTTGGACTTCGGTATTTTCAAGGAACTCCAGGAGAAATATTTTAAGTGTATAATCTAATTGGAAAAATTCTAAATGCAACGCGTAATGAATGGATGTATTACTATATTGACTTTTAACGGTAACTATTTATTCGAACACTGAGAAAGAAATAGCGGTGAGAACTATCAAATATTTATGAAATTGGTCCTTGGCGAATATTTTTTCGGGATAATTAGAAAAGTTGTTGGATTTACTGAATTTAATTAATTTAAAGAGATTAACTAGTTGAATTGAACATATGTAGTCAATTCAACAGCTTCTTTAATTATTTGCAGGAAATTTTCACTCAGTACTCGATGCAATGTTCCTAATAGTTTAGACGTGAACATTTAGATATACTGTACGACTTCTTCCAATATACAGTAAACTTCCAATGGAATTCCGCCCATTGAAGATCCTTTTTGCTTTCGAATGGAAGCATTGTGAACGTCAGATTTTTCGACTTGGAGTTTCCATCAGAATATGACTCCAAATGATTCAAAACGTCAAAAAATCATATTTTCAAAGCATACCTGTATGTACGTGTGTCTGGTAGTGTTTGTCTGAGTTTATTGACATGCATCGTCATTTTAGATACATAGTTGTACATGTCATTCCAGATACCGGATTTAGGATACATAAACAATTCCGGTACTCGGGACGCAGTTTTTCCTCAAAGGCCATGCTTAATGTGACGCAGGCCTCGGCTACTTGAGAATGGTCATAACCCAAAAAGAACCCCTCGGAAAATGTCCTCCACAACCATACAATTATCGCAAAATGTTAATTGAAAGGTATCCAAGTGGCATTCATCTCTCTTCATACCAAAAATGTTTGAACGAAGCCAGTGATTCACATCGCTAGACATAATTCCTCAAACCGCCACACTTTCATCTTCCATCTACTTCCTCTTTTCTGCATTATTAACTGAGTTCTTGCAGAATGTCTAGCTTGTAATTTTCCATTCTTTCAACGTTCAAATAGTACATTGCGCACCAAGGACGAAAAAAAAATAATTCGAAGAACGGCCCAAGCGAAGTGCGGATGACAAATACTGATCTGAATTGCCTTTTCAACTCTCGCAGTGCGTATAGTACTTTTCTGCACCCTGTGACACGAAAATTGATACGATTTTTTGATGAGAAAAAAGAAAAAGAGGAAAACTTTTTAATTGAATTTAGTGGTTGGAAAAAGGGGAGAATTACTAAAGTCAACTTGACACACATTCCACAAGGTAGATTTGGAAAGAGTGAGAGGTGGGGAGGGTGGGTTGAGTCAGAGTGTTCAGTTTAATAAATGTCTGTAACCGCTGGGAATGTCACTGTGAGTGGGAAACCGAGACAGCAAAGGGGACTGCTACGTATAATTTTACTCCTTTTGGTCTTGAAGCTAAAAGCCAAAGTCGTATATATAAACTACCTGTTGGGGGAAGAGGAGAAGAACGTGAACAGGAACGAGGAGGAGAAAGGACGGAGAACACAAGCAGGGGTAAAGAGGAAGCTGTATAGTAACTCGTGTCACTATTCCCGGAATTACTCTACCACGAAACCACTGTCATTAAACACTGACTATTACCGCATAATAATAGTTGCAAGTTGCCTACGGCTTCCAAAACAAACGGGGAACCCCCCTCCAGGCTGCCTATCTTATTCTCTTCACGAGTTTCGTTGAGTTGAAATGCTTCGGTTGGTTTTCATGAAAACCCGTGAAAAAATAAGTGTAAATACCGAATAACTCCACCCCTCACTATGATGCAAAAAAAAAAGAGGTATGATTCCTTTTTTCATCCGTTTCTTAGCTCCACGATTATGAGTAATAACCGGTGCTATTGTTTGCTGCTCCATAACGGCTCTAACGAAAACAAGATACAGTAAACAATGAAAACGTTCGACTTCCTAAGGCAAACACAATCATATTGCTGTTCATAAGCAGTAATAATAATGAAAACAACAGTAATTTTATGGACAATTGTAACGTAAACAAAAGCTTGCACAGTAATTTTATAAAAATAGTAGGATAAAAATGAAATGTTCTTTTTTTTTCAGGGAGAAACTAAAATTCCATTAAATTGAATGGGAAATAAAGTTTATTCATTCAGCTCCCTGGTGAGTATATTACTATCTTTATCGTATTCTACCACACTACACTTTAGTAGAAATCTCTTTTTACCCTATCGAAGCCCTTTGTATCTACTTAGGTGTTCCACTAATAAAGATCAGTATCGCCATACCGATCACATTCCCATAGAATGTCATTGACTATTTTCTCATAGCGCACAGAAGTATAACCATTAACTGAAATTTAACGACTTTACCACACAGATGCAGACACTTTTATCAAATACACAGTAGTTAATGAACGAACAGAAAAAAGAAGATTTTCAAAGATAATGTCATAGGAAATGAAAGGAAAGAAAATAAAAGACAATGATCAAGTTGATTACTATTGGTTTGGGTAAGGCTGTTGGTTTCATTGAATGAATCCTTTGGTATTCTTTGGAGAATTAGGAAAATTTTTGATGAGATTAAACGGCAAAAACAGAGATGAAAATTGAGAATGAAATGATGGTTATCAAGTATGATTATTTGAGGATTTCTCTGAGAGGAAATATCGTCGATTTATCAGATTGAAAAAAAAAAAATTTCATCGGCAGATAATTTGGTCACAACCAATTGCTTTTCCAACGTGATATTTTTCTCATTATTTAGTTACAAACATTCGCCCATTTTTTCTTTGGAAAAATTGCATTTTTGAATTATTACATGATTCTGAAATCTTCCATTTCTCCTGATATGATAATTTTTCCAGCATATCCTATTGATCCAATCCACATTCATTCACTCGAGTACAGTCAAGATAGCATTGTTACGCTACAAACATTATCTTAGGCTGACAATAGACACGAACGTCATGAAGAGGAACTCAGAACACGGAGGCACAGTTGTCAAATAGTGTTTCGTTGATTTGATTGAAATTACTCTGCAGCAATGGGATTTATGGGAATCTATCAAGAGCTCTTTTGTAGTCTATGAATTTTCCTGCGAAGAAATTTGGAATTTTTCGTTAATTAAAGATATTCATGAAGTAATTTCTCCGAGTAAGGACCACTGGGGCAGAACAAAACAGAATTTCTCACTGAAAAAAAAAAAAATAAACGCATTTACATCCTCGAAAAGTGAAAGAACCGAGTATTCCCAACAAGCTGCCGTTAACTCGTACCCTCGGCTCATCTCCCAGTGCATCATTGTCTCTCTCAACTAATGAATTTGGCAACGTTGCACGATTCACCACAGGAGCACAGCGCTCACCATGCACTTAACGAAGCTCGGAAAGTTACGAGGGCCTAACAATAATGATACACAACTCACTTGATTAAATATATCATTAATATATAACGTGTTTTTTTTTTACTTTCTTCTTTCTCGTGTCCCCCGAAAAAGGAAAGATACTACAGATCGGCTGCAAGATTACGTGTGGGTTACCTTAATCTACACGGAATCTCATCGCTATCTGTTTTTAATAAGGTTGATAAAGTCAACTGCGAGCCGATGAATGGTGGGATATATCGAAGACAATTTTCTCAGTAACCCCAGAGTAGAATGAGCCACTGAAAATGAACCAGTGAGGAGGAACGGGAAAGAGGGGCAGGAAGAGATGAAAAGAAAGAGGGAGAATGAGTTCTTTAGAGAGGGATGCAGCAAGCTGGGAATAATTCACGCGTTATCTACACAATCTTCCCTGGAGTGTAGTATCTTCTACGGTACTCCATGGTGCAACAGAGTACCGCATACATGTTGCACCAAGTACATACTGGCTTACACGAATACTCAACATGGATTACACCACCCTACAGTATGCAGGGTCGGTGTACACTCCTCTTGGGTCTTTTCCATTTTTTTCCCCTCCTCTTTTCTCTCATCCACCCAATTCACAAAACTCCAATCGTTTACGTTTTCTACCTTGCGGGCCCCTTTTCCCCCTTTTTTTTCCTGCACGGCTCTCGATTAGCGGTACGCTCTTGAATTTAACGACGAGAGATTGTAGATTAATTTCAGGCGCGCGTATTTCAATTAGGGCCCCAATGATTTTGGCTTCATGTAAGCTCCTTTATTTTTTGGGCTTCTTTCTTCTCCGAGAAGTCACATTTCCAATGAATAAACCAATGGAAATGTAAATTATTTGTTTGAATTGGTGTTACTTACCGGTTAGATGACTTCCAGTGAATTCGAAGTCGTCGTCCTGGTCCCAGTGCTTCAGGCTCAAGTTTGATAATGAAGTGGCATTAGCGAACTCAAGATTCGCAAAGTGCCAATCGAGAATCTGACGATCCTTCGACGATAGATAGACATCACTGAAAAGAAGTAGTTCATTACAATAATGATGATGCTCTATTGAAACTAGCTCTTTAATTTATTCGAGGAAATATATTTCGCTCTACTTCATTCTCAATTGAAAGAGAACAAAATTAATATAATATCAGAGCTTGTAGAAAAGAATTTAACATTTTCCTTAGAGGATTATGAAATGAAAATCTTCTTATCTTTACAGATGATTGAATAAGAAAATGAGAGACCATTTGAAATTAATATTCTTCTTACCTTGGTGGAGATGCCTCCAATTCCTGCAGCTTTGCCTCAATCTCCTTTTGCTGTTCAGCAAGCTGATCCCATTCCTTGGAAATAATAATAAAAGATATAAGACATCTTCTCACTAATTAAATTCTTACGAGAAGAATTTGATTTTTAATTTAAACTCGTAATTACCTTGCAGGCATTGTGCAAATCTCTGAGCTTAGATCTTAGTACAAATTCTTGTGTAATATCCCGACTCTGTAATTTAGTATCTGTCATTTCTTTGTGCTGCTTATTCAATTCAGCCAGCCTCTCCTTAATACCGATCATCTATAATTTGACATGCAATCAAAAAGGAAATTTGAGTTAAGAAAAAAGAGAAGAAAATATAAATTGAAACAATTTCATTAAAGAAATTGTTTATCCTTCGTTTTCATGGAAAAGATGGAAATTACATACGCGATGCTGATTAGCTATGAGTCTCCCTTGTAGTGAAAGAACACAGCGAAAATGCGCAACCTGACGCTGTTTGACGCCCTGTTCTTGAAGTCTAATTACCCATTCCAGTGCTTGTCCCAATGAAACTGGCCTTGTATTACCAGGCTGTCCAGTACTTCCACTGCCAATGTAATTAAAATCAAGCTGATGAGAGAGATACGATGTTGCCTCCAATAATCTGTTGAATTCTCTCTCAACCATTTCATCCTTGTCTTTTGGTACCTTTTGAAAAAGTAGAGGAATGAGAATTAACTAATTAAATATCTTATTTCAAAACTCTGCACTGTATACATTATTCACTCTCATTACTTATTATATATAATTATATATTATTATATTCATTTTTAATATTGAAATAATTTATATTCACTCGAAGTTCAATCAAGCTACTTACTGTTTGACCATCGCTCTCGTAAAGTGGACACTTTTGCCTTATTTTGTGCAATTCCATGCTAATTTGTTTGCTCAGGGTTGTTACGGGATTACCACCCAAGCCGGTCACCACCATTGCTCCCAAATCAGCTATGTATGAGGACTTGCGAAATGTTGCTATTCTCCCACCTACGCGATCCTGAAATAAATAATTTCGATTAATTTGTATGAAATTGCAGAAGATAGAAAAATTTTTGTAATTTTTTTTTATAGCTTCAATTTTCTCTACCAAAAAAAATGTAATTATGAAATTTTGTTATCTCTATCAAGTTTCAAATATAAACGAGTTTATTGGAAACCAGAACATTTGTAATTGTCATCATAAATTATCCCTGATTGGTTCTAAATGTGAAATCACACGTTCATCTACTGATTTTTACTCTAAAATGAATAGTTGGTAATGAGAATAAAAAACAGAAGCAATGAAATAGGGTAAGTCCATGCAATACTTGAAAAGTATTGTTTAAGACGAAATTCCCAAGTGATTCTTTTTATACACAATTCCATAAGCTACACGAAGAATCTCTTCATGAATTCTCATAAATCTGCTTCTTCTCAAGATTTTTTCAGAATAATCTACTCATGATTCCCATAGTTATCCTACTAAAATATCAAAACACTCACCCTAGCTTCCAAAACAACCACCTCGAGCCCAAACTGTTGCATCTGTTGTGCAGCAGCAAGTCCAGCGATTCCCGCTCCAATAATAATAACTTTGCCCAATTTTTTCGTTGGTATTGGCTTCAGGCGTTTGAAAACGCCAAAATTAATAAAACCATGACGTTCAAGAAAAGCATGAATTCGTCTGGTAAGAATAGGATCGCTGTTATAAGGTGGTTCAATGGCAACCAGTGCATTCTCAATTATAAGCTGTTGTTTCGGATTCTCCAGCCACAATTGGAGCTGCGATGAAACAAAAAGAGACGAGTAAAATTTTAAATAAAATGGAACTCAATTGTTTTTCAACTTTTTTTTCCTGTAATATCTCTAAAAATAATGGAGTTACAAAAAATTTACAGAAACCTTTTTCGTAGTTCCCATTCTGCTCTACAAACCAGATATCTACTAATTTTTTCGTATCTCCCTTCAATTCTGAGATATTCAACGAAATCAAATTTAAAACAATCGGCACATTTTTTTCGTTCTTCCACTGCTGAATTGCACTCACCAATCGGTTTCTAATATGAAGAAAAACCTTCTGTGTTTGCGGAGGTCCAGAGGAAACATCGGGAAAGCAAACAGCTTCGGTGGATGTTAATTTATCAAATGGAAGACGACTCTGGAATGCAGCACCCTCTAATCCGTTGAGAAGCTCCTTAACTGCATTAAAAAACACGACTATCAAGTTTTCAGACAAATTAATTCTATTCCATCTAAATAAATAAAAATTCTCTTCCATCGTCAGTTTTCCCTAAATATCTTGGAAATTAAGCGAGATAGAGGATATTTGGCCTTCTCCTTTTCTGTAGCTCTCTAAATTCTCTGCAAAAAAGATACGAACCAAATTGCCTTATCTCGCTTAAATTCCAAGATAACTCGAAAAAACTGGTGACAAAAGTGAATGAATTTTTCTTAAAAACTTCAAATTATTTGAAAAAATTGTTTTCAAATGGCATCAACAAAATAAAAAATTAACAAAAAATACCGTGTGGATCCTCGTGATCGCTGTCCTGATCGTCCTCCTCCTTAACCTCTGTTTTTGGCGCCGAGGTTGCTGGTATTGGTGCAGGTACATCACTAACTTTAACTGGTTCATTCAAAACTTTTTTTTCCGGTGTACCAAGCCCAGTTTTTGATTTTTCCGATGTATCAGATGCATTTTCATCGTCCAACTGATTGTATTTTTCCTCCATTTCACGATACTCAACCTGATAAAAATCATTGAAACAACCATTAATACAGTAAAAATGTAAAGAACAATGAATTTTACACACCTTTGCCCGTTTACGACGACTCATTTTCAAAGTTATTCAACTTTTATCACTAAATATTCACGTGAAAATCGTTGTACACTAAATTTTTGTTTGTTTTGATCCGTCAAAACCGGCATGGGACAATGATTATTCAGTGAAATGCAGAGAGACAAACTTACTCATGCTGCTTCACATGAAATGGGCACAGGCGCCATCTTGGTTTCGTAAAAATGCGCGGGAAATTGAAGAGTTGCGTCAGACTGTCTGTAGAGACGCCACTAGTATTGATCGAATTTTTCGTTTTTTAGCAGAAAAAGAAGAGAAAAAAATGAATTTTTCCACAAGATTAATTCAATTAATTTTGTAAATGAATGAAGTAAATTAATTATTAATTCAATAAATTAATTGGCACGTTTCTTCATCGATTGAGAGACTCCAACTAATTCTTCGAGAGAATTGCCTTTTTTCTTTCCAAAAAAATTCCCGATTCTGCCGATAAAACAGAGCTCTCGATTATCTTTGAGGTAAAAAAGAATCAATTCATGGCCTGACACTTTCTGATCTCGTGTTATTGGAGTTTAATTAGTTGTTTAGATATTGCTTGAAATTAACTTAACGAATAACAAATGTATGTGATTAATTCATAACAACGGAGGGAAAAAGTGAGAGAAAGACAATAGTCTTTGGTGGAGTTATAATATGAGTCGTTTGGATGATCCACCGAGTCTATTGAAAGGCAGAAAGCCATCATACATTGCAATGAACGGTAGGTTATGTTTTCACCGTATTTTATATTCTCAGAAGACTCAGAAAAAGGAAGAATTTGAAGAAAAAAAGTAAAGAAATTTGATTTATGGGTGGAAAAAATTAATGAAATTTAATTTATGGGAATTTTTTTTTTAAAGATTGTACTTTAGGTGCACATGATTGACACTTTTGCAATTTTAGAAAAGAGAAATACAAGAATTAATATGAATTTTTTTGATGCTCTTTCGAATCAGGTGGACCAGAAACAGACGATCAGCAGCGATTGCGTTTTCAAGTGGAACTCGAGTTTGTTCAGTGTTTAGCAAATCCGAATTACTTGAACTGTAAGTCATAACTCTAATGATTATTTATGAATTGTAACAAGTATGAAATTTTTAGATAAATCGATTTTTCTTGCTTCATCAGTTTTTTTTTTTTGAGAATATCTGGGATAATAAGCGAGATAGAGCGAATTTGCTCTGTTTCTTTTTTGTAGCTGTTGAATTTTTCTATAAAATAGGTTTCTGGTAAAATAGCTGTATCTCACTTAGATTCGGAGATATTTTTAAAAAAACTTCATATTCTTGAGTTATTGTTGAATATTTTGGAATTTTCGGAGAATGGAGAAATTATTGTGGAAGGTTATCATAAAAAATTTCCTATTCCCTATAGATTCCAAAATATTATTAGAAAATTCAGTAATTATGAGTATTGAGTAGTGAACGGGGATAACCCAGAAAACTTTTTTCACATGGTTTTGAAAATATCCTCGAAACAAATGGATTTAGGAAGATCCACCAGAAGAACTTTTTATCGAGAATTTAATGAACTCCAATGATGTCTCTTGAGACATTTTTATAAATCTCGTTCTTTTCATAATAATGAAATTAGCATACATCTGACAATTTTTTTGATTTTTTCGAACAAATAAATCACTATAAAAAAGAAACATCAACAGAAATCTACTCTTATAGTTTTTTGAATTTTCTTCATATGCATATTCTTATAATTTATTTTCTAATTAAAAAGAAAAAGCTATACATTTTCCGATGTCGCTTATTTCCAGTATCATTTCTTTTCCAGAAATTTGTCAATTAATTTTTGAAGCTATCATCCTTGATCATTTTATCAATAACTTGATCAAAATTAACGAGTTAATAAATTCCGTTAATAATGGAGTTATTTTCGATTCTTCAGTTTTAGCTCAACGTGGTTATTTCAAAGACGCAACATTCATAAACTACCTCAAGTACTTACTGTACTGGAAGGAGCCCGAGTATGCAAAATACTTGAAATACCCAATGTGTCTTTATTTCCTCGATTTACTTCAGTACGAGCACTTTAGACGTGAAGTTGTCAATTCACAGTGTACAAAATTCATTGACGATCAGCAAATTTTACTCTGGCAGCATTACACAAGACGTAGAACGAGATTGCTGCAACAGGCAGCTGAGCAAACACCACAGCACGTTAATCCACAAAATAATGGAATCGCTCAGCCCAAAGTTCCCTAATAAATAAATCAAGAAGATAACTCATTCAACAATACTCGCTCGTGAAAGACAATTCGATGATTATCGCCTACTGCGTTTCTTACTGCCGCAAATACAGGGAGAAGTTGGCACAAACTAGTTCCTAATTTGGTGAAAGAAGAAGAAAATCTTCGATACAGTGAGACTAGAACTATGAAATTTCGAAAATTCTCTCATAAAAAATTCGAATTCAGCAATGAAGTAGTGAAATAAGATAAGTCTACTCATTTTTGTAATTATTCTTTATCAAATCCATGGGAATGTGAAGGAGATGGAGAAATTTCTATGGAAATCTTTTTTTTAGCTTTCATTTTTCTTAACAGGGGAAAATTGAAAATTTTCTTTACATTTACGTATTTCGAAAATATTGGGAGATGAATCTGCAACAAATTCTGCAACTTTGCTATCTTTAATGAAGCTTTGTTAATACTACTATGAAAAGGTCTCCATGGAAATCTCTTGATTTCCTCTAGTTTTTGAGTTATTTAGCAAAAACTCATCATCAAACTATACTTATCTCGTTTCACCTATTTCTTTCGCTTCATTCCTGTGAAACTCGTTATCAGCTGACGTCCTCCACATGAAAACAAAAAAAAACCTCCAAACGAACTGATAATATTTGGATCGAGCGATTTAGCTGTGATAGATCGCAAGTAAAAGCAAATTTAAAATAAAAATAACACGTTTATATTTATTACATCTCGTAATAAAACAATGTTTCCTCTTTAATCCAGCAATTATTCCTTTTACTGTAAATAATACATGTAAGAAATCATTGAGTCATGTCATTTATACGTTAAAACTTAATGTTTATAAATTTTACAATGAAAAATAAATTAGAAAATGAAGAAGATTCATCACACTAAATAATTCAGTCTGACAATGCAAAAAAAAAAATATTACATGTAAAAATCGTAAAAAAACTTTGGTTCCTTTAGCATTCTTATGAAAAACAATAATATTACAATTAATATGTACAAATTCATTTTAACAATAATAGTAGAAGTCGAATGATTAACGATTGATATAATAACATTAAATTACTTCAATTTTTATTGTCACTAAAATTAACGATTATACCATTGCCAGCGTCTACCCAGTCCTCGGAAAATAATTTTTCTCTCAATGCTTCTCTTTCAGTAGCAGCATCCTGTTCATTTGAATGACTAATTTTTCTACAAATATTCATTATTTTCATTTCTTCAATTGTATCGGGCAATAATATATCCAATGTTTCCGGCATAATGAAACATGAGAATCCACAGAATAGACTGAGCAATGAGGCGAGAATTAAATGTCCCATGATCACATAATTACCCTGAAATTGAAAAAAAAAGTTTCGTTTGAAAATTGAAACTTTCCAATTATAACTTTGAAAAAAGCACATGATGGATGTATTGCTGTATTCGCACATAATTTTTTTAATTGGAAGAACAACTGTTTTTTTCATTAGCTCGAGAACTAAGGAAGACGAAGATTTTATCGGGAAAAACTTTCTTGTGGAGAGAAATGAGAGCTGCAAGAAAGGTTCTTCCAGAAATTTCTGTATCTCCCTCGATTCCGGAGATAATTCGCAATATCCATGTTACAGTACATTCAACTTTTCCAATTTTTTTAGAGAATATCTCAGAATTCATGCGAGAAAGAGGAATTTTTATATAAACCTTTTCAGCATTCATTTTTTTTCTACAAAAAAAAATTCCCATAAAAATTCTCTCATTTCTCATGAATTCTAATATATTCATAGCAACCGATTACAGATGCAAATCAACTCATTTCCTTTTATTTATTGCCTACTGAATTGTTATTGATACTCACAAGTATTTCAATATGTGGTGCACTGAGATAACCAATTGTGCCAATAATTGTGAAAAATCCTAAACAGGTACCTCGTAAAACAGTTGGGAATAATTCAAGGGTGTACAAATAAACAATTCCAAGTGTGCTAGTGCTCGTTATTCTTGCGGCAAGAAGCAATGTCGTTCTTCCTATATCTGAGATGAAAAAGGTAAAGAATTATTAGATAAATTCTTTACGATTAAAATAAACGTTTGAAATACTGTAAGAATAAAAAAAATAGTAAAATTATAGAGACACGCTCACGCACTTTACTCACCAATAAAAATAACCGTTATACTTGGTAGAAATACAAGACAAACTATCACGATGCAAATAATGCCATTGAGAGATTGAAAAATAGCCAGTGGTAAACGTCTACCTCTTCGTGACAAAATAAAATATATTATTGGATAAATTACAAGTTCTATTATGCCGCCAAGTGCAAAATTTATGTGACGATTATTTAATAAATTTGGTATTGTATTCAGTACAATTGCGTTCATCAGTGAGACTGAAAACCTGTAATAAAATCAATTTTTTAAATTATATTATGTGATAATTTGAGGGGTAGGGGTAATTGTTAATTGGAGTGGTAAAAGTTGAAAAAATCGTTTCTTCTAAAATTTTAGTGAAATATCTCGGTAAATAATGGAGATACTGGAATTTTTGTAGATATTTTTTCAGAGAAAAGTCAAAACTGCAGAGAAAAAATTCTACGGAAATTCCTGTATCTCTATTAATTCTTGAGATATTCAAGAAAAAGTTAAAGTAAAAGTCATATCAATTTCGGCATTAGTTTTTGTGGATTAGAGTGGTGGTCCCGGTTTCTGACACTTTAGAGCCTATTTCTGACAGAATAAATCGAAGGCAACAATTATCTGCTCATTGAATATGATTCAATTATATTAATACTCATCTGTTGCACTAAACACGCTTAGCAATTGAATATTGAGTTATATATTGTAAATATAAATACAATTGAGAAATTTATTAATAAAAAAAAAATTGAGAAATTTATAAAAATTTTCAGTTACTGGGGCACTGTCAGAAACCAGAGCCACCACGGTACCTCGAAATCTAAACGACATAGAAGAATTTTCGCAACAACTTTTTTCATAGCTCTGAACATTTTCTACAAAAAGAGTTCCCACAACAATTTTCCTATCTTAATCATTTACTAAGCCATTCTTCAAAAATTAATGCAATTGATTTATCAAATCCAATTACCATTGAAGAGCCATGATGCAGCTGTATTTAACAATGAATACATTTCCAAATCTATTTGACGGCTTTTCCTCTGTCTCTACGGTCTCATTATTCTCATCAATTTGAATATTTTCAACCGTATTTTTCACAATTTTCGAATCCATTTCCATTGAATTATTCAACTCTACAATGTCCTTCGTATCTTCGATAATTGAATCCTCAGGAAGTGCCTTGGAACTTCTATTACTACGAGACGTTGACGATTCACCAATCTCATCGTCATTATTAACGTCGACTGTTTCAGGCGTTGAATTCGATAATCGCTTCTCGAGATTCTCCGAAATTGCGCGTAAACTTATTCCTGAAAACATTTTTACGGATTATTGTCCATACATCAAAAGGAATACCGAAAAAAATTATATAACTCCAGAATTAGGGTGGCACGTCTAAATATTACGGTAAGTAATGTTACTTGTCAAAATATCACTAAAAAAATATTATTGTACATTATTATTATTTTTCCATCCCAACATCATGATAAAAAATATTATTGAGAAAAAATTATATGTTTCATGTGTTTTTGCTTCCGAATGGAAAAATTGTAATCGTGATTAAAAATATATGAATTTCATATATTTCATTCATTTCGGACAAATAATATCAAAATATAAGATATTGGAAAAGAAAATAGAAAAATCTATGATTTTCATCAGCCCTCAAAATGGGATTCTCCCAAAAAAAAAATTGTTACAAATTTTTTTTGGAAATTTCTCCGAAACGAGTGGATTTACTGAAAATTTCTAGAAAACCTCTTTTGTAGATAATTTTTCGAGCCGTAAGAAAGATAACTTAATAAATCCTCCTAAGCGCCGCGGTTCTCTAGCAATTTCCAAAATAAATCGCATCCACTTTCCCACTAATCCTCTTCACTATAAAGTCATAATAGTAATGACGAAAGTAAAACGATGAAATGTCCAAGACGATAAAAAAAAAGAGTCGTAAAGTAACACACTTCGAGAATTGCGGTGTCCTGAATTGGTTGGTGTTAGCAGATTTGCAGCTTCGCTTTCAGTTGTTTCCTTCGTTTCATTGAAAACCCGAGACTTTCTTTCCGGTTTAACTGGTGTCGTAATTTCACTGTTATCAGCTACTAATTCTTTCCTCGATTTTCCACGGCAACAGCATGAATTGTACTTTGTGATTTTTTCCATTGCCATATCAGCCTCTGTCGTTTTTCCTTTAGCAAGCAGCCATCGTGGAGATTCGGGAACAATCCTTTCAAGTAATAATAAATCGATCAATTATATTGATGAGAAAATCTTTAGGAGATGGGAATGATGAACGGATACTTACCCAATGTAGAGCACAGTAATGGCCGTGGGTACGGAAACAGCCAATTGGAGAATTCTCCAGTCAAGAATAATATAGCTGAGAACAGCCAAGAGCAGTAATCCGAGAGACCATGCTACTCCCATAACCGAGAAAACTAGTGTTCTGAACTTTGTCGGAAACAGCTCTACAATTAGAATGTATGTTGAACAGTGTAATCCTTGGGCAAAAACTCCCTGGAGTCCACGGAGTCCAAGAAATACTGGGTAACTCTGATTAAATAGCAGAAAACAATTTTTTTCATCTATTAGTATTTACATCGTGAACGTGGGGAGTGGAATAAACTTCCAGAGTTATTGGTTTCTAAGTTATATCTCAGAATATAAGGGTGATAGGGAAATTTTTGGTGAAACTTTTTTTTGTAGCTCTGAGTTTTTCTACAACAAAGATTATTATAGTGGAAATTTCGCTGACTCTCGTGGATTTCGAGATAATCTACGAAAACTATGTTTTTTGGAATTTTTATGGGAATTTTTTATTCTTTGCATTTGAGAATTTCTGTTTTTTTTCAGAATTTTCGATTCTCTTTGTATTTTCTTCAAATTTTTCAGAAATTAGCTGAATCTTTTCGAATTGAACAGTGGTAACCGTTTTTTGAGCAGATGGCTTCTAAGAAATCACTCTTTTCCCTCACCTTGAAATTTGTTGAGATTTTTCAGAATTTTAATTTTTTTTTTTCAATTTTCTCTCGGAACATATTTTTAAATTTCTTCCTGAATTTTCAGAATTTTCTCAAATTGAATACCGGTGACCTTTCTTTGACCACATGATTTCTAAAATAAGCATTTTTTCTCAATTTGACATTTTTGGGATTCTTCGCAATTTTCGATTTTTATTTATTCTTCTTCAAATTTTTTAGAAATTTTCGGAATTTTTTGGAAAATTAGTGTTTTTTCCGATTTGAGCTTTTCAGGAATTATTCAGAATTTTCAGAATTTTAAGGTTTTTTTTTCAAGATATCCACGCAAAAAAACCCTCATCCCCTCGGAAAAAAAATTACCTGAACGATATAAGTAGCAACAGCCATCGTGCCATGTGTATAAAGACATATAGCAAGAACCGGAAGTCTTCCGACACGGTCTGCAAGAATGCCCGCGATCAAAGCACCGATCGATACGCCCAAGTAATAAACAACTGTACCAAGACCCTTCAGGTAACTTTTTTCACACACAAGGCCCCAATCAGTGACGACACTTCTCTCTCCATTATCCGTAACAAATGTGTATTCAGTAGTGCAAAATTCCGAATTCTCTGGATCATCAAATGTCAGATTTGTCGATGCATTAGCCTTTACGCAGCCGTACGTTTTATTTCCACGCTCAGAATTCTAAAAATAAATGGCAAATGTTAAAACAAATTGTTGAAACTTCAGAAATTGTCTTCATCCGAATAAATTAATTGCCGCAAATTACCTCGCAGTAAAATCTTGGTGTGTAATTGTGGAATGCTGGTAACGCGTGACTCATTGCTACAATAATACAATTTATTGCAAGTAAGAATAATAGAAGCACTTGAAAACAACCCACTCTAGTCTCTTCCTTTCTCGGCATTTTCATTTTAATTCCGTAATATTTTGCACAAATATTTAAATCAAAAAACACTTTAGTCTTAGACAAAATAAAAGGTAATCACATGTTCGAACGAATAATTTATAAAAATTAAATTTTCATTTATCACTACAAACAATTATTCTATTGTTAAATCGAAAAAAAAAGCGGCGAGAGTTTGAAAACGTCGTGTCCAGTGTGAGTAGGGTCGTAATACTGAATGAATGCCAGAAGGTGTCCTCAAGCTAAAGGACCGCACACGCGGTGTGACAAAGCTGCGCCGTTTCGATGACTAGTGAATCCCAACACTTCTTTATTCGTCATATTTTTCAATTATCCCAAGCTCTTTCTATCCAAAGCCCGCGCATTCACACATAATGATTGGTTTATTCAATGAATTCTACTCATTCTCACAATTTCAAATATTTCCTCAAACACATAGAGAATTAGATTAAATTCTCATGAATGACCTCCTTTGATGGTTCAATTGAAAATTCATTTCCAAGCAGATGGAGGTGTGGAAATTTTGAACAATGAAAAACGTTGTTCTTCAAAAAATTCTTATCAGCTCTATCGAAAATTTAGAGAAATTTTCGATAAAAAATATATACTGCCATTCATTTTGTTTCAATTGAATGCTCGTTCAATTATTATTATTATTATTATCAATCCGTAGAATCAAGTATCTTAGCTCAAAATGTCAGTTAGAGATAAATATCTTAACATCCAAAGATATCTTAAAACTGCTATTCATTAGTAACAGCATCACCAAAGAATTTTAAAAGTGTTTACCAAAGTATCTTAATTACGAAAATTTGTTTTTGCAGTGTATCCAATGAGTAACGACATGCAAGTGTCAACCCAATAGATAACGATATTTTCAATTCTTCTCTCTCGAATATTCATCGAAGTATTCCCAAAATCTTTATTTATCGTTGAATTTGAAAGAAAAAAATAAATTTTTTTGGGAGTATCTCGAAATCTATGAAAAACAGATAATTCTTTGAAATCACTTTTTTTTGCAAATCTCCTTCTTTTATATAAATAAGATCCTCCAAAAAAATCTTCATTTACCCTGAATTTTGGAATTTTTTCAAAAAATGTAATAAGTTGAATTCATCAGGCCTAAATTCCTATTTCAATTACACATCTCGAAACTATTTGTGCAAAATGAATTATGCAATAATTGCATCATTAGATCTTTCAATTCAAAGAACAGGACAAGTTGATTCTTTCTGTCAATCATTTTTTCAACAATGTTTCGAAAATCCAGCGTGAAAATGTAGCTCTCGCAATTCTCTAAAATAAAAGATTCAAATAAAATCACTCTATATCGCTTAATTTCCGAGATATCCTCGAAAAATAAATTATCCACTTTTATCCTTCCCCTATACTGAATTACCTCCACATTAACAAACCAACTGCGTTGAACCAATAATATCCAATAAATAGACAAACCGAAGCATAAAAAATTGATTGACATAAGTACAATAAATAGCTGCATTATTGACAAGACTTGCCATAATTTTTGATGTGTGCCTGTATGTTTTATTCACATAGAAACATTGATACATTGAGAACAAGCCGATTGTAACACAACGGGGGTGTTGGTTGAGCATAATGCGACTTCGTGTCTCATCGTGGTACATACAACGACGTATGCGATGTTGGATAACGTCGCATTGCTTCAGGTCGAGGAACTCTCTCTCTCTCTCTTCCCGCCCGGAATTGTCTTTACCTTAGGGTTCTATGTGCATCGTTGCACCATATATATATCTATAAACAGATATATATATATGCAGGTATATACAGATATATCTATACGTATAAAACACGTATAGGGCCGTTACCCAAGAGTCTTATTGATCACTGTTTTTACCACTAAACGCTCGAATGCGTTCAATTCAATTTAACAAAATACAGTCTACTTCAAATGCCTATTCTCAATTGTCTCGATTTCATCCATTCTTGTGATGCAGATGAACAATGATTGTTGTTTTTTTATTGTTAACTTGTATATTCATATTCACGTTGCCCATTTCTTTGATAGTCATTCGATGAAACAATTCTGGTGCAATTATCCCCGCACTCGTCATCGTAAGCGATCTGACGACTTTGGTCGGGTGATGAAGGATTTTCCACGCACTATTTCGGCTGCAACATTGCCGAATCCCCTCTTCACTGTCCGGACGACTTTTTCAAGTTTTCGGCAACGTTACTCACTGGATACACTGCAGAAACAAATGTCCGAAAGTAAGACACTTTTGGAAACACTTTTAGAATACTTTGATGACGCTGTTGCTAATGAATAGCAGTTTTAAGATATCTTTGGATATTAAGATATTTATCTCTGACTGATACTTTAAGCTAACACAGAGAAAAATGTTTTCTTAATTTAAGAATGTGCAGTCACTTAATTTAAGTGACCTGCCATTCTTAAATTAAGTGACTTCTCTCACTTAAATCAACTGACTTTTCTCACTTAAATCAAGTGAGTTTTCTCACTTAAATCAAGTGATTTTTCTTTCTTAATTTAAGTGACCTGCGCATTCTTAAATTAAGTGACTGTACTTTCTTAAATTAAGAAAACATTTTTCTCTGTGAAGATACTGGTTTTTACGGTGTAATCTCATTCAGTATGACAAAATTGTTCTTAACTACTACAATTTTTATGATTTTCTTAGAATTTTTCGCTCAAGTTGTTGATCATGAAAAAATAAGGATAGCAAAACGCAGAGAATTTCTAGTAGGGAGACTGGTCTAGGGTTAATATTTAATGTTTCTGTCGAGTGTGGATGTTTTTTAAAATATTTCAGAAAATCATGGATTTAAGAGATAGCAGGATATCGTGTAAATTTCGCTTTTTTAAATCCAGTGCTTAGTCATTATTATGATTTTTTTGCATTAAATATCAGAAGTATCGACTTCCTAGTTTCCTTCTCGAGTCATTGCTACTTTTCTACGATAGAAATATTACGAAATATCGTTATAAATAAATAAAAAAATATCGTCAAATAATTAGTTTGAAAATCCAATAAATATAAGGCGTTCTGTTACCCTTTAAGAGACTTTGTCAAGAGACACTTTTTGCGAGAAATTAAATTCTCTGCAAAAATACTTTAGCTTTTTTTCTCCAAGTCCCTTTGCTGCAGAGATATTCACAATACAATCTGCAGAATTCTGAAATCATCCATTCGCTTCATTTTCAATAGACATAAAATTTGTAGGATTCTGAATAATGTCAAATATCAGTTTTATCCAAAACATCAATAAATTATTAATCAATACACATTGTGCCAATATTTCACGGCTTGTTTAAACCTCAAAGGGATTTTTTTCGTAATCTGCAGTATTAAGAATTCTGTAGGTGTGTGTTGATGTCTGTGTGTGATTCTTAAAGCGCATCCACGTGAATGCGGGAGAGCACATTTCCTTCGTTTCTGGAACTGCTTGAGTATTCGTAGCCGGTTACGTCCGGTCCTCCCCCTTTTCCTCTCCCGCTGCGCATCCTGC
This sequence comes from Aleiodes alternator, assembly GCA_963921955.1. Taxonomy (NCBI): domain Eukaryota; kingdom Metazoa; phylum Arthropoda; class Insecta; order Hymenoptera; family Braconidae; genus Aleiodes; species Aleiodes alternator. The sequence continues at coordinate 5,579,001 of OY998109.1, read as the reverse complement.
CTACTACGTAAAAATTCTTTTTTTTTTTTTCATCATTCCTCTTCTGTACATCCCTTCTCTATCTCTTCAACTACGTTTGTATCGTTTCTCTCAATCATGGATATCCATGACTCACTGAATAACCCGTTGACTTTTTTTTTATTGTCGTTTTGAATGGTGAAAAGGGGAAAACGATAGGAGTATATTCTATTGTTCGATAAGTTTTTTTTTCGAATTATCTCAAGAATGAAAAGAACTGGAGCAGTTTTCGCAGGAGCTTTTCCATAGAGTGGAATGAAAGCTACATGAAAAGTTTCCACAAAAAATTTGTCTATTTTTCGTAGTTTTCCCGATATTTTCAGAAAACGAAATGCGTGCACTATGGAAAAAAAATGTATTAATACAAAGAAAATTATATGAGTTTTGCATATTTTATTTACAAAGAGAAATGTGATTATAGAACTTTTAAGCGGAATTAATATATTTTAAATATCAAATTCACAAGTAAAGATGGAAATTTCATAATGAACTAATACACAATTATAATTCTATAGAATTGAAGCAAATTATATTATGTATTACGTTTATGTATTTTCCTTATATTTCCTAAACATGTCTTTTTTCATAAAATTCCATCAATTTTACATGATTATAGTTATCTATTTGTCGTATATAAATTTTCTTTCTTTCAAATTTTATCTATAACATATGTAACAATTTCCGCCAAAAGTTCTATAATTGAATTATATAGGAGAGACCGGGGCAAAATGGGGTACTTTAAAGCACATGCCCCGTACCCCAGTTTGCCCCGGTCTCTCCTATTTTTACGTAAAAAAGATATATAAAACATCTATCATTTTACATTCTCTATACAATTGTCATAAATATTTTATATAGAACTTTCATATTGTTAATATATCCTTTTTCAAGTTTCTATGAATTTCTGCAAATATCTTGAAATTGAAGGGGTAGTAGATTTGAGATGATTGCAGAAATTTTAATACCCATTCATAGGATAAATGAACTGTTTATTCTTGAATAAATATATCGATATTTGAAAGAAACACATCAAATTTATGCGCACACTTGAAAAGGCTGTGACAAAAAATTTTTTGCTGACGCCTACAGAAAGTATTTAAAGAAAAATCATTCTTATCCATTGATGGGGAGGGAAGAGACACCAAACGTTTAAATGAGAGGCATGAACACTTCAGAAGTGGCCACTTGAAGAGAGTTAACTTTATCGTTCATCTGGAAACAAAAAATTGTCAAGATCAAATTAACCAACGAATCTCCTCTCGAAAATAATTTCAAAGTTAAATCGACTCATCTCGTTTTACCTCTTTTCTGCGAAATCCTGTAATTTTTTTTAAATTTTTTTTAATGTCAAATTGCACAAGTCTTCATTCCTTCCACGTTCCATTCAATCACTCGATTCAATTGATTAATTACAACACTAATGCCAGTCACGTGACTTCGTAATTCATGTTATGAGTAATTCATAAATTTCCATTAATAATTTTCATATATCAATAATAATTTAATCCTTCCTAACTTATCGTTTATGTAGTGGCGAAATTTTTATTAAATATTGTGACCTATTTCCAGGGAATTCTCTTATTAATATCAGAAGACGATAGTCATGGTGGTATTCATCCGGAATGATAATCACTTTGGTCATATTTTTTAACGTTCAATAGGAAGAATCATGCCTCAATGAAAATGTGGAATACATTCAACCTATGATGATGATTGTATGCTAACTCAATCTCAACATTGAACCTGAACAGTTGGTCATGCTAATTTTTCAAGTTCATCATTAGACGGGATGGTTAAAAAATTTACATTCTCAGAGTAATGACCTAGAGAGATGAATAAACTTTCTAAAATAGAATTTTTTTTAGGGCTCAATGAATTTCGTAAAGATTTTTCATTAAATATTTCTGAGTCGATGACACCATTTGAATCGACTATTTTTGTGTTCTCTTTCGATAAAAAATTTTCATAAATTTTTTTGTACTTCAAATTCTCCCCTACAAAAAAGCTCTATCCAAGAATTCGACTCTGTTAGTTTTCGAGATATTCTTTTTAAAAAAAATGACAAAAAAAAACAATTCATAAACAATTGTTCTCCAAACATTTGCATCCTCATAAATATCATTTCCTTGATTATGATACCCTTTTTTCCACCTGAATCCATTCATCAGCCACGAGTAATCAGTCAATGTCCCTCCACCATTAACGCGACAAAAAAACTGTAAAAAGAAATAAAAGAAATGAAATATTTTCTAATGTGATTGTACACATCGAATGTGGGTTTAGTGTCCATCTACTTACGAAACCAATCAACGCGCTCAAGCCTATCTTGGTGTCGCACGTTGTTTGGAAGAGAAGAGGACTCATAGTGGCCTGGATGCCTCCTTTTTTTTTTCGTGTTATACCGTTATTGTAGAATAACTAAGTACCAAGAGTTCGGTATCGCCAGTTCTCGTCTTCTTCCCTGAGTTAAGCGTTGAGTCCTCCTCAAAGGCCGGTTTTTTTTTCTTCTCATGCGTTTGATAAATGAAAAAAATAAGAGAAGAGAGGAAGAGAAGAAGAGCGTCAGAAAGGAATAATCGTTTATGGATACACGCTACTGAGAAGAGAACGGCAGTCTGACGAAGAGTCAGCCAGAAAGAACGTGTTGCATTTCGCTTTTTTTTTCTGTGTACTAAAATATACATTTTATTCATCTTTCACGCACTGTGGTACGAAAATAACTGAGTTTATTACCTCAAGTATACTGCAGTTGAGCTTTCATCAGATGGATTTGTCGTTGAAGTATCCATTGTTCATCGTAGAGAGGCCTTTTTTAGAAGTGAATTAATTGAGGAAACTCCATCATTTGTGAAGCTTGTTTTGCCTTATTTTTATTCAGTGAAAAATAGAAGTATTTGCAACTGCAAATTGACGTTATTCAGTTTCAAAGAAAGTGATTCTGTCCATTCACCATGTGGACTCAAGAAGGATTCAGAGGAATGAGAACTGCCATTGTTCTTGGGCTCTTTTTCATTTACTTCAATGTATGTATGACCATTCATTTTTTCGATATAGACAGGAAGAAGGGGGTGGGGGTGGGTATTTGATTGGTTTTATTTTATGAAGAAGGCAATGAGGATTATAGAAGATAGGAAAATTTTTAGTCAATCTTTTTATAAAGAATAATGATTTTCAAGAGATGTTTTGTTGGGATAATTTTTTTTGTCTTAGGAAAGATTTCATGAAAAAATCTAGTAAAAAAAGGAGAGATTCCAACGTGTGTCAATTGTTGTTTAATTTTTTTCAAAAAACCAATCGGGTCTATTCACTCATTGATCAATTCGCTTGACCAGTCATTTCACGTTTCTCTGTTTAATATTACAGGTGAATGCCATCAACTGTACGGAAACAGACTCGCGACAGTTTGCATTACAGACAAAAGAGACCAATGCACCCAATTTCTTCAGACTTCTGATAATGAGACTGATATTCGGCATCGCTAAGAGCATGGGATTCGCCGACAGATTATCTGGATTTTTGGGTGGAGCTTTTGTACCACCAGGAGCTGATGATTACGATGATTATGGTGATTACGGTGATTACACTGGCGATTTGTTCTGATCGATATAAACATAAAAAATGAGGAACAAATAACAATTGTTTATTTGCCCATTTACTTCCGGGTCGTTTTCATCAGAAAATTCGTAGATTCTTAGTTTTTGTTTGCAGTCTCTCGAGTCCAGAATTACTATCACAGATTTCAATTTAGTATTCCCTGACGAATAAAAAAATGGATTCATCCGGTTTCACCTCTTCACTGACAAATAATCGATTGGAATGTGATAGCTATGAGCAATGTAATTCTGTGACTCGAAAGAAGTAACTAACTGTACATTTTTTTTTGTAATAATTTATTGACATTTGTTATGGATTAATTCTTTGTAACTACTTTGTACCTCTTTTTTAATAAAATAATTTATTTATTATTTATTCATGAGTATCCAGAATAATTAATGAGATACTTGGATTGTTAGATTTGGGACGATCGCTGGTCAGTTGAATAAACCGGATTTGAAGTAGAAAATGAGGATTCTTCAAGTGTTGTAATTTAATATCTTAGGCTTATTTTTAGGAATCCCAAAGGATAGAATATCCGTAGATCAAAGAGAGAGATGATGATGAATACAATCAAAAGTTTGGAATTTTAATGAAAAACTTTATTTTTGTAAAGGCATACATTTTATTTAGCCGTGTTGAGCAACAAATGGGCATTGTTGAGTCGAATTCGGTGAATATGCAGATTAGGGGCCTATCATAAAATTTAATAATTATCAGAATCAATTCTCCAAAAAAATATGAAATGCGCCAGCGAGGTTTGAACTCATATCCTTCAGATTACTAGCCTAAAGGTGAATCTACAATAGCGCGAGATGGTAACGCAACTGCTGCAACGCTACTTTAAATGCACGAAAAGTGACTCAAAGCCCAATAACGCGAGACGCAGCGCAACTGAACAAGGCGAAGCAGAATGCCGCAATGCTGAAGCTAAGCGGAGCCAAACAGAGTGAATTCTTTAGATTTTCAAAAATGAAAACCCTTTAAAAATGGCCCAAAAAAGTAATCTTTAAAAAAATTGAGAAAAAAAAATTTGACACGTATTTTTTTACCTAAAATTTCCTCAGCTTTCCGATGAAATTATCAAGACATTTTAATCTCGGACCGTTTAATTGGAGTGTCCATTTTACCCCACTTCCCTCTAAATTAAAATATATAAGTGTTCCCACGCGTCAATTACATGCGATCTCTGAATCCACAATTTTTTTGTGCAAAATAATTTATTTTGAAATAAACAAAGGCAAATGAAAAGAAGAATTGTTTATCTGTTATCTTCTATAAATGTCAGAAGTGCAGAAATTAAATTATTCACTAAATGAATATAGAAATGTCTGGATTTTCTGATAAGGCTTCAGATATTTCTGGATCGATTGTGAATTAAAATGAATTTTTTGTAATTTGCCTCGTCATTTCTTATTTGGTTAAATCGAATCTATGTTGATGTAACCTGAGTTTTTCAATGGAATGAATAGGTTATAAAGTAGATAGTAGAACAGAGAAATAAAGCAAAGCAGGTGAGCATTTTGCTTCACTTCGTTCTGTTGCGCTGCGCTTCACCTTCTTCGCTCCGCATTATTGGACTTTGGTTCGCTTTTTGCGCATTTAACGTAGCACCGCTTCTATTGGCTATATAACGTGAAGTTAAAGGCCAGCCAGTGTCCCGACACGGCACCAATAAGAAGAAGAAGAACGTAGCACCGCAGCAGTTGCGTTACCATGACATGCTATCGTAGATTCACCTTGATACTCCATCAATTGAGCTATTGCGAGTTCCGATATTCACCTTGGAATTTTTCGATTCCGATATATTACCTCATTTTCTCCACCTCTCTTCCTGAATCAAATTTAGATTAATTTTGAATTAATTTTATTTCTAAGGCTTCTATTCTGCATATTTACCTGATTTCACAAATCTTTCATGGAAGATCGAGACTATCAATTGTCAAATATTACTTTTTCGTCTTTTATGTGTACAAATCCGAAGTCTTGGAAATATTTCATGTATTGAACTCCATACACCCTGAGGGAAATAAATCCAGCGTGACTTTGAGCCCCTTTATGAAATATTCCAACTCCATTCAATAGTGATGAAACCGGTTGAACAGGGACAGCATCAAAAAATGGTAGTGTTGATTGTCCGAAATCTTCTTCCAATTTTGATCTTCTCAGCGTTATGTATGTTCTTTCTTCTTGAGTTACTGAAGTTCGGGGGATTGGTGCAAGGATTGAACTTATTGGCTCGTATGAAAGCTCGTTCCTATTGATGAATAATGAAAAAATCAATCCACTGTTTGCCTTTTTTATATGATTTTCAAAATTTGAAAGTGATTATCATATATAAACATAGTCAAATTAACGGTTCTCACTTTACATTATTCCCCTTGACCTCATCGGATACCACTTTGTTGCTCCGAAGATTCAACTTGCCACTTCGATAATCAAATTGTACACCGAATATTTGAATGGCAAATCCTTCCACACTTCCTCTGGTAACCTTGTTGAATTTAATGCCTAGAATGAAGATTAATCAAAAAATGATTGATTTCCTATATCAATCTTGACTTGATAGAGCCTTGAACTCTCCAGTGGACAGCATGAATCAGAACTTCCTATGATTCTTCAGAGGAATATGGCAGAGAAACAAATTTTAATTATAACTTCCTTGAGAATCATCGGAAGCTCATTCAGAGTCACACCCATTAGTGGAAAGTTGATCCTTCTCTGAAAATATCTTGAAAACTAAGTGAGACCGGAAAATTTTAGCTGTCTCCTTGTCTGTAGGGGGTTCCATAAGATATAAAGAATTATCATGACAAAGTCGCCCTATCTCGCTCAGTTTCCGGAATGTTTACAAAAAACTATTGCCAGAAGAAATCGATTGATTTCATTTTACCACTTTTCTACTGAATTAAAATTGGAAATATTCATAAAGAATTTGAATTTTTCTATAAAAAGCGTTCATTTATCAAAACATTCTGAAGAATTTTTCTATCAGAACCATCTCGTTCAGTTAACTTATTTCAACTTGTTTGCTTTCATCAGAAATACCTGTTAGGATGTGATTTGGTACTAAACGTAGATCATCCAAGAAGAATACTTTATTTTGCTTATCTATCGTTTGCCTATCAGCTGCTCCACTGTTCTTAGGAATTGGTATCCATCTCTGTGAATATTTACCAATTTCACCATTAGGCTCCAATTTTCCCTCTCTCGGTTGAATGTATAGAGTGTTATCTTGTCGAAAGAATCGTAAGCCAGTAATAACCCTTCAAAGAAATGAGAAATTGATTAATCTGAATAGAACTCTTCACATTTCCTGTTGCAAGCTATAAACTTACATATTCAACTCCTTGCGGCTCTCCATAAGCAAGAGACTAATCTTGTTATGGCTCCTGTAACAATCACATGCACATGCAGCATGAGTCCAATTCGATGCTGCTCCATCGTTGATCATGTAGCCATTATCTTTCGGGCAGTCAAAGTTCGTCCCGAATGAACCAGCTTTCGTTGAGTTCAAGTATTGGAACTTGTAGGGGCCACTTCTCTGTTTTCATTTTAAAAAATCAGAATCATGCATCGTTTGTAAAGGAGAATCTACAATAACGCGCGTTGCTAACGCAACTGCAATTGCGTTGCGTCAAATGCATAAAAAAGGGAAGCAAAGCTATACAGAGCAATGCAAAGCAGAGCGAAGCGAAGCTGAGCGAAATGATGCAAAGCTGAGTGAAGTTAAGCTACATCAAACAGGCTGGAGTTATTCGATGAACTGGTATAAAATGAATAGCGGAGCAGAGGAGCACAGCGGAGTGGGCTAATATTTTGCTTTGCTTTGCATGATTCCGCTCAGCTCTGCATTGCTCCACGTAGCATTGCTTCCCTTCATTAGGGCCATGCTACATGAAACGCAAACGTATATACAACGCAGGAAGTGATGTAACGCCCATGTATTTTTATTTGAATCAAACAACTGACGATATAGATATTTTCAGCTGATGGACTCCAAAAGATATGAAAGAAGCAATACAATCGCAATTTATGAAAGAAATATAGTCATAATCTCCTCGTCAATTCGAAAGATTCTTCATGATCATTGTCTCTCATCTACAAGAAAATATATGTGTAAAAGCCATGGGAATCTTCTTTTCGGTTAATAGTTCTAAGCGCTAACGGCGACAATTTTTCATTCATAATATAGATATAAAATTCAAGAAATAATAAATTAAGTTAAATCCAGCTATACATAAATAGTGATAATCTATTGGAATCCATTTTTTTCGTGCATCTTCATTCAGCTTGGAATAAAATAAGATTTTGAAATTTTGACAGCTGTCATTTAAATTATATTCAAATTGAATGAATTCACGTGATAACGCACAACACTGCGCTTACACTGCGTCTGCGTTTTATGTAGCATGGCCTTTATGTATTTGACGCAACGCAATTGCAGTTGCGTTGGCAACGCGCGTTATTGTAGATTCACCTTTAGCAACGGTCTTCATTCCGAAACATAATCTTGAATCGTTTTGCCCCGGTCTCCTCTACTATTCTATTCCAGAAAAATATGTTGTTTACCAATACACAAGCCTGCACAGCACTCAAATAAAAACAGTTCCTAGCAGTAGTTGAACAGCTACTTCGATCATCGTAAGGTGCCACTCCACAGTCTAACTTTTTATTGGACCACAGACTGCTACAAGTGGCAAGCTTACACTTTCCCCAATGATAGCGAAATATTGTTGTTTGGAAAGTTCCTTCTAGTTCATAAAAGTCTTTATCTACAAATTTACGTCTTTTAAGGAAAAATATCCATTTAAATAATAGATCGCAATATTTTTTATCATAATCATATTCACGAAAATGTAAATACTTCGAATCCACAGGCCATCTTCAGGATCGCAAGCTCTCATGAACAATCCATCTGTTAATACCACACTAGTTTCAAAAAGATCCAGGTAACTTGCAAATAGCTCCTGGAATTGCTGTTTTGCGAGAGAATTCTGAATTTTCCATTCTATCCATCCGGAAAAAAATACAGAAAATAATGATTATATTGTTGCTCTAGAGTCAAAAGGATGTGAGTACAATTTTTTTTAATTTTCTAAGATAACAAAAGGGAGGGAGTTCTGGCAATACAGTTCTTCGACTTCATTTGTTGAAAATTAGGTCATTTTCTTTGTTCAATTTTGGATGAGCTGTTCCTATTCGATATATGTCACCTACACGCCTTTGACTCTAGAGCGACTAAATGATCACCCTTAAATGGTTACATTTCCGAAAGAGAAATAAAACTACTTCCGCCAAGCCTACCTTCCTTTTCAGCATATCGATCGATATTTGAGACAGCTACCATGATGTTGAATTTAATTTCAGCTATCATCATTATTTTCAATAAATCAATGAGAGTCTTTGAAATTACAGCAGGATTATTGCACATGGTGTATTGAGAATACTGTAAAAGAAAATGAAAAAAAAATAGGCTTAATTCCTAAATTTGAAAGTTTCTAGTCAATTTTATACCACATCTTTACTAAATTGAACCTTGAAAAATTAAAATTATTGTCAAATTATTCTTACAGTTGCATAACCAGAAATTGCGTACATCAAATTTCTATGTTGCAGTATACACTCCTCCGGCTTACTCATAATTTTTCGTAAACCATTCATCGATCCCTCGATATCAAGAATGATGCTTTGTGTTATATCTTGCGGTCGAAATTTAGCATTAGTGCTGGTCTCACTCATATAATGATGGAATTTCACGTAATATTCGTCAAGACTTGAAACAAATATATCAAATCTATCTAGACACCTAATTAGCAGTATATCAGATGACAATGATGGCCATGATTTTCTAATCGTTTTAGGCTCGACGCTTCTTTCCAATCGTTTTAATTGCTCATCAATTTTAATCACTTGATTGCTTATATCTTTGTTTATTACATTCTTACCAGTAAAAAGTTGCGCGACATCCCTGATGGTGTCGATATCGACTGACTTTACATTGTCTATCATCGAGTATAATTTCCATAAATCTTTGCCTGAAAAATGGAATATTCACAAAAAAAAGTACTCATAATATTTGATAAACTATCGGATTCAGAATTCCCATGATGGACTACCACATGAATCAAAAAATTGAACAGGAAACTTAATTCGATTGCTCATAAAAATATTCCATGACTTTTGATTTTTCTGTTCAACTCATTTCGTTGAAATTTTTCCTATTAAAGTTTTTGAAATAAATTTTTTAGACTTTTCTTCACTTTTTTTTCTCCACTCCTCATGAAACTCAAATTAGAAAACTTATTTCTAAGAATTGCTGTATAAGAATCTCAACATCGTAAACTATATGGTGTTGGAGCTTTGTCTGTAATTTTTCCATATGGAGAAGTCTTGCAGGAGAATTTCGATAATTTAATATTATTAGTTATGGGTTGATTGACTGTTTTCTGTTACCTGCATCATACAGAGTGTCAGTGACACACGACGAATTAGTAACATAGATGACAAGTACCATAAAAAGCTGTCCTCGAAACATCGTCAATCTTAGTATCGAATCGAAGAAGAAATTCTAGAACAATGAATATAAAGGTAAGCTAGGCTAGGACATAAATTGAAGTTAAGGTTCCATGTCTCATCTAAGGAATATTACAGCAGTATTCGTGTCAATCGGCAAAGATCAGATTTTAGACCCAGAACGTTAGGATTAAAAATCCATTAACCTGTTTTTGTTTTAGTAACAGTAGTTTAATTCCCAATCACCTACGGTATTTATAAGATATGTAATGAAACATTAAATTGAAAAAAAATGTTGAATTCTCTATCAGGCTTTCAGGACCTTACGGTGTCGAATTTCAAGCAATTCTTCAGGTAATACGATAATTTCGTTAGTAAATTATTATGTTAATAACAATATTGAATTTACATCCGTTGGTCTACCAATCGAGGCACCGCAGATCCCTCTGAATATATCTACATTGATGAAAATTTTTCTCAAATTTTTCTATGGAAGAAATTTGTTTCTTTAGCTCCGATCTGAATTTCTCATAAAATTCGCTACTGAGTGGAATCATTTCAAAAAATTTATCGCGAACTGTTTTATTGGAACGTCTAATGTAAGGAAATATCTCATCCGTCTGTTGAGAGAATAATATGAGTGTTATATCTTGCCTGCAAGAATATATATGTGAATTTTTTTGACATAACGAACCATGAAATGTTCGTTGAACCAAATGGTTATCCTAATTACAACAATCGAATTGAACTAAATAAATTCAATGAAATGTGATAAATTATGACCAACCTTCTCAATGACTTCTTTTTAATGAAAAAACGTGCTTCTCTCATTGCAATATATAAGATCCTCAAATAGTTTTATCATTCACGGTTTGATAAAGATCGGTGATGGGGAGGGAGTGATATGCATACAGATTACATAATGGAAAGAAATTAAGTCATAAAATTAATATAAATGAAAGAACTTCAAGCTTTCATGAATTTGTTGAAGTAGTATCTCCGTTTAAAATTAGATTTATGCAGCTGTCATGTCAATTTTTGGATTGTGGAATAATGATGACTGTATATTCTTAATAATGTTTGCGCTCGGTAACGATTAAAGGACTCTCATTTCGCTTTAAAATTTCGAAAGATTTTATCAATGATAATTTTTGAACAAATTTCTTAAAAAAATGATCCAAAATCTGTTGGTTATACGGAAGAATGAGAACTTATGGTTAGGAATTAATAGTTTAATTAATAGTTAGCGATTTCTCAATTTATTTTTGCAGCATTCCATTTTTCTGTACGGAAAAATTGCTTGGAAAATAATTTTTATTTCGTTTAGTTTCCTAAATATTTTTTACCTTTTGATTATTATCATTGAACATACTTTATCTCCTTCAAACGACCATAAACTGATTATATCTGTAGTCATTGGATCCTCATTGCGAAGAAGTTAATCAACACACGTACACTAATACGCAGAAGATTCACGAGATATAATACAAAAATCTGATATCGAGACAACTCAAATACATCATATCTTATGGATTGGCAACGAGCAGAAGCCTTGTTTGAGAAAAAAAAATTCCATCGCAAATATTGACTTTTCTTTTTACAAGCGAAGTTCAAAGTCCGACAAAAATTGAAATATCGAATAGCAGAATCATAACGTTCAATTCAAAAAAAATTATTGAATATTTTCGAAAGATGAATATTTTACCTATTGTCATTCTATTCGTCAAATATATTGTATTGTATATTCTCTAAATGTTCTGTTATATATTGTATATTCTCTAAATATATTGTCATTCTATTCTTTCCCACTTAATATTCAATTCATTATCTAATTGAATTATGTTTAATAAATTGATGAAGAATTATTCAGTTCTGAATATTCCCATAATTAACTTTCAGTACTTCCTCCCCTCCTATGAAAAAAATGTTGGCGATATCTGAAACGGAGCACCGCTATCTTCAGGAATTCAATTTCACATGTGGTTTTTAAGCATTGAAATGTTATATTTTTTTGGACTCAAGGTAATCCTTGTGGCCGGTTCAAATGATCGATTTTTATTTTTTTTTCCTTTTAGTTATTATAATTACTATAATTATTTTGATTTTTCAACATTTTACCGATACTAGAACGATGTCCATGATAATGAATTGTTATTAGATGATATTATGAATATTCAATATTGTTCCGCATTTGACTCACTCTGTCCCAGTATCGAGGACTGGGATTGGAGAATCTTCGGATTTTAAATACCAATATTCCCGCCATTGTTTTCTTCATGTAATTAATTGCATCGATCGTCGTTATATGTCCGGTAACATGCATTTTTCATGATTCCTAAAATTAATAGACATTCTGACGAACAAAAAACATATAAGGTTATTATGAGGAAAAAATAGGTCTGTGATCATGAATTTTCGCTGTGAAACTGAAACTGAACTTCGCTTATGGAATTTCAATGTTAATTTAATTATTTTGAAAAATTAATTTTGGCCTTATTTGTCCGGTAACATGGGGTAAACTAAATTTTATAAAAATCTGCTCATGCTATTCTATCGAAAGTGACCAAAATCGAAAAGGAAAAATAGATTGCCCGAACCACAAGGATTACCTTAAGAGTGAAATACGCAGCAGGCAATTTTCTTTCTTCAGTGTCAAAAGGGGGTGAATGTAAGTAGAGATGGACGATTTTTAACCGATCTTCTAGAATCAATTCTTCTTTTCTCTTCTAAAAATCAATTCTTCTGGACGATTTCGACGAACCCGATTAATCGATTCTTTTTTTTTCTCGAAAGAATAGCATCGTTTTTTTTTCTGAAAAGAGAATAATGCAGCAAAGGATTTATTTCTTTCTTGAACTAAAACTGGTGAAATGGAACTGTTAAATGATGTGCGATATCTCGGATCCGATGTGACGCATCGATCACTCAAATCAATATCGCATCGATCACTCAAATATTTGCAACCGATCGATCTCAAACTGCTCTTCTTCCTTTGAAATCGAAATAGATGTTGAATGTGATATGTTTTTTTTCTTGAGAATAATCCATTTATCAATTATCCCGTTTTGATTTTTCAGTTGAAAAAAATCGATTAGTCCAAAATCGCAATTTCCCAAAATCGATGCTTCGAGAATCGGAGTCGCAACACTATGATGTTACAGCCGTCTGCAGTATTGGTTGATCAACATGAAGACAGTTCCCTAACTGAACGGCAGCCGTGGAAACCAAAAGTAATTCCCAGATGGGATAAGTCAGATGACACCAAAGTTTTGGTGGGCCTTTTAATTAATTTATCATTTTTTATATTTTTAGCTTTGTGATGTGTAGTACTGATTCTGGTGCAAATTCTCTTTAAATAACAATTCTAACTATATTCTTCTACTTTTGTGAAGGAACTTGGTAATAACTATGAGTTCATTGATAATCGTGTATGCGTGGGTGTACCTATCCTTGCAATCATGAATTCTACAATTCTTGTGCATTCATCGCCATCTTCGAAACAATGTTACAAACAGTTTTCGCACCCCTTCATATGGTAATTTTGCAAAAAATCTGCGAAATCCTTCTTTGTAATTCATTTCATTCTTTCCAACCCTACTTGGATAATTTCTTGCCATTGAGTTCATATTGACCTCTTCTGGCATTGGAAAAAAAATCACGTACTCTATATTTCACTATCCTAAATGTAACTTATCAATAGACGAACGTCGTGTCGAAAATTACCATGTCGATCAGAGATCATAAGGAAAATCATCAAGGTATATGGGAGAAATTTGACAACAATCCCTGAGTGGCTCGCCACGCAACTACGAAGTGAAGTATCTGATGGCAAAACAGAGTCGAAGTACGACACAGTCAATGGGGCAGAATGGGGTACCCTAAAGCACATGCCCCCGTATCCCGTTTTGCCCCGGTCTCCCCTATATTAATATGAATAATTTATTTTTAATAATACTAATTTCTCTCAATTGATAGCTCTGTTAATTATAAATAAATCATAATTTCAGTCAACTGATCCTTCTTTTGAGACAACACAACATCCGTTCACTATTATTCGTTCATTATTAACTAATGGTGCATTTGTCTCGACAGAAACCCCCTGAACGAGCCATTCGGTGAATATTGTAAGGAATAATCGAGGAAGTTTAAGAAAAAGACTTATTTATTCTTGATTAACACAGCTGACGTGTTTCTTCCAGTTCTTCTATTTCTTGAATGACATATGATCAATGAATTTTTAGAAAACAAAAAATACACACTATTTTATTTATGGAGAGGGGAGGGGAAAAGGAATTTAACATTCGATTCCGTTACACTACTTCCCCCCTTTTTTTTAATATATACCATAACTCAAAATTTTACTATTTGCATTTTTACATTTAAGAAAAATAGTAGAAACTTTCCGTTTTTGATCCTTTCCTCTTGATAGAAGGATGTGAACATATTTGATCTGACTGAATGCTCACTCAATTAAAAAAAAAGAAAAAAAAGGTTCCACTTTGTCCAGGGTTCATTTTACCCCACCCTTCTCTATTTTATGCACTTTTATCCCCGAAAATATCATTTTTATACCATGCCGCATTTATACGGAGGCCTGCGCTGATGTTAACATTTTGAAAATGGACCATTTGAAGGGATAAAATAAAAAGTTTCAAGTTCAATGTAACTGCAGCAACGACCTAAACTGAGATTTTAAGAGTGCATGCGAAGATAAGGAAATGGCGGCGAAAAAAATATCATTCAAAGAATTCATAAATGTATTTGTCCGTAACTTCATTCAATAATCAATGAATTTGGAACCAAAAAAATATAACTAAGTTCACGAATCTCCCATGGAAGAGCGGCACTATCAATTGTCAAATATTACTTTTCCCTTTTCTATGTGAACAAATTCGAAGTCTTGGGAATACATTGTGTATGGCACTCCGTACACCCTGAGTGAAATAAATCCAGCGTAACCTTCAGTGCCTTTATGAAATATTCCAACTCCATTCAACAATGATGGCTTTGGTTGAATTGGGACAGCATCGAAAAACGGTAGTGTTGACTGTCCAAAATCTGCTTCTAATTTTGATCTCCTCAGGGTGATGTATATTCTTTCTTTTCGAGTTACTGAAGCTTGGGGAGCCGCATCGAGGACCGGCCTTATTCGTTCGAATGAGAGCTCTTTTCTAAAAATGCAAAAACAGAAAAATCCATTCATTGTTCGTTATTTTTTACATTATTCATTGAATGTGAAGCTGATTAACATTCACGTCAATCCTGAACCGCAATAATTCACTAATCATCAACAAATTAATGGTTCTTACTCTCCATTATCTCCTCTGCGTTCTTCGGATATTCTGCCTCTGTGAAGATTCAATTTGCCACTTTTATAATCAAACTGTACACCAAATATTTGAATGGCAAATCCTTGGACAGTTCCTCTTGTAGCTTTGTTAAATTTAATCCCTAGAATGAGGAGTTATTTGAAAATTAACCTTAAACAAAAGCTCCAGTGGATAACATGAAGCAGGAATAGGGAAAAGGAATTGATTTTGATTATAACTTCCTTGGAAATTATCAATAGTTCATTCAGAGATATCTCTGAAACATTGCAGGCTAAAAAAATCAACGTGTCCCGCTTTATCTCTTCGCTACTGAATCAATACGGAAAATATTTACGGAGGACTTTAATTCTGTTACGTAAATCGTTGATTTATCAGAACATTGAAAAAAAAATCATTTCTAACATTGATTTATCCTATTTTGACCCACTCGTCCTTCCCAAGAATACCTGTTAAGACATAGTTTGGTGGTAAACGTACACACAGAAAAAGCTGAGCAGAGAATATGTTTTTTCTGTTCATATTATATGCACTATGCAGTACATATAATATGAACTATCGTTTTTTGCATAGAACATATGCTATTAGTACATAAAATATGCACTATTTGAGCATATTTTATGTTAAATTTTTTCCGCATAAAATATGCTCATGATGCGCATATTTCATGCGTTCTGGGAATGCATAGAATACGAACTTATAAATAACATAGAATATGTTCAAAGTGAACATAAAATATGTTCTAAATAAAAGTAAAATATGATGAAAAAAGAACCATTATACGATAAATGATTTAATTGTTCTATTTCCCAGCTTTTCGTGAATATCTCGGTGAATAAACGAGATAGAGCGAAATAGATATCAATATTGAATCGGGAGAGAGCTTTTTTCAATTTTTCGCTATCATCTCGGTAAATAAGCAAGATAGAGCGAAATGGAGGGTAATTCGGGATCAGGAGGGAGTTTCTCCAGCTTATCACGATTATCTTGGTAAATAAGCGAGATAGAGCGAAATGGACGCTAATCCTGCAGAAGGAGGGGGTTTTTCTAGATTTTCGTGATTAACTTGGCAAATAAGCGAGATAGAGCGGAATGGACATTAATATGGGAGCAGGAGGGAGTTCTTCCAGCTTATTTCGATTATCTTGGTGAATAAGCGAGATAGAGCGAAATGGACGTTAATTCTGGAGAAGGAGGGGGTTTTTTCAGTTTTTCGTGATTATCTTGACGAATAAGTGAGATAGAGCGGAATGGACATTAATATGGGAGCAGGAGGGAGTTTTTCCAGTTTTTCATAACTATCTCGGTGAATAAGCGAGATGGAGCGAAATGGACGTTAATATGGGATCAGCAGGTAGTCTCCTCAACTTTTACAATCATCTCTGTAATTAAGCGAGAGAAGGTGAAATGGACGTTATCAGGAGAGAGTTTTTTCAGTTTTTCGCCAGTATCGGTGGAATAAAGGAGATAGAGCGAAGCACACATATGGAATTATGAGGAAGTTTCCAGATGGAATAATATCCTTAACCCCAAATAGAAAGTCCATTTCGCTCTATTTCACTTCTTTGCCGCTATAGTCGCAAAAAATCAAATCAACTCCCCCCTGATCTCAAATTAACGTCCACTCCGCTCTATCTCGATTATTCGTCAAGATACTTACGAAAAACTAGAAAAACTTGCCGATGATCCCATATTAACGTCCATTTCGCTCTATCTCGCTTATTTACCGAGATGATGGCGAAAAACTGAAAAAACTCCTCAATGATCTCACATTAACGTCCATTCCGCTCTATCTCGCTTATTCGCCAAGATAATCACGAAAAACTGGAAAAACCTCCTCCTTCTCTAGAATTAACGTCCATGTCGCTCTATCTTGCTTATTCACCAAGATAATCGTGATAAGCTGGTTACTATTCTATTTTTCTCCGTGTAAAAACAAAAAGGCGTAAGTGTCAAAATTGGAATAAAAAATCCTAAAAACAAAAGGGCGTAACTCCAAAAATTCTCCTGAGATAAAAAAATTTATAAAAACAAAGAGGCGTAAGTGCGGAGATACGTCCTATTCACTTTAACTTTACCAATTATATAGCGATTAAAAAGGAAATAACAAAGGGGCGTAAATGTGGAGATGCGTCCCTTTCATTTTAAAATTGGTAGTTACACCACTTTGTTATTTTAATTTTCATTTATCCAAATAATGTTCCAGAGGCCATAAAAAACATTTTGGAGTGATGCGTGGACATACGCCCCTTTCACTCCAGAATTTCGTGTTTTTGGCACTTACGCCCCTTTCACTCTAAGGCGACGATATGTACAGTAGTACATATTATATGTACAGTAGTACATATTATATGTACAGTAGTACATATTATATGTACAGTAGTACATATTATATGTACAGTAGTGCATATTATATGTACAGTAGTACATATTATATGTACAGTAGTACATATTTTATGCTAAGGTCGTGTGCATAAAACATGGATAATCAGAGCATATTTTCTGCGAAAAGTCAAATCATATTTTATGAAATGCTCAGTGCATATTCTCTGCTCAGCTTTTTCTGTGTGTAAGTCATCCAAGAAAAATACTCTATTTTGTCTATCTATTGTATGCCTATTAGCTGTTGTACTGTCCTTAGGAATTGGTATCCATCTCCCTGAATTTTTACGAATATAACCATCGGCCTCCAATTTTCCCTCTCTCGGTTGAATGTATAGAGTCTTATCTTTCCGGAAGAATCGTAAACCGATAATAACCCTTAAAAAAAATCTTGAATTGATCAATCTGAATAGAATTCTTCACGCTGCCTACTCCAAGCTATGAACTCACATGTTCAACTCCTTGCGGCTCTCCATAAGCAAGAGACTAATTTTGTTATGGCTCCTGTAACAATCACAAGCACATGCAGCATGATTCCGATTCGATGCTGCTCCATCGTTGATCATGTAACCATTATCTTTCGGACAGTCAAAATTCCTCCCGAGTGAACCAAGTTCCGTTGAGTTCAAGTATTGGAACTTGTAAGGGCCACTTTTCTGTTTTCATTTAACAAAATTGGAATAATGCAGTGCTTGGAAATTACTATGGGAGACCGAGGCAAAACGAATTTTTTTTTCAAATGGTAACCATGTGTACAACAATTTAAGACAAGTATGTAAGATTGTAAACATGCTGATGTATCTTTGTGATTTCTTCGAATTCGTTTTCGAAGGTCTTCACACCGCAAGGTGATGCTGGATCATTGGGCCCCGGTCTCTCCTACTATTGTGTTTGAGATTTTTTCATACCAGTACACAAGCTTGCACAGCATTCAAATAAAAACAGTCCGTAGCAGTAGTTGAACAGCTACTGCGATCATCATAAGCCTCAACAGCACAGTGTGAATTTTTATTTAGCCACAGCTTGTTACAAGTGGCGAGCATACACTTCGACCAATGATAGCGGAATATTGTTGTCTGGAAAGTTCCTTCCAGTTCATAAAAGTCTTTATCTGCAAATTTGCGTTTCCGTAGAAAAAATATCTAATCAAATAATAGATTATAATCTCAGTTTTTAGGCTTCCGCGGCCATTGTCATTATTGATATGTTTGGCTTCCGGATGGAAGAGCCAATCAGAAGTTCTTATTGACCAGCTGATCAATTAAAAATTCTTGATTGGTTCTACCCCCTCCCCCCCTAAGGGGTATATAAGGACTACCCTTTGTCTATACACGAAGAGAAAATTCGTTGAATTTCTGCCTAAAGAGTGGATGAAAAAGTGCCCTGCCAGAGACCAAACGTGGGCCCAAGTGGCAGCACCGTAAACAATTACCCAACTTTGCCTCAATAAGTCGGGTATTGTCGGTTGTCATCGGCTATGACGAAAGCCGATGCTACGAAAGGCCCTTTAAAAATTGCCCCGTTGCAGGGTAAAAATTCACCCAAGCACGGAACTTTTCATACACTTCCCTGTGGGTTTTTACCAATGCCAGCGGGACAATTGTTGAGTTGCATAAAAATTACCCTGCCAACGGTTTAAAAATTATCCAGCGTTTGTAACTTTTTTATCGACCGTCGGGTAATTTCTGATTAACTGACAATTCGGCTCACGCATCACCTTCTAGCGGGGTAATTTTTCATCAATATTTCTCTCCGTGTAGCGCTCAGAATCGGAGCTCATAGCACTGAAGATGCAAACTGCAACGTTTACGAAATGTCGGCGCAACGCTGAAACCAAACGCGGCATCCATCCGGAAGCCAAACATATCAATCATAAATTATAGTATTTCTCATCACAATCACATTTACTGAAATATAAATACTTCGAATCCAGATGCCATTTTCAGGGTTACAAGCTCTCACAGCCAGTGAATCTGTTGACTCCGTATTAATTTCGAATATAGCCAGGTAAATTGCAAATTTCTCTTGGAATAGCTGTCTCGCAGGTAAATTCTTTGTCTTCCATTCTATTCATCCGAAATTAAATACAGAAAATAATGATTATTTTATCGTTTTAGAGTCAAAAATACGTACGTGACACTTCTGCAGATTTTCAAAACAGGAAGCGGGAGTAAGTGCTGGAGACACTCTTCTGTGTCTGTATGTTTCCTTTCCATATTAAACTATGGGTTCTTTCAGCACCTACACCTTTCTGACTTCAGAGACGTCTAATTTCACAATTTAATAGTTTTTTATTTACTAATTTACTTTCTTACTCGTTATCAACTTTTCAAAGAAAAAAAAAAACATTTATTATCTTTCTGGCAAACTATGGCATGGTCAGTATATGTGTATAATTTAAAATAAATTTTATTTTTATACTTATTAATGAGATCACGTAAATTTTTACTCATATTTTATATTATTTATTCATAAAGTTATGGAATAGCTATGTTCATTGGTAAATGAGAAAAATTTTTCCCTTTGGCTCATTAATAATATGTATGCGGACACTTAGAGAGAGAGTGTGTGAAAATAAAGGTATTGCAGACATATATTCAGAGAGTGTGAAAACAATTCACTTTTGCCAGGATCCACTGTCTTTTTGGCTTTACCTGCCTATTACATTTCTAACTGCCAATCATCGTTTCCTCAATCTCAACTATTTCTCCTTCCTCATTCAACTTTCCAAGGGCTCTCATAATAGCATATATTTACTCATTAAGGAACAAATGGGTGTTGCTGAAATAAATTAATATGAAAATTTATCCGTTCATAACTTCATTTAATAATGACTTAATTGAATACTAACCAGATTTGAATAATTCCGCAAATTCTTCATAGACGGCTAGTACTATGAATTGTCAAATATGACTTTTCCTTCTTCTATGTGTATGAATGCGAAGTCTTGAAAATATTTTTTGTACTGAATCCCATACACCCTGAGCGAAATGAATCCCGCGTAACCTTGAGCTCCTTTATGAAATATTCCAACTCCATTCAAGAATGATGGCCTCGGTTCAATTGGCACAGCATCGAAAAACGGCAGTGTTGACTGTCCAAAATCAGCTTCTAATTTGGATTTCCTTAGGGTTATGTATGTCTTTTCGTCTCGAGTCACTGAAGCTCGAGGAGATATTCCGAGCACTGATTTTCTTCGCTCGAATGAAAGCTCCTTCCTAGTAAGGCAAAAACGGAAGAATCAATCTATTGCTTGCCTGTCTTACATTATCGGGTAAATGTGAAGGTGATTATCTTCGATAAATTAATGGTTCTCACTCTTCATTTTCCCCTGTCCGCTTCTTGGATATCTCGTCATCGCTCCGAAGATTCAACTTGCCACTTTTATAATGAAATTGCACACCGAATATTTCAATGGCAAATCCTTGTATAGTTCCTCTTGTAACTTTGTTGAATTTAACTCCTAAAATGAGAATTTATTTGAAAACCATTGGTTCTCTAAGTCGATCTCGAGTTGAGGTGAAATGAACTTCCAGCTCTTTCCAATAAAAGTTCCAATGAACAACATGAAATCGAATTTTCCATGATTCTTTATGTGAATATGCAAGAGAAACTGTTTCAATTATAGCTTCTTCAAGAACTATCGGAAGTTCATTGGGAGTCGTATGAATCAATAGAAAATCGATCATTCTTTGAGAATATCTTGAAAACCAAACGAGATATAGTGGACTCTGTTTAACACTCTGTCGATTAACTGTGAACCTGTCCCGGTGTTTTCTCGAAAATAGGGATCTTTTACAGAAAATCTCTATACCTTTTTCTCACACGTGTTTACAAACAACTTTCAGAATAAAACTGTCCTATCTCGTTTAGTTTTTGAGATGCATCCCCGAAGACCTATTGACCGAAAAAATCGACTTATCATTGAGTTTCCTCATTTCTGCTCACTTCCCCTCGTCAAAAGTACCTGTCAGGACGTGGTTTGATGGTAAACGTAATTGATCCAAGAAAAATACTCTATTTTCCCTATCTATTGTATGACTATCAGCTTCCCTGTTGTTCTTGGGAATTGGTATCCATCTCTGTGAGTATTTACAAATATAACCATCAGGCTCCAATTTTCCCTCTCTTGGTTGAATGTATAGAATTTTATTTCGTCGAAAAAATCGTAAGCCAGTAATAACCCTTCAAATAAATCATCAATTGATTAATCCGATCAATCTGAATAGAACTCTGCACGCTGCCTACTGCAAGCTATGAACTTACATGTTCAACTTCTTGCGGCTCTCTATAAGCAAGAGACTGATTTTGTTATCACTCCTATAACAATCACATGCACATACAGCATGAGTCCAATTCCATGCTACTCCATCTGTGATTATGTAGCCATTATCTTGCGGACAGTCAAAATTCGTCCCAAGTAAACCAAGTTTCGATGAGTTCAAGTACTGAAATCTGTAGGGACCATTTTTCTGTTTTCATGCAGAAAAATGTGAATTATGCTTCACTCGTAACGCAATATGGAAAACCAGGGTGAAATCAATGATCTTCTCTTCGAGTGAATGCATTCATGAAACAATTCGAAAAAATTAGCCAACAATATTGACATGGAGCGTCCTTGCTATTTTTTTCAGATTTATTCGTGAAGGCTTTCATCTTGGAAAATGATCCTGGCTCATTTGCCCCTGTTCTCTCCTACTATTCCATTTCAAAATAATTTTATTGTTTACCAATACACAAGCTTGCACAGCACTTAAGTAGAAACAGTCACCACCAGTAGTTGAACAGCTACTTCGATCATCGTAAACCTCAGAAGCACAGTTCAATTCCTTATTCTGCCACAAACTGTTACAAGTGGCGAGCTTACATTTCGCCCAATGGTAGCGGAATATTGTTGTCTGGAAAGTCCCTTCTAATTCATAGAAGTCTTTATCTGCAAATTCACGTCATTAAATAAAAAAATATCCATACAATTCATAAATCGCAATAGTTTTCATCATAATCATATTCACGAAAATATAAATACTTCGAATCCAGATGCCATTTTCAGGGTCGCAGGCTCTCACATATAATGAATCTGTTAATTCTGTATTAATTTCGAAAATATCCAAGTAGCTTGCAAATTTCTCCTGAAATTGCTGTCTCGCGAGGGAATTCTTCGTCTTCCATTCTATTCATATGAAATAAAATCCACAAAGTAATGATTATATCGTCGCTCTAGAATCAGAAGGGCGTCTTGCTCATTTCTTTAAGGATTTGTTAAAACAAGAAAAGCTATTCAATGCCGGAGATACGTCTTTTTGACTGTATGAGGCATTCTACGATATTCCACTCATTTTTAGCTGAAATTCTTGCGAGAGCTTTATTTTTTAAAAACGGCAGTTCTTGACGTTTTGGGTCCTTTGTAGTCATATTATAATGAAATTTCAGACTCGAAAAAAATTACGATTCTAAAGTTTCCATTCGGAAGCAAAAGGACAAAATCAAAAAATTTCACCTCAAAAGTGAGTGAAATAACGTAGACTGCCTCGTATGCTTTCTTTCGATTTTAAATGATGACTTTCTTCAGCACCTCCACCCTTCTGCTTCTATAGCGAATATATGACCAAAGTTATACTTCCGAAAGACAAATAAGACTATTTTCGGTAAGCCTACCATTTCTTTCAACATATCGATCGATATTTGCAACAGCTACCATGATGTTGACTTTAATTTCAGCTATCATTACCATTTTTAATAGATCAATTAGAATCTGTGAAATTATAGCAGGATTGTTGCACATGGTGTCATGAGATGCCTGGAAAAAGAAATGAAGAAAGTGTCGACACAATTTTCGAATTTGAAAGTTTTTGATCCATTTTATAGTGCCACATTGCTATTAAATCTTAGACAATTAGAATTATTGCAGAATGATTCTTACAGTTGCATAACCAGTAATTGCGTATATCAAATTTGTATGTTCCAGTAGACCCTCATCTCCCTCAATAATAATTCTGCGTACAATGCTCATCCAGCTCTCGACATTCAAAATGATACTGTTTGTTAAATCCAGCGGAAGACCAACATCCATACTGGTCTCATTCATATATTGATGAAATTTTTCGTAATATCCATCAATACTCAAAATGAATATATCGATTCTATCTAGATAACTATTTATCAGTGCCTGAGATAACAATGACTTCCATGAATATCTAATTATTTTAGGCTCGATGCTTTTTTCCAATCGCGTCAACAGCGCATCAATCTTATTCACTTGATTGCTTATGTTTTCATTTGTTGCTCTGTTACCAGTGAACAGTTTTGCGACATCTCTGATATCGTTGATATCGACCGAATCCACATTGTCTATCATCGAGTATAGTTTCCATAATTCTTTGCCTGAAAATGAGAATATTTTCAACAGTATATACCCGAAGTATTCAGCAAACAATCTGATCGAAAATCGTCGTAATACAATTCGACACGTATTAACAAATTAGAAAGTCAAATTTATTTCATTGCTGATAAAAATATTCCATAAATTTCGATTTTTCTGTGATACTCATTTTGTTGTGGTTTCTTCTATAAAAGTTTTCCGGGATAAATTTCCGAAGTTGCATGCATCGTTCTTTTATTTGCTTCTTATGATGACTTCAATAAAAAGCTCATCTGAAAGGATTGCTGCAGAATCTTAACAGAATGAGCTGTATGACGTTAGAGATTTGTCATGAATTTCTTCATATGCAAGAGTTTTGCAGGAAGACAATAATATTCTTACACTCACCTCTGAATGTATAAATTGCTTGTTAATTTTTAATTGGTTTTTTCTTCTTACCTGTATCATACAAGGTGTCGAGGGCACACGATGAATTACTAACATAGATGACGAGTAGTATAAAAAGTAGTCTCTGAAACATCTTCAGTCCTAGTATGAAAATCAGAGAAGAAATTATAGAGGATTGCATATTCACTAGTGTACGGGGAGATGCGGTGAACTGAACTAGGGCATGTTGGATTGCAGTTGATATTCGAGGTAACAGGAAAAATGAACCGCGATGGAATACCCTTTATGAAGTACCCGTGTTCAACAATATCTATGCTAACATAACCGCAACCAAATACGCGTTGATAATTTACGTCAACATTTTCAAATCAAGTTAAACCATGTTCATACCGTGTTTCCACCATCACCCATTATGTAGCATTATTTCTAAACAGTTTAAAACCGTGGTTATATAGCTCAAGATGTGAAGTTGAATAAATAATTTTTTCTCTGATGATACTAAACATTCATGGTGGCTCCTTCAATAATGACTTTCTTTCATGTGTTTCGTATTTGCTTCCGTTATGCATCTTATTATTTATAGCCCGATTTTTAAGCAAGTCTTGAACTTTGTATTTAGGGAGTCAACTACCTTAAACAAATATTTCCATCCTAACGTTGACCTCTTCCAGTCTGTCTATATTGATGAAAAAGTTTTCTGAAATTTTTTCATAGAGCTTTCATAGAATTTCATGAAATTTTTTCGATCTCTCCTGTTTCGTGTGAATATCTTCAAGAATTTCATTGACAAACCAATGGGATTTCTAACAAAAAATATAGCACAATTTATTTATCCGAATTTTCCAAGAATTTACCTCAGTAAAATTATTCCAAAAAATTTAGCTCAAACTGTTTCATTGCAATGTCCGATTTAAGAAAAAACTCGTTATTTATTTGGTGAGAAATTAATATCAAGCTGATTTTTCACCCATTGGAATATGCCCGTGACTTTTATAGAAATAGAGAGTAATTAATGCTCGTTGGTTAAACTAATTTTAAGTTTATCCAAGTGACAGATTCAAACTGTCTACTTTCATTTTATTTTTCTCTAAGTTATCATAAATATTCTAATTATTTCGATCTTTTTACATTTCACCGATATTAAAAGGAGATATCCACGATAATAAATTGTTATTAAATAATATTATACGTATCTAATATTGTTGCAAATTTGACTCACGTGTGCCAGTATCTTGGACTGGGATTGGAGGATCCCCAGATTTTAGATAGAAATATGGCCACCATCAATGTTTTTATGTAATTAATTTAATTAATCGTCGCTATATGTCCGGTAGCATGCATTCATCATGAGTTCCAAACATTAATAGACACTCTTATGAACAAGAATATATATCGTTATATGAAGAAAAAATAGGTCTATTGAAGGGATTAAATGTTATAAATAATTTTTTTCTTTTTATTTATTGTTATAAATAATTGATAAAGAAGAAATCCACTTCAGTTAATTTATTTAAACACTTCGATTATACATAAATCCGTTGAATCGACAAAACGTGACTAACTGTCATAGGCGTTCGCGACCGAGTGACGCTTTTGGGCCCGCGCTATTCTCCCTCTGCTCCAAGGGTCGTTGTCACGTGATTCCGTACCGAAATCTATTTTTATATATATTTGAATTTCACCAGCCGCTTCACTATGACCATGAATAATTGCACTGAATTTGAAACTGAACCTCGCTAATGGAGTATCAATGTTAATTCAATTTGTTTCAAAAACTAATTTTAGCCTTATTTCTCCGGTCATATGGGGTAAACTTAATTTTAAAAAAATCTCTTCATGCTACTCTATTGAAAGTGAGCAAAATTGGAAGAGAAAGATAGATTGCCAGAACCACTAGGATAACCTTAAGTTTCGAATTATCATCGTCGAATCAAATTGAATCGCTCCAAATTAAAACTGCTGAAATGAAACTAGCGAGCGATGTCTCGAATTTAATGTGAGAATGTCGCATCGATCAATCGATGTTTGAAAATGATCCAACGGAAGTTGTAGTTTTTCAAAGAAAGGAATAAAATATGGATGTAGGCACGCATAGCACGCTTTTAATTGCTAATAAACCAAATAAGGTGTAACCAACCTTCTCAATGACTTCATCTAAACGAGAGAACGTACTTCTATCATGACAATATATAACATCCTCGAATAGACTCATTATCTGTGACGTGATAACAGCACATCACAAGAAGGGAGATGTGTATACTTATTACGCATCTGATAAAACTTTCCGAAAGAATCAATATAAATCGAAGATCTTCGAGTTTACGTAAATCTGCTGAGGTAGTGTCTCCGTTTGAAGTTGAATAAATGGAAAGCTGTCGTTTGAATTTTTTGATTGTGGAAGGGTAATGACGATATATCCTCAAAAATAATCGCGCTTAGCAACATGTTTCAATCAACGATTCGAATTTTGTACTTTACATAGGTTAGTACGCCAAGGAATTAATTTCGAAATTTTGGGGAATTTTATTGATAATGGTTTCCAAGTAAATTTATTTTTCATGGAAAAATAGATATTTATGATTATGCATTCATAATTTAAAGATAAAGAGGTGGAGGTAAATAATTTTATGGTTAGACCAATTGGGGCAACGGCAGATTGCCAGAGCTGAATGTGCAGGAAACACATATGGGGAAATGCAACGGATTTTTCAAAAAAAAAGCTCTGGAAAATGATTATTATTTCTTTTAGTTTTCGAGAAATTCCTTACCTCTTGACTATTGTCTTATCATAAACTACACTTCATCTCCTCTAGACTAGCATAAACTAATTTTATCCGCATTCGTTTGGTGCTTATTGCAAAGAAACTATTTAATTTGCACACTTGCGCAATACTCAGGGAATTCGTGAGATATAACGTGAAAACCCGACATTTATATAACTCAAATACATTATATATCATGATTAGACCACGGATTTAGGTAAAAATTCATCGCAAATATTGACTTTTTCGACTACAAGTGAAAAGAACAATTACCAAATTCAAATACAAAATCCAACTAAAATTCAAATACACTACAGTCCCGCTATCTGCGACTTCCCTATTTGCGACTACACCCCGCTATTTGGAACTGTCTAAACCCACGAACGCTCCTCTTTACCCCGCTTCTTTTTATTCGCGTTATTATGTCGGTAACATAATTTTTGACTTGTTGCTACTCCAGTAAAGTCGGCATGACGGTGCCACGTTTTTCACGAATTTCTAAAGTTGCTGAAAATTATAATTTTTAGAGCAAGAAAATTAAGAATATATAACAATGATATCATTTTACAGTTTTAAGAACAAAAGAAAGATTTCTCCTTACTTTTCCAGATGAATCTAAAGTTTTGCCACTCAAAATTTCATTTCTTTGGGGTTGTTCCTCCTTAATGCCCAACAGGTGAAAAAGGGATAATTTCCTCTATTTTTATAGCAGTCCGATTTCCTCAACAGAAAAAGCTCTCAGAAAATAATTTCTATCTCGGTAGTTTCCGACATATTTCTCATCTCTTAACCCCTCGATGCTCGTGAATGAGCGCGGCTCCATCTTTTTTAACGTATTGTGGTTCTATTTTCATTTTTAGCAATAGAAAAATTAAAAAAAAATTAATGCCCTTATCGGACCTTCTAAAATGGATAACTATGATTGATAAGTATAGAATCGCTCGAAAATTTGAGTGTAAATACCATTTTCTGTATAACGGATTGAAAAACGGCGGCACGCCGCTCGGGACGACTACATGTGAGATCATTGTTTAAATTGCGCTGTTGCTAAGTCGTTCTTCCGCTCTTACTTACTAGCCCCAATTATGAGAACATAACTTTCAATCATCTTACGGTGTATTTTTCCCTCCAATTTCCCATTTACTATAGAATTATTTGTAAAATAATTTTTTTGAAACAATTTGAATACGAATCACCGATTGATCATTTGACAACATCGCTCGGAATTTAGCAGGGTCGTGGAGCACTCGCCGTGTGACCTACGATGAGGTAAAATCATGCTTCGTCATGATCTTTAGTTTGAAGACCTCCAGGACCCGGAGAAGGGAAATCCATCGATTTTCCATAAAAAAAAAAAAAAACAAAACCCATAGCTCGAGGTTCCCCCGTCCGAATCATCATGGGCAATGATTCAATTTCTCTTCTTAAGGGGCCTTTTCATGGGAAATCATCATGAATAGTAATTTGCTCTCTACTTTGCCAGATAAAATCACGCGAGTAATGGAAGGGTGAGGGGGTCCTAAAAAAAATATCGAGCACTCAAATTTCAAATCCACGTCATTCTATCAATTTTCAATTTCTTCACTTCTGATTGTAACTGCACTCATACTGAAGACGAATTTTCTTTTTTATCTTCAGATCAATTGAAGATTTAAAATTAATCCCGCCACCAAGATTCATTTTTTTATGTGGTCTAGTTTAGAGCCCTTTTTCGAATAATTAATTTTTTTTTTCTGAATTTCAAAAAAAATGTGTTCGTATGCAGCATGCCTGTTATAATGCACTTGAACTTGAATATCGGTATACATTATTGAGACCTTCAAAAAACAAAACTAAAAATACCTTAAATTTTCGAGTGCTAGACCATCGATTCCTCTTAACTACGGACTTATGAAAAAGGAACATACTTTCATCTCTTCTAAAATATCATAATTTCATTCTATCTGTAATCATAAGACCGTCAATGTAGAGCAGCTATGTAATTAGCACACCTGCGTAATACTCAGAACATTGGTGAGATATAACATAAGATAACGTGATATTTATAGAATTCGAAAATTTCACATATCACGAATAGACCACGAATGAGAAGCCTGTTCTCAGGAAAAAAAATCTATTGTCCATATTGACTGACTTTGGAAGCGCAGCCAGCATTTGCCGAAGTCGAGGACAGAATCCGTCTAAAATTCAAATATCGAATGTCAGAATCATGATGTTCGATTCAAAAGCACCAATTAAATATTCTCTAAATATGAATATTTCATCCGTCATTCCATATTGCTTCTACTGAATATTCAATCCATTATTGAATCGAATTTTAGCATAATCTTTTATTGATGAAATTTCTAAGAACTACAAAAAATAATTACGGAAAACTCGCTCTATCTCACTTAGTTTCTAAGATATATTCTAAACAAAACTAATTATGGAATGAAATCAATTTATCTGAAAACTATTCATAGTCGTTCGAAAAAAAACTCCGTTGCTTAAGATTTCAGCGGCCAATATCACTATTCGAAAGGAGCTTTTTGATTTTAATTAATTCTAACTAAGCGGCTAATTCTCAATCGTTTTAATGAACATATTCGGAAACTACTTACACTGAGAGAATTTTTCGAACTGTGGAACCAAAAATATATCAGGAAAGACCTTGACTATGAAATATATTAACAGCAAACAAATTTTTATCAAGTACAGCTATCAGATAGTACACATAACTATAATTTAGCTGATTAAGGTAATCCTAGTGGCAAGTTCAAATGATCGATTTTTATTTTTTTTCCTTTTAGTTATTATAATTACTATAACTATTTCGATTTTTCAACATTTTACCGATACTAGAACGATGTTCAAGATCATAAACTTTTATTGGATAATATTATGAATATTCAATATTGTTCCGCATTTGACTCACGCTGTCCCAGTATCTAGGACTGTGATTGGAGGATCCTCGTATTTTAAATACCAATATTGCCGCCATTGATTTTTTCATGTAATTAATGGCAATCATCGTTATATGTCCGGTAACATGCATTTTTCATGATTTCAAAAATTAATAGACATTCTGACGAACAAAAAACATAAGGTTGTATAAGGAAAAAATAGGTCTGTGATCATGAATTTTCGCAGTGAAACTGAAACTGATCCTCGCTTATGGAGTTTCAATGTTAATTCAATTATTTTCAAAAATTAATTTCGGCCTTATTTGTCCGGTAACATGGGGTAAACTGAATTTTAAAAAAATCTCCTCATGCTATTCTATCGAAAGTGATCAAAATCGAAAAAGGAAAGTAGATTGCCCGAACCACTAGGATTACCTTAAGCTATAATTCTAGGTGCCATTATCAATTTGAAATAGTTCATTTTCACTTTTAAGGAATAATCCCCTCAGTGTACGATTTGACATAAAATTAAATATCATCAATTTTAACAATATTTCTGGCTAACTTGATGCTCATTATATTTCATTTAATTACAATTGAACTATCAACTCTTAAACGATTTCAACAACACTAAATCACCCGCGAATTATAAATAATTTGAAATTAAGAAAAAAGGCTAATTCGATACTGCTCAAGATTTCTGCACTATTCTCTACTCCAAGTGCCATCTTACGGTAGAATTTGTAACTCCGAGTTGAATGACAAGACGAGCAAAGAAGTCTTATCTCTCGAACCCGTAAAAATAAAACTCTATCAGTCTCATTCTGTCAAAACTTGTCGTCAACAATAATGCTCGAGTTGCATAAAATATTAATCCTGAGGTAACGTAGTGTGTGCAAATAACTCCAAGGGAACATGAAAATCTTCGATACAATGGCCAAAAGTTTGTGATTGAAATGTAATTTGTGATGTTGAGAATTGATTGATAAAGAAAAAAACCGGAGTTCGAATTCTGACAGTTCAAGTTCAATTGAAAAATTGAGGATTTAATTGAATTTACACATCACAATGGCATGCCTATTATTAAATCCAGAGAATATAATTATTAAAATACCATCATTCGAGACGATTGACGGTGTTACATATTACAAAATCGAGGTTAGAATTGATGAAGTTTCTTGGACATTGAAGCACAGATACAATGAATTTGCTGAATTGCATGAAACTCTTGTGTCTGAGCACTGTGTTGAAAAAGACGATCTTCCACCTAAAAAATTAATTGGCAATAAAAGTGAGGCATTTATTGAGAAACGCAGACAAGCACTTGAAATTTATTTGAATTCTGTTTATAATTATCTGAAAAAAACTATGCCCAGAGAATTAGCAATTTTTCTGGATTTACACGTTTATGATATTTTTTTTCTCCTTCAAAATATGGCACTACAGTTTTTTACAGAGGGACAAACATTGTTGCTGGGTGATAAGAGCGATGTATTTACGCCAGTTCAAGTGAGATCAATTTTTAATTGGAATAGCACTTGGTGAAGAAGTATTGATTGAGATATGAGGGGTGACATGAAAAATTATGATTATTAAATTACCATGAAAATGATAAATTGTAAAAATTTTGTAATAACATTTTTTCTCAAGAAAATTTAGGCCTGCAAAAAATGTTATGCAAGAATCATTTTCATTTCACTCCGAAAAATCAAAAATTTCCGAAAACTCCTAAAAAATCATTTTTATTTTCAGCTATACGCAATAAGTGAGAGACTCAAGCAGCCCTGTCCTCCTCTCGAAGTTGTCGATCGTAAATTTGACTTCAGTCATGTGCTGGATTTGAATTCACACTTGAAAAAATTAACAATTCAAGGTAGTACAGAGCCCTATGGTACGAGCAACATAAATCCATCAACTCTGCCAATTGAACTTTCGACATTCAAGAATATTGAACACTTGATAATAGACCATTATCCAGTCGACAAAATTTATGGAATGGGTAATCTCAGAGACACTGTTAAAATTCTCGAGGTACACAATACAAAATTGAAGAATATCGTGGAATTAGCGATGTGTGAGGAAGTTCACAAGAGAATTGAGAATGCTAATGATTCACACGTTTGGTTAAAAGTAACACAAGTTGATCTGAGTGACAATAGAATTGAGACAATAGATGAGGCAATTAAATTGATGCCACACATTGAATCATTAACGTTGAACAATAATTTACTATCAGAAATAATGAATGTCACATTATTACCACGTCTTTCACAATTACATTTGTCATCGAATAAATTTACATATTTACCAGAACAATTGCACACTAAATTGGGCAATATTGTTTACATGGATATATCACAAAATCAATTAACGTCATTGGCAAGTTTTTCAAAACTTTATTCGTTAGAATGGCTAGATGTTAGCTGCAATAGAATTGATGATATCGATGAAGTCAAGTACATTGGATTTTTACCGTGCTTGGAAAATTTGAGATTAACTGGAAATCCTGTATCGACAATTGTTGATTACAGAGTCAAAGTACTTGTGCCTTTTGGTAAACGTGCTTCTGACATTTGTCTTGACAATGAAAAACCAAATCAAAAAGAATTGGATACTGTTGCTGTACTGCAGGCACTGAGAATTGCCAGAGAGGGAAAATCAGCTACATTTAATGCTTCTGATTCTTCGCTGTTTGCTGCTGAAATACCTAGCACTTAGGTCTTTCGTTTTTCTGATCACATGTTGAGGTAAGGAGGCAATTCCCAATTTTTTAATGGACTTCGAGAGAGGGACAGTATAATGAGACATCTCAATGTTTTGATGATATCCAAGAATCTAATGGGGAAACGCCAAAGTTCAGCGAGGACCTTCTTTGTAGAGCGGAACGAAAGCCATAAAGAAGGTCATGACATGAATATTTTTAATTATAAACTGGAATAATTTTTCAAATATCTTGGAAATTATTGTACGAATTATTCTACAGCATTTCTACCCTCGAATGTTCCAAGTTTTCAACGAACCTAATACAATTCAGTAGTGATTTGACAAAGTAGGATGAATCCAACAATCTAGAGTAGATTATTTTCCAATATCTCGGAAATTATGGAGTCCATGAGAATTTGTACAGAGATTTTTTTTGTAGACCGTGAAATTTTGTACTAAGAAAGTTTCCAGCAAATTTTTTGTTAATCCGATTATTTGCAAATACATTCGCAGAAAAATAATCTACTCACTTTCGTTCTCAACTCCACTACTGAATTAAAGAAACCAATTTTAATAATTTGTGAGAAAAAAAATTACGAACAAGCAAAGTTGAATTATTAATATATTTTTTTTTTATTATTTTAAATATTTTACTTGATAACGATTATATGAAAAATTTTATGAGACTGCTGGTGCTCTGAATTTGTATCACTCTTAGTTTTAATACTACCTAACTACCTTAGGAACATTAGAGAAAAAAAAAGCATTAACTGTTGGAATACAAAGATAAACATTGAATCATACACAGGGAAATTTAATCGACACAATGTCGACGAAAATTTTCTAAAAAAGGAATAAACCTTTGGATTAATAACGTTGAGTGAAGTCAAAAAAATTTAGAATATGAAGAAAAAAAATTGTATATGTCTATTGTAATTATTCAAATCGCATGCTACCATTTTGGTAAATGGATTTTATTTTATATGAATATGATTAAAAAATTGTAAGAGAGTGTATGAAATATTCTCATGTATATAAGATAAAATATTTTCGTAACGAATTATAAAGCTGTGATAACAATCCATTCACATTATTTTCACAGTTTAATCTGAATTTATTTGAAAAAAAAAAAAAATCAATTTCCACAATGTAGTTAATAATTTTTAGTGTAAATAAAGAGACATCTTTAACAGTATTGTGAAATGAAGATGTTTCTTGATGAATGAATACGAGGTCATATGCATATAATACGATATATCGTATACAAAAAAATCAAGATTTCTCAAGAATTTCAAAATTTGAGATTAAGTTATCATCTTTTTTTTTATTATTATTGTGATTGTTGTTTCTATCGTCGACTTCCATTTGTACTCTGATTTGAAACTTTTGTGCCGTAATTACGTTGACAATATTTCACAAGTCGTTGATTTACGAAAATTCATCGAGGAATCGTTCTGTAATCCTTGAAATTCTTCATAAAAAAGTTCTCTTGACATTTTTCTCCAAACCAACTGGTTTCGTAGATATTCACGGAACGACTTACCGTGATTTTTTTAAAAATCATCTTCCCTTGACATTAGTTTATTAATCTCAGAAATTATCGTTTTTTTTTTTTTTCTTTTTATTATAAATTATCGAGTTCATAGAACATTATCATGTGAACTTTATTGCATTCTCTAAAAAAAAAATCCCATGACAGTTTTCTCTGAAATCTCCGTGCGATTTCTCAAATTCCGACTTTCATAATTTGGAGCCAAAATTAATACTTCCATTCGCAAATATCTGAATAAAAATGAATAATTGTTAATTGGAAAAAAAAACTCACATTTTATCATCAAATTTATATTTTTATTTAATATAATTTTTTCAATCCTCTTCAGCCAATAAAGTTTCAATTAAACATTATGCATGAAAAATATTCAAATATTCATAAATAATATTAATAATTATAATGCTTAAATACGCTAGGCAATTGTGTTTTTTTCTTCATTTTTTTAGTCTTTTGAACATACATTCTTTTTTTTTTCAACGCGTATACAAATTACGAGACAAAATTCATAATTATCCACTTTCCACATACTTTCAATGAGGCTTCAAATTGATTTCCAAATTTTTAATAATTATTTTTTCTTCACTTTCATTTGTTAGCAAAATATTAGAAAAATGTTTCTTTCAGTGTATCGAAAAATAGAAACTATTGATTCAATAGAAAAAACTATTGAGAATTGTTTTAGTCAAATTCACTTTATAACTGTTGATCAATTTTCAGTTTTAATTTATAAATCTTTGCTTTATTAATTTCTGATTTAAGGCGCAGTAGCGAATATCAATTTCAACAATAGCACAGATTCTTATTGACAGGAATAAAACTAAATTACATTTTTTTTCGAGTCTTTGTGGAAGTGGGGGAAAAGAAAATGGACAAAAAATTTGGAAAATAAAAGAACTGAGGAAATTCAATGAATTTCAAGGGGATCCAAGCACTGTGCAATAAATTCAGTGTCTCTGCACCGAATCTTTATATTCAATGAAGTTCAAAAAATTTCAAAATGAAGCTGAAGAATTCAATATAAAAAATGATATATTTTTCAAAAAATGAGATTATTTTGGAGTTTAAACTTTATCTTGTTTTACATCTTAACTGAATTATCGAAGTATTGAATTCTTTGAAATAATTATCACATCGAAATCATGTGACCTAAATCTTCTTTATCAATTTCTCGATTGCTTCAAAATATTTGGAAAGTAACCGAATAATTGAGTCGGCCTTAACGTAGTTCTTATGAAATATCTTCGTAACTAAAAAGAATAGAGAAAATTTTCATGAGAACCTTCTTTGTAGAACAAAAAAATGATCCTGAAAAAAGGATCCACAATTTTTTTCGTATGTCTCTCGAATCCCGAGATATACCCAAACAATAATCAACTCAACTCAGATGAAATTATACATTATACATGATTTATAAAGGTGCAAAAATTAATTACAAAGTACTTGGATCATCTTAGCGTGAATAACCGGATGTTATTAATTTTTCATTTCTTATTGTTTTGTAATTTATTGGTGTGCAATTGGGATGAGTTTTTCACCGTATCCCAAAGCTGGTAATGGTGCTTCAACAGTCAATACACCATCTTTGCTGAGTGATGACTTGATTGTTTCCGGATTAGTCCCCTTTGGAAGCAAGAATTCACGATTGTACTCCCTGTATACTGATTTGCTCTCTGTTTTCTCCTCGTGTTTAGCATGAACCTGGAAAGAAAATTTTTATATTAATTTCAAGAAAAAATTTCAATAAATCTTTTGTTCAGTGATTCCAATGATGAAAAATTGTTCAAATGACCTTTTTTGGTCATTTAAAAAATCAGGACTCTAAAAAAAATTGTCACAAATATTCCTCCATTTCATTTTCTTCTCTTCCATAAAAGGAGCGAATTAAAATCAATTCTCCACGAATTTAGAACAATTGTGTCAAACATCTCGCGTGACAAAATGCGTCTCAACTGATTTATTAATACAGCACGCGAGCCCATCAAATTTGACCTGAATAAATCCCCCAATATTGGCCCCCTCATAGAATTAATAATCTAAAAATATAACTGCTTCTTCCAAGACAATAGAGACCAGAAAAAAAAGTCTCACTTTCACCGATGAAATTCGTACTATTATTAACCGAGCGTTACAAACAGATGAAACAACATTTCTGAACAAACAAGAAGAAACGAAAAAAACAAGAATTGAGAAAATAAAAATCTATCGACCACCGTTAAGTGTCCTCGCGTGTCTGAGTCATCGGTCTTTTTTGTACGTCTCTCACGAGAATAAATACGCATATACACCACCTACGTATTATTCGCAATTTGGAGCAGGTCAGTAAGCACTCATGCATTCACGTTTAAATGTATATTACCGAAGTGCTGAAATTTTTTTGGGTAAATAAAAGCCAAGAAAATTTTGTGCGTCATCTCTATTGGCAGCTCAAATGATTCAGTTTAATTTTTGAAGAAATACCATTTTTACAAAACACATTTTTTTTTCATTTAGTCTTATTCGCAGTTATGAAGTTGAGAATATTTGAACAGATGCTTGTAAAGGTCGTTATTTTTCTTGTGTTCGGTAATCCAAGAACCAGAAGCCAGAGAACGATAAAAAATAAAAAAAGGATAAATTTCGAAAAAAAAATGTGTTACGAATTAAC
The DNA here is from genome assembly GCA_963921955.1 of Aleiodes alternator. Lineage (NCBI taxonomy): Eukaryota > Metazoa > Arthropoda > Insecta > Hymenoptera > Braconidae > Aleiodes > Aleiodes alternator. Next base: position 5,541,855 of record OY998109.1, on the reverse strand, counting down.
GAGAATTGAGATACTTCTTCCGCTCTAATTTTTTCTTACTGCCATCAATTGAAGAAGGGCAGAGGGAAATAAAATAATCGAGAATTTTTCATGAAAGTGGGTCGAAAAGTCAACGACTTTGTGGCGCCGAGGGTTGATTGTTGGGGTTGGCTTATTTCCTGTAATAAAGAACGAGAAGAAAAAGGCTCACGTCCACTGCAAATGTTTATTCGCAGCTTATCATATCCTCTGATCCATCAGAGGATCGATACCCAACGAGATAAACACGAAACCAATGGTCAGTGATTAGTGCCCCTCTGTAATTCTTCGTAATTTATCAGGATTATCAATTGAGTAATGCCCCGATAGCACAGAAGTTGATGGCTTCAGAGAGATGAGGCTCGAGACCTTTTTTTGCGGAATTTCATGCCCTGGAAAAAAAGTTTTTCCTCAATTTTCTCCTCAATCTAATAGTTTAAGATATCCGAAGAAAACAGCCGCATGTCTTTATCAAACTCATCTTGATACTTGATTAATGATAAATATAATCTGCGCTCGTGTGAGTACGAGTCATCGACGTTTTTAGAAAGAGACCCTGATCACTCCTGACCCTGACCAGAGACTAAAGTGCCACGAGTAACAGCTACTTGTCATTTCTATCAACGCTGCTTCCACCTTTCGCAGTACAAATACTTCACGTGCTTTAACGCCTCGTAAAAGGTCATACTTCCGTCTCTGTCATAGTGGAATTATCTATTCTCTAAAGGTGATTTAGAGGGCAATGAACGCAACTGAGTTGCCCTTTGGGAGCTTGCGCATGACTCGAAAAAGAATATCTTACTGAACGACAGTAATCATTTCAAGTGGAGGGAGAAAACGAGTCGACTTAATTTCGTTTCGGTCAATATTTCAGAATTGAATCGTAACCCGATTCGAGGATTTCTATTGACCTTTCTGTAGATTGGAATGGCGGTCACAAAAAATGTCTCCACCAATATTTTCGTATCTCTAGTAATTTCAGAGATATTCAATGAATCTTGAACAACCAAACAGCGAGTGTGACGTCACTACACCGCATTTGTAGTTGCACAAGTCCCGCAGGCGGCGCCGTAATTCGTGATGAGCGTCACGAAACGGTCATGTGACGTCACATCACCGAGTAATAGTGACCGTCACAAATGGAAATGATTGAATGACAATAATTTTACATCTATATAAATGTATTTTAGTGTCACGAAAAAATTCATTTTCCCAATGTTCATAAATTTAGTTGTGATCATTACTTTTCATTCAAATTTCTATGACGTCATCTAACTGTCACAAGACGATTATCTTTTCGTCATATGACGACAATTGAAAAATGACCATCATTGTCCATCTTTAGTAGAAGCATTCGCAATTTAGATCAGGAGACATCTGGATTCTTAATTATTTAGATTAGGGTCAAATTTCTCTAACATAAACTGGATTAACTTAATTTAAATCAGTAGTTGTGATTCAAGTTAGCTCCCCCCCTACAATATCTAGCGTCAGGCGCTTATAATAGGTATTGTAGAGGGGAAAATTAACTCAAACAACAACCACTGGTTTAAGTTAAGTTAGCCCGGTTTAGCTTGGAGAAATTCGGCCTAAGAAATGCGGTAGCGTCTCGCGCCATGTGCGCGGATAAGATCTGCTGCACCTCATCGTTATACATTTACAATTAGGCAGTAAATTTCTATTTTTCGATTCAAGTCTGTTCCCTCGCTACAAAAAAAGTGTATATCCTTCTTAATACTTGGACAAACTTCAAAGATGTTTGTCACTTTTTAGGAAAAAAAAAAAAATCCTATCAATTCGTGAAGACAAATTTTGCGCAGCCCATCGATTTATTGCATCGATGATGAAAGAAAAACTGAGGTGAATAAAAAAAAAATGCAGGTGTGGAATCATTATAGCCGCACCCTCTCAATACTCAAACAAACACCGTGGCTCTACGTTAATTGCATTACATAATGTGTTAATTGGTTAGACAGGAGAGATATTGTGTGCGTCACTGGATGATTTGAATAATTTTTCTTGATTTTTGAGTTAAAAAATTCGTGGTTTGTCCTGTGTTGAACACCTCAGGGCAAAAGTTTCGAACTGATTTTGAACGAGGAAGAATAATTCTAAAGTCACGAGCACCACGTCCCATGAGTCACGAAGGTATCGATTTTCTGGTTTAGTGGCTAAGAGAAAAAAGAACGGAGAAAGAAGAAAATAGAGAATTTTCCACTTGGTGGAATGAGGCTTCCAAGTAACTGAAGGAGTCACGTAGACTGAGTAAAAAATATTGCCGTAAGCTACCAACTATGGTAATGAAGGGGTGGTACACAAGTGCTGGCCACTTCTCCTTCATCTTATTATGAGGTAATTTAATCCGAGTTACGCTGACTAACGTATCACATTACGAATTTTTACCGTAATTGCGTAAAGGTGTTGTGTCTCGTGAACCCACAAAACACAAATTAAATATGAGTATTGACTTTGAATAAATAATCTATTTCGAGAGAGTCTGGGTGAAAAACAGAATTTGTTCATTCTTTCTGCTACTCATTTTTTGAAAATTCTGCCAAAACTAAACGGGATAGCGCAATTTTCGCTAAGACCGCCTTTCGTAGAGAGAATTTTGAGGGTGAATCGCTTTCATTTCTTCGCCAATTTTACTAGAGAGGTCTCAAAATCTAAGCGAAATGGTCCATTTCTATCCATCTGAGATTCTGAGATTTCCTTAAAAAAATGATGATGAAATGAATTCATTTTTTCTGCAAGCTCTCTAATAGCGATTTGTCTTATTCTAAAAAAACATTCATCGTACGTGAAACAAGGATTCTTCATTGGCCATTTCTCTTCTTCAGAATCCAAAAATAACCGATCGATTTAATCCCCGTGAAATAATAAAGACAGTCAATCCCAAGGTGCCTCAAGAATCATGACCATAAGTCTTTTTGGACCTTGACTGCCAACGACAGTAGCAAGTATGACCCTGAATTGGACATTGGTTAACTTTTAAGGTCTGTTTTGTCGACCCAAATGCGACGATGAACCTTGACCACTCTCAGTCCGTTGAGTTCTCATAAAGTATCCGTTTATGGTCATTACATTCAGTCAGAATTCTCAAATTTCCTCGATTAAAAAAGGCAACAGAAAGGTCATAATGTTGAGTGCAGATTCTAAATCTCCACAGACTCTCAAAGTCTACATTTAACTGAACAAAATCATGCAAAACTTGATATACATTTAGTGTGGGCAGAAGTGCATCACGACATCGGAAGAGAAAGGAAGAACCCATTTTCAAACTCCATCAATGTATCTTGAGCATTAGAGTCTCGGGTGCATCGACCCGGATCGTATCCCCTTTTGCATAACGGTCCAGAATTTATTTTTTTCTTCTTTCAACTCCCTTCGTGACTTCGAGGATTAGTTTATTTACTAAACATCTTGCTTGGAAAGTTCAGGCCATGGAGATTCAAAAAAATCTCATGCGAAACGGTGCATGAAATACTTCCCACATGAAGGAAGAACGATGAAAGTTTATTCGTCGTCTCCGGTAATTTTTTTTTCTTCTCTTTCTTATGAGGCAACAAACGAATTCAATTGTTCAGAGAGTGATGGAACGGATACGGGGACTTGGAGGGCGAGTGGGATTAAATGCCGAGGAAGAAGTGGAAGAAAAAAATCGAGAGTTTTTATAATGACAGGAATTATACCAATTGGATGGTGTGACGGGTGTTAGCAGAGTACACATACACACACACACGTATACAGACAAAGTGGGTGATTATTTTTAGACGTTACTATTTTCGTTAGTCGGTAACCAACCAAACTCCTCATGAATTCTCCATCCAAGAGCAATAGATTTTTCTTTCCCGTTACCTTAAATTCTTTATTTTTTCATTTCAAAGAAATATTCAAAATTCTTCGCATAAAATTCAAAAAATTTCTTAATAATGTCAGTTTAATTCGAAAAAAAAATCAGATTGATTGAATCATGTTGATTACTTTGAAAATTAATTCAATTAATTGGATATAGAATCTTTCAATTTCTGAGAATTTATCTTTTCATGTGATTTATGGATTCAATGAATTACAGAAAATATTATTACGCAAGAAAATGAACTAGATACGTCTGGTGCCAAGGGTGATTATGCAATGAATACATTGGGGCTACAGTTTTTTGAGTTTTTGCGTCTGAGTTATGCACAGTTTCATAGAATGAGACAATATGTAACAACGATGTTGCGACTGTTGCCTCTTCTTTTAATAGTTACGTTCGAATTAACAGAATGAATTTCGATCTGAAGCTGAGGAAATTAGAAATGAAGAGGGTGTAACTGATTTTTTTTAGAAATTCGACTGTTTCGCCCAGAAATTTGAGGCGAGACCCTTTTACTTTTCGAAAAATTTCAGTTCACTGACTATATCTTTCATTTTGATTGTCGCAGCGCAAAAAGTCGAAAACGAATATGATGATGAGTTCAGTCTCCATCAATTTGTGTAGCTTTGAATGAATTTTCGACAAAGTTCAATGAAAATCAGTTTTTCTTCTATGTTTCGCTCGGGAAAATGGAAATGATTAGGAAACCATCCTAATCAATGACGAATAAGGTTACGCTCAAGCTCGTTTTTGAATCTTATCTCCAAGAAACTAGAACCGGAGGTATTCTTCCAAAAAAACAGGAAAAAAAAGCATTGAACAAGTGCTTTCATTATAATCCCATTTGACATCCCCTCCCTCATAGTCTGGAAAATATTGCGGCTATGCAGAAATGACTCTCATTTCGTCAAGTAATCTCTTAATGAATGATGCATAATTCTAAAGTTCTTGTCTCCCATAATCACGTCAATTCTACACTACAATTTATTCCCTTCAATCAATATTTCAATCAAAATTATATCACTTTATTCACTCCGAACCATAAAAGTTAGGAAACAATCATCTCCCTTTGAAATTTCTAAGTTCTTCCAATTTCATCACAAGTTCTTCATCTTTTTTTTGTATGATTTTTTCGAAAATGTTTAGCCTGACCGAATGAGAATGAGTCGAACAGACATTTTTGACCTGCTGCTCACAGTTTAATTTTCTCATCAAGACTAAAAAAAATCAAATAAATCAAGAATATGATCGTTCGACATGAACACTGTTAGAAAAACATGGAAATTTCATAGACAATTTGATGAGAATTTTCATAAACGTGATATTGAATTTTTTTTAATGGGAAGATTGTTATAAAATCTGTGAGTTTCAGAGAAAATTCAAAAGAATCTATGAGTTTTAAGTAGAATTGAGATGAAAATTCTACAATTTACTTGAATTTTCATTTTTTTTTTTGAATTTTCCTATTTTTACTAAATTTTCAAGAAACCATTGAACTGAAATTTACAAATTTCATTGATATCCAGGCATGAAATTATTTGAAAATCGATGATGTATTAATTTTTCAATAACGTGATTATCTGAAATTTCAGTGAAAATGTAACTTCTTAAAAATTTCCGTGATTTGGCACGGAAATTTCAGATGGAAATTTTTAACAGTGAAGCTTCATGAGACGTTGACATTGAGAAATAATTTTTTCATTTTTTTTTTTCATAATCACAAATGGCACTTACCAACAGTTTATTGTCCACAGTCTTGACGACAATTTCTTCTGGTGTATATTGAGAAACATCGAAACGTAATTTAAGTGTTTTGTTATCGCCTTCGTCCTGAATGAGCGGACTGTTGAGGCCGTCCAACCAGGTACGAGAGTCTTGCTGGGGACTCAAGGAACTGTTCTGGGTGCTCTGTGTCGTAGTACTGTAATTAAAGGATTATAGATTAATTAGTTGTTATTGAATATCAATTCGATTCTTCTTATACTAATTTGAACACTCAGATGATTAAACAACGACTGATGCTTTTTTGTGCGATGATCGAAATCCATGATGGCATCGGTGCGATCTACAATAATGCTATGGAAAAATAAATCAACTAATTGTACGTTTGATGAGTGCAAAATTAAAATTACAGTACAAATGATTCACGTAGTTCAATAATCGTTGAGCTATTTTGTAACTATAAAGAATTCTTGTCTTCTTTTTATTACATCAATTCTTTTTTGATGAGCCCTGATGAGTAACATCGTTAACTATCGGATAGACTTTGTCCAATTTATTAATTATGTTTCATTAAATGAGAATTTAATCACAGTGAAGGAATTTTAATGCGTTTTGTTATTTTCAATTGGGAGATAATATTAGCAGCGAAGCGTTCTCATCTACAGATTTTAATTTGTAATTTGAATTAAACAAATTTAACGTGCGTGCAAGAAAAATATTAGTTACTGATGAAACAAAGCTGATGAATAGTTGAGAGAGAAAAATTATTTTTCATTTACTGCGATTGCTTTGGAAATAATTCGGAGTAAAGTTGTTTTTTTTTGTTCTAATATCTCGGAGGAAAATAGGCTTTTTGAATACAACAAATTTTTTAAAAATCAGTTGGATTGAAAATAAAAAAGAGGAAATGAAATAATTTTTCCTTGAACACAAAGTAAATTTCAAAAAATTTATAATAAAAATTCGATGAAGGCCTATTTTGCCCCAAGTGTTCATTTTACTCTTTTATTTTTTGAGATATTATCCGAAAATAAATTCCGAAATAGTATTGAAGTAATTTTCCTGAAATTCAATATTTTTCATTGATTTTTCTCTCTCTTCTATCAAGAAAAATTAGTAAGAACCGTGCAGTGACAATGAGCAAAATTATATTTATCAGCATCTCAACTATAAAAGATAATTCATAAAATATATTTTTTGGTTGTTGTTTTTTTTTTAACTTTTTGATTTCTCGAAGCGAGGCTTTTGTGCTTCACCTGGTGAAAGTTTTGTCGAACGCGGAACGCTTTGGTGGCGCGGCAGGATCAACCTTGTCCCAACCCTCTGTCCGTGAGGTCGTCGAGCTACGATGTTCACTGGTGCTCGTGTGATGTCGGCTGGTATTTGCATATATAGCATAATATAGGGGATTATATAGCAGTTAGTCACCAAAGAACAAAGTGCAGAGAAGAATAAATTTTCATTTTTTCTCAAATAAAATCATAATTTTCACTCATTTCTTATTTAATCAGCATCATTTGCAATAGGCAGACCAAGAGGGTCGTGGAGAGTAGGGGAATTCATTAATTGATTTGTTAGTTATCGATGAAAAATATTGCAATATTGCATCTCAATCGAATTTGTTTGTTCAAAGAGAATTCTTTATTGACACATGAAAAGACGAGAAATCCAAAAATTTCACATTTTCTATTCAGTGAATATCTCTAAAACTATAAGGTTCCCGAAAATCTTACAATCGCCCTTTTCAGCAGGCCAATAAATTTTCTGCAAAAAAAGTCTCGACCATTTTCCCAAAATTCACTGATTTCCGGAGATATTTGCAAAACAATAAGGAATAAAATTCCAATTCTTAAAGTAAATTCTTGAACTTATGTTCAACTCAATCAAATCATCGAATCACAATAATTTCCACGTACTCTGGTACTTGGCCAAGACACGACAATTGTCTCAAGAATTATCAAATAAACTGAAAGTGGGCTAAATATATTTATCTCCATGCAACAGGTCAGGATCATTAAATCGAAAATGGTTATAATTCAATGATCACCATTGACTTATTTGGCACCAGTTGACACTGACACAATATTTAAACTAAAAAAAAAAACATAAAAAATCCATTAATTAACCGAAAATAACTGCTAATGCTCTTCAATTTGGGTCAAATAAACAAACAAATAATTTATTCATCTCTCCGGCGAATGAAAGAGTAAAAAGAGCACAAAACACGAATAAATCTAGTGATTTTTCTTCTCGATTGCCACCTGCGCAGGAAGTTTAAGTTCTTTTAAAACCGGAAGTTACAGCCTTCTTCAGCTGTCTGGACTTTACGCTCAGTGGATAAACTTCTAACGGGGCCAAATTTCCGGAAACTCACTAAATTACTAGAACAACATCTTGTAATAGCTCACGAACTAGACCAGAGGAGGAGCACTATTATTATTATATTTTTAAATTTAATGGAACGTCAGAAATTAACGATGAAATTAATTAGTCGACGAAGGGACTTGAAAGGCCTCGTCAATTTCATAATTTTTCTTATCAAGTTTCAGCTGATAAAATTGACACGTTTATTAATTTCAATTCTCTTCATGAATTATGTATGAACCTGTGACGAGGTTTAATCTTCTCGAGAGTATCGATGAGAGAAAATGACTGATTGAAAACTTTATGTGAATAGCGATGAGAGCGGTGCGGAAATTTCACGCAATGCATACGAGAGTGAAAGAGAACGAATTGACGAAACATGGGACAAAATGCATGGACTAATGATTTTCGCCATGAGAAATTTTCGATGAAAATCAGTGAAAAAATCAAGCTAACTTTTCTTTGAAATCACGGTTTTTTAACGACTGCAATCGATTTTCGGGGAAAAATCGATTGCATTCGATCATCAGTTTTTTTAGAACATCTCAGAAACCAAGCAAGATAACGCGATTCTATTTGAATCCTTTTTTCTACAGCTCTTAAAATTCTTCAGGGAAAAGAATTAGAGCAAAATTGCTTAGACTCTAGATACGCAAAAAAAATTAATATCAAAATGAAATCAATTTGTCTGAAAAACTTGTGATTCTTTTTTCCTCAGACCTTTCTTTCCAAATATCTTTGGTTTCAAACTCTGAAACTTTTCACCACTGCTGTTGAACGAGAGCTGAAGAAATAGATTCGTCGGGTTAAAACCATAGATATTTGCGAAAAAATTGGTTTTCCAAATAAATTAGAGAAAAAAACAAAATTCTAAAAAGAATTCTTTTTTCTATGTTATATTTATCGAAGAGTTTTCTGTTACCTTAATAAATGCCTATTCTACACTGAGGAAAAAAATTGTGGTAGAAACAATGAAATATTGACGCCATTGGTCCTTAACGAATATTTCTTTGAAATAATTGAAAATGCTGTTGAATTTACTAAATTTTGCCAATATAATTAGTCAATCTGTTCAAATTAACTGAATGCAGTAAATTTAATAACTTTTTCAATTATTTCTACGAAATATTCGCTGAGGACCAATAACATCATTATTTGGGTGTTCTTACCCCTATTTTTTCTCCCAGTGTACCCCATAGTTCCCCCTCCTATTTTCACCTTCCAATTATGCAATGAACAATTGCGCAATTTATGTAATAAATTACATACCGGTATTTTATGACAGTTTTGTGACGGGGCGGATAAAGATTTTCATCCAGCGTCAATTTCCCAACGTTGTCTTTCATCCACTGGCTCTTAAAGATATTCGCCATTTTGCTTGATTCTTTACACGAAAAATTCGGCAATTTCCGAATGATCAATTAATGTTTTTGAACACATGAAAGAGTGATGAGCACAAAAATACGTGAAAATCACACCGGAATACGGATGCTGTGTGCAACTATCTTTGTGGACAGCACGAAATCCAAAGCGTCCAGCTTAACTGGTGACGGAAAAATGACTGCGCAAAAAGGTGCAAGTAATGAAACGTGATGAAAATTAAGTGGGGAGTTTAAAAAAAAAACGTGAATACAACATCCAACATGAAGCTAGTTCCTTTTTATTCTACATTCACTCTATTAGGAACAAAGATGATGGTGATTACATATTTTTTTTTCATTTCGAAGATCTATTCAAAACAGTTGGTAAATATAAACATAGGAATACTGACGTAATGAAACTAGAATAATTCTGTTTAGCTTCAAATTCATGAATAATTCATGTATTTGTGATTGAAGCAGTATGAAGAACAGATGAGTTCATATCGTCACCTTGGAGACAAAGTGGCGTAAGTGATATGTGTAAGCATGACACTTGCGTCTTTTTGTTTCTAACGCAGTGATATTTCATTATTAGTTTCATGTACATTATTTCATCATCAGTTTTAATTTTAGTGAAATAGTAAAATTTTTACTGTCACTTTTCTTTTTCAATGAAAAATTCTGTATGTCCCCAAAAAACTATATCGCAAATATTTTCAGTTTGAATCAGCAATTGTACTTTATTGTCCTACGCCTCTGGCTCTCCTCACCCGAAATTTCGGCCTATTCGAGAACAAAGGATTTCTCAGTATGAATCGGGGGAGTCGACGAGAAATGGGTCAGAAAATTGATCGTGTTTTTTAGGATAGCCACCACGCCCGGGATGAGCCCGAGGCAATTTGATCTCTTCTGAATCAAAAAAATACCGATAAATCCACGATTCTCCATGTGGGATTTTACAGCTAGCACGTGTTCATTCTCTTTCCATGTGCCGCAAGAATAAATAACATAAAACATCGTCCAGAATCGAGTTGAGTTGAAGAAGTAGTAAAAGCCGAGACTGACGAAGAAAAGGAAAAAAAAAGGATGAAAGTAGTAAGGAGAAACAGCGAATTGGAACGGGTTCTATTCAGCCAGAAAAAGTTTATTCGCTCGTACCCACGCCTGTGCTTTTACGATGCGACTAGGGAGAATGGATAGAGGATTGTATGAAACAAAAGAAAGGGGTTTCAAAAAAATCTATGAAACTACTGCGTTTATTTTTGTAGTTTTTTTTCTATTTTTTTTTCTGTTCGAAATGCTGAAAAAAACTTGACGAGGACGTTTCCTTCGTTGTCTGACCGAATATCTAAAGATAGCCTGAGGTAATACATAATAAACTGTAATCCAGAGATCGAGAAAAAACGAGTAATACAAATATATCTCTCTCACCCACTGCCACCTGAAGCAATAAATTAAAAGGAAAGAAGAAAAAAAAACACCATAATGGAGCTCAACTCTCGTGCATTATATTCCCCTGATTGCTCGAGGAAGATAAAATTATTTCACGTTGCATATATAATTAATTAGAATTCTACCAAAGCTACATTTCAAAGACTTCCGGTAAGCTCGTTTAATTTTGTATTGAGCCACTGAATTTATATTTCAATGTAATTCAATGCCAAATGTATATCAATGATTTGATTGAGTCAATGAGTTTTTAATCATTTTCAAAATTTTCCTTATCTTAGATAAATACAAGAAAAAAAAGGAACACATGAATTTTTAATCGAGGCTCAAGATACGTATTTTGTTTGATTAACTGATAACAAAGTATATGATAATTTTTTTTTGAAAAAAAAATTAATTTTTACCTAGTTGTTGATTTGAAGAAGTTATTGCTCTCACGATTCATAAGTTCGCTCCTGAATCTAGCCATTTCGTCCTCCATTTTTCTCATTTCAGCGTCAAAACGTTCACGAATATTTGAGAATTCGCTGTCAATGACGCTAAAGTCACCGAGTTTAATGGGAATGTTACGCTTGGTACCACTGTCAGCCATTATTAATTACTTATTTTAATATAATTTAATGATAAATGAAAACAATAATAATTCACTTTAATTATTTTATTCACACACTTTCACTTTAACCGGCTTGTGATAGTTGTCTCAATTCTCTCTGAAAAATACAGTAGTGTTTACTGAAGTAGCTCGGGTATAGGAATGAGCAGCGCACGTCGATGTCTACTCCTTAAATAGCAGTGGCACGTACATTGTGCTGGCTCGTGGGTGTTTGTGTGTCATTCGTTGTTGTTCGTTGTGACTCGGAATGATTCGGCGCGCTATTGGAATGTTCACGAATGCGCGCGCTACGATTTCACACTTATTTCGTTTTTAAAAAATCCACTACTTTTTTTTTCTTCTCAAATTGTCAACGTTTATTTTTTATTCAATGGCATCATAGATTAAGAACAAATAGCTTAACTAAAAAAAGATTTAACTATAAATGAAATAAAGTGAGTAATAGTGATTCATGAGTAATGAATGTCGTTTGAAATTAATTGGTGCGCTGAAGATCATTTAATTTTTTGATTCGTCATTTCACCGAAAATGGCTTTTAAAAGAAAAAAAAAAAGCTCTTTTTTCGTCTTCTTCAATTGATAATTTCGAGTTGTGATGTCAAAAATACGTGGGTGAATGGTATTGTAAGAATGAGAATAATTCCAAGTTTTTGTATGACTAATCCTACAGATGTGTTTGGATTATGTGTTTATTATATTCATTCGGGGTTTTTATTAACGTATAAACGGACGATTCGTTTTGGATTTTTAAAAAATTCTGACCGAGTGAATAGCAATGAAACATTTGCCGTACAGAACTCGTGTTACGCATGTGATTAACGTACGTTTACTAAATGTACAACAAGGACGTATTCTACATTTCAACGACCTGATACCAAATATATGTAATTTTTTTTTTTTTTTTTTTCATTTGTGTTAAAAATAATATAAAAATAATTTTCTCACTCACATTCTCATGTTAAATTTATTTTTGCATGTGGATATTTATCCTTCGGGCTTTTTTATTCATTCAGATTATTTTTAAAGAGCGTGAAAGTTACATAAAAAAATTGTTGGACATCGAAAATTGACGATACGAAAAAAAATAGTCAAAGTCCAATTTTTTTAAACAATTTTCTGTAAAAATCAGTTTTGGAAATTGAAAAGTGCTACAATATAATTGAACCTGGTCCTGATAGTATCTCAGTTTCCATGATAAAAAACAGAAATCACTAGAAAAATAATTTTCATTTTTTTACAATTTTGTTTTTTTGAAAATCAAAATTATTTAACACTAAAATTCTTCGCTCTTAAGTTACTGTTATTGAATGTTAGCAGACAGACTCTCGGAATAAACACGTGATGAAGCCGGCAATATTAAACCCACGGTTTGCATCATCGCGGAATGCGAGAGTGATTTTTTTTTTTTTCGATCGTTGTGATGCCTTCTTGCTATTTTTAATGTTCTCTCTTCCTTTGGTCTCTCAATGAAATGACGTTATCATAATTTTTTTTTTTTCCTGCATAAATAGTCGAAATTTACTGAATCGAAGACTCGAGATTTTTCAGATCAAAGAGAAACAGCCTGAATTAACATATCTCGTCAGTGCTCTATAAATTACGCATTATTTAATAATCATTTTAATATCTCAGTGTGATGCAATTGTATGAATTTTAATTGAGCGATTCCGGTGATGCATCGATGAATATAGAATTGGCCGATTTAATTTTTCCTTTTTTTTTTCTTTACTCTCGGCAATGGGTAATGCAGAACCTGATTTGGGCTGACTCCAAAGGCACAAGTGTGTCAATGCCGAATAATCGAGATCCAGGCGTATTAATCGATCTTACCATGTTAAATCGATCAAGAGTATGGGAAAAATTGTGACTGAATTACTCGTAAATTTAAGGTCGAAGTATCCTATCGAACTCGAAGTACAGTTAACCCCTTATTTTCTTGATGCTGTATCAAAAATGATATATTTTTTTACATTTTTCAGAATTTTTTCACAATTTCAACTCATGTAATTTATGAGATATGAATTATTGAAGATAGTGGGGATGGAATGCCCTAAATCGGACAGAAACAACGAAATTACTAGAAAAAAACCACAGGGTTGACCCATTATTGAAACACAATTGTCGAAGAGAACAGCATTTCAATAAAATAATAGAGGAAAAAAATATTCAATTCTTCAGATAGTTATTGAGAAATTTCAATTAGAAGGGAGTCGTGAATAGAGATGTAAGATTACCAGTAATTCTTGTTGCAGTAAAATTACGGTAAAAATACCGTAATGTTACCGCATTGTGACGTAATTCGAAAAAACTACTTGTTTTGATGTAAAATTACCGTCAAAATTTTTTGATGTAACGATACCGTAATTTACTGTAATTTCCATCTATATAGATGATTCAAAAAAAAATTTCCATACTCAAAGAATTACTTTTCAAGTAGTCAATTATGTGAGAGTTAGTATTGAAATTGTTTTTTTTTAATTAAATTTTTTAAAAGGACAATTATTTAATTTTGTTAATCATTCAATGAGAGCAGTTACCCGATTTATTCATTTTTGCCTCCTCAGGATAATCATATTTTCATACATCAATATTTAGAATAATATGTTAGGAACATTAATGATAATAACAACAATTTTATAATTTTTCATTTGCTGTCACTGACTATAAAAAAAGTAACACAAATGATGATCAGAAAGGCTGCGAATTGATTTAAAAAATTAATTCCGTAATTCATCTATATAGATGTAAATTTACCGTTATGTCTCCAAAAATGATAATTACGATAATTTACTTTGAAAATTAGTGTGTTTACCATTTTTGTTATTTACTGACGTTCGGTAAATTACGGTATTGAAACCGTAAAATTACCGCAAAATTACTGGTATCGTTACCTTTTCACATCTCTAGTCTTGAATATTTATCTCTCTTTCTATCTAATGCATGTTATAGAAGATGAGTAGTATGACGAAAATTCGAGGAAACAAGAAAAAATTGTATTCATAAGTAGTGATGCAAAGGCATGATATTCGAATAGTTTAATCACTACTCCCGATATATCAAAGTACGTTTTCAAAACCGTTTCAAAACCTTCTCTATGGTGCAAAGTGCTTTGTCCAAACAAGATTTCCATGGGAATTACTCCATCTACACTGAAAGAAAAAATATATTTTATTGAGAAATAAAAAAATTGAAAATTTCCAATATCACGTGAACTTTAAGTTAAATATAAATATCATTACACTGAGGAAAAAATGCTTTCTCCCAACAATTGAATTTCTTGAAACTGAGAAGAGTCAATAATTATTAATTTTTAGAAATTAGTAGATTGGAACTAATTCATTTTTATTAGTTATTTACAACGAATTGAAGATTTTTCAAATTGATCATTTTATTCCTTGTTCCAACAATGAATATACTCTTTTCAAAGAAAATTTTTTACGTCAATCAATTAATTGATCGAAAAATGTTTTTTTTTTCTTCATTTCAAAGACAAATTTTTTCAATAAAATCATTTTTTTCTCTCAGTGTAGCATCGATTTCGAGATATTTCACAGAACCAAAATTTAATTCAAAATTTTACAACAAATTATTTCTATTTTCATGACTATAAAGCTTTCCGACAAATCTATCTTATTCCATCATCAGTTTTGAAAGGATCATATCGAAAGCTAAACGAGATGAAGCGATTCTGCCCGAATCCAATTTGTAGCTTCTCGAATTTTCTACAAAAGAAGATCCAAGCAAAATGGCCCCATCTCGCTTAGATCTCACGATTTTTTATTTAACTGGTGATAAAAATTAATTTATCTGAAAACTTTACATTCTTCTATTTTCAATGCTTATTCTTGTTTTTCTCTCTTTACAAATTAAGCGTAGGGGGACGTGAATCGTGCGTGACGCAATCGAGAATCGATCCAAAGTCGTAGCGTCATGAGTGACCAAACATGGAAGAAAGCCATTGGGCTTCCTACGAGGAACTCGATAGAAATCCCTAAAACTCAGACATGGCGAGTTTGAGGAAAAACATTTAGTCTTTGATGTTCCATTTAATTTAAAAATTCGAGAATTTTTTTTTTCTGGAATAACAGTAATTATGTGAGCAGTAGAGAACTGTTTGCAGAAGATAAACAACGCCAGAATTTGCCCTTGAGCGATGGAATGAAGAGTGCTCGAGGGAACAAGATTTTTTTTCCAGAGAAAAGGAGAACTAAGGGCCACAGTGTGTGGGTAGTTTGGAGTGGATATTTCTTGATGACATCACTACGTGCTGTAAGTAGCTTTAGGAGAGCACGATGACCTTGCATCATGTCATGGGCAAATCCACACAGTTGGAGTGAATCAAGCTGTACAGTCAATGAAATTGAATTTGTTCGAGTAATAATCCATTCTATGCATTCTTGAAGCATGAAAAAATCATTTTCTTTTTTTTAATGACACTTGCGAGTAAACAAGCTGTCATTAATAGATAATTTTTTGATGGCTTAATTGAGCAGTGAAAGAGTGAGGAAATTGCGTTGCAGATTCTTTCGTTGATTTCGTTGAAACGAGTGGGATTAGAGAAAATCTACAAGAGACAGTTTTTGTAGGGAATTTCATAAATTATGAAAATTATCTTTCGATGAATTCATTCAAGTCTCGTAGTTCAAGAGACATTCAAATGATAAAAATTGATGATTGAAAATTATGATGATTAGTTTTTATCCCATTTAGAAACCTTCATTTAAGGTTTGTTAGCCCTACATGATATATAGCAGAGATGGGGGCAAAATAGATTTGTGAGACATAATAATCCAAGATTTTTCTTGAGAGCTAAAACATTCAAGAAAAAATTTTCAAAAATTCCACAACAATGTAGTCATTCACTTTGAGAAAAATCGTAAATCATCTTACACGAACGGTCGATTCTGCCCCTATCTCACCTATATAATCATTATTTCATTTACAACATTGTCATTCTAGATTAACGGATTCATTTACATTTTTCTGCGTTTTAATATTAAAATTGTTCATAGGGATATTAGGAAAATTATTAACAGCATCAATTATTGTCAAATCGCAACGTTTCGCTGGACAATTCCAGCTTCCTCAGGCTCTTGACATTGTTATTTTCAATTGCCTTCATTGAGAAAACTGGTTATGATTTCAATTATTCGAGGATTTACATCATTTATTATACTACATATATTGAGAGGAAATTGCCAATATTTCTCCGGTTTTGATAATTCATTAAACATCTGCGGAATGAATGGGTTGAGTGGAAAATGTTGAGATTTCTTTTGGAGCCAATAAAATACCCTTTAAATATGTCTCTTGATAAATTCTCATGAGACCAATGATTCCCGAAATATCTACTAGATAATAAAAAAAAATTTCCTTCATAATATAAAGAGAACATTTATTTCCATCTTTTTTGTCAATAACTCGAATGCTTCGTGTGAAATAATATCAACCCAAATTTCATATCATACGAAATCAAAAAAATATAAGAAATAGAATTAAAAAATAGAAAGGAAAACGCTTACACTGAGAAACTGATTCGTTTGGCTGGAACAAGTCTCGTTTAGTGTTAACGAATGGTAGTTAGCATGGTGACCAAGCTAATATTCGTTAACATTTAACGAATGATGCATTCAAGGGGCTCCGATTGAGACAAGTGGACGCAATAATCCAAATGCCCAAAATGTACCTTTTTTGATGAAACAAATAAATTTTCATCAGAATAATCACAATTAATTGCTTCAACGAGAGGAAATACATCCAAGCAAAAATGACGATTGCATTTGCCTATCGTAGTGCTTTAACTGCGCATTCGGTAATATTCAATTTGTTGAGTTCAGCCGGCCCAAGTATTTAAGGATATCCTAGTGGCAGGTTCAAATGATCGACTTTTTTTTTTCTCCTCTTAGTTATTATAATTACCATAACTATTTCGATTTTTCAACATTTTACCGATACTAGAACGATGTTCAAGATCATAAATTTTTATTGGATAATATTATGAATATTCAATATTGTCCCGCATTTGACTCACGCTGTCCCAGTATCTAGGACTGTGATTGGAGGATTCTCGGATTTTAAATACCAATATGGCCGCCATTGATTTTTTCATGTAATTAATTGCATTAATCATCGTTATATGTCCGGTAACATGCACTTTTCATGATTTCAAAAATTAATAGACACTCTGACGAGCAAAAAACATATAAGGTTGTATAAGGAAAAAATAGGTCTGTGATCATGAATTTTCGCAGTGAAACTGAAACTGAACCTCGCTTATGGAGTTTCAATGTTAATTCAATTATTTTCAAAAATTAATTTTGGCCTTATTTGTCCGGTAACATGGAGTAAACTGAATTTTTAAAAAATCTCCTCATGCTATTCTATCGAAAGTGACCAAAATTGAGAAGGAAAAATAGATTGCCCGAACCACTAGGATATCCTTAAGGGCATCTTCTTCTATTCATTAATGGTTATATTCCCTATTAGAGGGGCAAGTACCAATTATCTGAGGGCATCTAATATTCGTATCGTCATCGTCCCGGGTTCGAGACCAACAGATACCCAGTATACATGACAGAAAAATCCACATACTCCCCTCAAGCGGGTTTGTCGTCAGTACAGTGTAAGCTGGAAGCTAAAGCATGAGTGGTCTACAAAGTAGCAGTACATGAAATATGTACTAATTGTGCTTTTTTTTTGTTCAATGTAGCTAGATCCATGAGTCAATTTTTTGACGAATCCTTTTCTCAATGCAGGTCAAGCACCGAGCAAAATACAAAATTCAAAAAATGTCCAAATTTATCGCCCTTCATTATGTATCCATCAACCCTATCAATTCAACTGCAGAGACTGTACCTGTGGGATTACCTCAAACACAAACGTTTCAACGTCCTTGGTAGTACCATGGCCGCTAAAATGTTGGACTCTCTATTCGTGACTCTGTATAGAAATCGAGGCAGAATGTACAATTATATATAACCGTTCACGTCACCAATTGTGTGTAGGCGTTCTAGCTTCTATTATTTCATTTTCGAAAGACAGAAAAAGAGAGAGAGAGAGACAATAATGTCATGACGACACGCTCCAGTGCCCTTATGTATCAGGATTCTTTTGAAATCCACACGTTGACGGTTGAGTATGCTGGCTTGTATCTAGAAGAAAATTCAACATTTCCATTACAATTTCTTTACAATGTTGACAAGAGTTGAAATAATGTTTAACGAGTTTTGAATTGTAAAGTGAATTCTACAAAATTTATCACTGCTAATGTAATTTACTCTTCAGATAAATGTAGACACTTCTCGCAATTTCTAACAATTTATTTATAGATTTGAGAGAGAAAAAGAGAGAGATAGCAACAACTGACGTTCAAAATCTCTTCTCACCCGCCACTAGCTACTTTAACGTAATTTTCACGTGTTTTCTTCTGCATTCCATCGAGATTCACGTTTCATGCTACAATTACATTGAAGAATTTTAATGGATTTTAATGGTGCAGATGACTTTGACACTCGCCATGTGATGTTAAGTAACATCAAAGTCTTTTTCAATTGAAAATAGAAAAAAAAAATATTCCATTTAACTTTTTCTCCAGTACTCAAGTTCCTTCCGCATGTTGTTTTTTTTAAATATCTTGAAAATTAAGTGCAATACGGGATTTTTCATAAATACCTTGTTTATAGATGTGATTCTGTACTGTGGCATTGTTATTCGTAACTTATATAGCATCTGCAAATACAATATTCAACAATGCAAGTACCGTCAATGGCCCAATTAATACCATCGGCCCAATTAATGCCACTTTTCATACATTTTCGTGATTATTGAACTTATTCGAATTCTCAACTCTAAGTAATTGATAACAGTGGCTGGTAAAAAATTCTGAGGACACCGGACAATCAAAATATCGGATATTTCTCTACTAGATATATTTCTAAAATTAATCCGTTGAATGTGACCAATGTGCTCAGCAAAATAAAGCCCTAAAGCTTTTCATGTATAGTTACAGTGCCTCATCAGTTCAATGTGTGATATTGAGAAAATTTATGTATTTAATAAATCGAAAATTGTATTGATTGTTAGCAAAATCATTGGACTTTCATACAAATTGACGAATAATTTACAAATAACGACCAGTGATGGAAATTAATTGATGGCAATTATTGGGATCCTCTATGGCAGAAATCGGGCCATGATGGCATGAATCGGGCCATGGGCAAAATATTTTCAAAAATATAAATTAAATAATCTTTATCATTAATTCAAGAAAATAATTAATGTAAATAATAGTTCAGACCCTAAATTCTTTGGAGGAAAAATCGAATTTGAATTTATGATAAGATATAATTTTTCTATGAAAGATACGTGGCAGAATAGGTCTCTTGGTGGCATTAATTGGGTCATTGACGGTATTCTGTTTAAAAAACATTCATGAGTTGAATAATGGATATCTGCAAGAGAAATTCCCAAAAATTAATTAATTTAGTGAACACCTTCTTCTTTTGTTGAGTTTTCGAGATCTTTCCCAGAAAACTAATTTCAAAGAAGTGATTGAGATGATATGCAGCATTTAGGAATTGGATTTTCGCAACACGATAAGTCCATAATTTGAAGAATAGGTTTGGACATTTGATTTTCATGATGACTGTAAAGTTTTTAGATCCATTTCATTCCATCTTCAGTTCTTTGAGAATATTTTGGAAACTAATCGAGATAGGGCGATTCTGTTCGAATCCTTTTTTATAGCTCTTGAAATTCTCCACCTAAAGGTCGGGTTGAAATCGCCCTATCTCGCTTACATTCCGAGATATTAGAAGAAAAGAAACTGGTGACAAAATGAAATCAATTTGTCTGAAAACTTTATATTCTTTCTTTTTTTCATACTGGGCACCATACCCGCTCAAAATGCACAGAATTTCTCTCCTGCAAATGTAGTTTCCTCGTTTATCGTCCCAGTAATCGAGCAATTCCTTCAAGCGCTTAAAATTTTTGGTGCTCATCGCGTGAACTACTGAAGAGAAGTTGTCTTCCACTGCCGATTCGAAGTTTTGCGCATCTTCCATTCAATAATGAAGCCCGATGGCAAAAATTTCAATAAATCAAAATTCAATGAGAGGAGAAACGAAAATGCAGAAGTGAGGGAAAAGAAGCCATTTGACAAGAAAACGTACCGATTGAAAAAGTACAGCAACAAATATAAAGGTTCGAATTTTTACTTTGAATATTAGTTAGGTTAGGCCACGTGATTTATGTCATAACAATTACCAAAACAGTTTTGATGAGTGCTGATTGATTTTCAGTTGAACAATGGGAGGAGAAAAAGAAGAAGGCTGTGTTACGCAGATTCTACAAGGATCAAGAGAGAGAAAATAAAAAGGCTCCGTTTAAAGTTTCTTCAAAAAATCAAGAAGAAACGTAAGTCTTAAAAATTTTGTTTATTGAAACTCCTTGATTAATCGATCATTTTTACGTTACAGAGCACCTAAGAAGAAGCCAAACGCCTTTTTCCAAGCAAAACTCGAGTATCAGCGAAAGCTGGAAGAAAAAAAACGAAAGAAGGAAGAGATCTTGAAAGCTAAGGAGGAGAAAGAAGAGGCTCTCAAGAAATACAAAGAGAAGCGAACGGAGAACTACAAAAAACTGTCGAAAAAGACGAAGAAGGGACAGCCAGTAATGAAGGACCGGCTAGAGATGCTTTTAGAAAAAATTCAGCAGACAACTTGACCCAAAATACTGAATATGCACTTTTTCTTGAAATAGAAAACTCAGAATCTAAGAGAAACATGAGAATTCTTATGAGAAGATTTTTTGGAGCAGGATTTTTGCTCTGCAGAAGTCTCTACAAAAAATTGCATTATCTAGCTTCAATTTCAAAATATCTCCTTCCCCCTCTCCTTACGAATTAATTAAGAGAAGAATGAAGTGAAATTCTAATTAAACGGGGCGAGAGTCTTCAGAAATGAAGAGTTCATGATGATCAACTTAATCATTAAAAAAAATAAAGATAATATATTTTTATAATGCATTTTTGGTTTTTCGCAGTTTTTTTTGCAATTTTTAAGATTTTTATTGATTACAATTCATTTTACAATGACAAAAAGAGGATATAAAAGTACAGTGAGTGATATTATTTGATTCCTGCCTTAGCGGCTTGACTCAAATTTGAAAATGAAACTGTTCATGGTATAAATCAACTCTGTGTTTTATTGTTTAATAGATAATGAGTGGATTTTAGGGAAAATTTGTATACATGAAAACCTAATTATTAATTAAACTTAATCAGTAATTTGTTTTTTCACAAAAAAATTCATTTCTTCGAATACAAATCCGCACGCATGCGCAGAATGTGAAAAATGCGTGCGCGCAAGTATAATCGTACCAATGAAAGAATCCACACCCGAGGCATGCCGAAGCTGAAATTTATATGGTGCAGCATGGGAGCCGAAGAAAACCGATGTCGATTCATTCCACCTAGTCGTGCGCAACCTACATGACCCAATGGTGGCACTGTATTCTGTCTCCTCTCGTTTCATCGTCCAGCCGTTCAAGGAAAGTTGGAGCCAGTCAGCGGTTGCAAATGGCGACAGCCACTAAATTCGTGGCACCGACTCGCGTTTAGTTAACGCCTCCCCCAAACCCGGTTTACATCATAAAACGCGACAAAAAAGGTTCGCGAGTAAATAAAAATTTTATTATTCGGTAGGTAAAATTGATTTTTTCAATTATCCATAAAATTTCATATGAGGAAATCCTGTGGGAAATGCAAAAAAAAACTCTGGGCTTTTAATGGGGAAAGGATTTCGTAATTTACACATTTTCTCACGTTTCACCGACACCATAATTTCACCTCAAAACTCACCATTTTCCTTTCCTCAACTCAATTCATTCACATTTCATCAAATTTTCACACATCATCAGCATAATTAATGCTGAAATAATTCGTAAATTCAAGTGAATTGTCTTGTAGTGTAGGTGGAAGGAAAAAATTCACTCTACACCGCTCGATCTTTGACTTTTGGGTGTTGCGCGCGCGGTTGTTGGACACAAAATTGCTGTCAAAAAAAATTTACATATGTGTATTGGAGTAAAGAATTCTTTTTTCACAATTATTGTGGTTGATTTAAAAAATTTAGGTCGTTAACAATTACACTTGAGTGTTGAAATTTTATTCTCTCAGAGTATCGTATGGATAGACTCTTAGATTGTATGTAACCACTTTAATCTCAACAATGCATTAATAGAGTAGAATGACAATTTTCAATGCATGCAAGGTGGTCGTAATCGAGTACAATACAAGACCGTTATATTGATTACAATTTTTTCATAAATTACATGCTATTTATTGACAATTGCACAATTATCATTGAAAACATGAAAATTCTTTA
This sequence comes from Aleiodes alternator, assembly GCA_963921955.1. Lineage (NCBI taxonomy): Eukaryota > Metazoa > Arthropoda > Insecta > Hymenoptera > Braconidae > Aleiodes > Aleiodes alternator. Next base: position 5,519,086 of record OY998109.1, on the reverse strand, counting down.
CTCTCATTTTTTCAATAAATTCAAAAAAAAATTTACTATTCATCACTGCTAATTATCTTAATTTTATCAATCAGGTGGTCCAGTGCCGAAATAAAAACACACAAAGATGCCAGCGGTACGTGGGGATGGCATGCGTGGACTCGCCGTATTCATTTCGGACATAAGAAATTGTAAGTTATCAAATTTTATTGATACTAATAAATCTTTCAATTTCACTCATTTGTTTTTCGTAAATTCCCCAGGATTCAAGAGAGCTACGAAATTTTTTGTAGAAACCATTTTTCTAGAGTTAAACGACACCTACAAAAAAGGTTTCTGCGAAAAATTCTTCATCTCCTCTAGTTTTCCGAATATCTTTCGAAAAAGAGAATAAAAAATCTATACTACATCACTTTTCATTTAATTTTACTTGGAAAATATTCTTATTAAAATTAATTAGTGTGACAATTGCATGCGATCAATGCTCATTCTAGTTTAGCCTGTTGGTAATACACACAATTGCTACTTGTTTAGATACATGTGGGGCATCGTTGATGATATTTCTTGGTCTATCCCAACAAGTACAGATCAACTGTCATTGAAATTGAACGGAAAGATTCAGTGTCTCGCTTCGTAATTTTTTTCTCTACTCATTCTTTTTTTTTTTCTTTTTTTTTTCTCTTGTGTGTACGTGTTTATGATGCAAGGGGGGCGGAGCACTGATACAGCACTATCTTTTTGATACACAGTATATTTCACGAATGATTTTTCATTTTTTATTTCAATTCACACACTCTGCTTCTTCAATAAGCAAAATCGAAAAATTTTATAAAGTAAATTTGAAATTTTTTCATTATTTCTTGTTAATTGAATGATTGATCAGTATAATTGAAGGCGAATTGTTATTTACAAGGTCATTGTTGATGAATTTTTAATACGTCATCTTAAAGGTCAGGCCAAATGGCACTCTGCCATTAGTGCTTTTTTCCATCCCTTTTCTCCTGCAATACATTGGTTTACTTTTGCTTTCAAATTTTACTCCACCTTTGATGTGCCATATTCGATTGATACTCGTTGTTCATTTTGATGAGATATTACTATGTTAATGAGGCTTTCATGTTTCGATTATCCAACGATGACCATTATTAATTGAATCCTCTCACTTGATTGATCAAGTCGAGTGATTGAAGAAGATGAGATGGAGAATTATTCATTAATTTAATGGAGAATGTCTTGGAAATTAGACCTTTTTTATGTACAATTTAATTATGTGGACATAAAATCTTTAGCTTAATTCTCCTGAATCCAAATGTAACATAAAGAGTTCGTTTCATTCAGAAACACTTTGAATGACTTATTTAATGATTAATCAATTCTCAATTAGGCAAGAGTAAAGAAGCTGAGATCAAGAGGATAAACAAAGAATTAGCAAATATAAGAAGCAAATTCAAAGGTGATAAAACATTGGATGGATATCAGAAGAAAAAATATGTCTGCAAATTGCTGTTTATTTTTCTTCTTGGACACGACATTGATTTTGGCCACATGGAGGCAGTTAATTTACTATCATCGAACAAGTACTCGGAAAAACAAATCGTATGTATATTCATTTATTTACTCATTTTTTCTTTGAATCAATTAAGTGGAATAAACGAGATGAGTCTGTTCCGTTCTGCCATAGGTTTTCCTGAGGAAGATTTTTTTTTGTTTATTTTTGTGATAATGTTTTTTTATAGGGAATAATTGGAGCCATAGGAAATATTATCACAAAAATTTCTCTTTCCCTTTTTTCTTTCAAAATAATCCTGAAAAAACTGACTGCCAATTAAAACACAACAGTAATTTTGTGAAATCTGAAGATATCGTGCAGATTATTTTGTAAAGATTTTCAAAACAATGAGACTCGTGAGAATTTATGAATGAATCTTTCTTGCTGCTAATGAAATTCTCTGCAAAAAAAAACTGAGAATTTTCATCTAAACTCACTAATTTCAAAGATATTTGCAAAAGTACCAGATCTTTCGTATCATCTTATTTCTCAACTTTGCTAACAACTTTCAATACATTTGAAATTCAAATTAATTTCATCAAGTATGCTGATTATAATGAATTATCCACAGGGATATCTCTTCATATCGGTACTAGTTAATACAAACAGTGATCTCATTAAACTCATCATTCAAAGTATAAAAAATGATCTTGGATCACGTAATCCAATTCACGTGAATTTGGCACTACAATGTATCGCAAATATTGGAAGCAAAGAGATGGCAGAAGCGTTTGGAAATGAAATACCAAAACTCCTTGTTTCTGGGTAAGTTTATCAATATTGTAAAATTTCTTATCAATTGAAGAAACAAAATTTACACTCAACAACACATCACAAATACATTATTTCCACGAATTCCTGCTAATGGGATCTAGACGCCTGGATATTAGGTAAAAATTCACAAGAATTAATTTCACGTAGAAATGTTCTATTTAATTTCAAAACATATCCATCTTCCTCCTCAACAACACCCAACAACAACAATTTCAACCAATAACAACAGATTCCAACTCTGAAAACTGACAAAAATGTTCCTCGAGACCTTTTCTTTGGCTCTAGATTTTTTCTGCAAAAAAGATCCTCATCAAAATTTCTCCATTTCTTATAGACTCTGAAAAATCACCCAAAACCACTGCTCAATTTACAAAATATTCAAAGCTTTTCGCTGAATTATTCCTCAATTCCAATCAACAAAAACCGATAAAATCAATTCTTTCCATCATTTCATACAACGTAACAAATTTCACACAAATCAATTAATTTTTCAATGAATCCTAGGGATACAATGGACGTGGTGAAGCAGAGTGCAGCCCTCTGCCTCCTCCGTTTGCTCCGTACAGCACCGGATGTGGTACCAGGTGGTGAATGGACATCGCGCATAGTCCACCTCCTAAACGACCAGCATCTCGGTGTCGTAACAGCAGCAGCATCTCTGATTGATGCTTTAGTGAAGCGTAATCCCGAAGAATACAAAGGCTGCGTGAGCCTAGCAGTCTCTCGACTGAGTAGAATCGTCACATCGAGCTACACAGACCTGCAGGATTACACCTATTACTTCGTTCCAGCGCCCTGGCTTTCGGTGAAACTTCTGCGATTGCTCCAGAATTACACACCACCAGCCGAGGATCCAGGTGTACGTGGTAGACTGAACGAATGCCTAGAAACAATTCTAAACAAAGCGCAAGAGCCGCCAAAATCGAAAAAAGTACAGCACTCAAATGCAAAGAATGCTGTATTATTCGAGGCAATAAGCCTGATAATTCACAACGACAGTGAGCCAAATCTTCTAGTACGTGCTTGCAATCAGCTTGGACAATTTCTATCAAATCGCGAAACAAATTTGCGTTATTTAGCATTAGAATCAATGTGTCATTTGGCAACATCTGAATTCTCTCATGAGGCTGTAAAAAAGCATCAGGAGGTCGTTATATTGTCAATGAAAATGGAAAAAGATGTATCAGTACGCCAACAGGCTGTTGATTTATTATACGCAATGTGTGATAAAAGTAATGCAGAAGAAATTGTACAAGAAATGCTTAATTATTTGGAAACAGCTGATTATTCAATAAGAGAAGAAATGGTATTAAAAGTTGCTATATTAGCTGAAAAATATGCAACTGATTATACGTGGTATGTTGATGTTATATTGAATTTAATAAGGATAGCTGGTGATTATGTTTCTGAAGAAGTTTGGTATCGTGTTATACAAATTGTTATTAATCGTGATGATGTACAGGGTTATGCTGCTAAAACAGTTTTTGAAGCATTACAAGCACCAGCATGTCATGAAAATATGGTTAAAGTTGGTGGTTATATACTTGGTGAATTTGGTAATTTAATTGCTGGTGATCAGCGTTCATCGCCAGCTGTACAGTTTCAATTATTACATTCCAAATATCATTTGTGTTCACCAATGACACGTGCATTATTATTATCAACTTATATTAAATTTGTTAATTTATTTCCGGAAATAAGAGGACAAATACAGGATGTATTTAGACAACACAGTAATTTACGTAGTGCTGATGCTGAATTACAACAGAGAGCATCAGAGTATTTGCAATTGAGTATAATAGCATCTACTGATGTACTAGCAACTGTACTTGAAGAAATGCCAGCATTTCCAGAACGTGAATCATCTATATTGGCGGTTCTTAAGAAAAAGAAACCTGGTAGAGTGCCGGAAAATGAAATTAGAGAGAGCAAAAGTCCTGCACCAAATAATAATAATCATCATGGTGAAACAGTTGCTGCTGTTACAACTGCTACTGTTAATAATACGTCTGCTGATTTGTTGGGATTGTCTACACCACCGTCTTCACAGCCTGCTAGCAATACTGGAGTTTTGCTCGATGTGCTTGGGGATATTTACAATATGCCCAACAAAGTTGGCGCTACTAATGGTGCACAGAATACGTATAATCCCAAAAAGTAAGTTTAAATACATTCAGGAGAGTTTTGTAAATATCTCGAAAGCTAAGTAAGTTTGAAGGGTTTTATGTTCAGACCTTTTTTGTACAGAATTTTACTGTGTACAGAAAAGTTCGCTTGCTGAATTCTCTTGAAACCAATGGCTCAAGAAATATTCACAAATTTAGAGAGATAGAATTTTCATTTTGAAAATTTTTTAAATTGGAATAATGAAAATTATTTTTTTTTTACTATTGTTTAGATTCGTCTGTAAGAATAATGGAGTACTATTTGAGAATGACTTGATTCAAATTGGCGTTAAATCAGAGTTTAGACAAAATCTTGGACGCATTGGCTTATTTTATGGCAATAAAACGCAGTATGCACTTAACAATTTTCAAGTACAGCTCTCGTGGTCCGAGGAAAATCAGGCCAAACTTGCTACTCAAGTTAAACCAGTTGATCCAGTCCTAGAGGCGGGGGCTCAGATACAGCAAATGATCAATGCGGAATGCATTGATGATTACAATGGTAATAAACCAATTTTAATTTTTTTATTTTCCATTCTGATTCGATTCTTTTGGGAAAATCTTGGAAATTAATGGATATATGCATTTTTTTATGAGAATCTATTTTGTAATTTTTTCGCCTTTATAAAATAAGATTTTCATAGAGATTTCTGTATCTCGTTTAGATTCCGATATATTTTCAGAAATTTCGAGAACAAAATAAAATTGACTTTTTCACTATTGATTTTATAAAATAATTTAATTCAATTGTAAAATTAATTTACAGATGCACCATCTATACTTATATCCTTTGTATACAACAATGTGCCACAGAAAATAACAATGAAATTACCATTGACGATAAATAAATTCTTTGAACCAACGGAAATGAATGGAGAATCATTCTTCGCAAGATGGAAAAATCTCGGAGGGTAAATTTAATTACACAATCAATTTAATCCAGTGAATAAATTCTACTCTCTGCAATGACAAAACAATATTGACCCATAAATATCTTTGTTTGTTCAGTGCAAATCAACAGCGATCACAAAAGATATTCAAAGCATCGCAGCCAATGGATCTTCAACAAGTACGTACGAAATTACAAGGATTCGGTATGCAACTACTTGATGGTATCGATCCAAATCCAGACAATTTCGTTTGCGCTGGTATCGTTCACATGCGTGCACAACAAGTCGGTTGTCTCTTACGCCTCGAGCCAAATAAACAGGCACAGGTAAATCATCATAATTTTCATGATATTTCAAAGAAAATAAGAGAGAATTGGAGCATTTTTTCCTCAAACTCATCAATATTAAATAAATAGGAATAGGTGGCATTAAAATTTCATTTTTTGAGGGAAGAATGTCTCAAATTGGCTGTAAATATTGAAATTATCATATTAACTTTTTTTCCTTGGCCCTATTTTTTTTAACAATAACGATCGCCATAAAAAATTTTCCATTTCCTCTAGATCTCATGATAACTCCCAATGACCGTAGTAAAAATACTGAATTCGTGATGAAGTGAACAAAATAATTAATGAAACTTTTTAATTCACCAGATGTTCCGGTTGACAGTACGCTCGAGTAAAGAGACGATGTCAATAGAGATCTGCGACCTCCTGGTGGACCAATTTTAAAGTTCCCAAGAGATTACAATAACACAATATCCAGAAACATTAATTGTTACCAATGTTCTGTGTTGATGCATCGAAACCCACAATATTCCGTGGGGAATTTCATCGTAATGCTCGCTCGTATCCATAAAAAAAATAACGGGGGAGCATTGTTATATATATATATGAATTCGGTGATGTATCCGCATGTACCCAAGATTATACTCATTAAAAAAACAAAATGCCACATAAACTCCACAATGAGAAATGATCACTCATGTAATTATAAAAGATCTAAAAATTCAGGATCGAACAAATTAATTATTCAGATGAATTGATCATGATCAAATGAATGAAAATTAACTATTTGGCCACAAATTGATGAATACACGAGCATAAAAGACGTAGATTGGCTACCAAGGACAGTATTAAGTCCATGAATTTAATAATCTAATCAAATCAATTATTTTTTCATCCATTCATTTAAATTTGAAATAATCTCTTATTGTTTTCTCTAGATTTCTGTACTTTTTAATTTTACTACCGCTAAGCACGAAGGAAGATCAACAGATTATTCAAACATTCATTATTTTAATAGGTAAATGAAAAAAAAAAAATCTCCTGTTAGTCTTCCTAATGTGGCTCGGTGGTTTGTGTCGTCTGAATTGTTCACATTTTTTCCGCTCATTCTTCGTACTCTCGCTTGAATTTTCTTCTGTTAAAAACGAGCGAGCTGTGTTTCTGTTTTCTTTTTTTTTGTGTGCGCGGGTGTGACGAATAGATGTATGTTAATATTAATTTATCCTTAAGTCCAAAATATTTAATTGAAGCTCAAAGAATAACAGAAAAAAAACAGGGGATTTTTCTTTTATTATGTTTCTTAGTTGAAATCACTGTTTAATTATCGAATTTTGTCTGAATCAATCCATCTTTTTTTTTATAACTTTTCATTAGTGGTGTCAGACGTCAATGTTAATCAGTCAATTCGTTTATTTTTTATTAAATTTTATGAATATTTCGTTTGTTTTTCGTCGAAAAGAATTGATGAGAGCATCGCAAATACTGAATTAATTTGGAAAAGAAATAAAAACACCTTGTAAAGGCTAGTAACATAATTGTACATAAATGTCACGCTGATTGTTGATCGCAATCGATATAAGAGATTATTAAAAATGAAATTTGCGAATTACTTTGCACTCGATGGAGAAAAAATTCTCACTGATTATCGCTTTTTTTTCTTCATTTCTATGATTATTATATTTTTTTTTCATTTTTAATTTCTGCTTGTGTGTTGATTGAGTGTTAATTAAAATGAAAAAAAAAAGTAGACGATGTCTATAATGTTTTTTCCCCCAAGATGTATGTATATTATTTTTCTCTATTTTCTTCCCTGAATGTAAAAAAATTGTAGACACTCGCTTTTCATATCAATTATTGGAAAATTATGGAAGAATTATTAAATAATGGAAATTAATGTTATTTTCCATTTTCAATTCATCGAAAGATGAATGGAAGAACCACGTGCACATCGTATTGTAAATATCTCGAAACATTTTTCGTAGAGAATTTGATGAGAATGTCATCCTCAAAGAAAAAAAAACGGCTTCTTGTGAATTGTCTCTAGATCTATTCGTTTCGGGGATATCTGCAAAAGAATGTAAACGAGAAAATTTTGAATTATGTTCTTTCACTTGAAATTACACAGGATACTAAAATTAATGAAAAAAAATTGAAATTCAATTTTATTTTTTAATAATTATTATCGGTCTAACATCCGGTAATTAGATGATAAACCGGTTGAACTGGCCGTATACACTGAATCTCAATGCGTTACGTGTTAATAAAAATTCTGTATCTTGATAATCTACGTAAAATTTGAATGAAAATAATGGAATTAAAATGAAAAATTAAATTACTAATATATTGTTTAATAATTTTTTAATTTGAAATTTTTCGAAAATAATTTTCATTCAACTTTGAAACAGGTATTCTTTATTGTACAAAGAATTTCAATGAATAATGAAATGAAAGTTAATTATTTAAAAAAAAAAAAGAAAATGAATAATTAAAAAGAAAACAATACTTGAATTAATTCATGCTCGTCATATATTTAAATATATAAAGAAATATATATGTAACATGAATTCGTATATACAAATAAATATTTCAATGGCAAAAATCATTAATTACGAGTATGAAAGATGCATGATTGTTCCAAATTTATGTTGACTCGTGGAAAAATGAGTAATAATTTAAATTGAATAGTGATTTATCGATAAAGTAATGGGAACAGATCATTCATTTACAAATATCTCGGAAATTAATGGAGATACGACATTTTTCGTAGATCTCTTTCTGTTCTACGAAAAATTCTGTATCTCACTTGCATTCCAGGATATTGGAAAAAAAAAAGAAACTAAAAAATGAAATCTCATCTCATCTTACTTTTTCCCTAATAAATTATAAAACGAGAGAGCGATAATTATTAAAAGCTGTACTGATAATTCCTGTATATGCTGGGTTTTGTCACCTATAATTTGCTCTATTAAATTCCAATATAAGTTTTTTCTTCGTTGAAAATGAATGAAATTATTGTTGCAAATGAAGAGAAAGAAAAAAAAATATTACAATTTTTTTTGTGTAATAATTGCGTAATTTTTCTTTTATGGTTTAGTCCCCCATTGTACATGTATGTTTGTAAGACACTATTGATTTATATTATTAAACAATATAATATCTCGTACACATGTTGCATTAATTCCAGAAACAAATCCATTATTGCATTTCTCTCTTTTTTTTATCCATGAATTTAATATCATACATTTTCCATTATGAAAATTACCTCATGGTGGTCAATTGTCATTACAAAGTCATACAATAATAATTAAAAAAAATAATTGAATGATAATAATAATAAAGATAATGGAATTACAAATGAGAACGATGATAAATTGCAAGAATTTGTGTGTTTATGACATAAAATTGTGTGTTTACAGGAAAAAAAGAAACAAAGAAATAAATAAAAAAATACAGTAGTCCTTAAAAATTAAGCTCGTACAATTTGAAAGTGAAATAAGACTGCCCATCATATTTAAAAATCAATCGCAAGCTTATTAATTCATTAATTCAATATCAAAATGAGATCATCTCATTTTACTTTGTCTTGAGTTTTTGTCGATTATCTCGAAATTTAATCGACATATGAGAATATTTGAGACCTTTTTCTTTAAAAAATGAGAACCAATCGAAAAAAATATCTCCAAAAAATTATCCATCTCCTATATCTATTGAGATGTTTAACAGTTTCCACAAATTAACAAATTTTTCTTTTCAATCTCCAATAATGACTTGAAGGTACAGAAAATAAGTGGAGAATAATGAATTGCAGTCGATTCTAAGAATTGATAATGATAATAATAATAATGATAATAATGATTAAATAAGCATTGAGCTTTTGTAATTGCTGACATCATTTAAATTTCAGTTTGGCACTAAATTTTTGCATTGTTCGCTTTTAAAAATGGATAGCTCCCATACAATTGTCATTATTATGGTAAATTTTTTCATTTACTGTTAAATACAGGCTCCTTTACAATTGTACGAGAAATAAGAATTTAAAAATAAACCGATGATTCAATAATTGATAAGCTCCCAATTACTCGCGCAAGCGAGATTGCCGAACCAAATATAATAATTATATTGTAATTAAACATTTGAATAAATATTAAAGTATATATATATATATATATATTACACTTAAAATTAATCTACACAACAGACACACTGATCACTAGTTTTATTTATTATCTATATTTTTAACTGATTTTTGAGATCTTTGAAGTGATGAGAATGAAAGGGGGATTATTTAGTAGCAGAGAGATGAAACGTTCGAGTTTGATTTTGTCTTATTTCTCAAAATTGAAAGGAGATACTGATTTTCTTGATTGAGACCTTTTTCGTAGAGCTGAATTAGTCTTTCAAAAAAAGCCCTCGCACCGAAAAAAAATTCTTTCAAATCAATTTCACTCGTTTTTCACTTCTTTGCTATTGAATTCAACTAGAAATTGTAATTGCTTAATATTTAATTGGCACTAATTTAGTAAATGAATTATTATGACTACAAATAATGATTTTATTGATAAAAAAAAGTATTTGCCATTATTTCTGCACTTGTTAATGCAAACGCAAAAAAAACCTCGCAGAATGAGAAAAAACACAAAAAATCATTACCATAAAAAAAAAGTGCGTATGAGCTGAGTAAATGTCTTTGGTTATATACAAGTAAATTGTATACGTGATCAACTAAATATATACACTGATACAAAATGTTATTAACAAAAAGAAATGGAGATAATACAAATGATTAGTGAATAGGTGAAAATGAGATGAATTGATTGAATTTACATAATCATTTTTGTTAAAAGTCTTGAAAATTAAGAGAGATAATAAAAATCCCGTGTTTCCATTAGATTCGGAGATATTATTTTAAAAAATTAGTAACATTGAAATCAGTTTGTCTCATTTTTTCCTCTTCACCAAAGAATTATATTATATATATATAAACTGCGAGTGCAAAGTAGCTGAGAAACTGTACATGTTTATTCCGGATAAAAAAAAAATACGAAAAATTATCCATTTGAATGAAAAATAATTTTGTAGTTTAGTTTTTCGAGAAAATGATTAATTACGAGTATTATTGTGAATTCGATCGGATGAAAGAAGAGAAACTTAATTAAATTAGAAACGATCAAATTGTAATTAACCAGGTCGAATAAATATATATGTACAACTGCTGTTTAGAAGAACGTCTCTTTGACTAGTTTATAAAATAATCAATGAATCAATCAATCCATCAATTAAATTTTCTTATATTATTGATTTTAATTAGAACCTCTGTATCGAGTGCTTCTGTGCCTCGCGTATATCAGCCTCGATATCTTTTGCCAATATAATTTCACGTTCTTCCTCATTTAATTCATCATTATTTTCATTAACAAGTGATGTCTCTTCGCCTGTACTTTTAGCATCCTCTGGTGCTAAAAATAAATTACTATGTCCTCTACATTTTTTGTGATAATCAGCATTATCAACTGCATGACGATGACATGAGTCACAGACAGTGTCGGTTTTAGTTGTGCATGGATGTGCCTCGTAGAGACCTGGTCCACATCTTGAGCATATCCAACAGGGCTGGAGGCTGTGATGTGGACTGTATGTACCACGCTCGCATTTGCTGCACTCTGTGTCTCTGCCAGATGTGCAGAGAGATGATACACCCCAGCCTGGTGAACATCTTGTGCATCTAGTATCACCCTTGTGGTGTCTGATTCTGGGCCTTGCTTCTGTCATCTGAAAACAGAAATAGTTGATATTCATTATTTTCTCGACTTTCTCAATTCAAATATTTCGATAATATCGTGGCGGCCCCAGTTTCTTGTATTGCCCCAGTAACTGACTATTTTTGCAAATTTCTCAGTTATTTTTAAAAGTACAATATATTGTTTGAATTCAACTGTTGAGCTTGTTCAGCGCAACAAATATGTATTGATATAATTGAACTGCATTCAATAAGCAAATCATTGTTGTCTTCACTTTATGCTGTCAGAAACTAGCTCTAGAGTGTCAGAAACCGGGGTCACCATGGTATTGAAAATAGCAGAGATCTGACAATTTTTTTTTTTTAACGAATAAATTATTTAAGAGAAAATAAAAAATATAGACGTATAGGAAATTCGAAACATTAACCGTGCAATTTAATTTTTTTTTTTATAGTAATTTATTTGTTTCGAAAAATTCAAAGAATTGTCAGATAGATGATAATTTCATTATGATATGTTTTGGGCATTGATGGCTTTATGGGAATTTATGGAGGAACTTTTTTTGTAGGGAATTCCATCACCTACAAAAAATTTCTCTTAACATTTTCCTGTAAGCCAGTTTTTAAGGTGTCTGCAATAAAAAAAATTGTTACATTTTTAAGTTTTCGAAGAATCTGAAATTTTCAGAAAAATTGATTTTATTTCGTCACTACCATTCTAGAAATATCCCGAAATCAATGTGAGATGGAGCAATTTTCATGATGACCTTTTTTGTATTTTTCGAAGTTCTCTAAAAAAAAACGTTACTATCGAAATTAGTCTATCCCGCTTAGATTCCAAGATATCCTCAAGTTTTGATGCTAGATGAAATCTCGTCGTTTCATTACTAATTTTCGAGATTACATAAAAAAAGTATTAGAATCGAATTTTTCGAAAGTGATTTCCATCCGATAGTTTCCTGTCCCTAAAAATCCTTCGCTTTCCATAATAATTCTACGAAATTTTAGAAACTCCAATATTAAAATTCAGTACAATATTCATTTTTGTAGCATAAATTTAATGGTACATTATAATGTTGAACAGGTGCACAAGGAAAAAGGACGTGAGCCAGCTGACATTGAAAGCACCTTGCACACATACACTCACAAATATAACTACATAGCCAGAGAGTTCCTTCCGCCTCGATTGGTTTTCGGTTATTCGTAGGTACAATACACGTGTATATTTCAAATGTTACAAGAAATATATGTATTTTTTAAATGCACAAACTGTAGAATATAGTATAAAGCATCGATAAGGATCCTTGGAACAGAAGTGCCCGGAGGAACTAACGTTGTCTCTCTCCCTTCTTTCCCATTCGAAAAAGGAAAAAAAAAAAATAATAATAAACCGTAATATAAATCTTCCATTGTGAATTTCATCGTCCGTGGGAAGCGAATTCTAAAATTTTACACCCCAAACTTCAACATCTGCCACCCACACCCACTCCAATACCTTCAATTTTATCCTTTCCTCGGGTTCTTCGTCTTTTTTTTTTTTTTTTATAGAACCATTCTCCTTCGCGTCTTCCTCAAATCGGCAGGTATAATTATCGAGCCCCGGGCTACTGAAAACTATATTTTAGAAGCGTAGAAGTATAATGAGATAAGTCAAATTTTGCTTCAGTAGTGGGAAAGATTGAATGAGATTAATCCGTTCAATTTTTCGTTTCGCCTCAATTTTTCTTTTTTTGGAAGGAGATCGCGAAATTCTTGGAATTGCTTTTCTTCCAAAGGAAGATCAAAGCTACACGAAGGATTCTCATGGAAATCACTCTACCTTCTTTCATTTTGGAGAAAATGGTAAAGTTGAATGGGATGAGCTGAGTTTTTTCCGATAGTGTTTGGTAAATGTCTCAAAAACTGACCGAAATGGCTTCACTTCTTAAAGAATCTTCTAGTGTAACTCTAATTTCTCTTTAAAAAAAAGCTCCTACAATAATCGCACTATCTCGCTTATTTCTACACTGAGAGAAAAATAATGGTAAAAACAATTAAATATTGAGGCAAATGGTCCTTAGAAAATGTTTTTTTGAAATAATGAAAAAAAAGCTGTTGGACTTACTGAATTTAGTCAATTCAACTAGTTAATCTGTTTGAATTAATGAAATTCAGTAAATTCAACAAGGTTTTTATTATTTTGAAAAAATATTTGCTAAGGACCATCTACCTCAATATTTGATTGTTTTTACCAGTATTTTTCTTCTCAGTGTAGAGATGATCTCAAAAAATGAACTATAAAAAATCAACTTTTCTCGTGTTATCCAATTTTTTTCGGAGTGAAGGCTTCCACCAAAAAATCTGAAAAAAATTGAAAACCGTTTTTCAGTATGTCTACTTGGTTGGTGAATTTTTCCATATTTTTTCATGATAGCCTTCATTCTGAAAAAAAAATCTCCCAATTATTTTCTTCCATCTCATCGCCCTTGATTTCCAGAGAAAAATCTCGACTGCTTAATTGAAAAAAAATGCAGATATTCAATTTAGAAAAAAAAATAACGATCAAAATATCTTTCACCGTTGAGAAAAATCATTGAAACGAAATAACGAGTTGCTGAAGTGAAAAGAAACCATCTGTGTAGCAAACGTTCGGCAGGTGTCGAAGGCACGCGCCACCAGTCTTCAGAAAACTGGTGAATCCTACACTCACCCAATTGCCGGCTGGTCCTCTCTTGAAATTCCGTGTCATTTGATGAATGAAAGGAAAAAAAGAAAAAGTGCATTCGCTAGGTCGATATTGCTACATATTCGGGCGAATTTCACACGTTCAGGCATTTTGATGCGATTCGATGATAATGAAATCATTGAGGACGCTTTTATGACCGGTTCCGTTGTGCTCCAATTTTTTTTTCTGCGAGAACAATGAACCTTTTATTGATTCATTATCAACTTTCATTTTTTTAATTACTTTTACGCCACTTAATGATTTAATGGGGTGATTTACTTCAATTAGTTTTCATGTAAATATATCGAGAGTGAAGCGAGATATGGAAATTTTTGCAAAAACCTTTTTGGTAGAGCAGAATGTAAACTACCGATGAAGTCTAGAAAAATTTCCGTATCTCACTCAGATTTTGAGATTGAAAAAAAAATTAACCCAAAATAGATAGTTTGACATTTAATATTGAAGATTTTTTTTTAAGGAAAATCAACTTCATTTCTTCATCAGTTTTCTCAAGATATTTTAGAATCCAAGGGAGATAGAGCAGTTTTCATAAATGACCTTTTTTGTAGCTCTTAAAATTTCGTATAGAAAGATCACCATACAAATTACTTTATCTCGTTTAGATTTCGAGTGATCTTCAAAGAACTATAATGAAATGGATTCCTCTAAAAATTTAATAGTCGTCAATATTTGACGAAGTGCGCCCAAAAGTTAACGAAAATTAATTCTTTTCTTCTCATTTTTTTTTTTATTATATTTTTATTTTTTATTTTTTTTTCTTCTCATTAGAACGTTCATTTTGCCCAATTTTCTCCAATAAGTTTCGTATTAAACCTCGCGAAATTAAATTTTTTCATTGCTCCTTGTGCTAATAACTATTCTAAATTCTCAATGAGACTTTACGGGAAGCTCACGGTAATGGGAACAATCGACAGATAAATAAAGATTATAATCTTCACTGTACACAAAAATCTAATAAAATTCAGTAAAATAGAGAAACGCGAGCGAATTGTTGGCGAACGTCAAGTTAATTGGACAAGTAACATGGACCCATTGGATTTGTTATCTTGTCATTCTCTCTCTTTCTTTCTCTCTGTCTCCAAAATAGCACGAGAATAAAGCATCGACGGTCCATCCAATGATTCTCATTCATTTTCAAATAACAATCCGCAGTGAAGTGGCAGAATGGAAAGAGTTCTTTTTTTTCGGCTAATTAGGTTTTTTGAGAACATCTTGAAATCTAAAGGCTATACGACTTTTTTTTGTAATGACCTTTTCACAGGCTTTGATAAGCGCTTCACGAAAATTCCCTTATTTCCATCCGAATCTGAGATATTTCGGGGGAACGAAAAAAACGGTTATATTTGAGAACTTTTCGAATTTTCGAAATTATGGAACTATTTAAGGACTATTTTGGAACTATTTGAAAAAAATTTTCTCATATTTTCTCGATTTTGTTTTTTTTTTAATTTTTTCAAATTGAATTTCCGAAACCTTCCTTCGCCCACATGGTTCCTTAGAAATCAGTTGCATTTTTTGAATTGGAATTTTCACAGAATCAGACTTTGAAATAAAAAATCAACAAAATTCATCAGTTTTTAACGAACATGTCTCGAAAAATGAGGGAAGAAGAGAAATTTCGATGAAAACATTTCTTGTAGCTCTAATTCGTCTAATTTCAGAGAAAAAAATCTATTTCAACCATTCATTGAGATGTTTTCTCAAAAAAATCCGGAGAATAGAACTATTAAATTCAAATGAGATGGAAAAAAAAAATTCTTCATGACAGTTAAAAATATCAGGAAACATCCTGATATGATATTCATATTCCCATCATGCTCAAATAGAGTGAGCTACAGATTGCCCAAGGGACCTAGTGAGTATTCACTAATAAATGAAAACGACCTTCGAGACTTTCCACCCTCTGGCTAAAATGTTCATGCACACAAAATTTTCAGAATTCAAACTTTGTACACAGCAGAAAATATTCAACAGCGTGTCGTTATTGAGGAAGTTCAAATGATTATTTTCCCCTTTTCGAAAATTATACATTTGCTTTGCCAGAAATAATCACATTTGTAATGTATATTTTCTTTCCAATTTCATGAATAATCTATTTACATCGTTAAAATAAATATTACTGTACTTATAAATTTTTAATGCTTCATAATAATTCTGGCATTAATGTTTTTCATTGAAATAACGATGAAATCACCAAAAAATCCCTGAATTATTAACTATTCACGAAAAATATTTTAAATACTTGAAAAATTTCGTTACTCTTTCTGATACAGTAAATCGTTTGAACACGAAAATGGAGAA
Organism: Aleiodes alternator; assembly: GCA_963921955.1. NCBI lineage: Eukaryota > Metazoa > Arthropoda > Insecta > Hymenoptera > Braconidae > Aleiodes > Aleiodes alternator. The sequence continues at coordinate 5,502,679 of OY998109.1, read as the reverse complement.
AAAAATTACAAATTCACCAGCAAACGACTAAACACCTCTCTTTCACCCCTTTACCACTTCCTCCCCTTAATGAAGTTCAACTCACTCACTAATTCACCAAGGAAAAAGTAAATAAAAATGCAAAAATAAAAAAAATTAACACCTGCCCATTTACATCCAGTCTGTCTGGATTGAACTCAACAAGTTACAAGGCCTAGTGGAGACAGTTTGGTACGTTCCTTGCCTTTCAGAAGTCAACGGATTTAATTATTTTCAAAGTGAGTTGAGAGAGGGACTGCACACGTTTTAGTGCTCGTATGTACGAGAGGACACACCCGGATGGGAAATAGGGTTGGGACCATCGTAAATAAACTCACCAGACGTGACAAGGATGCAACCGTGTATTATGGGTGTGTATTGTTGTTGTTCCTATTTCCCCTCATACTCTATTCACCCTCACCTCTCACCCCCTCTCCTTATCACCTCTAACAAATGCACCAAACAGGAGAGCCAGAGTTCCGGAAGGAACGAGACGGGGTCACGCCACAGTGACACATCCGGTTTTTCGTATTGTTAACGTTAAATAAATTATGATTAAATTGTTTTATAGAAATATTCATAGTACAATGCATTCTATTTTACCGAGGTACTTTCAAGAGTTTTCGAAAACTATTTGACACTTTGTTAATCCTAGACTGGTATCCTAACGTAACCTAATGACTTTGATCCTGTCATGAGGCACTTGCCGCTATGTTATTCCAGCTGCGACGTTGTCAGATTCACTCTACACTGCATGGGAGCGTTCGCCGAGTTTCCGGCAACACTGCTCACCAGACAATTTAGCATGAGAAAAATTTTGCTAGCTACTAGCTTTTATTTTATCCCTCCATCAACTCCACAGGATAAGGAAATCGATATTTTTGAATAAAAAGGATAGTTGATGATGAACACAAATGAAAAGCAACAATCGAAGTGGTTTTAGAAGCCTTTCCATTTCGAATGCATATAAAAAAAAAAAAGTATAACGTCCTCTGCAAATGAGAGGTGTCAACACAACACAGAAAACAAATAAACAGCAATTGTATTAGCATAGCACGTCACTCGGGCGACTTTTTTGCAAAGCTGTATCAATAGGTTTACTTTCGTTTATTAAGGTGATTTCTATCATAAAAAAAGAAAATGTACTCTGGCTTCTCTTCTGATAAACATCTATAAAAAAAAAACAAATGAAAAGCAGAGACTAAGGGTCAAGGAGTAGGGCAATTTTAGCATAACAACCACTTGAGCCTGCTCCTGATCAGTATGTTCTCTGGTGGTTTACTGTGTTACGACTAGACAGTGAAAATTTTGTGGAAAAGTGTTGCGTCTCAACTAATTACCATCTGATCGTCAATTCTAGATGAGTATTTCCGGAATTCCATCAATCCGTATTAAATTTCTAAAGGTTATTTTTTTTTGTTTTATATGTCATTCCAAGAATACAATAATTTGTTCAACACTTCAATGTCTCTCTTGTATCCATGCGCTTTAAGATTTTTCGATTTCAATTAACCCTAGTCACCATGAGCGACATAATGACTTTGGTTGAGTGATGAGGGATTCCCCGCTGTGTTATTTCAGCTGCGGCGTTATCGAATCCACTTTATACTGCTTTATAGCGCATTCAGTAGATTTTCGGCAATGTCGCTCACTAGATAATTTTATTTAGCACACGAAAAGATTAGCTAATTGCTAGAATTTATTTTATTTCCACATCAAATTTTTAAGATAAGTCATTAGAAGAATATGTAAATTTATTGAACACTTTAATAAATACAGCCATTTTTTCTGAATCTTGCAGTCAACGGATTAATCATAAAAAATACATAAGATGATCATTTTAGCGTTTATTAATAATTTCATATAATATGAAAAAATTATTTTTTACTGACATACATCCCATTTTGGCACTGACCCTGTTTTTCCGGATCATTCGAGTGCTTCCTCGAATAATGAAAATTTTGAAACCAATGCATAATTAAAAAAACTAAATTTTTAGAAAATTTGATAAAACGATGAAATATCTCTACTTTAAAATTTTTGAAAATTTTATTTTCCCCACGTGATCCTTATAATTTCTGTTGATGGATTTCGCTCCCCCATCTTTCTCTGTTGAGCAAAAAAAAATCACCCCTTCAAGTATGTTTGACGTCGACATGATGGCCCAGATTTTAATTAAAAATACATGAAAAAAAAATAGCACACATGAAAAAAGAAGCATGCATGGACGAACTCGTTAACGCAAACGTCAATTATTTCTGTGTTGAAATATTCTGAGTGAATTTTCGTTGATAAAAGAGACAAAAAAAAGAATGAACAAATAGAAGAGTGAATGAAAAAAAAAAAAAAAAAATGAAAGGTAAAGAGAAAATGAGATTTGTCAAAAGTGAGGGAGTGAGAGCTCTCTATGTTCTCTCAGGGGTTGACTCTATAGTCTCGTGATTCTCTCATGTTTTCTACATTTTAAATGCAGTTCCCATGGGTGCACTTTGTCATGCTAATGAGGCTTTGGGATTTTAAGTACTAAAATACTAGGTAAAACACTTGAAACTTTTATTCCAACGCTGCTGATTGCGTTTAGTTTTTTTTTTCTTCCTTTTTTTTTTTAAAGTAAAAATTCACTCTTTACTTTAAATGTGAGAAAAGGTCTTTTATTGCTGAATCTCTTGGAAACCTGTTGCCAGGAGGGGACAGTGAGCCGAATGATCAGTTGAACAATGACGCTAAGGGCTGAGATTTTTTTTTATGGGAAAAAAGAAGATAAAGAGCAGAGGAATAAAGAAAGGTGGAAGAGTAAAGTGGTAGGACAATGCCATTTACCATCTAAGGAACAATGGATATAACTCTACTTGCTTCCCACGAGTTTAAAACTCTACCTCTTCTTCACCTCTATCCACCAGCCCCAGTCACTAGCTTCTACCCTTTTTCTTTTTCTTTTTTTCCAACATTTTCCAAGGTACTTTAACCCATTGACGTTAATAATTCTCATTCTTTTGAGCTCATTTGGTCTTTATTCGTAAATTCAAGATGGAGTTATTGTTATGTAAATTATATGTGAATAGATGGTATCTGAAATTCTTTTTTAACTCAATGTGAAAATTTCATTTGCCACGATAATGAAAGTTTGAGAATTGTACCTTCCTAAAGGGAACTCTAATTTTTCTCTTATTAGATCATGAATATCATTTTCTCTGAGTTCTGCATTTATGTGCTTATTCTTGAATATAATGGGAAGTCATTCTTTCACTCAAGGAATTAGACAAAATTATTAGACTTTATCTATTTCGAAAAGTATAACTTTTTAGTGAATTGAAGGAAACTCCTCCGAATTAGTAATCATTCATCGAGAAATTAAGATTGAAATTCATAGAAAGAACTCCTCATTATTGACTAAACTATTAATAACAGCTAGAGGAATGTTCAGGTCATTAGGGTCAATTTTCAGATAATTTTAGAAGAATGAAGCTAAAAATGGAAGTAACTTGAAATCATCACAAAATTTATTGGGCAAAATTGATGACATCAAAGTAAATGCTATCTATTCTCGTCCGTGCTTCAATCCTCGTTAGGTCGCTTCCGGTTGTAATTTCATAATTAATGGGAATATTTCAGGAATTTTGGAATGCCGCGCTCATAGCCTCATGATTATAACATTTTCTACCGGAAATTTTCCGTCATATTGTAGGTATTCTGATGGTCTGAATTGAGGTTATGTGTGCACATTAAAAAAAAAAAAAAGAAAATACATTTGTTGCTGTGGAAAAATGATTGTTCATTTTTTTATCCCATATGCACTACTCTGAATGACAAATCGTGATATTCAATAGTAATTATGAGCATTGTTTCATGCGAGGTGGGATCAGGCTGCGATACTAGAGGTAGAGGGCGTTCGGTACGCACGTAAGAAAAAACTAGATATTACTCCTATCGTCAATGCCTTTAAAACAAATAGATTTAGGAGAAATTATCAAGGTGATATAATCACGAATAAAGGATTTTACGTTTTGGTTTCAGAGCCTGAAGAAGCTGACATTATTCAGCGAAACGTCGCCACTTGACAATAATTGATGTTAATTAATTTTCCAAATTTCCTATGAACAACGAGTCTTTAATTATCAAGATACTTTTCCAAAGAGAATTTTCCAATCTTCAAGAAAGTCCTTTTGATAAGTCACTCTAATTCTCATTATTATCCTTGAGATATTTCCAATCAAGGGTGAAGAACTTGGGAAAATCCTGAAGATTCTCTCCTCAATATTTCCAGAAATCAATAGATTTCGGAAGAATTTGCAGAGCATCTTTCTATACGAAATTTTGTTGTCTACAAAAAAGCTCACCCGATAAGTTCTCTTACACCTCGTCCTTTCCAAAATATTTTCAGGATAATAAAAAATCACATACGATTTCTGGATTTATCCTTTGCTATCCTCATTTCTAAATTTAAAGCACTTTCATGAGATAGAAAGAGATAGTGGCAACGCAACTGACATCTAATTGGTATTCTCCGAAAATTGTGCGACGAGTTAATTTTTTTTTGCTTGCATCATGCAACTGAAATGTTTCTCCCGGCAATTGTTTCTGAATCGTCCATGAGTATTACTATTTCGGAGTAATTTCAGGTTTTTGAGATATTCGTGGAGTTCTACTTCTACCAAGGTAATATCTAGAAACTCCGTGATCAATATCTGATAAATAATTGGATAAGAAACGAAAAAATCGTGTATGATCCATACTCGTCATTTCTTTCCAAACTCATTAAGCAGTTTGGGGAGTTATCTCTAAAATATGGAATCATTCTGAAAATCATACAGGACGTTCCTAATGTCATCATTATTATACAGTATTTTTTTCAAAATTTTCATGTATTTTGTTTCAGACTAATTAACAGTCAAAATGTCACGATTACCTGTGAATTTCCTCTTACTGTGAATTTTAAAATTGATTTATTAATAATATATAATGAAATTTAATACCTTTGTATAAATTGAATAAATAGAAAATTCTAATTTTATAATAAGAATCTCAGACTTTACATTCATTCCACATACGTTACTTTTGTTCTCAATTCCATTATAATCCATGACAATGAAACAAAGTACTATTGACAGGTGTTTTTGCATTGAGAAGAAACAAAACATCTCTCATCTCTAATAATACATATATTCCACATATTTTTTTTTTTCATTTTATTTTGTTATGCACCGTAACGGAATACCCAGTAATAAATGAAGTGTAGAGAACAGAAACAAGTTAGCATGAAAATTAGTCATTGTTCTCATTTTCCTTTTCATAAATGAAAATCTACAAATTTCCAATTAAAATTTTACAATTAATTTCGAGGAACTCGTTGAAACACTTTGATACTCCAACATTTGCTGAATTAATTTTTTTTTTAGAATAGTTTTTTTTTCCCCCAAACTCGATATTGAAATTTCACTGGAAATTTAAATTGGTATTCCCAGAAAACTGTACAAATTGAAGTTGTAAATTAAAATTTATCGGAAAATTATTTAATCATCATTTATGATATATCATTTCATAAATTTTGTATTAATTGTATTTACATAAAGTATTGAATTGAATGAAAAAATTTGAGGTTTTTTTGTCGCGAATGGGGCAATGGAAAATTGGAAAACGATTAAAATTCTCGATAAAATCATTTCAATGGTTTAAATGTACAAATAAAGCATTTTTTTTCAAATCAAATTGAAGATCAATGTAAATTTTGATATTCTCAATAGTTGAAGCGAAAATATTCATCTCCGTGACCTGATAAGTTGTTTACAGAAAACTTGCGAAGCGTATCCTTTTATTTGGCAAACGTCGAATTAACCCAGCAACGACTAATGGGGACAAACTGAAGCGTCGAGACGCCGGGCGCCAGAATAACTTCGATTGCACCAATTAAATCACGTTTTTACGATGGATTAAAGAAAATAGTTGGAAAAAGTATTAATCCCCGGATAATCTATCATCAGAAGTTTACATAAGTCATTCGTTTGGCAGTGGAGTGGTAAAATGGACGAGATTTTGTAGGCAAAGTTAGTTTTCGAAAAACATCGTGAAATTTATTAAAGTTAAAAAGAAATTTGTGGAAACCTTCTTCAGAGCTCTCATTGGTTTTTCACTATTCAGCTTATTGAATTATTAAAATTTTGAAAAAAAATGTCTTCTACAAATGAGTACAACCGTAAAGAGCAGGACAAGAAATTAAAGGATCAATATTAATAATATTAATAATAAATAAGATATGGAATTGTTAATGAATAATTTCTAAATATGTAAATAGTAGCGCCAAGAATAAATTTAAATTGAGAATAAAATGAAAATGTGGATTTAGTACCTTAACTTCGAATTAAAAACAGATAATGAGATGTGATAAAAAATTGATGAGACTAAAATAAATAATATAAAATCTGAATAATTATGAAGAACAAAAGGTTAGATATATGAGAAGAATGAGTACATGGCACTATCACCCACTTCCTCACTAAAAACTTTATTGTTATCTTATTTTTAGAAAAGCTTATCAATATCAACAGAGTAAAGTTATATGTACCGCAGGAAATTTAATAAACTTCAACATAAAAAATCTTTCCTCTGCAGAAAAGGTCATTTCAAAAATTCCCCTATTTTCCCAGATATTTTTCAAAAAACAATGAAGCCAATACTTAATTAATCTCCAAATAATTAATAAACTTTTAAACTCACCTCAAGCATCATAATTATCAAGTACAGAGTAAAGAAAGTGACAGCTGCTCGACTAGAGTACATCTCAAGGTATTTTTTTCTTCCAAAAAATACTAAAAATCACTCAACACTATTTTCTATTTTTTTTTTAAATCTCGTTTTTTCCTTTCTTCAGTAACGTTATTTGTCAGTTGAAATGTTTCCACACAATTCAACTAACAAGTTCCATACATACAGGCTGATAATTAACTTTTATAGTATCAACTGAATAGATCCAATTTGCAATTTTAGAGAGCACGAGTGATAGCGATGCTACTCGTATGCCGGTCGCGTGAGAAGTGAAACAAACGCGCGAGTATATTCTGTTGCTGGAGCAGCTGCAACTGGAGAATAACACGCGGTATTCTGTATCACGTGGCCCCCAGGTAAATGTTCCCTCTCTACTTTCTGTTTCTCTCTACCCCACTACTGCTATTGCCACTCCTCAATCATTCAGCAGGCCTTCCTATCAGAGTGCCTAAAAAATTCAATTCCCGTAATACTGCATGTTTCAATGGCTAGAGAGATACATGAAACTGGGAAAAAAAAAGGATTCTGTAATTTTCCCATTCTATTGAAGAAGAGGCTGCACTCTCCAGCAAACTTTTAGTGAAAAACTTCTCATTTCACTGATTAAATTTCCCTTTTTCTTTTTTTTTTTCAGGAGATAAAAAGAAAAAATATGAAAAAATCACTTTCATTGTCTCAGAAACAGAGTGAAGAATTCATAATAATTTTAATTGTCTTCATCGAAGAGTGGCCCTCGAATTTTTTTTTGTAATTCGAGTCACTATATCTCAGTGACCGCCCTCATATAATTTTCCTCTTCAGCTGGCGCTGAACGCAACAGTTCTCTTTTACCCCCTACCCCTCCTCTCTCTCTCTCTCTTGAGCTCTCGTCCTGCACGAAGCAGCTGACAGGCAAAAGTCGAACTGCCTCCTGCGCTTCTTTCTAAAAAGCCTCTGGTACTGTTTCTTCAACGAAAAAAAAAAGAAGAGGTATAGATACTTTTTCGAAACACACAGCGGGTAGGACAGGTGCACAGACGGCACGCGACAGCCGGCAAGCCGCACTCGCCACTCATCCACAAAAGGGGCATGATGGCTCTTTTTTTGGTTGGGATGAGTTTAATACGAGATGATGAGGAAGGCTGAAGCATTATTAGGGCTGTGTATCCAATTAAATTGTGATATTGATTGTATGGTAATGCCTATCGTATTTCTTGCCGAAGCTCTATTGAGAATGTAATGGGAGTAATAATTGTTGCAAACCACTATGTTTTCGAATTCAAATGGAATACTGGAAATTATATTTTTGTATTTGGAAAAACTTGATGTTTTTGAAACAAATTTTCGATTTATTAACTTCCCGATAAGGGAAGTTTATGTAATGGCCCCGAAAATGAAAAATCGATTTTTCGATCAATCTTCATGTTTTAAGACCTCCCCAACATTTTCTGATAGTTTTCACGATCATGTCTGTGTGTGTGTTTGTGTGTGTGTATGTATGTCCGTGATCAATTTTTTCGTTCACGTTTTCTCATAAATCAATAATGTGATCGAGGTGATCGATGTCGTAATCGAAGCATCTTGACACAAATTCGCGGTCATTAGATTTTGATCGGAATCGATCCAGTACTTTCTTAGTTTATTAATAAAAATATTATCAAGTTTTTCTTAATTTCCCAAAAAGAGGAGTCTATGCAATACCCCCAAAAAGGAAAAATTGATTTTTTTATTGATTTCCATATTTTGAGATCTCCTCAACATTTTTTGTTAGTTTCCACGATCATGTCTGTTGTTATTTATCGTTTTTATCATTCATCATTTTTGCTAATAGTAAGTGAGAGAAATTATCGGGAAGTTCTTACTGTGGCTTGAAGTCGCACAATACATTCTCACTAATTCCTTCTAATCAGCAATAACGCACTCCTCTATTCGCGAGCGAGCGTAGCGAGCGAGCAATTGCTCACCCCTAGTTTAACCCTAGAATGGTCGTCTTAAAATGGATTCTCCGCATACTGCGGTTCTTAATGTTGTATGATTAATCGATTCACCGAAAATTCTGAAAAAATTGAACGTTATTCATGGAAGTGTTTAAAAAGCTGAAATTTTTTGAATGACTTATCCTGCAATGTTGATGAAGGAACAATGGAAAATTGTAGGAAAAACGACATTTTTTTCATGCGAAATAAAGTTATCCGGTGAGTGACGTTGCCGAAAAGTTGGTAAACGCGCTGGGAGACTGCAGAGGGGATTCGGCAATGTCGCATTTCGAATAGCATGCCGGGGAATCCCTCATCATTCGATTAAAGTCGTTAGATTGTGGCATTTGCCCCTCTAGGGGAATGTAGCCAACGAGGAGTAAGAAGTCGTTAGATTGCGCAGGATCGCGATGGAAACAAATGCTGACAAATTTAACTATAAAATTGAAGTACGTCATGAGAAGATTTGGTACTTGTTCCTTGAAAGGGGATTTGAGAAATATTATTTTAACAGAAAGAGTCGAAGGAAGGTCGGTGTAGGCGAAAAAGCAGTTTTTCAGTGGAAAAACTGAATTTTAAGGTAAAATATTTTTTTTTAACCGTTATAACCATAATGAAATGGAATGGAATCACTCAGGCTCACCAGTCTACACTGAGAAAATTTTTCGGAGTGTGGAACTAGAAAATATGATAGAAAAAGATTGATTATAAATACATTATTCTTAACTTCAAGTATAACTATTAGATGGTCAGCATGAATATGAGTTATCGGTTCTAGTTATGTGCAATTTGATTCTAATTGTTGTGATGCATATTGGGTTATGATAACTGAAAAGAGACAATTCACAACTTTTCACTTTTTTGAATCTTATAAAGTTTCTTACAATTTTTTTTTGCTTGGGTATTCTCCAGACAAATTTAAAATTACCAGGGTGAGTGGTTTAGTAGTTGAACTGATAAGACTCGTCAGACACCAGTGATGGAACAAAGAAATTCGATAATTACTGATATGTTCGAAAATTTTATGGACTCTTATTTGAATTAATGAACATTATATTACGTTTGAAGACTAGAAAAATGATATTTCGCTGGATTAGCAATTTCTCTGAGGATAAATATGTTAAATAGTTCGATCACTGGATGAAGTTGAATACTGGTCAACTCACTCTACTTCAATGAATTTCCATCTCTCTTCTTGGAACTAATCACTAGTACCTCAAGTTCAAAATCATCTTAAATAGTAACCGTTTCAATAGTAACCCAAACATCATAATTTCAAGTGCAATTACTATGTTGAGATAGTTTGCCAATGGGAAAAAATCCCCTCAGTGTAGGGTTAATGAGTGAAAGAGTATTGTCGTTACTAATTTCTTCGAAACAGAAAACGATTCATGTGATATGTTTCTTTGTTTTTTTGGAATTATTCATTCAAAGATGCTCTATTATGACACTCACACCTTTTGGTTTTTCTATTCAATTGTGTTCATTGACTTATGCCTATTTGTTTTCAAGATTTTTAAATGAGGAATAAAATGTAAATTAGCTTCTGCTTCCATGTATTCGCAGATTTGCGTTATTGCAAAGGAAAATTCGAATTCTATTCCTATCACTCTTCTTTTATTTAGCTTGAATTAATACGAAGAAAATTAGTCCATTAAAAATGGACAAAAATATACACTAACTTCGGAAAAATTGCAATAAGTCTGGAAATACGCCCCACATAAGCATTGTCTATGTTTAAGTTTTGCTGTATGTACGATTTTTCGAACTTGGGAATCGCCATATCTCAGAAATAGTAACTTGTAGCGTAAAAAGTCTTGGTACCATTTTTGTAGGGCATTCCATCATCTGCAAACTTAGTTCCACTTATTTTTATAGTATCTCTCACCGTTCAAATGGAAAATGTGAAAAACTGATTTTTTAAACCTTTGACCTCGCATGAAAAATTCAGCACAAGCGGGATCGGTGATATTCCACTCGTGATAATGTATTTAAAGTTTTTACAAATCTCCAGCTCTATCGGAATTTATCCGAAGTCAAATGTCTATTCTGACTGGACTAGATCGATTTCGTATTTTATTACTCTTTAGATAACTCGGAGGAGCTGATCTCAATTACAAAATTTCAAAATTGAATTTGCACTCATTAGTGTCTTCTTTTTTCTACGCTTGGAAGAAATACAAGCGGGTCTTGTGTTACTTGTAACAAAAACATGCATATGCTGGAGATTTGCCATTTCGTTACTATCAATTCAAAATAACAAAAAGACGTATCCCGTACGGAAAAAATATGTATGTGAACATATATGTGACATATATAAAAATCATATAACATATATGTACGGCAAAAAATTTAATAATCGACATATATTCAATATATATGTTCAGGAATATATTTTGCGATGTATATATGTCATTTATGTATCGCATATATGTGAACTATATTTTTGGCATATATAAATTCTACATATATAAATTTCCATGCGGGATGTACTGGAGATACGTCACTTTGTCATTATGAATTCTTCGAGAAGGAAACTGAAGACAGTGAAATGCGCATAACGAACGGACGTATGTGCTAAAGATACGTCTAGGTGTTATTAGTATTTTTTTAAAGATTGAAGAAAGATTCAATGAAGAACTAAAAACAAAAAGGCGTAAGTTCTAGAGATACGTCTCTTTTTCGTAGTAGATAGCACTAACGACTATATGCTGGCTATATGTTATTTTTTTCACTACTATTGCACAAAAATTTCAGAAAAACCGATGAGAACAAAAAAAGAAGAAAATGCCACTTGATTAAAAAAAAAAGCAAAAATGGCTCTTATGCCACTTATTTCTCAGGTGACGATAGTCGAAATTCATTGAATTCCGAAAACCTCATATTATTGATGCACTTTTGAAAAGTACTGATCTCCCATAATCAATAGAATTACAAATGAAATGAATTTATCCATTTAAAAAATCCAATAATTATAAATGCATATTGATATTAACGACAAAATTTTAATTACGTAAAATCAGCAAATTCTGTTGTTTGTATAATCGATACGAGCCCCTGAGGGGACTCCAATATGTTAATGATAATTATTACTGAATTTAATTGTTCCATTAAAATCGTCGAACGAGTGAGAATCGTTTGTGCTTCCCACAGAACAAAGGTGCAATAAAAATGCTGATTTATGCGCCCTTGCTCACGTACCATAATTTTTTTCTTTTTTCCCCAACAAACTCAACTGGAGAGTCACTTCCTCTTCACCCAAAAAATTGTCTTCCTCTGTATTCTTCATTCCTCATTCATTCTATACTCGTTGAAAAAAAAAAAAAAGGAACAAGTCTCTGATGGGTCATCGGGGTTGGTGCACTTACCCCAGCGTATAACCGGGCATCCTGTTTTTTTTTCCTCGCGCCAATTTTGGACATATTCCATAAATTATCCTCGGGCTTTAAAATAAAAATACACACAGCCAACTTGGGAAATTCAGTTAAAGTGGTTTTAACGTTTCCTTTTTTTTTCTCCCTATTCTATTCAATTGTTCAAAAAATTCTCACTCGGGACGATAAGCTCGTGTTCTCGTCTATCGCAGTCGATAATTCAGTTTTATCAATTAAATTATTTAAAAACCATTTCCTTCAACAATTAATGACTTCTCAGTACCAAAATAATTGTAACCGAAATCCCTTGAATTTTTGACAGTCAATTCCATCAATTTTCTAGAGATGCCAATGACTCTAGTTCCAAATATATTTCACTTGTTCAAGATGATTAAATGTTTATTATTTCCAGATTTGCAAGATTTACCTCGTCAATTTGACTAGTGCAGAGTGCATTTCTAATTTTGGAAACGTCTATGCGCATGTCTACAAACATTAATGCTTGCAGTTATATCTGCCACTAGACGGATCGATGAGCAAGGAGAACTGACAGAGAGACAGTTCTTTTTTATATATTTCAGAATAGTAGTGTACACTAAACATTTATGCATCATTATCTGAAAAATAAGTGAATACTGATATTGAGGCTACGAGTCTCACATTGTCACCGGTCTCTTGCACTCGTGACTCCACTCTGTCAGGGTAATTACGCATTATCCGATAGTATCAAGCTCGAAGTGAAGGTTTTTAACATGAAATTCCATTTTTTTGCATGAATTGACGCAATTTCGCTCGATTTTTCTGGTTTTTGATGATTTTTTGGTTTTTCCGTCATTTCCTCATTTTCTCGTGTTCATAAATCAATCTTTGTGGAGTGAATATTAGGAAAATCCATTTATATAGCAGTTTATTTTTAGCTTTTTTCTCAAATTAAACATAGCAGTTTGTACTGCGCGAAAATTGAAATTAAAAAATAATGAGAAATTATGGAGCAACATCTTCGCAATGTGCCCATGACCCACACGTGCACAATGGTCAAGGTCAATATCGTATCATAATGAGAGCGAAGAGGATGTATTTTTTTGTGGAAAAAAGAACGATAATCTATGTCTATGCTGCTTATTATTCTCATTTACGTAATTATTTGAAGTGGCATATTATTGCAATGCTTTGAAAAATTTCAATTGCATTTTTTTTTGAGACAATAGACGAATGTTGAATTGGAAGGGAATTATTTTGCAGTGATTGATCATTATTTAAATGATAAAATATGGTAAATTTGAACTGTAATTAAAATTTCCACATCGTTGAATGTCTATTGCGCTATGTGGGAGAGATGCGGGCGAAACGGACGTGTGGAGCGAAATAAATAAGAATTTTTTAAGGGATGAATGCTTTTGCAGAAAAATTTGAAAGAAAATGAACCAACAATTCGAATTTTACAGTGAATTTCCACAATTTTTTCCGGATTTTTCGGCAAGATTTTCATTCAGAAACAAATTTGATTAATTTTTGCCCCACTGGTCCATTTTGACCCGTTTTTCTCTATTTCATTTTTTTAAAGAATATATTGAAGCGCCTCATAACATCAATTTTCATTCACCCTGTCATTTATTCTGATTAACCCGATTATTTCATGAAAATTTAACGTTTGAAAAATTGAAATTGTGAACTCCAGACAGCAGACGACTATAAAATTGGAAAAATAATATTTTTCCATAATTAATAGAAGATATTAATGAGAAAATATACGAGAAATAATTGGAATTACCACTCTACCACGAAACTACGTTTCGATTGAAACAAGGGGATAATAGTATTGCTCTCGAGCTCATATAGCTTTTTCTGCTAATACTTTAGCGATATGCTTTCGAATGGAAATGCTACAACTTTTTTAAAACGATCATCAAGATATCAATTTGTGAAAAATTCATTAAAGAATGCAATAACTCGAGAACTAATCATGCAAATAAGCTCAAAATCGACAAGCATCTGATACAACTATCGAGATAATATATCAGTATGAATAACATCAGTTGAATAGTTTCCAGAAATTCCATTTACAACTGATTTTCGAAAAATGGACATATCTCAAAAAGTACCGATCGCTTTTTCTTCAAATAAAGCTCAAAAAATAGAGTTCGTCGAGAGGAAGTTTTGCATAAAATGGAAAATTTCTCTATAAAACCATTTTGCACACACATACACACACACACACAGGCATGAGCTCAAAATATCATTTTCTCACTATTTAGATCATATTGAGTATTTTCTATTTTAAAAAATTACAATAAAAAATTCTGATGATTTCTTAGCTTCCCTTCGAAGCACGAAAATATCACTTTGAAAAAACATGAATAATAGAAATTGATAAAAAAACACTGATTCATCGGAAATTATCCACAATTTATTGTTAATCCTCAACCGATTGAATTATTCAATGACTCAGTACTGTGCATGTAGAGCAAGATGAATAAATTTACTTGAAATCAATCCATCGAAAGACTGAATTTATGTGCACGTAAATTTTTTTCATTCACGATGAATACGTAAGAAGTTAGTAAACGAATGAGAAAAGATGAAAAAAAAAAAGAGAATATAATGGAAAAAAAAAAATCCTGCAGAATAAGTAGAAAGAGATTGTCCTTCCTACTTCAATCACTGGTAATAATGATTGAAGAAAATTATTATCTCTCAACTGTATTTGGACACTTGAAGTGAGGCCATTCGTTGATTCTGCTTAGTTCAGCGAAAATTTTATAGCCCCTTTTTGTACGAGAATAATCCAGTGAGGATTACGGCTTCAAAAAACGACCGAGTGAAATGCTTTTCCGCAATTGTGTTGCGTAATTTTACAACTCATGGAGTTTAAAGTGGAGAAAGAGGGAGAAGTTTCAAGAGATAGGGGGGGGAGGGGTTACGTTTTACCTGAATAAAGTAAATTGCAGGGAAAATTAGACGTTCTGTGTATATCTCAACAATTATTAAAATTTTATTGCACAAATGTTTTCGAAATTTTTTTTTTTCAATCTTTATAATTATTTTATTATTTCAAATCGAATTCTCACGTTTATACGACAATTGCAAAGTTTTTGTTGCATCTACATTGCTAATTTTTTCTTTCCTTTCTACTGATAAATAACCGATTATTACGTGAATTATGAAAAAAAAAAAATAATAATTCAGTCAGCCTTGGTCTTAACATTAATCAACATTTTTACATGAAGGACGTTGGATTATGGAGTACTATCAATAAAAGTTCTGTGCACACACGTACAATGTTTGTTTCATATGATAAACATGTGATAATTTTCTTCATTATATGCGTTTTTTTTCATCATGTATTTCAGAACTTTTTTGAATCGAGTTCGCATTAATTAGAATGGAAAATTCAATATGTATATATATATATACATATTTTAGGGTCAGAATATTCTTAATAGCACGGAAGGAAGTGTCAATAATTAATTGATAACATGAATAATACACTGAGCAAAATGATATGATGCACTTGTTCATCAGAGTGTTTGAATAGATTAAATGTTTGGATGTAAAAAATTCACTTGATTGAACAACTTTTGAAATCATTAAAAAAAAAAGATCTGCTGAGAACCAGAGGAATAAATATTTGATAGCCTTCACCATCATTTTTTTATCTCACTGAATATCGATACCTTGAAGTCAAAGTGGCGTAAATGCTATTCTTATAATATAATGCTATAATAAAATATACAATTGTATATTTATAATTCTTATAATGCTATTCTTATAGTGGCGTAAGTCCTTTCTATAAAGGACTTACGCCACTTTATTCCCAAGTTGACGATATATCGTCGCTTTAGAGTCGAAAGAGCGTAAGTGCTCTGCTTATACACAGCACTTACGCCCCTCTGTTTCTGAGGCAACGATATAATTCCGTTTAAAAAAAAAAAAAAAGAAAGTTTCATTCTAATATATTTGAGATTTTTCAGAATTTTTCGAAATTTTTCTGAAATTTTCATGAAATTTTTATAAAATTTATAAAATTATAAAATTTTTATAAAATTTTTCTGAATTTTTTTCTGATAATTTCTCAAATTAAACTAAGTATCTTGGAACCGACGAAATTCAGGAGGATTTACAAAATATCATTTTTGCAGCTTTTAAAATTTTTCAACAAAAGAGTTCTTCCCCTATCTTTCTCTAAGCCCTCTAAATTTAGAGATGAGATGAGAAAAAAGAAGCTTCTCGTGAATTCTCACACAAGGCCATTTTTCTTCAGTAAAAACTTTGTTTTTCAATTAATTCCCATTAGCATCGTTGGAATGAGGAAAAAAGATGGATCTGTGCAATTTTCTCCACATCCTACTAGCTTTGAATATCGCAAACGTGACGTTTGAAATTGACAGGAGTAGGAGAGGGAGGCACATCATCCAAGCGGCCTCCTGAGACTTGCACTGAAGATCTTTGTTGTCAGTTGTACACAGAAAGTGTATGAATGCAGTTTTCCGTTACCTAACTCGATCATCAAAACACAAGAACTCTCGATCAAATCAACGAAACCTCGAGGAAGTCAGATTTTACTGTATTTCAAGATATTACGTATGTAATGGCTCTTAGAATATTTAGGAATATTGTGTGCTATTCAGTCGTTATCAGTAATTTCCTTGAAACAACGAGATGATAATTGCATGTGGGTAGTATTTCATATGAATTTCCTTCGCTTGGCGTGACAATTTCAATTAAAATTCTCTTTAAAAAAAAAAGAGTAATGTTTTGTATCTCATCAAATCATACTGAATCGATGATTCTGAAATAATTCAATAGTTAAGAAATAAAACAGGATAATTCGATTTTTTTTTATAAGTAACTTTTTGAAAATATCTCGGAAAATAAAGGAGATTGCGCAATTATCAATGAAATCTTTTTTGTAGCTCTCGAGATTTTCTACAAAAAAGGATTTGAGCAAAATCGTGCCATTTTCCTTACTTCCCGAGATGTTCTCCAAAAAAAGGTTGTTAATTTCAAGAGCTACAAAGAAAGGATTCGGACGAAATTACTCCATCTCGTTTAGTTTTGAAGATATCCAGTAAAAAAAAAAATGAGATTTCAGTGTTGAAAAAGTGAGAAAAATGAATAAATTTTAGTCATTTTGTGGAAAAATATCTTGGAAATTAGACGAGATAGAGTGTTTGTGTCTCAATTTTTTTTTGTAGCTATTGAAATTCTCTACAAAAAAGGATTAGGGCTAAATTGTACTATCTTCCTTACTTTCCGAGATATTTATTAAGAAATATTGCTAATTTCAAGAGCTACAAGAAAAAAAGGGAATAGGGCAAAATCGCTCTATCTCGCTTGATTTCCGAGATATTTACCAGAAAATAATGAAATGTCAGTGTTGAAAAAGTGAGCGAAGAAAACTCTTTTTAGCCGGTTCTTTCAATGTCTCGGAAGTTTAGCGAGATAGAGGGTTTTTGACTTAATCCTTTTTAGTCTCTCTTGACAGTCTCTATAAAAATAAATCAGATAAAATCGCGCGATCTCGCTTATTTTTCGAGATATTTTTTAGAAAACATTGGTAAAAAAAATCAACTCATCCTGTTCTACCTCTTCATTATTGAATTAAATTGATAGAAATTTTTTTTTCTTTTTCCAGTGGATAATAGCAAGTATCAAATAGCATGGAGCAAACTTTATGTTGTAACGTTGAGGATGTGAGCACTGAGTGCAATGACCTGAGATCATTACTTGGTAGTATCAAGCGAAGTGATACGTCAATTGAGAGTGACTTAGACAGTGGTTACCAGGATGTCTCTCTGGATAATCGTTCTGTAACACCAGCAATGTCAAAGGATTCACACGATGAATCTGACACTGATTTACCTGATAATACCAATGAATCGACAGAATTGAGAACAAAAGATCCATGGAGTTACGAGGAATTGACGAAAGCAAGTGATAGGTCATCTTTATTTGGTGGACTGAATTTACCACATAATTGGAATGAGTTGGAGAGAACAAAGAGACTGGAGATACTTGTGAATGAAGTGCAGAGAGTTTTTCCAAAAGTACCAAAAACTCTAGTTATCCAGTCAGTTGGGGTAATGTTTCCTGGTGATTCTGGTAAACTTCCAAGTGAAGTGCCAGAGTGGTTGGACAAAGATAAGTTTCATAGGGGTCAGCGTTTTGCTTGTGACAATACTTTTGGTATCATGTATGCTAATTGTTTGTCGCTTTATGTACTTTATTCATTTGACGATGGATTAAAACCAATTATTCTTACTGGACGTTCTTCCGAGCCCTACACTTCTTTTAAAAGGTAATTTTTCGATGTTTCTGATACCAAATTGAAGAAAATCTCTTGCTATTCATTCTTGCAGAACATTTCGAAAGGGAGATAGTCAGAAACAATAGATTATCTTCAAAAATAATAATAAAAATTTAGCCTGTTTTACACACTCTTATTTCACGATTTTTCTTTCCTATTTTGAAAAGCAGAAATTTCATGAAAAATATGGAAATTATCATTTTTTAAGTCCCTTAAATTTTTACATTCATCACAAGTGCAGTATTGTCTGCACAAAATAACATTTTTCAATGATTTTCTTGACATTTCCTAACTACTTGAATAATCGAAAAAAAACTACTGAATTATTGGAGGATTTTAAAAAAAAAATTTTGATGGAATTTATCATTTTTTTTTGCAGGTTTCTATCAACAGCGAATAGAATAAAAAATTGGCAAACGAGTGATCCATGGACAGAAGGCACACTAGCGTACAGAGATATGCAATCTGTGAAGAGATTACACGCCAGTGTCAGAAATAAACTGGAGCAATTGACTATATCTCAGCTCGATGAAGCTGCAAGAATAGATAAGCCACTAGCTGTTAAGAGAGAACTATTGTTGAAGGATTTTCGTGATGCTTGTCCCGCAGCTGAACCAGGACAGTGTCCTTATTTAATGCCACAATTGAGAACTAAACGACCCAAGGGCTTGAATCAAGGAGAAATGTCCATGACAACATTTGGATTTGTTGGCTTGTTGATTTTGTATCCAGAGGCTTTTGGGATTCACGATGCTACAGAGGAGGACCTTGATGCATTCTGTCACTACTGGAGGGGCTTGACATATCTCTTGGGGGTTTCTGACGAGTAATTTTGATATTTTTTGTAATTTTATGGGCTTTTTGTTCTGAGATATTGTACAGAATCCTACGAAGTCTTGGACTTGTCCCTTTGAGGATTCAGAGGAGGTGGAATTATGCATTGAGGTCGCAAAGGACGTGTTGAGTCCAATGGACCGCTGGGTGAGTTACGAATGACGTCATTCGTAGGAGCGTAGAACGAGAACATTCGCATTTTCATTTGCTTTCTACGTTTCTGTGGATGAAGACATTCGTAGTTCATCGGTCCTTTGTGCTCTGACGGCGAGACTTTGAGCATAATAGTCACGATAAACGAAATGTCATTGACATCACCTTTTTTTTCTTACGAATCACGTAGATCGTGAAATAATTGTGCGTTCGTCTCAGCTCAGTTTTTCTGCTTTTTGATGAGACTATTAGAGTTTATTTTTTCTGGAACACTTGACGAGATTTTTAGAGACTAAAAAAAATCGATTTTTTGAAAATTCTACAGTGGTGTTGCCCCTCAATGGAGTAATTGAACGGTTCATACAATCGAGATGAAAGCCAGTGAGCTTTTTTTTCCAAAAATCGAAAAAAAATCTGAAATTATCAAATCAGATATAATGCTGTAACAAAAAGCCCCAGGAAAACCTCAAATATTTTTGTTCAAATGAATATTCATATTTTTCAGGTTCAATTTCTGTCAAGGGAGCTTGCAAGAAATTAAGCAACGTTCACGTGACTTCTTACATTTCTTTGTAAAGCCAAATTTACGTGATATTTCACCTGAATTTGAGCACATGATGAGATGTGTTTATGAAGGACTAAATCTTTATATACCGGGTACAACGTACGATGGCGGATTATTGTACTTGACAGAACTGATGGGCTTGGATATGCCCCGATTGAGGGCTTCAATGACTTACTCATCTTGGATTAAGTATAATCTCATAAAGTAAGTGCAACTCACTGAAAATTACTAAAATTGACTGAAAATTATTGAATAATGTAATTCTTATTTTACAGAGCCACTCTACGTTATTCTTGTCGCTTCAAATGGATGAGAGATTACTTAAATCGTAGAACGATTGCTTCACTGGATCGTGCATTGGCGTTTGACGCAGATAAACATGCTCAATTACAAGAAACATCAAAAAAAATAGTTGCAACTATTTTAGCTGACAATAACATTGAAAAATATACTGATATTAGTCATTGTAAATTATAGCACAAGGTTATTTCCTTGTTTTTTTTTATTTACTAGCAGAATATTTATGTCAAGGGTTTTAATCTGTAAAAAGCATTGAATGTATCATATGTAATTATTCTTATACTTTTTTTAAAATCTCAATAGGAGAACTTGATAATGTGATAGTTCAGTGAGCTTATACACAATCTGTGATATCAATAAATCAATTCTCTTGTGATCAATTAACATGATACTTTCTATTCCTTCTCACTTTATTTGAAGGATAGTGATTTGATTTGAATGGAAAATTGGTGGGAAAGGAATCTGCGCTGTTAACAAAGCAGTCTTTCCTCAGCTTCTGCCATCTCTTTTTTATGAAGGGAATATCACGCCGATACTGAAGAAATTCTGGTTATCGAAGGAACATTTTACTGCGAAATAAGTCTTCATTCAAATGCGAAACTGACAAGACCCTTCAGGCCACTGCTATTGATCTAACAAATCCCTCAAAATTCAGGTTTCGGTGCTTCTGAGCTCGTTATTAATTCCTCCGATTTAAATTAATGAAGAAAATTCAATTTTAATCAATAATGTCTAAATTGAATCGTAAAGCCTCATTGAGAGAATCAATATGCTTCATAAAACCAAAGAAGAAAAAAACGCAGCAGGTAATTCTCGGCATAAAATAATTTGATATCTCTTATATTTTATACTTGAAATTAAATGATAAATGACTTACAGGTACCAAGATTACGTGGAAAACGGTTATTTCGTTCAGGAGCAAGACGAGTACTGGAGTACATGATTTGGTTCACAGAGCAATCAGAAATTGAAGAACCAACTGATGAAGTCAGTATTGCTTTAGCACAACGAAAAAAAACTGAGAAAAGGGGCTTAACATTGCAGGTGAGAATAATAATACTAAAAAAAGCAGATATTTGACAATTTTTGAAGTTTTTTTAAAAATGAAGTTAATTTAAAAAATGAAAGATATGTCCATGTAGAAGATCCTGAAAACAATAAGTACAATTTTTTGAATTTTTTTCTCATAATTGATTTATTTCCAAAAAATAGAAAAAATGGTCGAATCTATGCTAATTTTATTATCATTGAAAATGAGAAATGAGTTCATCAGATTACCTATCTATTTTTTAATGACGAAAGGATTAACAAAACAATTTCATCATTGCACTTTAGGATCGTTCGTATCTTCTGACCCACGTGGATGGAAGAACCAAAGAAGACAAAGCATACATCAATGATTTGATAAAAACTCTGCGAGCTTTCCGGAAATATCCAGAAGATATTAGAGATGCTCTGAGTTCTGTTTGTGGTTATTTCTACTTTGGAGCAGGAAGAGAATTGGTCCGTCAGGATCATCCAGCTCATTGTCTGTATTACATTATCAGAGGGGAAGTTTCGTTGACGAAAATCGAAAGGGATGCTGTCACTGGTAATTACGGATTAATCAGTAAAATCGAGATGAACTGTCGAGTCTTCTGCAAATAACTCTGATAAGATTAGATTGAGGGGAAATATTAGAGGCTTTTTTATGGAGATTTTTATGGGTTGCAAAAAGTATTTTTTGATAAATTCTTACAACTTCATAATTTTTGAAATATTTCGGAAATAATCAGTTTGTGACTTCCAGACTTTAAGATTTCAGCAGTCGAGAGGTGGAACAGGATGAGTCTCTTTTTTGTTACTTTTTTTGATAGAGAAAAAGAACTAGAAAAGGAGAGTCATAAAAAATCATATCTTCGTTAATTTTCGAGGTTTTTCCCGAAAATTACAAAAAAATGGATTCATCCTATTTGACCTCTTTCTTATTGATTTCATAATTGAATCTCTTAATTGGATCAAAAATTCTAGGTGACGAAGTGGAATTGAGCAAAGGTACAATGGGACCTGGTGATGTGTTCGGAGAAATAGCACTTCTTCATTCCCTGCCAAGATCGACAACTGTCACAACAAAAAGTATTGCTAATAATTATTATTTGTTCTAGAGAAAATTAAGGGTAAAGTGGGAATCTAACAAAACCGAACAAATATTGTGATATTTTCTAAAACATTGTATTTATCATATTTCTCATTTGACAAGAATCGGAGGTTCGGAATTGTCGATCTTTTAAATATAACATCATGAGCCAAGTTGAAGTGTACATCTCGAGTCGAAAGAAACACAATAATAATCATCATTTATTTTAGAAATAAAAGAAATAAAAAAATTATTTTAGAGAAAATTAATCATTCGTTAATTCAACAGCTCCTGTGGATCTCTTTTACATCACAAAATCGGATTTCGATAGATTGCTGAAGAAAATATTGCTGAAGAATTGGAATGTTCTTCAAGATGCTCTCATTACCTTCAATTACTTCAAAACTTGGGACGAAGTTACAGTACGAGAGTGCTGTATTCTCAGTAAAATCAAGGATTTTGGAGCTAATGAGGTGAGGAATGCTCATCCAACATTTGTATTTTTACATCAATTTCATTAATCGTTCTTAAGAAAGGATACTCATAAATTTTTTATTCCCAAAGATTATTTTAGGTGACGGTAAGGGAATGGTGAATTACGTGTACTTCTTACTAACTGGAAAATGTCGCTTAATCGAGCACCTGGTGATTCTCGAACGAGAATTCTGCACTCACGTGGAATATCAATTATACGATCCAACCAAGTATCAATCATCAGAAGAACATAACAGACGAGGAAGTCGAAAATCGACGCAGACTGAAAAAAAAGACGATTCATTACTGGTAATGATCTCCTCAAAATTTCACTTTCTATCAATTTTTCAAGTCGTTCAATTTAATTCAAGGAAGTTGAAGAGAATTATGACGAAGGCGAAATGCCCGATTATGCTGCAACAATGATGTCTCAAAGACCACAAGAAGCAATGAACTCGGATCGTACGAGTGTCGTCACAACGACTCTTCAAGACGTCGTAAGTAATTCGTAGGTAAAATGGTGTAAGCAGATGCATCGAGCCTTATGAAGACCTTTTTTTATAGCGAATTGTATAAACTCTAGAAAAGTGCACCTAAAGGTCCGTGGGAAAAAATTCTGATATAATTATATCTAATCAGATTTATTTGGATCTGGGAACGTGTAAAAAAAATTTCAAACTTTAGATGTAATCAGATCCAATTCTATTAAATCACAGATCTGCCGAGATGAAATACATAGGGGAGAGTGGGGCAAAATGGACACTGTAATGAAATGGTTAGAGATGGATCAATTTTGATGATCCTATTGAAAAGCTGAGGAAATTTTAGGCGGAAAACGAGTGTCAGATGTATTTTTCTCTATTTTTTTGAAAATTCGATAATTTTTCGCATTTTTGACGGGCAAATGCTTGTTCTTCTCTTAAAATTTCCAGTTTTTTGCAAATATCTCTGGTTCTATTGGTCGTAGCGATTCGGAGTTGGTCTCAAATAAAAGGTGAGCTTATTTCCCATCAATTTATGGGGGTTTGAATTCGAAAATATGAATTTTTGGGAAAATTATAGCCCAAAAACTGTTTCACAAAACTGTTTTACAAAAATGCCTATAAATACCTTAAAAAACGATATTTTCAAATTGAAATCCCTATGAATCAATGGCAAATGATCTCACCTTTCACCTCCCGTTAGAATTTCTACGCTACGACAAATAGAACCAAAGATATTCCCAAAAAACTGAAAATTAAAAAAAAAAAGAAGGCTTTTGCCTCTCTAAAATGCTCAAAAAAATCAAAATTCAAAAAAATCACTTCCGGCACTTGTTTCCCACCTAAAATTTCCCCAGCTTTCCAATGAAATCTTAAAAAACAATCTACCGCCAATATTTCTATTAATTTCAAGCATTTTCCATAATATTTGCCTAAAAATTTAGACGTCTCTATTTTATTCCTGATGTCCATTTTGCCCCACCTTCCTTTATTAGATTCCTTCCTTTATTAGATTCATAAAAACGATGATTCATTTATGCGAATCTCCTCAACATCTGAAAAATTCTCAAAAAAATTATCATGTGTGAATAATTGTGAATTAGATAAATGAATGGCACGAGATTACTGATGTCGCGGCGGCTCTCATGAAGCAGCCTTCAACTGCATCACAACAGGCTTATCCAGAAGGTGTGCGAACAATATTCATGCAAGTCTGTGAATTCCATCGAGGTGCTTGTTTCGGTTTAGGTAATGATTATGATGTAACTTAAACTGTTGAAAAGATCTTTGCAATATCACAGATTCTTCTGTAAATGTTTTCAAATTTAGCAGACTGAGAGGTAGATGTAAGATGACTTTTTCAACAGAGCTCCATCAGCTCCACGAAAAAGAGTCCCCTCTAATATCTTCCTCTCAAACTGCTCGATTACAAGATATATTCACAAAATAACTGCATATGATTTGAGATATTCATTACAGGAATAGACTATTTTTTCAGGTGAAGAAATGAAAAATCGTAGAATTGTATCAACAACTCCAGTCAGGTGTCTTCTGGTTCCACGATACTGGCTTTTTGAGCACAATCGTGGAAATATTTGGGAGAGAGTAAAGCTGTTCATGAACATGAAGTATCCATCGCGTAACGAGCTGTTTGATAAATTCGTCATGAATAGACGGTAATTAAATGAACAATTTAATTCAAATTAAATAAATCACCAATTATAAAGCTATTTACGTATGTCAAAAGGTGGATAAAGTACAAGGAATCCATGACACGTGATATAATGAGAAAAGGTAGAATGATTTTCAATAAAACGACGATTCACGATGTGCCTTACTCTATTAGGATAAATGAAGAAATTAATACGTTGTGATGTAAAAAAGTATTTCCAAGAACTTGACCCACATAATTCTAAAGTTTCTTCAGTAGTATACGTATATGAGATTCTCATAAATACCCTTATGTAAGTATATTTTATTTTATGAAATTACTGTATAAAATCGCCTTTGATCTTCACTAATGATGTTCCTCAATTTTAAAACTGAAATCCCTCGAAATTTAATTCAGAAGATAAGAGCCAAATGCCCAAAATAACAATTACAGTGAATAATGGGTTCAAAAATGCATCAACAATCCGAGAGGAAATCGCTTTTTTTTCTCATCTATTCTGCCAGCTCCTTATATGATAATTTCTACACATATGATAATTTAATTGAATTTTTTCAATAAAACTTTATAATAACATAGAAAGAAAAAACGAACTATTTGAATTGCAAAATGAGGTGAAAGAGGTGGTCTTTTTAATGGCTTTCTGAGAGATCAACAAAGCCCAGTGCTGGACATCATCGTTGGCAGTTTCATAGAGAAAGTGCTCTAATGCAGTCTTGAAGAGTTCATCTTAGCAGAGAAACGATTGAATTTTTTTTTTTCGGAGATAATGTACGTAATGAACTTCATATTTAAATATTTCCACAACTCGTTCGAGTTGATACTCGAAAGAAAGAGCGATTTTGAGTCGAGTAGCAGTGAAAAAGCCTCTAACATGGCAGATTCATCTAATCTTCACTAGAATTTACTGAGTATTTGATGAATTAGGCGGAATTGCGAAATTTCTATGGTGAACTGTTTTGAGCCTCTAACTTTCTTCTGCATATAAGATTTTCATGACAAATTAGCTATTTCGCTCGATTTCGGAAAGATCCTTCAATAATGAATAGCAAAGAATAGAGTCTTTCCATTTACCTCTTCATTACTAATTTAACGGTGAATTCATTTTTTTCATTTAGTAGATAATCCAAGCATCGAATGTTGGTGAACAAGCTTTTTGGTGTAGCGTTGAAGTTGTGGATACTGATTTCAATGATCTAGGATCACCTGCTAGCATCGAACAAAGCAGTACGCTAATTGGGAGTAATTGGAACAGTGATTATCAGGATTCGATTTAAGACGAAAATTCTGGAACATCAGCAATGTCCGACAATTCCTACAAAAAACGTGATATTGAATCATCTAATAATGCTGATGAATGGTCAGGATTAACTCCGGATCCATGGAGTTATGAGGAATTGATGAAAGCAAGTAAATGGGCGTCTTCATTCGGCGGATTAAATTTGCCACACAATTGGAATAAAATAGAGAGATCTAAAAAACTCAAGATACTTGATGATAGATTTCAAGAATTCTTCCCAAATTTACCAAAGACTCTAGTAAGGACTATGGTCGGGGCACTGTTTCCTGGTGATTGTGGTAGACCTTTAAGTGTGGTACCAGATTGGTTGGACAAGAAAAAATTTGATAGAGGTCAGCGTTTCCAACACGATAATGCTTTTGGTATTCTCTACGCCAATGCTGTATCACTCTATACACTCCTCTCATTTGAAGATTCAGCGAAATTCATTATATTCACTGGAGCTTCCTCGGATCCTTACAGTTCTTTTCAGAGGTGAGTTTGCTGTACAAAAGAAAATATTACAAATATTAATTTTTCAAAATTCTCCCTAAAGCTCATGAATTCCTTTATGAATGAAAGACACAAGTTCCTCTTTAAATGAAATAATTATTCTTCAGATACTTACTGCAATGGCTATTATCCTCATTAACTATGAAATTCCTTATAGAAAAAAACATACGTTGATTCATTTATAAAACAGATTTTTGAAAATATCAATAACAAAAGAAATGACTATTCACCTCTTTGAAACTGAATCGCCATTAATATTGCTCTTCATTGAATAAAAATTAATTTTTTTCAATGCTTCATTCTGAATAAATAATAATATAATATTTTTTTTAATAATAGTATCACCTGAAGTGAAAATCAATTATTTGAGAATTTTTTTTCTCATTAATTTTCTGTTCCTTTTTCCAAGATATCTCTCAACTGAACTCAGAATGAGGAATTGGAAAACTACTGATCCATGGACAAAAGGTACACCTGCATACAAAGACATACATGTTGTCAGAAGCCTGCATGCAAGTGCAAGGAAGAAAGGTAATGAATTGAGTTTGTCAGAATTCGATAAAGCTGCAAGAATAGATGTGCCACTGGCTGTTCGGACGGAACTATTGTTGGAGGACTTTCGGGATTCTTGTCCTGTAACTCAATATGGACAATGTCCTTATTTGATACCAGAATACAAAGAAAAAAGACCTAATGGCATGAATCAATGGGAAATGTCATCAACGACATTTGCATTTACTGGCCTCATACTTTTGTATCCAGAAGCTTTTGGGATTCACGATGCTACAGAAGAAGATTTAGATGCATTTTGCCATTTTTGGAGGGGTACAATATATCTCCTCGGAATTGCTGATGAGTAATTTGAAATTTTATCGAATTTTTTAAAGTTTCTTAATTTTAATTGGTTTTCTAATTGCCTCCTGAAAATATTTCTCCAAATGGAGTATTTTTTTTTGGTAGCTCATTATTCATCTAATTGAACACAATATTTCCTTAAAAATAATATAGATATCGTCGCCTTAGAGTGAAAGGGGCGTAAGTGCCAAAAACACGAAATTCTGGAGTGAAAGGGGCGTATGTCCACTTATCACTCCAAAATGTTTTTTATGGCCTCTGGAACATTATTTGGATAAATGAAAACTAAAATAACAAAGTGGCGTAACTACCAATTTTAAAATGAAAGGGACGTATCTCCACACTTACGCCCCTTTGTTATTTCCTTTTTAATCGCTATATAATTGTTAAAGTTAAAGTGAAAAGGACGTATCTCCGCACTTACGCCTCTTTGTTTTTATAAATTTTTTTATCTCAGGAGAATTTTTGGCACTTACGCCCTTTTGTTTTTAGGATTTTTTTTCAATTTTGGCACTTACGCCTTTTTGTTTTTACACGGAGAGAAATAGAATAGTAACCATTACTATGTTGACCATAGCAATGATTACTATGTTCACCATAGCAGTCATGACTATGTGAACATAGTAATCATTACAATGTTAACCGGATCAGGAGGGAGTTTCTCCAGCTTATCACGATTATCTTGGTGAATAAGCAAGATAGAGCGAGATGGACGTTAATTCTGGAGAAGGAGGAGTTTTTTCAGTGTTTCGCTATCATTTCGGTAAATAAGCGAGATAGAGCGAATGGACGTTAATATGGGATCATCGGGAAGTTTTTCTAGTTTTTCGTAAATATCTTGGCGAATAATCGAGATAGAGCGGAGTGGACGTTAATTTGAGATCAGGGGGGAGTTGATTTGATTTTTTGCGACTATAGCAGCAAAGAAGTGAAATAGAGCGAAATGGACTTTCTATTTGGGGTCAAGGATATTATTTCATCTGAAAACTTCCTCATAATTCCATATGTGTACTTCGCTCTATCTCGTTTATTCACCGATACTGGCGAAAAAGTGAAAAAACTCTCTCCTGATACTAAATTAACGTCCATTTCACCTTCTCTCGCTTAATTACAGAGATGATTGTAAAAGTTGAGGAGACTACCTCCTGATCCCATATTAACGTCCATTTCGCTCCATCTCGCTTATTCACCGAGATAGTTACGAAAAACTGGAAAAACTCCCTCCTGCTCCCATATTAATGTCCATTCCGCTCTATCTCACTTATTCGCCAAGATAATCACGAAAAACTGAAAATTCCCCTCCTTCTCCAGAATTAACGTCCATTTCACTCTATCTCGCTTATTCACCAAGATAATCGTAATAAGCTGGAAGAACTCCTTCCTGCTCCCATATTAATGTCCATTCCGCTCTATCTCGCTTATTTACCGAGATATTGGCAAAAAACTGGAGAAACTCCCTCCTGATCCGGTTCACATAGTAATGATTACTATGTTAACATAGTAATTATTGCTATGTTGAATATAGTAATCATTGCTATGTTCAACATAGTAATGGTTACTATTCTATTTCTGTCCGTGTAGGATTTTTTTATTTCAATTTTGGCACTTACGCCCCTTTGTTATTAGTTTTTTTCCGATGATTCGAAAAAATTCAATGAAAACACTAAAAACAAAAGGGCGTATCTCCGGCACTTACGCCCCTTTGTTATTAGTCAGTGGTACTTACGCCTTTATGTTATTATTTTTTTTTATTTCACTAATATTGCGTAAAAGGCTTTGGAAAGCCTATTGGAGCAATAATGGTGGAGATACGCCTTTTTGTTATTTTGAAAAAAAAAATCGGGAAATATGGCACTTACGCCCCTTTCACTCTAAGGCGACGATATATATCATTGCCTTAAAAACAAAGTGGCGTAAGTGCTATACATAAGCATAGCATTTACACAATTTCAACTTCAAGAAGATGATATATAACGTATTGATTGAAACGAATATTTTTCAGCTTTAATTGGTGTAATGGCAGCTTAGAGGAGATTAAACAACGTTCACGTGATTTCATGAATTACTGGGTGAAGGGAAATTTACGTAATATTAAACCTGAAACTGAACACATGATGAGATGTGCTTATGAAGGAGGAAGTTTTTATTTATCTGGTATGCCATATGAGGGAGGATTATTGTACTTGACAGATCTATTGGGCCTCGATATGCCCCGATTGAGAGCATCAATGACTTATTCATCTTGGCTTAGATACTATCTTATGAAGTGAGCTCAACTGTGAATTATTACAGAATTATGCAAAGTTTTCAAGTAATTTTTAAAATAATATAATTTTCATGTTGCAGAAAACTTCTACAATATTCCTGTCGATTTAAATGGATGAAAAATTATTTGAACAATCTAATACATGCTGCAATGGATCGTGCTGTAGCCTTTGATAGTGAAAAGCACACTCAATTACGTGAACAGTCCGCAATAATAGTTGCGAAGATTTTAGGTGATAGTAGCTTATAGAAGGAAGTTTTTTTCTCTCATTCTTTATTACAGTCCGAAGACTTCTTGTTTCAAGATTTCGGATAATTTTATACAATCTGTAATATGACTCAATAAATTGTCTATTAATGGTAATGTGACGGTTGAAATTCAATAGTTTCTGAGATATTTGCAGAATAATTCACTAGTGAAGAGGTGAATACACGAGGATCTTACAAAAATTTCACTCATTATTATTAGCGCGAAAAAAAATCGATCATCAACAATATCAATCGAATCGTCATATCCAACTATCGCGAATGAACAGTATTCAATACAGTCAATGAATTTTGTGAGTCCATTGAGCAATGAAATTCATGATGAAATGATGCATTTGAAGAAATCTTCATCAATCGAATTCGACATAAACATTTTTATTAAGATTCAATAAATATTCGCTCATCTACACCTTTTGCGTATATGATAGGGCCGTTGAAGTCCAAGCAGCATAAGATGACTGACATTATGAAGAAAAACAAAGAGATTCTGAATAAAGCAATGATTCACAATTGACCTTAATCGATCAGGATCAATGGAACACAATTGATATAAAATTGATGTGGTAATGGGGTAGTTTCACTCAGTCGTACAAAATTAAATTTTTCGGGATTTTTTGGAATTTTTCCGGTTTAATATGATGCGTTTTGTTTTTCCAATATTTTATAATTAGTATTGACCATTGACTGATGAATGGTCGACTAAATGACAAAACATTCGGATTTTAAATGTTAAAAATATATATATAGATATATATATCTGCTGTACTCATTGTTATATATTATGTTCATAAAAATCCTTAAAATTTGAAGAAAAAAAATTAAATAATATCTAAAACTTTCCAACTATGGACTGAAGAAAATTAGGACATTGATGCCAATTGAGTTCCTCGAGTCATTTTCCAGAATCATCATCCATCCGCTCGAAAACGTGCGCGGCGGGAACGCGGGTCGACGGGCGAACACAGCATAGCGGAAGAGAAACCTCATCGGCTACCTCCTGCTTCAAACTCGCGTATGGAAGAGGACTGAGGAACAAACAATTTTTTACAACGAAATTTTTTGTTATTCTTAGAATTCACTTTTTTAACAAGAGGTGAGCCATAACAAATAAAATAGCTCTTAAAAAAAGCAAAGTAAACTCATTGATTCTCTCTAATTCAACATCGCGGTGTAAGCCACGGTACGACACAATTTTCCATTAAAATATTACAAAAAAAAGAAAAAAAAAAATGACTAAAATTTCGGGGTTTCAAGATATATGGACTTGAGGATTAATTTCAGAAAACTAAACAAATCAAGTTTTTCTCAATAAAATAAAAGGAATAGAAATCGTCGCATTAGAGTTAAAGAGGCGTAAGTGCTATGCTCATACATAGCGACGAAATGAAATCGATCAATCTATAATCTATTTTTTTCCTTATTCATTAATGAATCCAACTGATGACGCAGGAGTTGTGTCAAACATTTAATGGTAAACTATCCAATATTTCTGTTTTCAGACGAAAAATAATAGAAAAAATAATAGAAAATTTTACATGCATTTTAAGAGTGTATTCTACGAGCCTCACAAACCCTACATCAATCCCCTCCTCAATACTCTCGTAGAATATTGCCAAAAATAGCCTTTTTCCCGAACTTGCAAAGTAGAATCCTGCCTCAAATAGCTTCGGTAATACGTGCATTTGAAATTCTCATAAAAACATTGAGCTAAGTACAAATTCATTTTGCATAAAATCAGCTCATAAACTAGGCAATAACGAACGATTATAAATCCATTAAAATTTTCTCGCAGCTCGAGTGATGTTTTCAAAATTGAATATATTTCCTATGTCACCTGATCATACAAAATTACACATAGAAAATGAGTAATTTGCAAGATTCATCATGAAGAAAAAAGCTGTTCATGAACATGAAGTATCCATCGCACAACGAGTTGTTTGATAAATTCGTCATGAATAGACGGTAATTAGATGAACAATTTAATTCAAACTCAATAGATATCCGATTATTAAACTCCCTACTTACACCAGAAGGTGAATAAAGTACAAGGAATTCATGACGCGTGACATATTGAGAAAAAATAAAATGATTCTCAATAAACCAACGAGATGAAAAATTGATACATTGTGATGTAAAAAGTATTTCAAAGTACTGAAATGCTTGTATGAAATGTACCTTGACCCATATTAATTTTAATTATCTTCAGTCGTATAGGTATTCAAAAGTTTCATAAAAACACTGATGTAAGTATAATTTTTTTTGCACAAAATGATTGACTATGGATTTTGATCATTCAGAACGGCATTAAAAACAGCGTTGGAAATGCATTGATTGCCCGAGAGGAAATTGCAGTTTTTCATTTATTCTCATCAATTCATATTATGATTTAATGGTAATTGTCCAGTAATGGAAGAAAACTCTCCGTGAAAATGTAGAAAAAAAGAAATTGGATGGAAGAAATTGCAGGAGAAGGTGAAAGACACGGTCTTGTTGATGGATTCCTGAGAGACCAACAAAAGCAGGTGCTAGGCATCATTGTTGGCAGTTATATTAGGAAAGTGCTAAAATGCAGTTTTAAGTCAATTATCTTAGTATAAAGACAATTGTATTTTTCTTCGGAAGATAACGTAAGTAATGAACTTCATATTTAAGCATTTACACGATTTGTTCGAGTATTATTTGGCTTTTATCAGTAATAATTCCAAGAAAATAAGGCAATGAGTGCATGTAGCTTGGAGATATAATGGGGAAAGCAATATTGTGTCGGATAACAGTGGAAAATTCCTTAACAGGGCAGACTTCGTGCGTTTCCACTAGAATTTACTGAACATTTAGGAAACTGAGCGGTATTGAAAAACTTTTATAATGAATTTTTTGGTATTTCTGGTATTTTTCTACAATTGAAATTTTCTCGAAGACTTTATCATCCCACTTAATTTTCGAAAGATCCTGTTAACGGTCTTCATTGTATTTGTCATATTTTCTTCCATTCGTTTGCTATTCCAAAAAATTCCGAAATTTCTGAAAAATCTCAAATATATTAGAATAAAACTGATTTTTGAAGTGAATATGGGCAAAGGAAGGTTGCCGGAGTTTATTTTTCGAAATTATCAGAAAAAATTTCAGAAAAATGTTATAAAAATTTTTAAAAAATTCCGGAAAATTCTGAACAATGTCAAATATATTAGAATAAAACTGATTTTTTTTTTTTTCAAAGCTATTACGACACTATAGGTCGACTTGCCCTACTGCGCCGAGGACCAGGGCAAACCCTGATCACTACAGTCGGTTGATTATACAAGGCCTGAATGTCCCTTTCTGGTTTTCATGCCGATCTGCATACGACGAGGGGTCACCCATCCAAGAAGTAACCGCATATGTTGGTGCTTATCCGTCGAACCGTACAAAGAGCGATCAGCCAAACTGGCGATTCGTTATTATATTTATCCAATCTTACATTTCGGGCGTTGTGGTAATGTCAGTATCTCTAGGTTTTGTCAGGAGACTCATTTATTCATTTATTCATGCTATATTATAGGAAATGTTATAAAAAAAACAAAAAAATCAGTTTCACCATTTCGAGAAACTCGAAATTCACATTTTTGGGTCATTTTTCGATGTTTCCACATTTTTCCAAATTTCCCAAATTTTCCTCCGACAATCATCCTTTGCTATTTTAAAACATCAAAATCAGTTTTACCATTTCGAAAAACTCGAAATTCACGTTTTTGCTGATGTCTTAAAATGATAAAACTCAACGATAAATGAATGTCATGAGATTAAATGATAAAGTAAATTTGGTTTCGTATAAAGAAGATAAACATCATTAATCTGCACCTTGGCCCCATGAAATAATAAATGAACACAATGTAATATTTCATTCAGTATGAATTAATCGTAACCGTAATTTCGTTCAATTCGCAAACTCAATCGTTGTTCAGGTTTTGTAGCTTTCGTATGCAGTATAAAATTGTGAAGTTTCGTGTGCGCACTCTACCAATCCTTGATAGAGAGTGATCTGTCGTTTCGACAATTTGTGGATCATCGATCGTAATATTAATTCTACTTTTCGAATTCTAACGTAAGGTGTTACTGACAATTCTCCAAAAATTAATAGCAAACAAAATAGAGTTATGCAATTCACCTCTTCAGAATTAATTTAATGGTAACTTCATTTTCGCAGTGGACAATAGAAGCATCGAATATCATGGAACAAGTGTCTTGGCGCAAGGTTGAAGAAGTGCATACTGACTGCAATCAACTAAGATCACCTGGTGGCATGAAGCAAAGCAGTACATCAATTGAGAGTGACTTGGACAGTGATTATCAGGATGTGATTTCAAACAAACATTCTGTAACATCAGCAATGTTCGAAGATTCCTACGAAAAAGGTGATATTGATTCATCTGATAAGGCTAGTGACTCGTCAGAATTAACTCCAGATCCATGGAGTTACGAGGAATTGATGAAAGCAAGTGAATGGTCATCTTCATTCGGTGGATTAAATTTACCACGTAATTGGAATGAAATACACAGATCACAGAGACTAAAGATACTTGAGGATAAATTACAGGAATTCTTTCCAAATTTACCGAAGACTCTGCTGAGAATTACAATTGGGACAATGTTTCCTGGTGATTGTGGTAGACTTCCAAGTGAAGTACCAGATTGGTTAGACAGAAAAAAATTTAATAGAGGTCAGCGTTTTCAACGCGATAATGCTTTTGGTATTCTATACGCCAATGCTTTATCGCTCTATGTACTCTATTCATTCGAAGATTCATTGAAGTTTATTATATATACGGGACGTTCTGCGGATCCTTACAGGTCGTTCAAGAGGTAAATATGGCATACAAAAGAGAATATGATAAATATCCATTTTTTATTTCTTTCAGTGGTTAATCGCATTGCATAACATAGGGGAGAGTGGGGCAAAATGGACCCTCATAGTAACATGATTAAGGAATTTTTTTCGGAATGAAGGACTTGACGAAAAAATCTGAAAAAATTTGAGAAAATCCCCCAACATATCTATATTGTTTGTAAATTTTTTCAGATTTTTTAAAGCAGCCGCTGCTTCTCGAAAAAATCCGGAGTCATTTCAGCTTCTAGGTCCATTTTGCCCCACTCTCCCCTATGCAAAAAAAAAAAATATTTTTTCTTTATTATATATATGCGATTCACCACTTGTTTCCAAAGAATGATTGTATTTCAATTTATCCACACAAAAGAAAATGATAATCCATTTCTTTTCGATTTTCAATCGAGTTTGGAATTAATTCTTAAAAGAAAAATTACACATTTTCTTCCACCGCCTCAATATCAAATTATGATTAATATTATCAAGTATATTAATACCTCAGGGAAAAACTGAATTATTTGAGAATTTTCTTTTGATTAATTTCTTATTTCTTTTCCCAAGATTTCTCTCAACGGAACAAAGATTGAGGAATTGGAAAACTACTGATCCATGGACAGAAGGTACACCTGCATACAGAGACATACAAACTGTCAGAAGACTGCACGCCAGTGCAAGGAAGAAAGTCAATGAGTTGAGCTTGTCAGAGCTGGATAAAGTTACGAGAATAGATGAACCACTGGTTGTTAGGAGGAAACTATTGTTGGAGGACTTTCGTGATGCTTGTCCTGTTGCTAAATACGGACAGTGTCCCCTTTTGATGCCAGAATACAGAGAAAAGAGGCCCAATGGCATGAATCAGGGGGAAATGACATTTACGACATTTGGATTTATTGGCCTGCTGATTTTGCATCCAGAAGCTTTCGGCATTCACGATGCCACGGAAGAAGATTTAGATGCATTTTGTCATTTTTGGAGGGGTATTACGTATCTCCTGGGAATTTCTGATGAGTAATTTGAAGTTTATCGCTGTTTCCGAAACTTTCCAGTTTCAAGTGGTCCTCTAATTTTTTTTTAAAACTATTTCTCGGAGCAAATTATGCTTTGTAGCAACTCTTTTTTCATTCAATTAAACAAATGTTTTTTTTATGTATGTATATATATGTATATAATGTTGATGGAAATTAATATTTTTCAGGTTCAATTACTGTGACGGCAGCTTCACGGAAATTAAACAACGTTCACGTGATCTTGTGGAGTACTGGGTGAAGATAAATTTACGCGACATTACACCTGAATTCGAACACATGATGAGATGTATTTATGAAGGAGGGAATTTTTATTTATCTAGTGTAACGTATGATGGAGGATTACTGTACTTGACAGAGCTGTTGGGCCTTGATATGCCCCGATTGAAAGCGTCCATGACTTATTCATCTTGGCTCAAATATTATTTCATGAAGTGAGCTCATATGTAAATTATCACAGAATGTGATAATATGTGTGATATTGTGTTAAATATTCGAGTAATTGTTAAAACAATACAATTTTTATTTTGCAGAAAACTCTTACAATATCCCTGTCGATTCAAATGGATAAAGAATTATTTGAATAATGGAGTATATGCTGCGATGGATCGTGCTCTAGCTTTTGACAATGAAAAGCACGCTCAATTACGCGAACAGTCTGCAAAAATAGTTGCAACCATTTTAGGTGATCGTAACTTATAGTGTTCTCCTTTTATATTCTGTATTTATTTGAGAACTTTTCGGATCAAGGCTTCTGATCTGTAGAAGGATTTGAATGATTCAATACAATCTGTCATATTAATTGATAAATTGAGTATCAATTGATAAGGTATTGGCGGAATCCAAAAAACCAAAAAAATTAAAAAAAAATTAAAAAAAAATTCTACATAAATTTGATCATTTCACAATTCTTACTCCGACGAAAATCAATCATCAACAATATTAACCAAATCACTACATTCAATTATCATAAATGAATATTACATGAATGCGAAGTTGCACTTGCAATTGCATTAGTAAACGTATTCATGAAGTGCATGAACAGTATTTAATAATACTATTCATCATATTGTCAATTTTGTGAGAGTTGATAGGGCAATAAAAATCATGATGACATGATGAGTTTAAAGGATGATAAACAAATTTGTTAAGATTCAATCTCTATTTACTTATATACACATTTGCATACATCGATGAATCGATAAAGTCCAAGGCGCATTCGATGATTGACAATATAAAAAAAAGTAAAAAGTTTTGTTTCATAAAACACAATGATTCACAATGTACATTTATCTATGAGGATCACTGAAAAAATCGATGCACCACAATTAATATAAAAAAGTTAGAAAAAGACATTCTCACACATGATTCTTAAGTATCTTCATTAATAGATGTTTTTAAAATCCTCTTAAAAACACTGATTTAAGTATTGATTTAAGTATAAATTTTATTGCACAAAATTACTCTATAAACTAGGCAATAACGAACGATAATGAATCCATTAAAATTTGCTCGCAGCTCGAGTGATATTTTCAAAGTAAAATATATTTTCAATGGCACCAGATCATATAAAATTGCACGTAAAAATTAGTAATTCACCACAAGTAATCTGCAAAATTTATCATGAAAAAAAGAAAAATAATCTCATATTTGCATTTCAAATGTGATGTAAATTTGTACATGAAACATAAATGGTATTATTAGAAATTCATTAATAATAAATTTTCAAACTTCAGTTTGTCCAAGTTCCTTAGTCATTAAAACATAACTGGGATTAGTAAAACTATCCGGAGTATCTTTACGAAAATCATTCTTTTTTCTTGGCATATTAACATAATTATCCTGTGTTCTAATTATTTCAGGATTATAATCATTGTTAATTGTAAATTTATCACTTCTATTATCAATTTCATCGTGAATCTTGACATCGCTGTTATCGTGAAACTTCAAATTACGCGGTGCATTACAGTATCCAGAATCTCTTTCAATTGTATTATCATTAGCAGCATTTTTCATGGCCTGTCGTTGTCTTGCGAATTCGGCTCTTCTTTCATGAACGTTTATTGGTTTAAGATAATTATCGTCATCATTATTTTTCAACATTGGCGATAACTCAACGGCCTCTGAATCAGAATCCGAATGTCCAGGATTGCTTTGAGGCGATGGAAATTGGAAGTGTCCCTTCTCGGAATTACCTCTGGGACTAAAAATATTAGCATCTTTGCCGCTTGTTGGACTCATGCAGATATACGAATTTTCAGTTGCACTCTTTGGACATGGTGAATTAACGTAATCACCTGTGGGCGATGACAGAGCTTCGTGATCTGGCGCTGACATCATTGTCAAATAGTCATTCTTGATCATTGTATTCATATCCAAATACGGCGTGTTGAGATCAACATAGTGCATTTTAACACTGTCATCCAACAGATCACCTATGCCATTCACTAAGTCTGTAAATGTTGGTCGAAGCGTTGGTTTTGCCCTCCAGCATTGGAACATTATGTCATAAACTTCGTCAGTTGCAAATTCAGGCTTCTCCATTCTGTAGCCCTCAATCAATTTCTCGTATTGTTTTTCAGCTTCCATTCCAGGATATGGAGTCTTGGCGAGTGTAAAGAACTCCCATAGAACAATACCGAATGACCATATGTCAGATTGAGTTGAGAATACACGATCTCTTATTGATTCAATTGCCATCCACTTTATGGGAAGAGGTGCATCACCTTTTTTCTTGTAATTGTCGTCTTTGTACATTGTTTTTGCCAGACCAAAGTCGCATATCTTTACGATATTGTCCTCGGCAAGGAGAATATTTCTTGCTGCTAAGTCTCCGTGCAGTACCTGAGAATATAATTTAATAAATGATGATCAGAATAAAGTAATTTTTGTTGATAAAGTAAGCAAATTAATTGAGTTCTATTCATTATCCTGATTTTTTTATATATATATATAAGAATGATTGTCTGTTTTTTTGGGAAAATTTTTCGCCTTCATAATTGCTCTATCTCGTTTAGTCTCCGATATATTCTGAAAAATCTTATTAGAAAATAAAATTGATTTTTTTTTGAAAAATTTATAGTTGTAAAATTTAAATGCTTTTTTTGAATACTAAATGTTACAATAACTTTTGCATTTAAAAAAAAACCGTAAACTAAGTGAGATGACGATATTCGACTAATACCTTTTTAATAACTCTAAATTTACAATGGGAATGAGTTTAGTTTCCCTGATATTCCTTAGAAAATGAAATAGAAGGAAAGTCATTTGTACCTTTCTCTGACTCAAATATTCCATTCCACGAGCAACTTGAAAAGCCCATGATAATAAATCCTGTGTACAAATTGGCTTCAAATTTGAATCCTTGTAATCACCCTTGTAATTAGATCTCCATCCTGGTTGAACTGAATTATTACTAAGTATCATTCCATCTGGTGACATAGTAACACCCTGCGAATCAGGTCCATGTGTGTAGCTAACTGAATCGCCATTGCCTGAACCAATGCTGAGACTGCGAGAAAATGATAATGCTGCATATTTTATCCTGCTTCATGGGATAGAATTGACAGGAACGTTGTTAAAACCACAGACCACATGCACCAATTTGTCATCCGAGTTTTGTAATAATGTGAGATCATCAACGAACAAACCACCAGAAGACCATGAAAGTTTATTTGAAATTATACCAAAAGCGTTATTAGGTTTATTCATAGTTAAATCAAGCACGTAAAATATGTTAGTACGATTACATCACTTGAATGATAGAGGAATTCCCGAAATTTTTCATTTACTGACCTGTTATTACTGCTAACGCTCACCGAACGTTTCAGTATTTCCGATCCAATTGTCAGATCAATTTTTCCAGTTGCCGAATCAATTTGATTTATGAATTCAGATCTGTGACGCAATAAATAATTATGCAAGTTTCCGTATCTACAGTATTCAACAATTACCAGCAACTCTCCTGCAATTCAAGAGTACATGGATTATTTTCTTGACAAATATTCTACTTTTATGGTAAAAATATGATACTGGAAATAGCAGACATTTTACAATTTTTGTATATTTTTTTCTTCTGACAAAAAATAAATTGAAGATATGAGAAAAAAAATATGCTCATGTAGAAAATTCGAAAAACTAGGAGAGCGAATTTTTCAAAAATTTTTTTGTTAATATAAACTCATTGTTTAAAAAAAATGAAAAAAATTGTCGAATATGTGCTAATTTTATTATCACGTGTAACTATAAAAAGAATACAAACTCTTCGCTATATTTTTCGTGCAAGCACCAAGAAGATTGACGACATTTAGATGTTTTCCGAGATGAACCATGATCTTCAGTTCACTCGCAAGCGCACGAATGTACGTTGATTCCGTTGATCGCCTCACCATTTTAACAGCCACTGTAGTTACATCCTCGTCTTCTGCAATACCATGTGCCTCTGCTTTCATGACAACACCAAATGCACCACTGCCCAATTGCTTTCCTGTTCACGAAAAGTCGAGATAATTAATGACGACTCTCTTCACGATATCGTGAATTGTTCCAATTAATTTCTTGCTGATGCACTTACCGAATTTCAGTCTTTCTCGTGGAAATTCCCACTTTTTATCGTATGGAAGCAGCTCCGCTTGATCATCGACGGTTAATTCAGGATTGAGACACTCCAAAGCACCTTCTTCGAAGTGGGTCAAACCTGCCTCCATCAACTGCTTCCTCAGCACCTGTTGAATGGACATAATTAATTATTTATGGACTCAATACTGATAATAATTGAAATAAAACTTCTAAAGATATTAATTTGTGATATCTACTCTAATTTACCTTTTCTCGATGAACTTTAATCGTGAAGAATACGATAAGAATCGTCATGATAATTATCAAAATCACAACTAAAATAATTAGACCAGTTGATATTTCTTTAGCTTTAATTGTTATTTTCTGGAAGGCTTCGATCTTTCCAACTCTATTCTGTGCTCTGCAGGTGTAAGTACCACTGACACGTTCCAGCAGGTGTTCAATGTGGAGTTCACGTTTTTCGTTGACTAATGTGTAGTCCTGCGAGGATGATCCATTCTCAAAGGTAATAGGCACATCATCCTATAATTGCAGAAATAAAAATTCATCAGTCAAAGTATTGAATAGGGGAAGATGGGGCAAAATGGACATCAGGGGTAAAATGGACACATCTAAATTTTTAAGCAAATATTATGGAGAGCTCTCGAAATTAATAGAAATATTGGCGGTAGATTGTTTTTGATTATTTCATTAAAAAGCTGAGGAAATTTTAAGCGGGAAAAAAGTGCCGGCATTAATTTTTTTGAATTTTCGGAGATTTTGACTGTTCAGACTTTTGCATAAAAGTCTGAGGGTTTGCTATCAGACGGATCGAGTGACATCGAATCAACTCGTCAATCTTCGCATGGGCCAGCAGTGCTATTTGGCTGTACTGTGAGGGCTCACTTCTCACCAGAGAGACTCGGTTTTCATCCATCAAACGGTGTGCATGGGCACTATCTTACGGCTAATCACGATGTAAACGCGTGTGAATCAACGGCCTTTTATCTATGGTCTCGGTTCGGTCTATTATCAA
This sequence comes from Aleiodes alternator, assembly GCA_963921955.1. Taxonomy (NCBI): domain Eukaryota; kingdom Metazoa; phylum Arthropoda; class Insecta; order Hymenoptera; family Braconidae; genus Aleiodes; species Aleiodes alternator. The sequence goes on along the minus strand of OY998109.1, from coordinate 5,461,015 downwards.
TCGGTTACTTTATCCATAAATTAACGGCACGGTTCATATCAATATTAATTATCATATGTATTTTATCCAACGAACAACAGTGCAAATTATATCTATTTTTATATAAATCCGGCTTCTTTATTCTATCGATACCTGTCCCAATTTCAGACCAGCGTCGGTGCTATTTTGGGGGCATTTTATCTATTAAAAAATACAGTCCACTTAAAACATCAATTTTCGGCTACAACATCTAAGGTAAATCATCAAAACCCAAACATTGACTTTTTTGAGCATTTCAGCGGGGTAAAAGCCTTCCCTTTTTTGGAAAATTTTCAGTTTTTTGAGAATATCTTCGGTTCTATTTGTCTTAGCATGAGAATTCTAAATGGAGATGAAAGAGGAGATCATTTGCCATCGATTTGAAGCTTTTCAATTGAAAAATACCGATTTTTAAGGTATTTATGAACATTTTTGTGCAACAGTTTTGTGAAACAGTTTTTGGCCAATAACTATTCCAAATATTGATATTTTTGAATCCAGAACCCCATAAATCGATGGGAAATGAGCTCACCTTTCATTTGAGACCAACTCCGAGTTGCTACGACCAATGAAACCAGAGATATTTTGCAAAAAACTGAAGATTTTCGAAAAAGAAAAGGGTTTTTCTCTTCAAAAATGCCGGAAAATATCGAATTTTCACAAAATTCTAAAAAAATACATCTGACACTCGTTTTCCGGCTAAAATTTCCTCAGCTTTTCCATAGAATCATCAAAAAAAATCCATCTCTAACCGTTTCATTACAGTGTCCATTTTGCCCCACTCTCCCCTATATATAGGCTACACTCAGAAAAAAAATCTGGTCTCGAAGAGTTCTATTCCGCCGAGAAAAGATAAAAAGTTTGTCTCCAAAAAGTATTGATAATCTATATCTATCTTTATAGAAGATTAGTATATTCTCATGCTCAGAATACATGTCTTTGAAACTAGCAATTTTTTTTTCTCAATGTAATAAATAAGCTCTTGTCTATTTACCTTCAACCAGGTAATGATCGGTTCCGGCATTCCATCCACGTAACACTTTAGCGTAATGTCTTCGAGTGTATCTATTCCAGCATTGTAAGAATTTTCAGTTCCATTCAAATTCGTCTCATTCAAAAAATATGGCGGTAGTGGATCTGCAAGAGAATGAGGGAAAAATACATTTCAATTTCAAATTTAATGTGAAGAGTTATAGTTGCCGAATTCCCTCTACACAGTCCAAATGCGCTTATCGAGGTTTCGGCAATGTCGCTCACTTAACAATTTTATTTAGCATTGGAAAAATTTCCTCAGCTCCTATAATTCATCGTATTTTTTCATCAAATTTGCAGAATACGTAATTTGAAAGGTAGAATAGTTTGTTAAACATTTCAATAAACAAATTCGATTTTTTCCAAATTTTTCCGCTCAACCAAATGATTACGAAAAAATAAAAAGTGGAGCCCGGCGATTCCCTCATAAGGAGACCACTCGGGGTTGAGGAGTAATATTGTTTAGCAAAATACCATGAACTTGAAGCGTGTAATCCGCTCGTTCAGTTAAATTTGGCTGAAGTACACCGCTACACATAAAAGTCTGTGCATCCGACTTTTCCACTGGATTTATGTGTAGAATCGACTGATAGGTAAATGGAGTTTGACTCTCGATGATTCTGATTCGATCTGAAAATATTAAATCCAATGTTGACCTGAATCTCTGAATAATATGCATCCAGAAATAATTATGCTTGAATCATTAGCTCACCACTGGTTATGATATTTGAATTATTTTCGTTCAGCCATTGTATCTCACCGGTATAATTATACACTGATGCAGCACACTTGAGACGTAGATTATCGCCAGCAGTGACTTTCTTCTGTTCTGGTGGAATAATACCAAATCCTCTCTCAACCTCTGTAAATAAAAGAAAAGGTTCAAGGGAATGGGTAATACATCATCAATCTACGAATTAAATCAATTTTTTTCCATGCAATTATTCCGATTACCATTGAAAATTCCGATGATGGAAGAAAAATGAAGCAAGAAATTATCAAACATATTAATCAAACTAATTATCAAACATATTAAATTCGATAACTACTGATATATTGAACAGTTTCATGAACTCTCATTGAGTTGACGTAAGTGCAGTGTATAAGCATAGCACTTGCGCCACTTTGTTTCTAAGGCAACGATATTAATTTTCAGGACATTCAGGAATTCTTCGTTCATCATATGACTCAATATTTCGAGAATATATCTTAGAATAGAAGATTTCGAAATGAATGTTCCCAAAAAAATGCAGAAAAAAGAATTCCATTAAAAAATTCGAATTAGTATTCAAAAAGCAATTCTCACCGGAAACAAAAATCATTTTCACCGCAGAATCACATCCATGATCATTACAAGATGAACAATTGAGTCTTCCACTGGTATTTGTCCACAGTGTTGCTATTGAAACGGTCTCCGTGAATTCAAAATGATTCCTTGCTTTCTAAAAAAAATGGAAATATCCAAGTTATTCATGTCTGATGTCACCCCTTACAATGAGCAAAATAATGGTACAACAACTGACAGGATGTATTTCAAAATCTTCATAGAGTGGCAGAAATGTCCAGGTGATATTGGGCGCTGGATAGGCAACGGCTCTACAACGTATTTCCACTTCTGAATTCGGCATGAAGTACGACTCATCCAGGTCATTGTCCACCAGGGTGAGGTCATCAACGAGGGGTCTTGCTGTGAGACAAAAAAAAGGGTAAATTTCAATTAATTGTTTAATACGCCTGATATTTTGATAAAATAGTAAGCCATAAAGTTCAATTACATGTGACTTCCAGGGTGAAATTGAGTGTCTCAATTGTATTCTCATTGATTGCCTGTAGTACATAAGTTCCCATGTCTGATACTCTTAAATTTCTTATTTTCAATATCGTTGATACACTCGAAGTCATCATTTCATGTCTCGATGAACTGTTTATTTCAGTTATTCGCACGGAATTTTGAATTAAAAACCTGCAATATATGATAATTCTGTAGTAAAGTGGATAAATTGGATGAGATTAAGAAAAAATTATCAAGGAATAATTTTTTTTTTCAATCTACTTGATTCGAGGATATTCGCAATAAGAAAAATGTGCATGGAATTTTTTAAAGTTGATAATTTCTTCTCAATGCTTCGAAGACTATCGAATTAAGATGAATGTTATTATAGAGTAGAATGTATTATTTAACGGAATTTTCTAAATCCCTAAATTTTTTTTTCTACCATTTTATCTCTGGTGGTGGATAAGCATCTACGTCAACAACCCACGTGATATCCTCTCTCTCTCGTGCATGATATTTCGTGTCAGGATGTCTGGGTGTCAATTTTATGTATTTATTGTTAGGATCTAAGAAGAAAAAGATAATTGATTAAACTGAATCAATTAATAATTGATTGATGAAAATTTATTACGAACCATGTATAGCGACATATTTAGTTGTTGATCGATTGTTGTGAAATGTAGAAACTGTGCATGTGTATTCTCCCTGATCTTCATCGGTTATGTCCTTAATTTGTAATTCACTTATTATTTCTTTATTCATGTGATTGAGTTTCTTGCTGTAGGCTTTCGTCGAAACTCTCGAGCTCTGCGAATAGTGAGTTGTCATTACGTAATTTTATTAATGAATTATTATTTTACTATTGAATAATTCAATGCTCATTATTCCAAGAATATCTTCAGAATGAGTCCGTTTCAGAAATATTTCCGAGGATAAGTTGAGAAAACACATCTAACTTATCTTGAAAATCCCTTTGAATTGACTGGATTTTGAAAAAATATGGAGAAACCTTTTTTGTAGAAAATTTCGAGGTCTACAAGAGAGATCTCTTGATGAATTTCAAATAATTCCAATATTTATCCTATTTTACCTCATGTGGAGTCGTCCACTTTATGTTAAAGTGTATAACTTCTTCAACATCGATACTGCAATTAACTCGAAGTGTTTGGCCTCGCGTGACATGTCGCAATGGTTCCTCGGATATCCTGGGTGGAAAAAGCTCTGGTGCATCTAAAAAAAAAAGAGTACAAATAGATGAATCATTGATAAAGAATGAAGAAAGTAGAAATGTTGAAAGAAATATCCAGCGTACTCTCAGCTGTAACGTGAAAATTTAATCCCTGATCAATGTCCTCTCTATTTATCGAACAACTGTAGTAGCCACTGTCCATAGCAGTCAGATGGTTCAGGGTGAATCCCACTCTGGGATCGTAGAGAACTTTTTCTCCCAACTCGACGTTCTGCAATTGAGAATGATTGCTGACTAAAGTCAAGGATATTTTGTTGTCAATTTGTTAACAAAGAGAAAACGTCTTACATCACCGTTACCATCGAACAAGTTTACGTTGTAGTCTGGCGATGTTGGGCGACATGGCAGGACTAGTGAATCTCCGATGATTGAATGATAGAATTGCATGTCGATGTCATCAGCGACGAACAAACTGGCATTTGCTAAAAAGGAAAAAGAGCATCAAACAAGTTTATCACTGCGCTGAGAAAAAAAAAGTGGTAAAAAGTAGCGAATATTGATACTGTTGGTCCTTAGCCAATGTCTGTTTCAAAATAATTTAAAAAGTTTTTGGATTTACTGGATTTTTTTAATTCAAAGAGATTAACTGCTTGGATTAACTGAATTCAGAAAATTATTTTGGAAAAATATTCTCTAAGAACCAATGGTATAAATATTTTATAGTTTTTACCACTTTTCTTTTCTCAGTGTGAAGTTTTGAAATAAATCAAGTCGATTCATCTTTGTCATCGCTCTTCCTCGAATATCTCGAGAACTAAGCGATGTACACTGTTAGAAAAACATGAAAATTTCATAGACAATTTGATGAGAATTTTCATAAACGTGATATTGAATTTTTTTTAATGGGAAGATTGTTATGAAATCTGTGAGTTTCAGAGGAAATTCAAAGGAATCTATGAGTTTTAAGTAGAATTGAGATGAAAATCCTACAATTTACTTGAATTTTCAATTGAACATGAATATTCAGAATCCAAATGACTTGAATTTTCATTTTTTTTTTTTTTGAATTTTCCTATTTTTACTAAATTTTCAAGGAACAATTGAACTGAAATTTACAAATTTCATTGATGTCCAGGCGTGAAATTATTTGAAAATCGATGATGTATTAATTTTTCAATAACGTGATTATCTGAAATTTCAGTAGAAATGTAACTTGTTAAAAATATCCGTGATTTGGCACGGAAAATTCAGATGGTAATTTTCAACAGTGTAGCGAAATTTTCGTAATGCCATCTTCTTCTCTACAAAAGAAGGTCCCTAGGGTGAGGGGTCCAGTGGTCGAACGGATAAGACTCGTTAGACACCAATGATCGAACATGAGAAATTAGATAATTATTGATATGTTTAACAGTTTTATAGTTTTTTATTAGAGTTGATAGACATCATATAGTGTTCCGAAGATTAGAAAAATGATATTTCGCTGGATTACCAATTTTTTCGAATATAAATGCGTCAAATAGTTCGATCACTGGACAATTTCGAACGCTGGTCAACTCACCCTATGAAAATTGAGCAATCTCGCTTATTTTACGAGATATCTTGTTAAAGTGAATGTGAAAAGAAATTGAGTAATTCTGCTGTCTTTTCCAGCCGTAAAATTTTGTCGAAATTGTCTAGAGAAAAAAAATGACGTACATTCAACATAAACATAGATCCACCTGACATCAGTTTCATTGTGAAAACTGGGTGTGACTTGGACGTCATCGTCTGCACAGCCATAGTATCCGGTGTCACCATGGACCGTTTCTTCCCTCCGTAGAGTCGACACGTATTTCCTCAAAAATTTCGATGGTGTCACGTTCACAGGAGATGTTATGATCTGTAAATAATTATTTATATTATATTATTAATCTCTAAAGTGTTTTGTACCGTGAATTTTGTTCATTTAGCTGTTTTTCAAGTGCCCTTTTTCGGTTCATAACGTTATCTACAAAAAAAAATTCAATTTTCTATTGGAAAGTAATATTAATGCTCCGTTACGGTTCTTTCTCATTAGCTGTAATAATCTCCGCGCATCGCATTCGAAATTCAAATAATGTGAAAAAAAAATGTTGAAAAAAAGGAAATTGAAGAAATAAAATTGCACTGAGAGAAAATCTGATTATTTTAATAATAAATGAAATAATTTTTGTTTCACCAGAAAGTTTAAAAAAAAATCGACCCTCACCATTTCATTTTCATCCTCAGGATAAATGAATTGCAATGGATTTTTGCTGGTACAGACAATTTCAAGAGATTCACCTTCATTCACGTGAATTTCTTCAAAATCAGGTGTCATCTCAGGTTTTCCTCCAAAAACATCTGCAAGAAAAAAAATCATCTGATAATTCATAGCAAAAAATAGACGCTTTGCTGCTAGTATTTATCTTGAAAAAATAATAATAAATGATGTATTCCAGGAACGATTAAATATTGCATCAAAATACGATATCATTTTTCAGATAAAAACCTCAAAAATTATTCTATAAATTTCATTTCTGCGCAGTGCGAGTACAAACTTCTCCCCTCCTCTCTCAAAAAGGAAGTTCTTTCTTTCCTTTCGCGATAAAGGCCTTATCAAACTATTCTCCATCCTACCATTCACCACTACCAAACTCTCTGCCGATTACTAGTCAACTATCCAGAGCAATAGAGTTAAAAAAGGAGGGAAAAAAAAAATCATAACTATGACAAATATCTGTTCTTAGCACGTGTGCATCAGATCGATACCGTCAGAAATTCGAGTAGACGCGTCCGCATTAGATAATACATCATCATGATGAAAATTTTCTCGATATTCATGTTTACCATTCTCAAGTGCTCAAATGCTATGCTAAAAAAGATAAATTTGAATCCGATTTTTTTGTGCATTCAAACTTGAAAAAATCATGGATACAGTCTTTCACCTTTGAAAAAACCGAAGACAAAATGAAATCAATTCTTTTTAAAATATGAAAATGAAATTAACACATATCTGACAATTTTTTCCATTTTTCCAAACCAATAATTTATTATTTAGAAAAAAAAGAAAAATTTACACTTATAGAAAAATTTAAAAAATAATATTTCCTTATACTTAATACATTAAATGTATATTTACATAATGAATATCATGTAAATTTCGCCACCAAACCTTCATTTTGGCTTTAAAAAAAAAATCTGTTTTATTCTAATATATTTGAGATTTTTCAGAATTTTGCGGAATTTTTCTGAAATTTTCATGAAATTTTTATCAAACTTTTTCCAAATTTTTTCTGATAATCTCTCAAATCAAACTCCGGCAATCTTCCTTTGCTCATATATATTTTATAGGCTTTACAATTTTCTACTTGTTCAGATTTATCATTTTATTGGAATGAGTTATTTATTAAAAAGGAAAAAAAACTGAGAATTGTTAGATTTCCGCTATTTTCAGTATCACCTAAAAACTCCATTTCTTTGAAATTCAGTGAATATCTCGGAAACTAATAAATTTTCGAGTAATTAATTGAAGAACATCATTTTAAATTTAGTTCTCTAGAAAAAAGGTCTCTTCATGGATTTTCAAAGAATTTATTCAGTTGAATTCGGTTTGATTTAACTAAATTCAGTAGATTCAGCAATTTTTCTAATTATTTCGAAAAAAATATTTTTTTCAAGAGCAAGCTACCAATATTTGACTATTTTTAACTACTTTTTTTTCTCAATTCAGAATTATGGAAAAAGAAATCTGGCTCTTATCTCTATTTACCACTTTACTACTGAATGTTTGGAGGGTGGAGTTTGCGATACTCCACTGGAGATTTCAATAATGAAATCAGGCTCTTGTATCCTGTTTACAGACCATCTGTTACAGTCTACTGGCTGTAGCAACCAACAATGCCTGGGCGTGACAGTTGAAACGATTGTCTCTGCTCCTCCTCACCGATAAATTTACAGAATCCCTTGGATTTATCAACGAAAATCATCAGACCTGAGTCAACAAAGTCTAGATACAACATGAGTATCATCTGTCTCAATTGCATATTGATGTAGACTTGTCTCAATGAATTATCGAGAGAAGCTGATCGTTGTTTTTCATTCTTATTACTAATTGTTATGGAGATTTTTAAAAATAAAAATGAATCGTTTGTCGCGAATACTGGCATCAGTAGTGGCTGAGTAATTGGCAGAATATGACGTGTACTGATCACGTTCGATGATGCTTTGAAACACTTGCGAATTCCTATTTGTTTGCCGGAACATTAAAATTCAATGGTAAAATGTGTTTTACGTGCAATAGAAATAACATTTTTTTCATGTCAAGGCTCTTGAAAATACTCTTATCATCAAAATTAAATGCATTATGAGAAGCTAATTACGATTAATTATTGATTCTTCAAAAAAATGATGAAAATGAAATGAGACGATTCTTTTTCTCATTCACAAAGATTAATGAAAATTATTTATTGTACTTGACAGAAAAAAATTTAGTAAAACAGAGATATTGGTCCAGTTCGTTTCATCATTGTTTTTTAATGAATATTTCACAAACTAAACGAAATCGTGAAATTTTTCATTCATCTCTTAGTAGCTTTAATTTTTTTCAAAAAGAAAAATATTACCAACTTTTCGTTATTTCTCTTAATTTCTGAGAAAAATATTTTAGAAATTATTTTTCAGAAATAATTGATGAAGGAGTATTGACTCATGCTCCTTCATCTCTTCCTGCTTGAATTTTCCTAAATGAGTAAAATTCAGTAGTGAAGAGGTAAAACAAGTCTAAGTCTCTTTTTTTCTCAGTAAGTTTTTTGAAAATACCTTAGAAAATAACCGAGAAAGTGCAGCTTTGCCCTGAAACTCTTTTGTAAATCTTGAAATTCTCTACAAAAATCAATGAGTAATATCACCTTATCTCGCTTAGTTTCCGACTTATTTCCTTCGAAATGACCCCAAAGATAAGTCGATTTATCCTGTTTTACCTCTTCACTATTGACTTCATCAAAATTTCACTTATAAATCCTCTGGTGCAACAGGTGTTGCCGAAAAAAATCGAAAAGAAACTACTTTCGCAACAATGAAGAAACGCTTGGTGCGAAATTCAATTAACGCAGCCGCACTAAACCAGAGTCGTAATAATGATATGGCTCTTCAATCTACATCTTCTCTCAGAGATATTAAAAAATCATGACTCACAGTGTGATTGGAGTTTATTGAAAAAAGAGGATGAAAATAAAAATAATAAAAAAAATCAAAGGGCATCTACGATTAACGTGGAAATTCCAAGGCAAGTACGTCACAATTTAGTGGATATACTAAAGTGTATTCAGTTCTTGCAGCAAGGCCAGTCTGAGGAGAATGAATAAGTCAGTGGTGGGGCAGTGGTTGCGTTCTACAGGTGAGAGAAACTGGCAAGAGATAGTGATTCAATGAAATACCACGTGATAGCCCATTTACGATAGAATGACAGTGCCTATCTTTAATTTTTCGTTTTCAAATATACGAATTAAGATTTAAAAAAAACTCACCTTCGCACTTTGATAAAATCAGAAAAATGAGTAGATTTTTTAATAAATGAGTCATTTTTCAGATTTATCTTTTTAATTTACGCGTATTACCAGTCGTTCACATGTTCACTTGCTCTATAGTTCTAAAGCACTTTTGATTATTTCCATGCACGTGTTTAATTGAATATCGTGTAAATTGAAGTTCAATTATCCGTTCATTCAATACAACAAGTGTTCATCTTCATGCGCTCACTCACTCACTGACCGCACTTCGGCTTCTGGCACGTTGGCAATCGTATGGGAAAAAAAAAAGAGAGAATGAAAAGAAACATGTGAACCCCACCCTCGACACTACTTGAAGCATTGGAGGAGGTGGACTCTACGTCATCCGGACGTTTATACCGGTAAAACATAAGTGGTGAATGTTAACTTGTGGTTTTGAAAAAAAGACCGGTTTACTCTATCGAGCTCTTTTTTTTGTGAAACAACTCAAATATGAGAGGTACTGAATCAGTTTTTGGCTTATCAAGCGAGCAAATCGTCACTGATAAGCGGAGGATTTACTGAATATAACTCAGACTTATTTCGTTTTTTTTTCGTTACTTTGGTGGAGAGTTTTTGTTTATGGGATTTTAATTTAAACGATTGGAATATTTTTAGAAATTGGGTGGAAAAGTTTCGAGTCTAATTTTAGGCATTACGGTTTATGGAATTTACGAGATTTTCTTACTGACTTAATTACAGTGATTTGGGAATGTGGAAGTTAATTTTTGTTGACTTAGTGGAGAGGAATTCATTATGTGGAGAGTGATTGCAATGAAAAATGGGAACTTTGGGATTAAAGGAGAGTATTTTATGATTGAACGATTAATTGGAGTTGATTGAGTGAGAAAATTACGTAATAAAAGCCACTGAATATTTCAATTTTACGCCTAATTTGTCTTCAAACTAATCATAATTTCTCTCAATTTCTTAGTTTTAAATTTCTAAATCTTCATAAAACTTGTTCTACTTTGCAGCAAAATGTATAAAAAAATATGTACTTTTTATAAGTAATTCGTAAATTTTAGGATGATCATGAAATTATCAGACATCTGAAAATTTTTGGAATTTTTTCGAACGAATAAATAATTTAAAAAAAAATTAAAATCTCATTTTCCAAATATTCTGCAAATATTAAAAGATTTCTTTTTCTCGAAATAATTCATTTAAAAAAAAAAAAAAATCTAAAAATATATAAGTTAACGTGACTTCCGACTTACATGTATGTAATTTACTGTACTAGCCTCGAGTTTTAAGAATAAACATTAAACATTAAACATCATTTGCTCTTTCAGGTAAGGTCCATGAAGATTATATCATTAACTTACCACAGAAATAATCTTTTAAAATAGTTTTCAACCAATCAGAAGGCGAATCAAATAGGTTTCCAATCTTTTATTTACATTTTAAGACTAATATTTCTTTGATATTAACAATTCCAAAATATCGATTCCGGAATTTCTCCACAAATTCTCCTCGCTTTTCTCTCTGTAAAAACCATTAAAAACACATTACGTATTACTATTCATTTTTCTGGTATCTGAAGAGAATCGATTGATGATTCTCTTTATTCGATTCATTAATGAAATTTGCAATAATTATACAAACCGATAATAGCTCTTGAATTACCAGTTTTTCCTTCTATTTTCATTATAGGATAAATGAATAGCGTTCCATGTTCAGCCCAACTGATTCTTGAACTGCTGAAATTGCCTGCTGCAAAAAGAGAATTTCATTCAGAAATGTAATAATGAACAAAAGTTGAAAATATTTACGAAAATCGTAAAGAATTCGATGATTCTTCAAAAGTATAATAATCTGGAAAATCACATGTATTTTCTCTTGTAAATATCTTTACTATGACTAGACTTAGGGCAAAATGTCAAGAAACTTCTTTTTTAGTGAATTCTATTGGCTAAAAAAAGTCTTTTGATAAATTCTTCTAAGCCTTGTCGTTAACATGATATTTTTAAAGTTACAGGTAATTTTCAGATGAATCTGAAATTTTCAGACAAATGATTTTCACTCCATCATCAGTTTTTTTTTTAGAATGGCTCGGAATCTAAGCGAGATCAAGCGATTTCAGTAGATTCTTCTTTATAGAACTTGAAATTCGCTTCAAACAAGGATTCCGGCAAAATCACCCCATTTCGCTCATCTACCAAGATATGATGGAAAAATTGTGTAAAAACAGAATCAATTTAGCTCAAAATTTCAAATTCTTGTTTTTGAACTTTTATTATCTCAGAAACTAAGCGAAATTGGGTAATCTTGGTAATAATGATGGGCGATTTTTAAACGATCTTGCAAGATCGATTCTTTTTTTTCCACAAATCGATCTTTTTTAAGATCAAAATTATCATCAAATAATGAGGAAAACTCCAAGTAATTCATGAAATAAATTTAAAAACTTGAGGATACCCAAGTAGTTCCGATAATCTTTTTTTTTCTCTTCAATTTTGGTTACTTTCAATAGAGTAGCATGAGACGATTTTTCAAAAATTTACTATGCACCATGTTACCGGATGAATTGAGCTAAAAATAATTATTGAAAACAATTAAATTAACAATCATGTATTTATTATCAATAATGTATCAGTTAAGCAAAAAATCATGACAAAACTGAACCAATAAAAATTCGGTTTTTCTATTATTCTCTCATTTTTTGATTTTTATTGATTCTCAAAAATTGTCTGTTATGAAGATCGATTTTTCAAGAATTGATTTTTTTTCAGAGATCGCCCATCACTACTTGGTAATAACCTTTTTTAGAAGACAATTAAAGCTAAAAACAAAAGTCTTTACTAAAATTCTGTTATCTTTTCTAGTTCTTGAGATATTCGAGAAATAATTGTCACAAGTATGGAGAAAATTTTACTTACAAACTCGTTACACTCTGCACCAAATCTCTTCGTTTCATTTGAATTCATCAAAGTCATTTCAACCGGCTCAATCTCATCGTTCTGATGAATAATAATAATTATCTCGCTCATGCTGACTGTTATTGCAAGACACTTGGAAAATGCAGTAACTCGGAAAAATAATCACATCTGCATTTATACTGGGAATCAGATCCCCACTCTGATTATATAATAGTGTGGAATGAAATCAGTTAATCTTTGAAAATTTCCAGGAAATGCTGAGAGGAAAACGTGATAAGATGATGATATTTGAACTTTTTATGAATAGAGAAAAATTTTAGAGCAAACGAAGATAAGACTTTTGATTTTTTTTTTCATTTTTATAATTTACTGCGGAGAAGAGACATTTTTTGTTAATTTCTGTTCATTCACGAGACGGCTGAATGAATTGATAAGTTGGAGTATCGTTGTAGACTGTTGGAGTGGAGAGAATTTTATAGCTTCAAACAGACAAGGTGGTCTTCATAACTAATCTTCGTTGAACATAAAAAAATTACAGACTTCTTTCTGAAAAAGAAATAAAGAAACGCTTATTCAAAAGCAGGAGTAACGAGGCACTTTCAAAAAACACTTTTAAAAATTTCCGACGAATTTTCCGTGCAAAGTCCCGGAAATTTCAAACGAATCACATTTTTACTGAAATTTCAAATAATTAAGTTATTGAAAAATGAACACATCATTGATTTTCAAATAATTTCACGCCCGGATATCAATGAAATTTGTAAATTTCAGTTTAATTGTTTTTTGAAAATTTAGTAAAAATAAGAAAAATTCAAGAAAAAAATTGAAAATCCAAGTCATTTTGATTCTGAATATACATATTCAGTTGAAAATTCAAGTAAATTGTAGAATTTCCGTCTTAATTCTACTCAAGACTTATAGACTCTTTTGAATTTTCTTTGGAACTCACAGATTTTATGATCATCTTCCCATTAGAAAAAAATAGATATCACATTTATGAAAATTCTCATCAAATTGTCTATGAAATTTCTACTTTTTTCTAACAGTGAAGAATCTGAAGTTTTCAGACACATTGATCTCACCCAGTTATAAAATATTATCCAGTTTTTCAAAAATACCTCGGAAACTAAACGAGATAGGGCGGTTTTGCCGTAATTCTTTTTTGTGAAAACTTCAAGAGCTATAGGGAATGATTGGGCTGAAAGTGCTCTATCTCGCTTAGTTTCCAAGATATTGAGAAAAAATTGATGATAGAAACAAATCTATTTGCCTAGAAATATCATAGTCATTCTCGAAAAGTTGTAAAATAACTCCAAACGCAGATTTCTCTCCTTGAAATTCATTTGCTGGAATCGATTTTATGCGGTCCTTTTGACCGGAGATTCCAAAAATCCATATAATAATTCATTTGAAGGATATCTCCGGTTCAAGCCTTCCGATTTTGCAGAAATTCTCGAAAATTTCGAATCAGCATCCAATCATGACAATCTAAAATGCTCCTGTATTATTGTTGACCCTCGTAGTCCTTTTTTGGCAAAAAATCACAAGTTCAGGGGAAGTCCCTTCTCTTTCACCAGGAGAATGAGAACTACTGTGTTTTGCAGGTAAACTAGAGACCGTTCCTTTTTTTATACCAAAAGCCAGATAAGACAGGGATCTGCGAAAAAAAGGAGAATTGGTAATTTGATCATTTTCATCGAAAAGGAGCAAGTTATATTTTGATTGTGAGTACCACCAAAACCAGTGGATTTAGAGAAAACAATAGAAATTATCGGGTCATATTAAGGAGTTACATCACCGTAGAATTTTCAAAAAATTTTTTTTCTTACTTCAAGAATTACTTAATCATTTTTTTTCTTACTTCAAAAATTACTTACAAAAATTCTGTTGCATCTTTTTCCATTCAAAATAAATACTCTAAAAAACGCCTCATCTCAGGCTTTTACAGTGTAACCCCTTGAAGGAATATATCGTGGCCTTAGAATGAAAGGGGCATAACTGCTATGCTTAGACATAGAACTTACGCCACTTTGTTTAGAAGGTGACTATATAAGAAATACTGCTGATTGGCGCACATTTTCAAGGATAACTAGCTCAAGGACATTAACGCTGGTGGCGCTAGTTCCCAATAATACCGAAAACGACACTCAAACCGCCTCCAATCAGCTGTTCTTCATGTTTACGTTGGATTCACGTTACAATCTTCATTGTACAATTGTTTTTTCCAATCGTAATTCACCATGATCGAATAGATCAATCAAGGAGAATCATTCATTAAAGTGTTTCACAATTACATTCAAGTGAATCGAGTCACAATAATCATTTATAAACAATGGGCAATGACGATAGAGATGATAGAAATGATTCTTCGAGGAAGGTTAGTTGAATTCATTTTTATGAAGAAAATCATCTGTCAAACATCCTCTCGATCATCAATCAACAATTTCCCAAGAGATCCTCACAAAATTTATATGATAATAAAATTAATACACATCTGACAATTTTTCGGTTTTTTTTTTCAACAAATAGATTATCTTGGAGAAAATATTTGAAATAATAAGTTTAAAGGTACAGAAGTGCCTTTCATGTGTTTTTAATATACCCTTTAAATGAAGTACATGTAAGTTAACATATAGTGCACTATAATAACCCCCAAAAACCTTCAAATTACATACAGAATTCAATTTATTCATTGAAGGCATTTCCATCTCTTTAGCCATGTTCATTAAAAAAATACACTTTTTTAAGTTTTTCAATTTTTCTCCACATACATATTTTTCGAAATATTTTATTTGTTGAAAAAAAAAATTGTCACATATCTGCTATTTGCAGCATTATAAACTCATCATCTCAATTTTTCAGAGAAGACACGGTAGAAGAGATGAGAAAAGCGATTCAGATTCAGACAACAATTACACACCTTACGTCCCCGTGAAAGAGCGCAAGAAGCAACAGTTAATGAAACTAGGGCGTCTACGTCAGCTCAAGGAAGAAGGATTAGCAGGAAAAAGCAGCAGTGAGAATGAGAGAGACCGTGATGAGGATGGTGACGAAGACGATGGTCAAGTTTGGGGTAGGAAATCAAATATATCCCTGTTGGACCAGCACACCGAGCTCAAGAAATTGGCGGAAGCAAAAAAAGAGAGTGCCATGGAAAAACAGCTCAAAGAAGAAGAGAAAATTCTCGAGAGTGTTGCTGAGAACAAGGCGTTGATGGGAGTGGCTGAATTGGCAAAGGGTATACAGTATGAGGAGCCGATAAAAACAAGCTGGAAACCGCCAAAGGGGATCTTGGCGATGGGCGAAGATCGCCACGAGAAAATAAGAAGGAAAATGAGGATTTTGGCGGAGGGGGAGGATGTACCACCACCGCTTATGAGTTTCAAGCAGATGAAACTGCACAGGGGTATACTTCATGGTCTAGAAAAAAAGGGTATCACAAAACCAACGCCGATTCAAGTGCAGGGAATACCGACTGTCTTATCAGGTCGTGATATGATTGGCATAGCATTTACGGGCAGTGGAAAAACCCTGGTTTTTGTTTTGCCAATAATAATGTTCTGTCTCGAGCAAGAAGTGGCGATGCCGTTTATTAGGAACGAGGGGCCCTATGGACTTATTATCTGCCCCTCAAGAGAACTGGCAAAGCAGACATTCGACATTATTCAGCACTACACAAACAGCCTGAGGGCCGATGGATGCCCTGAGATAAGAAGTTGCCTCGCTATTGGTGGAGTACCAGTCTCTGAATCACTCGACATCATCAACAGGGGCGTTCACATTATGGTAGCAACACCAGGCAGACTGATGGACATGCTGGACAAGAAAATGGTGAAGCTCAGTGTGTGTAGGTACTTGTGCATGGATGAAGCCGATAGAATGATTGACATGGGCTTCGAGGAAGATGTTAGAACAATATTTTCTTTTTTCCGGGGACAAAGACAAACATTATTGTTCTCAGCTACTATGCCGAAGAAAATACAGAACTTTGCTAGATCAGCACTTGTTAAACCAGTTACGATCAATGTTGGACGTGCTGGTGCAGCGTCAATGAATGTTATTCAAGAGGTTGAATATGTCAAGCAGGAAGCTAAGATTGTTTATCTACTTGAGTGCCTGCAAAAGACAACACCGCCTGTACTCATATTTGCTGAGAAGAAACAGGATGTCGATGCTATTCATGAGTACTTGCTGCTGAAAGGCGTTGAGGCAGTTGCTATTCATGGGGGTAAAGATCAGGAAGAGAGGTCGAGATCGGTTGAGGCATTTCGACAAGGAAGAAAAGACGTTTTGGTTGCTACTGATGTTGCGTCAAAGGGTCTTGATTTTGCTGATGTACAGCATGTCATCAATTATGATATGCCAGATGATGTGGAGAATTATGTTCACAGGATAGGACGTACTGGTAGATCTGGGAAGACTGGTATTGCTACGACATTCATCAATAAATCCAATGATGAATCGGTTCTACTTGACTTGAAGCATTTACTCATGGAGGCTAAACAAAAAGTTCCACCATTCTTGTTGGAATTGTGCTCGGAGAATGAAAAGTATCTCAATCTTGGGGATGAGAGGGGCTGCAGTTATTGTGGTGGTCTTGGTCACAGAATTACAGAGTGTCCAAAGTTGGAGGCCATTCAGAATAAACAAGCCTCGAATATTGGACGCAGAGATTATTTGGCAAGCAATGCTGCTGATTATTGAAGAATTTTTGTAATAACCCTTTCTGCAGCTTCGATTTTTCCTCACAAAAGAGATTCATGGAACTTTCTCATGAACGGGGAAACTCCAACATTGGGAAATCTTGAATCAATCATTCAAAAAATCTGAATTGTAAATAAAAATTTGCTACATGAATCATGAATAAACAATGATTTAATATAATTTTGTTATTATGTATTGTTATTTATACAAAGCCCGTGCAAAAATACAGCCAAATAATTCTTTTACATATTTATATGTTGTATTAATATATAATCTGCATTTTTGTAGATATCTCAATTTTTTTTTTTCAATTTATCATTTCGGAGGATGAAGATTGGACGTAAAACACTTTTAATTATGTAAAAAGCAATCTAACGTATATACATTTTTCAACGTTAAACATTATTCAGTACCTAAACATTATCGCCCATAATGTCATCATTTATCTTTTTTTCTTCTTCTTTGCATTAATTATTTACAACGTACAATTTAATACGTTAAATTTCATTGAAACTGTTGGAACTTGGATATTGATTAATACAATTCCCCACTTATTCCATATTATTCATAAATATCTATACATAGACAGCTTTGAATAAGAAGCGTATCAGGAAATTTACTAGTTCTTCAATTAGTGGTGAAGTAGTAAAAGTCGATAATTTCGAATTCTTCCAGTAGATTTTTTTTAGTACAATCTCGTAAATGCGTGGTTTTGGAGGAAATTCTCGAAAGATCTTCCATGAAGAGGATATGTTCTCATTCATTTCTATGATTTCGAGATTTTTTAAAAAATAATCTACCCGATAATGTCTCATCTTGTATTTACAAATTCATCACTAATTTTTTCATCGTGAACTCATTATTTTCTCTCATCTCATCCTATTTTTTTAAATCCTCATCTCGGCAGTGCAAATAGAGTAAGTTATAATATTTAATAAACAATCTGTCGCATTGGCACATATCACAATTAGTAACACGCTTCTTCTTCTTTTGTTTTTCATTTTTTAAATTAGAAAATAGCACAGAATATCCTCAAGTAGTAACATAATTCAGCTATTCATTCAAATTGTCTGTATTTGAACTGTAAATTATCGGAAGACGATAATTAAAAATGCCTACGAGTTTATTCTGAAACTGGAAAATTAATTATATTGGAACAATCACAGTTAATGATGCATATGAGTATCACGGTTTATTGCACCGTATTTGTTAATTAATTAATTAATTAAATAACTGAGAGACACGTGTTCTGTATGATTCAATAGCTTAACTGAAGACTAGTATAATTATTTTCATTCTTTATCGTAATTATTGGGAAGTATTTTAGCATTTGACAGTTTACGAGATATTTCACAAAAACTGTATTCAACAAAACTATTTCTTTCTGTTCCATAAATAATTCGTTAAAAAAAAAAGAATGAACAATTATCATTCAGAAAATAAAAATTCACTCTCTGACAATAAAACTTCAAGATCAGATGGTACAGTGTGTAAATCAGAATTGGCTGCATTATTGGAAGACTCAATTGTTAAACAAGTATTATTAATACCAGTTTTAGTATTTGTCAATTTTTTTGAATTACTTAATTTAAATTTTTCATTACTATTAATTTTAGTATTACGTAATAATACAGCTTGCCTCGGTTTATTACGATTATGAACACGTTGATTATTAATTCCAGATTGTCCATGTTTTTCACATTTTTTTAATTTAACACAAAATTTAAACGGTGGTTTATAAACAATTTGTAAACGTACACGTTCATTTGTTTTTGTATCACGTGAAAATGTTGCATTTGTACGTGACAATGGTTCAACAATTTGTCTTCTACGATTTTTATTTGCTGATGATTGTATAATACCAGGTAAATTATTATTACCACCGTTACTATTGCAGTTTAAATTATTTGTTAAACAAGCTGGTGTTGATTTACTTTTAATCATTGGTTCAATTCTGCAATGTGATGATGATGCTAATAGCCATGAACGTACCTTGCTTTTTGGATCGGCATTATCAGTAACAACAACATTATCAACACTATCTACATTATCAGCCTGTTCCTTTGAATAATCAATGACTTCTTTGTTTTTACGTTTTTTTAAATTTTTAACAATTGGCTTTTTAACAAGTGCATCATCAGATTGTTCATTAATTTGTGGTAAATTTATTGCATCATTTGCCGGTTGAGCTGTTGTTTCCATTAGCGTTTTGCGTGGCTGTTCTTCAACAAATAATGGAGCAACGCGTTTTTTCTTCTTCTTTTTTTTCTTCTTGATCATAATTTTTTTATTCAACTTTTTATTGTTACTCGTGTGATTGATTTTTGCAGTTTTGTCATTTCTCGAGGCACTTTGCTGTTTAGCATGGTGCCTTTTCTCACGTACTTTTCTACTCAGAGGAAGTTTTGCTCGCACTGCTGGTGGATGTACTGTGACACCCTCAGTACCCTCAGGCGGTAGTCGGACTGTTTCCGTTGTCGAGCTGTGGATTATCGTTACTGACTTCAATTTTAGGTCCGTTCGCTTGCCCAGGTAACGTATGCTGGCCACCTTTAATAATTTTGAATGATTTAGTCATTATTCAATGAATACAGCACATCGTTATATTTATTTTGAACGAAAAAACTTAAAATTCTCTAGGTTTCAATTAACCAACGAATGGAGAGATTATTGTATTGCGAACATCTATTAGAACGAGGGAGCTTGCAAAAAAATATGGGAAAAAACCTTTTTTGTAGAGATTTTCATGGGCTACGAAAAAGGTATCTTGATAAATTTCCCCAAACCCAGTAGTTTTCGAGATATTGACGGAATTCTATTTCCAAAGCCAGTTATTTCTGGCAAAAAATTATTAAATTATCATCGTGAATCGATCAGAAGGCGAAAAAGAGTCAACAATTCTAGAACATCAATCATGATTCATGTAAACTTTAACAATGAATTTATGAGCATCTGGATATGAAATCAATAGTTGGATAATTGGATTTATTGATGGAGATAAAATTGGAATTGTAAATTAACTTACATTCCTCAGAGATATCCTTTTTAGTTTTTTTTTTACAGTGGCTCTGATTTGTAACGAAATTAAAGTAATTAAAGCGTTGAAAATAATGTGAAAATGGTGAAGCAAAGAAAAAATGATTAAGTTTGTGGAGAAATTAAATAAACAGTAATTTGATTAGAATCGGTAATCAATAAATATCAGGTTTTGAATTATGAATACTTACGAGGAGAGATATCGTTCCCAGAATAAGTAGAGCCACTGCATACCAGTGCTCAATAACCCATCTTCTAAATGTAGCAAGACTTTCATCTGATAACAGCAATTTTCGTAATGTTGCCAAGGGACCACTTGGATCAACTTCTCTGCATTTTTGGAATACATCGCAATAGCCATTGTAATCATTGCATGGAGTACCAGGTTTGGCAAATTTATCAGGTATGTCATATGGCGGTGAATTCCAATCAAACGACGATCTATTTCCAACAATAAAAAGAAAGTTTAATTAATAATTAATTCAAGAAGATTAGCAACAAAGCGAAGAAGAATAATTCGATTAATTGTTTGGTATTTATTCTGAGAATATCCAGGAAACGATGAGGTTCAAGAGAACTGATAAATGTTTTAACACAATTTTCTTTCATACCTATTGATTTTCGAGATATTTCTAGAAGAACCAAATCTTTCAAATTATCACTTCTTTCCGTACGTCATGACTAAGCTAAATTATCTATGTTATTTCAACTCACAGGCATGGTGAATTTTCACCGGGCAAACGACAGCAGAGTTCGCATGCTTTTGTCGGTGCATCAGTTGGGCCTGGTATGCATTGACAGGATTCCAAGCCAAAGGCCAAACAAATGCTTCCTGTGCATTCCTGAAATTAAAAATAATCATCAATGAAATTTCACTGGTAAAAATATCAGCAAAAATATTTAGTATTTTCTACAAATATTTGAGGAATTATTAAGGCTCTACTCTCAGTAAACCAATTTCATTCTGAGATATATGCAAATCAATAATGAAGTGAAATTGCAAAACTCTATTTGACAATGAATTCTGTCCTGGAATTTCGCAAAATCTAAAGAAAATGGAGAAATTCAGCCAATTACTTTTTTCTTGTAAGAAAACCTTCAATATAGGGGAGAGTGGGGCAAAATGGACACTGTGATGAAACGGTTGGAGATGGTTTTTTTTTTATCATTCCATTGAAAAGCTGAGGAAATTTTAGCCGGAAAACGGGGGTCAGATGTATTTTCTTCAATTTTTTTAAAAATTCGATATTTTTCGTCATTTTTGAGGGGTTTCCTTTAATAACATGGCCTTTCCTTTTTTTAAAAATTTTCAGTTTTTTACAAATATCTCTGGTACTATTGGTCGTAGCAATGTGCGGCTGATCTCAAATAAAAGGTGAGCTCATTCTCCATCGATTTATGGGGTTCTGAATTCAAAAATATCAATATTTGGAATAGTTATAGGCCAAAAACTGTTTCACAAAACTGTTACACAAAAATGCTTATAAATACCTTGGAAATCAATATTTTTCAATTGAAAACCCTATGAATCGATGGCAAATGATCTCACCTTTCACCTCCATTTGGAATTTTTACGCTACGACAAATAGAACCGAAGATATTCTCAAAAAACTGAAACTTTTCAAAAAAAGAAAGGGTTCACCCCTCTAAAATGCTCGAAAAAGTCAAAATCACCAAAAAATAAAAAAATAATAATTTCGGCACTTGTTTCCCGCCCAAAATTTTCTCAGCTTTCCAATGAAATCATCAAAAACAATCGACCGTAAATATTTCTATTAATTTCAAGAGTTTTCCGTAATATTTGCCGAAAAATTTAGATATGTCCATTTACCCTTGATGTCCATTTTGCCCCACCTTCCCCTACAAAAAAGGTCCATAACGCAAATGAATTCCAAGTTATTCCAAAAAAAAGGTGACAAAACATATTTACCCCCATGAAACAGACGAATTCCTCATTACAAATAGTCTTATTCGGTTTATTAATCGATGGCGGACAGTGTGGAGTTCTACCATCACAAAAACTAGCATCTCTGCATCCATTATCCTCTCTACACTTGTCGCCAAATCTCAATCTACATTCATTGGTGCAACAAGGTCCTTGGCTCGGGCTACAAGTTGATCCTGGTGTCAGTGTACATGGTGTCTCATCAACTGGAGGATAGCGTCTCTGTGGAAAGCAGCAGGAATCTCTGCAATCCTCTTCCCAACCGCAATCACATTCTTCGCCGTCTTCAACTACTCCATTGCCGCACAGCGATGCCTGTGGCTCAGTAAAACATCCCTTTGGCGATCGTGCTTTTGTATTCAATACCGGATTGATTGCATTCAAGCTGCATGGACTGAATCGATTATTATTGCGTTTATCGCCACTGGTAGCACGTGCAAACATTATGAAATTGCCGTCCTCACCACCGGGTGTACACTGTTCCGGATCGTGCTGTAACATTCAAAGTAACAATTTAATAGATGTAAATTATGATCAAAGTTTTCATGGAATACATCAAAGTTTCATATCGTAATAGATTTGATGGACTCACTGGTGATCCAAAATTATGGCCAATCTCGTGGGCGAGTGTCACGTGGGAAACAGCAGGAGGTACGTGTTTACCGTAGTTCAGCAGGGTGACTATACCGGTATTGAGAGATTTCATGCTCCCACGATAATGCTGGAAGATTGATAAAATATTTCAGTGAATTTCGGTGGAATTAAGATCAGTTGGAAAATCCTTTTGGTAATTCCTTTGAGAATATCTTTGAAGCGGGTGGATTTAGAGAAATCTCTCAAGAGACTTTTTCTGTACAGAATTTTGTGAGCTATGAAAAAGGTCTGAGGATTTTTCGCAAAACTCATGTTTTTGTTGAAATCATGGAAATTGATGAATTACAGAAATTTTGTTAATTGTATTGAAAATTCGTTGGTAATCTACTTCATTTATTCAATAGTGACGAGGTAAAACAGGATGAGGCAGTTTTTTCTTCCAACAATATGTCTGAAATATCTCCCTAAATAATAGCGGTACGCCCTTTTTATCTTTATCCTTTGTTGTAGCTCTTGAAACTCACTACCAAAAAGGCGTATCTCCAGTAACGTCCGAGATATTTTATATTTAATAAAACGGTGAAAAAAACGATTCATGCTATTCTACCTCTTCACTACTGGATTGTATCCCACCGACTCTCACCTAAAAATTCCTATTTTTTTTTACTGAAACTCGAAAAAAATACTGAAAATTCCAATTTTCTAGCCCTCAGGAGAAACGCTCGTAATAATTCTTTATGCACAACTCTGCAAACTCTTAACTTTAATTTGGCCAAAAAATTCATTTTATCAAATTAATTACAGAAGCAATTTACCCAGAAAACTTTTTAATTTCCTCACCAACTCAAACTTGTTTAAAAAAAAGAAAAAAAGAGAAAAATAAGAAAAAGTTACCCCATTCTTCTCACAAACACCGCCAGCATTCTTCAAATCTCCAGTCCATGCTAACCCAAGTGTTCCCATTTCAAAGTCCCTGTAGGTGAACATGTAGGCCAAACAAAAGGCATCATAATCCTCCTCTAAAGTTTTTTAAATTGAGAAAAATCCAATTAATGAATTGCATAGAAAAAATTATAAACTTTAATAACTAAAGTACATGGGAAACAAGAGAAGTTGAATAAAGAATGGGGGCTTTTTATTACAGAATATAATTAATTATAATTCAGCAGTGGAGAGATAAAATAGAATGAGAGGACTTTATAAATAAAAAATTCAAGTTCCATTGAAAAGATGAGATAATACCCATTTGAATATACGTATCGAAATTGATTTTCGGTAATTCAAAAAAAAAATCCCATCACTATAGTATAAAAACTCAAAGACCAGTTTAAAGAAATTTGATAGAAAATGGTGATAAAGACAATTTGACTTATTTCATTTTAGCTCCTCACTACTGAATTCACCAAAAAGTGATTACCTGAAAAAAGTTCAAGAAACTTTTCAACTCCATAATTGCCAGGAAACCTGTAATTTGGATCTCTCATAGCATCACCATTGTGTACTTTAACACGTTTAATCATAAAACTTATATTATCTGGTCTACCATCCTGATTAAAATCAGTGTGTTTGTAAATTGAATTAACTCTCTGTACGTGTCTCGTCATGACTTCAATGCATGCCTCTTCAGTTGAATAACGTGAAAAAAATTGATGATCAGCTTGTAAATAAAGCATACAAGTTGTTTTACGTGGATCAACAGTTGCTCTTTTATGTAAATGCCGTGTAATACGATTTTTATCGATTTTTAAAACATTTACGTTCGTTCGTTTTATTGAATTGAATTCTTTCGAATAGTAACCACCGTAATTGTGAATTTTATGATCCTGAAGTTGCTCGAAAAATGGCTCGAAAGATTCGTCAACTTGCTGCTGATTCTTATGCGTATTATTCAAGTTAATGTTGTACAAATTTTGGCTCTGACATTTTTTTGGAAATTTCGGAGTGACCACGTCAGTTGAACGATATGCTATTGTGTGATAGGCTGGTGATATATCAACTTCTTCATCATAATTCGATTCATTTGTCGATATTCGTGATAAATATCTGCTTGTTGGCTCAAAATAATATTCCTCAACTGGTGTAGACACTGAACCATCGAATAATCCATCGGCTGTCACTATACCCTCAACCACAGCATTTTCGTCCTCTGCAAAAGTTCTTGAGTTATTCAAGTAAATCGAATCCATTCGGTTTTCGAAGGGGACAGGGAGAGGCGTGGATGATTTTCGAAATATATTGGGAAAGATGAGTGTTGGGTGAATTTATCAAGACACATTTTCTGCAGGAAATTCGATTTTCTACACAAAGCTGTCCTGATAATTTTCCCTTTCGCTCACTTTAGAATGATTAAAACGATTAAATTATATTTTGTGCGACCGATTATAAATCAGAATTGACTCTATCATGAAAGAAAATTTTCCAATTTCGAACATTCGTGAATTTTGAAACAATCAAAGATTCACATACACCTGAGCGCTCTGAAAACCGAGCAAATTTCAACAATTATCGAAAAATGAATTGAAGTGTTGATTTCAAATATTTTATCGACTTTTCAAGTATGTGGAAGAAAATTTTTTTTTTTTTAATATTAACATTATTTTTCACTGGCTTCATTGAATTACTGACAAAAAGCATAGTAGCTCCTGATCAGAATAATAACTTTATCAAAAGTTATCCAATCGGACAAAAAAATACTCTATAGTTATAATCTGATACGAGAATTCCCTATTTCCTCCCAAAATAAAGGAATTACAGTATTTCTGTTGTATATATACTTTAATTTGTCGGGTAACTCAATCAATCAAAAAGGTCCAGTATTATTTAAAGATTACTAATTATTTATTCGATTAATTTCTTTAATTGTTTTCACTACATTTTGGAGCAGGGGTGAGGATTTCACAAGTGAAGAAAAAATATAGAAAAAGTCCCTTCTTGAGTAATATCAATTAATTAGATCAATATCGATAAAATAGTTTCCTTTAGATAATTTTAAATGTCCAACAATTTCAAACTGTTTTATGCAATAAAAAAAAAATTAGTGTTCAATGATTCATGGAAAATAGGTGAAAAGAAAAACGAAAAAAACCTCTCCATAGACTATGAAGAAAGTAATTAACAAAAGAAAAATTGGAAAATATTGAAAATTGACAGTTATCGTGCTGATTCTATCCGAAAACTCAATTATGAGGTAACGGCGTTTGAAGGTTTTGATATGACGGAGAACAACAAAAGCCCTTATAGTTGAGAAGTAACAAAACATGTAAAATCCTCTATTCAATTCAGATTTCACTCTATAATCTTTATAATGATTGTTGAAATTTACTCATTTTTCAGAGCGCGCAGGGGTATGAGCCTTTAAAAGAACTTTTTCTAATCAATTCATTAGTGACGTGGTAAACAAAGTTAAGTCGATTTTTTTCGAAAATGGGTTTATGGTGGAAATGGCATCTATATGTGATAATGCATGCCCCACAAAAAGGATTTGATCCAAAAAAAATTTTTTGTCGCCTTTTCTCAATGATGAAAAAAGAGTTAAGTCGGGATTTTCATGTTTCATCGCGAGTTAGGAAGCTAAGTCGACTTAACTCCTGGAAAATTGCGTAGAGTGAATATTCAATAATAATATTCAAAATTCGCCCTGGGGATGAAGGAAAAACATGAAAATGGTTTATAGGGGCGAAAAATAATTTTCTCTTCCGAAAAAAAATTGCTATTAGTTCGAATCTCTAAATTCTTCAAGATTTATTCTTTTCCGAAATTAATTTTCTTCCAATTTTTATTCTTTGGAAAAAATTCCAAAATTTTTAAAATTCTCGAATTTCCGAAATTTGAGATGTGATGGTAAATAAGCGAAATAGACGTTAATATGGGATCAAGAAGGTGTGATCAATAAGTGAGATAGAGCGAAATAGGTATCAATATTGAATCAGGAGAGAGTTCTTTCAGTTTTTCGCTAACATCTCGGTGAATAAGTGAGATAGAGCGAAATGGACATTGATATGTGATCACCGGGGAGTTTTTTCAATTTTTCGCTATCATCTCAGTCAATAAGCGAGATAGAGCGAAATGGACGTTAATATGGGAGCAGGAGAGAGTTTTTCCAGTTTTTCATGATTATCTTGGTGAATAAACGAGATAGAGCGGAATGGACGTTAATATGGGAGCAGGAAGGAGTTTTCCCAGCTCTCCGTGATTATCTCGGTGAATAAGCGAGATAGAGCAAAATGGGCGTTAATTCTGGAGAAGAAGGGAGTTCTTCCAGTTTTTCGTGATTATCTTGGCGAATAAGCGAGATAGAGCGAAATGGACGTTGATATGGGAGCAGGAGAGAGTTTTTCCAGTTTTTCGTGATTATCTTGGTGAATAAACGAGATAGAGCGGAATGGACGTCAATATGGGAGCAGGAAGGAGTTTTTCCAGCTCTTCATGATTATCTCGGTGAATAAGCGAGATAGAGCAAAATGGGCGTTCATTTGGGATCAGGAGATAGTTTCTCCAGTTTATTATGATTATCTCGGTGAATAAGCGAGATAGAGCAAAATGGGCGTGAATTTGGGATCAGGCGAGAGTTTCTCCAGTTTATTATGATTATTTCGGTGAATAAGCGAGATAGAGCAGAATGGACGTTAATTCTGGAGAAGGAGGGAGTTTTTCCAGTTTTTCGTGATTATCTTGGCGAATAAGCGAGATAGAGCGAAATGGACATTAATATGGGAGCAGGAGGGAGTTTTTCCAGTTTTTCATGATTATCTCGGTGAATAAGCGAGATGGAGCGAAATGGACGTTACTTGGGATCAGGACGTAGTCTCCTCACCGTTCATAATCATCTCTGTCATTAAGCGAGAGAAGGTGAAATGCACGTTAATTTAGTATCAGGAGGGAGTTTTTTCAGTTTTTCGCGATTATATCAGTGAATGAACGAGATAGAGCGAATTACACATATGGAATTATGAGGAAGTTTTCAGATGAAATAATATCCTCTTGATCCCAAATTAACGTCTACTCCGTTCTATCTCACTTATTCACCGAGATTTTAGCGAAAAACTGGAAAAACTCCCTGATGATCCCATATTAACGTCCATTTCGCTCTATCTCGCTTATTTACCGAGATGATAACGAAAAACTGATAAGACTCCCCGATGATCCCATATTAACGTCCATTTCGCTCTATCTCGCTTATTTACCGAGATGATAGCGAAAAACTGATAAGACTCCCCGATGATCCCATATTAATGTCCATTTCGCTCTATCTCACTTATTCACCGAGATTCTAGCGAAAAACTGGAAAAACTCCCCGGTGATCCCATATTAATGTCCATTTCGCTCTATCTCGCTTATTTATCGAGATGATAGCGAAAAACTGATAAAACTCCCCGATGATCCCATATTAATGTCCATTTCGCTCTATCTCACTTATTCACCGAGATTTTAGCGAAAAACTGGAAAAACTCCCCGATGATCCCTATATTAACGTCCATTTCGCTCTATCTCGCTTATTTACCGAGATGATAGCGAAAAACTGATAAAACTCCCCGATGATCCCATATTAATGTCCATTTCGCTCTATCTCACTTATTCACCGAGATTTTAGCGAAAAACTGGAAAAACTCCCCGATGATCCCTATATTAACGTCCATTTCGCTCTATCTCGCTTATTTACCGAGATGATAGCGAAAAACTGATAAAACTCCCCGATGATCCCATATTAATGTCCATTTCGCTCTATCTCACTTATTCACCGAGATTTTAACGAAAAACCTCTGACTCTCTGTAGTTTCTGACCCTCAGATTTTCTTTCTCAGCTAAGTCGACATATCTCTTTTGACCGAAGAAAATATGTGAGATTGATAGAGTTAAGTCGACTTAGCTCATCCGTTTTCGATGAACATAGGGGTTAAGTCGCGAAAACTAGGGATAGTGGGATATAATGGATAATAGGGTGAACCGCGGGGTCGGAAACTCCATAGGATTCCATTTGACACCCAAACACATGATATTCAGCAGTGAGTTCACCGAAAATGACATCCGGGGAAACGGTATCAGTTTTTCGCTCTTCCTGAAAAATTAGCATTTTTCGACTTAACCTTGTTTACCACGTCACTAATGAATTCTTTTTTTTCATGTTGCGCAGTTATCTCAAAAAGTAATTGAGACATAAAATTTTCATAATTACATTTTTTGTAGCGCAGAATAAGAGATACAAAAAAAATATAACTACCAAAATGACTCGATCTCCCCTGAATTTCGAGATATACTCTCGGAAAACTAATGATAATGTGTAATTGGCTTATCTTGTTTATCCAGTTCATTACTCTCGCGTCGAGTATTTTCGAGATATTTCAAATGGATATGAACTTCTATGTAAATACGATGGCATTAGATGATTACTAATTAACTCAACCCACTGATAATCTCAATTTCCGAATAATAATAAAATCGGTATGAGTGTAAATTTGTTATAACTGTAATTTCAGTACCTTCGATTGTTCCAACATATGAGTGCAGAGTATCGAATGCTATCGGTCCATTTGTATCTTCAAATACAGCATCCTTGGAAAAAATATTTGAATCCCTCACGAGGCGCATCGTAAATTTTCTAAAAATAAATTCACCAATTTATTCATTTATTTTTAATTGAATTTAAATAAAAATAAATTCTATTGAAATAGATCGAGATAATTAACTTAATTTTCAAGGACATTAACTCTGTAAGAAGCCGTAATAATGGGATTAAAAATGGCTTCATTTGCCTGTTTCATTTTGCATTGAACGACTCTTTCTCCATTCACCACAATTGAATTACATGAAATTCATTTAATTCAATAGTGAAGGGGTGAAACGAGATCAATCGAGAATACGAAGTTCTCAGATAAATTGATTTCATTTTGATATTATTTTTTTTTCAATATTTCGCAAGAAATTAAGCGAGATGGAATGATTTTATGTGAAACCTTATTTGTAGAGAATTCCAAGAGCTACAAAATAGGATTAAGGTAAATCGATCGATCTTGATTAGTTTCCAAAATATTCTGGAAAAACTAATGATGGAATAGAGTTAATTCATCTGAAAACTTTACACTCCTGATAGGATGAGTCGTCCAGTGTTTGGACGAATAAGAATCGTCAAACGCCAGTGATCGAACAAATAAACTTCGATAATTACTAATAGCGGAGAGTCGGGTAAAAGTGGACCTTCGTGGCATCATGACCTAGAAATTTTTTTCAGAGTGAAGGAGTTCATGAAGAAAATCTGAACAAATTTGAGAAAATGCTCCAATCTGTGAACATTGTTGATGAATTTTTTTAATTTTGTTTCCTTTCTAAACAAAAACACCAAATAATTTTGGAGCACAGGTCCACTTTGCCCTGGTCTCCTCGATATTGAACAGTTTTATAGGCTTCCATTGGACTGATAAACATTACACGATTTTTCGAAAATTTAAGAATTTACATTTTGCTAGATTATCCTTTGTTTCAGGATTGAATAGATATAAATTGAATAAATATATTGAATAGATCGATTACTGGAGAACTTGCCTTAAATCTGTTTTCCAATAAATTCAGTTTTTCGAGAATATCTCAGAATCTATGAGAGACACAAAACAAAATATAAAATCTTTTTTGTAGAGCAGAATGTGAACTACAAGAAAGGTACCTACAACAATTCTCCCATATCCCTCATTTCCCAAGATATTCTCCGAAAACCCTTCAAGCTTCATTAAATCCCCCAACTCCCAAAATCCAAATACTGCAATTACCTATCGAGTGCACGTAGATGAAGAACAAGTGCCTGATCCTTGAGATCATCATTGGTATCTCGTCTAACACGATTCCGATGATCCCGGAGAATACTCGTGTCATACCATGCAGGACCATAATGTCCAATATACGTTCTCTTAACAATTCCTACATTAACAAAAAAAATAAGCATTCTCTTTTTTCTTCGTTCGTCATGGTACCGTGATCGTGAATAACGTTAATTATGTTGATGTAAAAAAAAAAAAAGTATATATAGATATATGAATTGCATAAACTGACCTTCGTGCGGTGGTAGGGGATGTAGTGGCCACGCTTCTACAAGTATTATTGTACATAGAATCGTAAGGGCCCATTGACTTGTTGGGACTACTGGCATTGCGGATTAGTCCCAAGGGGCCCGCAACACCACCACCAGTAGCGTATCACGATAATACAGTGCCCAAATTATAAAATTTATCTATTACATTAAATAATTTGAGTGGATACATCAAGCATTCCAGTATTATCACATCGTTCATCAGTCGCATCACTGAAATAATTAAATGAATTTATAATTAGCAAAAAAAAATATATTTTCATAGATCAACAAATATTCTACTGTCATTACTCCTTTCATTGTTAACTCCATAATATTAAAATCTCTTAAAATAATAAATAAATAAAAAAAACTTTATGTAATGCTGCACGTGCCTTTCAAACAATTACATAAACAAAATAAATTTTTCTTCAATTAAATCCAACGGAATATTCAACAAAAAAAAATAAAAAATAAAATAATACCGTTATTATGAACGTATCTTTTTTTTCTTATGTACTCATTCCATCCGGTTTTTCATCTCTCTAATGTCAAAGGACGTGTGAACAAAAAAAAAATTGAGATGAATCATAACCGATTGGATAGATATGGCATCGCTGTATAAAACCGGAATTCACGTTGTAAAGGTAGGCGGTTGGCACAGGTAGACACAAACAAAGCGAACAAAAAAAAAAGGGAGTTTGAAAAAAAAAGACACGATATGAGAACGGATGTAGGGGTAGAGTTTTCCGAGGGGGGGGGGGGAAATGATAACAATGATTTTTTAGTGAAAAAAAATAATTAATTAATTCCTCTTCACCTACCTGTTTGAGGCACCGCTGCCGAGGCTACTATTTTATTGTTTTATCGACAATCTCCCTCAGGCAAAAAGACACATTTGACTCCACAATCTCATTTGATCCTTGTAACTTTCAATTTCTCATTGAATGATTTTTTTTTAAATTATTAATTTCTAAATCACATTTGTCACTCCCGAACAATCATCACGTGTATTGCATATATACAGTTGCACTTCAAGCACGATTGTTAAAAAACTCATGATAAAAACAAACAACGTTGCAACAATAAAATACACGAAAAAAAAAAAAAGAGTAGAACGTTGAAATCACAGATGAATGAGAATGAAAACGAGTGTTAAAATTTACAATTTCATCTCTTCGTTCCTCAATGCTTTCAATTCATCGTCAAACTGATTTACCTGAAAGGGGGAACTCTCGTTTATTAAGAAGATTATAACGTGTGTGTATGTTAAAGAATAATGCAAAAAGCAGAAGAAAAGAAAAAAGGCTAAAACACAGAGTGAACGAGGACTCATCCGAGGACAACGACTCTCCCTCTCTTCCTTCACTCTCCGTGTATTAAACGTCACTGCACGAAAAACGGATAACACGACCTGTGTATGGCTCTGTCTCCCTCTCACCACCAACCACCCATCTCTTCCCGCTCCTTTTTCCCCACTCCCCCTCCCTCCACTTCTTATGTCTCTGCTCCTTTATTCCACCTCTCTCCTCCACAGCGAGCAGACACACAGAGTAGTGGCCGTTCTTCGATCCGCCCCATCGTCAGTTTCCATCCCCTCGAAATGCGACTATCGCTCGTGCTCTTCTCCCTCTCTCGCCAGAGAGAGAAGGAGCTGAGGGGAAAAGAGAGAGACGACACGAGAAAGAGGAGTCAGTCACCCTGACGAGTTTCAAATAATCATAAATATCCTTGCGGTTTACAAGAGTAATTTCATGACCTTTCACAGGAAAAGTTAATTACAATTTATTTTGTGAGTATTTTTACGTTCATACAATTCCCGTGTTACTCAATATTCATTGAAAATTTCAATTATATTAATTTACATTTTAATTTAGGTATTCTCGAAGATCTCTCTCCACTATCATTCTCTCCATTTCCAAAAAGGAAAAAAAAACAAATAAAAGCAGTGAAACTCAATCGCTCAAGCAGTTATCTTGTTTATCACCGCAAAACTTGCGCAAGTATGGTATTCAATGTTTTTTTCAATTTTTTTCTTATTATTTTGGAGTTGGAGCGTGAACCACTGTGCGACGCTGCAGACTCCAAAGTCCCCTCATCCCCCTCCCCGCAACCCCTGCCAAATAATCAGGCTACTTGTAACCATTCTACGATCAATTTTTTTTTGTCACTTCCATTTTCAATTTATTGTTGGCGGTATTTTTTTGTTATTCTTGCTCCAAAATATTGTTCACTTGCTTGCAGAAAGGTGAATTAACCTGTGGACTATTGTTTTTGTTGTTGAATAGAGTACTGAGGTTTTTAATATTGTGGTATAATGGCCGCCACTGTCATTGGGGCATGTAGAATCAGCGGACCGGTGATTGGAAAAACAAATCTGCCGATTTTCGCGGCAACACGGTATGAAATGAATTATTTTTACATTATTCCTATTTTTGCTAATTCAATTGATTGCTATATTTATACGGTTATTTTTGTATTATTTGGCACAGATTTATTAGCAGAACGACAACGTGTCAGGACAGCAGCGAAGGATGGCTGAGTAAACTTGGTGTACGTAGAATGGAACCAACCAAGGAATCACATTCACGTATGCTATCGGATAAAGGGGTCATTTATGCACTACATACGCACAACATACGACCTGATTCATTCGACAAATATATTAACAATTAGTAACTACGATATTATATTAATTTGAGAAATTTAATATTGTGTGTTCAACGAATTTTTGTTTGCTATTATTGTTGGGATATTGCAGCCGTGAGAATGTTGATCTCATTCATTCCAAGAAGGATGAATTACATCTTGAACTCGTTGCTTCCTGGACAGTTGAAGTTGGTGATCTTGATCAGGCTATACACCTGTGGCAATACACTGGTGGATATGAACGGATAGATAGAGCACAACTTTATTTATCGGAAGACAAGGTAAATGTGACTGAAAATAGCAGACATTTGAGAATTTTCTGATTTTTTTTTTCTTAATAAATAAGATAAAGTACCTAGTAGCTGCTCAGAAACCCGTATCTGCTCATTCCACGTATCTATATTCATCAATTATTCATAAAAGATATACAAGTACATGAGGGAGCAGCTACGAGTTCCTGAGCAGCTATTAGGTATTTTACCTTGAATCGTTTAAAAAAATGCAGAATATGCAGACCGAGAAAATAGAAAAAATTACGAGTGCGAATTTGTCAATTTTTTTTTTTTTTTGAGGTAATAATTCATGTATTTTAGAAAATCCAAAATATTATCGAATGTGTGCTAATTTTATTATCATGTAAATAGTTGAGCAGTTAATGATGCCAAAAATAGTAGATAGGGGAGAATGGGGCAAAATGGCCCTCTGCAACAACATAATTCAGGATTTTTTTTATACGTTAAGGACACGAAGGAAAAATCTGAAAAAATTTGAGAAGATGCTCCAATATGTCTTCATTTTTGTATAATTTTTTCAAATTTTTTCATAGAGCTGCCTATTCTCGAAAAAATCCCAAATCATTCTAACAAACAGGACCATTTTACCCCACTTTCCCCTATCTGACAATTTTTGGTCTTTTTATGTTAAAAAATAAATTACAAAAAAAAAAAAGAAAAATATCCACATGTGGGAAATTTTAAAAACTATGAATGCAAATCCTTTAAATATTTTTTTTTATAATAATTTATTTGTTCATCAAAATCCCAAAAATTGTCAGATGTGTGCTAATTTCATTATCATAGTAGTTTTAGTTTTCAAATGAGTTCTGCTGGGAACTTCTGTGTAGAGGCATTAGAGCTACAAATAAGGTCTCTCCCAAAATATAATACTGAAAATCACAGACATCCATAATTTTTTCTGTTTTAAGAATAAATTATTTTGAAAGAAGAATAATATGCACATGTAGAAAATTTAAAAAACTCGAAGTGCTAATTTTTTCGAATTTTTTTTTCTTCTAATAGCGCATTTCTTCACAAGAATCAAAAAAATTGTCAGAGATGTGCTACTTTCATTATCATATGAAAATTTCTCCATCTCTTGTAGATTCCGAATTATTTAATGAAAACTGAAAGTACTCCAGTTCACATAAATCTGCTCTAATAAATTGTTTTATCTTTGATTTCTCTTTCTTCGTTCGTTACGTGATTGAAATTTATCTGTGTTTTATACGCATTGAAATGTTTTCTAGGCTTATCAGAGATTACTGAAAGAGCGTGGTAATTATCTGCGCTCTCGTCATCTACAGTATCTACTGGCATTTAGTTTTTGGCCACAAATCATTTCAAGAGAAGGACCAAATATTTATGAAATACGTAGTTACAGATTGAGACCAGGTACTATGATTGAATGGGGTAATAATTGGGCAAGAGCTATAAATCACAGGAGAAATAATGATGAAGCATTTGCTGGTTATTTCTCACAAATTGGAAGATTGTACAATGTCCATCACATCTGGTGTAAGTATTCTTTTTTTCTTTTTATCTGTGAATGATGGGATGAAGTGTTTCGAGCTGTTGCAGATATTGCAACATCATCACTGTACGTCGGTTGATAATGAACAATAATTTAGCATTATGGAAGAAACTGTTTTCTTTTTTCCTAAAAATTTTAGTTTTCTCTTTTTTTTTTCGGGTCTTTACGTTCAATGGAGTAAAACGATGATTCTTCATTATT
Organism: Aleiodes alternator; assembly: GCA_963921955.1. NCBI lineage: Eukaryota > Metazoa > Arthropoda > Insecta > Hymenoptera > Braconidae > Aleiodes > Aleiodes alternator. Next base: position 5,425,583 of record OY998109.1, on the reverse strand, counting down.
CAATGGATTATTTAAAAGGATCATTCTAATGGCAAGAAAATAATATTTTTTAAAATTAATGTAAAAAATGAGTTGATAGTAAAATTATGATTACGAGATGAAGAAATTTTTATAATATCCGTTTTTTTTACTCAATTCTTTCTCAACAAAACAGATCTTTCCATAAATTCTTTAGAAGCTTGTCGTTCATTAAATTTTAAATATAAATTTTTGTTCTTGACTTCAGGCTACAAGGATCTTCAATCGCGAAGAGAAACACGTGAGAGTGCCTGGCGTTCCCCTGGATGGGACGAGTGTGTTGCTTACACTGTACCACTGATAAGAGAAATGCACTCTCGTATTTTGAAACCCACGTCATTTTCCCCAACTCAGTGAAATATCACAAACAATTAAAAGAAAAAAAGAAAAAAAAACATATACGAACAAAGAAATGAGAATGAATACATAAAGCGTCAATTTTTTAAAGCAAAAACTGCCAGCAATGAATTTTGGCAGTTTTTTTTTTCTTGAAAAACATTTTGTTATGCTTTTTCTTTTTTGTTTTCGATTATTTTTTTTTCTTTTGAAAAAAATTGATTTACGTTAATTTTATATTCAATGTATAAATGGAATAGAAATTAAATGATCATGTATCGTCGTTGTTAATAATAAAAAAAGAAGAAGAAAATAGTGTACGGGAAGACTTGTGTAAAATATGTAATAAATATTGTTACTAATTCATTTTGATTATTTTTTTTTTCTTTCATCTTTTTTTTTCGTTGCTTCGAAAGAAAAACAGGTTTCATTAAATGCTGAGAGCTAATACAATTTTCTTTTTTCTTTGATCATCAGAAATTTTTTGTCTTTTTTAATATAATAATAATAATAATTTTTTAATGTAGATAGTGAAAAAAAAATGCAAATTAAATCATTATCAACGATAGACATTCGAGGCTATCTTTGGATTTCTCTTACAGCTTTGTGGATTATTATGTTTCAATTTTTCTAAATTTACTTTTCTCCTTTAATTAGTCAAATAATTTATTTATCATTCTTTGCTGAAGTTTGGCATGCCATACGGTATCTATGTTACTACCGTTATAAGCGCATGGATAAGCCACAAAATTTATCCACAAAGTTTTGCTCAAGGAAAAAAAGTTATACTAAAAGTTCGTTTCATTTTTCTTCAATTTTTCATTAATTATTTTACTATGCAAAATGAATAGATGAGAAACTTTTCTTTAGAATAATTTCTCTTTTCTTTTTCATTTTCATAATTCTCACATGCGCTTTGAATTTTCAACACCGATGAAACAAGCGGCTTTGTGGAAATGTTTTTAACTAGAATTTAGCAAGAACAAAAAAAAAAACACATGCTTTCTCGAAATTTCATAAAAAAGTTTGTCCTTTTATCCTTTTTGTTTCATTATTATGATTATTATTATTATTATTTTTGTTTCTAAAATCTTACGGCGAGGATAGCAAAGTGCATTATTAATTATTAATCGTACTATCATTAGAATATTATTATTGTTGTTTTTTTTTTCTGTTGATAATATTATTCATATTATTATCATAATCATTATTAATATCATTATTATTATTATTATTATTTGTTTCTTAGTGGAACTGTATTTAATCTATTAATAGTTGATTGATATATACTCGCAGCAATTACTTATAATACAAACAAATGTCATTCATATGGAAAGAAATATTATTGAAGTAAATCACAAATGTGATTATCCATTCCTTAATTTTTTTTTCATTTTTGTTATTTTCCTTTTTTTTACCTAAAAAATGCTGTCTCTTGCCTCACAAATTGTTTTTTATCGATTGGCAGGTATTTTTCGTTCCATGTTAATTTTTTTTTCATATAAAATATTGGTAGACAGTATGTACATGACCGTTTGACGACGACACTGAGATTCAGATGATTTTTAATATTATTTGTTTTTTTTTTTTTTTTTTTCAATTTTGTCAAGTAACATCACAGCTTATTGAAAGAAAAAGATAAACACAAGAATTGAGATTTAATAAGAAAGAAAATAAGGAAATTTAATTTAGCCTACACAATATGCCAGGTATCAATTGTGGCAATCATAATTGATTAAGCGTAAAAATTTTCATTTTATAAAATTACCGAGTCTGTGAAAAACTTTTTTTTTTTTTTTTTTCATTATTTATTGCACTAGCTGTAATTTTTTTCCCCGAGTTCAATAGTTAAGAAGTTTAATGAAATATCTCATAATTGAAGATACAGAAATTTTTTATAGAAACTTTTTCTGTAGAGCTGAATGTGAACTACAAAAAAGGTCCTCATGAAAATTTTCATTCTCCATTTAATTGTTGGAGTTGGCTTTTTTTTCATTCCACTTCTTTGCTATTGAATTGTTACTTGAATTAATTACTAATTCACACGATTCAGATTACAAATTATGAGAGAGAATTAGAGAGTGTTGTTTTATTTCAATGAAACTCGAGTGAAATCAATTATTTTTTAATGGAAAAAAATAATAATATTTATGATAATGATGTAAAAAAAAAAAATTATCGCAATAAAATCGTTGCTTTGTTACAATTTTTTTTAATCATTCTTTCCCCCATTCATAATTACTCACATTCCAATCATTTAATATTTTTATGCTAAAAATGAATTAAAAATTCAAGAGAAATGAGAAAAATTCCACTGACATTAAACATTGTTACATATTTTTTTCTTCAAATATGAAAAAGAGTGAAATTGAGGCAGAATGCCAGATAATGATCCCATTGTGGTCGTCGGAGTCTGTCTTTTAATTTTTTTTAAAATGATTTTTCATTCTATTTTCCTTAATCTCCAAATTTTTCATTGAATTCAGTTTACGGTTTTACAATTGAGGAAGGGGCAGGGATATTGGGCAAAGAGGAAGGACTTTTTTATCGGCTGAAATGGAGGACTCGACAGAGAACACTACACACGTATACAATTACGCTAATTTTTTCATGAAGAGACATTTTTTAAAATGAATAATGAAATCTTGCAGCGACTATTGTCAAAGTAAATTCGAGTTTTTTTTTCTATATAAAAAAATGATAAGAAAACGAGAGAAATAATAATAGTCCACTGGTACTATCGACTCGCATTATTGGACGAGTCGGTAGATTTTTTTTTAACAACGTGGCATCTTTTCATTTTTAGGTATATTGACGATTATTTTTTAATTAAAGACTATTTGGAGGAAATGATGTGGAACTATTGCTGTGGGCTAAACTCAGCATTGAACCACTCAGGCTCTCGTCGTCTGGATAAGACTCTTTTGATGCTTCGGCAATGGCTAGAGCACTGGTATCAACAATTCATAATCGATTATTAATTATCGCCATTAAATAATTAGTGAAATGAAAAAACGAAAAGAAGACAATTTCTCCCACTGGATTCCTATAGTTTTCTGAGAATATCGCTGAAACTAAGCGAGAAAGGTTCCCGTATCGCCCTTTTCTTGTAGAATGAATTCAGATCCACCAAAAAAGGTCAATGCAAGAAATCCTCCATTTATACCGGTTATCGAAATCTTAAAAAAAAAAAATTAAAAAAGAAAACTGGAGAAATTGACTCATTTCGTTTTCCAACTTTATCACTGAATTGTGCAGATGTTTCTAAAACCATCGATTCTTCAATTTACCTGAATCCAATTCTCGCACTCTCCTCATCAAACTGCTGCAGCTCACGCTCCTGTCGTTCATGCAATAGACGTATCCTTTCACTACGCTCTTGAAGAAATTCCTGTGTCTCTAATTCCATTTTTTGTTCAAGCAATGCTCGTCTAACTGAAACACGATCCTCTAATTCACGTCGCTCACGATTACGTTGTGCCTCAGCTTGCATTTTATTCTTTGACTGGTATGCCATCAGTATCTCCAATTCATAATTGAGCCTCTCCTGATTAATTAAATATATAAATTAGTAAATCCTGTTGACTTTATCATTCGCATTCAATCCTCCATGTTTTATTCAGAAATTATTCATTTTGCGTGTGACAAACCGCAACGCAGTAAGGATAGAAAAAAGAATCGTACATTAAATTCTTCCGCATTGATGAATCGAGAAATCTTCTTCAAAACTCAATTTTTGAAGAAATGAAATTTTTAGACAAATAATTCTATTCTGTCACCAGTTTCGGAATACCCCGGAATTTTGAGCGAGATGGGCAAATTTTTATAATGACCTTATTGGAGCTCTTGGAATTCTCCACAAACAGGTCACTATACAAATGGCTCTATCTCACTTGAATTCCGAGATATATTCAGAAAAATTTGTAATGAAATGAAATCGAAATGAAAGATTTTTAGTAGAAGAGAATAAGATCTTGAGGAAAGCTTCCCACAAAAGTTTCTCCATCTCCTTCGAATTATAAATAAATGATAATCACCTTGAGATGATGGCATTCGACTTCTTGTGACTCGTCCAACCTGATGCTCTGTTTCTGCAGCATCTCCGCAATACTTTGCTCATACTGATCGCCAAGTAATGCCAATTTCCTCCTCTGTTCTTCCTTCAATTTTTTAATAACAGCTTTTTGTTCATCTTTCGGCGTTGTTTGTAATATCTGTGCCTTAAGTGCTTTATACTGGCGTGTCTGTATTTTGCATGTTTCTCTGAATTGTTTTCTTATTTGCATCTCTTTTTGTTTCAAACTCTTCGGCTGTTGTTTCAATTCAAGTGCATGTTTCTTACGCAGATCACGCTCAGCTCGCTGCATGTAATCGTGTTGATTACACAGTTCCGTAGTGTGTTGTCGTTGAATTTGTTCTTCACGTAGTGAATGTACTGCCCTTTGTTGTCTATACTCTAATTCTTGGGTTTTCTCATGATGTCTTAGTAACATTGCATGCGCCTGCTCCAACTGTTGCTGGCGTTTATTTAATTCCTGGATAATTATCATTCAATTAAGTTTAATTTACAAATAATAAGTTAATAAGTTAACACGAATTAATTTGATTTTTCTGAAAAGCTATCTCGAAATCTGAGGAGGATAGGAAAATTCCTTTCAGAACATATTTCATCGAGACATATCAGAGCTACAAAAAAAGTTCTTAAAAGAAATACTCCATCTCCTACAGATTCCGCGATATTTCAGAAAAATACTCAGTTTTATTCACTTAAATTTAATAAAAATATTTATTACCTCACGCAAAAGTTCTTGCTCAAGACTGTGGAATATTAATAATTTTTTTCTACGAAATTTACGTATCTCCAAATCAAGATACTCTCGTTGTCCTCTCGTTAATCGTTGCTCCTCCTGTGCCTCCATTTGTCGTAAATTATCTTTTTGGCTTTGTAATGTTGCATCACGTTGTCTTTTCGGTGTTACCTCATCCTGCGACAATTCTCTTTTCCATCTTTCTTTGTATGCTTTGTATTCACGTTTCTGTTGTGCCTCGAGTGCTTTACGATCAGCCTCCTGTCTACTTATTATTTCTTTTTGCAATTTTTTCTCAGCATTCTGGCTTTGTTTCAATTTACGTTCCAATTCTTGTAAATGCCTGAATTGTAATTTCTCAAGTTCTTTACTGAATTGTTGTAACAATGTTTCATACTCTTTATCCAATAATTGTTTATGGGATTCAACTTCAACTTTACAACGTTCTTCAAGTTTAACAAGTGCACCTTGATGCTCTCTTCTCATTCGCTTGTAACCACTCATTTGTTCATGCATTTCTTCCTGCATGTGTTCCTTCTGTTGTTTAGTTACAATTGATGTCGTTCGTATTGTTGCAAAATTATTTGCACCATGCTCAAGTAAATTGGCAGTAACACCAGCTGATATTTTATGACGATTTCTAACTGAACCAGATGAATAATCATTTGAATCAGCATTAGGCAGTGGTAAACTATTTGTTGATGAACTTTGGGAACTAGCTGATACACCCATTGAATGTATTGAATGCTCTGATGTTATTGAATTACTTTTACTACTATCACCACCAGTTTGTTCATCTGGTGTATCATCAGCATCACCAACTGTACTCTCACTTTCGCATGCATCAATCATCAATATTTTCTTCATTTTACGATAATTTAAATTATCTAATTCACGTACAGCTGCTTTTGTACGTTGAATCAAATCAATGAGTACCTGTGGTGAGCGTGTTCTTGTCACAAATGGATGCTGAAAATAAAGAGGCATATTATTACAATTCAATTAGAGTGCATCATTTTCACAATGAGATTTTTTAAAATAATTCGAAATGTCGGCAAAGTAAAGAAATTCTTGAAAAATTCTTTTTCTTAGGAGATGATACGAGTTACAAAGAAACGCAATTTCAAAAATTTCTCTACATCCACCAAGTTCTGAGATATATTCCCAAAAGACTGAGTTTAGGTTTGGGAAATTCATGAGACCATTCTGTAGTTCATAAAGTTCTCTACAAGAAGGTCTCCTGATACTTTCTGCTTATTTCTTGACACAAGATGGGATGACCCTTCTTACCACTTTAGTAATGAAATTATCCACCTTCTTATCCCATCGCTAATAAGGTAATTTACTCACCGACAAGAGTTTACCAGACGATGGCCTTTCATTTGGACTTTTCGTTAAACAAACTTCAACAAAACTACCAAATACATCAGACCAATTTGGTGAATTCAATGTTGGTGTGTCATTCTGTGCAATATGATACAATGCACTCATTGCATTCATGTTGAAATACGGTGGCTTTCTTTCCGCTGTTGAAAAATGTAAAGAAAAAAAAGTATGAAAATACAATCCTCTAATCACGAAATGATGATAAGAAGCAGGAAATAGTTGGAAAATGTGGAAAAAAAAATCTAAAAAAAAACGGAAGAGATAGAATATTTAAAACCAACCTTACCCAATTCGATACACGTAATTCCTAATGACCATACGTCAACTTTTCCATCGTACTGTCCCTCGTCCATTGCAAGTATCACCTCTGGTGCCATCCAATAAGGTGTACCAACAAAACTATTTGCCGGACATTTAATACTTGCTGAACCAAAATCAGCTAATTTAACAGTACCATTTTCAGTTAATAGTATATTTCCAGCTTTAACATCACGATGAATTCTACCAAGTGAATGAAGATAATGTAATCCACGTAGTACACCATCACAAATTGCTGCTATCTCATCCTCTTTGAATGGACATTTGTGAACTTCAATTATATCAGATGCTGAACCGAGACAATATTCCATAACAAGCTGAAAAACATTTATGATTGAATAATCACGTGAATTAAAGAACACGAGAGAAGAGGCAGATCAGTTTCCTTGGAATATCTCGTTATACGAAGAAGATGGAAAAAAGTTTTCAAAACCTTTTTTGTGGAGTAAAATGAGTGCTATAAAAAAGGTTATTACCAACAATGTTCTATCTTCCACGGATTTGTCGATATCGTCAATTGAATGGAATCACAAAATGGCTGAATTCCACTTCCTGATTGGATTTTGGGGAATATCTTGGAAAATAGGAGAGTCAAAAAAATATCTGCTTGAACCTTTTTTGTAGGAAGAAACGAGAGCTATAAAAGAGTATCCACAAAAAACCTTTAACTTCTTCGGATTTCGAGATAATCCACAAAAACTGATGGCAAATCACAACTATGAAAATCGCAGACAAATCGATTTTATTCTAACATCAGTTTCTTGAGAATATCTCGTGAACTAAGCGAGATAGAGCGATTTTGCCTTAATCTGTAGATTTTTCAAGCTCTTGAGATTCTCTACAAAAAAAGGATTAGGGCAAAATCATCTTATCTCGCTTAGAACCGAAATATTCCAGAGAAATTGGTGAGAGAATGGAATGAGTTTGTCTGAAAATTTCAGATTTTCGTTAAATTTGAAATATTCAACTCACCCATGCTGTATGATCTCTCAGATAACATCCCTTATATTCAATAGTATTTGGATGATTCAATTGTCTCAGAAATCTTATCTCTTTCAGTATATCCTGCCACTTTTCAACCGTTTGTTTACCCAGATATGACATTTTTTTGATAGCAACAATCTCTTTACTAAGAAGACATCGTGCATAATAAACAGCACCAAAACTGCCATGTCCAATTTCACGTAAATCCTCAAATATTTTTTCAGGATCATTTTTTTCAAATAATTCAGCAATCTCTGGATCCTTGAGACTACCAGGTCGCGGTATAGCTGGCATATTATCTGTATTTAATAACTAATTTATCCACCTAAACTTTGTGTTACCACTTTGGATAAACACATACACATATGCACATACACACACACAGAATGACACAGCCACACACAATTGGGCTCCACCCCACCACTAAAAACAAATTCTTTTATCCTCTTCTCATGTGTCTAATGCACTTCTTATGTCAATCCATCATCTGCATTTATGTTCATCCACTTGCCTCACTGAAATCCCTGGAATAAAAAAGAAAAAAATACAGGAATTAACGAAAAATTCATTAACCGATAAAAACTCAAAACCAGTAAATTTCACTTAAAAAAAAAAAATAATAATAATTTCGTGTTAATCTGTGGAGTTTTGTCACGTCACTCACAGGAATGTAGTGACACATATCCTGAAGTGAGTGTGGTCAAAAAACTCTCAAGAGAGAGAAAGAGAGAGTGAGAAAATGTGTGTGTGTGTATGTGTATTATAAAATATATAACCAAGGCTTGGTGTTCACTCGAAAGCTGATTGCTCCAATAAAAAAACGAATTTTAAATTTTTTTTAAAAAAGTCCAGAAAAATTCACACTCCAACACTTCTATTTTTATGAAAATTCTTTTCGTGTCAAATACCGAAGAAATCGAATATTTTTCTTTTTTTTTTATCTACTTTAAATTGAATTGGAGCATGAAAGATGTAGAAAATCCAATAAGTTGAAACATTAATTAAGCCCCTCACTGTTCCTCTCTTTTTTTTCAAAGACGAGGCCTCTTTCTTTTTTCAAGATAAAATAATAAACAAAATTCAAGTCATAACACACATTGCATGTTTCTCCTACATTAAATTCATTGAGCCACCAAAAAAAAAAAAAAAAAAAAACTGGAGAAAGGGAGAAAATTTTTTTCTAAAGGATAAATTCTCAGGGGTTTCTCGTGTTCTGTCTAAATGCCTCCGACACTTGCGTGTAATAATGTTTTTTGCTCAATACTCCTCGGTAAAATGCATAATAAGACACACTGAACAGTTTTTTTTTTTTTTTTTCCTTCGATTTTAGAAGCAAATGATAAAATTTTAATCACATTAATTAATATTTGCACAGTGTCATTGTGCAACAATTGCTTCACGTTGATTTAAACGATGAATTATTGATAATTAATTGTTAAACTAAATTTTCCTTTTTTTTTTTTCTCTGATCGAAGATAAAGGGAGAGTAAAAAAAGAATAGATTTTTCAACGAGTAATATTCACCTACAAAATGGCGATAACGTGAGCAGAGACATGCGCGCGCGACTGTCCGATCATAGGTTTGGTCCTACCCTTTCACGGGCAAACACTTCTTCCCTTCTCTCTCTCTCTCTCTCTCCTGCTCTCTCTCACTTTTATTTTTTCCAGATTATTATCAAGTTGCAGAACGTTTGCCCAGTGTCACGGATTTCTTCAATTGAATTTCCCGAATGACTATTCACCGAGAAAAATGATTTTCCCTTTTTTACCTCAAATTATTGATGAGAACATTTTTTTTTACACCAACACAGTAAATGTATCAATCCCTGCATGTACACGCCCCATACACACATGCACACACACACACAAACAAATGCACTGTCCTTTTAATTTTGAAGGAAACACTGGGCTTCACACTCCACTTGACAAATCTCAACGGTCGAATGAAATCATTGATTTTTTATTGTTAATTAAAACTCAACATGAATTTTTATGATTAATAAAACATTCCGTGTGTGTGTGTATGTATGTGTAGGTATTTGTTATATATAGTTTTATTATATACGTCATTTGAAGTTAACGTGCATGAGGTATGGAAATTTATGACGTCCCGGTTTTCACTGCATTTTATTTATCTAAATTCAATTGAATGAATGTCGTTACTTTTTGGATTTTTTACTTTTACTTCCGTTTATCTGTTGATGTTTGAGGATTACGATGGGACTGGGGGGAGGGGGAAGAGGTTTGTTTGTTTATTGAGAATATTTAACACCTACCGACTGATTCAACACTTTTTCGGGGGACCATATGCAAAAAATGTGTGTATCTATGTGTTTATGGGGAGACACTAGTGGGGGAGCTAGTGAGGGAGAGAAGCGAAAGTGCTGACTTTGCGGAGGATTTTGAAAGTACTTTAAATTGCAGTAAAAATATCATTTATAAATTAAAAAAAAAAAAATATATCATTTTTCCTTTTTTTTCAAAATTTTTCGTGGATATTCTTGAACGATTGAACGAATAAATGGGGTGAAATTTGATTTTTTTTAATTGAAAGATGAATAATGATGTATTCAAAAATCAACGCGATTACCGGGATGGTAAATATCGTAAGGCACGAGTTGTTAAAATCTCTGAATTAGTTTACGAATTTTTGCGACGAGTTAGTAACGAAAATAAGAAGAGGAGACGAAGAAGCGCAAGGGATAATTTTCTGATTCTTCATCGTCGTTCTCGTCGAAAACGAAGGAGGCACTAAAAAAGAGACAAACACAGAGTAATAATAATAATGAAAATTGCAGAAATCTGATGAATTTCAGTTTTTTTTTTCTTTGAATAAATTAATGAAAAATACGCACATGTAAAAAAAATTCAAAAAGCTGAAATTTTTGAATATTTTTATTATATTTATTTATTTGTTTAAAAAATTATGGAAATTGTCAGATGTATGTTGATTTTCTCATTATCATAAGTAATGTATAATCTGAGGCAGAGAAGGACGAGATTCTGCAGAAATTATTCGATGAATATCTCCGGAACGAGTGGTTTTGAAGAAAAATGTCAGTTGCCTCTTTTTGCGGGAAATTCCATGGACTTTAAAAATGATCTCTCGATGAATTCTCGTGAACCTCATTATTCCAGAGATTTTCTGAGAATAATTTACATTGTCATTTTCTCAAAATTACCAATTTTGAATTTCAAATAAAACATCAATGGCTGCCCTTCTCGCGCATGCGCATACGCCCTTATCGACTAACCTTTTTTTATGTAATATCACAACATATGACATATTTTCATCTGTAGATCTTCTTCGGTACTTTGTCCTGCGAAAAAATAATAAAGAATAAAAAAATTTGAGGTAATTATTACCTCAAATAATTAATCACTTCAACACCCAATTGTGGAGAACGCGAAAGTTCTCTTGATGCAGTGAAAGAGGATTGCTTTTTTTTATACATTTATTTGTCAATTAGTCGGAGCAACTGATTGCGATGGCTGCTGTGATTACATCCTTCAGTAATTTGCAAATTGCACGTAAGTGTAAAATTATTTAAAAATTGAATCTGGATTGAATTGTGATAATTTTTTCATATTTTCCTAATTTTATGTTCTTCTATCAATTATAGAGAAGAAGACTATACTCTGTTTGGCACCAATTGCTGTTCAGCAGTGTCATTACTCCTCCAATGTACCTAGAATAATAAAGAATCCAACAACAACATCGTTGAAGAGAGGCACAGGTGGTAGGAGTTCATTCAATGGAATTGTCTGCACAATCTTCGGTAATACTGGATTTATCGGACGTTATGTTTGCAATCGTCTTGGAAAAATTGGTACACAGGTGAGGGAGAGGTTATTTTCCAATTCAGTAGTGAAGAGGTAAAACAAGATAATTCTCTTTTTTTCTCATCAAGTTTTTTGAAAATACTTTAGAAAATAACCGAAAAAGAGCACTTCTGTCCCAAAACTCTTTTGCAAATCTTGAAATTCTCTACAAAAACAAATGAGTAATATCACCTTATCTCGCTTAGTTTCCGAGAATTTCCTTCGAAATGACCTCAAAGATAAGTCGATTTATCTTGTTTTACCTCTTCACTACTGAATTGATCCATTAATTCTAACGAATATAAAGTTTCTATAGAACTTGATTTTCTTTTGTCATCAGTTTTCTAAGAAATATCTTGGAATCTGCGCGAGTTGGAGCAGTTTGTTTAATTACTTTTTTCCCGGAAAAATTTCAAGATCTCAAAAAGAGGTACTTGTAATAATTGCTCTATCTCGTTTAGACTCCGAGATATATCAAAGAAAACCTGTTGACAAAATGAAAATAATTTTTCGGAAAACTTTCATATTCTTTTTTTTTCATTGGTTTCATATTCTCTGATTCTTATTGTTTTGTGGCAATTTTTTTTGCAGATATCTCAAGAATTATTCGACTTACAGGGAAATCATTCCCAGTGTCATTCTCCCATTTCAATGGAGATGGAATATGCTATTCTTTGTTGAAATGTGCGAAAACTAATTTTTAAATGGGAAATTACTCCTCAAAGTTCAGGACCCAAAAGGGTAATTTTGAAATTTCAACATAATTACTTTTGAAATAATTGAATTAAACTAACGACATTATTCTCGGAGTAAAAAATCCTGTAAAATCTCGTTGATTTCATTTAATTATCTGAATTTCAAGTATGTGGTACTTCAAAAGCACTTCTTTTGGTCTTGAACATTATGGGGAAGTTCCATTCTTTAGAAATGTTTATCCACCGACAAAAAAAAATACATGCCTCGATAATTTATCCCAATTTTATTGAAATCGGAAAGGAATACCGGAAAAGGTTTCCCTGTCAATGAAATTCATTAAGGGACCTCTTTCGTAGCCTAGCAAATACTCCATAAAACATGTCATTTTGTAGGGATTGGGTTTTTTTGGGGAAATAGTTTAACACTCACTGACAAATGGAATTATTTTCTTGATTGCAGTTTGTTTGAATCGCTTTGAATTAGAAGATATATACAGAGTAGAACAGGCTTATTTACAGATAAGCTCGCAATGTGAAGGATCTCATGTCTATAGCTGAACTAGATATTGAATATTAAAATTGTATAAAAGGAAAAATAGGCGTGACAATAGGATAAAGCGAAATAATGAAATAAGACGGAGACAGCGTGTACTTACATCCTAACTGTGGAGCTCCTTGTCCACGTGTATGGAGCGGTCGCTACATCTTGACAATTCCTGTTCAGCCTAATAATTTGCAAAATTTTTGCGAAGTGATCAACATAATTTTTTTTTTATCATCAATTTGTTTTTCGTTTCAATTCTTTATTCCAATTGTTATAGATGATCTTACCTTACCGAGGTGAGCACTATGACTTAATGCCGCTGAAGCTCGCTGGAGATTTAGGACAAGTACTATTTCATCCATTCCATCTCGAAGATGAGGATTCAATTATAAAGTGCATTAAGTACTCCAATGTCGTTGTCAATATGATTGGACGTGATTGGGAAACGAAGAACTTCAAATTCAAGGATGTTCATGTTGATGGAGCCAGGAGATTGGCCAGATTGTCTAAAGAATGTGGAGTTGACAGATTCATTCATCTTTCGGCGCTCAGCTGTGATCCATGTCCAAAGGTGAAATTTACACTTCGATACAGTAACATTTCCATACATTTATGCATTGCATAGACCAGGAAATATAGAATATTTTCATTTTTCAACAGCCTATATTCTTGGAAAATGGATCAGGATTTTTCCAATCAAAATGGGAGGGTGAACAAGCTGTTAAGGAAGAATTCCCAGAGGCTACCATCGTTAGGCCTGCAACTGTTTATGGTCAAGAGGACAGATTTATCAACACCTACTGTCGTTTCTGGCGAAGACACTTGAGGTGACATGATTTTGACTAATAGAAACTTTTATTTTGATTATTAGATGATGAAGAGAGGATTGCTTCTATAACGTCGTTAATCCTCGAGAACACGCGCTCTTTCTAGCATCTCACTTGCACTCAAGCAAACGCCATAAATTGAGTAGTGTCAATTCTCAAGAGTTAATTATTGTGAAATGTCTCGGAATCCAATGAGAATGGAAGAATTTTTTTGACAATTTCTTTACCGTACCTCTTCTTGACAAGCAAGATGGTCAAAAGTTTGCTACCTTCACTGAATTCCGAAATATTTATTGGAAAATTCTTGAAAAGATCTTACAGTTCATTACAAAGCTGATTGTATCTGCCATCAGGGGTATTGCCTTGTGGGAGAAGGGTGAGAAAACTGAAAAACAGCCAATTTGGGCGGGTGACGTAGCAGCTGGCATCACTGCCCTAGTCAAGGATCCAAGTACTGCTGGGAAAACTTATCAATTCATTGGGTACATATTATTATTTTATCTTTTCAAATAAAACTGCTACAAAAATTCAACAAATTCTTTCCATTCTCATTTACAGACCCAAACGCTACCTGCTCAGTGATCTCGTTGACTGGATGAATCATCACATTAGGAAGGAGTGGGAGGCATATGGTTACAGAAGATGGGACATTAAAATGACGCCACTTTTTAAATTGAGAGTAACTCTAACAAATGCGATGAGTCCTGGTTATCCTTTCGGAAATTTACATTGGGAAGGCTTGGAAAAGGTATTTTGCTAATTCTGTCATTAAAAGATGATTTTAAAGAATTTCTGCTGGTTATTTCATGAATATCTCGGAAACTATTGAGTCTCGGAGAATTTATCAAGTGATCCCTTTTTAGAGGATAAATTTCTCTAGAAAAAATATATATTGACAATTCAACGTACTCGTTTTAGAACTATTCACGAAATTTTATATTTTTGAAAATTCATCAAAAAATTCTCTCTATAGGAACATACATCAGACATCGTAATTGAAGGACTTCCAACACTTGAAGACATTGGAGTCTATCCATGTGACATGGAGTCGAGATTCGCTTGGGAATTGAGACCATTCAAGATCGAATCTCACTACATGGAACAAATCGGTGAATATCCAGATCCAGAGCCACCAAAGCCAATATCTGTGACACATGCCACAATGTAATGGAAACAAAATTAATATTTAGTTTGAATAAAAAAGAAAAATCGTGATTTGTTACAATTGTAGTAACGATTGATAATCGTTTCGATGAATCATGTTCAACATTTGCAGATGGAAACGATTAAAAAAAATTGCGAGTAATCGTTTATCTTGTGAAAAAATGATTACATCGACAGTTGTTGAAGGAAATTTGTGTAATATACAATGCAGGTGAAGATGGCTAAATTATTGTCATTTTCCTTAATCCTTTGGAGTGAAGTGGGAGATGAAGACAAGTCTAAAAGTCATGTGTAGCTTATTTTAGAAATATTTCGAGAACTACGAGGTTTAAAAGAATTCATGAAATCTTTTTTGTACTCTATAAATTCGTAACAAAAAATATCTCTCTACAAATTCCCTTGGATCCACACGTTTTCAAAATAAGTGCAGGAAAATGTAGGAAAAAACGCTATTACACTGAAAAAAGCAGACATTTGACAATTCTTATCATTTTTATTTTCTTGCACAAATAAATAAAAAAAAAATATTCACAGGCATTAATTTTTCAAATATTTTTTTGATAATCATTTATTTGTTCAAGAAGATACAAAAATTTGAGAGATGTGTGCTAATTCAAATATCATAAAACATTGATCTATTCCCCTTCCATTTTTCATCTGACTATTAATTTCGAATAATTGCAAAAGAAATGGATCCTTTCACCAGGAATTAATTTTAAGAGAGAAATTAACTCCTGAATCATTCACAATATATATAATCGCATGAACAATGACTGACACATTGTTGAATTCGACAAATATACGATTTTCCACATCTAATTTATCGTAATTATCGTATGAAAAAAAAATTCAATGAATGTATTTACTTTCGGATAACTGTCATCACTCAATTCCTTATCAGGTATTATTCATGGTATATTTAGTGCGCAGGTATAAATACAAGAATTTCATTGTCTCTCTCTGTACCACAAGTGATTTTTGATAGAATTCTTTAAATGCAGAAGTTCAAAGTATCAAATTCAAGTGAAAGAACTCAGATAAAGGGGGAAGTAGAAAATATTGTTGATTTATGAGTCCAATTAGTTTAATAAAATATGTGCATATTATTTATTTATCGCAATCCAAATGCGACTGGTTCTTCTTATCGTTTGATTGTTGCATCGAACAGAGATGAGTTTTACAGTCGTCCAACAAAGCCAGCTCATTATTGGAAAAATAATCCAGAATGTTTGGGAGGTAATTATTAATTTTATTCACTTAATTATGTATAGAATTCGTTAGAAGATATGTGTTCGTTAGAAGAATAAATCACTCAGTCATAATAAACTAGGGGAAATAGGAGAAGAAATGGGCGAAGAATAGTGAAGACTATTGTGTTCATTACAATTAATGTTCTTTTTCTTTTTCCAATGGAAGAAAAAAAGAACAATTTTGCAATTATTTAAATCTTTGACCCTCAATTTTTAAGGTTAATTATGTGGCAAAGTCCACTAGAATATCAAAAATGAATCGATTGTGAAGCTGTAAAGGAGATGCAATTGATTTTTGTTCATCTCCGGTTTTTTCGAAATATCTAAGAAACTATTAGAGATAGGCAAATTTGTGAGGAAACTTCTTTTGTTGCATAAAATCAAAGCTACAAAAAAGGTCTCCATGAAGAATGTCATATCTCCAACGGATCTGGAGATATTCCAAGAAATCGGATTCGAATCGAAATTATTTCGAAATATCCAAGAAACTACTGGAAATACGAAAATTTTAGAAGAGACCTTTTTTGTAGAACCAATTCCGAGTTAAAAGAAAGGTCTTCGAGATAAAAGTAGTATCTCTAATGGATCTTGAGATATTCTTCAAAAAACTGAATTCAAATCGGAATGGAATAGAAAAAAAGGGAAATCGAAATTGATTCGAATTGTTTTATCACTCCACTGATGGATTAATTGGATTAATTTGATATTCTAGGAACTGATGAAGAGCCGACGAAAGAGGGTGGCACTTGGCTGGCAGTATCTAAGAAAGGACGAGGTGGAATACTACTGAATCTTTCTGAATTACCGAGTACCGAAGATAATGAGAATACAACAGAAACACAGAAGAAAGGCCGTGGTTTTTTGGTCACTAATTATGTTACCTCGAAGGTAACTGCTGAGGATTATTTGAGTAATTTGTATGAGGAGAATTGGAGATATCAGTCTTATAATCCGTACACATTGGTTCTCTTAGATTTTAAGTGAGTAATTTTAATTATTCGGTTTGTCTTTGAGGGACACCTCGAAATCCAAGGGATATAGGGAGAATTTTGTGAAGATTTTTTTTGTAGGGGAGAATGAGGACTACAAAAGAGGTTTATTTCGAAATATTCCTTAGCTCCCATGAATATCCGAATTTTCTTCAAATATTAATGTTTTCAGATGCATTTATTTATCATTTCGTCACCAGTTTTTTGGAAATCAATAGCGAAGAGGTAAAACAAGATAAGTCTATTTTTTTCTTATTTTTTTTTTTTTTAAATACCTTAGAAAATGAGCGAAAAAGAGCAATTGTGCTCTGAAAATCGTTTGTAACTCTTGAAATTCTCTACAAAAAAATAGAAATGATATCACTTTATCTCGCTTAGTTTCCGAGATATTTCCTTCGGGATGATCACAAAGACAAGTCGATTTATCCTGTTTTACCGCTTCACTACGAGAATAATTCGAAAATCTCTGCGAAAATCTTTGTTAATTTAAAATTCTCTACGAAAGGAATCTATTTCTTCTGTTTTATCTGTTTCTACTGAAATGAAATTGATTTGTTTGAATGCTTTATAATCGTGATGTTTAAAAAAAAACTGGTCGGTTTCATGAATATCTCAAGAACTTTTGAATTTACGAGTTCAACCACAAATTCCGGAGATATTTACAGTATAAACTGCACTTCTCAGAAGCATCATTCTTCAGCATGATCAATGATGAAAATCTCGATTCCCCCTTTTTTTTTCTCAGAACAGCCAATGTGAGCTTCTTGAGCAGTTCACTGTCTTGTACTGGACCAGTATTATCATTGGATGAATCAATCATAGGCTTTGGAAATACTGCAGTTGAGAATCCTTACAAAAAAGTTACAGTTGGAAAGGATAAATTCAAAAATATTGTTAACGACCACAGAATTGTCGACGAAGATCAGCTCATCGATAAACTCATCGAATTTCTAAAATCAAATAAGAAGTAAGAAAAAAAAAGTTCTCATAGTTTGAAAAAAAATCATCTTTTCTCTCATTTTAATAGTGAATTAATTTTTTTAATGTTCAGGCATCTGCCAGATGATGTCATGACCGCAATTCACCCCAATGCATATAAATCTTTGAGCTCGATATGCATTAGTCAAGATGGACTTGATTACGGCACAAGAACGCACACAATAATTCTCGTTGATGCAAAAAATCGTCTCACATTCATCGAAGAAAATGTCAATGACGACAAAACGTGGAATCGGCACCGTTTTGATGTGTCTCTGGATTGATGCTCAAATTTGAGAAACAAATAATTCGTATTTTTGAAATTTTATTATGTAAGAAATAAGAGATCTAAATAATTAAAAAAATTGCAGTTGTTGAATGTTCTGGTGATAAATTTTGGCTCGAACTTATTTTTGGAAATATCTCAAAATCTAAGAGAGATAAGGTTTGATAAGCTAATTTCTTAGCTTTAATTTTCTTCTCAAGAAAAGGGATTCGTAAATATTTTTGTATCTCTCTTATTTTCTAATATATCCTTGTAAAATTGCGCAGAAAGAAATTTTCTTGAACTGTTTCACCTTCTCATTAACGATTTATGCTATGTTAATTAATAATTAGCAGGTGTATTAGTAATTAAAATGATTAGCTCTTTCAATTATGGAGATAAAAGGCGAAAAATTGTAAAGTTTTACTTAATAATAATAAAAATGATTTTTCGTTAATGAAATCCGAATTTCTTATCCAAGCTCATTAAAAAGTGAAATAATTAGCGAGTTGTTTTTATCAATATTCATAAAAAATTTTTTACTTCACTTTTATAATTTATTATCATTGCTTTCTCTGTTATGACTAGAGATTGAGTGCTTGAGTTGAAGTATCCACTATTTTATGTTTCAATAAATTAAGAAATGTGTATTCTATTCATTTATCGTAATGCAAATGCAACTGGCTCTTCATATCGTTTGATTGTTGCTACTAATCGAGATGAGACAGTTTGTCGACCCGCAAAAGCTGCCCATTATTGGAAAAATCATCCAGACTGTTTGGGAGGTATGAAAAATATTATTTTAACAATCATCAACCAATATAATGAATGAATTATTCATCAATGCATCGATATATGAATTTTGTCAATGAAGAAGGGAATACTATTTTAGAAAATATTAAAAAAAAATGAATTTCACGAGAATTATGAAGTAAATTTCATCATTTTCATTTTCAAGATAATACAATTGTTCAAATTCTAGAGGAAATCGTTGAGGTTAAAATATTTACAATAAGATGGGATTAAATGAAGATAATTCTTAATTATTCACTTAATTATTTAAATTTGTGAAATGGAGTAATTGAATAAAAGAAAAAAAGGCTGCAAATTTTTAATGGTTGATAGTGAATTTGCCGGATTTTTGAAGTTCATGAAACTCGATTGGAGAGCGAAGGAAATTTCCGTTGGAAAACATGATAAGACAATCGATTTTGCTCGAATAGCTATTGAGATAACGTGAGAAACGAGAAAGAATTTTCCAATAATGTAGGAGCAAAATGTACTTGTTGAGCATAATGATCCGATATTTTTTTAAGAGTGGAGGCTTCTATGAAAAAAATTGAAAAAATTCACCAACATTGTCAACATGTTGGAGCATCTCCTCAATTTTTTTCCGATTTTTTCCTGAGAACTCCTCCACGCCGAAAGAAATTCTGTATTATTTCACTTCAGAGGTCCATTTTGTCCCGGTTTCCCTCATATATGTATTTTTTTCCGATATCTCAGGAGCTAATGGACCAAAATTGATTGTATCACCATGAAAATTAAAGAAAACTTGATTATCTATTAATTTCGTAAATTTCTTCAATTTTACGACTGAATTCATTTGATTGTCCTCCAGGAATCGATGAAACACAGACGAAAGAAGGTGGTACATGGCTGGCACTCTCGAAAAGAGGTCGAGCAGGTGTAGTTTTGAATCTCTCGAGACTCCCCAGTGATAAATTACTTGATAATTCAGCAGAAAATTCGAAGAAAGGTCGTGGATTTTTAGTTGCTAATTATGTAACATCCAATCAAAGGGCATCCGATTATCTGCGGAAGCTGCACGAGGAGAACATGAAATACCAATCGTACAATGGATATACGCTGATTCTGCTGGATTTGAAGTGAGTATTTTGGAAAAATACTGAAATTCTTAAATTGCGGAACGAGATAACTCCACTTCAACCTTTCTCGTTGATCATTATTTCAGAAACTAAGCGAGGTACGAAAATTTCGATAGAGACTTCTTTTGTAGAGAATTAGATTTCCTACGAAAGAGGTCCCTTGACGAATTCTCCTAAACCGTCTCGTGTTCGAGACATTTCTAAAAAAAAGCCTTATCAACTCATTTTCCGCAGGTTTTCCTGAGTTATTAATGATAGTTATAATTAATTATTTAGAACCGCGGATGTGAGCTTTCTGTGCAGTTCTCCATCTTCCACTGGTCCAGTTTTGTCTGTTAAAGACAGTGTTCTTGGCTTTGGAAACACTGAATTTGAGAATCCTTACAAAAAAGTCAAAGTTGGAACAGAAAAATTTCAAAGCATCGTTGATGACTCTCGAATTGTTGATAAAAATGAACTTATTCGGAAACTCGTCAATTTTCTGAAATCCAAAGAGAAGTGAGTATCCTCAAAAAATAACTGAATTATTAGCAAAAAGAGAGGAAAAGTTTCCAAAAATTCGACATTTTTTTCCGCAGACATCTACCCGATGAGCTGCTGAAAGCAATGCACCCAGAAACGTACAAGAGTTTGAGTTCCATATTCCTGAATGAAGATCACATCGACTACATCACAATAGCACACTCGTTGATACTGGTTGATGCACTAAATCGAGTTACATTCGTAGAGGAAAAAAGAAATAATGACAAAACATGGAGTCGCCAATGTTTCGAAACAACTCTCGATTGATAAAGAATTCAAGAAAATATATATATTTCTAATCACCTGAGAAATTTTTCGAAGTAATAAACTTTATGTAAAAAACGAAAATAGAGCTTTTTTTTAACTGTCAGCCGATGTATTGTTGTCCTGAATCTCCTCATCCTCTTCAAGAATATCGGACAATGATTCATCACCACTGGAATTGTGATTCTCTGCTGTGTCTTCAGGAATTGTTGGCTCGTCTGTGCTGATTGAAGACTGTAAAGAGCAACAATTAATTTGAGTAAAAAAGGAGAAAAAAATGTCCAAGTCTATTCGGTTTTCAAATTATTTCGAAATTAAAGGGAGATGAAGAAAAATTCCATGAGGACCTTTTTTTATAGATCAAGCTTCGCTCTACAAGACAAAGTACTCATGAAAATCTCTTTATTTCTCCAATTTCAAGATATTTTCCAGAAATCCCTTTGATTTTCTTTCTTACAAACCTGTGAAAGTATCTCCTGTCCATCCAAATTTTTATTAACCAGATTGCCCATCCAGAATGCCGTAGCACTGTTATTCATTACCAGCATCCCTTTAACCCTGTATACCAATTGCTCCAAGATAGTTTTAGCAGAAGGAACGAGTTTAGTCAATGCCATATCCCTTCTCTCTGTGCTGTGAACACAAACTGCATTCAAGTATCTCGTTCCTGCCTGCATCATCTTCAAAATACCAGTGACATCCTCAGGCTGATAACGTAAATTGTGTTCGAGTACTGGCATTCCAACATTGAGCAGAAGCTTCAATAAATTCGGAATTTGACGTAAATAACTCAACAGTATTCCTCTAGTTGGTACTGTCTTACAGACTTTAACCATCAACTGAAGATTCTTAGCAACTTGTCGCCAAACTTGAAGCTTAGCAGTGTCCCCATTAGCAGTAGCCAGTGAAATTTTACAGCCCTTTATCAATCCATCAAAGAGCTTTTGAAAGAAATAATGAAAATTAGCTCTATGAATTGTCGGTAATTTGGAAAGTTTGTCCTGTGGTTTTTCCAATTTTTCAGCCTCCTCCGGCAGCCACTCGAGCACCTCAGAGACTGTCTCCAGTGGATCTGGCTCATGATCTAGCCAATTCTTCAATAAACCAGTGACAGCCAATTTATATAGATTACCCATGTGCCGATCTTCTGGCCACTCCAAGCACAGAAATCCATAAGCCATTTTCGCTTGTTTGTCCTTGTGAGCTTGGGTATACGTCTCCGAGTGGGTCATGAGAGTCTTACACATACCTACAAGTCCATGAGCAATTGATATCTGAGTAGCAACGTCAGCCAGTGACTCAAAGTAAAGATAAGACTCAGTTACTAATTCGCTGCTGGACCTCAGTGTGCCTTTCGATGGATCCATTTGACTAGCTAATGTCCTCAAGCCGTCCCTCAGTGTACTGAGATGACTCACCGAGTTGAATCCTTTCCAGCTGAACAAAGTGGACAGAAGAGAAAGAATAAGACGAACGGCTTGTTTGTCCTGATTGTTGTCGTCATTTCTCAGCTCACTGACAATGTGATTGAGCCTCGCGCATATTTTCGGCAGCAGCTTCACCAAATCCTTGATGAACATTGGATTAGCAATGCTGTTATCCTCTAGCATGGATAGAACTTCTTTCACGACAAAACAAACGTGACCAGATGATAGATCTCTGCTGACGTCAGTGTCCAAAAAATTGACAATTGTAGCATCAAGTCGCCTGAAGTACATGGGATTCTTTATTGTCATCAACGAGCCATTTTCCCACGCAGCCCACTCTGGTAAACTGCTGGTTGTATTTGTTTTATCAACCTCCTTCTTCTTCTTGCCACTCTTTTTTCCAGGTTTCTTCTCAACAATACGTACAAATGGAGGTGGTGGATATCTGTGGAAATAGCATGGCGGTGGCTGATACCTCGTCTCTGCTACCGCAAGCATATTGCACAGTTCACCTTGAAGATTCATCAAATTGTCCAGTCTCTGGACCACCTGTTTTCTCATCAAATGATCTGATTGTGTGATGTACGCACTTATCAATTCTCTGAACCAATTGACACAGTGGAATAATAAATCAAGTGTCCTTGGCTCTGGTAGAACCATGTCCCTCGGCATCATGATACCACTTCCAAGTACAGCACTTACTGCCTCCAAGTTGTGATCCGCTGTTGTTCTCATGTAGCCAATTCTTATCATTCTGAATAATGCTGATACAATAGCACCGTACTTGGTCTCACCAAAGTGCACCATCATCTGGTCAGCATAATCTGGACTATTCAATCCGTAACTCGGTATCAAATCACCTCGATATTCTGCATCAGTCATGTAACTATTAGCAAGTTCATCCTCAAATGATTCTGTCAAATTCTTGACAAATTCATCGTTGATAGATTCATTGTTATGTATTATTTGTGATATTTTATCGTAAAATAATGCTCGTGCTCTCTGGCAATCTTTAACACTAACTTCAATTTTCATCAATATTTCATGTGCCAATTTACATGAATTATTGTGCTGTGCTAAATGTTTTATCGCCATAACAGCACTGACTACACCCTTACATTTAATAATACTGTCTGTATTAGTCAATTGTTTCTGTAATAATATAAATAAATCATCTCTCAGTGTCTCTGATGATGAATCTGATGTGTTGCACAGTGCATAAAGCAAATCATTCATAGTACCAACTTCTTCCAAATCAAATTTATCAATTTTCTCCATCAAAACCGTGAGTTCATTGCAATGTTTCTGCAGCTGAATCTTATCCTCATCTTTCTCTGTCATTTTGCATAAAACAGCCAATGAATTTTTAGCTGTTTGATCATCATTACCCATTAACAGAATCAATTTTCCGATAATTTCACTCTGCTTGTGATACAAATTTTCATGCAACAAGAACTGGCATCTGAACCATTCAG
The DNA here is from genome assembly GCA_963921955.1 of Aleiodes alternator. Taxonomy (NCBI): domain Eukaryota; kingdom Metazoa; phylum Arthropoda; class Insecta; order Hymenoptera; family Braconidae; genus Aleiodes; species Aleiodes alternator. The sequence continues at coordinate 5,401,622 of OY998109.1, read as the reverse complement.
TCGAAAAATCTACCAATGTACAGTCCTCTGACTTCAGAAGACTGCTCGATAAATTCAACGAAATCATTTGAAGATCCTTGGCAACTTGCTTGTAATCTCTGTAGAATAAATTCAACAAGCTTGCTCTGTAGTATCCACTCTTGACATGTTTTTTTAATATACTATCAGCATTTTTTTTCTTCGATCCATCGCTGCACAGCAGCAGAAGCATTATAAAGTCAAGAGCTTTAGGACTACTGTCATGGCTCTCTGACAAAACAGCAACAACTGCTTTCGAAGTTGTTTTCAAACTCATTTTAAGTGCATTGACAGTCAGCATTTGGCTCGTGTAACATTCCTCCAAATTTGTATCACGAAGTGGCCTCATCTCCAGTTCTCGTATAACGCGCAATACTTTCTGGCATATTTCAATGCTTGGACACTCATAGAGGCAAAATTTCACCAATGCTGGAATTTCAGAAATTTCATTATTATGCTGCAGAATAACTAATACCTTGTCTCGTAGCTCCTCGAGATACTCTTTGCCCAGTGTCAAGCTTGTTATACAATCAAGTATAACTTGCTTCAATTGTCCATCTGATTCCATTAATTTGCAAAGCATATCGGCGATCGTCTGATGATGCGAATCCGTGACAATGTCTGGTAAATACGCTATCAGTTCACGTTTGAACCAATTGGGCGAAGTCTCTAGTAGCTCCTCGAGTCTCGCCGTCATCGAGTCAGCATCGGCGATGAACTCGAGGAACCGCAACTGCGGGAGAAACGTGTAGGCCCATGGAACATCATCACTTGTATCAGCCAGGAGAACTTCTTCATTCAGACGTTTCAGCAGGCTGCTGAGAATTTCTGATTGTATCAAAGGCACTTGAAGTAATATCCTTGCCAGTGACACGTTGCTCGCCGAACCAAGCAGTCGCTGCTCTTGATCAACAACAGTTGGATTCAAGTACATTTTGATATTCTCGACTTGTTCTATACTAGACTCCCATTCCTTGATGAGATTATTCTTCGTGATGCTACCGGACGAAAGCACCTGTTGAATCTTCTTGACGATTCCTGCTGGATTGGTCGTTATCATGTACTGCTCATCACTCTCAATTGATTTTTTGATACCTGAGTCCTCGAAAAACTTGTCGAGGGGACTTTTCTCCTTTTGAATAACAGTCTCCTCGTCTGATGAATCGTCGAAGACAATTCTTGACCTCTTATTTCGCAGTTTCTTGCTATTTTCTTTGTCACTATCAGTTTGCCTCTGTGTTGATGATTTCACTGGTATTTGCGAGGCTCTTGATAGTCTGAGGGATGTATTCTCAGGTCTTGATTCTTTTTCTGGTAATTGAGATGACAATTTTGATGAGGACTTTGATGTGCTGGGACGTGGAAATGTTTCTCGACGTTTTTCTGCATTTTGAGATGGTTTTGGATCTTTTTGGGAGACTTTTGTTGGTGAGGCTTGCAGAGGTTGGGTTTTTCTACGTTTTGCCTGCGATTGCTCGGTTATTGGAGGCTCCTTTGGAGGTGGTAATGTCGGGGTTTGTGTGCGTTTACGTAGCAATTCGAGAGATGAAACTCTCTGGGAGGATGTACCTGATCTGTGTGATGAACTGAACATATCCTCGGATTCTGGATTATCTGGGACTGGCGATGGTGTGGCTGACGTCGAGGGATTCATGAAATTTTGGTGCAAGCCACGACGTGGTTTGAATTTTCTACGATCCATCATTTGTCACTTTATTTAATATTTTTCTGATTAAATACTCGTTTTGTACTTTGTAGATTAACGATAACGTTTATTTTGATTGCTAACGTTTCAGTGCAGCCGGCGCACGACACTTTGCGAGGGAAAACAACGAGACTAACCTGATCTGGCTAATTCATTCTCTGGTGTGAATGCAGCAGCGCTGGTATGGCGGCAAGTTCAGTGGCCTTGGACGAATATATCGAAATTTTCAAAACTGCCACAGCAGTCGATAATCAAGACATCACCTCAATCATCCTGTGCTAACAAAAAAATCAATTAATTCCAAAGTTTCGAAGAGAGCACTTGACACATGCCGAAGATCCCATAAACACGAACGTATAAATAAAAGTGATTAATGATAACAAATTGTTATCAATAAATGTCAATGAACTTAAACAATACTCTACTCTCAAAGAAATGTCAAAAATTTTCAATCAGTGATACATCCAAATAATTACACCGGCTGACAAACAAAATCGCCTCTTCAGTTATTTCCCCCCTCCTCTCATTCTTTTCCGGAGTTCAACAACACAAAATTATCAATTATTTCGAATTATGGAATTAATGCGTATCTGTTTGAATCATAAATTTAAAAGTAGTCTATTAAATGTTACTAATAAGTTAATAAATGTACAGAGTGCTAAATATATAAGGTAATTGTCATTGCGTAAATACAACGCAATTAACCTATGAAATTGTGTTTACATTTACTATTTATTTTTTGTCATTCGTTTTTTCAATTATTCATTATCTCATTTTATCATCAATATTTATTTAGATACATGAACAAATTGTGTTGAATGATTTATCGAAGAAATTATTCTTTCAGATTGGCAGAAGTTGGAAAATTGGAAACACCAAAATTACAGGGTAAATACGAGACCGGGCAATTAATACTTCACAGAGTTTTTGGATATCGTGGAGTCATATTGTTTCCATGGCTTGCCCGAGTCTACGACAGAGATTTGCCTAATAGAAAAGATGGGTGAGAAGTTTTTCTTCATTTTTCAGTAATTATTAATTCAGATTGAAAAGTGTGAATGAGTTACTCTTGATAAATCACTTGAATATTACGAAAAGAACTGGTGAATGAGGGATTAATGATTTCAATTTCAATTTCTAGAGTCGACGAAAATAATTATAATAGCGTTGGAAAGGAAGTTAAGGGACGTACACACACATTCTATCAGGTTTTGATTGATCAAAGGGACTGTCCCTTCATTGTAAGTACTGCCAATGCCATTAAAATTGTAAATTTGATTAGGTTTTCAGGGAATATCTCAGAGGACAAGGGAGATAGAATACTTTTTGTAATAACTGTTCTTGTAGTGCTCTTTCTTCTCTACAAAAAACAGTGCTTATAAAGATTCCTTTATCTTCCTCGGATTTTGAGACACTCCAAAAATAATTATGAACGTTGAATAACTCGGTAAATGGAGAAAAAGGCGGAAGTAATTTTTTAATAATATGAGGTATTGAGACAAATTCGTATTATGTTGCCACTAGATTTTTTTAAAATACAAAGCGGACTCTAAGCGAGATGAGGCGATTTTACTCTAAGACTTTTCTATACAGGATTTCAGAAGCATAAAATGACTTGAGCGAAATCGATCTATCTCGCTTAGATTCCCAGATATTTGACAAAAAACTGACAATGAAATGAAAAATCAATTAGTCTGAAAACTTTATAGTCGTGATTTTTTTTTGAATATTCGACTATTTTCCATCATTCCAACAATCTGAAAAACCGTCAGATTGTTGGGAAATTCTCAAGAATCAACTTTGACAGCAATATTTAACTGTTTTGACTCATTTGAATCAATTATCATGATAAAAAACATTAAAAATTCAATTAAAATTCAATGTATTCATTTTCCTTCCCATATTTTCAACTGAATTCTATTTAATCTCTTCAAGTCCTGAATTATAAAGAAAATTATCCCATTTCCCAACTTGATTGATGGATTTTCTTTTAAAAACCATTTAATATTGATTCCAGAGAGCCCAGACCGAAGCCGTCACATTTCTCGGTAACAATGAAAGCAGCAGAAGTCTCTATGCCATACCTGGTCTTGATTACGTAGCACACGAGGACATATTGCCTTATTCAACCAACGACAAAACCGCCTTGCAGCATGAATTATTCGATAAATTCTTGACGTTTCATCCTGAAAGAGAGCCACCATTCGTAGCCCAAGAAACACTGAGAGCATGGCAGGAAAAAAATCATCCGTGGTTGGAACTTTCAGATGTTCATAAAGAAACAACAGAAAGTATAAGAGTAACTGTTATTCCCTTCTACATGGGCTGCAGAGAAACACAAACCACATCAGTTTATTGGGTATGTGAATATTAATTGAGATCGTCAGAACTGTTTAATGATTTATTTGAATTCTTACAGTGGCGTTATTGCATTAGACTAGAGAATTTGGGCGATCTCAGTGTACAATTACGTGAAAGACATTGGAGAATATTCAGTTTATCAGGTACTTTGGAAACTGTACGTGGCAGAGGGGTCGTAGGTCAAGAGCCAGTGCTTTCAAAAACACTTCCAGCCTTCCAATACAGTAGCCACGTGAGCTTGCAAGCTCCCAGTGGACACATGTGGTACGTAACTGCTTAAAAATAGTAATGTCTAGTAGTGAATGTCGATAATTCAATGAATTTCATCCATTGATTTTGGGGAAATTCATCGAGAGACCCTTTTTGGAGAGAACTTCGTCATGAAAATGGGATTTTCTCGATAAATTCAGCAGTGAAGAGGTAAAACAAAATGAGTCAATTTCTTTCTTTCATTAATTTCTTCGAAATACCTTGATAACGCAGATAACACAATTTTCGATAGAACTTCTATTTGCAGCTCTCGAATTTTCTACAAAATAGTTTGAGGGCAACATCACGTTGTCTCGCTTAATTTCCGAGATATTCTTCAAAAAAGATTAGTGAAAGAAATGGAATTATCCTGTTTTACCTCTTTACTACTACGCAAATCGAATAGATCTTTACAAAATACGATTTTTTACGAATTTATTTTTTCAAGAAGAAAAATCGCAGTGAAATAATCGACGAATCGATTTATAAATGAATAGACAATATTGCAATATCTCGCATTGAGTTCGGAGAATCTCATATAATTCGATAGTTCCGTTTCACCAGTTTCAGTTCAAGGAAAAAAAATCCCATTTTCCATTTTTTTTCTCAGAAAGAAATCGATACCATGCTATCAAAAAAAAAATCAAAAAATCGATTGATCGAATTTCTTAAAAACGCCCGGAAAATAGATTTTCGGAAAAAACGAATCAATCTCATAAAGATCGATTCAAAAAGGTCCATCGCCAATTTGGAGCCTCATTTTTCCCAAGATATTGTTGGAATAACGCCTATCGAAAAGCCGTGAAATGAAAGTAAAGAAAATAACGGAATTCAAATTCATTATTCTTTCTCTAATTATCAGGGGTACATTCAGGATGGAAAGAGAAGATGGCTACACGTTTGACTGTAGAATACCTCCATTCTCTCTCGAGTCGAAAGTAGAAGAGCCTGCAACACCTAATGCAGAATCTTAAGGAAAAATGGCAAAAAAAATGAGAAAAACGTCTCTAATAACAAATCAACTGTGGCGCAGCGACTCAGTCTGTAAATAAAGGATATTTATTATTAGACTATTTACTCTACTGTAGAATTTTACGAATGAAAAATATAAACAAGTGATATTGAATTTATCGCAGATCAATTTATTCCTCTTGTACAATTTTACAATTTTCAGGAAATTACATTTCTCACTGCCTCATTTCTCACACATTCCGTTACGACAAACCTGAAATACATTAAATCAATATATTATGCAATTTTCTATGGAAAACTTGGAGATTTAGGCTTCTACTTACACCACCATCGTCACAAGGAGTTCCATCGTGAGCTGGTGTATTTGTTGACACGCAGAACCAGAGTTTGTGACGACATCTGAGATTCTGACAGATATCCGGTGACTGCAAAAATTACTCGATTAGAAATTAGGAAAGTATTCGTTAATTGGGTAAATTGAAGGGTGATAGGAAAAAGCTCGTAAAGACCTTCTCTTCGATAAAATCAAAATGACAGAAAAAAACATCATTACAATGATTTCCCTACTTTCCATAAATTCTGAGATATTCTGAAAAAATTATATTCCTTGTAACTTCTTCTGCGAATTTTCTTTGAAGCGACCAAGTTTACAGGAAAATGTCGAGAGAAACATTTCTTTCGTAAAGAATTTAATGGGCTACAATCAAACTATCTTCACAAATTCCACTAAACTTCGTCGTTTCCAAGATATTCCAAGAATAACGAAATTCTAATTTTTAGACTCAACTCACATTGCAAATAACTCCGTAGCCCAATTTATTGCACTGCATCGCCGGTGTATAAACTTTCCCTATCAACATTTCCTTAATAGGTTTCCCTTGATCATGATTGAGTTCATTCGACTGATAACACTGTGCATCGTTTGATCTAAGCATTGGAACAAATAAATTGTGTGAAAATAATTTTAATAATAGAAATTAATTAGGGTGAGCGGACTAGTGTTTGAACTCGTCCAATGATCGAACTATTTAAGGAAAAAGTTGGTAATCCAGCGAAATATCATTTTTCTAATCTTTGAAACACTATATAATGGTTATCAACTCAAATGAGAGCCTATAAATATACCAGTAATTATCGAATTTTTCATATTCGATCAATGGTGTCTGACGAGTCTTATCTGTCCGACCACTGGATCACTCAGTCTATTCATTATTTAATTCTTTAATTACCGCAGATGATTCTCGAAATCTTTCTTCGAGCAATCAGACCATTCGTATGGACGATTATGGAATCGAGCATTCCATGACATTATGTAGCCATGTTTATCCTGACAATGTTCTGCAGATTTTGGCATATCATGCGTTGCACCCAATCTGTAATTTTCAAAAAATAGTTATTGCAACGAATTGACTGGACTCGTTCTATATGATACTGGACATTGCAGACATGACATTTTTTTTTTTTGTTGTAGCAAATCAATTATTTAACAAAATGCAAGAAAAAAGCACATGTGGAATATTCAAACGAGTACAAGTGTAATTTTTTTAAATATTTCTTTTATAATAGTTCATCTCTTTTAAGGATTCCAAAATATTTCATAATCATGCTAATTTCATTATCATCGTTTTATCACTTTAATCCTTTTGATTTGTACTTACATATGTCCAACTTCATGAGCGGCAGTTCCAATACCCGAGAAATCATACTCATCGTGAATTATACCGGTCATCATGTGTTTAATGTAACATACACCCCTCAAATAAGCCAATCCTGTACCAATAAAACTGATCAATCTCCAAAAATTCTACAAATTCTTCAAATTACTTCATTTATTTAAAAAATTATTTACCTAGAGTTCCATCGCTCTTGCATTTGTCGAACTTGCTTCCGCAGAGTTCCAAGCTGTAAATTATATCAACGATTTTTATTTTTTGATAATTTTTGGGTGTACTTGATCTTTCCTATTAAATCTACTTTTGTTCATCGAAAATATCAGAAGATCAAATGAAGAAAGGTCATTTTTCACTCAGACCGTTTTTAAAGTAATGAAATGAGCACACATATGACATTGTCTACAATCTTTTGTAAACAAATAAATTATTAAAGAATTATTTTTTTTTAATTCGCACTAGCAGTTTTTTGAATTTTCTACATGTGCATATTTTTTATTATCTTCTATAATTCATTTGTTGAACGAAAAAAAAAATCTAAAAATCGTCATATATCTACTATTTTCAGTATATTTTTTTTTGTAGGTCTCAATCCACTCTAAAAAAATAGTCTCTCACAAGATTTTTCAATCTTACTTCAATTTCATGATATTTCCGAAGAATCAAATCAGAATAAAATAGTTTTTCCTCATAAGTTAATATATTTACTTTGTCATTGTTATGAGCAGATCATGATCATCAGTTGGAATAATTCTCTGATTAACAATCCACTTTCCCGACTCTGAAATAGCTCCATAGGCATTTAGAAGCCCTGACTTAGAATCGATGGCATCTTTGATGAAGTAAAGTCCATCTCTTTGCTATAAAATCAAAAAAAAAAGGAAATTGTAAATTTTTCTATTCAAAAAATGCGGAAAATTCGCTATATCTCAATTTATGTATCGAAAATTCATTTTACCATATTAACCACAATTCCGGTGATCATCAACCGCACTTGTGGATTGTCCAAGGATCTGTAACGGAGATCAACTGAATTCCAGAAGCTTATGATGTATCCCAATAAATCCAAGAATCTGAATTCACGAATTCTGTAAAATAAAGTGAAATAGTCATCAATTTTGAATGAATGTTCCTCAGGAGATAGAGAAATTCATTTTTTATTGCATTCAGCTTTTTTAGAATATTGCCAAATTTAATAAAGATTCGAAAATTTTCATGGAGTTTTTTTTTTAATTGAGAAAATCGATGATCCAAATTTTTTTTCAGTCTGAATATTTCTATGATAAAATCTAAAAAAATTTGAGAAAATACTCCGATATATGGAGATTATTGGAGAATTTTTCAAAAAAAAATTTGTAGAAACATTCGAGAAAAAATTTGAATTATTTTGAAAAACAGGTCCATTTTTCTCCAGGCGCTCCAATTTCTTAAAAATTAACTTTCTGTAAATAATTGTACATTTCACGTAAATACTTACGAAGAAAACTTTTTATTATAATCAAGAACAAGCATAATTTTGGGATAAACAACATCAGCTCCACGTTTCAGCCTAAAATGTCTTGTTTTATTGAATTCCTCAACTACTCGATCGAATTTTTCACGAAAATCTGAAAAAAAATAGGGATTAATGACATTTATCGATTTGAATTAATTCGGCCATTAAATTGAATGATCATCATGGGTCAATTGATTATTAATGTGTTCTTTAATCAGTTTCATCGGATGGATGATAGATTTAAATTTGAATTTTTAGCTGTCATTACATCAATTACCTATGAAGTCCTCCTCAAGTTTCGGATCAGAAAGAACGTGATATGAGGATAAAATGTAATCTTTTTCAACTGTTCCTGGTGGAAGAGTATCTTGGAAGAGATGGGGCTTCTGATTAATGAGGGCTTTCGCTGCTTTATCTGAGAGAGGACTAACGCTTCTTTTATCGATTCTTCCAACCTGTGTGAAATCAAGATTATGAAGTTTTCAGACAAATTGAATCCATTTTTTCATCGGTTTTTTGAAAAATATCTCGAAAATTGAACGAGATGAAGCGATTTTGCCCTGAAATAATTTTGCAGCGAATTCCATGGTTTACAAAAAAAGATTTGGGCAAATCGCTCTATCTCGCATGGTGTCCGTATATATTCTCAAAGAACTGATAATGTAATAAAATTGACTTTCTTACAAAAAATCGAAAATTGTTGTGAAAATATTTCGAGAATAATTAGAGAGTGGGGCAAAATGGACACTGTTATGGAACGGTTAGAGATGGATTTCTTCTAATGATTCTATTGAAAAGCTGAGAAAATTCTAGGCAGAAAACAAGTCTCAGATGTATTTTTTTTCAATTTTTCGAAAATTCAATATTTTTCTGCATTTTTGAGCCTTTTCTTATTCGAAAATCTTCAGTTTTTTGCAAATATCTCTGGTTCTATTGGTCGTAGCAATTCGGGGTTAGTCTTAAATAAAAGGTGAGCTCATTTTCCATCGATTTATGGAGTTTTGAATTAAAAAATATCAATTTTGGGGATATTTAGAGGCCAAAAACTGTTTCACAAAACTGTTTCACAAAAATGCCCATAAATACTTTAAAAATCGATATTTTTGAATCGAAAACCCTATGAATCCATGGCAAATGATCTCACCTTTCACCTCCATTTGGAATTTTTACGATACGACGAACAGAACCGAAGATATTCTCAAAAAACTGAAAATTTTCATGAAGAGTAAGACTTACCCCTCTAAAATGCTTCAAAACGTCAAAATCGCTGAAAATTCAAAAAAATCAATGCCGATACTTGTTTCCCGCCCAAAATTCCCCCAGGTTTCCAATGGAATCATCAAAAACAATTTACAGCCTATATTTCTATTAATTTCAAAACATTTTCATAATATTTGCTTGAAAATTTAGATGTGTCCATTTTACCCCTGATGTCCATTTTGCCCCACCTTCCCCTCCAAAATATTTTTAAAATAATTGCAGAACAATTTCGGAAAGTCTGAAAAATAGAAAATCATGCCATGTGACTGTTTTTTTCTTTCTTCCTTTTTTAAAAGAAACTTCAGTCACAAAACTTTTGAGGACTATTTTGGCAATATCTCGAAAACAGTGGGTTTCAGGAAATTTATCACGAAACCTTTTTTGTGGCTTATAAAATTTCCTATAAAAAAAGGCTCTTGCCATTTTCCACTAGACCTCCTCATTTCGAAGATATTTCCAGCAAACTCCACAATAAATTAAAATAAATTGAATTTTCTAATTCTCCTCATCTATTATTATCATCATAAAAGAGATGATTTTCTTCTATTTATATAATTTTACTCACGAAGTATGGATTAACATCTTTATCAGCATTCACTTCATAGAGACCAATGACTTTGCCTGGATCTTCATAAAATCTCACAGCTTCTTTGATGATCTGAAGAAAATCATAAAGCAGCTGCATTTAGTGAATTTACTTCATTTACAGTTTTCCTGTGATATCTTTCGAAAATAATTGAGATAGAAATTCATGTTATTAAAACCTTTTGTGTACAGGAATTCTTCTATCTCCTTTAAATGCGAATATATCAAGAAGAAAACTTGTTTTCAATTCCATATCGATTCACCCATTTTTCACCTTCATTAATAAAAAAAATTTCAATTAATTAATAGTTGTATCCTTACAGTTTCATCAGCACGCTCCAGCCGATTTCCTGAATATGCCAACCAAACTGGTGTATTTTCACGAATTAAATTTGATTCTACAGATTTCAATGTCAAAGTATGTGTTTCACCGGATCTTCTGAGTCTAATTTCCTTCTCACCATTCGTCGTTGATCCATTTTTTTTGTGCCAAAATTGTATCACCTCGTATTCGTCATCTGAATCATGCATCAATCATCATCGTAATTTCAAAAAATAATTTCAAGAAAAAATGAGCGAATTTTTCTCGAACTCTTTCATCATCAATATCTCGAAAACTAAGGAAGATACCAAAAATTTTGATGAACCTTTTTTTGTAGCTCTCATCTTGTTCTACAAGAAAGGTTCCCACAAAAATTTCTCTATCTCTCTTACTTTCCGAGGTCTTCATTAAAAACAATTTTACAGCATTAAAGTTTATATTTCATTAATTCAATTAAATTTCACCATTCAAATCCTTGATCGTTCGATAAGAGAACTCATTCTCCAGATCATCATCAACATCCAATGGCGCCAAACGACAAGAAACTTGATTAACTGTAAAAATTACAGTAAAAACTGCAATCAAAAATTTTGCACTCATTGCTGATCAAATTTAAATTTATCAGTCGACTTGATACTAATTACGATATCAATTAAAACTGACCTTTTATACAATCGAAGTGAAATTTAAATTTTAAATAATTCATTCAGCTGAACAAATACATTAATAATTGAGTTTACTCTTCACTTCGATTATGTACCTGATATTTGATTAAGCATGCAAATATTCGGAATTATTTAATCATTCACCTTGAAAAATTGATTGATGCAGTTGCGTCAAAATTTGTGCAAATTCATTCACCAAAAAATTTTAGGAAAAAAGCAAAGAACAAGAAAATTAAATGTAAAAAAAAAAATCATTCATTATTTGAAAAATGGGCTAATAATGAATATTAGATAATTAGCAATTGCTTTTATTTTTTTTTTTCCAAACAATTCATTACATCGGAGTACATAACACCTATGTTAATATTCAAATTTCATATACTTTCTCTGTCTATTAATCAAGTAATTTTAATCAAAATTTAATAATTTAATTCTATTATAATTTTTTAAAATAAAATTTACAATAAATTGTTGCTTGCATTAAAAATTAATATAATCTGCTGTATTTTGTGAATGGTGCGTTTATAAAGGTGTTTCGAACATTATCTATATTAATTAACATACTAATGACTACTTCATGTATTGCTTCATCACCGTTCATAGATAATCATTATAATTAATCATTTTAATTGTTATCTATAATAATTTTATTCATCTCGTCATTCGGTATTCATACACTTTTACGTGTACACTGGTACAACAATTATATACATGAGTAATTCTAATTAATAACTAATCATATTGACGCTTTAGGACTCATTACCTTTGTAAGTGATGAGAATTAATTTTATTAAAGATTCTTGTTTTATTTTTACTTATTGAATTAAAAGGGAAACATTGGAATGCAGGAAGTGATCGTGAAAGCTTCATCTATAATTTTTTTTTTTTCATATAATTTCATATTCATCTGTTTGATCACTCCAAGAAGATAATACGATAATTAATTAATTAATAATTTAGTTGAAGAAGACAAACAATATTGACTTTGATTTCATAAATTGATCTGGAATTTCGTTCATTTTTCTTCTTAAATTTTACATCCATACAAATATACTATTATTTTCTCGATAAAATGGTAATTAGCTACATTACTATATTGACCCTTTCACCAATTCCTGAATCTTAAATAATCAGGAAGAAATACATTTAAATGAAGATTAATAAATTAAGTGGGAAACCACAAAAGACAATGATCATTTTTATTTTCTCAGTTTTTGTGGATTATCTCGAAAATGGTGAGAGATCAATGAATTTCCTATAAAGAAAGGCCCTTTTTATAGAGAAAATTCGAATTTACAAAAAAATGTCATTTCGTGAATTACTTAATCGCCAACCGATTCTGAGATATTCAACAAAAACTGAGTACAAAGATTTCACTTTCGAAGCAAAGATTTTAATTGAAAAAGTAGTTTAGACAGATAATAGATTATCATTTATTTTCGTTGAGTGCCTGAGTATATGTTGAATGACATAGAACAATTTTTTTATTATTTTTTAATCAACGTTTGGTACATTGGAAGCGGCACAAAGCTCTCATTAAATAAGCCCAGATGTTTTCGTTAATTTCAATAAGTTAATTAACCGTACCAATCTTTGATACTGGTCCACAATATATTGTTAACTATTTCATTAGTTTTTTTTTTTCTTTTTTTTCTTCGTTAATAAACTTGTATACTCTTACAATAAATTTTTAAATCGTGTGGTTCTATATTCAAACGTCGAATTCAGTGATGCAGCAGAAAAATGAGATAAGTCAATTCGAATTTGATTTTGCGGAATATCTCGAAAATTATGGGAAATGGAAGAACTTTTGTTTTTTTTTCCTTCAGAAAAATGAGTTTTACAACAAAAAAATGATCACAAGATTAGCTCACATCTGACATTTTTTTGGATTTTTTTGAACAAATAGATTATAAATTTTTCTTTTAAAGCTTGCAGTTATATTTTTTTGCATTTCCAACACGTGCATATTTTTCAAATCTTAAAAATAATTTATTTGAGAAAAAAATACTTGGGAAATATCTGCTATTTTCCGTATCATTACAAAAATTTCTCGATCTCGCGTAATTTCCAAGATATTTCGAAAAAAAAAAAACCTGTAATATGCAGAATTGCCTCGTCTAATTTTTACCACTTAATTATTGAATCCTCAGTGCCGGAAGCCGTGCACAGCCCGGATAACATTAAGGGCCATTTTATATTACTTTTTCCATATAATAATAATATATATAGTATATCATTTTTAATATATATAACAATAAAACTTTCTAAATAGCTAAATGATTAACACAGTTATTTTCAACGTCGAAACGATCAACCTGGTCTAAACATTCGTTTTTGCGTTATGATTATTATTATTTTTTTACATAAATTCATTAATAATTAACTAGTGTGTTAAAGCAACTGCGCGATCCCTGCTATTTCAATCTCATTTCTCTACTTTCACTGAGTGTGGACTAATTTTTCTTATTTTTTCAATTTTTTTTGTTTTCATTTTATTTCATCTTCATCCTTTTAGTTATTCATCGAGATAATTTAATCTTCAATTACTATTGATAATAATTTGGTCTCTATTATTTCACAGTAATCGATATGATTGTTTACATGTGAAGCGTTTCATTTTTTCTCATTATCATTATTATTTATTTATTTTTTCATTCATGTTCGTTTTTCTTCTATTTTCCATTTTTTTAAAAATTTTTTAATTCATTTTTCGTTAGGTAAACAAGGAACGCGCAGGGCCTGAAGTGTTGTAGATACTTTCATCGGATTAAGGCTCAATTATTGTCTTTCTTGGATTTTTTTCAGTTTTTTTTTTCTTCTTCTTTTTTATCCTCTTATACAAGAATTTTTTCCCTTCCCATGATGACAGTTCATTCAACTGAGTTAATTTAACTTTGTCTCGAATTTTTGAGATGAAAATTTCCGCCCAGACTTTTTTTTATAGCTCTGGTTCTTCTTGACTAGAAAGGTCTCTACGAAAATTTTCCTATCTGCATTATTTATCAAGATATTCTCTTAAAACTGCTGACAAACTCAAATTCTCCTAGTTTCATCTTTTTCCCTGCTCCTCTCGCCTCTTTCCTACTACCAATGAGGATAATTTATGATTTTTTTTTTCATTTGATCTCGTGACAAATCTTTGAGCGATATCACGCAATCAATTGCTGTTATCAGCACTTAAAGACTATTGCCTTTCTTGATAATTCAATTAATTTCATTTATATATTCATTTAAAGCTCAAATAAGCGAGAAAATAAGAAAACGGGAAGATTTGCAACAGGAAGCTATACGATTATGCGTTTTCATCTCAAATTTATCGTAAAAAACACAAAACTCAACGGAAAAAAAATGAAAATATAATTAACAATTATTTCTATCATCATTTTCTTCAAATTTTCAACTATAATTTTATGGGGATATTTGACCTTGACCAGGGAATAGTTGAGTCAACGAACTATTATGCGCATCCAGTTTGGCACAATCACTTTGTGCACACAGAAGAGGTTACAAGCATATTTTGTACATTTATGTGACTGAATCTGGCACATACAGATGTGCACGCGTTGGTATGACCTATCCGAAATATGCACACCTCCAGAGTGCTCACTAGAACCGTGAAAGTACTAAATGGACTCAGCCGAGTGAAGCGCGGTTTCTTTCAAATATTCTACAGATGAAAATTTTTTCGGCGTAGAAATTTCACATGATATCTTATTTATTATAGAATTCTTCATTATGGCCATAATGAAGAATTCTATGATAAATAAGATATCATGTGAAATTTCTACGCCGAAAAAACTTTTATCTGTAGAATATTTGAAAGAAACCGCGCTTGACTCGGCTGAGTCCATTTAGTACTTTCACGGTTCTAGTGAGCACTCTGGAGGTGTGCATATTTCGGATAGGTCATACCAACGCGTGCACATCTGTATGTGCCAGATTCAGTCACATAAATGTACAAAATATGCTTGTAACCTCTTCTGTGTGCACAAAGTGATTGTGCCAAACTGGATGCGCATAATAGTTCGTTGACTCAACTATTTCCTGGTCAAGGTCAAATATCCCATTTTATGTTTTCTCATAGTTTCTTTTATGTTATTTTTTTTTTTTTTTCATTCTAAATATAATTTTATAAATATATAAATCGATCAACATGGAGCACCTTAATTATGCATAAATATTTACGTGAAATTGAATGATGAAAGTTTTTTGTTTTATTATTTTCATGTAAATTAAAAATCTAAATAAAATACTAAAAAATAATTATTCTTCTTTTAATTAATGGAATTTTTAGAGCTTCCATTCTAGTTTCTTCAAATTCATTCTTCGATGTTTTCATTCAGTGACACGTTATTTTTTTTCACAAATTATTATTATTATTCATGTCAGGACGATATCATGACTATCAATTGTTTATTCAACCTTGCAGTATATATTTATATTTATATATATATATATATATTTTATCAGGCAACTATTTTCTTCGCTAATGATTAATGCTCGTCCTCCATTTAGGCTTCGTATCTTTATAACAAGGACAACATATAATACTGATACAATATTGTCTCTATAATTTTGTTATTAAATTATAATTCAATGATTTCAGTTGATGTGATCCATTAATTCATTATTAATCAACACTTAATCACTCTTAATTTTTATCCTCAATGAATAATTTCACGAAAACACTCCTTTTCTTATCTCTTTTACTTGATTTTCTTCATGATAAATTATTGAAATAATCTAATATTCACTTGGACACGCTGGCAAATTCATTTGTCCAAATATATTTAATTCATACATTGTTGCAAATATGATGAATATTAAGTACCAAGCCATCAGTACAATACCGTACCTTTTGTCCAATTTCCAGCCGTTGAGGTGAGTAGCAACAACGAGAAATACTACGGTTGACAGTAGTGAGAGTGTTGAATATGTCAGACCTGTAAGTAGAAAAGAATTTGTAGAGTGAGGTTTCGACTGTTTCGCTGAATTTTTTCGAATTTAGGGGAGATGGAAGAATTTTTGTAACGACCTTCTTTGGAAGCAGGAATGTGATAAAATAAGAAAGACTATGACCAAAATTTTTCTAAATCATCTAAAAATGCACCAACGCGTCTTGTTTTCATTGTAATGAAATTAGCGCACATCTGACAATTGTTTGAATTTTTTCTAAGCAAATAAATTGTCATAAAAAAATAATTAAAAACCTTGCATTTAGTTTCTGGAATTTTCTACATGTGCATAGTTTTTCAATTTTTAAAAATAATTTATTTGTCAAGAAAAGAAATTATGAGATGTCTGCAATTTTTCGTATTACCATTCGTTTCCGGGAATCAATTTATATCAACTTTCTTAAACTTCATTCACTCATATTTACCTCTACTGGTGACATTGACATGTGATCCAGGTGCAATCATAGCAGTTTGAATAAACCAGGGTAAACCAAGGCAAACGAGTATGTCAAATACGTTACTACCAACTGCATTGCTGACAGCCATGTCTCCAAGTCCCTCTTTGATGACAGCTAGTGATGAGAGTGCATCCGGAACACTGACACCAGCTGCTACGAATGTCAGACCCATCACCGTATCAGGAATACCAAGTGTGCTGCCTATTTTCCCAACAATTGCATTAAAAAATCGCTTTTGGAATTGATAAATTACATCTCCATTATTCACTGATGATCTCGGAAATTATTGGGCTCAGAGAAAGTCAAGACATATTTTTTATAGATTATAAAGTTCTCTGCAAAAAAGATCTTTCAACATTTTCTCTTTAATCCACACGTTTCGGAGATATTCGAAAAAATTATCTGTATAATTTTCTTCAATATTTTTTAGAATTTCAATAATTATCTTACCAATAACAGTGATCATCCAGACCATGATGTAGCTGTAGAAACTGATCCAAATCATAGAAATGCAGAATGTGAATGGATACCAGCTTCGCCATTTTGACTGCCTACAGTCGGGCATTGTTGCACGACAAGTGTAATGAATAGGATAAACCAATCCCCAGAAAAATAATCTCAATTGGCTGGCATCAACAGGTCTCTCTAATGGTGAAATTTCATTTGGATCAGCCTCTTTGGCTTTGTAGTACTGTGGCTGTGCTGGTGCTGGTGGTTGCTGTTGAGGTGGCGGCTGTTCTCCAGGTGCAGGAATTCCTGTTTTCCAAAAAGATTTTTCATCTATTATTGATTCTTTTTTTTATTTGATTAAATTACTATTGATCCAATAACAGGAAGAAGAAGAAAGATCAATTGCGAAGTATCATTCTTTTCGAAATAGGGTAGACTGGGGCAAAATGGACCTCCAAAACAAAACGATCCAGGAATTTTTTCAGAGTAAAGTACTTTATGAAACAATTTTAAATGAAAATTGAGACTCAAATCCAACATTTTTCCATTGTTGTGGAATTTTTTTCAAATTTTTCTTTAGAGGATTCCCAAAAAAAATTACGGATCATTTTACCTAGCGAGTCCATTTTGCCCCAGTGTTTTCTAATTTGGAAATGAATGAATTCGGTACATCGAAGAAAAATAAATTTCCAAATAGGAGCAATTATCTTGTTCCTCTTCCTCACAACTTGATTCTCTTCTTTTACTTGTGCTCAATGAATTGAACAAACCTTCCTGACTCTTAATTTGTTCTGTCACTGGTGAATTTGGACCTGTATAAGATTGCCTGTCCTCCTGCAACGACCTGTAACTCACTAATGCACTCTGTTCAGCAGGCTCCTCGTCCTTCGGAAGAAATGGTATGTCGTATGATTTTGCCCAACGTTCTAGACGCTCATTGTACGAGAGAACGATGCAGTAAATTACGTACGTGATGAGCATGAGTAGTGCTTCAGGCCTGGAAGGGTAGATTAAATTGAAAAGAAGAAAATTACTCTCAAGAGCTACCAATTTCTGGTAACAGAATATAGCCAGTTGCAATTGTTTTTTTCAGAATATCTCGAAAATCGATAGAAATAGAGAAATTTTCAATTTTTACTGGGAAAATCCAGAGTTAAAAAATATTTTTCGCAAAAAATTCTCAATCTCGCTCAGTTTTCGAGATATTTTGGAAAAACGCAAACTAAAAGTGCTTGACTTTATTTTCATAATGCAAAGATTTCTGAAACGAATAGTCTTTTGCGTAATCATAAAAGGAACTCCTTTGTAGACAATTTAATTATCCGTAAAAAAGGTTTTTTTTTTAAATTATCCTAAGCATAATCATTCCCAAAATAGTCTCAATAAAATGCCATTATATTTTGAATTGACTCTTACCAGCTTATAATTTCATTGCAGATAGTACCAAGCATTACTAAAATCGATATGAAATAAAAAAAACAATCTCTACAGAGTGGCCACCAGTTTAACTTTGATGCTGTCGTTGTGCACAAACCGCAGATAGATATTACAAACATGATATTGAAAACAGCACTGCCAATAACACCGCTCACCTGTAATTTGAAAAATTTCAAAATTAATCAGTGAATTCTACTGGAATGGCAATATACAATAAAAAATTATAGGAAAATTATTCAATTACTCCAATGTCATCCTGCGCGAAAAATACACCAACAATAACAGTTGCTAATTCTGGTGCTGATGAACCAGCAGCCATGAATGTTGCACCAGCAACATCTGGAGATAATCTCAATTCCTCACATATTCTGTCGAGACTAGCAACGAAATAATCATCACAGACAATAGCAAGACCTAAGAATGTATAAATTGCTGCTAGTAAGTGAATTATCAGTCCACCATGTTGTCTACCCCATTTTCCCATTAGTGGCCTTGGAAATTGTTCAATTGCTGGAGCTGAACAATTAGCACGTTTTGGACGCCACGTTGGATGCACGTGTTTCGATGTGGGTGTTGTTGATAACATTGGTGTCTGTTAAAATTTGGAAAAAAAACTGATTATTTTATTGATTACTCTAGAGTTGATTGATTGGGAGTAAATTGGAAGTGAAGAAATCAATGGCAATAATTCTGAAATATTCGTGACAATTATCCCATAAATATCTCGAAAAAGGATGAGTTGAGGGAAAATTGTCAAGAGACACTTTTTATGGGAAATTCAATGGCCCATAGAAAATGTCTCCTGGCGAATTTTCGTAGGCCTCACAGTTTTCGATATATTCACGGAATAACGTACATAGGATTTTTGCAGTTGTCTCAATCTTCTAGTCTTGATCACTTTTGCTCCAGTTTATCGAGAATATTTCGAAAATTGCAGGAGATGACGAACTTTTTATTAGCTTGGTTTTTTCGCTACAAAAAGAAGATCTACAAAAATTTCGCCATCTCCTTTAGTAAATTAAGTCATCAAAAAAAGCATTAACTCCTATACTTTTAAGAAATCATGAATAATTCATACCCAAAAGAAATTAATTATTCAAAGCAGTACTTTGGAAACAACTCGAAAGCATAGACATTAAGTTCATCGATTTTCCCAAAAATTAATAATTCGAAAAAAAAGTTTACCTGTATTCTTATAGATTATTACATTAAAATTAGGTCTTTCCGATATTCCCTTTGTTTTTTTTTGTAAAAATCATGAAATACAGTTGAAATTTAATCAAAGTGCTGATCAATCTTCGCGAAAGATCAAAGGCTTCTAAATTCATTCCACAAAGCAAATTGAAATATTAAAAAAAAATAATAATAATAATGAAATATACCGTTGAAATTGAATAATTTCGTCCCTCGACTCTGACAGTAGTTGTTTCATATTTTCCTTTATCTTCATCCTTTGTTTTATTATTCAATTGTGTTGTAACTTCCTTCTTTTGTGCGACAGTTGTTGGAATTGGTTTTGAAGTACTTGTAGCTATTGTGGAAGTTGTTGATGGTGGTATCGCTGACGTGGAAGAACTCGAGGAAGTTACAAGTTGTACAAGAACGTAAATTAAAAATAAGGCCAAATGTAGGGGCCATTTTTGTCGCCTTGTCAAACGTCTTGGCCTTCTCATAGCCTATGAAAATTAATATACAATGGTAAAAAACAAATAACATGAATTTTGTAACAAAGAGAAAAAGTCCAATTTGAATTGTCAACTATGATTCAACATTATTTTTCAGAATATCTCAAAAATTATAGGCGATAGAGTAATTCTTCATATAGCTTTTTTTAGAGCTTTTCATTTCCTCTAAAAAAAAGGTTTCTACACAAATTTCTTGATCTCGTCTATTTTCCAAGATATTCCATCAAAATTATCAAGAAATAGTGGAGACGATGGCGAAATGGACTTGATGTCAGAAATGATGTTTTTTTTCGTGACTGAAGGACTTTCGAGAAAAATTCGAGAAAATTCACCAATCATGATCACACATTGGAGGATCTTCTTGATTTTTTTCAAATTTCTTCATGAAATCCTTCAGTTTGAAAAAAATCACTCTCTCCTATTATTCTCGACGAATAATCCTTATTTCCCTTGATTTAAGCAGTTTTTTCTAAATATCTCGTAATTTATGATATATATAGCAATATTCATAATGATCTCTTTTGCAGATAATAGCTCTCAACGAAATGACTCCTACTCCCCTCAATCACCAAATAATCCCATAAAAATAAATCTTCGAAGTGGAGCCAATTCATCCATTATTTTATTACTCCACTAATAAATTAATTGTCAATTAATTTAATGATGATGGAAAACTTCCGTGCAATTCAATTATTAGTCATTTTATCGTGCAGCATTCACTGAGACTCAATGCAATTTAAAATCGATACGATAACATTATTCTGTGAATGGTCACGTATTCCAACACGCGCCAAATGCAGAGATGAAGGGAACGAGAGGAAACAGATGAGTCAATGCTTTTCCCGTTTACAATCGGTGCTTGCAGCAAGCTAGGCTTTTACCATTTTATCCCTCAACGAATAATCAATTGTCACACACAATTGTTCTCTATTTTTATCAACACAATATTATTTAATTCAGTAGTAAAATGACAGAAAGAGGTGAATCCAATTAAACTCAATCAGTTTTTTATTTTTATTTTTAGATTATCTGGAAAATTAAAGGAGATGGAGATATTTTTGTTTCTACCTTTTTTTTTTATAGCTCTGACCTTTTTCTGCGTAAAAAAAAGGCATTAAAAAAATTTTCTCTATCTCATAGATTCCGAGATATTCCACAAAAACTAATCTCAAAGTGGAAACTCGTTCTCCAACTCCCTTTAGCAATCAGTTTCTCCGATTTATCTCGTATTCTAGCAGAGATAGGAAATTTTTATGATCATTAATATAACAGAAATTTGACGATTTTTGATTTTTTTTTAGAAAAAAATTATAAAAAAGATATTTAAAAAAATTGCACTTGTAGATTTTTTACATTTTCTACACGTGCAGATTTCTCATTTCTTATGCTGAGATGAAAAAGGGGCAAGCAACTATCAAATGAGTAGTGAAGAGGTAAAACAAGATAAGTCTCTTTTTTTCTCATCAAGTTTTTTGAAAATACCTTAGAAAATGACCGAGAAAGAGCAATTTTGCCCTAAAACTCTTTTGTAACTCTTGAAATTCCCTATTCACAGAGAAAAATGTTTTTTTAATGTAAGAATGTGCAGTTACTTAAATTAAGAAAGAAAAATCACTTGATTTAAGTGAGAAAACTCACTTGATTTGAGTGAGTTTTACTTTCTTACATTAAGAAAGTAAAACTCACTTAAATCAAGTGATTTTTCTTTCTTAATTTAAGTGACCTGCACGTTCTTGAATTAAGTGACTGCACATTCTTACATTAAGAAAACATTTTTCTCTGTGTAAAAATAGATGAGTAATGTCACCTCATCTCGCTTAGTTTCCTAGATATTTCCTTCGAAATGACCTCAAAGTTAAGTGGATTTATCCTGTTTTACCTCTTCACTACTGAAATATAGAAGAATTGGTAATTGCTCCTTTCACAGGGGATATAATCATTAAGGAATAGAAAAAGAGAACTATCAGATATTGATTCCATTGGTCCTTAGCAAATATTGTTTTTAAATCAGTGAAAAAGTTGTTGAATTTGCGGAATTTTGGTCATTTAAATAATTAATCTATTTGAATTAACGCAATTCCGTAAATTCAAAAAAAATTTAATTATTCGACAAAAAATATTTGCCAAGGATTGTCAGATTTCTTCTATCTTTAGTTATCATATCATTGCATTGGAATCAAAGTGGCGTCAATTCTATGCTTATACACAATACTTATAGGGGAGAGTGGGGCAAAATGGACCTAAAAGATGAGATGACTCGACATTTTTTAAAAAAGCAGCGATTGCTCCAAAAAATCTGAAAAAATTTACAAACAATAAAGATATATTGGAGGATTCTCTCAAATTTTTTCTGATTTTTTCGTCGAGTCCTTCATCCTGAAAAAAAAATCCTCAATCATATTACTATGAGGGTCCATTTTGCCCCACTCTCCCCTACCATTTTTTTCCTAAGTGACGATATTTTTATGATGAATCGCATATCTGAAAATTTTTTGGATTTTTTTTAAGAAACCAATTATATAAAAAAAAAATCGAAAAAATTCGCACTCATATTTCTTTGAATTTTCTATACATGCATATTTTTCATTATTCAAAATAATTTATCTGTTGGATGAAAAAAAATTGTCCGAGGTCTGTTCCTCAGCTTTGATTCTCTCCCACGAGAAACGTGATGATGAAAATCCCCTATCTCTAACCAGATTGTGAGATTTTCCCCCAAATAATCAGTGAAATCCAAAATCACCCCATCTCGCTTCACCTCTCGATACAAAAGTCCCTCCCACTGTAATCATTGATTTTCCAAGATTCTTGATTAACGATAAATTTATGACTCGTAAAAATGTTAACTGTCTTGCCTACAGTCTCTTTCTCCTTTGAACTCGTGCCAAAACTACTTCTCCGATCGATTTCTCCCTCTCTCTCCGTCTTCCAGCGTTTCTTTAGCACTATCCTCTCCGCTCAACATAAAATTTCATTAATTCCAAGTGAAAATGCACGAAAGAAAAATGCGCACAATTGAAATCATTCCAGTAAGGAAAGAAAAAATTTCAAGGAAAAAAAATTAAAAAATCAAAAAAAAAAAAAGTAGAAAATATTTAGTAACAATGTTATCGTTCATTGAGGAAGTTTGTGAATGCAAAGAGATGACTGGAGTATCGATCGATGCCACAAAAAAAGGGGATATAAATTCTCTAGCACTTCAGTTTGTACGTCTGTCTGAATGGAATAAGTCATCCCTCGTTTACCCTCAAAACGACAGAAAAAAGAAGAAGAAGAAGAAGAATGAAGAGAAAAAAGAGGAAAATGTTGAAGGGCGATGAAATGTATCCGAGGGGTTGTCCTCAAGTGCACTTGCTATTACATTTACCTTTTCATTTCTCACCCCCTTTTCTCTCCCTCAAATCGACCTTTAACAGTGCTCTCACACGTCACTAGCAACTCAATTAGTGTTTGTCCACACTTGAATTAAATCCACCAAATGAATTCGAATTACGCAACTTGTCGAGTTTTTCTTGCGGATTAAAAAAAAAACGTTTTATGGATTTTCGAAACAAATAAAGACTAATGGTAGAAAACATGGAAAATTTTTTTAACGATTTAATCTCTATCAATTTTCTCCTCTATTTAAACGAAACGGTGACCTAAAAAAGGCTAATGCATTATCGTTAAAAAAAAAAAAGTAAAAAATCTTGACAAAATAAAAACGACAATTCCTCTCACGGAAAACTTCAAAATTGACAGTAATGACATTATTGATTTACATCAAGTACCAGCAAGAGAATTACGTGACAAGAATTTTTATTATCAGAAATAATCATAAAATCTTCACTTTATTCAATGAAAATTTAGATATTCCACTTACCACATTGCTCGATGTCACATCCATTGCATCTGGCATTTCTTATTATCTTCGTATATATTTATTATATATATATATCTATATTTATCTCTTTCGCTCTTTCAATCTCTCGATTTTTTCGCTCTCAACATTTCACACTCGCGCCTTTCTTATTCACCCTCGTTTATTCTTCGTGTACTTCAGCATCACACTCGAGTGAATATTTCAGATGAAAAGGAAAAATCAAGTGATTGGAATAACACCGAATTGTGTCATTGATGCTTCAAGTAGGCAAGTGTATTGAGAAAATTTTCCTCGCAATTTTCCCGTTTGGGCTATCCTCTCGCGTATTGATACACACGGATAAAAACTGACGCGACACAGAGGGTGGACTTTTTTTTATTAAACTCGTTTTTGCAAACTGTTGTAAAAGCCAACCGAGCTTACGGCCGGTTCTCTGACGCCTACACTATTTTCTCGGGTTACAATGGTGAAGCTTTTCGATTGAACAAATACGCTTGCGCGTAACCAAAAAGCCCACCCCCTTCTGTTGCCACTTTTTTTTATAGTTTAGAGGGAGAGGGTGGCTTTTTTCAAGTTGAAAGGGAGCTGAGCTTGTAAATCTAGTGAACGTCACACACACATTGGCCCTAGATATCCGAGATAATGACAGAGTGAATATTGAAGTTGGCTCGTAGGTTTTTTTTGCGGGGAGCAAGAGACTAGCTGGCCAGTTAAGGGAATTACATACTCTGTATCTAATTTAATGAAAAAACGAAAATTGATGATTAACCTAGTTTATTAATAATTTTCCTTCAGCTTCTCTCTTTAACATTATTCATTTGTAAAGTGATGAAACTACGTTGTTATATTTTTTTATTATCATTTTGGGAATATCTCGGAAATGGGGCGATTCAGGAGAATGAGCGTTCGACGGTTCCTTCAGAAATTTAGTTCTCTATGAAAAAGGCCTCTTAGTACATTCTCCCAAGTACAACCATTTCGGAGATATTCTGGGAAATTTTATGACGTTCCAGCACTTTGTTAATGATAATGTGGGATCTCTTCGGTTGGTTGAAATGAATTACTTGCAGCGGATGGATTAACTTGGATTCTGATTGTTGTTGAACTTTACGGAGTAACCACCGGTTGATGGGTCCTGCTCCATTTTGAAGCAGTCAGTTGATAGACCGAATGGCTTGAGAATCATGTTGCCAAGGTCTTTGAGCTTACCCAACATTTCTTGTTTCAATTTCTCGTTTCTCTCTTCAATCAGTGGTGGTAATCTCTGAAAGTTGTGGCAGAAAATTATTGGAATAAAATACTTGGGATAGATTTTTTCTAATGATTTCATAAAGAAGGTGAGGAAATTTTCGATGAAAAACAAGTGTCAGGCATGAAGTTTTAAATTTTTTTAATTTTTTAACTGAATATTGAAAGTAAAAACCTTTTCATCCATTTTACAGCGTTAAAACTCGATAACCAGTGAAAAGATGAGTTCATTTTTAGTCAACTCATGTAGTTTAAATTCATTTTTCACAATTTTCGAATTTTATAAATCAAGTCATAATTCCTTCAGAAATTGTGGAAAATCTTATTAAATCGATGGAGAATGAGCTTGTCTCTCCGCGACTTTTATTACAAAAAAAAAAAGATTTTCGAAAAAAAATCCAAGGTCCTATAGTTACTTGTAGTGATCAATCCTCAAACATGTTTCTCACTGGAAATTCTCTCCAAATCAACAAAAA
This sequence comes from Aleiodes alternator, assembly GCA_963921955.1. Classification (NCBI taxonomy): domain Eukaryota; kingdom Metazoa; phylum Arthropoda; class Insecta; order Hymenoptera; family Braconidae; genus Aleiodes; species Aleiodes alternator. The sequence goes on along the minus strand of OY998109.1, from coordinate 5,375,746 downwards.
GTTCAACTCACTCTAACTGCATAATTTGCATCTGTATTTTGTGGATCGAGTTCGAGGATTTTCTTGAAATCTTCCAACGCTTCGTCCAATTTGTCCTCCTGCTCGTAGAATTGTGCACGTCTGAGATACGCTTTCATATAAGTTGAATTCAGTTCAATTGCCTTTGTGCAGTCTTCGATAGCAGTGAGCCTTTCCTAATGGTGAAAAGAATTAATAGAGATTTTTTTTAAAGATATAGTAGATTATTGTCGGAGGTAATGGATTTACTACGTCGCATTTGGCCTTTGCAGCTGCTCTGTTGGCGAATAAAATCGATCGATCCTTTGGATAAGCTAGGGGACATGTCTGGAGGGCCTGTGTGTATATTAACTTTGCTTCTGTGAATTCGCATGACTTAAATTTATTATTTCCTTCGTTTTTCAATGTTTCAGCATCCATCCTCAATTTCTGAAATTTAAAATAAATAATAATTGAAGTAAAAATCCTGTGAAATTGACTTTTCTTGCTCTACTAGAAACCTCTTTTGTACAGAAAAAAAACAAACAAACGAGGTTTCCACACAAATTTCTTCATCTCCCTCAAATTTCAAGATATTCCCCAAAAATTGATTTTTTACGTAGAAAAAAATTATGTAGCTTTTTCATCTCGTCAGTAAGCTGATTAATTTCATTAAATATTTGAAAAATATCATTATTTTCTGATTAATTATAATTATTTTTCGCAAACCTCTTTTTCCACTTCAGTTAATGTGATTTCTCTGTCTTTAAGTGCCTCTTCATCAATGAAATCTTCACTTTTTTCCGCTGTCATTGACTCGCTTGCATCCAAATCTTCACTATTATTTTTTTCATCCCTCTCCTTGACTCCAGCATCAAGTGGAACTTCGAAAAAACCGTCTTTCTCATTGTCCTTCTTTTTCTCATCATCTTGAACACACGTATTCTTCAAACCCTTCATTAAATCCTCTATTACCTCTTCATTCGAGGGAATATTACTGTCTTTATCATCCATTCTCAATATAACTTCGTATTATCAATTTTGCAATAATGTTTTTATTGTTTCGAAGAGGTTAGAGAGCTACAACATAAAACAATAAACGTTAATCGATTGTTTAAAAAGTGACAATGTTTAAATATTGAAGAATTTGTGTTTTTTTTGTGAAAATTGCTCCTTCATTATCACTTGACATAACCGTTCCGACATCGTAAATGATCGCAAATCATTCTCCGTCTTCTCAACTCAACCGAAAGTCAAGTGATCTACCTTACCGACAGAGCAGAGCTCAACAAGTACAGTAGAAAGAGCAGAAAAATGGAGTAAAACGCCATTCTCAAGTACGAATCGTTTTTTTTCATGGAATAATTCCACTCTGCTGAATTAGCAGAAAGTTCAGTTCAGTTCGTTCAGTTGGCGTGTCTACGGTAGGTCCCTGGAATTTTTTTTTTTCAATTTCCAATATAAAGCATAACGGTTATGTTCGATGTTTATGTTGTAAGGATTGTCGCATATGTTGATGATCTATGAATAATTGTAGCGTATTCCTTTTTTTCAAATTAGTATCTTTGATAATTGATTACTCTGTGATTCGATTGATTACATAATTTTTTTTTGATTTTACAGGAAGAATTTTCATGCGGTTCACATTCGCGCCAATTGATGAGAAACAAAAGAAACTGAGTATTCTTCTATTTTTGATAAAAATTATTACAATATTGTGAGAGATATAATTTAATAATGTCAGACTCTGAGGACAGTAATTTTTCTGGAAGTGAGAGAGGCGGCAGGAGCGACAGTGAAGATAATCGCTCGGTAAAATCAGCTGCTGGAAGTGGTAGATCAGTTTCGAGAAGTCGTTCGAGATCACGGAGTCGTTCCAAATCGAGGAGCCGATCAAGATCAAGGTCTGGTTCAGGTTCAGACAAAGTTAGGAATGACGAGGCTGAAGAGGCTAGATCAGATGAGGAAGAGGTTGAGCCTGAGGAGGAGCCTGAGGGTGAAGAATTGGACAGTGAAGAGGAGGAGGAAGAGGACGATAGGCCAAAAAAGAAAAAGAAAAAAGACAGATTTCGGTTTATTGATGACGAGGCTGAGGTGGACGACGACGTTGAAGATGACGAAGAGTGGGAGGAGGGAGCTCAAGAAATGGGTATTGTTGGTAATGAAGTTGATGAAGTTGGACCAACTGCACGTGATATTGAGGGCAGAAGACGTGGTACTAATCTCTGGGATTCACACAAGGAGGATGAAATTGAAGAGTATTTGAGAAAAAAATATGCAGGCGAGTGTGGTGCAGCTAAGCACTTTGGTGATGGAGGTGATGATATGGGCGATGAAATAACACAACAGACACTTTTACCTGGTGTTAAAGATCCAAATTTGTGGATGGTAAAGTGTAGAATTGGCGAGGAAAAAGCTACTATATTGTTGCTCATGCGGAAATTTTTGACTTATCAATTTACGAATGATCCAATACAGATTAAATCAGTTGTTGCACCAGAGGGGGTCAAGGGGTATATTTATATTGAGGCTTATAAACAGCCGCATGTCAAGGCAGCCATTGAGAATGTTGGAAATCTTAGAATGGGCTTTTGGAAACAGCAGATGGTGCCAATTAAAGAGATGACTGATGTTTTACGGGTTGTTAAGGAACAGACTGGATTGAGAGTGAAACAATGGGTCAGATTGAAGAGGGGACTGTACAAGGATGATATTGCACAGGTTGATAGTGTCGATGACTTGAAGCATAATCAGGTTACGCTTAAATTGTTGCCTAGGATTGATTATACTAAGCCACGTGGTGCCTTAAGGACAGCCCAGTCTGAGAGTGAAGCATTGAAAAGGAAGAAAGCACGACGACCAGCAGCCAAACTGTTCGATCCTGGAGCAATTCGCGCTATTGGTGGAGATATCACGAGCGATGGTGATTTCTTGATGTTTGAGGGTAATCCGTACAGTCCTAAAGGATTTTTGTACAAAAAGTTCCTGTTGAATGCTATTATGACGGAGGGAGTCAAGCCGACTCTGTCGGAACTTGAGAAATTTGAGGAAGCTCCAGAGGGTGTTGATATTGAACTCGACACTTCAGAGGGAACACTGAGAAAGAAGGATACGGCTGTTACTCATTCTTTCAGTACTGGTGATAATGTCGAAGTTTGTGAAGGAGAATTGATGAATCTACAGGGTACAATAGTCTCGATCGATGGTAATATGATAATGGTACTGCCAAAACACGAGGAGCTCAATGAACCCCTCGAATTTCAGGCTAATGAACTGAGGAAATACTTCAAAATGGGTGATCACGTTAAAGTTGTTGCTGGTAGATACGAGGGTGATACTGGACTTATTGTCCGAGTAGAGCAGAATAGAGTTGTTCTATTCTCTGATTTATCGATGCACGAACTCGAGGTATTACCCAGAGATTTACAATTGTGCTCAGATGTAGCAACTGGCGTTGACAGACTTGGACAATTTCAATGGGGTGATTTGGTAGATGTTGATAAACAAACAGTCGGTGTTATTGTGCGTTTAGAGCGTGAAAATTTTCATGTACTACAGAATGATGGTAAAGTTGTGCAAAAAAGACCACAAGAATTAACAAAGAGACGTGAGAACCGTAATACATTTGCACTTGATCATCAGCAGAATGAAATACGTAAAAAGGATATTGTTAAAGTCATAGATGGACCACACACTGGTAGAGACGGTGAAATAAAACATCTTTATCGTAGTTTTGCATTTGTGCACTCACGTTTGTACGTGGACAATGGCGGTATTTTTGTATGTAAAACGAGATACCTGCAGTTGGCTGGTGGTACAAAGAACAATTCATCATCATTAATGTCATCTGGTGCAATGTCTCCACGCATTTCATCTCCAATGCATCCAAGTGGAGGCGGTGGAAGAGGCGGCGGAGGTGGTGGTGGTAGAGGACGTGGCCGTGGCGGTGGTGGTATGCGTCGTGAGCGTGACTTGATCGGTACAACAATCAAAATCACTGGTGGACCATACAAGGGCAATGTTGGCATCGTCAAAGACGCAACTGATAGCACAGTCAGAGTAGAGCTTCATTCAACTTGTCAAACAATATCCGTCGACAGATCACACATTGCCAAAGTTGGAGTACCAACTAAAGACGGAAGTTTCAGCTCATACACACGTACACCAGCTTACTCTACTGGTGGACAGACGCCAATGTATGGTGCAAAGACACCAATGCACGGATCACAAACGCCCATGTACGAGAATGGCTCCAGAACTCCTCATTATGGCTCAATGACACCGTCACACGATGGCTCACGAACTCCTGGACAATCTGGTGCATGGGATCCAACCGTCACCAATACACCAGCTAGAAGCAGTGACTTTGATGGCTACAGTATGGATGATACTGGCTCACCGAGTTATGGACAGGGCTATCCGTCAGGTGGTCCATTCACACCGCAAACACCGGGAACAATGTATGGATCAGAGCAGAGCTACAGTCCTTATCAACCGACTCCAAGTCCAGGTGGTAGTGTTACAGCGAGTCCTAATCCAGCTGGTTATGTTGCACCTTCACCCTCTGGTTATACACCAAGTCCACGTGGTAGTTTCCCATCACCATCGCCAATGGGCTACAGCCCAATGACACCTGGAGTTGGAGGTAGTCCATACAATCCACAAACACCTGGTGCTGGATTGGATTCTCTGGGCGGTGGAATGATGGGCAATGCTGAATGGCACACTGTTGATATAGAAGTTAGAATCAAGGACTCTCATCATGATCCTGCTCTTGCTGGACAGCAGGGCATCATTCGTGGGATATCTGTAAGTTTATTCATTTTTTTAAATAATTAATTTGAGAGACAAAATCACTGGACCATTTGGGATTGTTCAAAAATATCTTGGAATCTAGGGGAGATGAGAAATTTCTTTATCATAACCGCTTTACTAAACAAGATAGAGCCATTTTTATTATCACCTTTTTTGTAGCTCCTAAAATTCTCTCTACAATAAAAAGGTCATAACAAAATACAAAATAAAATCAATTCATCTGAGAATTTCATAGTCCTTTTTGTATAACTAAGCTACCTCTTTCATTTTTTCAAATACTAATTTCTATAAATTACTTTTCTCTGTTCAATAGGGTGGAATGTGCGTTGTATTTCTACCAGCTGAAGATCGTGTTGTTAATCTGAGCTGTGAGCAATTAGAACCAGTTGTACCCACTCACAATGATTGTGTTAAAGTTGTACTTGGTGAAGATCGTGAGTCAGTTGGTACATTACTATCTATTGATCATCAGGAGGGTGTTGTTAAACTCAAGAGCGGAGAATTAAAAATGTTGCAACTAAGATACCTATGTAAAATGAAAACACACTAAGCCTTTCCATTTTTTACTGTGACACGTAGAGATTTCCCTACGAAAAACAACGAAACATTAAAAAAAAATTAACGAAAAAAAGAAGAGTAAAAACTCTATATTCATTCCTGTTGAAGAAAGTGTTATTAAATAAATTAGAGTTTCATAAATTTCATACATGACACTGAAAACTCAGTATGTTTCAATGAGAGAAGAAAATATTTTTCGATTACATCGTATTTCATATTTTTCTGTATTTTCTTAATGAAATAAATACCGATGTACAAATTTAAAGACGAACTCTATTATTTCATTTGAATTAATTCAGTTGAACCAACTCTGTCTCATTTTATCGAAAATAACCGGCAATCTAGTAAAGATGCGAGATTCTTCATGGAAATCTTTTTTGTAAATCTGATTTTGCTCTAGGAAAAAGCTGTCTATGAAAATTCCTGCATCTCCCTCTGATTCGCAGAATTCGGGATAAATCTATTTATTTTTAACTGTTTTTTTCTTCCTTTTTTTTCCAATGTTAAAGGAACAATTACACTAGACTAGTCGGGTGATTAATAAGAGATACGGCGAAGGCGCGGAAATAATTTGATTTTTTACGACTAGTGGAAGCCATGTTGAACAGTACCAACATTGCGTTTCAGTTGATAAGACAGAGAATTATCGCTAAAAAAGGGGCGGCCACCCCCTAATATGTCAGTCCCGCTGAGCTTGTGTGTTCAACAGTGAAATAAAAAAGAGGATAAAGTGGGTGTATGTATATTTACGTGAGTGAGGTTAGTCGTCTGGATATTCTACTCCGATTGTCAATGTTATTGTCTCCAATAATATTTGGTGATAATGAGGAGAGAAGGAGTGTAACAAGGTAATTAGACGTATTAACAGTGACTTCGGTCACTGGATGATTCTATTTTGTTTTCGAGACATTGCTCCGAATGGAGTAGTGAAACAAGAAGTTGAGGCACGTCACAAGTAAACTGAGTTAAACGCCAGAATGTTGATCTCCAAGGAGGGAAATTACTCGGGTTCAGATAGTGATCATGGTGGATCTGAGAGTGAGGCAGAGGACAATCAATCAGTAAAGTCTGGGAGTGAGCGATCGAGGAGTCATTCCAGATCCCGCAGTCATTCACCATCAAGGTCACATTCGGGTTCTGTATCGGATCGAGGCAAACACGATGAAGCTGAAGAGGCCCGATCAGATGAGGAAGAGGAGCCTGAACCTGAGGAGGAGCCTGATGGTGAAGAATTGGACAGTGAGGAGGAGGAGGACGATGACGATGACAGGCCAAGGAAAAAGAAGAAAAAAGACAGAATATGTGGATTCATTGATGATGAGGCTGAGGTGGATGACGACGTTGAGGACGATGAAGAGTGGGAGGAGGGAGCACAAGAAATTGGAATTGTTGGCAATGAAGTTGATGAATTAGGACCAACTGCACGTGAAATTGAGGGTAGAAGGCGTGGTACTAATCTGTGGGACTCGCAGAAAGAGGATGAAATTGAAGAGTACTTGAGGAAAAAATATGCCGATGAGTCTGTTGCAACTAGACACTTTGGTGATGGTGGTGAGGATATGAGCGATGAGATAACTCAACAAACACTTTTACCCGGTGTTAAAGATCCAAATTTGTGGATGGTAAAGTGTAGAATTGGCGAGGAAAAAGCTACTGTCTTGCTGCTAATGAGAAAATTTTTGACTTATCAATTTACTAATGATCCACTGCAGATCAAGTCTATTGTTGCACCAGAGGGGGTCAAGGGGTATATTTATATTGAGGCTTATAAACAGCCGCATGTTAAGGCAGCCATTGATAATGTCGGGAATCTTAGGATGGGCATTTGGAAACAGCAGATGGTGCCGATTAAAGAGATGACTGATGTTTTACGGGTTGTTAAGGAACAGACTGGATTGAAGGCTAAACAATGGGTCAGGCTCAAGCGTGGAATATACAAGGATGATATTGCACAGGTTGATTATGTGGATCTTGGACAAAATCAGGTTTACTTGAAGCTGTTACCGAGAATTGATTATACGAGACCAAGAGGCGCCTTGAGAACAGCACAGTCAGAGTCAGAGGCATTAAAACGTAAGAAGAAAAGACGACCACCGGCTAAACCGTTTGATCCTGAGGCAATTCGTGCTATTGGCGGTGAAGTTACTAGCGATGGTGATTTTCTCATTTTCGAGGGGAATAGATACAGTCGAAAGGGATTTTTGTACAAAAATTTTACAACCAGTGCAATTATCGCTGAGGGAGTTAAACCTACTCTCTCGGAATTGGAGAAATTTGAGGAAGCACCAGAGGGTATTGACATTGAACTCAGTGGTACTAATGGGGCTATTGGCAAGGATGATGTTGCTGTTGCTCATTCATTCAGCACTGGTGATAATGTCGAAGTTTGTGAAGGTGAATTGATGAATCTACAGGGTAAAATAGTTTCGATCGATGGTAATATGATAATGGTACTGCCAAAACACGAGGAGCTCAATGAACCCCTCGAATTTCAGGCTAATGAACTGAGGAAATACTTCAAAATGGGTGATCACGTTAAAGTTGTTGCTGGTAGATACGAGGGTGATACTGGACTTATTGTCCGAGTAGAGCAGAACAGAGTTGTCCTATTTTCTGATTTATCAATGCACGAACTCGAGGTATTACCCAGAGATTTACAATTGTGCTCAGATGTAGCAACTGGCGTTGACAGACTTGGACAATTTCAATGGGGTGATTTGGTAGATGTTGATAAACAAACGGTCGGTGTTATTGTGCGTTTAGAGCGTGAAAATTTTCATGTACTACAGAATGATGGTAAAGTTGTGCAAAAAAGACCGCAAGAATTAACAAAGAGACGTGAGAATCGTAATACATTTGCACTTGATCATCAGCAGAATGAAATACGTAAAAAGGATATTGTTAAAGTCGTAGATGGACCACACACTGGTAGAGATGGTGAAATAAAACATCTTTATCGTAGTTTTGCATTTGTGCATTCACGTTTGTACGTGGACAATGGCGGTATTTTCGTATGTAAGACGAGATATCTGCAGTTGGCTGGTGGCACCAAAGCTGTTACAGCAATGTCACCAATGTCAGGATCCATGTCCCCGCGAATATCTTCACCTATACATCCAAGCGGTGGTTTTGGCCGAGGCGGTGGAGGAGGACGAGGTCGGGGAAGAGGTGCTGGTCCACGTCGTGATCGTGAGCTCATTGGCACGACGATTAAAATCACTGGTGGACCATACAAAGGCAATGTTGGTATTGTCATTGACGCCACTGAGAGCACAGTCAGAGTCGAGCTTCACTCAACCTGTCAAACAATATCCGTTGACAGATCGCACATCGCCAATGTCGGAGTACCAACAAAAGATGGCGGTTTCAGCTCTTACACACGCACACCAGCTTATTCAGTTGGTGGCCAGACTCCCATGTACGCCAGAGATGGATCGAAGACACCTATGCATGGCTCACAGACTCCCATGTACGAGAATGGCTCGAGAACTCCTCATTACGGCTCAATGACACCGTCACATGATGGCTCACGAACTCCTGGACAATCTGGCGCCTGGGATCCAACAGTCACCAATACACCAGCCAGAGCCAATGACTTTGATAATTACAGCATGGAAGATGGTGGCTCGCCTGGTTATGCACCAGGCTATCCATCTACTGGTGGACCATTCACGCCACAGACTCCAGGCACAATGTACGGATCTGAGCAGAGCTACAGCCCTTATCAACCGAGTCCAAGTCCAGCTGCGAGTGCAACTGCTAGTCCTAGCCCAGCCGGCTATGTTGCAACACCATCTCCAACTGCTACTGGCTACACTACTAGTCCACATGGCGTTTTCCCGTCTCCTTCACCCATGAGCTACAGTCCAATGACACCTGGAGTCGCTGGAAGCCCGTATAATCCACAGACTCCAGGGGCTAGTCTCGATGCTGGATTGAGTGGAGGACTCATGGGCAATACTGAGTGGCATACAGTCGATATTGAAGTGAGAATCAGGGATTCACATCAGGATCCAGCTCTTGCTGGACAGCAAGGGGTTATCAGGGGAATTTCTGTGAGTTTACCATTTTCTTACTCCTAGGAATCAATCGAGATTTTTGGAGAATCTAAAAGTTTTTAGACAAATTCATTCCATTTAGGCACCAATTCGAGATGCTGCGATTTTGCCTTGATCTTCTCTTGTAGAAAATTTTCAAGAACTATAAAAGAGGTTCAGGAAAAAACCACTCCATCTCGCTTATTTTCCAACATAGAAGAGAAAAATCATGATTGAATGGAATCAATTTGTCTGAAAAATTTGTAGTTGTGATTTTTGGTAATTAACGATTTTTTGCTTAAAAATAAATTCTTGTCTTCTTTTCCAGGGTGGTATGTGCGCTGTATTTTTGCCAGCTGAGGATCGCGTGGTCAATCTTGTCTGCGAGCAATTGGAGCCGGTAGTTCCAACACACGGTGATCGTGTCAAAGTCGTACTTGGTGAAGAACGTGAGGCTGTAGGTACATTACTATCAATCGATACTCAGGAGGGAGTAGTTAAATTGAATACTGGAGAATTGAAAATGCTGCAATTACGATATCTCTGTAAAATGAAAGCCCCGTAATCAATTTACTTCATTATTTCTCAACGGATTTAAATTGAAAAATTTTGAGAATTCTTAAAAATCATTTTTAAACGATTATCGTACTATTCAGAATAGTAATTGAGCTCTATATAATTCCTTAATTATAATACTCTGTATTTTATCAGTCAAATAAAATTAGTTGGATGAAACTATAAAGGGAAAATTCACAATTGTTTCTACTCGTCAATTAATTTATAATTTAGAACAACGTGCATATTTCGAGAACGATGAGGTATCAAGGATTTCAGCTTCGATCCTTTCTTCCTCGAAATTGTATTCTCTACAAAAAAAAGCCTCTTGGTAAGTTCTCCTAAATTCCATCAATTTCCACAATATCTCAAAAAACACGACTATAAATTCCTTAAAAATATAAATTCTATTCCATTATCCGTTATTCAAGAATATCTCGGAAACCAAGCGAGATGGAGCGATTTTGTCCCAATTGTTTTTTCAACAATCAAAAGTCACTTCAAAGATGGATTGAAGCAAAATCGCTCCATCTCGCATAGATTCCTCAATATATGAAAAAATTAGGTGACAAAATGAAACCGATTTATCTAAAAACTTCAGATTTATCAAAGAAAAACTCTGAATTCCCCGTCATATCATAACTTACCTGCCCTACTGAAAAGATAAGAATTTACTAATGCCTCCAAAGACTCCCGCTCCTCATCAGTCACGTGACCACCTCCATAACCTTTCTCCGAAATCGCACGTATCAACATAACCCAAGGTCCACAACTTGTGCCGGTGTCTGAAAAATCCACATAAGAAACAATGGGAAGTAAAATATTTATCCGAACCTGGCGAATTTTCACTCGCCCGAAAGTGTCCCAAAAATTGACCCTATGCAGTGCTGGATTATTAGCAACAGGAATGGCAATTTATCAAACCAGAGATGTATCAGCAGCTGCTAGTAAACTGGACACAACAAAATTTATGGCCCAGCCAATAACGAGTACTCAGGAATTGTCAAAGAATTCAGGTGATATGAAGGTAAAAATGGAGCTGATGATAATGAAAATTCAGGCGGATTTTTGCAGATCATTGGAGGCCTTTGAGGATGGTACAAAGTTCAAGGTAGACAGGTGGTTGAGAGAGGAAGGAGGAGGTGGTGTCACTTGTGTTATGCAGGAAGGAAGTGTCTTCGAGAAGGCTGGGGTCAATGTATCAGTTGTTTCTGGATCACTGCCACCAGGTGCAGTTCAACAGATGCGAGCTAGAGGCAAGAACATGGACGAGGGAACACTGCCCTTCTTTGCTGCTGGTGTTAGTGCAGTTATTCATCCGCGAAATCCAATGATACCTACGATTCACTTCAATTATCGTTACTTCGAGGTCAGCAACAAGGACGGAAGTGTCCAGTGGTGGTTTGGCGGTGGCACTGACCTGACGCCCTATTACTTGAACGAAGAAGACGCTCAACACTTTCACAAAACCCTGAAAAACGCCTGTGACAAGCACGATGCGAGTTATTACAAGAGATTCAAGGAATGGTGCGATGATTACTTCTTCATCAAGCACAGGAATGAGAGGAGAGGAGTCGGCGGAATATTCTTTGATGACATTGACACGCCAAATCAGGAAGACGCCTATCAATTTGTCAAATCCTGTGCAGAAGCTGTTATACCCTCTTATGTGCCACTTGTTGCCAAGCACAAGGATGATGGCTATGGATACGCTGAGAGACAGTGGCAACTGCTGAGGCGAGGGAGATACGTTGAATTCAATTTGATTTATGATCGTGGAACTAAATTCGGACTTTATACACCTGGTGCTAGGTATGAGAGTATTCTCATGTCTCTGCCGTTAACTGCAAGGTGGGAATACATGCATGAACCCAGTGAGGATTCCAAGGAGGGCAAGTTGTTGGAGGTACTCAGGGCTCCACGAGACTGGTTGAAAATACAGAGTTAATGAGGGAGATTTGGAGGAATTATCGGATGATTGTTGAATTTGTAAAGGAAGGGTATTTTTTTATTGTTACGTATTTTTGTAAATAATTGTAGATTATTATCTTGTTGAGTATTGAACAGTTTTGGGATATTCAAAAGAGGAGTTCCAATGTGAAATAAACTCATTTCATTTTATCATTTAATCAATTGAACTTTTATTACTACTATTATTCACTGCATAAATTGAATTCAAAGTGGATACTGTCGAGGAGATAAAGAAAAAATTAATGTAATGTAATATAAAATATATATCATCTTCAATTTGTGTAACATTAGAAAACTCTGTCGGAGAATAAACTTTTTTTTTCTTCTCATGAATAATGTTGTCTCTTTTCTTTTTTTTTTTTTAGTATAAAAAATATACAAAGCTCTGTTCCAGCAAAGCGTAACTAGACTCCACTATAATAATAATAAACTCCTGTTTTACATAATGAAAACATCTCAGAAGCCAGAGAAAATCATGAAAGTGACCTCAGTGACCTTTTGAACAAGAATTTAATCATTTATTTAGGAATTCTTTGTGCTGCTGCTGGATGAAATATCGAGTTCTTCCATTCGACTATAAAATTTGGTAGAAAAATTATTGTCAGAACGTAATAGATTATTCTGATTAACAGCAAATGACGATTTTTCTCCCTCGTCATCATCACTATCACCATCATCACTCTCCTCAGAATCATAATCATCACCCGAATCAAGATGATCACCCTCTGGCCAATCATCCATATCAGTAACATCGCGCATAGTGTCATCAGACGAGACTGATCGTTTCCTCGCTTTTTTCTCATCATAACCAATTGGTAATCTCCTCCTTCTAACGCCAGTATCCTCTTCAGGTACATGATAATCAGGCCTGGACTCTGGATCTTCAACAACTGGTAAATTCCCATTACCATCATACTTTGGAAGTGCCACATGTTTTTTCCCCATCAATTTACGGATCTTTGAATGACTGAGATTTCTGTCAAGTTCGAATTCCAATCCGCAACAGGCATCATTGGCTTTGCAGTATTTTATGAACTCATACCAGTGATAATCCTGCTGAAGAATCGTAGGATTACCAATGACAATGAGAAGTGCCTTGGCACGAGTGATAGCAACGTTGAATCTCTTCCGATTCGACAGGAAACCAATGTGAACTTTTCCATCTGGACTTCTGTACAAAACAGATCTCACGGTTGATATCATTATGATATCTCTTTCTTGTCCTTGAAAAATTTCAACGGTACCAACTGATACTTTATTGAAATTCCTCCTCTCGAGTGCCTGTGTGATTTTCCTCCTCTGCAATTTATACGGTGTGACAATTCCAATCTCTTCTTCCGTAACTTTCTTACCACCCAAAGTACTGCCTATCAATTTATTTACATAATTCATAATGACTTTGACCTCGGAAAGATTGCAGACACTCGGTGAACTGGATTCCCGTGATTCTGGACCATTGACAGCATGAAAAATAACTGGAAAGCCTTTTTTAGGTAGGTGAAACCAGTTGACAGCTCTCTTGGTATGCTTGCCACCACATATCACTAATTCATTATCATAAAATAGACGATTTGGTACGTGAAGTATTGCCTCATGACATCTGTAGTTTTGCACCAATTTCGTAACATAATTTGGATCATACTGAGGCCCTTGGCGTCTGTACGGTCCCCAGTCCATCAGTCTCTCGAGCATCGATGTTCCTAGGAGTGGTTCGGCAATTTTTGATTGACAGATTGGACCAAGCTGCTCTGGATCACCGGCAATGATAATCTGTCCATAAGGTTTGCCATTTAACGATGGTTTGTAACCGCACATTACGAGCAATGGTATCAACATCTGCGGCTCTGTTGCTTGACCAGCCTCATCAATAAACAGATATGAAAAATGATTTTCCTTCAAGTCGTAGTGATAAACGCGTATTGATGATGCCAATGTCACTACGACGATTTTCTTTGTTACAAAGACATCTTTCGATAAATAGACTTTATCATTGTCCACCAAATTGGCACAATCTTTTATGGAATCTGGTATATCATCGACGTTCCTTGATGCGCTGTACATTCGATAAATGGCAGAATCTGGTATCGAGTACTTCAGCAGTTTCAAGACAATCTCATCGGCTGCTGAATTGGACGGTGTACAGATTAGTATTTTTGTTGATGAATTTTTTCTGTAAATTTGGCACATTGCCTCGATTATTGTTGATGTTTTTCCAGTTCCTGGGGGACCAAAGAGAATGTAGGGATCTGGTTGTGATGATTTCGCGAGGATATTTCTTATTGCCTGCTGCTGCTCTGGATTGCTTTCAATGTCTTTGTTGATCCAGGTAATTTCGCTGTTGAAAAGAAAAATTAATTTAATAAGAATTTTGTTATTGCTCGTCGTCAAGAACTTACTTTTGCTTTGCAGCACTTTTATTCCCACCAGTAGGGAAGATCATCCTCATGAGATTGTGTTTTTTAACAGTATCGATAGCATAATTGAGGTGTTTAATTTCGAAATCATCCCACTTGAAGGCAATTGTGTATTTCTGCTCTACTTTGAATTGATTCTTGAATCTGGAGCAGAAAAATGATTCTCATTGTAAAGAATTTCCTCCGAAGAGAAAAAAAAAACAATGTCACAAAAAAATAGTCCTGCCGATAATTCAGTAGTAAAGAGGTGAAACAGCATGTTTATCCTGCTTTTTAATGCATATGAGAAATTCTCAGAAATTGAGCAAAATTTTTTGCGATACGTGCTTTTTCTTCAAGAAAACTCTTGAAGTTTTCTTCAAAAAAAAATATCAAGGTGAAAAGGGTGCATCTCCATTGTGTGAAGGGTGATTCATCCTGTCTTACCTCTTCATTATTGAATTCTACATTGAGACTGTGATTATTCCTTCAAACTTACTTGGTATCTTTCGTACTAAAACGAATATAATCCTTTCCAACCCATGTAACTTCACCATGAGTACATTGAAGTGCCTTTCCATCGCTCGGCATTACTTCAACAATATCTCTAATTCGAACAGACGGTCTGTCCTCTTCCAAACCAGGTACACGTACAACAAAATCACTGCCTTTAGTCGTAGATTTTTCAATCTTTACTGCTTTGAGTGTGTATTTCCTGCACTCAACGATTCCCTGGTGTTGCTCAAGATACAGCAGTAATTTCCAGATATACCAATAAATATCAGAGCTCATGTCCTTGAACGTATGCAGGCCCTTTAGAATAGTCAAGTACTGCTGGGAAGTCTCAGTCATGTTTTCATAATTCATCAAATGATTTTCAAGGACTTGCCAGAGATCCTCGGGTATTGATGTGTGTGAATGAGGCGAATATGGCGCATCTTCGATACTGAAATTGCCGATAAAAACCGGGAATTCCCCGTATTATAAAATTCGAGAAAAACCTGAGAAAATTATATCATTACCTCAGAATCAAAAGGGCGTAAGTGCTATCTTAATGCACAGCACTTGGGCCCCTTTGTTTGCAAGGTGACAATTCAAAAAATATACTCACGTGTCACGCCTGCTTTTCCGTTCAATCACCCTTGCCACATCCATTTCGAACAATTATAATAACAAATGCCCGAAAAAAAAACAATTAAATCAAAGCCAACTAAAATATCTCATAACCTCTCTCACCAAACGTGTCATAAGTTTTCAAAATAAAAAATGAATCAAAATTATATCATAATCATAAAACAAATAAAAACGTAGATTTTGAAGAAAAAAAAAAAATTCATTCACTTGTTGTATTTATATTTCACAAAACAATTAAGAAAGGTTGGAAACACAGCTGGCAACGCCGTTGCTACTCTTTACTCGTTGCCGTATCGCAAACTAAAATCAACGAAAATACAAAATTTAAATGTGAACGACAGAGTGAGAGAGAAAGAGATAAATGCAAATGGAACAAATAAAGATAGAGACAAGTGGTCATGGAAGGCGAGTTGTGTATGTATATGTGTGTGTATGTGTGTGGTGTGCCCCAGCTGTTTGTTTTGCTTTCGGGCATGAGATTCACGTGACGCGCCAGCGGTGGCTCACACAGCGGCCGCGCAACAATACACGTATGTCGATAAATTCTATTGGTTACTGTACTGCACTCCAACATAATATTGACCAATCAAATAATTCGTATTATAAAATAATACTGTACTTACTACGGTGCAGAAAAACATTTGACATCGATAAATGCGTGAATGTAATCGTGTAGTGCGGTGGTGCTTAGCTGTCGTTCGCTCGTCGGCTCCTCGTCGCCGTCGTCGTCGCGGTCCCCGTTGCCGTCGTCGTCGTCGTCGGTTAGTGCCAAATTATCAATTAAAAAATATATTAATGAAAATGACGTTTTTTTTAAAAGAAAATGTTTTTCTTTGTTTAAATCGAGCGATAATGAGAATTGAAGGAATGAAAATAATAAAACACCGACAGTTTCATGCAAACGTAACAAAGGATTTGCCACAGTATCCTTGTCTCTCTCTCTCTCTCTCTTTCTCGCTCTCTCTCTCTCTTTCTCTCTTGAGTTTGGAGTTTATACATGTGTATTTGGTTTGGTGAAACGCTTGGGAATAAAATAAATGAAGTAAATAAACCCGTGTGTTTATGAATATTCTATTTTTAAAGGTGAAAACATGAAGAAAATACGTTAGAGGTCAAATTCTCATAGTGTGTGTTGTGTGTAGATATTTTTTTTTTTCTCATTTTTTTGTTGAATAAAAATAAAGAATGAGAGATAAATAGAGCGATTTGTTTTTTTTTTAATTTTTTTTTTTTTTTTTTTAACGACAAAAACGGACACAAGCTACTCCCATTTGAGTTTGACGACTCAGTTTTCGGGTGGGGATTAAAAATAAAATCGCCAACGTTACCGTTATCGTGTGCGTTTGGCTCTCAAAACACATTCGGAAATAAACGTAAAATTTGTGGAAAGGAGAAAAAAAAAGAAGGAGGAATTAAAAATATTACGAAATTAAAGTAAACAGAGAGATTTTACGGGTGAATTTCATTCAATTGATTTGATAATAATTTTCGGGTTTTTTTTTTTTCGATTAAAGAGAATTTATTATTTGAGGAAATGAGAGAGAATAATGAGAAATATAAACAAGATTATTTGAAATGTCAGAATGAGAGAGATAAATGCGAAGAGCTTGACAGAGTTTAGGTAGCAACAGTGAAGTTCTCGAAAGAGTACTTCGCGCATATACGTATGTATATGTATGTATGTGTATTTTTGTACGTGTATACATGACAGAAAGAAGGACGGACATACGGGAAAATAAGAAGGGAAAAAAAAGAACAAGAGAGAGAGAGAGAAAAAAAATAACATGATGAACACGCATACAAGGACATAAACATACACACACACACACGCCTACGCCTCGAAGCGCGCCATCGCACATATGACGTTCTCTCGGGGCGCAACTCAACCCAAAGTCCGTGCACCTCGATTCGTTTATTTCAATTGGCGTTCCCCCTTGCTTAACGCTTCATGCGTGAACCAGAGTTTACTCGTGGATGTGTCCGCTTCTTTTTTTTCTCCTCCAATACAGAATAATATTGGAAGGGAGAAAAAAGAATGCTTTTAAATTGGAATAGAAGAGAGAGAGAGAAAGAGAAAAAAAAAAGTGCGTTTCTCGCAAAATCTCAGAATGTATTTATGACCCATTGCGTGACATAGATATGCATCAATCCTCCGTGTTGCATAAACAAATAAAGGTGGAAAAAATAAAACTGAAAATAAAATTGATACTTTTTCGATAACAATTCCCTCTCTTTTATTCTTTTTTCTGTAACAAACACACATACACACGAGCTCCTGTTTCTCCCAAGAGAGAAAAAGAGGAAAAAAAAATAAAACGAGAGAGGAGCGCGAGGTAGTTGAGGTTCATCCGATCGGTGACAGTCACGAGGGTATGACGCAAAGTGACCTCGTATTTTATTTGCATTTTTTTTTTTTTTTTTTTTAAGAAAAAAGAAAACTTCTTTCAATTCTCATTTGTGCATCGTGAAGAAAGAAAAGAAATCTGGGGTAAAGAAGAGATAGAAAATATTCTCAAAATTTATGGAGGGAGATTCTTTTTCGATTTCCTCTTTTTTTTTCCAAGGGAAGGGGAAAGTTTGGGAACAAAGGGAGAAAAGGGCGCACGAGTATGGTCGGTGAACGGGACGTATACACTGGACGTCCGTGAGGTGGCAACGCGCGCGGGAACGGCTGATGCGCGTCATCGATAGCGTCCCGTACCCGTAGCGCGCAGAACGAAAACTCTCCTTTGGGTTCTTTTATTATTATTATTATTTTTTTCCTCCTTTTTTTCACTCACTACACACAATTCTCTTCCCCTTCCCCTTCACCCTTCCACTCCCCTCTCTCTCCTGTCCCTCTCTTCTGAGAGCGATTCTGTTGTGTATTGGGGTTTTGTAATGTATACGTGTGTGGTGTTTTTCAGTCTCGTGTCTTTGTGTTGAAAGCGTAGAGCGAGACTTTGACGTTTCTTTACTCGTTTGCAACGCGATGTCTGACACGTATACCGTACAGTATCAGTGTGTTTATTAGCTCGGGATCTCATTTATCCTTATTAGTGTTTTTTTTTTTTTTTTTTTTAATTTACTGGACTTTTTTTTAAACCAATTTTGTGAGTGCATTTTTTTCACGCTCTCATCACATACAAGTTTTTTTTTTTTTTAATAAAGACGTTCACGTGAATTACGCGCTTCACCGACCAAAATTCGTCACCAAATATTTTCAAACTAATCTACTACGTTCTTCTTTTATTTTCTCTCCTTCTCTGTTTTTTTTTTTTTATCACTTCTTTCTTTCATGATACAAACACGCCATTGTTGTTTTGATTCACAGAATGTACATGTGTCACGTAGAATCGTGATCCAAGAGAAGAAGTTTGTGACCAGAGATTGAAACTGAACTGTTTAGTTTTTTTTTTTTTTTTTTTTTTTTTTTTTTTTGAAATTCAAACAAGAAGAATTACATTAAAGAAGAGTCACTGATTACATTGAGGAGGAGAAGAAGAAGAAGAAGAAGAGGAAGAACCAGAGAAAGAGAAAAACATTTCAAGGAAAAAAAATAAAAATCAAGTCAAATTGTGGTTTAATGTGTGAGGTGAAGAAAATCAAGACGTCCATTTACAGTGTCTGTGTGTGTGTATATGTGAATTTTTTGAATAATTGAAAAAAAATAAAAAATTCATTGACGAGTGGGAAGTGTGAGTAAAACATCAACTTTATTTTTTTTTTTTTCTGTCTCTTTGGAAAATTCTTATCTTTTCACATTTGTTTTATGACAAATTTTTATTTCGACCCTGAAGGAGAAAAAAAATCGTGATAACTATCAACAAGACAAATCATCGAGTAAAATAAGTGATTATTATTATTACTTTTTTTTTTTCCTGCTCTTTTTAAAAGAGAGAGAGAAAAGCAATTAATTCAACCACGAGTTTTCTCGTTAATTTTTCCAATGATTGAATACACAATTTTTGGAGTATAAAACTGTGGCTGTGTATATATATCTGGATATAGGCGCCCCATGTTTATTGTGTAGTGGTAGATTGGTGGAGCCGTTAACGGTTCAGGGGTACAATACAACGTCACGCAACGCACACAGGCAGAAACACACGTTTTACACATTAATTTGTGTTTGTAAGAGTGTATACGAAACGTTCTCGGATCTTTTTCTTTTTTTTTTTCATTGTACATTTACGGTCCCTTCTGACTTTCCAACCAAAACAATATTTTTTTGTACATATATACAAGAAGGAAGAAGCATCCGCGTTTGTGTCTGTGTGTGTATACAATTTTTACATAAATTGTATGGAGAAATAATAATAATAATAAAATAGACACTGTGTTTTTAAATGCCGGCCGGCCGGCTCCAGAGGGAAAACAAAGGTTCAACGAGAGGGTGAAAATTTTCTGTTAATTTTCATTTAATTTTTTAAATCTTTCTATTTAAATAAATAAATTCTTTCTCGCTGTAGAGGAAGAACAATCAACGAGATAAAATATACAATTGGATTTTTTAAAATTAAATAAATAAGACATAAAGTAACGAAGCCAGTAAAACAAGCTGGAAATATGAGCATTGCTGCATTGCTGCGGGCCGCTGAGTACATTGAACGAAGAGAAAGAGGTGAGGATTTTTTAATTGATTTTTTTTTTTTAATGATTTTTTTTTCTCTTCTCAGTTCTCAGAGAGTAACTCGAAATCTGCGGGAGATTAGAGAAGTCTGTGATGAATTATTTGGAAGAGCAGATTTTTTTTCTCTTTTTCAACGAAATTCGCAATGAAAATTTCTCCATCACCAACTGATTTCAAGATAATTCCGGGAAACTTATTGCAATGTGAAGTTTACTCGTTTTACAACTTTACTTTCTAATCAAGTTTTGCTGGAATATCTTGAAATCAGAGGGAGATATTTTCTTTGAGTGAAGTTTTCTCGAGAAATAATGTCATCAGGGAGAATGATCTATCTTCCTTTGATTTTGAGATACTTGAGAGAGAATTTTTTTATTATTTTTTTTTGATAGCTGAATTACTGGGATTAATTTGTTTCCTTCTTTGCTCCGCTTTTCAGAAGCTGAGCATGGATATGCCTCGACTATGCCCGTTCCTGATGATCTACGGACGATCACCAAGAGGCCAAAAACGAAAAAATCCCAGGGTAGCCGGTTAGTAATTTTCATTTTAATAATTCCTTCACATTGATCATGTGACAGATTCACTTGACATTAATAGTCTTTTTATTCTCATTTCAATGCCCAGTATTTTTTCTTTCAAATGATGATAATCATTCTATTTTGAATTTATCATTTCAGGACTACCCACAACGAACTGGAAAAAAACAGGTGAGTCAACATGAGAATTACGATAATACCTGTCCCTCTTCTCTCTCTCTCTCTCTCCCTGCAGTTTAATCCGTGCAGTTTGCAAGTGGTCAGAGTTTATTTGACCGTGAATTTAATCGCACTGATTTCACTCGCCATTGCGTAACCCATTGCGGATGATTTTCGTTTCTCCTTTTTGTAAATTCATTTTGCCTCAAAGATTGAAAGGTATAAAAGGATAGGAGGGGAGAAAGGGGTCGAAGTGGACAGAAGCAGTGTTTCACCAGAGAGAAGGCCCCAGGGAGATTGTCTCGTCTCCTAAACATTTGAAATGCATTGAATTTTTAAGTGTAACACGCTACCTCTACTCTTTGTCTCAGCATCAACGATCTTTGCTTAAATTTGAATTTCATTATGAAAATGTGGTCAATGGTCATGTAGTTATAGTCCTCCTATCCTCACAAGAAAGAAGAAAACATAGAAGACTTGATAAACAGAAGAAAACCAAATTTGTCCCAAATATTAGGGTTTTTTTGGTATTTTACGCATTGTACGCATGCGCACCTCCAACAGGTTGTATTTCAGGGTAGAAATTGTCCTGAAAGAATAGCGAATTCGCTCAAAACCGGTTCTAATCTTTCAAAATATATGAATTCAGCGGTGAAGTAGGAAAATATGAGCTGAAGTATTTTGTCTAGATCCATTCGCAAATATATCTGGAGCAAATGGGTTTAGGGGGAATCGTCAAGGAGCCTTTTTTTTCAGTTTCTTAAATTCCGTACGAAAAGTTCTCTTGATGAATTCTCCTAAATCTCATAGATTTAGAGATATTTTTAATGTTAAACTATTTTGAATGTTTCGACTGATTATTTGTCATTATCCCGCGTAGGCGCATGCGCACAACGTCATTCTCTCCCTTTTCCTTAACGAGAACGACCGCGCGCTGACGCGCGCGTTTTCTTGATCAGTTAGTGTGTCGATCCTTCTAATTCACGTTAATTTTTTTGGAGAGAATTTTCAACAATCACGATGATTTCTATTGGCTGTTTGTGTTTTTTTCCATATAAGAGGACGATTGAATAACGTTCCCGTATCATCTACATTACCTTTCTGTTCTTCAACGTTGGCTAATGTTTTCTTTCCCCTTACATCATTTTTCTGTTCGTTAAGGATCATTGGGGGGTACGATCGAAAAAAAAGTTAATTTTTCGCCTGAAATCGTAGATAACAATGTAAATAAGATAAATGTCTCAAAACCGATGCAGTAAGTATTTGGAACATGTAATGAGGAACAAAATACGCCCTGGAAATGAAAAATTAATTTCGAATTGATTTTTTTTACCATTTTTTACATTTCTTTAAATTTGTGAAGATTCAAAGAAATGTAAAAAATGGTACGAATTTTTCAGTTTTCAATGAATTTTGTGTTTCTAGGGCTTATTTCATTCCTCATTACATTTTTCACAGACTTACTGAATCACATTTGATATTTTCATCTTTTATAAGCTTGTATTAATGACTTTATACAGAAAACTAACTTTTTTCCGATTGTACCTCTAAACAACTTTAACAATGAATAATTTTTCTGTTCTTTGATATCGGATAGTGCCTCCTTATCTCCTGCATTACTTTCCTGTTCTTCAATATTCGACAACATCCCGTTATCCCCCACATGACCTTTCTGGTCTCCAACATTAATAATGTTCCCTTTTTCCTCATATTATCCCTCTGTTCTCTAGCCTTGGAGAATGTACCTCTTCCCCCCACATTATATATTTGCTCTTTTACATTGAATGATTGCCCTTTTTCCCTCACATTGTCTTTCTGTTTTTCAAAATGAGATAATGTGTGCCCTCCTTCCAGCTTTGGATGATGTTCCCATTTTCCCACATTACTGGTCTGTTTTTTAACACTCGAAAATGTTCCCTTTTCTCCCACATCACTTTCCTGTTCTTCAATATTCAATAACGTTCGCTAATCCCCCGCAATGTCTCTCTGTTCCTCAACAGATAATGGATAATGTTATCTCTCACCTCCCAATTTATCTTTCTGTTCCCAACATTGAATTATGTTCCTTTTCCCGCAAAATATATCTCAGTTTTTCAACATTAAATGATGATTCCGTTTCTCTCACATTATCTTTCTGCCCTTTAAAGATGACTGGAAAGTACAATCGAAAAAAAAGTCAATTTTTCGTCTGAAATCCTAAATTACAACTTATAAATGATAAATTTTTCAAAACTGAAACAGTAAGTATTTGGAAAATGTAATAAAGAACAAAATAAGCCCAAGAAACGAAAAATCAATTTCGAATTGAAACTTTTTTACCACTTTCAACATTTCTTTAAATTCGTCAAGATTTAAAGGAATATAAAAAAATGGTACGAATCTGTCAGTTATCAATTAATTTTGTGTTTCTAGGGCTTATTTTATTCTTCATTACCTTCTTCACAAATTCACTGATTCACATTCAAGAATTTCATCTCGTATAAGTTGGTATTAACGACTTTATGCAAAGAATTAACTTTCTCCAATTGTACCCTCAACCATCTTCGAAACTGATTAATAATCCCCTCTTCCTTCACATTATTTTTCTGTTATTTGATATTGGATAATGTTCCCTTATCTCCCAATTTACCTTCTCGTTTCCAACATTGAATAATGTTCCTATTTCCCTCACATTATCTCTGTTTTTTAACCTTAGGTAATGTTTCCCTTTCCCCCGCATTATCTTTTTGTCTTTCAACATTTGGCAATGTTCCTCTTTGCCCGACATCGTCTTTTTGTATTTAGTATTGGATGATGTTCCCGTATCCCCCACATTATATGTCTGTTCTTTGACATTGAATAAACTCCTCCTTTTCTCCACATTATCTTTCTGCTCTCTCACTTTAGAAAATGTTCCCTGTTCTTCTACATTCTCTTCCTGTTCTCTAACTTCGGATAATGTTGCCTTTTTCCCTTCATTATTTTCCTGTTCTTCAATATTAGATAATGCCCCTGTATTCCCTACATTATCTCTCTGTTTTTTTAACACTGGATAATGTTCTTTTTTGCCCAAATTATTATTCATGATGATGGAGAAATTTTCATAATTGTGATGATTTTCATTGACTGATTGGCTGAATGAAACAGCCAATAGGAATGAGGATGAACGTACACTGAAAAGAAATAGTGTTGAAAACAATCAAATATTGAGTCCACTGGTCCTGAGTAAATATTTTTTTAAAATAATTATAAAAAGAAAGGGTTGAATTTACTGAATTTTGTCCAGTCTAAATAGATTAATTGTTTAAATAGACGAAATTCAGTAAACTCAACTATTTTTAATTATTTCAAAAAAAATATTTATTAACGATCAGTGGACTCAATATTTAATGGTTTTTTTTCTCAGTAATGATTTTTTTCCTCAGTGTAGAAGAGCTCGTAAGTGAACTGATGTTCATTTCGTTCTTCATAGAAAGATAGAAGAAAAAGAATGAATGGGGCAGTAAAAAATATCTGAGAAGGAAATTTAAATTAACAAAATAAGGAAATGGTCTGGTTTTCATCAATATTGAAATGTCGATTTTCTTTTATCTGTATTATCTTTATTTAGTATCTATATCTTCGATCAATCTCTGTACAATATATGGTGAATCATCTTGACAGGTATCTACATATCTTTTTCATGTATTCATAAAAATCTGTATCTGTAGCTAGTCTCGATGAAGGTTCTCCTGGGAAAAAATGATGATTAAAATTCCATTTTTTTTCCTCATGGTTTTTAGACCAATCTATTTCATTCCATCCTCATTTTTTTGAGCAATTTCACCTGAATCTTTCATGTAGCTCTAAAAGTCTCTATGAAGAGAATGAGAACAAAATTGCTCTATCTGATTCAACTTCTGAGAGAGCCTTAAAAACTGATGATGGAATAAAATCGATAATATTGATAATGGAATTTAAGAAGTCGATGCTTCTGTTATTCAATTGAAAAATTGATAATTTTGCTAAAAAAAAAAGTTTGAAAATCTACGATTGACTGTGTCTCCCATCATTCTTCGGTTGCCACTTGTTAATTGAAATTTTTTCATATCGATTCATAATTCCATTTTTTTTTTAAATCGTTCATTCTCTTTTTTCTTTTTTATGAAATAAATAAGTGAAGGAAATACAGAAATGTGTCGTTGCAATGTTTCAAGAATTCAAAGCTTATCGATGGCATTGAAAAATTCCCTTAATCCTCTCAAATAATATTTCTCAAAAAAAAAATTGATTAATTTTTTTTCAATTTAATGATGAATTCATTTATTAATAATAGGAAATATTTGAATATTGAGCGACTGAAACATAGCTCACAGGGAGTGATATGAATGAATTTCAGGTTAACAATGCACTGCGGAGATTATCAATGTATGAATTACTCAATTTGATATTTAATATGTAAAATACTTACATGTATTTACCGCGTAGTTTGAAAGTTCCTTTTTTCCGTCACTGGCGAACTCATAGTTATATTAAACATAACATGATGAATGAATTAAATGATTATTTTTACACGCGTATTGACTGACATGCGCCGCCATTTGCATTCGCGTAAAAACACTTGAAGTGAATAGACATTCAGCGCGCCAAGCGTGACGATTCCTATTGGCTGATGAAATATGAATTGGCCAATCAGAATGAGAATAAAGTGTCCTCACTCTGAAGTTAGCTAACGTTCCTCTGCTTTTTATATATAGATCCGCGCATGCGCACTCCATATTTCAATTTTCTGGAGAGAGCTTCTTACGTTTGAAAGGAAATTACGGAACTATATTGAGGTTTTCCCGAAGGATATTACGAAGATTCCTGCATGTGTCACGTGTCGAATGAAATTGTCAGATTTACACGCATCAAAATTCAAAGACTTTCGTTAAAATGAAAAAGAAAAGCCTACACTACACTTAGAATAATTCTAAATCTAGAATAAACTTTGATATATACATCGATTTATTTTTCGCTTAAAGAGTAAAAACATAGTTATAACATAAAATTACTATGAACAACTTTTCATTATTGACACAATGAAAAAGTTGAAGTGCAAGTCAGTGTAGAGAGTGTGCAATCGATTGGAAATTGAAATTAGCAGAATTAAATAATATTTATTGGAGAATTATCGTTTGCAATTCTAGTTATTCTCAGATGAACTTGAGATGTGCGTGGATTAGACTCGTACTTTTTTTTTTCTTTCATGAAAAATTATCAGATGTCTCCTCAGTGGCATCGAATACAATTGCGGATCGTTGACTCAACGCGCCACCGAGCCGATTACCTATCGTTCGCGAACTCTCTCACATACACAAATACACGTAATAGCCTTCCTCCCTCTCCTCTCTTTCCCTCGTGCTTTTTCAAACATGGGTACATGTATATATATATGCTATATAAAACTACCAAGCCACTGCCAGTAGAAGCCCGTTCACCTTGAGCCCTCTCGAGGACAGTGGAGCTCAATTCTCGAGGTTTTGCGAAAATTAGAAGTGAAAAAAAAAAAACGCCCACACATACACACACACACATGCATTGAAATGAATTGCAACATTGTATCAATATGAAAATAATT
The DNA here is from genome assembly GCA_963921955.1 of Aleiodes alternator. Classification (NCBI taxonomy): domain Eukaryota; kingdom Metazoa; phylum Arthropoda; class Insecta; order Hymenoptera; family Braconidae; genus Aleiodes; species Aleiodes alternator. The sequence goes on along the minus strand of OY998109.1, from coordinate 5,349,404 downwards.
AATCGGCGTAATTGAAATTGAGGCAAAGAAGAGTTGAGGAAAAAAAAAGCGCATAAACATGAAGCGAGAAAGAAAAAAATTAATGATAATATTGTGATAAGAGGCGATAAAAGTAATGCGATTTGATAAATCTCAAATTTATTATTGTCATTATACTTTTTTTTTTTTTTTCCATTCTCTGCTGCACTTCTTTGTGAGTGCATGAAAAATACACTGTCTTTATGGAGGTCACTGGATATATTCGAATGAAATTCGAAGCGATCTGGTACAGATGGCAGCGTGCCATGCGTTGTGTGGCACATAACAAGTAGCAAAGAAAGAATACTCAAGAATGAAAAAAAAAAGGAAAGAATGAGCCCCGAAAAGAGTCATATTGAAGGAAGAAAAACCTACAAATCTCTTCAGTATATCCCAAAGTTCCGTTTGACTGTAAAAAAAATCACGAAAAAAAAAAAAATCTTGAAAATTTTTCAATTTCTCCCTTTTTCATAAAAAAATAAAAAGAATCCTCAAGATTTTAAGAAAACAAAGAAGAGTGTTTAATGATGAAAGTCATTGGCATGACGTCTGGTAGTGGAGTGGTTGGAGATCGAGACTCCCACGGAGGTGAGGGAGACACGGGGAATGAGGGAAAAAGTAAAAGGGCGAAGGGGGACCAGGTCGGGGGTGGGGGAGTCAAAGAGAATGAAAGAAAAAAAGAAAGAAATGAAACGAGCAGAAGAGAGAAGTGCAGACGAGTTGGAGGGATGAAGAGGAAGTGGTTGAAGCTGAAGGAGGGAAGAGGACGACGAAGAGAGTTTAGCGAAGGGGGAGGATAGAGGGGCAGAGGGATAGTAATCGATACGACGAACATTTCGTACGGTCGATACTCGGATACTCCCGCTAACTGGGTAGGGGTGTGGGATATCCCTGGTGTTATGTAGAGTACGTGACGTGGGCGAACATACACCGCATCGGGCTCCTGTTCACACTACTCTGCGTGACGATACGCTTCCACACACTTTCTCTCTCTCTCTCTCTCTCTTCCCCATTTTTCTCTTATAGAAACAGAAAAAAATGAAAAAAAAAAAAAATGAGGAAGAAGTCAAACACACTGTGGAACCGTCGACGTGTCGACGTGGAAACTCATCTGACGCCATTTTGTGTTATCTGTCAACAGATTTAGTTAATGTCACTTTTTTTTTTCTTTCTTTCAATTTAGATTTATCGTTCCACTCTTCCTCTTCTCGTTCTTAATAAACTTGAAAGAACAAAGGTTTCACTTCATATTACATCTGTGTCTCTCTCTCTATCTATCTCTATCCCTTTAATTCATATTCGTCCCGCCATTACTTTAAAAGGATAAACAAGCTGTAGGAGAGTAGAAAGATGGAGAAAGACAGAGAGAGAGAGAGAGTAGAACGTCGGCCAAGAGCGCGATTATTGCGGCCAAAGCTTGGCAACGGTGCTGGGTGCATTGGCCGGCCATGAGTTAGATCGCTTGGGCGCTCGTACTGTAAACAACCTCGTAACTTTGCCTTCTTATTTTCGCTTCGTTTCACGTCACTTGACGTATTACTATCTGACATGGATATCCATTGAAAATAAATATTTAATTAACTCAAAATTCATGGAGAATAGAAATCCTTTTTGAATCACAAAAATCCATGAATTTTTAGGTTTATTGTTGAGCTGCAAGTCAATTTTGAAGCTAATGATTATCTCTTTAATAGGCGAGCTCATCTCAGAAATTGCCTGGAAAAGTTGAAAGTACTTGTGCCTCTTGGGCCTGAAACGTCGAGGCACACAACTCTTGGTCTCCTCACCAAGGCCAAACGATTTATCAAGGTCAGTTATGAGAAAATGCAATTATATACGTCTCAAGGGCCAAATTGCCAACGAGAGATATGCATCCCTCTTTCATTTTGATTTATTTGCAGTATATTTATTATTATATGTAATTTTTTTTTTATTTGTAAATTTTAGAATCTCGAGGAACGAGAGAGGAAACATTCTGCTCACAAAGATCAATTGTCACGTGAGCACAGATTTCTCAGACGGAGACTCGAGCAATTGACTAATCAAACTGGCCTTCATGGTTTACGTGGTATACATAGCCTTGATAGTATTCATGGCCTGAGTACTAGTGCACCAGCGGGTACGTCGTGCGGTCAGGCAGCGGCTGCCGCTGCACTATTATCAAAAAGACGTAGCGTATCTGAGTGCTCTGTTACCACTGTATCATCTACTGGATCAGCAGCTAGTTCTGGAAATTCAGACAGATCTACTGGAAGTCCATCCTCTGTATCAGAATCCGGTTTGTATTTACTCATGTTGTGGAGAATTTTTTTACTTTATCACTCGAGTTTTTTTTTTGAATCTATAGTATATTACATGCCTAGGGCAGTAATGTAAGAAGTGTCTCAGAGCACATGTAATTTGGCCGAGGTGAAGCCGAGGTCAACAAACATGTGCTCTGAGGCTTTCTTACTTACTCAAGGTGTGTATACTATTTTTCTGCACATACGGATGGAAGTGAGCTCACATCCGAGCGCAGCGAGGACTGAAAGTCTCACTTTCGTCCCAGTATACAGAAAAGTGGATCTTTTCTGGAGATGATTGAATTGTCTGTGGAAAATGAGCCTTTCGAATTTCCTTAAACTCGCTTTAGTTAACTTACATAAATTTTCATGATTTTTTTTAAATATCTTGGGAACTGCGCGGTTTACATAGAGGAATTTAGCTAGAATTATTTTTTTGATGTTTTTAAGTTTCTCGACGAATACCTATAAATCGAATCGTTCTAGGGATCTTTGCAAATGACTTCGATAAAGACTTTTCGTTTCTTATTTTCTCATAATTTTCTTTTTCTGAGGAAAATAACTGTTCAAAAATTCCTTTAATTACAGTGTGTAATTAAAGTTCACCTTATGACTACATTAATCAATCCTCGAAATTTGCAATTTTCCAATTACTTCATTTCCACTCATTCTGTTTGATTTTCAATTCAATATTTGATCAAGTACTCGAAAAGTGGAAAAATATTTTCCTTTCATCAACGATTCATTGTATAATTCAGTTTAATTAATTTATTACGTACCTACCGTCAGACACTGGTGAAGAAGTGTTTGATTATGAGAACTGGTGCAAAACCATTTTCTATTGACATTCGAATGAATTAATTCCTCCGAGAGCTTTTTAATTGCGGCAGCAGTGGTAGAATAAAATTATATCATAAAAATCTTTCGAGTAATAATGTGTTTTTTTTTTAAGAACATTTATTTTTTGTCACTTCAAGTTGAACTTGTATGCATTAATTAATTTAAATTTTTTTCTTTTGAAGATGAAGTTGATGTGATTGGTTACACGAGCAACCAGTCCGATACGGATGACCACAGCAGCGTTCAAAGCAGCAGTGACAGTGGGGTTGCCATGTCTACGTCACGGCTGACTCTCTCGGAGATGATGGACAATCTTTAGGTACGTTCCAAATCTATTCCTCATCTATTCAAGCCTTCGTTCACAGTCTAAACGCAACAGCTCAATTTCATTCGATACAGAGTTTATTTTTTTTCCAATATTCTTTTGCGGATATTTTTGGAGTGATTAGTTTGAGAGGGAATTTACAAGAGACCTTTTCTGTAGAGAATTTCATAAGCTGCAAAAAAATTCTCTTGACAAATACCTCTAAACTTCATTGCTCCTTAGCTATGAACAGAGGACCCTATCTGCCATTGGTTTCCCTTTTTTCATTCACTCAATTGGATTTTTTTCTTGGCTCTAATGTTGCGATTCATTTGAATGAAGGCTAGAGTTTGAAAATACAAAAAATAAATAATCACGAATGAATAGAATTCAAAACTTACATGAAGAATTTGACATTTAACAGACAAACACGTGAGAAATTACGTAACGAGGGGAGCATTCTGGGGGATGCTGCACCAAAGGATGTTGCAAAGAAACTAAATACGTTGGCTGCAAAGTAAACAAATTGAAACAGAAATGTTATTTCATTGCGCATTGAACAAAAATAATAATCATCCACCTGAGTGAGTTGTGAATTTAAAAAAAAAAATAGTAAAATGGTAAATTTTCATTTTTGGTGAAAAAACAAAGAAAAAGATTTGAATTAAAGAATGTGCATCGCTCAATCACAATCATTAAATGAGAAAGAAAATCTATTAAAAAGAAATTATTGAGGAGAATAAATGGAACGGGTCTTTAAACAATGAGACGACAGTCTGAGACCCAGTAGAAGATAATTAATTGAATTCAATCAATTGATATTGGCTCTCAAGAGCATTTTCTGTAGATTAATTTCAATGTGTAACTTGTAAAAGTTATTGTATATAGATTTGAAGAGTAAAAAATATGAAGAAAAAAAGAAAAAGAAGAAGGAAAGATATATCACGATTAATCGTGAATTGGTATGAAGAATATAAGGATGAGAAAAAGTGAGAAAAATCATTATATATATTTAAAAAGAAAAAAAACATGTAATTAATTTACAAACGCCACTACAGAATTGGCTACACTGTGAGGCTAAAGTTGTAATCATGGATTTAATCCTCCTCCCTCTCCTCCAGTTAAAATGGATAGGAAAACATACAAACAACATTAATCAAATCTAACCGAGGTGTAACATCGGAACGCCCGAAATAAAAATAAAGAGAGAAAAGGAAAAAAATTGCAAGGGAAAACTTTTTTTAAAAAATGTTCCAAACTTTTATTCTTATTTTTAAAGTCTTATTATTTCAGTGCCCAGCACTTTTAAACTTGGAAGCATTAAAAGAAAAAAAAAAAAAGAAATAAAGCTTTGAGGCGCCTTTAAGCTTACTCGTAACTATTAATTTATTATTTTATTTTTCTCTCCTTCAATTAGCTGTCAATTTTACCAAAAAAAAAAAAAAAAAATGCGACATATGTGTATTTCGTCAATGAATTAAAGAAAAAAGTATCTTTATGATTATTATTAATTTCATTTTGAACTACATAATTTTTTTTTCTTCTAAGTTAAATAAATTATTTGCGCCACCGACCAGCTTTCGAAGCTCGCGATTATCGTATCTTTTATACGTACTGCACATAAATATATACATATATATTGTGTAAAAAAAAACTGTTTATTTCTTTGTCTCTCTCTTTCTGTGTTATCTCCACCCCAGATGATGAAAAGGATGAAGAAAAATCGCCATTTATTTATTTTCTCTAAATAAAAGAATAAAAAGTAATATCTCTTCTCAAAAAGAAAAAAAAATCATAGATTCGACATGTTTCATTGAGGCACAATTTTTGACTTTATCAAAACATTTTTAATAATTCTACAAATACAAAAATTAAAGAAAGAAGAAAAACAAACTTAAGTGCTCTCATCAACATTAGATCACACTTCGGGCCGTGAATAAGGATAAAAGAAATAGTTTTTAAAAAATCATTGAATGAAAAATATGAAAATCTATTAATAAAAAAAGGAAAAAAGCGCAAACTGCAAACGGGCAAATATGACACAGGGACGCGTGTTTACAACGCGTCACGAATATTATTATTAATGAAAAAAAAAGAAAAAAAAAACAAATTTACATTTAAAAGAAACTTGCGAGCATGTGGTGTTGCGGCACTTAAACAAAAAAAAAAATTATCATATTATTAAGTATTAAAGAAAAGAAAAAAAAAAGATGATAATATTATAAATGAAAGAGTACAAATTCTGTAAGTCCCTGTATCATGTGCAACCCGTGAGTTTAAAAATAATGAAAAAAAAAAAAATTAATGATTTAAAAAAATTAACAAGTATGCGCGAGGCATTTGCCTACGGTGCTCCTATAGTAGCATTAATATAATTGAAGTGAATAAAAATGATGAAACGAATGTATGTGAAATTAATAATGAGATTTTGAGTGATTGAGTTTCGTTGATTAACTTTGTATGATTGTTGTAATTATTGAGGAGTTAATGAGAAATGAGAATAACGAGAGAACGTCAAGTGATGGGCAAATTTGAATTGAGAGATTGATAAATGTAAAAGCTTGATTAATTAAGGTAATGCCTTGAGACTGATAAGAAACAAAAATGAAACGAGTGATCTCTGATTAAAAACAATTGGATAAGAAAAAAGAAACACAATTTGATAAATTTGTAAATGGATAAGGTGTATCAAACGTGGCTGAAGACTGTCCTGTAATTTTTTTTTTGATTGATTGATTAATTAATGGATGAGAGGAAATTTATCCAGTAAGAAAGAGGTAAAAAGAGATGATGTGATTTTTATTGAGACCTTTGCGTTAAAATATGCCGAAATCTAGTGCACATTTGCGAATTTTTGTAGTGACTTTTTTTCGTTCAGCAAAACAGGTCCTTACAATTTTTTTTTGTATTTTGCTCTAATTCCGAAATATTTTTTAACAATCGACTTGACAATAGAATCAGATTATTTTACTCAACATCTTCACTACTCAATCGATTTAATTTCAAATACATGACTAGTTGCTTATTTTTCTGTATGATCGGACGATTTTCAATCGTTAATGATTTCATTCTTTTAAAAAAACGTGTAACCACAATGATCCTCCTTTTCATTTATTCCTTAAAAATGTCCGATGTCTAAATGATGCTGTGAATGTTTTTCTTTCGTACGAATGATTTTAATGAATTGATAAGAGAAAAAAATATTATTATTATTATTATTACCATGAGAGAATGAGAAGTATGGCATTAAATGTACGGTTTTATGCAACAGCAATACGAATTGATGTAGTGCAAATGCGTTTTTACAATGAAAAAAAAAGAATACTACGTAAAGACCTTCTCTTGAAACATGGAAAAGAAAGTTTTTGGGAATGTTGATCCACCGTTCGGGGTAATCATGAAATTCTTCATCACAACATTAACCATCAAAGTAAAAAACTTATGAGAAATATATGAAAAATCATCCCATCGCGTCCAACGCTGTCCGGTCTAATGTTTAAGGATCATACCCTTCCGATCAACAAATTTTTCTCCGATTTTATTAATCATTGTCTCTGATAGGACAACAACCAGACAACAATTCTATAATAAGAAATCTAATAAAATAAATGATAAAAAATAAAGAAAAAAAAAAAATTAATTAAAAATATGAAAAAAAAAGAAAAAAAAATACAAAAATGATTTTAAAGAAAAGTAACAATTATTAATTAATTATAAAAATGGGTGTTATTTTTAGATGTCTATTAGATTATCAGAACCACATTTAAAAAAAAAAGATAACAAAGATAAAAAAAAATACAAAAATATATATAAAAAAAATTAATAAAATGGAAACAAATGCTTCAACATCACAAAAAAGTGGTATATACATACAAATTTAAAAGGAAAAAAAACATACTCTACTACCGTACTTTTAATAAGATTTATTAATTAAATGAAAAATGGAAAATTTAGGGAGAGTGAAAAAAAACACAAAAATAAAATATATGAAAAATTTTAAAAAAAAGTTTGTTAAACGTAAATCTTTCTGCAGAAAGTGAAGAGAAGAATCTGTACACGTCTTTTCGGTCAAAGTGAGAAATACATTGGAGAAATTTACCAAGAGAAATAGTAATAATAGTTGAAAAAAATTATTTATCGGCTGAATTAATGAAAAACAGAAATTGATATTCAAAAAAAAATAATGTGAAAGCCTTGTAATTTATATTCCATAATGAATTTCGACACCAATCAGAAAATTCATACTTTTCGATGAATTCCTCTTCATCGAGGGAAAGTTCAGTCCTAAGAGAGGAAAGAAAGAAGATAAATTTTAACAAATTTAGAAAAAAATAAAAAAAATAAAACTTTTTTCTGCTTTCATTGTTTAGAGAAATGCGTGCTACAAATTGAAATACAATAACTGTAAGTATTTGAGGATATAACTTGAGATATTTGGAATAAATTTTCCCGTTTGCAAAATGGCATGAGATTTCAAGAGCCACGATGTGTCTGCAGAATCAATTGAATAAAAGTTTCAAAGAAATAAATTAATTTAAAAAAAAAACAATAATTAAATGACAGTGGTGAAACATCATCAGAGTAAAAGTGCGGTCCTTTTCTCCGTTGATTGTTAATAACTACTCGTCATTTAATAATAAAGCACAAATAATAATAACTGTCAGTGTCACATCGAGGCGTTGCAATTAATATCTGTATAAATAAATCAAAAATGAGGAAAAAAGTTTATGAATTTTTTTTCCTCGTTAATTTCAACAGTGATTGAGATAGAATGCCGGAACACGATGAATCCATTTTAAATCAATAAATAAATGAAAAAATAAAGTAAATAACACAGCGCCGGCACTAAAAGGAGCATTTAATCAATGGTAGACAATGTTTAGCGGATATTGAAGATAAAACTGGAATAAAAACAAATTAGCAGTAAAGTTGTAAAGTGAGATACTTTGGAAAATTACATGTAGATTATTTTGTAAGTATCTCGTAAAGAATGAAGTTTAAGAAATTCTTATAAAAAAGTTTTCTCGATCAGTTTTTTTCTGAATCAATTTTTTTCGAAGAAATTCACTTGAGAATCCACATAATGATTTTAATTCGGTGTGTTCTCTTTACGACTTTACTATGAAATTAACAAAGCAATGAATAAAAAAAAATAATGAAAAAGTTATTATCCAGTTTGACGTTTGCAGAGTGTCCAGGAGTACCGTACACTTTAAGGTAAAAAAAGATGAAAAAAAAACACATTTAGATTAGAAGAAATGAAGAAAAAAACTGAGGGAATGAAGAAAAGAAAACTTATGATGTTACATAATATTCAAACGATCATTGACAGTTTGTGTGGGTAATGGATGGAGAGATGATGAACAATGAAAAAAAAAAAAAGAATAAAAACTTTAAACGTGCAATTGAAACGTGTGCATGTTAATAATATTGTAATACGCCTAAGTAAGCGCATGTGAAGGTGAAAGAATGAATTGTGTCTCTCACATTTTTAAGAAAAAAAAAAAGATATAAGTGATGTTTTTGAAGAAAGGTGATAATGAAATAAATAAATAAAACAACTGAGGAAATGAAAAGGTTCATTAATTAATCTTATTGCCAATCACTGCGTTTTCAATTTGGAAGTGAAGTGAAGTAGATTGCCTCCAAGGATCAGTTCAGTAGCGAAGAGGTAAAATGAGGTGAGTCCATTGTTACTTAAAATTTATTTCTCTGGAATTTTTCGATGAAGATAAGTAAATTTGTAAAGTTTTCTTTTACCTAATTTCTTAGTTTTTCCAGTGTTTCAGTTTTTTTTTCATTCTGCTTATGAGCTTACTCAATTTTTTTTTTCATTTTTATTTGTTTTTCCTCTTTACGTATTGCAAGAAGTTACTGTGCGGTTACCTGTATACCCACTTGCATAATTTGGAAAAAAAAGTCTAGAATAAAATTGAATAAGCCTTTACCTCTTTTCAACTGGTGGCATGCTATTTATTCTGAAAACATCTGGAAAACGATGAGTTTCAGGAGGATGATGATAAAATTAGCATACATGTGATAACTTTTTCAGTTTTTTAAACAAATTATCATGAATGAATATTTTGATGATATGTACTTGCAATTTTTTGAATTTTCTATATGTGCGTATTCTACATTCCTTTTTAAATAATTCATTTGTTGAAAAAAAAAATTGAAAAATCGTCAAATAATTAAGTGGTCGTATAAAATATTATTGATAGCATCAATTGAAAGAAAAGAGATCGTTATAGTTACAATTAATTGATTAGTTTAAACGAAATTAATAAAAGAAGGTGAAAATAAGGAAAATTGATTTGAATAATGGAGAAATGAGATAAATTTCACAACAATTATATTGTAAATATTATCTTGTAACTATTCGTATTACGCAATTTTATGCGAAGAAGAATGGAAGAAAAATGAATCACTTTTTTTCTCCTTCCCTCTCTTAAAAACTGTGAAAAATCAATTTTTGTGTATTACCAAAAAGAAAGGGCAATAAATTCAATGCAATAGAAAAAAAAATAATAAATTCAATGCAATGTACATATTTGTATTCCTCAAATTTGAATTTCGTCGGTAGTGTAGGATTTCTCTCTTCTTACGAGTCACAATGAAATCGATCGAAAAAGGAATGACTAATTCCTGAAAATAGATTATTTATTTCAGACGATGATATCATTCATTTTAATGTATTTCGTTTACTAAGTAAATAATTCGAGTTTTTCTAAATCAATTTCTCATTAGCTTTTATTCAATCCTAAAAATTCAATAATTCCATGAATATTGCGAAATTTTGGGATTTGTGATTCAATCATTAAAAATTTCAAAAATCGCGGCATATCAATGAATCAATAATTAATTGAACGATATTCAAACAAATGTAGCTTTCAAAAATGGGGGAAATTTCTTTCTCATTATATCGAACGCAGGCTGGAAATTGATTAGCAAAGCGGTAAAACAGTCAATAAGTCGATTTTTTTCGCTCATCTTTTTTTTCCGAAAATCTCGAAAAATAAGCGAGATAGGGCTAATTTTTATCTTTTTTGTTGTAGAAAATGTAAAAAGTTATGAAAGTCGAAAGTGCTCCATCTCGATGAGTTTACACGATATTTTCAAAAAATAATGAAATAAAAAAATCGACTTGTCGTCGATTTTTAGGCATTCAAATTTCCCACGGGAAAAAAAATGGTTAAACACTTGACTCGTCTATTACTCAGCAAACAAAGATGGCGAATGTGTCAATTTTACGTGAAGGTACGCATGGTCACATCAGTGTCTCGCGATCTTTAGAGGAGTAAAGTTCAGCAGTAAATCAACAAGTAAAGAATACGAATAAATAAAAAGACGAAAAAAAATAAAAAATTGAAATAATCATGTTGTAATAATTAATTGAAGATTGTCTGATAGAAAAAGATGGAAAAAATGGCACCAACACGAGTTGTATTGATGTCATGTGGGAGTTACAATCCACCAACTCATCTGCATTTGCGAATGTTTGGTAAATACATAAAATCCATTGAATTAAATCGATATTACACGTTTTCATTTTATTATTCAATAAGTGGTGAAACTTTGACGTAACATTGCCTCTATTTTGTGAGGAAAAAATTTTTTATCCAATCAATTAATACTTGAATTATTTATAGTCTATCATTTTTTACGATAAGGCTAGAAGTACAGGAGTGGCATTTGCGTGTATTTAATATGCCCTTCAAGTACATTATTTACCTTAAATTACTTACACTTTACGTACACTTAAAGGACACTAAGAGACACTAAAATCATATACAGAATTCAATGCATTTATTAAAGGCACTTCTGTACTTCTAGCCTTGTCGTATTTTTTATTATTTATTTATTATTTAGGGGAGAGTGGGGCAAAATGGACACTGTTATGAAACGCTTAGAGATGGATTTTTTTTGATGATTCTATTGAAAAACTGAGAAAATTTTAGCCGGAAAACAAGTCTCAGATGCTTTTTTTTCGATTTTTTTGGGAATTCTATATTTTTCAGCATTTTTGAAGAGTCAGCCTTTCTTTTTTCGAAAATCCCCAGTTTTTTTGCAAATATCTCTGGTTCTATTGGTCTTAGCAATTCGGGGTTGGTCTCAAAAGAAAGGTGAGCTCATTTCCCATCGATTTATGGGGTTTTGAATTCAGAAATATCAATTTTTGGATTAGTTATAGGCCAAAAATGGTTTCACAAAACGGCTTCACGAAAATGCCTCTAAATACCTTGAAAATCGATATTTTTGACTTGAAAACTCTATGAATCGATGGCAAATGATCTCACCTTTCACCTCCCGTTGGAATTTTCACGCTACGACAAATAGAACCGAAAATATTCTCAAAAAACTGAAAATTTTCAATAAAAGACAGGGTCTTACACCTCAAAAACGCTCCAAAAAGTCAAAATCGCAAAAAATTCGAAAAAATTAATTCCAGCACTTGTTTCCCACCCAAAATTTCCTCAGCTTTCCAATGGAATCATTAAAAACAATCTACAGCCAATATTTTTATTTATTTCGAAAGCTTTTCATAATATTTGCCTGAAAATTTAGATGTGTCCATTTTACCACTGATGTCCATTTTGCCCCACCTTCCCTTATTTATCGATGATTGCAAGTTGTATCAAAAATAACAAAAATTAACAGAATTAGAGATTTATAGTCTATTAATTAATTAATTATTTTTTTTCAATTTTTGATTCCATAGAAATTGCCAGAGATCATCTGCATCGCATGGGCATTTACGAGGTTGTTGGTGGTGTTATATCATTGGTGCACGATGATTATGGTAAAAAAGAATTGGCACCGGCTGAGCACAGATGTAAAATGGTTAAATTAGCAATACAAAGCAGCGAATGGATAAAATTGAGTACTTGGGAGACACGGCAAAATTGTTGGACAAAAACACGTTACTCCTTGGAATATCATCAAAATTTATTGAACAGTTTTTTGATTGACTCAACGGATATTAATAATTGTATTGATCCTGCTGATCTTGATTGGATACCGGAGAATGTAAAGAATGGGAGTGACAGAACACCGATACAAATTAAATTACTGTGTGGTGCTGATTTGTTGGAGAGCTTTGGAAAACCGGGACTGTGGGCAGAAGAAGATGTGAGTTTTTCTTTTCTATTTTCAATCGATAAATTTAGTTGACTATTCAGTAGTGCGTCTACATATTGGTTTTTAGAGGTAATCCCGGAATCTGGAGGAGATGAGAAAACTTTGGTAATAAACGTTGGTAAACGTTTTTCAAGGATATTCAAATAAAAAAGAAAGCTTTCAAAGAAACTAATTTCATTTTGTCACCAGTTTTTTTTAGAATATCTTGGAAACTGAATTTCAAACGAGATGGCACGATTTTGTTTTGATCTTTTTTTTTAGAGGATTTCAAAATTTACAAAAAATACTTGAGGAAAAATCGCTCCATCTCGCTTAGTTTCCGATGTATTTTCACGAAACTGATAGTAGAACAAAGTTGATTTATCTGAAATGTTCATAGAAATCTCTTTTTTCGCCGAGTTATTCAATTTTCCTCATATTCCGAGATGTTTGTCATCAAAAGCGGAATGAACTTTTCATTTTATTTTTCTCAAAATTTTCATAGATTGAAGCGATTCTTGGACAACATGGCCTCGTCGTTATTACTCGAGAAGGATCAAATCCTAATAAATTTATCTACGACTCTGACATTCTCTCAAAGCACATGGTAAATATTTGCTATACAATTTTCATCTTGTTGTACATCTTCATTATTAATGAAAAATTCAATAATTACATTATTTTCAGCACAATATTTACATTGTCACTGAATGGATACCAAATGAAGTTAGTTCATCGCGAATTAGACGTGCACTGAAACGTGGTGAGAGCATAAGATACTTAACCCAGGACTCGGTGATTGATTATATCTACCAAAATGGAATTTACGATGCCACGATTACCTCAACGACGACGTGAGTCTCAAATTAATTTTATAAAATGATAGAGAAAGCCCAATTTTTCAAATTGAAAGATTGAAATATTTTTATAAATTTTTCATTATTTTTCATGACAAATATTTTTAATTCAACTATATTTTTATTGAATAATAAAAATATATTGAATGCCAATAAACTATTACATATTGTAACCAAATTTTTATTTCCTTGCACGCTGCAAAAAAAAACCAATTCTTAATTACAAAAAAAAAAACATAATTATTGGTGGATAAATTTTTACATCCAAAAGTAAGTTTGAATTATCATCAAATAATAAGAATAATTATTTGCACATTGATAATAAGTATGAAAGTACATTATTAACACCATCACCAAGTGACATAACAATGACAACTCCAAGTCCAGTGGAAATAATAACAATTGACATTGGTGATAGTATATTGAAAAGAAATCAACAAATCAATACAATAAATTATGAAAATGAACGTAATAATGATAAATATGTTGGTTTATTGCATGAAAATAATGGTAACAAAGCTATGAAATCATCAATTAACAGTAAGACAACATATCCAGGTCAAGCAAAACAAATTATTACCACTGAGACTGGTGAATCACTGATTTTTTATGAGGTAGGTCCTTCATTAACTGAAAATCATGAAAGCACAAACATTGAGACTAATGATAAATCTAATTTAGTTAATGATAATAATCCAATTGATGATATTAGCGATAAGAATAATGACGTGTTATCATTAGATTGTGAAAATTCTAGTAAAATTAACATTAGTTTACCCGATGATGTGAACGATGCGAGTCCAACAGATCAGAAATCCGTGGACGAGTCAAAGGACGAGAGTAACACAATTGTCGACGAGTCAAATTCATCAACACTTTGTGACAACAAAATCGTTGAAAAATTATCGCCAGATCTGGAGGAAGAGCCGGCATCTGTGCCAAATCTTGACGAGCCAGATGAATGCAAGGATACGTACAATCGTGTCCAAATGCAGTTGCGCAAATCCCCAAAGAAAACCGAGATTGATGGCAAATACATAAAGTCAATTGTCAATTCTCGAAAGAGTCCAAACAAAGTTCGAAACTTTGAGCAGGTAGTGCCGATGATGGAGTGTGATGAGGCTGATGGTAAAATGGAGCGAAAAATTTACCAAGGCAGTCTCGACTCGATAAACAAAGAGCCCGAGACACTCGAGCAGTCAAAGCCCAAGTCGAAGAGTTTCGAGTTGTTGAAGAGTGATTTGTCTCTTAAGACATTCGATGACATTGACCTGAATGAGCCCAGCAGTCCATTGCAGGAGAGTGAAGTTTTCGTAACGGCGAATGACGATACTGATGAGTTTTGTGCAGTCTGCTACAGCAAGGAACAATTCACGAAGACCCCATACCAAATGAGATCAAATGAGAGCTCACCAATGGAGCTTGATTCACCCGAGTGCGATATCTGTAATTCATTGACAAACATTGGTACAGCTCCAGATGCTGCAACTGGTCTACCACAGTGTGAACGGTGCGAGATATGCGGTGACATTGCAATGGACGAGGATGTAGTTGCATCGTCAAGACCAGAGCCATGGGATGTTGTGGATTCACGTTTATCCATTGCATCTAATCCCAAATCGAATAGACGCAAATTATTGACTGGACGTGGGCTTGATGGAAGAATATTTAATATCACAGATGAGAACTGTGAGAATATCAATGAAGAGAAAGAGGAGGAAATTGAAGAAATTAATGAGCCAAAGGACACTGAACAACCTTCAACATCGATTGAAGAATTTTCCGGTGATGATTCAACGCTCAATGATATTGAATTTGAAATTGAAAATTGCGGACTTGATTTAGATCCAATTGAGTACAAAAAGCCACCAATTATTGAGGAAATCAAAGAAGATAAGACAGAAACGTTGAGTAATTATCGAATGAATCGGGGCTCATCGATGATAAGTCGAAGTAGCGAGACGAGGAATGAAGCGAGAAGACGATACAGATCTGTTGATAATCTTCCTGCTTCACGGGCTGGTCAATTGAAGACATTTGTGAAGGATGAAAAATCATTGGTCGTTAAGAATAATGGGAAATTGATTGGTTCTGTTGATAATATACGTACACAGAGACAATCGAGAAGTACAAATGTCCTGAGGAAATCGGCTGATGATATTGGAAGAATCAAGGAGGGACCTGGGGTTAGTGGAGTACGACTTGTACGTCACACCAGTGAGAAGAGTACACGTGCTACATCTGATACTGTCAAATTTATCCTCAGTAAACATGGTATCAAGATTATAAGTGATAAAGAGACTGCTTTATAGCTGAGGATTTATACGGAAATGCTATAAACATTTCCGTATATGAAAAGCAACTTTTTTATTTGTTGAGGTTTTATGTGGTGAGAGCTTTCTACGGAGGGCTCTCCATTAATTTAATTCTTTCCTTGAGAATTATGATTTTTTTTTCTTAAATTAATTCCGTAACAAAAGCCAAAATGAACGAAATGCAAATTATCCCAAATTGACGAGTAATTGCAATTCAAAGGCAATTATGCAGCGTTAACTCTCTCTCTGTCTCTGTCTCACGTAATTAGGTGCGAGGAGGAATTGACTGGAAATTGAAAAACAGGCCAAAAAAAAATGTGATTCAGCGTATTAAATATAATTTTTTTTTAACTTTACTAATTTTATTGCATAAGATTTGAACAATCATTTCCAAACGGTTTGTTGAATGATTTTATTTTCCTGCATCACTGACTGAAATCTTATATAATACCTTAATCTTTCTCATTTAAAAAAAATTTATCTTAATAAAACTTTTTAAAGGTATGGAGTTTTAAATGAATCACTGACAATCGTTATTTTTGTGTCAAAGTGCATTTTACAATACACAAATGTTGAAAATTATTAATAGGAGCTTCCAAATGCAAAAAGAAAAGAAAAAACATGAAGAAATCTCAAAAATGATATCATTAAATTAATATATTAATGAATGTTATTATTGCAGTAGGCTGCTGTTTTATTTGTCGCTTAATTAAATTATAAGGCATGAAGTATGCACTTTGATTGAAACAAGTAATTCGCTTAACATCGAAGAATCTAGGCAGTAGTGATGATTTTTTTTTTTATAGAAAAATTATTAATCTTCATTCAGTAGCAAAGTGGTGGAAAGAGATTATGTACAACTTATGTACAATTAATTTTTACAGAATACTTCGTGATCTGAGAATAATAGGATAATTTTCGTAACAGCCTTTTCTCCACAGTTTTCAATTTTATGAATATAAAAAAAGGTCATTACGAAAATTTCCTTGGCTCAATTAATCCTCGAGCTATTTCAATTAAAATCGATGACAAAGTTGAATTACCACATCTTGCTCCACCACTCTAGTTTTTCTTGAATATCTTGAATACTATAGGAATTATCAAAGTTTGAGATATTCAACAGAAACTGTCGACTTCTTCCTCCAGAAAATTAATGTTTTCACCTTTTTATCCTTTTTCTATTTATCTTTGAATAGCTAAAAATTAGAACAAAAAAAAAGTTAAAAATTATTTATTAAACTATGAATTTTAAATACTGTTTGCTCAATTCTGGAATTGTTTCAATCTAATTTTTAATGTCAATTTTTGAATGATAAATTAATCGATATATTAATTAGGTCAAATGAAATTGAGGAAAACATTTCAGAATATTGAATGTTTCAGTTCAAGACACTTTCGTCTCTTTTATTATTATGATTTTTTTTTTGTTCTGATGTTAGCATGTATATGTGTGTTTTCAGGGTACAGCAAAACCTGCATGCCTACTCTAAGACAGATAGTTGACTGTCTTAATGCAGTTCATCCAATGCCAATACGATGCGGCTCCTGTCTCCTTGCTGCTAAACGTACTAATTGCCCCACTACCGATAGTAGTATTATTAGCGCATTTCAATGCGTCAATGATACAACTAATAATAATAATAATAACAGCGTTAATGGTCTTTGTAACTGAGTAAAAAAAATTATATATAGAGAGAATATTCGTCGACAATATATTTCTTACCTGTAAATTTGAATTGAAAAGAGTCAATTTATTGAAAAAATAACGTAAAGAACTGCAGTCGCCAATGAGTAATTGTTTTATCGATGTAGAAAATTGCTAGATTATTGTAGAAAGGCACTAGGCCAATTTAATAACTGCTGTAGTTTCTAATTCAGTGGTGGAGCGGCGAAATTAAATTTTGATTTTTTTCTTCAAATGGTTTTTTAAAAAAATATCTCGGAAGCGGAAAGAGATGAAGGAATTTTTTTTGGAGACCTTTTTTATAGAACGGAAAAAAAAAGTACGAAAAAGGTTTCATTCAAAGATTTCGCAGCTCTGTCATTTCTCGAGATATTCTTGAAAAACTGGAGCAATAGTGTAGCAGGATAAGTGCGAAAAAAATTTGAAATAGGGAGACTGGGGCAAAATGGACATTCAGTGTAACATGATTCATGATTTTTTTCCAAAGTTAAAGACTTGTCGGAAGAATCTCAAAAAATTTCAAAAAATTCTCCAATAGGTGGATATTATTTGTGAATTTTTTGAAATTTTCCCAAACGATCATTATTCTCGAAAAGAATCCTGAATCATGTTGACCTATAGGTCCATTTTGTCTCCCCCCTAGTTTATTTTGAGATATCTCGCGGAATTTGAGTTCTAGGAAAATTTACCAGTGAAATTCTCTACGAAAAAGGTCTATTGGCATTTTTCATTAGGACTACACACTCTAAAGATATTTGCAAATAAAGTTTAATTTATCTCGTTGAGTCACTCCACTACGAAATTATTTGAAATTCCTTTGTTTTTTCTCTCATCTTTTGGTCTGAAAAATGTGTCTCGATAATGTTATGCGTTGGTGCATTCGCTCGAATAAGACTGAAAGCTCATATTATTGAGAATTCTTAAATTTTTTTGTTAAATTTATTTGTTTTTTAATATTAATAATTTAATATTCATTTTCAGCTATTATGATTTTTTTTTTCGTCAATTATAGAAAGAATGTTGTATCGCTTTGCTCGATTATTTTTAAGAGAATGTAATTGTGTATTTTTGGTGAAAGAAAAAAATATATATATATATTTATTGAGAAACGAAAATAAACTATGTGGCTGGAACGGATATTGATAAGAGATCAAATGAGTTTTTAAAAATATTCAAGATTTTAAAACAATGAAAGAAATTATAATGAATAAATCTCTTATTCTACCTCTTGACATCATCGTGAATTGAATATATTTTCAAATGAAACTGAAAATAAATATATTCACATAAAATGAGTTTTTTTCGATTGATTTTGTAAATAAATTCATGAATATAGACGAACACGTGAGTCGTACAATTTTCTGAAGATAGGAAAAAAAATGATTCAATTAATTTTTTTTTTCTCCTTTTTTTCCACTTTATTATTGCGACTGAAGTCTTTTACACGTTAGTAAACTCGTTTCTTCAAGATTGTATTGAATATTATAGATTAACAAATGTGAAGGAAAAAAAGTATCTTGGAGCTCGTACAAAACCTATGTCAAGGTTCATAGTTTTTTCTGGTCAATTTGAATAGCAAAGAAATCAAGAAAAAATGAAATAATGAAGTTTAGCATTAAAGATAATTGTATGATACGATGATTGAGGAGATGAAAATGTCAAAAAGATATAAATTAAAAAGAAAAATAATGATGATAAAAATAAAGAGATGTATTATCACAAGGAAATAATTTATTTACAATCAATAAAATTGAGATTAACAATTAAAATAATTACATTTTATCCGATGTTTTTTTTCTCGATAATTTTTTAAAAATTTTTTATCATTAAAAATAATTTCATTTGTCTATGATACAATCGTAATTTTCTTTACAAGTGGCAAAAAATTTCTCTCGTCCATTCGGGCTCTGACTAGAAGTATATTAATTGATTTCATAAAATTTTATTAATTCTAGTAAATTAAAATTAAAACTGATTAGTGTAATGATGTAATCAATTCAGAAGTTGACGAGTAAAACGAGAAAAGTCGGCATACTCTAATGATCACTCTTTAGTGAATATCTTGAAAATTAAGCGAGATAGTGAGATTTCTGTGAAAATTTTTATTCAGCTCTGATTCTTCTTTGTGAAGAAAAAATCCCTCAAAAATTGCGCAATCTCGCTTAATTTCCGAAATATTTGTTAAAAATGAATAGCAGAAAAATCGACTCATCTAGTTTCACTATTTTTCTACTGAAGATATTCTCTGTTTTTTTTTGGAATATCTCGGAATCCAAGAGAGACAGGAAAATCTCTGTGAACGAATCAAACTACAAAAAAGCTTTTATCTTCAAAATTTCCCTGTCACCCTTAGTTACCGAAATAATTTAGAAAAACTGAATTTGCCGAGAAAAACCAGTTTCTTAAACTCTCTCAAAACATATGAGAAAGCAAAATTTTCATATTGACCTTTTTTTAATAGCGAAAAATCTGCTACAAAAAGGTCCCTACAAGAATTCCTCCATCAGCGTAATCCTAAACCTGTTGAAATCCTCAATTTCTCAATTTTCTTTCACCTTCATGAAAGAAAACAACATAAAACCCTGTTTGCCCACCTCTTCAAGAGCTCTGTTTCCTCAAACTGAGAAAGCAGAGGAACAATAATGCAGTAATCCACCCCCCAATGATAAGAAATCCCTGATAAACTTGAACATCATCAAGTGCATATCCTTTCCCAAGAATATTCCGCAATGCAGTACCAGGTACAGTCTGTGGCAAAAGCATACTTAACCAGCGAAGAATTCTCGGCATTCCCTCGATTGGCCAGATGCAACCGCACAATAAAATAACCGGATAAAAGCTTCCAGTAGTAATATAATTAGCAAAAGTGTGTGACGTACAAATGACTGATATCAAAAATCCATAGGACATTCCGCAGATACCGCTGCACAGTACCATGAAAATAACCACAGTCATCGAGCCCTTGCACTCCAGATCATATTGCAAAAAGGTGATCATCAATGTAACACTTACTTGAATAATAATAACCACTAGCTGTGTAATTACATGTGCTGTTAATATTTCAGCAGTTGTGACACCCTGAACAAGGCTTCTATCCCAAACGCCCTCATGACGATCTGAAATAATAACAGCTGATGACACAGAAGTTGCAAGGAAGAATGTCAGCGTCAGCATAAACGTTGGTGCAACAAAAGACGTGTATTTCTGATCCATTGTCCCGTAAATTGCCTCAAATGCTAATCCAGTATTGGCTAATTTTTTGCTCAAGTTGCACTGATTCAATGATTCCTCGAATATCTCAAAAAAACTCTCATACAATTTTTTCTCAAGAAATAGTCCAATCTGCCTGTCTCCCATGTCCAGTGACACATCAATCTGTCCATACGGCAGCTCATTGTCATCAACAATATTGTCCCGTCTGTTCTGCAGAACCTTCGTGAAATTTTTGCTAAAATACATGGAGCCCACGGCTTTGCCCTCTCGAACAGCATCAGATGCACTCCTTTGATCATCATAAAATTTATTATTCGCAACTTTTAGCTCTTCAAAGCCATTGAGAAAACGACAGCTAAGATCGATCCACTCGCAGTGCTCATCAGTGCTGTTGTAGATGATTTTCCCATCGTAATGACCACCGTAGCAGTCACCAGCTTCTTCATTGACAACTGCCATTTTAAGATCACGAGGATCACCACCGATTGCATTGAAGAATATGTTCACTTGAATCAATGGAAATATGAAGGCAAAGAGGATGCCACCAGGATGACGAATGAATTGTATAAAATTTTTGATCATCAGTGCTTTAAACTTGCGATTCTTTAGTCTTGTTGTGGGCCTGTTGTACGTGTTCTCGAATTTCTGTGGACCATTGATCGTTGGTAAATTTCGATTTTGCTCGCTGTTACGGTCGTTTTGAATCTCCTCAAGCTCAGTGTCGACGATACTGGAGACATGTGCCGGTGCATCGTTTTGCTTCTGGCTCAATTGAAGAAATGCCTCTTCAAGTGTATCACAGTTACATCGTGCCAATAATTTACTCGGTGATGCTTCAGCAAGCAGCTTGCCATTTCTCAAAAGTCCAATTTTATCGGCCTCTTTTGCCTCATCGATATAGTGTGTAGTTATGACAATTGTAGTGCCATTGACTCTGGCTATATTGACGAGAAACTTCCATATTCCTTCACGCAAGAGCGGATCCAGTCCAACAGTTGGCTCATCAACAACAAGCAGCTCTGGCTCATGCAAGAGTGCACAGGCAAATGATACTCGTCGCTGTTGGCCACCGCTCATGTGTTTTATCAAACGGTTCTTCGGTGGTAATTGCAGTAATTCGGATAGAAATAAAAATTTTGCCTCAATTACGTCGTCCTCGAGGCCATTTATTCTACCGAAATAATAGAGTGCACCAATTGCTGAGAATTCTTGGACTAGGGAAATTTCTTGGGGCATGTAGCCGACTCGTGGACCTGGTATTGATGAAGATTTTGTGCCTGGCTGTCCACCCAAAACCCATATTTCACCACTGTCGAGTTTACGGACGCCTACCACGCAGGAGAGGAGAGTCGTTTTACCACAGCCACTTGCTCCTAGTAGTCCATAGCTGGAAATAGGTTTAGGAAATTGGTTTGAGGATATCTTGGAAAGAAAATACTTTTTTTTTTGTAGGAAATTTTGAAAACCACAAAAAACAGATCTTTTGATGAATTTTTGTAAACTTGAAACTACAATTTGTTATTCTCGATTTCCTGCTGATTTTTTTTTGAGATATCTTGAAAGTGAGGCTGGAGAAACTCGATGAGAGATATTTCTACGAGAGAATTTCATGGGTCATGAAAAAAAAACTCATTTAAATTATTTTCAACCTCATCTTTCTTAATATTTGGAAAATATTCCGTTGATTAATAGCTAAAGTCAATTTTCCGAATTTGGATTATTTTGTCGAGATTACTTGCAAGAAAATATATCTCAAAACGAGTGTTTCAAGAAACCTTCTTTTGTAGAGAATCGAATTTTTTTTAACGAAAAGGTCTTTTGATGAATTCTCTCATGATAATTCCCGAGATATCTTTGAAATACTCTCACGTACAATTCTTATTATTCAATTCTTATTTTTGATGTCCCGAGGAGAAAATGCAGTTTCGATATTAATTAAATTCTCCTCTTGAGATTTCAAAATTTTTGAAGAAAGAACTCTAGGTAAATCGAAATTTATAATCCCACGAGTTTCGGACAGACCGGTTTTTTTACATTTACACTTGCAGACTCGAAGAAATAAATAGAAATAGTAAAAATAAAATGCAGAATATCCCAAACTAGACCCGGATTTCATGTGGATGTTTTTGATTGTGAAAAAAAAAATGAGTAGAGGTCAGGTTTTAATGATTTATCCAATTTACTAGCCATTAATAACGTTCTAAATGCGTTAAATATTTGGAGTTGTGGAGAAATAATTCCATTTGTTTTCATCATCGTTATTTATAAAACTATCTCGAAATCTACCAAATAGAAAAAATTTTGTGGACTGCAAAAAACGATCTGAGAAAACTTTTACGATACGTCAAAGATGTCAACCAATTTTATGTGCTACTACAAAAAAATCTTGATTTCATTAAATATTCCATTTTAATTTAATAGATCATCGTTAAAATGGAATGCATTAAAAATCACAGGTATCATTTTTTGCAAATATCTTTGGAGCGAGTTGGTTTTATCAAAAAATTTCAAGAGACCTTTATTGTAGCTCTTAAAATTCTCTACAGAAAAGATCTCTTAAGATTTCCGTGTAAGATGCATGCGATTTTCGATTCATTCCACTTTACTGAAGATTGTTGAATTCGAAATTGAATATTGAATCATTGTTATCTGATAATACTCTCTTGATGAATTCCTCTTAAGCCTCGTCTTTCAAAAAATATTTCCGAAATGAGCTATATGATTTTCAGACTCATTCCAATTCATAAAACAGCTAAAATAAAAAGAAAAACCGCAAAATGAAAATGATTTCATTGAAATAATTTTTTTTTCCTCAGTGTTTCAACGAAAAAAACCTCACTCGGATTTCTTCACAGATAAATCCGTCTCATTTCACTTAGCAAAAAAAGAAATTTTTGATGCATTCCACTCACATTGTACCACGTGACACCACCATGTTCAATCCATCGAATATCATTGGTCCATTGGCATATCTTTTTTTCGCATTTCTCACAACAATAGCTTCCTGTTGCATCCTCGATCCGTAATACTTTGTTCGGTATCAAGGAGAATTAAAATCCTAGAGCGATGAATAAAAAAAAGAAAAAATTAGCATTATCATCAATCAATGTCGTGTGTTTCTCTGCATTTCCTCTTTTCAATAAATCTTGATAAAAAGAGTTAGAGGTAATAGAGCAAAGATTGAGTTGAAATCACTCGGTCAACGAGCCCTCTGGCCCGGATTAGGTTTACCGTTACTAGTCATCAATAGTTGAGCCTTAAAAAAAAATTTCATATTTTCCTCACATTTCATTCATTTATTCATCAGTGAAATCATCCGATAGAAGGGAATTTAACTGCTAAATTATTTTTCACGATTAAAATAATGTTTTATTTAATAAACAAATCACGTTTTTATGGGTAATGGTCAAAAGTCCTCTTGAATCAATCTTTTTGTTCTTTTTCAAGTACAATTGCATAAAACAAAGTTGAAGTATTCTACATGATGCTGACAAAGTTCGAGGTTTGAATTACAAATATTTGCATTTTTTTTTTCCTTTTTTTTGTTCCTAAGGTATTAAATTTCATGAGATAAAAGTGCGATAATTCGATTTTTGTGGAATTTTTCCAGCGATAAAGAGAAAATTATTACTCTTTGGTATTACATGAAAAAATATTACGATAATTCATTTTTTTTTTTTTTTAATATTATTTTGAGTAATGGAATGAGAGGGGATTTTTGCCAATTTCTATAGAATATCTCGGAATTCAAGAGAGATAGAGGAATTTTCATAAGTACCTTTTTTAAGATCGTTTGGGAAATTTTCAGACGAATCGATTTCATTCTATCATCAATTTTTTGAGAATAATCTCGGAATTCCAGCGAGATGGAGCGATTCTGCTTGATTTCTTTCCTTGTGACTTTCGAAATTCTCTACAAAAACGAATTGAAGCCAAATCGCCTTATCTCACATAGAATTCGAAATATTAAAAAAAAATTAATGATAAAATCAACTAAATCTCTGTGAAAAGTGTATATTTTCATTTGTAAAGGACGAATAAAACTACGAAAAAAGACGATTCTTTAAATAAAAGATATCTGATAATTTTTAGTTTTCTCTTACTTTTAACAAATATAAATAATAAGAAGAAATGAAAAATCTGCACCTATTGAAGATTCAAACAACCACAAGTGCAAATTTTTTTAGATATTTCTTCTATAATAATTGATTTGTTAAAAAAAAAAGTAAAATGTGGACTTATTTCATTATTTTAAGAAAATCATTGCAAAATTTTCTCCATCTCCTTAAGATCCCGAGATATTTTTGTAAAAATCGAGTGAAGGAAATGACTCGTATTCTCATTTTACCTCAAGTTTTCATGAAATATCTCGGAATTTAAGTGACATAGAGAAATTTTTATAATTTTTTATTTTTGTAGATTCAGAGCTGTCAAAATGTCTTCACAAAAATTTCTCCATCTCGCTTAAATTCCAAGATATTTCCCAAAAATCCCACAAAAATCCTCAAATTTTACACCACAAGTAGATCAACTACAGTGAAAGATAAACCAACTGCATTACACGTGTGTTTTTACGTTATTTCCTCTCTTTATATCACGGTTTTGATGCTCTAAAGACTACAATTTGAACTCACCTGCAAGTTACTTTCTACAATCGCCTATTTATTGTCCCAATGATTTACCCATCAAAACAAAGAATTTTCCAACAATTTACTAGAAAGCGAGAGATAAAAAAGCAAAGGAAAAAAAAATAATATAGCATTAAAGAGTAACAAGATATATATTATTGCAGAGATTCACGTGAAATTTAATGGACCTATTAAGGGGTCCTATCAGAATTCTCCAAATGACTCCTATTACAGTTTAAATTTTTATTAATGAAAATAAAAAAAGGTCATAACAAAAGTCTTTCAATCTTCTTTGAATTTCGAGAGAACATGAAAGAAAAAAATTCAGTGAAACTGACTTTTACCACTCAACTAATAAATGAGTTTCACAAAATTTCGTAAAAAAAATATCCACTATTTTAATAAACTCAATGATAATGATAATAATAATTTCATTGAGTTTCACGAGTTCATAACGGTATTGTTACATTCGCGTTGGCTCCTGGAGCAGACTGTCAAGGCGAAGGACACGTTACTTTAATAATAAAATCCAAGGTAATATTCAACAACCTAGTTTTTCATAATTTTCCCGTTAATTAAAACGTCAAAACTTTTTCCTTTAATTACTCACTGAATAATGGAAATCCTCTTCTTCTTTTTTTGAAGTTAAAAAATTCAAACTTTTCTCCCGATTTTAATTAACGAGTGAATGATGATATTGAACTTGAACTTTCATTTGTTGAGGAGAATTAATTGACGTAAAAATTAGATTATTATTTTTTTTAATTTAATTTTAAATTTTTTCACACTATCCAGAAATTTTAGCAGTTCTGTGTTGTTTATACGAGAGTAATGCGCGCTCAACTGTCTGGCGCGAATGAAGATGAAGTAAAGATTGAAGAACTCGTGTCAGTTTGTCCATTCTTCGTATTCTCCTCCCTCTTTCTGTATTTTTACACTGAGACACAAACCTAATACATGAAGTAATCGTTCGATTGTTGTAGTATTTCGTTTAGCTTCTTCACTCACCTGTACAACCTGGAATTTCTTTCATTTTTTTTTCACTTCTCCCACCAGTTTTTAGTTGACTCGTTGACCGACTTTTTCGAGTATATATTTCTGAGTTTGCGGATTTTACACGAAAGAAATGAAAAAAAAAATCTGTTTAGTGGAGGGGAAATTATGAAATTCGTGTAAACAGAAGAATTTTCTTGTAAATCATTTTTGTTATTACTTTTGAATATTTTTTTTTTTGAAAGTTTAGTTTATTCTTCTTTGTCAGCGCTTGATAATGAAGGAATTGAGAGATGATGATCTCTTCTTTTGCAGATGTTGATAATGGGCAAAGCAGAGAGATCTATTTTATCTAAAGCTGGTTTTTTGGGGAGAGAGAATCATTATCGGGAGTGAAAATCATTTGAAATGAAATTTGATAGATTTTATTTCTTCTGATGATAAAACTGAGATCTGCGGAGGAAGATGATGATAAAATTAGCATATATCAAGAAACTTTTCGTATTTTTTTTAAAACGGATAAATTATTAAAAAAAAATATCGAAAAATTTGCACTGATAGCTTTTGAACTTTCAACTTGCGCATATTTTTTTTTAATGAGTGATTTATTGAGAAAAACAAGACTGAAAATTGTGAGATGTCGCGTGGCGGCTTTGCCCGATTTTTCAATTCAAAATTCCAAAGAGTACAGCCATAATGTTTATGGCTGTGCTATTTGGCTGCTTGATAAAACTTTAGCAAAATATTTTGGTGGATAATTGGCCTTGCGGTCATTAATTCAATAAACTCAATCAATAAAAAGTTGAATTTTTATTGTCAACGTTTCGGCTCATTCAACATGAGCCCTCATCAGGACATTAAAATTCATCAATTCTATCTGTGAAAAGACAACATTATGAAATTATCAATAAATGTAACAATTTGAGACATTAGAAGTTAAACAAACTACTGCACGAAACCATTCCATCATAGTTCATGGTACACATAAAGTCATTATAGCTATGAAGTGCATCATCAACAAGAGTCTTTTACATTTCAGTAGTGAAGAGGTAAAACAAGATAAGTCTGTTTTTTTCTCATTAACTTTTTTGAAAATACCTTAGAAAATAACCGAGGAAGAGCAATTTTGCCCTGAAACTCTTTTGTAACTCTTGAAATTCTCTACAAAAACAGATGAGTAAATATCACCTTATCTCGTTTAGTTTCCGAGATATTTTCCTCGAAATGACCTCAAAGATAAGTCGATTTATCCTGTTTTACCTCTTCACTACTGATTTATAATTATTAAACAGTTAAACATGATCAAGTTCAAAAAGTTCACAAAGTTCAGTTTTCATCATAACAATTCAGTCACAGTGTTCTATCCGTATTTTACTCGTTCTTAAAGCAGCATTATGACCTTAATAACCCCTAACTATCACTATTGTGACACAATTTTGTATGTATAACGTTTGTTTAACTTCTAATGTCTCAAATTCTTACATTTATTGATAATTTCATAATGTTGTCTTTTTACAGATAGAATTGATGAATTTTAATGTCCTGATGAGGGCTCATGTTGAATGAGCCGAAACGTTGACAATAAAAATTCAACTTTTTATCAATTGAGTTTATTGAATTAATGACCGCAAGGCCAATTATCCACCAAAATATTAATTTTGAACGATCAAAAAACATTATTTTATTTAACAAAATCATTTTTTGTACTCTATTTATAAATGAATAAAATTTAACGAGACTTATGCCTACTAGTTGATCATATCCTTTTCCTCCTTTCAATTTACCATTAAAAATTTCAAAATCTAACGGTTAGCGTGCTGCATCAATTTTAGAGGTAGAATATCAAGCGACAGATTTAATATTTCGCAAAGATTTTTGGCTCAAAAATTCCAAGTGACAATTCATGAACTTTGAAATTTCCATCGCCTCATATTTTGGATGATTTTCCATTATAAGTTCTCACTAACAATTCGGTATTTACGCTTATAAGTTATTATTCTTAATTTTTTTACTAATATTGCGTAAAAGGCCTTGGGAAACCTATTGGAGCGATAATGGTGGAGATACGCTTCTTTGTTATTTTGAAGAAAAAAAAGGCATTTAGGCCCCTCTTACTCTGAGGCAACGATATGATTCAATTACATTCAATAAGGAAATGGTTGGTGCCTTTAATTTATGCTGTCAGAAAGTAGCTCTAAAGTGTCAGAAACCGGGCAAATCGCGGTATATTGCAAAAATATCCTTTCGATTCATTCCTGCTCATCCAAAAATCAGAAAAAAAATCAGGATTGCGCTGGACTCAGTACAGAAAAAAAAAATCGAAATCAGTTTCACCATTTCGAGAAACTGGAAATTCAAGTTTTTGGGTCATTTTTCGATATTTCCCCATGTTTTCCATTGTTTCCCATGTTTCCACATTTTTCCAAATTTCCCAAATTTTCCTCCAGCAACCTTCCTTTGCCATTTTAAGTCCCTTGATTTTTTTCCGGTGCACCTTTTTCAGAATGATTAACGGAAGTGCATCAGCGACGTCGCCAGAGACGACGACGACGACGACGGTAATATTGACACATCATTAATAAATGAAGATTCAATTACCCGTGCCCTGATAATAAAATTTATAACTTCTTTGCTGATCCACGAATGTTCCATAATAAAAAATGATGTTAACAAAGAAGAAAACTTCATTAGGAAGTAGATAAGAAAAAATTGTGAATAATGAAGGGTATGTAAACGGTCAATAAACAAGCTCAGTACCTGCATCTCTATCGCACGCTAGTCGGCCTTGTTATCCAAGTATGTGAATCTAAATGTGTCAATGTTATCACCTTTTTTTTTTTTTTGAAATCTCGATGCAGCAGAACTCATCCAGGAAATCAATACATTTCCATCATGAAAAAAAATATTTGCCTGGACATGTGACAATAATCATCTCATTCCTCTGAGGGACTTTCAGTTATTGGTGAATTGGCAGAAAGATTCGGAGCAATTTCAGTTTGTGAAATATTTTTCGGGAAAATCTTGGAAATGTAGGGAGAAATAGAAAATTTCCTAACAAATATTTCTGCAGAGCGAAAAAAGTGGTACAGAAAAAAATTGTAATGAAAATCGCTATATCACGTTCAGATTCTGAGATAATGCCAGATAAAACAGAAGGTTCCAATCAATTTGAATGGAAAATCCGTTTTTACAGAATATTTGGAAGATCGGAAGAGGTACATGAATTTGAATAGAAACCTTTTTTTCATGAAAGTAAGATTAGCACACTTTTGAGAATTCAAAGGAAATTTCTTTGAACAATTAAATTATTATTTAAAAAATGTTCAAAAAATTAGCATTTATGGTTTTTCAAATTTTCGACATGTGCGTTTTTTTTCTGTCATTTTCTGAAGATCACTTATTGATTGAAAAAGAAACTGAACTTATAGAACAAAAAAAGTCCTACAACCATTGCTCTATCTCGCTTAATCTCCAAGAAATTCTCGAAAAACTGCATTCTCTCGAAAATCGTTCGATCATTTGTCCCCGAAATAAAATACTGAAAAAAAAAAAAAATCGTTCCAAGTTTTCCAAGGCAATGACACTTGCTGACGCACGTCTTTCTCGTCATCGCAACGATAAATTATTTACAAAAAATTGGGCCACAAAAGCGTTACCAATGAAATCAAGAATCACTACAGTCAATTGAATTTAAACAATGTAATTACACATTTCAAGTGTATAAAATAAATGAAATAAACAAAAAGAGAGAGAGAGAAAGACAAAAATGAACGTAAACCATGACCGTAACTCGTTGCTCAAGGCAAACTGCTTTTTTGCCCTTCTGAAACAGCGAAACACAAAATAAAAGCATTTCTTCAACGCATTCGCTCTTTCAGCAACTTTTCATCTCTTCAAAAATTCATTTTTTTTCGTACTCTCCATTTCATTAAAATTTCTCTAGCAAAACGATTCAAGGTTCTGCGTTTTCCTTTTTTTTTCCTTATTCTAACACTTATACGCGAAAAAATGATAATAGAAATATAAATAGCCTTCGATGAAAAAAAAAAAAAAAAAAAATGATAAATGAGAGGAAAGAAGAGAGTCATCTTGCATTTTTCAATCTCCACATATTTCTTTTGGTATTTGCGTAATGTGTTAATAAGCAAGGTCAACTGTGTCAGCAGCGCAGAATCCTTGACTCAGGTCCAAAGTCAGGACTCATTACTTTATATTCATAATTCTCTGGATTAATAACAGTGCGAATACTTGAGAAAAAAAAATTTTTTTTTGTTCAATTGTAAGATTATCAGCGTCACGAATGAATCATAGTACAGGGAAAAATTCGTTCGCAATTAATAAAATAACAATTTGATCTCAAATACAGAAATTCTTGAAAAAATCTTGATTTTTTTCTATGCGATATATCGTATTATATGCATATTATCTCATATTCATCAAGAAATATCCTTATTTCACAATACTGTTGAAGATGTCACTTAGTATCTCTCTATAAATTCATTAAATAAATATTGATTATTAATATATATCCATAATGATTTTGTAGGATCTTCTAAATTCTCTTCATTTCATTCAAGAAATCGGTAGGGGAAGGTGGCGCAAAATGGATACATCTGAATTTTTCGGCAAATATTATGGAAAACTGTTGAGATTTATAGAAAATATTGGCGGTGGATTGTTTTTGATGATTTCATTGGAAAGCTGAGAAAATTTTAGGCGGTAAATAAGCGCCGGAATTGATTTTTTTGAATTTTTGGCAATTTTTTTCTTTTTTGAGGATTTTAGAGGAGTAAAAGCCTTCCTTTTCTTGGAAATTTTCAGTTTTTTGAGAATATCTTCGGTTCTATTTGTCGTAGCGTGAAAATTCCGATAGGAGGTGAAAGGTGAGATCATTTGCCATCGATTCATAGGGTTTTCAATCAAAAATATCGTTTTTTAAGGTTTTTTTTTTGCATTTTTGTGAAATACTTTTGTGAAACAGTTTTTGGTCTATAACTATTCCAAAAATCGATATTTTTGAATTCAAAACCCCATAAATCGATGGAAAATGAGCTCACCTTTCATTTGAAATCAACCCCGAATTGCTACGACCAATAGAACCAGAGATATTTGCAAAAAACTGAAAATTTTCAAAAAGCAGAAGCTTTCACCCCTCAAAAATGCCAAAAAATATACAATTTTCAAAAAAATCGAAAAAAATACACGTGACACTCGCTTTCCAGCTGAAATTTCCTCAGCTTTTCAATAGAATCATCAAAAAAAATCTATCTTGAACCCTTTCATTACAGTGTCCATTTTGCCCCACGTTCCCCTAAATTTGACGTGATGAATGATATAACCAAGTCCCATAGCTTTGGAATTATTTAGAAATTCGTTTGAAAGTGAAGAAATTGGAGGAGAACAAGTTCATTTATCTTCATGAACTTTTTTGACTATCTCGAAACCTAATCGAGTTCTTGTCACACAGCTCTGGTGCTGGAAAAGAGTCCCACATTGGGATGTAACTGAATTTTTTTTTTTTTCTACTATAATTTTTACGATAAATAACAATAATTTTCTTGTGATCTTTTTTGTAGCTCTAACTTCGCTCTATAAAGAGGGTCTCCCCAAAAATAAAGCTATCTCGCTTAGTATCCTAGATATTTGTTAAAAATACCTGACTCATCCTGTTTTGTCTCCTCATTACTTTTTTCTTCAACTTCAGAGAGTTTTATTAACGTAAATAATGCTAATAAAAAAAACATAACGTAAATACAATAACAACGTAATAACATTTACAAGTTTATGAGTAATTACAAGATTCATTGTGCCACAGGCTTTTAAATATCATTATTGCATCAGAAACAAAGGGGCGTAAGTATTATTTCATATGCATAGCACTTACGCCCCTTTGTTTCTAAGATGAGCATATTAGTTAATTAAGTGTGCGGAATTTTTTAAGACCAGGGAAGGGAGGGAGTGGGATTACACAGAGAAAAATGTTTTCTTAATTTAAGAATGTGCAGTCACTTAATTCAAGAATGGCAGGTCACTTAAATCAAGTGACTTTTCTCACTTAAATCAAGTGACTTTTTCTTTCTTAATTTAAAAAAGTAAAACTCACTTAAATTAAGTGTGTTTTCTCACTTAAATCAAGTGACTTTTGTTTCTTAATTTAAGTGACCTGCACATTCTTAAATTAAGTGACTGCACATTCTTAAATTAAGAGAACATTTTTCTCTGTGTAATCGGAATATCGGAGATAGGAAAAAAGTATTTTCAGCAAAAAGTCCTATGAGTTCTCTTCACTTCTAATTTGATGAAAGAATTTCCATTAACATGAGACATATACAGTGGCTACATACAATATTTACGAATTATAACAAGACATTTTTATTCTATATAGCTACAGCCCTCAGGCTTTTGCAAATATTTAAGTGATGAAAATTCGAGGGTTATTGAGGGAATAATGTAGAATTTATGATGGAGCTACGAAATAGGGAAAAATGTATTAAAAAGGAGAGAAAAATGCTATATCATCTATTCACTTCTGAATTTTTCCAGTAATTTTTTTGTTCATCTCATTATTTCGAGAAACTATTGACTCTAATGATACTGCATTATATCATTTTTCAGCTAAAATTTGACGATTTTTTCAATGAAATTCATAGAATCCTGAAAATCCTTGAACTTGACTG
The DNA here is from genome assembly GCA_963921955.1 of Aleiodes alternator. Taxonomy (NCBI): domain Eukaryota; kingdom Metazoa; phylum Arthropoda; class Insecta; order Hymenoptera; family Braconidae; genus Aleiodes; species Aleiodes alternator. Next base: position 5,316,476 of record OY998109.1, on the reverse strand, counting down.
TCTCAAAATAGTGAATTCTCTTGCATTTCGTATGGCTAACACGTTGTTCAAAACTGGTTTTAATACTGATGCATTGGCGACTTCAATGCTCACTTTGGAAAGGCCCAAGAGGAGACTATGAAAATTTTCCACTCGGTTTTTTTATAAACTGCACTTAATCCTGGCAATTTATGACGTTTTTGATCAGCCTCACTCTTACCTGATTCACTGCAAATAAAAAATTTACTAATAATTTGATGAATCAGCTATTTTTTATTGTTTTTTCTAAAAAAGATGAATTGAAGCCCAGTTCATTCGAGAGTTACGACCAAAATTGTTCTTTCTTGAAAAGTATTTGAAAGATTTTGAAAATTGTCACTGAAACCTACTTCATTTTCCACTATTAATAATCATCACTGAATAATTAATCTGTCTTGCTGAATTAATTTAATCACTTGAGATTTAAATATTCAATGATAATTTTTTTGCATTAGAAAAAATTGAGTCACGATGATGAAATTTTTTTTTAAGACTCTTTTCCTTTTTTCTAAAGAAATTCCATTTAATTCTGCATCAGAAACATAATATTTAATGAATTACGTAATGACATGCAGTGATGAAGAGGAAGGTGAGTCATTTTGACTTTAACTTAACTTTTGATTGTTCATCTCCGAATCTGAGAGAGATAGAGGCATTTTCGTAGAAATCTTCTTTGTGGAGAATTCCAAGAGCTACAAAAAAGGTCTCTACGAAAATTCATATATCTCTCTTGGATTTGGAAATATTCCATGAAAACTGACCTCACAATGGAGTGAATTCTCTTTCAGAAATAATGCAGTAATTTAATTTCGGTGTCTGCAGAATAACTCTAGAAATAACAGGAATTGAAAAATTTTCAGAGATCTATTTTTTTTTTAAGATAATCAGGGCTACAAAAAAGGTTCTTCTCGAAATGTCTCTATTTCTCCCAAATTCCGAAATATAAAAAAAACTGATTGCAAATGAAATAACTGAATTTCATGCGAATTCCTTTTTTTTTAATATTTCGGAATATAATTTTTATTGAGACCTTTTCACATTCAATACATTAAATATATATTTATATGATGAATACCATATAAATCCGCCAGCAGCCTTCCTTTTCGCTCAACTCGTGAAAATAATATCATCTTTTTTTTATTCAATACATCAAAGTTATCGAATAAAACGATTTAAATCAATCGGAGCCACAAAAAAAGAGGATCACTAAAATTCTCCCCTTCCAAAATACCCTGAAAAACCCAATTTCACCCTTCCATCACCTTTTTTCTTTCCCACTGCTCTCAACAAAAAAAAAAAACTAATTTCCATTGATTAATCCTCCCTGCAATTCAATTGTCTGCCTGACAGCTTGAAAAAGTCCCTCCACCTCCACTTGACCCCTGTATCCTCCTCTTTCCACAATCACTCCATGAAAAAAAAAAAAGAGAAATAAAAAAAAAATTGACACGAGAATGAATTGATTGTCGATATATTTTAGTGACAACTCCTTGAGCACAATGATTGGTATATTCAATTCTATGGTCCATGGTCCAGAGTGTCAGCATCTCCACGTGTAATTATAATACTTGTGTATCAATTCATCTAACAACCTGATACTAACGAATGATTGCTTGAGGTGATGGTAATTCCATGCTATAATCGCAAAACATGCAGCAAGATTTTTTTACACATTTTTTTATTTATTCTTCTCCTTCTCTCGTTTTTTCTGAAACTTCGCTCATCTTTGTGTGCGTCAATATGTTTCTTGCACAAGAATTTTGATTCCACCTTTCTTGTGCACTGTGTGTGTATACATGACCAAGCTGAGAGTTGCTACCAATGGCTTGAGCCAGTTTACCGGTGGCTTTCTTACAATCAACCAGGCCACTCTCAATTTCATTTCGATAAAAAGCCCCAAAATTGATGGAATTAGAGAAAAATTAATTTTTTTTTGTGAAAATTTTGAATGAATTTTCTGAATGATTTCGACTGGTTTTCCATTTTTTGGGTGAATGAAATTTTCGATATAATTGTGATCAATCAGTGATAATTGCTCTTTTGTTTGCTCCATTTATCATCAAAATATTTTTCTCGTGAACACGTGTGGAGAGAGAGAGAGAGAAAAGTGATTCGATTGCTGAAGGATATTTACTACACTTTTGTGACAGCAAATAACAACTAAAATTGGTATTTATTTACAAATTACGCTGATACGTGACTAATTCAATTGGCAAATATACTCAGTAAAGTAACATTCCAGTGAGGGCTTGGGGTAAATAACACGCGATACAATCAAGTATTTCGACCTTTGGCCAATAGACATTGCATTAGAGGAAAATTCATTGAAGATGAAGAATTGTTGAGAACATGGAATATCTTGATTTTTCTCTTTTATTGTGGAATTATTCTGATTATGTCATTCAGTGGGAGTTGAGGGGGAGGTATAACTGGAATTATATGATTTTTCGTGGCTTTGGAATGTAGTTATTGGAAATACCTCGGAGAATAAGCGAGATAAGATGATTTTTGGATTCGCTTTCTTTGTGGGTCATTTTCTTGGTGGAAAAAAGTTTCTACGAAAATTTTTGTATCACCTTTCGTTTCAAAGATATTTTCTAGAAACCGATAATTAATAGGATAAGGTACTTGCCACATACTTAACAAGTTTTTGAATTTTTTTTTCAAATAAACTATTATAAAAAGAATATGTAAAAAAATTGCACTCAGAGTTTTTTGAATTTTCTACGTGGAAAATAATTCATTTGTTAAAAAAAGAAAGAAACAGCTAATTGTTGGATTTCTGCTATTTTAAAGTTAATAATTAATTGAAATCAGTTGAAAACATGGAGTTTTCTTCTGAATAGCTTCAAATCTAAAATAAATAGCGAAATTTCTGTAAAAAGCTTTTTTTTTAGCTTTTCTCTAAAAACTTTTAATATCTGAAAATTTTATAAATTCTCTGAATTTCAGAGGATTACCGAATTATTCAAATACCGCGACTTTTTTTGTATAATAATTAGACCGAAAATTTTTCTCCAAAAGAAATTGTTATTCAACGTGGATGATACATTCGTTATTGTTAACGTCCATAAAATTTCATAATGCCCCTGTTTTCCATAATGTGTCTCAACTCAGTGAAATACTTGACAAGCAAAAGAGAAAGAATATATAAAATAAAATTGAAAGAAAAAAAAAAAAAAGAGATGTAAAGAAAAAGGCATTGATTTCACTTGAAATTATCTGGTTGCTCGGCTCCTGCAATCGGTCCACGCGGTGAGAGTAGTTACATCACACTTCACCGAAGTGTATCGACAAAAATGTATATGTAGGAGAATTTGAGAAATTTAGTATTAGAAAAGAGAGAAGAGAGGTGAACATGAAAATTATCACTTAATGCTTCTAACAAAAGCATTACTTTAATCATTTATCAAGTAGAAATTGAATTATTCGTGAAAATAACTCAATATTTCGACTTCAATCAGTGTTTTCTCCTCATCAGGGTTTTTTTTTTTTACGAATTCTGTTACTATTGTCTGTCATTATTGTCTATCGTCTTCTCTTTATTAGAAAAAAAATCATTGGTTTTCAATTTATTTGGAATAGGTTGAGAATGGAGCCGAGTAGTACAACGGGTTCTACATCAATTACAAGCTCAATTGAGCTGAAAACAAGAAGAGCACAATTTCAAACACAGTCATCAACACTGGACACGAGAAGACGACAGGCTGTTTGTGTTAGACGTGCTTGTAAAAAATATGGAGGCAAGAGTAATCCAAATATTATACTTGATGGACTCAATATGACTGTTCCTAAAGGTGCTATGTGAGTAATTAAATTTTTGATGGAGTTTCGAAGATATTCTGATAATTTTTAAGTAAATTTAAAGAGTCAAAAAAAGGAGAAAATTTTTCTTTGTACATTGTTCTATGAATATCTTCGAAACAAGTAGGTGTAGGGGAAATTTGAAGGATACCTTTTTTGTGGAGAATTTCGTTGGCCACAAGAAAGATCTCTTGATGAATTCTCGTAAACCTCACCGCTTCTGAGATATTTTTTCAATTAATCAAACTTTTGGATTTCTTTTTCATTTTAAGGACGTTTCCAAGAAAATTAGTTTGGTTTTAGGCGTAGAAAACATTTCAGTTGTCCTTGCAGTAATAAATTTGTAGATATTGGCTATTTAAATTTGCATTTTCAAGATCCAAATCCTATCACGATCTATGTTGAAACAAATGATCCATTATACAACAATGGTAATGTTCCTGAAATTGTTTTGAAAAACTGAAGATCATTAGTTAAAAATGTAACGAAGATCTTTCTGTAAAAAACATTATAACAAGTAGTATTCGTTTTTTCATGAAAAATGTTGAAAGTGAGAGACTTTTGATGGTTTTCAGTTTTCATCTCATAGTTTGATGAAAGATGAAACAATTTTTTAAAGTAATCATCGATCATTGGCAATAGTTTTCGATTTAACTCGAAAAATAATGATCGAAAAATCAATTCAAACGAAAAAAATTATGAAATCATTTTCTGTGTGCTGAAGCGCGCGATTCGTCTCCTCATTTAAATAGAAGGAATATCCCTAAAATCTGAGCACCACGGTGAATCTGAATTATTTCAAAAATATCTCAGAAATCGTTTGATTTAGAGAGAAATAACAAGAGACCTTTCTTGTAATACGTCAAATTCTCTACAAAAAAGATCTCCATCTAAATTCTCGTAATCCCACTCACTTCCGAGATCTTTTCAAAATAATAAACACAAAATTTTTCACTTTAATCTGATAAAATATTCTTTGTTTCATTGGATGAATAGATACGGTCTGCTTGGTGCTAGTGGCTGTGGAAAAACTACCTTATTATCTTGCATTGTGGGTAGACGCCGTTTAAATTCAGGTGAAATATGGGTACTTGGTGGTAAACCAGGCTCGAAAGGATCCGGTGTACCAGGACCACGTGTTGGTTACATGCCACAAGAGCTTGCACTTTACAGTGAATTTTCTATACGTGAAACTTTCATATACTTTGGATGGTGTGCTGGTATGAGTACAGCTCAAGTTGATAGTAGGCTTGAATTCCTTCTCAAGGTAATTAATTATTTTAGCTTGAATAGTTGATGAAGATCAGAAGCCTGAGAATAACTTGAATTTTCCATTTCATCACGTAACTTTCACATTTCACGAAATATCTCAAAATCTAAGGCAAATGAAGAAATTTTTGTGATTACCTTTTGTTTAACTCTCACTCTGATTCACAAAAAAGATTTCTATGAAAATTTCTGTGAAAAAAGCCTTATTTTTCGATGCAACAAACAAATAATTATTTTAAAATTAATTCCAACACTTTTTTTTAATCCTAATAAGTCCCCACTAATTACACATAAAACAATTGTTTCAACAACGTAATTGTTTTTTCCTCTATTCAACCTTTTTTTTTTTCACCAATCAATTCAATTTTTTTTCTACTCACCTGAATGATCTTCAGACGTGCATAGACAAAGAATTATTTCCCTCATTAATAATTAATTCATTCAAGCACTCATGTTTTCTATCAATGAGAGAATTGATCCTCTCATTGCAAGAATCAAGAATTATCAACGAAAAAAAAAAAAAACACTCAACAATTAATTTTTTCTTATTTTCCTCAGCTTCTGGAACTTCCCAATGAAAATCGTTTCGTAAAAACTCTGTCAGGTGGTCAGCAGAGACGTGTATCAATAGCAGCAACGCTTCTAGCTGATCCAGAATTGCTGATTCTCGATGAGCCAACAGTTGGTGTTGATCCAGTTTTACGTCAAAATATATGGGATCATCTGGTACAATTAACTCAGGATGGTACAAAAACAATAATAATAACAACCCACTACATTGAAGAAACGAGACAGGCAACGTTGATTGGTTTGATGAGAAGTGGTAAATTTCTTGCTGAAGAATCACCACGTAGATTAATGGAGATGCACAGGCTTGATACATTGGAGGCGGTTTTTTTGAAATTAAGTAGAAGACAGAATATGGGATTGAGAAGAAGAAGTAGTATATTGAGTTCAGTTACTGGTGTACCACCAGACACTGATATTGATGATGAAATGAGCGGTGAATTTGGTGATAATGTTAGTATTTCGAGTAGAAGAAAGAGCATAGCACCAATGACACTTGAGAATTTACCGGAATTACCACCAGAAGAAAAGGGAAGAGGGCATAATTTTAAAATGCTCGATCCACAGCACATGAAGGCACTGATATGGAAAAATTTCTTGTGGATGTGGAGAAATGTCGGGGTCATGCTGTTTATATTTGTTCTACCGGTTATGCAAACAATACTATTCTGTCTATCAATTGGTAAAGATCCAGTTGGATTGAATCTTGCTATTGTTAATCATGAGGTGAATAGCAGTGGACAAGAGTGCATACCAACAATTGGCTGTGATCACAGGAGATACAGCTGTCGTTATTTGATGCACTTGAAGGAGAAAAAAGTTGAATACAGGCATTATGATGATGAGGCTGATGCAGAGGAGGCTATTAGAAAGGGTCGTGCTTGGGCTTATCTGTCATTTCCGAGAAATTATACGGAGGCACTTGTTGAAAGAATCGAGAAGGGAAAGGATGTTGATAATTGGACGGCTAATTATGCTGATTTTCAAGTCGCTTTGGATATGTCAAGTATGGAGAATAATCGAGGGGATAATCATATGTGAAATTTCGTGTACATTCAAATGAAAAATGACAAGGACATTTTAGAATATATTTGAAGATTTCTGAAATTTGAATTTCTATCAAATCTGGAGAGAATTCTTGGATTCTCTCACGAATTAGACAGATCCGATGGAAATTTCATGAAATCTGTGAAGTCTCTGAAATTTAATTTAAAATAAATAATGACAATAGCTGAAAAATTCATTTTTTAATCAAATTTTTATTTTTCATACATATTTGTTTCTGCCATAAAATCTCTTGGAAATCTATGGAATCTTCAGAAGTTCGTTCAATTTTTATAGATTTTTAGAAATCTAATGAATTTTCATGAAGTCTGCTGAGAATTGGAGAATCTTTTAATTTTTGCAATTTGAAATTTAGTGTACACAGATTTTAAAAGTGATTATTCCCTGGAGAATAACTTATTCTTTCTCGTGCGTAAATTAGAGAAGAAGTTTCTTCTGAGTGATGATGAAGTTTTATCTCAATTTGTTTCATTGAAAAGTCAATTTTACCTCGTTTTTGTCTGGTCGGGAATTGTTGAAAGTTTTAATGGAACTAGTGTTATTTCAAGGATTTGTGAACTTCATAAACACTCAAAAGATGATTCTCTCCGTTTTTCTCATTGAAGTGGGAATTTACTGACGGACCTTTTTTGTAAAGAATTAAAGTTTGCATAAAAAAGGGACTGAAAGTAAATTGTGCCAAATAAGAAAATTTATCAGAATTCACAAAACAATTTTCCTTCAATCTCATCGCATATTAATTCCTTGCAATTATTTCCCTCAGATCAACAAATTGGCCAGCTTCTCATACGCGATATTATTTATGCGTACCAAGATTTTGCCAAGGACGTAACAGTTAGTTGTAATTATAGCGAAAAATTAACAGCAATTCCTCTCAACGTAAGTATATTACAAAGAAATGAATTATTAAAAAGAAAAAAATTCAATTTAATTATTTGCCTGTAGAATGAACCAAGAAATTTCATTACGCAATAAATTTATTATTTTCACAGTTTCACACGCCAATTTATGGACCCAAGGATCCAAACTTTACAGACTTTGCAGCACCCGGTATCCTTCTGACGTAAGATAAAAAAAAAGAAAAAAAAAATATTGTTTTAATCTCCCATAAACTTACAAATCTCCTCATTACATTATGCAATAATTTGACATTTTCTTCTTTTCAGAATTATCTTTTTTCTATCAGTTGCATTGACATCAGGTGCCATGTTGTTGGAACGTAATGAGGGCTTATTAGAACGTGGCTTGGTATCAGGTATCACTGGACCCGAAATATTATTTGGCCAGGTAGTTACACAATTCGTTGTTATGACTGGACAAACTATAATGGTACTCGTATTTGCATTTGCAATATTCAAATTAACGTGCGAGGGTGATATCATACTGATCGGTGTATTGACAATACTCTGTGGATTATGCGGAATGTGTTTTGGTAATTATTCATATTTTTTTTTCCATAGCAGTCAGGAGATAATGACTAAATAAAATGAAACCAATTTTTTCGAAATATCTCGAAAAATGAGTGGAATACATACTGAGGAAAAAAATTCTGGTCTCATAGAAATGTATTTTGCGCAAGAAAATATGAAGAGTTTATTTCAAACAGGCATTAATCATCTATATCTATAGAAAATTAGTATCTTGAAGTGCGCAAAATCGGTTTCTTTGGGAGTAAAAATTTTGTTCTCAGTTTACATATGTTTAAAGCGAATTTAGTGCTATGCAAAAAGTTTCGCACAGAGTTTTTCTCATTTCTTCCTTACTTTCCGAGATATTTTCGTTTTTTTCTCAAATAAAAACTAATTTTTTTACTTTCTTTTTACAGGATTTGTGGTCGCATGCAGCTGTCAAACCGAACGTACAGCCACATACATGGCAATGGGTTCATTTTTACCAATAGTCATGTTATGCGGTATTATATGGCCAATTGAAGGAATGCATCCAGTATTAAGAGCAATTAGTACGGTATTGCCACTAACGAAAAGTACTGAATCAATACGTGTTATGTTAGCGAGAGGATGGGGCATAAGTGAACCGACTGTTTACGAAGGGTTTATCTCGATACTTGTATGGATTCTGGTCTTTCAAACGATTGCAATACTCTTAATTAAATTTAAAAAAGGATGAATCACATGGATTATTCATTTTTTTAAAATTTTTCTTCTTCATTCAATCATTTGATTTTGTTTGAAGGAATAATCCAGATGATTGGATGTATGAAGAGATAATCGTCACTGATTGGATTATAGAAAGTAAATATTTCACTGAATATACCTCGGCACGGGCTGTATTTACATATTATTCAAATTAATTACGTCATTGACGATAAAATCACAATTTAATTATCATAAATATATAGATTTGAAATTGTTTAATTGTTAATTTGTTTAGAAACATTATTATTATCGGAGTAATTCAAATATTTATTGTTATTAAATTAAATTTTTAACATTACTCTAGGAATTTGTGATGAGTGCATGAGTATTTTAATGTTATTTTATTGTACAGAATAATTTCATCATTTACGTTTTTTCGGACTCTCTGGAGATTTGTAGTGGAAATTCAATATAGTCAATGTTATATTTCATTGCTGTCTTTTTTATTTGGAAGGAGCATTCACTGTAGTAGTAGAAGGTACATTGAAGTATAAGGAAATAGTTTAAAATGTATTAAAACGAAAATTCAAATTTTCGGGGCATTATAGAAAAGTATATGGAAATCATTTAATCTCTCATAAGTCTCAAAAATCATTAGAAATCATTTCGGAACGACATAAGTTAATAGAAAATGATTTCATCTTGGATTTTAATGCTGCTGCAATTAAAATCGAAGATATTCCCAAAAAAATTGAAAAATTTCGAGAATGAAAAAGCCAAGTCTTCGATTCCCTCTCGAAACGAATTGATTTTCAAAGTGAAACAAAAAATAATGCAATCCTAAGATTTTATTCCCATAGAAATTGAATACGGAAAAATTCATAGAAAAAAAAGTTTCACACGTTTTTCCTTTCAAGCATTCAAAAAATGTAATTTCTCTCTACCTTTTCTTAATTCCACATTTATTTCTACGTTCAATGATTCATTACAATACCTGAATTAGCATTACGGTCTACCAATAACACAATTATGTACAACAGCATAAGATTCTGTATAAATTAGTGTACACTCAGCGGCATTATTATCAAATGAAATTTCACCAATTTTGAATTCAGGATTAACAGCAATCTGGATGAAAAGGTAATGTCAAATATTATTCATCAATAAACTTAATTAACTTTTTTTTGTCTCGACAAAAATGTATAATACACATACTTTCAGAGTATATTGTCCTGCCTCGAGCTCTGATATGTCCACCCACTGGCAATCAATATTGTATCGGTAAATATCAGTACAATTCACCGATATACCCTGGTCACCATAATTGGCACATTTATATCTGAAAAAATAATAATAATGATGCAAGGCTATACAATTTCATGCGCTAATTAATATCGTGTATTTTTTAATGAAGTCCCTGTAAGAGTAACGAAGTATAAATTTTATAAAAAAAAAAAAAAAACAACCTCGGCTTTACTCCGGGCATGCACAAATTGTCCTCGAGACAGAATGAAGCTTTGTGTCCTTCGGCAATTTTTTTTCCTCTTGCATTAATTATATCAAATGTTGCGAATACTTCCATCGAGTGATAATGCCTGAAAATTTGAAATTTTTGGTTTATTAGAGATTTTTTTGATTTGAAATTGTGAAATGATTGTATTTCAGCTTTTAATCAGCTTTTGTATAATATCTTGTAATTTTTGACAAATCGAGGAATTTCTGTAAAAATTTAAAAAAAGGTAATTGTAAAATTTTTCGATCTTCAATATTTTCAAAAATATTTTGTCGCCTTAGAAAGAAAGTGGCGTAAGTGCTATCTATAAGGATGGAAAGTACGGTCCTTCATTTCTAAGGCAACAATTTAATGGAAAATGAGAAAATCAGGAAATTTTAATTTTGGTTGAATTTTTGTAAAATATCTCAATATCTGGAAGAGATGAAAAAATTTTCATGGAAATCATTTTTAAGTAAAAAAATTCAGGACTACAAGAGAGTTCCTAGATATTCTTGAAAAACTGAACTCGCATTGCCAGTGAATTTCGAAACGATTGAATCTCTCTGAACAAATTAAATTGTGCAAGAAGTGCCTACAAATCGACAATTTGATCAACCGGTTATTAAAATTTCATTGATCAAATTACTTGAGTTTCATCCGTCCAATTAATTTTAATTGACTAATTATCCAATTCAAATTTGATTTTATAAAAAAGAATGAAAGAATGAGAGAAAAGAAGTAATGACGATTAAATTGATCATTCAATTTACATGTGACACATGTGCCATTCCCAGAGGTGTTTTGGTACAGATGGACGGAAATCAGCAGTTCCAGCATTGAATATTCTAGCTGTAAATTTGAGTAATCTTCTAGTTTCATGATGCCAATCATCCGATTCTTTTTGTACTCTGTATGCCTCTGATGATACACAATTTTCCTCCATTGCGCATTGCAGCCAGAATAATGGCCTATCTTCTAAATGTGCTGTTCTCATAAGCTCAATGTGATCGATAACCAAATCAGCCATTTCTCTCTTACAGACAACACTTGCAACGTTCTCTGGTATTCCTACAATGTTTTCAATGGAATTTATCGATTCTTCAAACCACTACATTCACAATTGATTCGTTATGTTCTATATATGTATATGTATAGAGTCAATATACCTGGACACTGAGTTCCACTATCGTGCAGGCATTCTGTAATATCGCTTTCATTTCCATGACACTGAATACCACTGATGGCCATTAGTACTCTTTTGTTGGTGTAGAAATTCGTTTGAATTGCATTCGACGCATAACCGAGATTCAATTGACGACAAATTACGTTTGCCTCCAGGAGGGACCAGCCATCACCACAAACTAATCCCCAGTCTGATCATACAAAATAATTTATTAATTATAATTTGATTTTTCAGAATTTTTAGGCGCAGCGTGAGTTGGTAAAATGAATTGGGTTGGAGCAACCCTCATTTGCCAGACTAGGGTTCAACGGATCCCAGACTTATATTTGCTCAAATTTAAGTACATAAACACAAGGGCCTAAAGTAACATGCTATTTCCCCAATATTTGAAAAGTTCAACTATCCGTAATTTTTACATTTTTTAAAATATACTTGAATTTAATTCTTGGATATATAATCCTCATGGTTTCTTAGAGTGAGCTTTCAAGAAGTTCTTGAAAAAAAAGTCCAAGTAAAAATATTGAATAGTTGCTTTGTTATAGCGACTTTTGTTACTGGGGTCTAATGGATCCTAGTATGGCAAATATGTCATTCCACAGAAATGTGGTAAACACAAGGGTCTTGGAAACCACTGGACTCGGGGAGGAATGACCTCTACATTTTTTTTGTAGAGAATTGAATTTCCTACAAAAAAAAGTCGCTCGATAGATTTACATAAAGCCAATAGTTTCGGAGATATTCATGAAAGCCTGCAGAATTATTTGATTTCCATTTTATTTTTCTCTTTTTGTAGTTTTTGCTTTTGTTCTACAAAAAGATTCATGGAATACATTACCCTGATTGCCAGATTTAACTTCGACACGTCCCTCTCCATAATTTTGACCACCAGTTAATCGCACTCTCATCCTCGGATGATTTTCTTTTATTTTAATCTTCGTTCTATTAGTCAAATGAGCAAGGATATTATTGTCCTTTGCGTGGGTACAAATCACTCCAGCTGCTTCACTACTCTGACAATCTGAATTTCCCCAGCCATCGAATCTGCATTTCTCTAGGAAGTCTTCTCTGCCATCACAATAAATATTGTCCATCCAAAAATGCCCTTAAAGAAAAATAATTCATTTTTTCCTATCAAATGAAAATTGAAGTTTATTTTTTTGTAATTTTAAATTCTGGAAGATATCTCCGAAATGAAGACAGATACGAAAATTTTGGTAGATAAATTTTTTGGAGCTAATTATTGGATTCATTTCCATTGATTCTAGTAGATATTCTAATTTTTATCAATTATATTTGTCATTTCCATGTTGAATTATTGATATCTTTGGGATCATGTGACGTTAGGAGAGAATTAATTTAACAATACTAAATAATTGTCAAATGAACAACGTTTCGCCGGCTTCCTTAGGTTCTGGAAAACATAATACAAAGATTGAAAGTTGATATTGAAATTACTAATGAAAAGGAAATCACATTGAATCAATACATTAATAAATCTAGCTATTTTTCACATAGTTCAATGAACTTGTGATTCTAATTATTCATAGAGATATTGGAAAACTCATTAACAACATGAAATTATTGCGATTTTACAATAAATCGATGTTGTTAATGACTTCTTCATTTGAGTCCATCATTTGTCAATTCATAACATTTTATGGGAATTATGGACAACAATTAATGTGTAGAACTTTTTATTTCTTTGCCTAGGCAAAGAAATGAAAAGTTCTACACATTAATTGTTAATGACTTTTCCAATATTTCTATGAACAATTAGAATATCAACTATTTTTTGGAGTTCTCGCTTTTCTCCACAAAAAAAATCTTCAATGAATTTCGCTAAACCCAACGGTGTAAAACACTAAAAAATTCCATGCTTCTCATAATTTGAGAGAAGGTGGGGTAAAATAGGCACTTCAATTAAACGGTTCGAAATAGAAATTTTCGAATGATTCCATGGAAAAGCTGAGGAAATTTTAAGTGAAAAACACGAGTCCAAATTATTTTTGGAAATGTTTACTGTTTGACCAATTTCTGAAAGGGTTTCTTTTGCTTCTCATCTTTCCAATAAAATTAGAAGAAAAAACCTGTCCCCAAGTATAAAAAACAAAAATCAGCCCGGATCCGTTTTACCCCTTGTGCCCATTTTACCCCGCTTCCACTAATGATATTTTTTTTCGTAAATTATTGTGTAGCACAAAAAAGAGAATCACACTGTTATATCTAAAGATACAAACTGTATGAGAAATATCCTAAAAAGATGTGAATTGAAAATACCATCAATAAATCAGAAATCCCCTGTACCAGAAGAAGCACGAGATCATGTACAATATACTGTTGCAGCACGAAGGCATCAGCGACCCTTTATTATATGGTTTTTTTCATGCAAGTTTATTTTTGAGCCTCCAAATAATGAAAATGATATGATATTTGTTAGTGAATAAACCCAGAAGGAAAAAATCTCAATACTTCTTGCTTGTCCATAACGTGAATTTCCCGTAGCCTCAACTGCACCATCAAATCCGAGCTGTCTGCACACAACAGTTGCCTCTAAATGATCCCATTCATCATCACAAACATTCCCCCACTTGCCATCATGAAGTATCTCAACGTTACCTACAAAAGAAACGAAATGAGTGAAAGAGAAAAAAGCACCTGACTAAAATAAATAATAGCTCTAAATAAAAAATGAAAGTATGAGAAATGTGATTTTATTTCTTTTCATGTGTACTATCAGGGTTAATTTACACACATGTAGTTAGTTTCATCGTTGACACGAATCTCAACGAGTTGACCTCAGTTAATAAGCTACTTTCTGTATCATTTAGAAAAAAAAAAGGAAAAGAAACTGAGACCTCATACCCTCGTAAGATTGTCTACCACCGACAAGTTTAATTGCACCTTCCAACTTCTTCAATTTCCGAAAATCCTTTCTGAATCTTCTCACGTGATGCTTCGTTTTTTTATCTCTCCTTTTGTCATAACCAGAGGCATCAATGACAATTATAGAAATAATTAGAATAATGATGATTTTGATATAAATTTTTTTTATAATATTCATTTTCTGGAAATTTCTTCAGTTCATCATTGATCTGTAAATAAATAAAAAAAATAATTAAAAAATTTTTGTTTCAATTACATGCAATCATGTAAAAATCATTACTTGGAATTTCGGATTGATCTAATTAATTATGAAAATTAATTTGTTTTCTGGGTGAAATTAAATTCATCTCCTCTAGGATACAAGTTGTGACTTCAATTCACGCAGTTAAACTGACTCTTACAAGACACAACTTGTCACTATTAATATGTGTTCACTTCTCCTCTCCTCTTGTTGATTTTAAATGCACAACTATTCACATTGGAATCATTTGGAACTCCCCCTCATTTCCCCCCAAGATAACACAGCATGACGTGATTTAATTACTCCGTGGTTTTTTTACATGATTTAAGAGGTTTTTTTTTTAATTTCTTTAGATTTTTTTTTTTGCAACAAACTATTCTGCAACCATCCAAGCTCAAGTGTCCTTCGAGTTGCCATCTGGTAAATCTCAAAACGTTTTTACACCGTGAAATTTAATGAAAAGTACTTAGCTATTGCGCTTTATTTTAATGAGAAAATAAAAATTTTATTCAGACCTCATTTATCTCTGGTGTTTTTTTTTTCCAAATTTTTTCATCCCTTTCCTCTTGGTAAATTGGACCAACTGGACTGAGTCATGGCTATTATTCTTACAAATGTAATTTATCACAGATTTCTCAAGTCTGCAGATTTTTTCCATTCATTCATTTTATAATGAAATTTAGTGATACTGAAAATAGCAAACATCCGACAATTTATAGTCTTTTTTTAATGAAATTCTCTCAAGAAACGAATAATTTAGCATAAAAAGGAAGAATATGGATAGAAGTGCAAATTTTTCAAGTATTTTTTTCTATAATTTCAAATTCCGAAAAATTGTCAGGTGTTTGCTCATTTTATCATCGCTGAAATTGATTGGAAGAACGGAAAAAACGATTTTAGAGGAATGAAGAGCAGTTTTTTAAAGGAAATTGAATGATCTACAAAAAAGGTTCCTAGATAAATTCTCCAAACTCTAATAGTTTCAAAGATATTCGCAAAATGATTAAAAACTATTTCTTCTCGTTTCAGACGATAAGAGAAATTGCGAGAAATCCGACTCGAATTCAATTTTCACTATCTCGGAAACGAATAAAGTTAGGGAAATGTATCTTCAACCCTTTTCCGTTTACAATCTCAATATTTGCAAAAAGATTTTTTTCTCACAAATTTTCAAAAATCGAATAGTTTTTGAGATGGGGAGAGTGGGGCAAAATGGACACTGTAATGAAACGGTTAGAGATGGATTTTTTTTGATGATTCTATTGAAAAACTGAGAAAATTTTAGCCGGAAAACAAGTGTCAGATGTATTTTTTTCGATTTTTTCAAAAATTTCATATTTTTCGGGATTTTTGAGGGGTGGAAGCCTTTCTTTTATTGAAAATTTTCAGTTTTTTGCGAATATCTCTGGTTTTATTGGTCGTAGCAACTTGGGGCTGGTCTCAAATGAACGGTGAACTCATTTCCCATCGATTCATAGGGTTTTTAGTTCAAAAATATCAATTTTTGGGATAGTTATAGGCCCAAAACGGTTTCACAAAACGGTTTCACAAAAATGCCCATAAATGCCTTAAAAATCGATACTTTTAAATTGAAAACCCTATGAATCGATGGCAAATGACCTCACCTTTCACCTCCCATTGGAATTTTCACGCTACAACAAATGGAACCGAAGATATCCTCAAAAAACTGAAAATTTTCAAGAAAAGAAAGGGTTTTTACCCCTCTGAAATGCTGAAAAAAGTCAAAATCGCCAAAAATTCAAAAAAATTAATTCCGACACTCGTTTCCCCGTAAAATTTCCTCAGCTTTCCAATGAAATCATCAAAAACCATCTACCGCCAATATTTCTATTAATTTCAACAGTTTTCTATAATATTTCCCTAAAAATTTAGATGTGTCCACTTTACCCCTGATGTCCATTTTGCCCCACCTTCCCCTATGTGCAGAAAAGCCTCCAGATATATTTCTCTCGCCTCCTCCAATCGAATAAAGCTAAACCCGAATTCATTCGACGCTCCATAAACTTCAGCTCCAAAAAAACCCGTGAAACCTTTCCTAAAAAAAAAAATTTAACCGTAAATACGTTTATTTGATTTCATTGAAATGAATGCGTCAGCTGACAAAAGTAAAAGCTTATGTTCTGAAATATATATCAGTGGTATTTCGCGACAAGTACGAAGACATTTACGCGTTTATCGGGAAAATTTGTGGCATGCCAGATACGAATGTTTGAATTCACAATGGAATTCCCAGTGGTACTTAAATCCATCCATCTGTTGAAAAAAAAAGCGAAGTAAAAAAAAAGCATATTCTTCACCACATAAAGGAATGGCCAATTGTGTGTGAGTGTTTCCTCTCTTTCTACCTCTTTTGTCATAAAAGATGTCAATTCAATTGAATGGTTATTCTGACGGAAATTCGATAACTGACAAATAAACAGAGAAACAGACAAGTTGAGTGTAATAAAATCGGTCAGTGGTTTTTGTAATACAATATTATACTTTCCATATCGTGAAACAATTTTTTTTTTCTTCATTTATTCCAATTATTATAATTATTAATTATGAAAAAGCCTTTCTAACCGACGCAGTGTTCCATATTCGGCAATGACCTCGTGCTTTTCTGCAATGAGAAAAAAGAGGAAAAACGGAGTATTAATTAATTTAACAGCGACACAGAGACTCATAATTTACCTACCGTTATTCATTCTCCCTCTATCCTCTTTATGAACTCCAACTTTTTATGAAAGATCCAACAGAAATATTTCAACGAGGTCCCCAGTACAAAGTCATTATCTCGTCTCTTTTATACAACTGACAATACATGCATTCTTTGAATATTCAAGCATTGAGGTAATTCCATAGTGAAATTCAAAAGTTCAAGAATATACTCTTCATCTTGTATTTCTCTCAATTACTCTTTATTTCCTTATCTCAATAATTCATTGTCCAAGCAAAATGAAATTCTATTCAATCAAAAGTTTTTTCGCTAAAAAAAAAAAAACCTGCAAATTCATGAAAATAAATTATGTTTGTTGATTTCTTGGATTTGAAGCGAGGTGAAGACATTTTCTTGATGACCATTTTGTGGAGGTGAACGTCCTCTACAAAAAAGGTCATCGAAAAAATGTCTCTATAGCCCATAGTTTCCGAGATATTCCCAAAAAACTAAAAAAATCTTTTGCACCGTGAAAATTCAAATTTTCCCGGGTGAATGCGCACGCAAGTTCTAGTTCAGCATCTCGCCACTACGGAGGGGGGAGGTCACCACGGTTACTGACGCTCGATCCACGCCTAAAGGTGGTTTCTCCCCCCCTCCTCACTCTCGCTCTCTCAATCCACCACATGAGAATATTCCAAAAATACATCCGTCCTTCTTCTCCCTTCCCCCCTTTAACCAGAAGATTTTCACATTCTCTCTCTCTCTCTCTTTCTCTTCCCCAACACACAACGATAGACTACTACCACCTACCCGGCAGTAAAGCCCATCGAGTCGCACGCCACTCGGTTTTGATCGGTGTGCCTCCAGTGCACGGGCCTTACTCGAGACAGCCGAAAGGTACGCCGGAGCGTTATTCTTTTTAATAATAATAATAATAATAATAAAGAAATACAAAAACCCAGACACCAAAGAGCTCTCTCGATAATAAAGTCAACCCTTTCTTTGCATTGATTTTTATCAACTGCACATTAATAAATTAGAATTAGACACGAGAAAAGGGATACGAACGGAGTAAAGAGGAATAAAAGAGAAGAAAAATAATACTCAATACAGTGCGACATTATTTGCCGGTTATTCTTCAATGTACATTGTGTGTGCAAGACTCTCGACGTCATCATAAAAATTTATTGTAATCAATTCAAAGAAAAAAAGTAAAAGAGAAGAAGAAAAATTACGTCAAAGTTTGAGTTTGTTTTTTTTTTTATTTTTATTTAGTGATATTAATTGGATGATAAAAAATTCATTTCCATAGTTATTTGTGTGTGTGTGTGTGTGCATACGTGTGTAACTGCATCATACACATACACACACACACACACATACGCATACACATACATACACACATAGTAGTATCTCTGTAACATCTCCCTTGGCATTCCATTCCCTCAAGAGATCTCGAGGTTGAGGATATTTATTTATTTTTTCCCTCCTTTTGGACCAAAAGGGGGATGATGAAAAATCATTGAGGGAAAAAGTGATAGAAAGATTTTTAAACCGGTCCCACCAAAAAATTGAAGTATCAACGTTTTTTTTTTTTTCTTTTAAAATTCATTTTTTTTACTTATTGTCTTCTCTCTCTTTCTCTCTCCCTTCGTTTCTCTTCGTCAATCGAGTTTACAAGTGTGTGTGTGTGTGTGTCGGCCATTGCTTCTCGCTTCCTATCGCACTGAGGAAAGCGAGGAGGACTTGGAACGCGCGCGCTCAACGTGTGTCACTCTCTTTGCCCCAAGTTCTCATTTTTTTTCCCCCCTTTTTTCTTCACTTTTATTTCCCAACTCTTTCCCCATTCAATTTCTCCCCCTCGCCCCCCCCCTCCCTCGGGTTTTTCTTGTTCATTCACTCTTCTCCACTCGTGTGTCTTTTATCATCAAAAGAAGGTACGAAGTAATGAGATTTTTTCAGCAATTGTGTGTATATATGTGTGTCTACAAGTGTGTATTCTCTGTATTTGTGGAGAACTTTCATGGATTTTTCGAGTGGTGAAAAAGCCAAATGTACATGTGTTTACGGCGTGGATTATGGAGTAAGTTCATCTGCAGAGAGACAGAGAGAGAGAGAGAGACATGAATGAAATTTTAATGGTAAGAATTTTGTTTTATCTTCTTATCTTTCAATTCTTTGTGCTTTGTTGTTTGTGGAAATCATTATTTTTTCTTTCGTAATTGAATCTCAGGGGTTTTTTTCTTACTTCTCTTGAATTCTTGTGGGAAATGAGAGTAATTTGAGATGGTTAATAATTTAAAGCAATTGATTTCAGCTCAAATGACCAATTAAATTGTTTTTCCAATAACTCGGTAATTATTGAAGCCAAACTTATTGTATTACATGACTTATAATCAACTTTATCGAAGAATTAAAATAAATTCTTGATTTATATGTCAAGTTTTTCAGACAAATTGACTTTTATTTCATCACTTTTTCGGAAATAGGGTGAGTTGATCAGTGTTTGAACATTATTATTATTTTTTATTTGTTCCTTGCATAGCTTTGTGGCTCTTTACATCGGTAAACTCTTCTTTTACACAAATTCTCCGTATTGATTAAAATATATGAGAAAAATAATGAACATATCAGGTCTTTTATATATAAAAGACCTACGTTAGCTTCCTAAGTAATTAAATAATCACTGTTTCAATCAAAGTTGCGTATATTTGGCGCAATTAACACAAGATAGAATCATATCAGAATAATAGAAAAAGAAAATGTATATTTTTAAAAAATAAGAAGATAAAAAATATATATGGATGTAATTTTCGAACGATTTAACGTATTTTTCCTGCCAAAAAACTGATAATTCAACGAAATATAATTTTTCTCGTCTTCGAAACAGAATATAATGTTCATCAACTCGAATAAGTGCCTATGAAACTGCTGAATATATCAGTAATTATGAAATTTCTTATTTTCGATCACTGGACCACTCACTCTACTCCAAAATCTAAAGGAATAGTATTTTGTAAGATGATTTCTTTTTGTAATTCTGCTTTTGTTTCGATAGAAAGGTTACCATGAAAATTACCCTATCTAGCTCTGATACCGAGATGCTGTGGTGGACCCAGTTACCGGACATATCCTAGTCTACAGACATAGTGGCAAGATATACTAATAACTGATTCTTAAGTAAAAATTTCAGATTTTTCAATACTTGCAAAGTGTCAAAATAAAAATCAACTGAATTGTTTGATTCACTTGAGTGAAATTTTTTATCAAATCAGTAATTTAATCCTCCCTGTCCGGATACTAATGCCATTTCCTCAACTGTCCGATAACTGGTGCCTTCATGATATTCGAAAGAAAAAAAAACTGGTAACGAAAAAAAATTGACTTGTCTGTAAACTTTAGTCATGCAAAAAATCCCATTTCTTCATCCATCATCCACATATTTTTTCATTACGTTCTTCTCCACATTCCATTTTCATTAAAAAAAAAGGAGAATCTACTTTTATACTTATATCCTGAGAGATGTAGACACGTGATATCAGAATTCAGTTTGAGGGAAAAGTTTTAAGTCGACGAACGAGGGTGGATTATCTGCCCTCGTCTCTCACAAGACACAATCCCTCTTCATTCTTCTTTGAAAAAAAGAAAGCACCTAGTATCTCATGAATTCTATCATTCAACTAATTCTCATCTCGTGGATTTTCATTCATTATTCTTTCTGTTTTCCTTTTCACTTTGTCTGTATTTTATTTTTTAAGTACAAATATATGTAACGAATTCACGACGTGAGCCTGAGTTCTACGTGATTCGCTTGTCAATAAGAGTTGACGAGGAAAAAGAGTATGTTCCTTTTGGAGCATTGGATTTTTTAAGAAAATAATCTCTTCAAGGATGATAAAGTCGTGGGATTTTTTAAATTATCGTGGTGTCATCAGATAGGTCGAGAATTTTCCTGATTAAGAATCATGTGACACGATGCATTTTCATACATCCAATAATTTCTGAGATTGATACAAAATAATTCAGCAGTGGTCAGTCAATTTAATTCAGATTATTTCGTGAATATCTTTGGAATGAGTGGAATTTTGAGAAAATTTGTAAGTGACTTTTTTTGTAAAAAATTTGATTCTCCACAAAAAAAAAATGTCTGGATAATTCACCTGAGGGAATTTTTTGTGATAATATCCCAGATTTTGAGAGATACAGGAATTTATATTCAAATTTTTTTTATAGAAATGAATGTTGCTATGAAAATGACACTGAAAATAGCTAAGATCTGAGAATTTTCCAATTTTTCTTTCTTTCTTAACAAATTAATCAAATTGAACGAATATATAGGGGAGAGTGGGGCAAAATGGACACTGTAATGAAACGGTTAGAGATGGATTTTTTTGATGATTCTATTGAAAAACTGAGAAAATTTTAGCCGGAAAACAAGTGTCAGATGTATTTTTTTCGATTTTTTCGAAAATTTGATATTTTTCGGGATTTTTGAGGGGTGAAAGCCTTTCCTGTTTTGAAAATTTTCAGTTTTTCGCAAATTATCTCTGGTTCTATTCGTCTTAGCGATTCGGGGTTGGTCTCAAATGAAAGGTGAGCTCATTTTCCATCAATTTATGGGGTTTTGAATTAAAAAATATCAGTTTTTGGGACAGTTATGGGTCAAAAACTGTTTCACAAAACTGTTTCACAAAAATGCTCCTAAATACCTTAAAAATCGATATTTTTGAATTGAAAACTCTATGAATTGATGGAAAATAATCTCACCTTTCACCTCCTGTCAGAATTTTTATGTTACGACAAATAGAACCCAAGATATTCTCAAAAAACTGAAAATTTTCAAAAACAGGAAGAGTTTTACCCCTCTAAAATGCTCAAAAAAGTCAAAATCGCCAAAAATCAAAAAAATCGTCAAAAAAATTAATTCCGGCATACGTTTTTCGCCCAAAATTTCCTCAGCTTTCCAATGAAATCATCAAAAGCAATCTACCGCCAATATTTCTATTAATTTAAAGAGTTTTCTATAATATTTGCCTAAAAATTTAGATGTGTCCATTTCACCCTCGATGTCCATTTTACCCCACCTTCCCCTAAGTGCGGATGTTGTGAATATTTTTTCTATAATATTTATTTGTTAAAAGAAAATTTGAAAAATTGTCAGATCTGCATTAATTTCGTAATCATCTACAAATGACACTAAAATTAACAGGAATCTGACGATATTTTGATTCAATTCTCTCTCAACAAAAAATTTATTTAAAAAAAAATTAAAAATATGCACATGTGGAAAGTTCAAGAAAATATGAGTGCGAATTTTCAAAAAAAAAAATTCGTATTGGGTGAAAGTATCAGTCTTAGTCACCATGGCACCTTTTTTCATCTGCCACTTTAAATTCAAGTTGATAAAAAAAAATTCTCAAACCTGAATAATATTTTCATCGAATTTTGAAATTTTCCCAATTATACGAATCTAACTTATAATGTAATAGTACTTATGAAATGATTCATATCCGAAATTGGATATAAAGTGGTTAAAAAAGGTACTGTGGTCACGAATGGTACTTCTACCCTAAAATCTACTTGTTTTAAACAAAAATTGTTAGATACGTACTAATTTCATTTTCATTCAAAAAAAAAAAAGTTCTTATGAAATATCTCCATTAGAATTCCAGTCATTTTCGAAAAACTCTAAAACCAAAATCAACCCATCACGTTTTACGACTTTCCTATAATCGTATTCTCCACAATTTTTCATGAGAATTAAAAACACACCTCTTCAGAATTTTATATTAATCATTCCACCTGTTATAAATCATCAGACTTCCTGCTTTACCCATTAAATATTTTTCCCTTCGAATGAAATGGAGAAACAGGAAACGAAATAGTCAATGTTTATCACTTTGTCGATGAAAATGAATTATTCAAATTAATGAAATCAAATAATAACACGTTATTCCACTCATTTTTTTTAATTATTATTATTCCACATTTTTTATTTTTAAATTCTGTTTGCTCAATTACGAAAACCTGAAAGGTGGTTTTTTTCAAATTTACTACTGGCCTATCGAAATTGTTGGTTTCATTGTTCATTATTTTTTCAAGCTCCCATTTTTCATCGTATTTTCAACTAAATTATATTATCCATATATATAGATATATATAATGTGCATAGTACCGAGGCGCATGCCGGTACCTCTTTCCCTTCGTGTACTCATGTAATCCTGGAGAAAATCCTTTTACCCGTTGGAATTGTGGGAAATTGCTGAACGGACGTGAAACAGAGAAGATAAAAAAAAAGGGGGGAAGGAAACAAGAAGGGAAGGAGAAAAGAAACGCAGTTGGGCTTATGAGTCCTGGATTTATGGAATTTTTATTTATCTTTGTACGTGAAATATTTTTAAACTTCTTTGAAAATTATTTTTATAAATATTTAAAACTAATTTCATTTATTTTTCCATTTGACTCTGTTTCAGACTGCAAAAAAGGATTTGAATTAACGTGGAAAAGTGAATTTTCCAAGCAGTGGAAGGACGAGAGAAATACATCAAGGGAAAGAGAGAGAGGAAATTTTTTTTTTTTATTCGAAACAATTGGATTTTTCACGGAAACTCTTATTCTAAAAGGATAAGAAAGGCAGGTGGAGATACAAGTGGAGAGACGAAAAGAATAGGGAAGAATAAACTTTGTGCGAGAGCGAAAGGAAAGAGAAGGAAAAAAGGGAAGAAGAAAAAAATTACGTGGACAAAGGAAGAAAGGGGTATTGGTGGCCCCGTTGGGCGCAGATGGGAGCTGGTCTCACAGAATCCGACTGGGTGATAATACCCGGAGTTGGAAATACGTATTTTATCACAATACTGGTGGAGAGGACGAGTTTACGTCCACGCCCACGACGCAAAGGGTATTCGAACATAATCAGGCCGATTAAACTCGATCAAGCTGGAATTGATGGAGTTGGAGAATATCGTGGCCAACACTGTTTACCTCAAAGCGAGAGAAGGTAGTTAATGCTGTTTTTTTTTTTCTTTTATTCTCTGATAGCAATTGAGTAATCGAGTTCGTGTGGAGATGTATTTTCTGGAATGTCTTAAAAATAAAGGGATATGGAGAAATTTTTGAGGTGACAATTTATGTTGAGGAAATTTTTAACTGTAAGAAAGATCATCACGAAAATTTCACTATCTTTCATGAATTTCGAAATATTTTGGAAAAACTCATTTCTGAGGAGAATCCATTTGTTTTTATTATCGTATTATTTCTGATAAAACGTCACTCGATCAACTAATAAAACATTTTTTTTTTTTCTGTTGAGCTCATTCAATATTTGCTATATTTTCACGCGGGTTTAATTGATAGTAGAACGGAATTAGTGGGAATTTCTAGTTTTTTGGTTTTACACCAACGTCTTATCGGTTATTTCGAGGAAGGGGAAGCCTCTTATCAATGACGTAAAACGTCAAAACCTCAGTAACGAGTTCCCACTTGCCCCCCTACAGAAATTAATTGAATTGAGTTTCAGAATTTCTACAGAACCAAGTTTCACTCCAATTATAATTCTCAAATTTTCATACACAATTCATCTCTTGCTTTTGATTTAATATTCGAATTTTCACAGCAAGAGTATTTTCAGTTGAATTTGTTGAAACGAAGAATACAAAAATCAGTCTATTTTTCATTGTCTCGTTGTAATGGGGCAACACCTACGCCACAGGGTTTTTCATTCTCGCAGTCTCGAGCGCAGCAGCCGCGAGACTTTTTTGTTTCGTTTTTTTTTTTTATCTCATAGTCTCGTGCCTGATTGTGTATATTAAAGGTTCTCGACCTCATGTGTACAATAATGCGAGGGTTTATTGAAATCGTTTGCTTCTTTTTCATTCGCATAACAGGAGTATTGTTTTTTTTTTTTATTATTGCAATAAACTTTTTATTTATGAAATGTGTGAAATATGTATGTTTTTTCGAGGGAAAACTCTCAAGTTGAAGAAGATATAGCTGTGGATTCTTTATGAAATATTTTTGAAACCATTGAGTTTAGGGAAGAATCTCAGAAGACACTTTTGGCAGTAAACTTCAAGAGCTATAAAAAGGATCACTTTATAAATCCACCTAAATCTTATTGTTTACGAGATACTTCGAGAATTACCACTTCATTATTTAATTTTTGATAACAAATTTGAAGATTATCATCGATTTGATCATTTTTATTTGCTGGCGGTGATGATAGATGAATTGGGCTTTTCGAGGAATTCCATTCAAATCGAATCGACTGAATATTGTATATTTGAAAAGATTAATTTTTGATCATTCATTTGAATTTCACTTTTTCAACGAATAATTTTCCCATGAATTTGATTTGTTTCGACTGATTACTGATGAAAATTGGCTGAGTCAATTTCCAAAATCGAATTTCTGGAAAAAAAACAACTTTTCAGTCAATATTGGAGGGAAATTGGTTCGCAAAAAAAGAAATTGATAGGAAATGATCTCAATTTTCATTCACGAGTGACCACACCGCATTACGATTATTAGAATTGAAGTTGTTCAGAAAAAAAGGAGAATGGATGAAAACAAAAACATCATATCCTCAGATTTCCGGACGAGAAAAAAGTTAAATTTTCATTTCTCATAAAATCTCTCCTTCCTTTTTCTTTCGAAGACGAAAAATAGTTAATGGATTATTTTATAGCAATTTTTTAAATAATAGGATTAGTAAAAATTTCTTAGAAGCCCACTTTTGTAGAATATTCCATAAACAAGAAATGCGATTTTTTCATATTTTTAACGTGTGATTTTCCAAAATTTGCTCTTGAGTGAGTTGACAATGTTTCATGATTAATGAATTTCACTTAATTTTTAGGTGGTGGTGACAGCAACAAGGGGAAAAGTAAGAAATGGCGAAAAATACTACAATTTCCCCACATATCACAGTGTATCGGCCTAAAAGATAAGCTCGGTGAGTTAAGTTATGAAAATCATTGATAGAAAAAAAAAGGCAAAGTGAACGAAACTCGATTTTCTCAATCTTTTCATTCAGAAGAAGAAAAAAAAAGAAACGCTCAAGTACACTCCAAAGAAAAATAATCAGTGTCAATAACTCTCATGAATTAAGATAATAATGAAGTGTACAAATTGAGATAGCGAGATTGTAGTTATTGACTCGTTTATTTGAATTATCAACAAACTTTATAACATTTGTTTACAAATTTAAACGAGACATTTAACAGATGCAGTTTGCTGATAGAACACGTTATATAGCACCAGATGCATTGTCTATTTAGATTGTTATACAACATTATAACGTTCATTTCTTTGGATAATAAAGGAAGAAGATGGGGAGAATGAGAAGAGAATGGCAATAGCTTTTGTGATTATTTCTCAAACAGAAAACCGGCATCAACATACAGTTTGTTATCTCTGTTCGTGCACGAAACTATGTTGAAAATTCGTTTTATTAACCTGTTGCAACTTTTCCATTACTCCTGTACATTTTCACATTATCTGTACTTCGACTGTCTTTGACTTCTTCAATAATCATTGTGTAATAATAATGCCTAAATTTATTTTGTAATTAAAGAAAAGTTTCTTCTGAGTTTTGATATTAGGGGAGAGTGGGGCAAAATGGACACTGTTATGAAACAGTTAGAGATGGATTTTTTTTGATGATTCTATTGAAAAGCTGAGGCAATTTTAGCCGGAAAACAAGTCTCAGATGTATTTTCTTCGATTTTTTTGGAAAATTCGATATTTTTCGGCATTTTTGAAGGATATAAGCCTTTCTTTTTTCGAAAATCTTCAGTTTTTTGCAAATATCTCTGGTTTTATTGGTCGTAACAATTCGTGGTTAGTCTTAAATGAAAGGAGAGCTCATTTTCCATCGATTTATGGGGTTTCGAATTGAAAAATATCAATTTTTGGGATAGTTATAGGCCAAAAACTGTTTCACAAAACTTTTTTACAAAACTGCCGATGAAAACCTTAAACTTCGATATTTTCGAATTGAAAACTCTATGAATCGATGGCAAATGATCTCACCTTTCACCTCCCATTGGAATTTTTACGCTACGTCAAATAGAACCGAAAATATTCGCAAAATACTGAAAATTTTCAAAAAAAGAAGGGTCTTACCCCTCTAAAATGCTTAAAAAGTCAAAATTGCCAAAAATTAAAAAAAATGAATCCCGGCACTTGTTTCCCACCCAAAATTTCCTCAGCTTTCCAATGGAATCATCAAAAACAATCTACAACTAATGTTTCTATTTATTTCGCAAGTTTTTTCATAATATTTGCGTAAAAATTTAGATGTGTCCATTTTACCCCTGATGTCCATTTTGCCCCACCTTCCCCTATAATTGTTCATAGGGATATTGAAATAGTTACAACATCAAAATATTGTCAAATCCCGACATTTCTCTTGACAATGCTAGTTTCCTCCGTCTCTAAAGGCCAACGTGATATCTTTTATTTGTGATTACATTGTTTTATCCTTCTTCGATAACTTTGCATAGTTGGTCTCTATATATAGATGTCTGATGTTATTGGAAAAATCCTTTTCATTACAATCGATTATCGTATTCAACTCCATTCTTCTATATTTTCATATTAAAATTTTTTAAAACATTGAAGAATAGCAATAAATCCGATAATCAATTTACTCTAAGGTTTTTTCTCAAATATCTCAGAAAATAATGGAAATAGAGAAATTTTCGTACAGACCTTTTTTTTAGTAGAAAAAAAATGAGGGCTACAAAAAAAGGTCCTCATAAAAATTCCTCTATCTGCTTCAGATTTCGAGATATCCCACAAAAAAACGATAGATTTACGGGGGTGTTTGCCACTTCATTCAAGAGGCCGTGAAATTTCCGGTGGAAAACACTTTAATACAATCGATTTTGCTCCAATACTCTCGAAGATAATGAGAAGAGCAGGAATTACCAATTAAATCAATGATTAGATAACTCAGGAATTATTGGACCAATACTGATTTTATTATATAATTTTTCACCTGAAATCCATGAATTTCAATAATTTCATCAACTTGGCTATTTGAAAATTAACTTTGTCATTGGAATTTTTTTTAATTAATTTTTTTTCTTTTTGATTCTAGAATCAATCTATTCCCTGGGTTCGAGATTACTCGTGGTCAATAAATGTCGTACCCCGGTGTCTCTCGACCCTCCACTGACCTCGTCTCGTATTATCGCATCCCCCTCTCTGCACTACGAGCCACTTCTTCCTCCATCTCATTTTGCCATTTACCCAAGGGGGAAATCCCTTTGTCATTTAATGCTTCAAAGCAAATGCCTGAATCTCTGTTCGTCCGTAGTGAAATATCGATTCTTCTTCCAATTTTTTTTTTCTATTTTTTATTAGCTTCATGTGTGTATCTCTATTATTGAAAAAAAGCGGATTTCGAAGATAAAAATTAGCAGCAATTAAATGGAGGAGAGTGCCGTGGGCATGCCTAAATGAAGATGTAGTAACAAACAGGATACACAAAGGCTAATTGATAGACTTGAGGGCCTTGTATTTTAGTGCACATCGTTGCACCCGAAATTTAACTAGTAGCCAACTCGATCGATTGATTTTCACCAATTATCGGCTTGATTGGATGAATCAATTTGATCGAAAAATAATGAATTACCAATTACGAACTGATTTTCACCAGAAAAAAAAGAATTTTTTTTTTTTTAGTTTCTTCATAATATTTTGAAAACTCAAAAAGATGTAGGGATATTTATGAAGATGTTTTTTCCCAGCTGTATGAAAAATGGAAAGAAGGCTATCTTGCAAAATTTCACTATTTCCCTTTTTCTTGTGTTATTCGCTGAAGCAAAACTGCAAAATAAAATTGATAAGTCTTGTCGCTTCAATTTTTCAACGGCAACTAATTAGTTATCGGCTTGATTGGATGAATCAATTTGATCTAAAAATAATGAATTACCAATTACGAACTGATTTTCACCAGAAAAAAAATAATTTTTTTTTTTAGATTCTTCAAAATATTTTGAAAACTCAAAAAGATGTAGAGATATTTATGAAGATGTTTTTTCTTCAGCTGTATGAAAAATGGAAAGAAAGCTATCTTGCAAAATTTCACTATTTCCCTTTTTCTCGTGTTATTCGCTGAAGCAAAACTACAAAATAAAATTGATAAGTCTTGTCGCTTCAATTTTTCAACGGCAACTAATTAGTTTTTATGGAAAATCTCTATTCCAATCGAATTGAATTGTGATGAAATTGTTCAATTAAACTTTATAATTTTAATGGAATTTAATTACAAATGATTTTATGTAGATATTTTCAAAAAGCTTTTTTATTAATTTAAATTGGTTAACAGCGGTAACAATAATGGTTTGGAAAATGGTTGAAGTTGGCTGATAGTTTTAGTTCGAGGAGTATTACGAAATTTTATTGATCTTGTCTGGAGAATGTATTGACACTGGAAATAGACATTGAATATTCCTCTTAAAATTTGGAATTAGTGAACTAGTGAATAATATTTGCAGATATCTCGGAAACTATCGGATTTAGGAGGATGTACCCTCATACCTTTTGCGGGTAAGATTTTGTCCTCTACAAAGAAGGTCTCTCCATAAATTCTCCTAAACCCAACGGTTTCAGGGATATTCGTGAAAAATTGCGCATACAATTTTTACTTGAAGTGAAAAGTTTTTTACCCTTTTATCTTATAAATTTTGTGATTTAATATAATTTCGAATAATTCTCATTTTTTTCTATTACAATCCTGAATATAAGATTTTATCAATATTTTCTCTCCGAACATTTATTGAACTTGAGAATGAACGGAAAAACGTTTGGTATGATCACTCCAAAATTATAAAAAAATCTAAGAAAAATTACTCAATAATTTATGAATTTTGCACCAACATTTCGTCTGTTTTGTACAGACTTCTCTAGGATGCATTTATCCATTGTAAAATAGATATTAGAATAAATTACATGAAAAATTTACTTTGACATGAATATTTTATGAAAAACAAATATTTCGTAAAAAACGTTTTATCCGCGAATTATCTCATTCCAATTATCTCTGATAAAAGCTGTAAATAACGCAGAAGCTGTTAGGCTTAGGAGGATTTATCTTCAGGCTTTTCTCGTAGGATTTTATCCTCTATAAAGAAGTCCCTTCATAAATTTCCCAAAATCCAATAATTTCCAAGATATCTGAAGAATCTGCCTAATTTCATGAGTTATTTTAGCATAATTTTCAACATCTTCTTTCTTTGATTACAGATATAAGATACAACTATTTAGTTGATCAACAACCAATTGGCCGTTTGCTGTTTCGTCAATTTTGCCAAGATCGAAAGCCATCCTACCATCGTTACAATTTATTTCTCGATGCTATTGAAAAATATGAAATTGAACTAGATGAAAATCGTACTGAGCTCGCTAAAATACTCTTTGAACAGTATTTGAAGAGTGAAGGATCTGAGGTCGTTGATATACTCAATGATTCAGTTATATCACAGTGTGAAGAGCGTCTTGGTACTGGTGGAAAAGAATTATTTACTGAGGTACAACAGACTGTTAAAAACTTTTTAGCTGGTGACCCATTTTCACAGTTTCTCACGAGCTTCTACTTCTACAGGTATTGATGATTTATTTATTTATTCATTGAAAAAAGGCAAATGAAAAACGCTTGAATGTATGATTTTTTTTTCTCGCTGGCTATTGTTCATTTTCTGATGAATAGACGAGTTCTCCTTTTAATTGAAGATCAACTACAGATTATTTTGGAAAAATCTCAGAAACCATTGGCTTTACGGATATTTATGAACAGACCTTTTCTTATAGCCTGTAAAGCCCTCTAGAAAAAATGTTTCCTGACATTCTTCCTAAACCTGCTCATTCCCATGATTTTAGCGGAATAATCTAGCCATAACTTTTTCAAGATTATCTGTTATCGTTGAGCTTATTCGCGAATATCTGAGGAACTACTAAGAAGAAAAAAAATTATGTTAGTTATTGAGCTTTCAACTGGAAGAAGTTTTTTCCATTTTCTTTAACTATTAATGTCATTTTTTAGGATCATGAATGGATGACTGATGAAGATCATGGTTCCTTCTCGTCGGCGTGACAACTCGGTCAATTTTTAATATTTTTTAACTTTTTTCCTAATCTTCATAATGATTGTTGCCATAATCTAACGGTGGGAATTTGCTTTCTGAAAATAGAAAATTACGTCATTTTGAACTTTAATAAGTAATTATGACAAAAAAAATTGTGTTTAACCATTCATGAACAGAAAAGTCACTTAAAAAATTGAAATGCCCTTTTGTCAGACTATAGAGACAACAATTATGAAGATTTGAAGAAGAAATTTGAGCATATGGAAAATTGACCGAGATATCATGTCGACAAGGACGCACCATGCTTTCCATCAATAGTCCATTCGTGGCTGTAAAAAATCATTTTAACATTAGAAAAAAAACAAAATATTTCTTATAGTTGAAAGGTCAATAAACAAAGCAAATTACATTTTTGCTTTCCTTCACCCTGTACCTCAATAATTATTTTCGAAATTTATATGTATCCCGTTGAACAGGATTCAGGAATGAACCTTTCTTGTCACTCATGTATTCCCCTACATAAAAGATCTCTTCATTTTTTTCCCTGAATTCAATCATTCCAGCCAAGATATTCACTGTATAATGTTTATTAACATTTTTTGAATCGTCTCTCTTCATCATATTTTCCAATAACATTTATCATAAAGACTCATTGAATGTCCGACAGAAAAAAGGAGCTTCGAGTTTTCAATTAAATTTCATTTCAATTGATTGAATGATTCTGCAAAATTAAATTCTCTCGCAATTCATCTATTATAAATCAAGTTTGAAAAGTTTATAAAGTGATGAAAGAAAGTATGAAGAAAAGAAAAACTTTATTATAAAGATAAAAGGGGGAGAGTGTACGTTATTTGACCGTTTTTACGACAAATTGAAGAAACTACAAAGCAGTAAAGCCCAACAAATTGCTTCTACTCTTTTTTCTCTACATTATTTTCTTTTAACATCTTGAGAGAGAGAAAGAGAGAGGGGGTTTGTTTTACAAAATGTGAAAAACGAAAGAAGAGTGAGTCTGCGGATGTGGAAATGAGAAAGGGGAGAGACCAGTGTGTCTCTCCAGCTGTAATCTATGACATGGTTTTTCTTTAAAGGGGGGGGGGGGGGGAAATAGTATAACTGTAGAAAAAGATCAATGGTTCTCGGTCAAGCTTTCGCCGAGTGGGTGGTGAAAAGGAGTGGAATTGAGGGGGAGACGTTGAGAGGATACTGTGGCTGAGAGTCATTGCTTTTTGGTGTGTGCTCTCTTCCATTTCTAGTGGAATGGCACAAGAAAAGATTCTGGACTATGGCCAAGACAGTTTTAACGTCTGCTTTGTTATCCCAAGTATAAGCCAAAAGTCATTCTAATTCCATGTTACGCGGTTTTTTTTTTCATTTAAAGACTATAAAGTTGAAAAAATGGAGCCGCGTAATTCATGAACTATCACTTCCGGAATCTCATAATCGGTGAGTTGGAGAAAAAAAAATTTTGAGAATTTACTGAAGACTTGTGAGGTAATGAATGTGATGGGAGGAGATTGACGAGTTTGGGGGATTTTTGGGTTGAACATTTTTTATTTTTGTTTCTATGTTTCCGCTTTTTTTTTTGAGGCCATCTCGGGAAATAATTGAGGGAGAGAAATATTCATGAAAACCTAAAACGGTGCCTACCAAAGTTTCCCTATCTCCCTTTGCTTCAGAGATATTCCATAAAAAGTGATTTCCAAGTGAAGTTTCCTCATTCGGAAGGCTCCATTTTGCAATCGATTTTCCAGTAATATCTTGAAATCTTGAGGGCATAGAGTAATTTCCATGATAACTTTTTCTCTAGCTTCACAAAATCAATAAAAAAAAAGTCGTAACAAAAATTTCCGTATCCCTCTCTTGGATTTTTAGTTATATGATGAAAACCAATCGCAAAATTGTGCTACGAAACTTTTCTAATCCATCAATTCCATTTTGAATTTCAGGTACCTACAATGGAAGTGGCTGGAGGCCCAACCAGTGACGTACAAAACCTTCAGAATGTATCGTGTATTAGGTAAAGGTGGTTTTGGTGAAGTATGTGCATGCCAAGTACGTGCAACTGGTAAAATGTATGCCTGCAAGAAGCTGGAGAAGAAACGTATTAAAAAACGAAAGGGAGAGGCAATGGTACTGATTGAGAAGAATATACTGCAAAAAATTAATTCAAAATTCGTTGTTTCACTTGCATACGCTTATGAGACTAAAGATGCACTGTGTTTAGTATTAACAATAATGAATGGTGGTGATTTAAAATTTCACATTTACAATATGGGCGGTGATCCTGGCTTTGATATAAATCGTGCTAGATTTTATGCAGCCGAAGTTGTATGCGGATTGGAGCATTTGCATCAACAGGGAATTGTTTATCGTGATTGTAAACCAGAGAATATATTGTTGGATGATCATGGACACGTTAGAATATCTGATCTTGGTTTGGCAGTTGAAATAATGGAAGGAGATATGGTGCGTGGTAGAGTTGGTACTGTTGGATATATGGCACCAGAAGTTATTGACAATGAGAAATATACATTTTCACCAGACTGGTTTAGTTTTGGTTGTTTACTCTATGAAATGATTGAGGGACAGGCGCCCTTTCGTGCTAGAAAAGAAAAAGTCAAACGTGAAGAAGTTGATAGACGTGTCAAGGAGGATCAGGAAAAATATTCGAGTAAATTTACAGAGGAGGCAAAAAGTTTGTGCCAACAGTTACTTAAAAAAAATCCAAAACAACGATTGGGCTGTAAATGCGG
The DNA here is from genome assembly GCA_963921955.1 of Aleiodes alternator. Lineage (NCBI taxonomy): Eukaryota > Metazoa > Arthropoda > Insecta > Hymenoptera > Braconidae > Aleiodes > Aleiodes alternator. The sequence continues at coordinate 5,282,347 of OY998109.1, read as the reverse complement.
AAGGCATGGGGCTAAGGAAGTCAAGTTACATGGTTTCTTTCAGTGTTTGAATTGGAAGAGGGTGGAAGCTGGTATGTGGGAACCACCGTTTGTACCGGATGTGAGTAGGTGTCTTTTTGGATAGTTCATTTTTGGGTAGTGATGAGGTGAATTGTGATAAGATCATTCTCATATACATTTAGTGATGAGCGATCTCCGAACAATACAAAAATCGATTCTCGAAGAATTGATCTTCCGAAATTTCGATTTTTTGAGAATGGATTTTTTTCAAAAATAAAAATTAGAACATAGAAATCGACGAATCGATTCTTTTCAATAAAAAAAGATAATATCACATCTACTTTCGATCGATCATTTCCTATATCCATTAATAGATGTGATATCTCGAATTTAAAGCGATAGTTCCGTTCCTGCAGTTTTAGTTTGAAAGGCAATAAAAAAAGAATCGGAAGATCGATTAATCGAGTTTTTTGAAATCGTCCCAAGTCAATTGATCTCTATGAAAAAAGAATCCATCTTATAAGATTGATTAAAAATCGCCCATCACTATTTGCATTTGATTTTTCCAAATATCTCAAAATCTAATGGAGAATTTTTTGTGACCCTTTTTATTCTTCTCGTTCTGTTCTAAAAAGAGGTCTCTATTTTTTTTTAATGTCACTCAGATTCCGAGATATTCCTGATAAATCAACTTCAAAATAAACTTGAAGCTGTCGCGTGTTATCTATCAGTACTAAATTGTTTTTCATTTATTTCTATTCATTCGAATACTTCGTCCTAAAGGTTTTTTTTTAAACTCTCGTCATAAAAAATCAAATTTCCAAGAGGTCATGTATTTTTATTGTGAAATTTTTGCATAAATGTGTTCGTGACTCTTATCAATACAAATAAATTTCTCGAATTTGAAATCCCCAATTTTGGGTACTTTTTTTTTTATTATCGTTTCAGCCCCACGCAGTTTATGCTAAAGACGTACTCGATATTGAACAATTTTCAACTGTTAAGGGCGTTAATCTTGATGCCAGCGATGATACTTTCTACAGCAAATTCAACACAGGAAGTGTGTCCATTCCCTGGCAAACCGAGGTAAAGAGTAATAAAGAAAAAAAGAAAGTTTTTTCATTTTTGAAATTTTATTTTGTCCATGATTCAACTATTATTCATGATTTAATCTTTGTATAATATTACTGGGCACTGTGAATCATGCCACTGTGACGAAATTATGGTTTCACTAACTGTACTCTCTTTGCCGTATGCTGATTTATCTTGATCGTTGATGACTTGGGGAAAATTTAGATTTTTACTTTTATTTTTTCGATATATTTTTTAAGGTTCGCTCTTTCTTCTTATTCCAGATGATTGAAACTGAGTGCTTCAAGGAGCTGAATGTATTAGGACCGAACTGCTCGCCGACACCAGACTTGCTAATAAATTATCCACAAGTTAATAATGAGAGTCGTGGATGTTTTCCATTTAGGAGAAAGGTAAAAAGAACTTTATTCAAAGATTAAGATGACGATAAAAAAGGAATTTTCGCAGGGAATCCCTTTTATTCGTCAACATTTCAGTAGTGAAGAGGTAAAATGGGATAGGTCGTTTTATTCTGTCGTTTATTCTCTAGTAATATTTCGGGAACTAAGCGAGATGGCGAAATTTTTTTCAAAAATCTTTTTTGTAGAGAAAAATTGAAACTACAGAAAATTTCGATATCTCACTCAGTTCCCGAGATATTAATGAAAAATGAATGGTAGGGGAATAATCCACTGATCCCGTTTTACCTCAATATTGATTTGATGGTCCAATAGCTGCGAGTATTTCAGATAAATTTCCCTGTTTTTCGATGAATTCTTAATAAAAAAAATTCAGCGAGAAAATAGAAACATGAATTTTTAAAAAATCAATCTCTTTCAACTTTCGTTAAAAATCAGTGGAAAAATGGGTGAAGCTGATGGAAAAGCCAACAAGCTCCTTTGACGGAAAAAATTCCGCTCTACAAAAAAAGGTCTCTAAAAATATTTCCCCCATCTCTCTTACATTCAAACGTATCCCAAAAGGAAAAAACTGATAAAGTGAAACAGTGAATCAAGCCAACTTCACTCAGCCTCCAGTTTTTATGGAGTATCCCGAAGATTAAAGGATGTAGAAAACTTCTCGTAATAACCTTTTTTGTAGCTCTAATCCTCTTCAAGAAATGTCATGAAAATTTTTCTCCATCTCCCCTATAATCCAAGACATTTCATCCAAACTGACTGAATAAAATTATCTCATCTTGTTTTTCCAATTCTTTTACTGAATTAAATTGCTAAAAGTTTCTTTTCTCAATGACTTTGTTTTTTCCTCTATGCTCATTAAATAAATCATATTCATCAATTAAAATGATATTTCTATTTCTGATTAATCGAAATTCATAGAAATTCTAATAATTTCATGACATTAATTATTTTTTACAGAAGCAAAGTTCAAGAACACGTGAAATACCAATGTCCGAGTGCCATCTGCTTGAACTGTCACAGAGCCAAAGTTCAGAAATGCCAGCCAGCTGATCCAGGATTAATTCGGTAAATCCGAGTACACCGACTAAACAATCGGACGGTCCCTCGAGATGCTGCATCTGAGTTGCAGTTATTTAAATTGAATGGAAAACCAGCAGTGAAATGAGTAGAAGAAGAAAAAGAAAGGCACAACGTAATGGGAAAAAGAAAAAGAGATTAACGATTGAATTAAGAAAATGGAATGAAAAGAGAAGCAGATGGTAATGGATGAGAACAAAAGATATTATAAATTGTATTGTATTAAATGGTGTCTCAATGCACAAAAAAGACACGCATACAAACGCAAACACACACACACATACATATGGAAGCCAGTGTCGATGTCCTGTGACGCCAGAGCAGCAGTAAAATGCATGCAAATCCCTGGGAATTACGCAAGCACATTCTTTGGACGTACACATATTTATTTAAAAAATTAATATACACACATATACGAAGATGGTTTAAGTGGAGGAAAAGCACACATGGTATAACACACACAAGGAAATATATTGTATACAGTCAAATGTGGAAAATAGCTATTTGACGCACGTACAAACACACAGCTGAAAGCACTCATCTCAATGGAATTCATTTTTTTTTCATCACTCTATTGAAACTCAAAACATCAAAGTTCTTGGAAATCCATTAACACCATTTAATTTATAATTGAAAAAAAAAATTTCTATCTTCAATTTAAATTTTTTTTTTATTCTATTCAATTTCACGATGAAGAAAATGAGGAAATATGTGCATTAAGAATCTCTTGCCCCTGATCGCTCGTATCTGTGGGAAAAATCGTGTGGTCTGATAAATCGAAGGTCTGAATAACAAAAATATATAAAAATTAACTTGATAAAATGAAGGAAACTCCAATTTTTTTTCCTTTATATTTTCTATTAGATTAATAATATGAAGGGAAACGCGCAACACTTGACGTTTTGATGTGAAGTCAATAATATTTAAATTTACGATTTTTTATTTAATTACTTTTTTTTATGTATTTGCTTTTTTTTTATTTTCTAATTAACTTTGTTGTTCAATATTCATTGAATTGGAGGACAAAGTGGGAAATTGCAATTGAAGTGAATTCATTAAAACAGCAATTATTAACTGAGCAAATATACATCCGTCGATTTAGTCTTTTTTATGTAATTAAAAGTACAGGAGCAAATAAAATAACTGATACAAAAATGCAAAAAAAAAAAGGTGGAAAATACCAAACGTGTCGATCTGATCGTGCTCAACGAATAGAATCGAGTACGCCTGTCATTAAAACTTGTCATTTTTTCTTATAATTATTAATTATTTAATTAATTGTAGGGTTTAATCTCGACAAATTAATGGAGAAAATTCAGCAAAAATATTTAGTGCAATTTTTATACTTTTCTTTTTTTTTTTTATGAACCTGACGACAAATTTTTTGTTAATAGATTAGTTTCGTGTTAATCACGAGCAATTAAAATGCAACAAATTGTTTTTTTTTCGTGAAAAATGAGATTTTTCGTTAAATTTATAATATATATAAATATATATATATTTTTTTTTAATCTACACGAGGGACCTCTGGTTTAATTTATATGTAATATGTATAGTTGATTATCATTTCCCAGTAAGTGCGCGATAAAAAAAAACTTGTATCATTCCAATTTCATAATTTCATCATCTTCATCACTTACTCATTTTTGAACGTTTTCTCTGTGTCAATATGTGACTGGTCCTCATAGGAATTGTCTCGAATAATAAAAGATTATTCCTAACTTTTTCTTTTTTTTTTTTTTCTTTCAAATTGAACAATCATTTCATTTCTGCTAATTTAATTACAATGTCCTTGTAAGCCATGTAGATGTATAAAATAATACTTATTTATAAATTATACATAATTAGGTGATAATTATGATGATAAAAAGAAAACAAAATTAGGAGTGAAAAATTAAAATTATTCAGTGATGAAGCGGTGAAAGAGGAGAAATCCGAAGATGTATTGGAAATTCTAGTGCGAATATTTTTGAAACGAATAGATTTAGGAAAAAATATCAAGACTCTTTTTTTTGAGAAAATTTTATACACTACAAAAGAAGACTCTTGACAAATTTCCCTAAAATTTACAGTTTCCAGGATATTTTCAAAATAAATTCCATTTGATTTTTCGAATTATTCTCTTTTGCCTTTCACTGCTGAATTTTCGTGACGGTTTTTAATGTAATAATAAGAACCGTCCCTAATTATTATGAAAAAAGAAGAGAAGATGTACGTAATTTATTGATCTTCACGTACATAATTGAATATAATTGAAAAAAAAAAAAAATAAGTTAGGTCTTATTTGTAAATACGGAAAATTCATAAACGTGATTAATTTAAATCAATCGCACATTTTCGAGGATTAGTACATTAAGAAAAAAGACAAATGGCCTCTGATGCTTCAGGTGTTTTCATTGCAAAAAAAAAAAAATCAGTAGGATTTTCATAAAATTCAATCATATGCTCGATTAAACTCTTCATCGAAGTAGTAATAAATGCCTAATGGGACTCTGCCAAGGCCTACTCATTTTTTGTGTCCTATTTTTTAAATAAAAACGAATAATGAAAGAAAGCATGGAAATAAGTATAAATTTTGAAATTAATAGCCAGCACTAACTGGTTATTGCTGATCGTTCGCCGAAGATTAGCCAAATTCTCCGCTTGACGTTATAAACTCGTTTCTTTTACATCAAGACACTAGTCAGTACATAAAAAAAAATTAATAAACGTCAAAAGTGATTGAGGAATTTGGTGATCGATAAGAAGCAAAAAATAATAATAATTAGCACAAAGACATTTAATTTTGTTCCTTGCGTCTCGTCAAAGCCAAATAATTATTTTTTTTGTAATCTTCTATGTTTTATTAATTAATAAAGAAAAAAAAAGAGAAAATAAAAATCACGTGAACAAAGTTATAAATATATAAATACGTAACTAATTGAAATTTAATTAAAAAAAAACAAAAATTGTTTCATTTTTATTTTTTAATTTAAGTTATCAGCGATATAATATATGTTATGTATTTATAACTTCGAATTTATACATACCAATTATAGATTAAAATCGTATAATCGTAAATGTTGTCTGTTTTTTGTGTATTGAACCGATTGAAAAAAAGAAAAAAAAATGTGGAAATACTCCCTTTTTCGATGAAAATTGTACATACAGATGTTTTCATGTGGAAAGAAATAGATTTTAAGAGGAAAAAAGTCATTTATTTCACAAATATTGATGCAATTATCAACAATTACCTCGTGAATGATTTTATGGACTGATCCACATCAATCGATCGTTGTATCAATTCAATTGAGAAAAAACTGAGATCAATTTTAGTTTCATATATTTTTTTATGAAATATCTTAGAATTTGAGGGAAATAGAAATTTTCCTTGAAATTTCTTTGTACCTCTTTTTTTTAAATATCTTCACAAAAATATTTCTATATCCCCCAAACTTCAAGATATTTCACGAAATAACGATGAAGTAATTTGTTTTTCACAACGGAGTTTTTTTTATCAATTCTCTATTCTCTGCAAATGTGGCTGACAATTCCACAAACACAATTGTTTTTTTTTTTCTTTTCGTTAAAACATTAAATTTACATGAATCCTTCATCTTCATGATGACGAAATTTATTGCCAATTATTTATTTCGAAATTCCAAGAAATAATTTCAATGAAATTATTACTATATTTTTTTTTCATCTATGTTTCAACGACCGAAAGGCAGCTCAGGACAATGAGGTAGTCATTAAACTCATCATTGTATATTTACATGAAATTTTAAACATGTATAATAGATTTATTATATTGTCACAGTTTTTTTTCTCATTTCGTTTGTAAATTTATATTCTCTTAAACATTTATCATTGTTTCCTTTAAAATTAATTTCTATTTTAAAATCATAAAATATCTTGTATCCTCCATTCAGATCCTAAGCTACCAATGTTGCGCCCATGTTTCATTAAAAACTTTTTTAAAAAATCACAAGCAAAAAAAACTTATATATAAATGCAAAAAGTACATTCTGATTAAAATTGTGAAATTAAATAGAAAGAAAGTCTGAGAAAGATTTTTTACATCGATTATTGAACTTATTTCATCACGTTATTTTACGTTCACTTTTTTTTTTTTGCCATCTACAAATACACTTTCGAAATTTAGTCAGTCGATGGTTTTTTGTCTCATTTATTGTCTCATACAGTGCGATGATGAATTTGCTAAAAATGAATGATAGCGATATCTGTAATGATTAATTACTTTAAAAAAAAAAAAATAGATTTTTCAATTCGTTTCGCAAAACATGAATTCAGAGATCTTGATTAAAAAATTAATAATACCCTGTAGATATTCTATTTAAAAAAAATTGTGGGAAAAAAAAAGTTTATCTCCTCTAGAAACTACGGATATGTCGTGATTTCGCTTATTTCATCTTCTAAATTATGAAAAAATAATTAAATGTGATAAATTAATTATACTAAATTATAAAAATGATCGTTAATTCTTTGTTGGCAGTTGAATTTTTACATATTATCATTTCGTTTGTTTCATTATCATCATAATTTTTGCCTCTGGACGGCGGTAAAAATGATTGAGTGTGCGTAGACTCAATTTTTTTATCGAATATTTGAGTTAATCCAGTGGTAGCGTCAATATAATTATCAATTGTTCGTTATTTCGGAAATATTTCGGAAACTATAAGATTCCCACGAAATTAAAATTCCCATAAACCTCATTATTTCCGAGATATTTACAAAAAAATTTGTATCAAATTTTATGACATTTTTTTTCTGCCACTTTACTATTGAACTTTTTTTTTCAAAAATTGGCGAAATTCAATGAAAATATGAGATTTCTCTTGAAAATTCTATGAGAAATATCGTATTTCTATTGGTTTTTGAGAATTCCAAAAAAAATCCAATAATCGAATTATTCCGGTTTTCTACTCACAAATGAATATTAATTGAAAATGAGAGAATAATTAATGAGCTGAGGTGTCCTCCCTCCATAAATGGCTGATTCTTATTTCGGGACGGCCGAGAATTCGTTTCTAATTCTATTATTTCTCATTGTTATTAATTAATAAATAAAAAAATACAGTTTATATGCCAGCTCAGCCGGAGTCAATGAAATGATATCCGCCGTCCGGTGTAGATCCGGTTAGAGTATTTGCTCCTTTTTTTCTTCATTTTTTAATTAATGTTTTTCTTCGTTTTATTTTTATTTTTTTTATTTCCTTAGGCCATTTATACCTGAGCGGGTTTCGCCTTACCGACTACTACCATGAGCTTCTGCAGGAACTTCGTAGTAATTACTGCAACAAAAACCATAAATCAATGAATAATTGAGTCTCAATGATTGTTTATCTATTTAAATTTTCATTATTTTCTTTCATTACTCTTTTTTTTTTACAATTAAATTACAGTGTGCCGAGAATTTATTTGCTTGTGTTTGTGCTTGTTAATGCAGTGTATGATATAGCATGCAAACATAAATCAAATCGAAATTTTACAAAGTTTAATTTTGATTGCGTATTGATTAGAAATTTTTTATTTCTCAGTGTGATTTAATTTTTTTTTTTCACTCCGAGAATTAATAACGCGAGAAAATTAAAATGATTTTTAAAGCATGCATGACAGATGATAAGGTAAAGTAAGTGTATTTTTTTTCAATTCTAAACCTTAGTCTTTGGTCCAACGACAACCAACGTCTTCTGGATTAATTGAGTCACTGCGCCTGTTGAAATATTTTTAAAAAAATTCAAATCAAAATGAAAATAATACAGAGAAGAGTGCGGCAAAATGGACCTCTGTCACAACATGATTCGAGAATTTTTTTTGGAGTCAAGGACTTTGTGAAAAAATCTGAAAAAAATTGAGAAGATGCTCGAATATGTAGATATTGTTGGTGAATTTTTTCAAATTTTTTCGTCGACTCCTTCACTCTTAAAAAAAATCTTAAATTGTTTCGAACTTCAAGTCCATTTTGGCCTATATATTTTTTTTTATTAATGAACTTGAAATAATTAAATTGTTTTTGAAATAATTAAAATTCTATGAATGCTAATGATAAGAATATCATTGAGGAGAGAGTGGGGCAGAACGGGTTAGTGAATTTATTTTGGGAATCGAAGTTTCCAATAATTTTGTGGGAAAATGCCAAGGAATCTCGAATTATTTCCATTCTGCCCCATCTCCTCCAAAACATTTATTCTCAATTCGGGACTTTTTGCAAATATCCACTCAATAAAGACTCATTAGAATTCTCTTTAAAAAATTTAGTTTTTAATTAAATTAATAAATGAAAATAACTCACCGACACCCTTGACGAAGCATTTTGGTTTATTTTTCCACGCAATAAATGCAAAATAGACTGGTACCGCTGAGAATATCATGAGACAACCGTATCCAGTTTCAACTGGAGTTATTACCATTGGTACAATTGTAATGAATAATGTTGCAAGAATATAGAATATCGGAAAAATAAGATTAACTTTAATTGGCCTAGCCAGCCCTGGCTGTGTCCATCTCAGTACAGGTATGCACAATACAGAAACGCCTATGCTGAGCTGAAAAGAAATCAAGAATTCAGTATTGTAGAGATAAAAATCAATTTTTTTACTCCAATAATTTTTCAAGAATATTTCAAAAACTGAGCAAAGTAAGGTGATTTTATCTCAATCTTTTTTCGTAGAGAAATTCAAGATACAAAACAAGATGAGGGTAAAACGGGCGAATTTTTATTGGCTTCCACAATATTAACAAAAAATGATTTCCCATTGCTTCACATAATCCTGAAAAATTGCAGACATCCAAGAATTTTTTTTTCTCAATAAATGAATCATTTTTAAAAAATAGAAAAATATGCATGTATAAAAAATTCTAGAACCATTAATGCAGATTTTTTAAATATTTTTTTTTTTAATAATTCATTTGTTTAAAAAAATCTAAAAAATTGCCAGATGTATGAAAATTTCATCATCACCTCTGCACTACTAAATTGAATGGGAGATGAGTCAAGAGGTTTCTCGCCGATTCTCTTCTCAATATCTCTAAAACGAGTAGATTCATGAAAAATTGAAAAGAGATCTTTTTTGTAGCCCATAAAATTTTCTATGAAAAAGATCTCTTTATGAATTCTTCAAAAGTCCTCCGTTTCTGAAATATTCTGAAGATAATAGACAAGTGACATTTGAGCTTGTTTCGCATTACTACTGCACTTTCGAAATAAGAGTTTAAAGTTAAAGAAAAAATGAAGCCGAGGCCAGTCGTCATGAAATTGTGTAGGCGTGAATTATGAAATCCTCCAATTTGCTCAATAACATAATATTTCCTGATTAATGTAGGTTTTTCATTATCCTTCAAGGATTGTTAAAACTTACCCATGTAGCAAATCCAACGTAATTTATGAGTGTTCCAATGTTTGAGGAAGTTAAGTAGAGCATTGACAGTAGTGCCTGTTTTGATCAATTAAAAATACATGAATAATTGCTGTAATATTTGATCAAAGTATATCCTTATTGCAATAATGAATTCTGTTCATTAAATTACCATGCAAATAACAGCCGGTGCTGGTGTCATTTTTGAGACTTGTATCATTGTCAAAATTTCGGGCATTTGTCCCTCACAAGCACCAGCATAAAATAATCTTGATGACGTCAATAGGATTCCATTAACAGCACCGAATGTTGATAAAGCTACGAATACAGGTATTGTCCAAGCCATTGCTCCAAAAAGTTGATTGGCGAACGTCTGAGAGAAGAGATTCAATTGATTATTTAATTGAAAAAAGAAGAGGAGAATATTAATTTCGTGAATATCTTGGAAGCTGGGAGGTCCAGGAGAATTCATCAAAAAACCTTGTTTCTAGACCATAAAATTCTCTACAAAGAAAAGGTTTCCTGATTTTTTTTTTCCTAAACCTGCAAAATTGTATTAATTTCCAAGAAAATTCCGTTTTTCGAAGGAATTTATTAAAGTTTTCCTCTTCGATAATTACCACAGCAACTGCCTCACTGCTGGCAAGTACAGCAGGACTCAAGGTTGTGAAGAAAGCAACATTGGTGAAGACATAAACGACAGTCACGAGGGTGCAAGAAATAGCAATTGCCTTGGGTAAATTTCTGAAAAAAAATAATAGAGAAAAAGAAAAAAGTAAATTTTTTGTGTCTTTAAATCATAATAGACGTATTGATTTGCCATAATACCTGACAGGGTCCTTGAGCTCTTCGATAATAAAATTGAGATAATTCCATCCATTATAAGCAAATAATCCTGAATAAAAACTCAATGCAATTGATGTTACCTCCCATTTTGTATTGTCAAACGTAAAATGTTGAGTTTGTCCTGTAATGAATAAGAGGAAAAATAAAAAATTATGAATAATTATTATCCAATTAAATTTTTCCTCGTTCATAAATTGCCAAAGAATAATTGCAAGATGAGTAATCATAAAAAAAATAATAATTAAATACTGTATAGACACAATTTGTGATTGAAATAAGCCAATAAAATCTTCTCACGTGTAACAAAAAAAAAAAAAAAAAAGAGAGAAAAAAAAATGACATAATAAAGCGACTTAAATAGAATCAATTCATAACATTATTCTCTATTTTATATGGGGATGTATTTAAACGTTAGTTTTTGATTGGCCAAATTGTTGCGTCCGGTAACAGGACACGAGATCTGAAAAGAAATTAAATACAAACGTCTGACGTTGAAGCTTGGCCTTCTATTCTATTCTATGATTTCACAGTCAATGTGTGGGCGAAAGGAGAGACAGAGAGAAATGACGTCTTTCTATCATCTCCAGTGTTTATCAATAGATTTTAGATTGGCTCAAAGACACCGTGTCTATGATACGGAGAATGGAAATTGTTACAATAAATCCTGGAATGATTAAATTGAATGACAGTTTAAAGAAAGAAAAGACATTTTACATTTTTTTGTGAATGATAATAAAATTCGCAAACATCTGACAATTTTGGGATTTTTTTTAACAAATAAATTATTTTAAAACAATTTGGACTTGTCTTTTTTAAATTATCCACATGCGCATATTTTTCAACTTTTTTCTATCATTCATTAAAAAAAAAAAAATTGAAAATTTTCAGATGTTTCTTATTTACAGGATCATTTTTGTTAATATCTGTGAAACTATTGGGTTTAGAGGAAAGTATCAAGAGACTTTTTTTGTAGAAAATTTAATTGGCTACAAATGAGGTCTCTTGATAGATCCTCGTAAACCCCAAGGTTTTTGAGATCTTTTAAAAGTAATTTCAAATCATCGGCTGAATTTTTATTACCTCGATAGAGTTGATAAGCACCAGCTATTATTATGACAAAAAGTGCCAGCAATTTGGCATAGGTAAAGACATCCTGGACTCGAGTTGCCCACTTGACGTCCCAGCAGTTGACGAATGCCAAAGTACCTTCAAGTAATTGATTGAAGGACGATAATTAAGGGGTAGTGCAGAAAAACGTGATAAGAATAAAACATTCTGGCAGTTTGTTAAGAATATCTCGGAATCCAAGCAAAATAGAAAAATCTTTTCTATTATCTTTTTCAAAGCTCTCATTTTCTCCTACAGAAAAAAATTTCCTTCAAATCTTTCTCTATCTTCCTCTCAGATTGCGAGATATTCGGGACTAACTGATTAAAAATTTAAATTAATTTTATGGATGCATTAATTAATGAATTATTTATCGTAGATGTTTTCTTTTAATTACACGTAATTGTGCAAATTGAATTGATACTAAATAATTGTAGAAATACATTCAGGAAGTGAATTCTCTCGTGAAGATTTAATTTCTCAGAGTTTTTTTCTTTTCCTTCTCAATTAATCAAAAATGTTTTGATTTCTTTTTCTTTTTTTCAATTGCATTTGATTGAATAAATTGAACATTCCCCCTGCGAAGTTTTCACGACCTGATGTCAAATGAAATTATGTCGTTCATTGTAATCTAATTCCGTTGTTTTCTTTCATCTTCTCTTATTCAAAATAAATTCATAGTGAGGTATATTTGATGATTACATTGAAAGACAATACGTTAAAGATCTTAAGAAATTCCAGTGAGATATTGCATCAGGCATTTCTTATATTATTTCTTAACTTTTTTTTTTTCTTCCTTTTTTCCTAGTATTTGTTAACTCTCTGTTCTTTTTTTTCTTGAATTCTCTATACTATTTAATGCGTGTAAAAACGTACATATACAAACAACAGCAAGTAGTGTAGATGCACTGTCTGGTGGATCACAATCAGGAAAGAAAGGTTTTAAAACATAAACACTAAATGTTAGTGCAACAATTGCTTGACTACATGGTCGTACTATTATGCACTCAACCCATAGTCTCATAAATGCAGCAAATGGACCAAATGTCTCCATTATATATGCATAATCAGCTCCTGATTTTTTAATCATGCAGCCTAATTCAGCGTAACAGTAGGCTCCAACCTGAAATCAGGAAGAAATTATTTTTCAGGCTTTATTCGCTCTGATTGTGAGATGATAACGGTTTTTTTTCTTGAAATATCTTAGAAAAGAGGGAATATAGATCAATTTGTGGGAAGACTTTTTTTGGAGTTCCTCGTGGTTTTAATAACGCTCTAAAAACACAGTAAAACTACTGAATTTTTGGAGCATTCTCGAAACCGCAGAGGAACTGTTTTTTTTCGCTATAAAAAATATTCCCATAAAATTCCTTTCATTTCCCTCAGTTTCTGAGATATTTCATGAAAACTAAATTAGAAATTTTATTTTAAAAATTTCCTTTGTGATCAATTTCTTGAGAATATCTTGGAATCAAAGAGAAATCAGGAAAATTCGGTAAAAAAGATGTTTTCACAAAGATTTCTCCTTATTTTCCTCAGTTTCTAAGACTTTTCGTGGAAAATTTCTCCATAATGAGATCGAATCTCGTTTTTTTTTTTACTTCACTCTCCAATTAATTGTGTTTTACTGGAAATTTTACCATGGAAAATATTCCGGAAGCTGTCCAAACCAGGAGAGCAACATTGACACTTCCAGTTTGCTTGAGGACTCCAGTCGGGCTAATGAAGATACCAGATCCAATGATGGAACCAACGATAACAGTGACACCATTGATAAGTGACATTTTTGCTTCCAGTTTAATTTCACCAGCATCATTTTCAGTTGTTGCTACTGGATCATATGGACCCTTTTCTCCGTCCTTGACGCTTCCGTTTCTCGACATGATTTCCTTTTTCATAAATTGGGGAAAAACGATAATTAATTATTCATTATTCAATTTTTTTTCTTGTAGATTGCTTTCAATTAATTCAGGAAAGAGGAAATTGGTTGATTTTTTTGGAAATTCTTCTTCTAATACTCCAAAAGAAGGGATTTTAACGAAATTTCTTAAGGAGGCTTGAAAGGAATAATCGTTTACCTTTCATCTCAAATTTGAACTGACGGCAAGAGAGGAAATCTTTTAAAAAATCCTCAAAAAAGCTTTTTCAGAGGGAATTTCCGGCGAAAAAGGATCCTCGATGAATTTCCGCCACTGAATGCATTATTTTTAATACTTGTTTTATTCAGTGTTTTGCAGACGAATGATCATTTTATGCAGCTCTTACAATTTATCGCGAGTCCCTATTTTCCTAGAATCCACAGGAAAAAAGCTACGTGGAAACAAATTCACGTTTAAGGAAAAGTCACGACTAGTTCTGATGTAAATTTTGTTGCAAAGAGAGAGAAAAAAATGGAATAAATCATTGATCGTTAATTTCGAAATGTCGTCATGAGATTAGCAGAATTTTTATTGCAAAGTATCGAGGGAAATTGGCATTTAAATGATGGCGAAATTCTCGAATTTTCTAGATTCTTCCAATTTTATTGAGAAATACGAGAAAATCGCTTTTTTTTTTCTTAATATTTTGTGATTTATTGGACAAAAAGTCGGTTAATCCGTGAACTTTATTAACTTTGGAATTGAAAATTTTCCCAATTGCTTGATTTTTCTCTTCTTTTCATTCTTCATTTCAATAGCGCTTTATTATCGACTCTCGAGGAAATAAAGGAAAGAGATTGAAGAGACATTTCCAATTGTCTTTTCCTCATTTATCCGCGAGAAGAAAAGGCATTTAACGGAAAAATATTGTGGCGTACTTTTTCTTCTCGACAAAAGATTTTTTTAAGAATCCAAGAAAACGAGGAATTCTTAGTCTTGGAGAAGCGGAAAAGTAGATCTGATGACGAACGTTGTCATTAAGATTTATGAAGAAAATGATACGGTGATCATTATCAGGGGTCACGATATTTCATGGAATGATAAAAGTAGATGAAAAATCATCCTCAATTACACAATCGTAATATATTATGAAATTCATGGAAATGATTATGATAATGAAATTAGCAGACATTTGATGATTTTGTCCAGTTTTTTTTGAGGAAATGAATTATTTTTTTAAAAATATTAAGAAATATTGCACTCATAGATTTTTACATTTTCTAGATGTGCCTATTTTCCCTTTTTTCATATAATTTATCGGTTAAAAGAAAGAAAAATCGAGAGAATTGTCAGATTTCTGTTATTTTCAGTGTCATCAATGATTATTGAGAAGGAATATTAGAAGATGAATTTAATGAAAAAATTAATTAAAAAAAAAAAAAAAATTTAATGGAAATCAATTTTCTGATCTGAGACCCAGACATTGATTTGTAAATATTTATGCATAGTTTTTGTTTATGAACGTTAATAAAAACTTGTAAATTAAAAAAAAAATGCAAAACTTTAATGCAATTAAAGATTTCTAAAAGTTTTGACATCTGAAAATGTCCATTTCATTCCTGAATCTTGTTTTCATAAAATATTTCGAAAACTAAGAGAGATAGAGAACTTTTCATTAAAACCTTTCTTGAAGAAATTTTTCTCCCTTATAAAAGAAGTTTTCGCAATAATTTCTCTATCCTCTTGATTTTCAGAGATATTCCACAAAAACTCTCTCAAAAAAATGATTTTTTTTCGCATTTCTCTTTTACGTTCTATCACTGCAGCAGATTAGCCGCCAGATCTTTTGAAATTTGATTCCATCGCATGGATATATGGTTTCACCCTATTATCAAGGGTAAAAAAAGCCGCAAGGGTAGTTCCATCTGGCACTCTTCATGCATCGTATGTTTCCATGATTTTCATTGACATTTTCAATTCTATTTCATCCAGAATTCATTGGAAATCGAGAGGAAAATAGAAATCCTGAGTAAGGGTTGTTGCGTCATCCCCATCGATCGTCCACTTGCTGGCACTTCCCGTTTTTTTTTTTCCAATTACTTTGAAGAATAGAAAATCGAGTCGTTCACATCAAACAACATCAATTCTCTCCCTCCCCCCAATAAATGCAAACATATTTGTTGTCTGCGTGTAACTAACAATCGATTAAAACGCAATTTGTTTAGGGGTTGAAAATCTTATCTATCAGCGTCAAACATTGAAGAAAAAAAAATTCCAAACTACAACAATTAACTGGGTTAAATTTTCGGCCTTTTTGGATCAAGGACATAACGAGATGGTTTGGGAGAAAAAAAGAAAAAAAAATCACCAACCCCCTTTTGATGATGCGCGCGAGGAGTGGACGCGCGTGTGACGCCAACAGGAAAATCAATAACACCACGTGGGTCGAAGAGTCTCTAATTTCGCCGAAATTTAATAGTTACGTGAATTAATTAAATTCATGTGATTTATAACGTTGAATTTTTCGTATTTTAAGAGTAAGAAAAAAACTGGAAAAAGCGGATGATAATGAGATTTTCATCGAGGATTGACTGACAATGTGAATTTTCCAATAAAATTGAATTTGGATATTTTTCATCCACCTTCAAAACTATAATTACAAGAAAAAACAATCAAAAAACAATAGTTTTAGGGAAAAAATTCAAATTTCAAAATTTTTACCTGTTGAGTTTTCCGAAATTATAATAAATTAAAATTCCTTGCACTTGAACTTTTTTTTGTTTTTTTATCAAAATGAATTTGATTAATTTCACTGAACGTTTTTATTTCAATTGCTATATTGAATAAATCTTAAATTAAAACAATTATTGTGCCATGTCAATAGCGTTTGGAGCGAACCTTTCGCCTCGCGTGTACCGAGGAAAACTGCCCGATTTGTGGGGGTCTCACACTCTCTCGTGTTGGGGCGCTCGATAGGGAGGCAAGAGAGGCCCACTGGAAAAAAAAAGGAGGGGCCAAAATACTGCAAAGACACAAAGTACAATGATAAAATTTTTGGAAGAAGAGAGAGAGAGAGAGTGTGTTTGCTCCGAGGTAAACGTCTTCGGGTCAATTTCACGAGGTAAAACTACTGTGTTTACCTGTGTGGAAAATTGGCCAATTATACCTGCAGAAGAATTCTCAGGATAATCATCAAGTACAATGGTAAATACAATTTTTCAAACAAATATTTTGTTCTCTAAGTTGCCATCATCCGTGGAGAAAGGGCATTAACTCGTGGATTTTATTTTCTTCATTGACAAAAATGAGCAAATATTTCATTCCAATGATGGCCTTGAATTTTGTTTTTTTCTCTCCAACTGGTTTAACGGACGAGCCTCCGACGAGTGACCTTCAAAATTAATGAATATTCAGTATTTCTTTAAAAAAATTTAAAAAAAAAAAATGGAAATTGATTTTTAGAATTTTGAATCATGAAAAAAAATAGAAATTGTTTTACATTTTTTAATAATACTCAATGATTTCAGGACTCGAGGGGATGGACATGAAAGAAATTTTCCATGTACTGGTAATTTTTGAGAGAAAATCGTTTCACTCTTGAGAGGACCATCAAGCCCTTCTGGATTTGACCGTTCAGTTCAACCGGGTCTGCTATTGTTATTCAACAAAAGAGAAGAGAGAGAGAGTGGCCTTGTGCAGAAGGGCCCGAACCCCAACGGGGGTTGTTCACACAGTTCACAACATCTTCCAGATGGCCCCTCGCCTCTCCCCAGAAGAGCCCAACGTTATTCATTCACAAAAAACAATAGAAGATGAGCACAATGAGGAATTGTAGTGCGAATTTTTGTTTCAACAATAGAATTGTTCTTTTCTTTGTTTACTGCCAAATTTTTCAATAATTTCAATAGTTAACAGAGTAAAATAAATAGTGATCATAAAATTAGCAAAAATCTGGCAATTATTTGGATTTCTTTATACAAATGAATTATTTGGAAAAAAAATATTTGAAAAAATTGCATTTGTCATTTTTTCATAAATTTACTATCGATACAAATATTTTTCATGTTTTCAAAAATCATTCATTTGTTGAAAGAAAAAAAATTCAGAAAATTGGCAGATGTTTGCTATTTTCAGTGTCATAATGAATAGCATTTATCTCATTTTCCAAATTGCCTTGAATTTCCCTATCTCTCCCATGAAATTCCAGGAATTCTCGTAATTCAGAAATTCACATTCTAAAATTTTTTTTCAAATTTTTTTTCTTCTTACAGTAATAAAATTGGCTGACGAAATTCAAATGAAAATTTCATACTCCAAGTGACAATTGACGTCACCCCTGTCATCGTGTCAAATTGCCATCGACATATTCATTACAGCTAATAGACCAACGAACGATAAAAAAAAGGCAATTTGAAAAAAATCAATTACTTCCGCTTGATGATTTTTTCGAAAAATTCGAAATTTAATAATCATTTCATTACATAATCGTAACAATGCTGGTACCCACTGAAGAAAAAAAAAGACGAGTGAATGATAACTGCCATCAATTATCCTCACTACTTATCATCTGCACTGAAGCTCATATTTTTTTCTTATTAGTTCAACGCGTGTCATTGAAATCCAAAATTAAACAGCAATTATTTGCCTTCTGATTCGATAAAGATAGTGAATTTCTTCGATTTATTCGATAAAATTTTACTTGTCCTTGAATATATCATGTGAAGAGTGATAAAATACTGCTGGAATGCTGTTACGCCCTATATCATTTTCTCTTTTACCCCATTGGGGATGAAGGAGGAATTTTCAATGGGAGAAAAAGGTCAAAGTTCATGCGAGATGTAACTGAATCAATAAAATCCTCTCGCAACACATGCGGGCATTTCTTGCACGAAAAAAAAAAAAAAATGATATTTTTTCTTAAAAAAAAAAAAGTTAATTTAAAGTTATCAGTAATTTTTAATCAATGAAATTACAGCATTAAAATTTTATCTATCAGTTTAGAGTTGAAGGAGACGTCATTGTTGCAACATTTTAATTGTCCACAAAGTGGAGCGCAAAAAGTAAATAAATCCCGCCTTTCAACGCACGTACTATGTAATTTTCAAATTAACGTGTTAAGGTCCTTTTTTCCCCTCAGTTTCACAGTTTTTTCTTTTTCGAATCTATTTCCATTCTCCTGAGAGCACGAGATAATTGTCCTGAATAATCGACATGATAACGTGTAATTATATATGACTTAACTCGATTATTTAAACGAGGACTCATATTTTATGTAAAGTGGAAATGTTGAAGAAAATCAAATGTTTACTCAGTGATTCTATCAACACTCAATTAAATTTTATTTCTCCTCTCTCCTTCATTTTATTGAATTAATTTACTATTTTTTTTCAGTGAAGTACACAGAAACCGGATGCATCGGTGATCATTGATAAATAAAAAAAGTAATTTATCTTTTTTTGTGATATTATTCATATTTATATTCATTGACTCAATTGAGATTACTCGTTTTCGAAAATTTTACGTAAATATCGGAATATTTATGGACAATAACGTTCTATTCATGCATCGATTATCAAATCAACGCGAGTCGTTTCTCAATTTTAATTTGATGATGACGAGAAAATTGTGTTTAGATCATCCACACGTGTTATCGCTTTTTTTTATTGTGAAAATAAAAATTTGCGATAACGTGTTGTTATTTCGACGAGTTTCTTATGTAAGAAAGACGTGGAAATTGCTTTTCTTATCTGATTTTCGCGACTTATATTCTCGCAATGAGTGAAAATTGGTGGAAAAATTATCGAGGAATCGATGGAGAGCGATATAAAATCAGTCATCAATGAAAATTTCTCATTTCTCGGTTTCATTGATGGAAAAGGGGAGAAAAGAGATGAAATCGCTGACTCAATTTCCCGCGCAACGACACGGCCGCCATCTTGTGAATTCCCCAGCAACTACAATCCAATTGGCGAATGATCGCTCTCGCTCGCCAGTTTCCTCAACTTCACGAGCACGTGGTACCCACAATTCTTAACCTCTAAATAAAAACGTCAATACTTGGAACTGAAGTTTCTCAAGTTGAAAATAATAATTGAAGAATTATTAGCAGAATAGAAAATGGGAAAATTGGGTCCACGTTTGGGAAGTCGTAAAAAGGCAAAACGATGGCAAAAAGGCCAGAGTTCGAGCTCCAATCCGGAGACCAAAAAACACCGGGAGCAGGCTCGTTCACGTTTTTTCCAGGAAAATCTTGGTAATTATTGAGGAAACGAGAAAATTTCGTTCAATTATTAGGCTTTAGCAATGAAATAATGAAGAAAAAAAAGGGACGATGAAATAAAACAAATTCATTGTTAAGAGACTCTTTTTGTCACTCCCAAAACATTGAATAAATGAGTAAAAAATTAATTTTTATAAATTTGCAGGTTCAACAGGATTAACAACAGATGTTCTAAATAAGCACAATGCTCTTCAGGGTTTGGAGCCTCTCGAAATTGACGAAGATCAATCAACAACTGGTACCTTCAAAACCTTCGACACATTTGCCAGTGATTACTCCAATTGCTCCAACATCTCATTCTCCCGTTTTCTAACTCACTTCCAGTCGTCATCTCTACTTCACAAAGAGATGCTGGCAATTCTCGCAGCAGTTGCTGATGTAATAAAGCAGAATGGTGGAACAGAGTCATCAACCGAGTATTACGCAGCTTTGATGACAACATTGGAGCAAGCAGAGACTGAAGAATCAGTGGCAGCGATTCTCTCGCTTCTGGGAATGGGTCTAAAGACAGTGCCGAAAAACGTCCTGAAGCTTCAATTTGGCGAAGCAAGCCGCACGTTTTTTCAAGTACTGACAAAGTATGCTGGTAGTGATAATAATCTGATTTTGCGTCACTGCATTGGTTGCTTATCGATTTTATTGAGAGCCCAGGAGCCAATAGTTTGGTCAAACGCATCAACACTCCAAGTACTTGATGGAATTCTCGCATTCACCGTTCACACAAAGCCAAAAGTGAGAAAAGCAGCACAACATGCAGTTTGTGCTATTCTAAAAGGCAGTGACCTGATGAGAGTCGATAATCCACCAGCCTATCATCCAGCAGCACCGCAAGTTGCTAAGCACTGTCTCCAGCAGCTTGATAATGCTGGACAACCAGGTACAATAACAACAACTCTGCATGTACTGACGCTCCTGAAAGACATTGCTCATCAACTACCAAAGAGTCATGTTAAAACAGTTTGTGAGAGTCTTCTGAGAATCATGACCCTAAACAATGTCCTGATAACATCCTGCTGTCTCCAAACATTTCACAATTTGTTCGTATCGAGGCCTCCGGAAGCAGTACTTCCATCTCAACTCAACGCACAAATAATAAATGCACTTTATGATTATCAGCCAGCACCTGGTGATACACAGCCAACACTAGCATGGCTAGCAGTTATGCAAGAGGCACACTGCAATCTCGTTGATAATTCGGTTAATCTTTGTGCTGCTAATTTACCGAGAATCATTGAAAAAACCATTGAATTATGGTTATCTGATAAAACTGAGGTTTTAACAGCTGCATCACATACCATCAAGATCATGATTCAAGTCTGTATTCCACCAATGTGCGGTAACAATGGAACTGGAGGTAATTACAAGAGTACATTGACAAAAGTAATTCAATTAATTCAACAAGGTATGAAGTATCAATTCAATTCAGCATGGCATCATGTACTTCACATAATTGCTGTTTTATTTCAAACTGTTGGTGCAATTTGCTCGAAGGAATTATCACCAATTTTAATTGAACTTGCTGAATTACGTGACTCGTATAAATTCATGTACAATTCAGAAGTTGAGTATGCTGTTGGTGCTGCTGTTAAATCAATTGGGCCAGAATTTGTACTTGAAAAAATACCATTGCAAACGAATAGCGATGGAATTGATTTGCGAAGAAGTTGGTTGTTGCCGGTATTGAAAGATTGTGTGAGTAATTCATCACTGAGGTACTTTGTAAATTCGATGCTGCCATTGGCAATTATGTGCGAGAAAAAATCGAATGAATTGAAAGCAAAGAATGACGGTATTGGTGGACACAGTTATGAATTATTGAATTCACAAATTTGGTCGTTATTACCAGCATTCTGCAATAATCCAACGGACATCAAGGAGAGCTTTAAGGATATTGCAAAAATTCTGGGAATGGCAATCAGCGAGAAAAAGGAATTGAGACTGTCTGTAATGGCTTCACTCCGTAAATTAATAACAAAATCACAGGAAAATGATAAGCAAGAGGACATAGAGACATTGGCGAAATTCTCAAAAAATTATATGCCAATATTATTTAATCTCTACACAATTAAGCCCAATGGATCTGACGAAGAGGGTCAACGTCTTGCTGCTTTTGATACAATCAGAGTTTATCTAACCATAACACCGAAGGAAATAAGCGGTGAATTGTTTGACAAAGCACTGGACAAGCTGAACGATGAGGGAACAGATGATTTCACGAAACAGGCTGTTTTTGATTTGATAAGAGTTGTGACACAGTTTACCGATAAAAATCGTCTTCAAGCTCTTTATGACAAGATTGTACCAATTTTGATGGACAATAGAAATGCCAAAGATCAGAAGAAAGCTTACAGATTCCTGGAGGAAATTTGCGGAAGTGAATCATCAGTTTGTCGTGATTATGTTCTTGAGAATCGAAAAACAATTCAAAAACTTGTAATAACAGCTACTGAGAAGGTTTGTCAAACTAGCAAAGGTGCAAGACTTCGTTGCATCTCTCATCTCGTTGAGAATCATCCGGAATTGGAGAAAACAAAATTCCTCAAGGCAATTGTACCAGAAATTGTTTTGTGCATAAAAGATTTGAATGAAAAATGCAGAACAACTGCTTATCAATTGTTGAATACAATTGCTGATAAATTCATGGATAATGCTGATAATTTTAAGGATTACATTGACATGCTCATTGCTGGATTGGCTGGTGCACCAATTTACGTCAGTGCTACATTACTTGGGCTTGCTTCATTAACTTATAAGTACAATGGCTCAATTGGTGTTTCAAATATTCAAGAAATCCTTGGACACGCCTGTAATTTGATGACTGGACCAACCAGGGAAATCGTTCTCTCGTCATTGAGTTATATCAAAGTTTATTTATCATCATTACCAACAATTGTTATCGGCCCAAATCTTCAAACTGTTATACAAGGACTCGTTGGAATGACTGAAGACTGCAAGAGACACTTCAGGCAAAAAGTCAGAGATATTTTAGTTAAATTAGTTAGGAAATTTGGCATTGATACTATTACAAATATGGTACCAACTAGTGATGAAATGATGCACAAAAGATTGAAAAATATCAAGAAAATTGAAACGAGAAAACAAAAGGCAAAAGAGGAAAAGAAAGGCAAGGCTGATGATGATGATGAGGATGAAGAATTTAATGTTAAGAGAATGCCAAAAAGTGTTGATGAAATTTTGGCTGACAGTGATGAAGAATTTGATGATGTTGAAATGACAGATAATACGAAATCAAAGAAGAATAATAATAAGAAAACATGGATTCAAGAAAGCGAGGATAATATCGTTGATTTTGCTGATCCTTCAGCAGCTAGAAATATTATTGCTACTAAACCTGGTACATCAGCACGGATTCAGAAGACTAAGGATAAGAATCATGGATTCAAGACTAATGATGATGGTCGGTTAATTATCAAAGACAGTGATGATGATAGCGATGATGATGGTAAAGCAAAGAAGAAGAAGAAAAAATTACCATTCTTGGGAAGTGATACTGAGGACGATTATGATGAGGATGAGGATGATGATAACAAGTCGGTTGTATCATCGAAGAATATTCCGAAAAAGAGGAAATTGAGTGAAAGTGACGCGAGCAGTGTTGCTACTTCAAGGTACAAGGCCGGAGGTAAAGGGATTCATAGACCGGTTAAAAGTGCTAGGGTTGATAAAGCACCTGGTGTTGAATATAAATCGAAGAAAGCCCCGGGAGATGTCAAGAAAAAAGGCAAACATGATCCGTATGCTTATTTACCGCTGACAAGGGCATCACTCAATAGGAGAAAGAAGCTGAAGAATTCTGGAAAATTCAAGAGCATTATTTCAGGCGCTAAAAAAGGCGCAATCAAAGGAAGTAAAGGAAAGCGAAAAAAATAATTATTAATAAATAGGATATTTACGTTAATTATAATTTTCTCTACGATTATTTTCTCATGTGTTACTCTCTTTTTGTGCAAATAAATGCTCTAGATTTTCTGAAATAATCCTATTGAACGTCATTGTTTTGGCCTTTGCTCCATCCAACTTGATAATCATTGCAACTATCGTTTTACATGAGACAGGAAATGAGTCATTTTTCATCTATCGAATTCAAGAAAAAATTAGATTTATTGCGTATCTGGTACATTAAATAACTTAATCGAACAATCACGGAATTCCCATTAACTCCTGAAATAAAAAGAAATTACAATGAGATAAGTCGCTTTTCATTGTGAAAAATCTTGAAGACAAGGGAAATGTAGAAATTTTTCGGGTGAAATTTGTGTTAATGAAATTAGTACATATCTGACAATTTTTTGAGGTTTTTCCAAGTAAATAAATTATTATGAAAAGAATGTTTAAAAAATCAGCACTTACAGTGTTTTGAATTTTTCACATATGCATATTATTCACTTTTAATAATGATTCTCAAGTTAAAAGGAAAAAAAGTCCAAAATTGCCAGATGCCTGATATTATCAGTATAGTTAACAATTTATGGAGACGAGAAATCGAGCTCCAGCAGTTTTTCCATCTCCCTCAGAATCCGCAAGAACTGTCCCACAATTATAACCTAGATCTTCCAATAATTACATTTAAAAAAATCACCTTTTAGGCAGCATAGGCTCGAGTTCTCCCCCCTCATTCATTTCCTTGATAATGTCCAATCCGCCAAGAAGTTCGCCATTGACATAGAGCTGGGGATAAGTTGGCCAATTGCTGAACTTCTTCAATCCCTCTCTGACTTCATTATCTTGCAATATATCAAAAGTCTGATAATCAGCATTAAGTCCATCCAAAAGACCGACAATTGTCCTTGAAAAACCACACCTTGGTGTCTTTGGATCGCCTTTCATGAATAACATACATGGCGCTTGATTAATGAGCTTCTTGAGTCTCTCCTCGAGGCTTATTTCTGGTTTAGTTACGTAAACTTGTGCTGTCTTCGGTGCATGCTCCTTTATTTTCTCAACGAGCACAGATGGATTAGCACCATCAACTCTGTCGATTGTCGTCAAATTCTTCACTATTATTACAGTTGGTACGGCTGTTATTTTGTACTTGAGTGAAATTTCTGGTAAATCCTCTGCCTCAACTTTGGCAAATTTAATACCTTTATTATCCTCTGATTTACCAAGATCCTCCAAAACTTCGTTCATCTGTGTACATTGGTCGGCCCAGGGAGCGTAAAAATGTATTACAAGAAGCTCTGTCGATCTAATGAAAAAATGAAAAAAAAAGTCATGAAAAAAGGACAATTGCTTGTAGAATTGATTGTAAAATAGAAAAAGGGCAATAAATTAATCAAGATGAAAATTAACTGAGATCATGTTTGAAATTTTCTGCATTTTTTTTTGAACAAATGAATTATTACAAAACAATATTAAAAAAATTTGCATTTATAATTTTTTAAATCACCTGCATGTGCATATTAAAAAAAAATTAGTGATTTGTTAAGCGAAAAAAAGACGAAAAATTATGAGACTTCTACTACTTCGAATATTATTAATCAGGATGAGTCGAAAAAATCTTGACTCATACTTCTGTGAATATCTTTGGAGCCATTGGATTTATGAAGAATCATGAAGAGACCCTTTTTGTAGAAGATTCCCTGTACTACAAAAAAGGTCTCCCGATAAATTCCTCTAAACCCCATGATTCTCGAGTGCTCATTCAAATAAGCTGCACGTGATCTTTGGACTCTATCACTCGACTCGTGGATTACATTCAACCGCCAATGGCACTTGTGCAATACTCTCTCATTTTTTTCAACTCAAAGGAGAAATATCTCTTCATCTATCCATCTCACAAGATGGACTTTACCACAAGTATCCCCTCGAAGAGGTTAATGCAGCCACTTATCACTTCTCTACTAGAACTTCAAAAAATACTCACTTGATAAATTCATTGAACTCCTCACTGGTGGCTAGATTAGTGACTGGCATTGTGATATAATTGATTAATTCTCGATTAATCCTTTTGTAAAAATGTAATTAACGAAACACTGGAGTTGTGAAGACACCGGTGGATAAACTCGAACTGGGCTGGAGTTTGCGAATCTCAGTTGTTCTGCGCATGTCCGAGTGTCGGCCATTTTTTTCTTTTAAATAAATTACTCCCATTCAAATCAGTTTTACGGAAGTGTGTGTTTTGGAGTAGATTCTCGTTTCTGTGAAGCAAAAAAAAAGTGCAGTTCATTATTTCTTTAGAAATAGACTCCGGAAGTGTCACCGGATGTGGTTCCCCTTCTCCGACACTTTTGAAAATGATAAAAATTTTGGAAAAACTGACCACAACAAATTCCCGCGCTTTTTCGCTCTTTAAACGCTCTCAATTGCACTCTCAATGAAATAAGAAAATAAAATAATTAACTACCCACGGGCTCTACAGACAACGTCGACGTTACTGCAGGAGGGGGGATGAGACCAATGAACCATTGGTATTCCCGGAATACGGTATTATACCACCGGAATACTCCAATGATCGATCGTCCACCGTTCTCCAATGCTGCAGACACTGAGTTTTTCTCAGTCAACTGCTGACACGCGTGTGAGTCAGTGAAGTAGGTGTGGATTGGGAATGAAAAAAAAAAAAAAAAGGCAAAGACCAGCTGAAACTGTAGAGAAGAGAGCAGGCAGAAGCCCAAGTGTCACAGTTGCAGATAATGGGAATAAAAAGAATGTGAATGAAGGGAGAAGAGTAGAAAAAAAAAAGGAATTTTTGAGGGGATAACAAAAAAAAGGGCGAATTTTTGAAGACAGATGCTTTCGCGCGCAGTCACGTGCGGTGAAGTGATTTTTTTTTTTATACACAACCGGTGAAACGGACAATGTCCAAATTGTCGCGTACAACTGCCCTTGAGTTGATAGGAAATTGGAGTACAGATAAGGTTGTGGAGGTGTTGAAAAATGTGAGTGAGATGAAATTTTGAGACTAGATTTTATGAAATATTTATGAAACTAAAGATAGCAGATATTTGAAAAAATTTCTTTTTTTTTCAAACAACGTAATTATTTACAAAGAAAAATATTAAAAAAATTTGCACTCATAGTTATCCAATTTTTCTATATGAGCAAATTTTTCATTTTTTTTGGAAGATAATTAATTTGTTAAGGAAAAAAAAGTCTAAAAATTGTCAAATATCTGCTATTTTCAGTATTATGAATATTTCAGGATTAAAGGGAGGTATTGCAATTTTTGTGGATTTTTTTTTTTTGTTGAACGGAAGCCCCTAAAAGAGGTTTCGATAAAAATAATTGTATCTTTGATAGATTTCAAGCTAATTAGGAAGAAATTTCACTGAATGAGAAGCCAAAGGTGTTGTTTCAATTTATCGCTGTTGGATTATTTTCGAATATTTCTGTGACGTACTGTTATTTGTTTGAAATTCATGTTTTTTCAATTCATATTTAATAAGCACTTGGTAATTATTGGGGAAGTGAGCCTCAAAACCACACTGTAAAAACCGGAAATTTTCGCAGTTATCTCGGGAAAAAAATGTTTTCAATGAAATTTCCTTGTTTTTTCCTCATTGAAAAAAATGGAAATAAATTATTTTGCATTTAAATTATAATATTGAGAGGAAAAAGTCATTTAGTATTACATACTTACTGTTATTGTTCAAATTCTCTGAAATTGAGGAATTTTCCCGGGATATTTTTTTTTTACACATTCCTCTGGGAATTTTTCAATTTCTCATTTCATTGTATTGTGCCTCATGAGAAAATTTCATTCAGTCTCGAGGAATAATTCTCATTTACGTCAGCAGAAATCGGATTAAATTGTTTGTACTGTAATTTGAAAGAAATAATAATTTACATTCGACGTTGAGTTCAATGGACGGTAATGTTGCACGCACCTGTGCATTCCGCAAATTCCGTTGTAGATGAAGTTTGAGAGGCAAAATATAAGATGATTTATATTCTTTGCTGTAGAATGGCCAGGAGGAATGCTGTCAAGCTGTACTTAAACGACAAATTGACGGTGACGAATTGCTGGTGAGTGAAATTGTAGATTCAAGATTTTTTTTTTCTATTTTCTGAGATAACGAAATTGATGGGATTTCGAAAAAAAAGAACTTTAGTAAGAAATAGGAGAAATCGAACAATTTTTAACTGTCATTTGATGTTTTACACAGTAAAAATTGATTAAAAACAATGAAAGTATGTGGAATAGGATATTTTCGAAAATTCGATTGAAAACCTGAAAATTTTTTCAGAATTGAAGAGTTGAAGATCGAATCCATTCAATTTCCGCAATTTTTTTAATTATTCACGAATATTCACGGTTCGAAGTTTTTTTAAATCTTTTTTTACCGATTTTCAAAGAAAACATGGAAAGAAAAGTGATTTTTATCAGATGCAGTATAATTAATTCAATTTAAAAAAAAATCGAAAAAGGAAAGATTTTCGCGCTCAATTATTGGTCGAAAAAGTCGAATTTTTCACTGAAATTTTCCTCAACTTTTCAATAGAATCATCTTAAGCTGAAAATAATTCGCTAATATTATCGAATTTTGTTCAATACTTTTCGAGATAATGAAAAATTTAATGCTGCACTCTTTAATTCTGGAAATATTTATCAACATAAAATACAATTACAGAGTAACAAGAGATATTTCACAATCCTTGCAATTTCGTTTAGTTTCAAGTGACAATTTTTCTCTCAAGTCAGGAAAAAAAAAAGTGACAGTTTAACGATTGATTTGAAAAGACTTTTACGGGCATTTCGAAAGTTAAATTTCACCAGAACGATGTGGCTAGAATAATCAAATGAACGTATTTGTGCTTCACAAATTGCCCCCAAGCAAATCAACAATCGTGAAACTATTATTTATCATTAGTACAGTTTTTGCATTTATCTGGAGTTTATTTCTGATTAAACTGCCGGACGACACTCTTGATAATGCTCCTTTGGACAGACTTCCGTTTGTCTCGACCATCAACTCGAGGCATTAAATTTTTTATTTTTTTCAATTTCAACTCCCTCAAGTGATGCTAATGTTGAGTAATTAATTTATTGTTTTCTTTTCATTTTTTTTTCTCTTTTCTTCGTTTCAGCACTTGACAGAGGGTAAATTAACGCTTTGGAAGAGCGATTTGTCACGCCCACAAATATGGTAATTATGAGAATTTTTTTAAAAATCATTTTCGTTCGAAATTCATGGAAATTATTGGAATTTATCACTCTTCATGTAATATTTACGAAATTAACGAGTTTGGGAAAAACAATTAGACCTTTTTTTTTTTGAAAATATAAAATTCTCTACAAAAAATATTTTTTGATGAATTTCCCTGAATTTTAGATTTTTTGAAACGTCTTCAATTTAATCTGCACATTAAAATTTTTTTTAGGAGTCTCTGGAATTTCGTGGAGGAAATAAGACGATGCCCGGAAGATTACGTATCCCCTCAAGTTCACCAGCAAACCGAAGAACCAGTTAGTGACTCTGGCTCCTGGGGCTCTGATTTCGATGGAGACGAGGATGACTCACCAAATTCAGTATCAAATGCCGCTGAGCGTAGTGCAAATTTTCGCAACAGTTTATTAATATTTGAGAAACAAGGAAAAATCATACAATCATCTGAAACAAATGGAAGTATTTATATGAATTGTGAGTCTGAGGAGGAGAATGCATACATGAATTTGGAGAGTGAGACATTGCCACCAAAAAATATAACACATTTGCAAAATAAATTTGAAAATTTAAAATTGGCTGAAAAATTGAAAGAAGAATTGGCGCAATTGTCTAAAAATAAAATTTCGTGTGATAAAAAACCAGAATTACGTCCAAAGCCAATGTCAAAATCAGCAATTCCTCCAAAACCACCGCAACTCCAGAAAAAACCATCGAAAAATGCAAAAGATTTTCCAAAAAAACCATATCCTGAAAAAATTAAAAAAATACCAGATCATTCAGAGAAATTACCACGTCCTCCAATGATGCTCAGTAATTTTGATTTAGTTGCTAATTTACCAACAAAAACCGTGGAGAGTGATGGTGAATATGAATCATTCGACGAGGAAATTATTGAGCAGAATCAAAAAAAATTTGGAAGTAAACAATCGGTGCAGGGATCAATCGAGAGTGTCTACAAGCCATCAAGCAGCACAACTAGCCAAGATAAAGAGGATGACTCGGAGATTTACGAATGCATAACTGAAACAGTTGAGTTATAATTTTCTTGAAAGAAAAAAAAAAATTAATTCTATGACGATTGTATATTAATGAGAATGACTCGTCTTATTTCAGCCGGAGGACAATGGTTACATAGAGCCAATTCCACCGCCAACAACGATATCACCACCACCACTGCCATTGAAGCCGAATGTTGTGGCTGAGCCATTCGCACATGTCTCCATCAGACCGCAACAGAATAAAAATGGTATGTTATCATAAATTACGTAAATTACAAAGAATTGGTGAACCATTCTGGCGTTTTCCCTGACTATCTCCGAATCTAGCGGAGATAGTGGATTTTTTTTTGTAGAAAAATCTAAGAACTACAAAAAGGGTCTCTTTGCAAATTTTCCCATCTCTCTTAGACTCTCAGATAATCACGAAAAACGTAATTTCAAAGTTGAATACACTTGTCCTGTTTTTCCAACTTCATTATTGAGTTAGTAGAACTGCAAGTGAAGGAGGAAAAAATTGGAAAGAGGAAAAAAAAACATTGCCAACACGTGTAATGCAACTGGTGGTACAGTGGCACTTGCGGCGTTCATTGTCAAGGGCCTCAGTGTCTTTTGCGATCTCTCGCACTTCGGGACTCTCGAGGAATTTATTAATTTTATTTGATTAAATAATTCATTCAGCTAAATAATGTAACTGATTGAGATTATTTTTTTTTTTCAATTTAATTTGGAAATGAAAATAATTATTGGAATGTGTTCATGCTTTTATCTGAGGATAACACAACGATTATTGGTTGGATTGAGTACACGTTTGACTAACGAGATTGTTGATATGATTGTGCGAATCAAGAGGACAATGTCCAGGTGTTGCTCAACAGAGAGTGACTTGTTTGAGCCTCCAGGTAGTTTTTTTTTTAAATTTTCATATGAGTTTATTGGAGTGTTGTGATTGGGTTTATTTTGGGGAATTTGAGGGGCCACATGCTGAGGGACCACCGGAGCGTTTTTGGAGAGACCTCCTCAGTTCCTTGGTGATCTTCTCAGTGTTCGGATGGATTGTCCGGTTCTCTTTGGATTTTAAACAAAAATCATTGTTGATTGTGAAAAAAAGGGTTTTTTGCAACTTAAATTCGGCGAAGCTTGATCTTCATTTTTACTCGAAATTTTTTACATTCAGCAGGCTGATAATGTCGTTAATTAGTGATCCGAAACGTACAACAGCAATTAATACTGTGATTCGTGCACAAACATGTTTTTCTGAGTGCTTGACCCAAGCAGCACTGACCCAGGCTCGTTTGCATCTCTCCAGTCAGTAATATTTCGTAAATCCATTTTATACCGCAGTTTTTTCGAATTATCGAGGAATCTATTGTAGTTTGAGAAATTTTCGTAATCACCTCTTTTGGAGCTCTCATTTCTCCTTAAAATAAAAACATTATAGTGAAAATTTCTCTATTTCCAGTATTTTTTGAGATGTTCCACGAATTTTCAGTAGTGAAGACAGACGAAGGCAGCTGAGCCCAAAAATCCTAGATTCATTAATATGCGAATATTCATCAAACCGTGAGGCTCAAGAGAATTCGGCAACCCTGAGTTGAGACCTTTTCTATTGCCCATTAAATTTTCTACAAAAAATGTCTCCAATAATTTCCTTCAAACCCACTGATTTCAAAAATATTTACAGAAGAATTTGAGCTCCACGAGATTCTCACGCTTTTCCTCCTCTATCTGTTCACTACTGCAGCGATTAAAGTTAAATAAACTCATTTCATTTACCATTTTTACGAGTGACCTGAAAATTCACCTGATAAAATAAAGGATAATTATTCCGTAATTGAAATGAGTGTATCGAGTATTTCGTGCGATAATCAAAGAAAAATTTTATTTTTATGAATTTGAATTTTTGCAGAACGATCTCCGGAGAAAAAAACACCACACACAGGCAGTACATCTGCACTGTCGGAGATGAGAGCTACAAGACCATTACCACCGCCTCCTGACAGATTATCACACAGTGCAGTTGATCCGGATGGGCTGAAAATAGAAGGCCCTTTCTCACGACCATGGAACACTCGTGGAGATTTTCTCCATCCAAAGGGAACCTCCGAGTCGAGTCTGCCGTATACGGAAGCACCGTGGTTTCATAATGTCACGCGTGAACAGGCCACTAAAATGATTAAAGAACGTGAGTTAAATTGAGTACCAATACTTCATTTTTCATATTAAATTGCTGCCTTAGAACCAAAGTGGCGTAAGTGCTATGCTCAAACGTAGGACTTAGGCCACTCTGACTTTCTGTCGACGAAATGTGAAAGGGGAAAACAATAGATTCCACTCGTTTTGCGAATATCTGTGGAGAAAAGAAGTTGAGGGAAATTTTATCAAGAAATTCTTTTTTTTTCGCATAGAATTTGCTGTTCTATACAGAAAGATCTCTTGCAAAATTCTCGTAAACCTCGAGATTTTCGAAATATTTGCGAAATAATGTAGAGATGAGGTTTGCGGAAGAATAATGTTCTTTTTGCCGTGATATTTTAGGTCCCCATAATGGTTATTTCTTGATGAGGCCTTGCTATTCAAATCCCAACAATCCGTTGGTACTGGTGGTTTGGTTCAAAGATAGAGTTTACAACGTTCCCGTTCGGAGAAGACCAGACAAAAAGTAACTATATTTTATTTTTTATTATCTCAGTGAATTTCATTCAAATCGTGTATTGTTAACTATTCAGGGATCTGAAAGAGATACATCAAATTTTCGTAGATCTTTTTTGCATCTCTAATTTTGTTCTACAATGCAATATTTTTTTATAAGTCTAAGGGAAAAAAGAAATTGGCCCACGAGACATGACGAAATTATTATATGGATAAAAAGTAATAATGTAAAGTTTGAAGGATTAAAAAATTACAACATAATCTTAAATATCGTGATCCTAGAGTTAAAAGGGCGTAACATGTTGGGAACCTTTCACGCCCTTTCCACTCTGGGACAATATATAAGAAAAATTATCCATTCGTCGGCAAGGCCGCGCAATTTTTTAGTAAATGTCGATTGTTATGTGATTTTTAGAAATGTTTATCGATATGACTTAAAAACTAATACTTGTATTTTAAAAAGGTTGAATAAGCTTATTGAGAAAAAAACCATTCGACAAAAAAGGTTTCTACAAAAAATTTTTGTTATCTCTCCTCGATTTTCATTTTTTTGCCATTCAGAAATTTATCACTTTGCAATTGATTAATATCGATTTTCAATGTTTTCAAGGTATGCTTTGGGCACTCCGAAAGACCTGGAGCAGACGTTCACAACAATTGAAGAGATAGTACCATTTTATTCACGCGAAGAGGTCAAACTTCAGAGTCATGGTGAAGAAAAGGGCCTCGTCAAACTCACTGATTCACCCCAGAAATGACCGTGAAATCAAATAGAATAATTTGAAGAAGAGAAAATATCTTCAGAGACAAAAAAAAATCTGCAATAACACTGGACTGAATGAATCGTCGTGACTCAATAATTTTGTTTCAGTCATTTCGTTTAAAATTCTTACGACTGATTTTTGTAGAATGAATCTCAAGTGCCTTTACTTCGTTAAAAAAATACAGCATTATCATTCATTACACATGATTTCATTTGAATTTTCTATTCTAAAGTGAGATCATGCCATTTGTCGCGATCAAATAGTGTTCACATTTACTTAATTACAAAAAAACATAGAAAAATTTAAGGAAAGAGAGAAAAATGCAAATGTAGTACTTTTAATTATTTTATCAATTAAAAATCATCGAATGAAATTCATATTAACGCATCTAAAGTGCAATTTTAGATTAAAAAAAAAGAAGAAATTAAGTTAATAAAATTATAAATATGCATTTAATCGAAAATAAGATAGATTTTATAATAATTTTAATTTATCAATTTATTCAATCAAAGCTTGTAATTATTTGTAGCCAAATGTTCAAAGTATGGAAGATAGATAAATTTTATCAGAATTTTATGACAATCAATAAAAAGTATTTTCTGTACAATGTATAATAAATTTAAGGTATTTGTAATTTTTTTATCACTCTGATTTTCTTTTTTTTTCATCAATGGCTGATTACGATAACGATGACTCGCTCATTGATAATTGATATGTGTAGCAGTTATGATTGTAGTGCCTTAGTGTCTAGAGTTATTACACTTGTGCCTCAATTACTGGATATCAATTCATCGGAATTCAATTGAATATAAGAATTAATTAAACAATTACGATCTTTCGTGATGTAAAGGTGCTATTTTCTTCCCAAATCATTATTTCTTCCTCCAACTCAGAATTTGGGGTGAAATGGTAAAATGAGATAATTTACAATTTTGTTTTTTTTAAGCAAATATCTTCAAAACGATTGAGTTTCGAGAAAAATAAGTGAAGACCTCTTTTGTAGAGATATAATTCTCTACAAGAAAAGTGTCTTCATCAATTCTCATAAATCCAATTTCTAAAATAATCGCGGAATAATTTCACAATGAAGGCATCGAATATTACTCCCGCATTCATGAGAAAACTCATGAAACGCTGAACATTGAAATTCACGTTTTCTATTAATATAAATAATATCAATGCAGGATGAATTTTAGTATTGTAGTACATTTGATTAATAAAAAAAAAAAGTAGTACATTTGTAATTCGATGTAGTTTATTTCGTCAATATCTCAAGAATGATGAACTTCAGAAGAATCAAAGATACTTTTTCAATAGCTCATTAAATTCTCTATAAAAAAAAATCGCTCGAAATTGTTTTTTCTCAAACTCCCTCGTTCCATCTATATTCAAAAGAAAATATTATCCCGCCTTTTTTCAATTGTATCATCAATTTAATTTGAATCTCCCGCGCTTTCTAACCCACACTACAAAAGACTCAGCTTCACAGTGTTACCAACAAAGAAGAAAGACTACACCCACAAACACACACACACACAAACTGATATGAGAAGAGAGGACTGAAATAAAATAAAAATAAAAAATAAGAAAAATAACTTGTGAAAAAAAAGTGTTCCAACATGTTTCTCTCTTTGAATCTTGTTAAGTGTTGATAAGTGACTTGTCAATTGAATATTTCATTCTGTCAGTTGAGATAAATACCCGTGTGTTGTTAAAATCCATAGAAACACTAATTCAAATAAATAAACTTGATTGTTACAAAAAAAAAATCTGTTCAAATAAATATGGAGGGAAGTGACTGAAGCTTCATTCTACGTCGAATCGATAATAAAGAGAAAAAAAAAACAATAATAATTATGAAAATTCATGTGTGAGTCATGGAGAAGGAGAATGGATTAATCCCGCGTGAATTATGGAAACTTTTGAAAATTTATGAGTGGTAAAAGAGGGATATATCAGTGGCCTGATTAATTATCCCTTTAAAACGTCATGGAAGATGAGCAATCAACGAGGGAAGCTAATAAAATTTGTGGTGTCTGTGGAGACAAGGCACTTGGTTATAATTTCAATGCAGTCTCTTGTGAGAGCTGCAAGGCATTCTTTCGTAGAAATGCACTCAAAAATAAGGTTAACTACTAATTACAACTGATTTTTTTTTATTTTTTTTTTTCATTTTTTCTTGTACCAAGTTATTATCAAGAAGCATGAATGTCATTTCATAACAGAGATGGAGTCAATTTTATGATGACCTTTTTCTTATAACTTTTCACTTCCTCTGTGGAAAGATCATCACGTGTATTTCACTATCTCTATTAGATATGAAGATCAATAAAAATTTGAAATTTTTAGAAAAATTTATTTCATTTTGTTACCAGTTTTTTTTTGATATCTTGGAATCTTAGTGAGATAGGGTGATTTTGCCCTAATTTTTTTTGTAGAGAATTTCAAAAGACTCAAAAAAGGATTGAGGCCTGATCGCTCTATCTCACTTCAATTCCGAGATATTTTGGAGAAAAAAACTCGTTATGAAATAAAATCGATTTTTCTGAAAATTTCAAAGTTGTAGATAAAATATCTGAAATTTTCAGAAAAATTGATTTCATTTTGTCGCCAGTTATTTTTAATATCTCGGAATCTAAGCGAGATAGGGTGGTTCCGCCCTAATCTTTTTAGTTGAGAGATTCAAGAGTTACGAAAGAGGATTGGAACAAAATCATTCTATCTCACTTAGATTCCGAGATATTCTCAAAAAACTGATGATGGAATAGAATCGATTTATCTGAAAACGTCATAATCGTAGATAAATTCTCAGTTTTATAACAATTTTCGTTAATTATCTCAGGATTTAAGAAATATTGAAAAAAAATAAAATTTTATGATGTTTTTTGTAACTTATTATCATCAAAACGAAAATTTTCATGAAAATCCCCCCTATTTAGATTGGATTACGAGATATTTCCCGAAAACTGTGAATCATAGTTGAGTTATCTCACTTCATCACTCCACACCTGCATCGCATTTAATATAATCTCATTATTACACTGATTCAATTCCAAATCAAGTTTTCCTAATCTAATTTTTCTGATTTAGTTTACTTTATTTCCAGAATTGTAAATAAATTTATTTTTCGTACACATTTTTTTAATCTATTCATCTTTCATAAACACTCATTGATAAATAATTGATAGTTAATATTTTTATTCCCAGGATTTTAGATGTCCATTCTCTGAGGATTGCAAGGTAACACCAGTGACACGTCGTTTTTGTCAAAAATGCCGTTTGGACAAATGCTTCAGTATTGGAATGAGAAAAGAGTATATAATGACAGAGGAGGATAAAGTATTGAAACGTCGTAAAATTGAACAAAATCGTGCTAAAAAACGTTCAACAACAGATAAACCTAAATTAATTAAGATGAAACGTGAAATTTTAGATGATAATAATTATGATGATACATCATTATCTGTAGCATCAACTGTATCAGAGACTTATTTTTGGGAATCTGATAGAAAATATAGAGATTTAGATGATAATAGACAAACAACAATTGAGAGTATGAGCCCAGTAACAGCTGAGAGTGTACCAAGTCCATCATCACCGGATAGTAGGGATATTATTGGTTCTAAAACACTTGAAATGTTGAGAGATTCATCAAATACATCGAATAATCATGGATTTTCAATGAATAATAATAGTATAATTGATAAATCATTGAATTCAGAAAATTCAACAAAAAAACAGGATAATGAGAGAATGAAGATTTATCAAGAGAGCTTATCGGATTCAGCATCCGATGATTCATTCACTCCTCACTCAATCAAAATAAAATCATCCGTAAAAGTTGATGCTAAATTGTGTAAGAAAAATGTCAAAGTTTGTTCCGAATCATCAAATGAATTAATTAACAAATTACAGAGTCCAAATTTTATCAATAAATTAATGAAAAATCCAAATCTAGTCATTAAAATATTTCAGGATAAAAGTGTATTAATGAAATTATTAGATAATCCAGTAATAGCTGAATTAATAAATGACGAAGATAATGATAATGATGAAAATGATGATTCAACAAGCTTAGCTAATAATGGAATATCTGATGATATGATACGTGATATGCTGGCTAATAATACTGATAATGAAAATCCAATTTTAACGAATTTAATTGGTAAAAAATCACGTGACATTGATCATGATAACAGTGAAAAAGCAAGCTCGAGTGGACATGATTTTGCTAATACGCTAGATGCTATTGCTATTGATGGTATTCAAGATGTACAGAGTATTCCAATTGCTGTTAATTCAATTGAGTCAATATTGAGTGAAGCTATTAAGTTTGAATTTTCGGCCTATTCATCATTGGGGAATAATCAGAGCGGAAGAGAATTGAATGACGCTGAAAGAGCAAAGCTTAATGAGCTTATTGTTGCTAATAAAGCATTGCTTGCACCACTCGACGATGATATCACGAATCTTATTGGAGATGAATGTAGATTTAAGGTAATCTTTTTTAATGTAATTTTTATTCAAGTGTGAGTTCTCTCTTGATTAGAAACCAGTGAATTTACGCAAAATTCCTGCTTGTTTTCTTTTGTAGAAGAAATTATTCTCTAAAAAAAAGCATCTTGATGAATTTTCGTAAATTTCATCATTTTCAAGATGACAGCGAAAGTATCTAATGTAATTTTTTAAATTTACAATTATTAAGGAGTTTCGTTACACTTGTGAGTTCAGTGATATTGTTTTGAAATTCATGTAGGACTTCATCAATGTTATGCTCGTTATTCTCTATTTTTCCTGAAATTTTCATCTGATCGGTTTCACAGTAATTAACGATGAGAATTGCATTTTATACATGAGCTCTTATGCATCAAACTTGTTTTGCCAAGAGACGTTTTTTAGTAGCTCAAACGATAGCAAAAGCTTATTGCTAAAACAGGGTTGATGCATAAGAGCCCATATATAAGACGCAATTCTGATTATTGATTACAGAATCTCTGAACTTGGGTAAGAGTAACGAAACTCCTCAAACTATCAGGATATTTCGAAAAAAAAAAAAAAATCAATTAATATTTATTTCAACGCTTTTTCATTTATTAGAGTAATTCTGGACGCTCAGACCCAGCGCTTCTCGATGTCATCAATTTGACAGCAATTGCCATAAGGAGGCTAATTAAAATGGCTAAGAAAATAAATGCATTTAAAAATATGTGTCAGGACGATCAATTAGCATTATTGAAAGGCGGTTGTACAGAAATGATGATACTAAGATCAGCGCTCACTTATGATCCTGATAAAGATATGTGGCAAATACCACACAGCCAGGAGAATATGTCGAAAATTCGAGTGGATGTATTGAAAGAAGCTAAGGGTAATCTTTATGCTGAACATGCTAAATTCGTCAGGACATTCGATTCAAGGTGGCGTGATGAAAATATTATATTAATTTTATGTGCAATTGCATTATTCACACCTAATAGACAGCGTGTAGTGCACACTGATGTTATTAAATTAGAACAGGTAAATTATTTCATTGATTGAGTAACGAATTTTGTTTAACGTGATCCAATCGTTGCCTATGTTAGATAAACTATTAGATAATAATGAAAATCAATTTATTTAATTTATATTAGTTTTACTTTTAAGAGACTTTGTAAATTCTTGACTGTCGAATTTTCAAAAATTTCGTTTTTCGTTTTCACTGCATCTAATTTCTAGTTTTTTTCAACCTCATCTAATCGACTAATGGTAATATAATTCCAAGGAAAGTAGCAAGATACCAATTTTCCATGAAACTGTAGAAAAAATTAACATTTTTGAAAATTCAATATTCAAAAATTTACAGGGCAAGGTTGATTGAAATTCTGCGATAATATAGATAATGACTTGAACTATTATAAAAAAATTAATATTCATTATTATCTAATAATTTTCATTCAACATAGACAGTGATTGGACCTCTGTAAAAACAATGATTTCATATTATTTTTTCTTTTTCAATTCCAGAATTCATATTATTATCTTCTGAGAAGATATTTGGAGAGTATTTATCCGGGATGTGAGGCAAAATCAACATTTTTAAAATTAATTCAAAAAATATCTGAATTACACAGATTAAATAATGAAGTTGTTGGTGTTTATTTAAACGTAAATCCATCAAGTGTTGAGCCACTTTTGATTGAAATATTTGACTTGAAACATTGAATTAAAATTGAATAATAAATTTTATATAGAGAATTAGATTTCTCACCTATTAAAAGACATGTCACGTTCAATTCTAGTGTAATGTAAGG
This sequence comes from Aleiodes alternator, assembly GCA_963921955.1. Lineage (NCBI taxonomy): Eukaryota > Metazoa > Arthropoda > Insecta > Hymenoptera > Braconidae > Aleiodes > Aleiodes alternator. Next base: position 5,242,495 of record OY998109.1, on the reverse strand, counting down.
ATAATTAAAAAAAAAACTTGTATAAATAGAGTTTAAGAATTCCGTTGAGGGGAGGATGAAACAAAATCAGAGGCAGAAAAGTTGCAGTGATGGTTCATCATTTTTTTTTCCATGCTTTTCAAGTTATTTATGCTTCTAATTACCGTCATATCAGTATCAAATACTCATAGTTTTATGACGAAACAAAAATGACATAGATAATTAATAATACAAATAATTTTAAATTTAACACGTGAATCATAGCTACTGATGCACACAAAATTGTGCATTAAATCCAAAGAAAAATGAACGAAAACATTAGTAAGATAGTAAGACAATAGCTTTCAATAGAAAAAATGAGCATTAATCTCTACTATTCTGTCTCAATCTAATAAATTACGTGCCAGATGTGACGGAGAAGAAAAAGTGGAAATATTGTGATACAAATTATGCAAATATATTTTTTTTCAACTAATTCAATGGTTCACAATCATTTCCCTTATTTCAATTGTTAATCTTTAATTTAACATCAAAGATCATGTTACCTTGCAAAAAACCAAGGCCATAGACTCCAAGAGGTACAGGTGAAGCCGAGGTGAGCTACTCCTTTCACTGTCAATCATCAGATCTACTGGACATATTTTTAATATCAAAAAATCATTTCTTTAACGCTTATCTTCAACAGTCTTTACCTGCTCTCGTTTTCATCATTCCATATAATACCAAGGCCCCAGAGTATGAGAAAAATGAAAATTGGTACAGCAAGAAAAAAGAAAATTGCTGATAGAAGCAAAACAATTAAATAACCAATGAAATTGAAAATTTTTAGAATAAACCAAAGAATCCAATCTCCAATCCATTTTATAGGACTAAAGAGAAAGAACATTTTTAAATTTGAAAGTTCACATTATTATTCATTAATTTTTGAATTATTATTTTATTACTTCCATAATTGTCAAATTTGTATAAAATAATTTTAACATTTGATTTTACATCTGAAAAACGTGAATATAAAAATATAGGAGTGTGCACGATCTTCAATTATTTATCATCTCCACATAATTTTTTTTTTTTAATCAAAATATTGCTTTCTTTTTCCCTAAACTCAATTACGAGAGCGTAACAGGAACAGTCTCACAACAAGTGTCCACAGATGTGGACGAAATTCCAATTGTTGGTATATTTTCACGTTTGTAATGATAAAATGCTTCTATATTTTTATCATGCGTTTTAACGAGACTTTCACACTCAATTTTTTCACCAGCAGCATAACAAGCACCAATTGCTGACGATGCGGTTAATTTATATAGTGTCAGTTCATCAACAATTTTTGCCTCTTGTATCTGATTTATAAAACCATTTTTCATGTGATCCCATGATTTCCAGACTGAACCAACGCAGATCACCTTGAGTCCACCTTTTCCAAGTTTCACATCCTGTTGAAGCAAAACAAAGAAGAATTTAGAGGCGAAATGATGAAGGATAAGTAATTGAATTTTTCGTTTCTACATGATTCCGAAAATATCTCGAAAATAATGAAGTTTAGGGAAATTGATCAAGAGATCTTTTCTATGGTTCATCGAATTCTCCACAAAAAAAATCTCTCAGAAATTTTCTCTAGATCTATTCGTTCCATATCCATAGATATTATCCAAAAAATCCCTACTACTGAATACGCTTTATAAAACGTGTAAATAAAAGAAATGTTTCAGAAAAGAAGAATATAAAATAAAATTCTCACGTTGTGTGCTTTTGGAGCAAGTGCATTAACATGCTTTGCAAGCATTTGTCCAGCTGATGTGAATAATGATAAACACAGTGGGTCATTGTTTTCACAGCCTGTAGCCAATTCTTTAGTCAGCATTGCGAATTTACTCTTATCAAAATTACTATAAATGTGTGGAAGCATTGCATTTCTATTTGGCACGTGGAAATACGTTCTCATGGCTGGCCAAACGTAGCTGATTGGATGTGGAGACTTGTTGAGACCATCCAAGTCATCAAAAACGTATTTGCAAGCTTTGTGAGCAATCCAAAAGGCTGGAATAGATATATGTCAATGAAATTAATGATATCTGACAATTGTTTGATTTTTTTTAATAAATAAATGGTTATAAAATATATGTAAAAAAAATCGCAATTGTATTTTTTTGCATTTTCTACATGTACCTATTTTTTTTTTCATGATTTATTTTTTAGAAAAAAAAAATTCAAAAATTGTTGGATGTTTGCTATTTTCAGTGTCATGAATATATGATCTTCAATTATTAAATTGAATTCGAAAAAAAATTGTTTTAAATTAAAAATGATTATTACCACTGCCCTCATCACCCATCATGTGCCCCCAGCCACCACAGCCATGGTTATTACCATCAGGATTAATGAGTAGTCCATTACTACCAGTGCCAGCTATCAAAACAATTCCACCAGTGTCTGATCCAGTCTTGAGGCTTCCCATCGTATCAGAAGCAACCATATAATCCTTGCTGGCATTTGGAAAATTCCTCATGAGAGTCTCAACGAGCTCTTTATTCGTCTCTTCCTCCTCGCAGCCACTCAAGCACAATCCCTGAATAATTTAACGAATATTATTAAATATCTTTGAGTCTAGCGGACTTGGAAAAATTTTGGTATCACAAAATTTTATCAACTCCTGTGGATTTTGAGAAATGACAGAAAAATATTTCATCGAATCTACCCTAGTGGTTTTGAGAATACTGCCAAAATTCCGTAGTTATACCGTATAATTATCATATCTCTGCCGTATTATTACAGTTATTTTGGCTGTTATTTTTTACAGCAAATATGCAGCATATTTATGGCATTATTGCCGCATAAATGCCGGAAATTTACCGAATTTTTACAGCATTTTCGAAATCGTTAGGGTATTTCTACTTTTTTATCATTCGATAACCTACTGTACAATCAAATGGCTGTGATTCAGGGATTCCCAGGGATTCTTTCGCTTCATTTATCATTCCATTTATTCTCGCAGCAGTCTCCTCCATCCCAAGGGACTGAAATTGATGATAATTAACAATTAATATTCATTATTCCAGATAAATTCAAGAGTAAAGATCACTTCAGTGAAGATAGAAAATGAGGCATGAACCATTCTCGTTTATTCATCCAGGAATGTCTCTGAAAAAAGTAGGTTTAACGAAAATTATCAAGACAATCATGTTTGTAGTATATGAAATTTTCTACAAAAAGGGGTTCTGATGAATTTGCGCGAACCTCATAGTTCTCGAGATATTCTTGAAATAGGGAAATGCAATGTTTGAATTTATAATGGCCCTACCGAATTCTCTTCGATAAATCTAATAATATCTCTTTCTGTTAGTTGAAGAAAATAAATAGTCAATTACCCAGTGATTTGTGTGGGGTCCCTTTGTATGCGTCAACTGATTGCCCCTTCCATCCATCACAATCAGCGATGAATGAGTTCCTCCTCTTGGAGCATAACATGAATACCAAGAAAAAAATTAAGATAAAACAGTTCATTTCCCTCAATTGAGTCAATTATTATGCAGATAGTTAAAAAATCATTGATCCAATTTCATGAGTGATAATTCTATATTAAATCCATCATTTTCCGAATTGATAAGGAAAACGTTGATTCTGAACTTTCGAAAACTCGAATATTGAAAACGAAAGATACTTTCCAATCTGTAAAATTACACATTCACATACGGAAATAATTAAATCAGTTAATCTGATTTTATCAATATCGCAGGAAAAAAATTCAAGTTCAGAGCATTGATAAGAAACAATAGATTATACGAATTTATCACAGAATCAATTAAATCATTTGGGAAATAACGAATGAATTTAAAAAAATGAAATTTTACCCTTCAATTCCACAAATTCTTATCTCATCCGCATGCTTCAAGGATGTCTCCTGCTCCTCTGAGGACATTGTTTTACCGGTCTCTGAATCGGTATCCTTGTCAGGCATTTCTGGAGGAAGAAAAGGAATTAACAATTTCTTCAGGAGAAGAATCGCAGAGAAAGAAACGAAAAACTAAAATTACCATTGTTCCCAGAATTTTAGGGATATCTTGGAAACTAAGCGAGATAGGAAAATTGAAGTCATGACCATTTTTGTAGCTCTGATTTTTCTCTACAAAAAAGGTCTCAACGAAAATTTCTCTTTCTCCCTTGCACATCGAGATATTTTCAAAAAACCAATAAAGTACAACTTTCGCATTTGCATTACCTGTTTTTTCTGTGAAAAAATTCAATTTCCCTCAGGCTCCAAATTATTTCTTTTGTTTCACGTTATTCCCGACCATCTGGTGCTCTCAAATTGTCATTGAGAAAGTTAATAAAAATATTTTGAAAAAAAAGGAGAATTGAAAAAATTGTTTCCTTTAAATAATACAGAGGAATAAATTTTATAATTGGGAAATTAAGGTCGTTCCTCAATTAATGACTCCGAATGTGAGTATCAATGAGAAACGTCACCAGACGGTGCAATGCAACGCACTGACAGTTAGAGACTGGTTCGGCACCTCTTCTTCTACAGAAAATATATTCCTTTATAAAAAAAAGAGATGAGTGGGAAAGCGCGCTGTCGATAAGTCGATTGCGATATTCGAGCTGGTAAGAAGAACGATAAGAAATCCCTGTTTGTAAAATCGCGGGTAGGTAGCGCCAATATGGGATTCCTAGAGTAGATTTCTCTCGCGCTTTTCAAACTACCGTCAATGGCCCAATCAATGCCATCGGCCCAATTAATGCCACTTTTCATACATTTTCGTGATTATTGAACTTATTCGAATTTTCAACTCTAAGTAATTGATAACAGTGGCTAGAAGAAAATTCTGAGGACACCGGGCAATCAAAATATCCACATTTCTCTACTAGATATATTTCTAAAATTAATCCGTTGAATACGACCAGCTTGCTCAGCAAAATAAAGCTCTAAAGCTCTTCATGTGGAGTTAGAGTGCCTCATCAGTTCAATGTGTGATATTGAGAACATTTGAGTATTTAATAAATCGAAAATTGTATTGATTTTTAGCAAAATCATTGGACTTTCATACAAATTGACGAATAATTTACAAATAACGACCAGTGATGGAAATTAATTGATGGCAATTATTGGGACCCTCTATGGCAGAAATCGGGCCATGATGGCATGAATCGGGCAATTGGCAAAATATTTTCAAAAATATAAATTAAATAATTTTTATCATTAATTCGGGAAAATAATTGATGTAAATGATAGTCCAGACCCTGAATTCTTCCGAGGAAAAATCAAATTTGAATTTATGATAAGCTAATAAAAAAAAAAAAAAATTTATGATAAGATATGATTTTTCTATGAAAGATATGTGGCAGAATAGGTCTCTTGGTGGCATTAATTGGGTCATTAACGGTATGTTAGGACCTCAGAAATGAAGGGGCTTAAGTCCAGAGACTTGCTCCTTTTTGACTCTAAAATGTAACGATTTTTTTTTGCCTTTTATTCCAAAAAAATGATGAAAAACCCTCAAATTATAATTATTATTATCTTTTCATCATATTATTAAGGACTTCAGTAATAAAGTGGCATGAATGCAAAGGGCTTGCGCCTTTCTGCCTCTAAAATGCATTAATTTAAAAAAAAAACGTATTTTTTCCTCAAACGGGCAAATTGCTGCTTTTTGTACGTGAAAACGCGCTTTACATTCATTTTTCTTCATTTCAATGACAGTCAATTCAGAAATATGTGTAAAAATATATATAAATTGTCAAGAGCACAATGCAAAAAAGGTGCGCGCACACCCAAAGTCTAATATTGAGAAAATTTAAGTATTTGAAAAATCGAAAATTGTATTGATTGTTAGCAAAATCATTGGACTTTCATACAAATTGACGAATAATTTACAAATAACGACCAGTGATGGAAATTAATTGATGGCAATTATTGGGACACTCTATGGCAGAAATTGGGCCATGGGCAAAATATTTTCAAAAATATAAATTAAGTAATTTCTATCATTAATTCAAGAAAATAATTAATGTAAATGATAGTCCAGAGCCTAAGTTCTTTCGAGGAAAAGTTGAATTTGAATTTATGATAAGATATAATTTTTCTATGAAAGATATGTGGCAGAATGGGTCTCTTGGTGGCATTAATTGGATCATTGACGGTATCTGATGGATGAAAAAGCGGAAAAATAGCGAAAATCATCTTCCCTCGGGGCATTTTGAGCTGAAAACGACGTTTTAAAGGCTTTTGCCTTCAAATCGTGAAAATGATCATTTTCTTGTGAGCACAGGCCCAGAACTCTTTCAGATACGAATTTATAGTATAATTACCTACACTCAGAGAAAAATATTTCCCACTGGAGCTGTAAAAATTTAGTAGAAAAGACCTTGACTTGAAATTAAGTAACTTCAATTAAATAATTTAATTTTCATTTTATTGAAAAAAATGTAAGATGAAGAAAATATGGGACGTGTTATTCCTCCACTTGTCCCATTGCATTATTTTTGGGAATATTCGCCGAAAAAGAACACCCGTGAAAATCAGCTTGACTTGCTTTGCCTCACCATTACTGAAATCAAGAAAAAATGAAAGTTCGCAAGTTCGAAACCGAATTCTACTTTATGAAGAACTTTCTTCACATACAATTTATTCAAAGAAGTGATTGAACTAATTGCTTTCAACATTCCATTCTCGAAGGTCTAAAATTGTTAGAAAATATATTATTAGACATGGTTACCAAAGGAGACCAGAGCTCAAATTTCTGAAGTGAATAAATTTAAAAATCGAGGTGTGAGCCTGTCTTCATACATCAAGCTAGTAGGTGAGGAGGAATCATCGGATCAGAATATCTAACTCTTTTTTTTTTTTTTTCGTTACTGTTATCTGCAATAAATTATTTGCTTTTATGAGCCCTTACACGGGTGCTCAGGCTCATGTGTCTTGACGTAGATGATGACCTTCGACTATCACGTGTGTTTACCGACACAGGAGTTAGGCCCAGTTTCATCCAAGTTAATTGGCCATTAGCTAATTTTCAAGTAAACTTAAAGTCGGATTGAGTTAATTGGAGATTATCTTGGTTTGACAGAGGGGGGACATATGAAGGAGGTAGGGTAAAACTACTAATAGATGGACGTTTGAGGAAATATAAGACTTTATTAATTCCTATAAAATAGGCAAATCGCGTTGAAAAGTTGCAGAAAAGAATGATGTACAGAAAAATATCCAGTGAATCGACTAAAAATCAATTAAACTTGAATAATGTAGAAATAATCAAAGAAAATCAAGGAAAAACTGGAAAATAACTCAAACCCCCAATAGATGGACAATTGCATATTTGCAGTGGTATGATTTTAAATTTCAATCAATTGTTACGTAATAAAAAGTTCATAAATCCATATAAATGCAATAATCAGGAATTGACGTGAAAAGGATAAGAATCATTCATTCATTTATGAAAATCCTCGATAATAGAAACTGTCCATCTATTGGTCGTGTGACCCTAGTAATGAGATTGAATCTCAGCCATCGTGATAAATGAGTACTTAGTGGGAAAAAAAGTAATGAAAACATTTTTTTCGATATTTTCTTTTAATTTAATCCATCAGATTGAATTTTGTTGGACAAAATAATTTCTATAAGCTACGAATCCTGTCACTGCATTCACTTCCCCTACCTACATCACTGCCATATTCAGAATGGTGAATGGATGATTGTGAGAGCTTCAAAATTAGCATGTCGGTGAATATAAGAATGCAAGAGAGAATTTACGAGTAGATTTTCTTTACTCTATTGATTATTCCATTTTTTTTCTCGATGAATGCTATATTATCCTGCTTGCGCATTACATATTTTTTCCGGAATTTGATTCTCTTAAAAATTTATTAATGAAAATTAATTTATTAATAAATTTATTTGTTTAATGGCTAGCAATTTCGAATTGAATAACAAATACTCGAATGCTGATCAGAGCAAATTTCTCAGCCTCAGGTATAGTGTACTCAAAAATGAACATCTGCTTTGGAAAATAGGATTTGAAAAAAAATTGGATCTTTAATTTCTAAGAAACAGACTTTATTGGAGACATGTTAGTCGAGTTGAACCAAGTCAAGTCAGTATAAACCGAGTATGTAGCTTATCTATTTCTTTGCATGCTGAGAAGATGACTACCATTTCCTATATCATTCTTCAGAAATGAATTGGCATAAGTGCTATGCTCATTCATAGTACTTGAGCCACTTTGTTTCTGAGATGACGATATAATACATATTATATATTTATGTATAAATAATAATTTATTATTTTCCATGCTGAGCTTTCCAAGCAAATATTACCTTTTCTACATTAAACTGTATTGAATGAAGTCAACAGAGAAAAACCTTGAGCCATTATCACGTTGACTCTCTCGGAAAAAATACCTACCAGTCGTCCAATGAGGGTCTAGCACGTCCCGTTTTTATTCAATGGCATGTTCACTAATCCCTATAAATCTCTATAAAAACACCCCGAATTTGAATTTCAAGACAATCCAAGTTCAGCCTAACGAGTGTATCATTCTCTAAAATTGTAACTAACGATCTATAAGTTCATTATGTTGCCGAAACTCTTCATATTAGCAGTTTTTGTTATAGGTAAGAATTATCTCTTTTCCTTTTTTGTAGCAACAACCATTAGATCATTTGGTCGAGAATTATTTTCCATCGTTACAATGAAATTTCAATTGATCTACATTACACTTATACCGAAATTATGCGATATTGCATGCGAATCAAGTTCAGAGTAAAGTACACCCATTTTATTTTAACCCTGATCCAATAAAAGTATTTCTTATTAACTTAATATATATTCCATAGGGACAGCTACAAGATGTTCATGCCAAATGCAAGCTATAAAAGCTATGATTCTTGCCTACCGAGACACTATCAATGGGGCCGTTTCACTAGACTTCCATTTGAGTGAGTTCAACAAAATAATCTATCAATGTTTTTGGGATATACGACCTTAATGATAGATTTAGGTGTTAAAGGTGGCCTTTTAGGTCTCTGCAGATTTTAAATGAAGTTAAGAAAATTCTCTTCATTTTCTGTATCGACGTTTGTATCCTGAAGAGGGCTTCACAATGAAGCCGAAAAGTCGATACAGACAATTAAGAGAATTTTCTTAACTTCATTTAAAATCTGCAGAGACCTAAAAGGCCACCTTTAACAACTTAATCTATCAATAAATCTACATGTAGGGGTAATGCGAACAAACAAAAGAGTTTCATTGCGCTCGTAAAGGAAGAAGTGGTGAAGCTCTTATTTTTACATATAAAAACTTCAAAACCACAGAAATAGAGAATATGTGAATAGGAATGTTCTACTTTGCATAGTAATCATAAAAACTTTTCGTACTCTTGCAAATTTTTATGTCTTTCGATGTTCAATTATTGCAATGGAGCTTAATTAAGTTATTTTGTTGACAACCTCCTCTATTGTTGAATTATCGAATATACATTGAATTCCAATTTAGAATAGATTAAGAAATACTTGATTATTTTCTTTAGAGCGATTGGTCAATTGTGGAGACGAGACACTTATCAATACGGGATGCATTGGCGCTACTCCTGGAACAACAGATGTTACAGACTGCTTCATTTGTGCCTGCGGCACTGCTGTCCCTGCTGATACGACGAGCGACTTGGACATACACTGTGAAAGCATAAGCGCTCCTCCTGATGTCCTCGCGAGAAACAGTTGGACCAACCGATCTGCAGTCGAGCCATGTAAGTGAGAGTATTAAAAATTTATATCATTCGAATGTGAATGATTATATGGTTTCTTTTCAGATATAGCAAGAGCATTATCAATGAATTCTTTTTCATTATTTTAGGGACCAGTGTTAATCTACTAACGGCTGTGCCTTACAAACTCTACAGAGTTGACGACGGTCTGTGTTATGTTTCACCAATAGAAGCAATTACTGGAAGGACCATGCAATGTTTCGCACAGCGGTCTTTTAAGTAAAAAAAATGTATAGATATCAATTTGAAAAGGGTTCGACCCCTGCTCTCTGAGTCGAATCGTATGAATAGCATGCTATTTTGAACCACTTATAATTTGGCAATATACCTGTAGCTCAAGAAGTATTCATCTAAAACAAATTCGTGTACGTGAAAACGGTCGCGTGATATAAGAACCCCAGAAAAAAGAACCCAACTAGAAAAACCCAGCCAAAAAAAGCCAAAGTTTTACCACGTATACATTTACACTGGGTTTTTTTGACCCGGGAAATATTTGCGGGGAAATTTTGATGGGGTTATTTTTACTGGGTTATTCGTGCCTGTCACCAATTCATCGAATGTCTTAACAATATCACTTTTATCACGGTCAACGTGATGAGCGTTGATAATGAAAGGACAGCCCTGAGAGACGGCGCAATGTTGGGATCATTGGCGAAGTTTTCACCATCGGCACGACAATTTCCAAAATTCATTGAATTAAATCTACTGATGATAATGTCATCAGCGAGTGCTCACTCTGATTGATAGAATTATAGCGATACCAGTTTCCGTTCCATATTTCATGAATAAACATCATTTGGCAAGAATAATGGCTATTTATTGATCTAATCCCTTCCCTCCACCTCCTAATTTGCCACAAAAAAAAATGAAGTGTATCGGTTATCGATTTCAAAAATATTTATTGATTCCCTCCTCAAAAAAGTATCATTGTCACATCGGAGAATGTCTCCTCAATTCTTTCCTGTTCAAATTCACTGATGGGATTTTCTCCTATTAGCATGACTATTCCTCAAAAGTGAAAACTAACTATTCCAAATCGATAATCGCACCTAGAATTATAACTAAAACAGTTAAATTATAGTTATGTGTACTATCTGATAGCTGTACTTGATAAAAATTTGTTCGCTGTGAATATATTTCATAGTCAATGTCTTTCCTGCTATATCTTTAGTTCCACAGTTCGAAAAATTCTCTCAGTGTTGAAAATGCCGATCTGAAAATTTTGAAAAAAATTCGAGGATGTTCTTTTCATTCCGAATTGGCTATATATAAATAAAAATAAAAAAAATTGGCTATATCACCCAACAGGTGCAAGTGCCACATTATCAATGATAGTGATGGACGATTTTCAATTGATTTGATAAGATCGATCTTCTTTTTTCTGAAACTCAATTCTTTCGGTGATTCTGAGGAAATCGATCGATCGATTTGTCCAGTTCTTTCTAGAGGAATCGTATCGTTTCTTTGCCCTCAAATAAAATCATTGAAAAAAAGGACTGATTTCACCTTGAAAACTTTGCAATCGATCGACTATAATCTTTGCAGCTCTAATCTGTTTTTCAAATTGAAATAAATGCAAGGGAACTATTGAGTTTCATGCAATATCTCGAATCTATAGCGTGATATCGTATCTATCATCTATTAGTAAATATTGAAAATGATCCATCGGGAATAGATGTGATAGTTTTTGTTTCATTGAAAGAAATCAGTAATGATGAGGTAAAACAAGATAAGTCTTTTTTTTCTCATTAAGTTTTTTGAAAATACCTTAGAAAATAACCGAGAAAGATCAATTTTGCCTTGAAGCTTTTTTGTAACTCTTGAAATTCTCTACAAAAACCAATGAGTAATATCACCTTATCTCGCTTAGTTTCCTAGATATTCCGTTCGAAATGACCTCAAAGTTAAGTCGATTCATCCTGTTTTGCCTCTTCACTGCTGAAATCGATTCGTCGATTTTCACATTTCGATTTTTTCTTTTAATTCCATTCTCAAAAAAATATTGTAATTTCTGAAGATTCATTCTTCGTGAATTTATTTTTTCGGAGATCGCCGATCAATGATCAATGATAAACAGGCAGAACACTACCAGCCACGTCGCTAGAGCCGCTTTCAAAGCTACAGTGACTCTTCATTATCAACAGATCATACACGAAGTTAGCTGTACATTAATTCGACGCATGCACTCTGAAGCTACTGATGAAAACGTACACACTACCAACACATACATTATTTCCCAAATTCATGTGTTTTTCATCAGACGTGGACTTTTTTGAATGGACGTAGCTCCACCACATCATATCTACTCATCGAAAAAATCATAAATTACTAAAAAGTAATAAATAATAAAAGTTAATAAAATTAAATATTAAATATTTGATTTAATGTTTCAATTTATTTCCATAATCCAATAAATTATTTAATCAAGTAAATAACCAGTTATGAACTTATTTACTTGTATTTCGGAGCGCCGAATAATACGTGAAGGTAAAATAATTCACTTTTGATAATTAAATAATAGATAAATTAAATTATTGATAAGAATATTGTATTTATTCTGAATTCAATTTGTCACTGAAATTTTTCATTGTTTATTGAATAAAATACATCCTTTGATTGCCATGAAACCGGGAGAACATTGGTTAAAGCAAAGTGATTGATGATAATTCAATGGCAAATTGATGAAACGATATAATACAACAATTTTTGAATATTTCTTTCAATACTCTTAAAACCATTGGATTTAGGAGGATTTATCAGGAGACCTTTTTTGTAGACGATCAAATTCTCTACAAAAAAGCTCTGGATGTTGATCTCCCTAATCTGTCTTATTCCCCAGATATTAAACAAAAATCATAATTAACATAATTTTTGTTATTTCTATTGAATAGATGATGATCAAGCGATTAATTCTACTACCTGCAATCCTGGTATTAACTCAAGGTATACAACACTACCAGAAGAAGGATCTCATTGTCCTAAAAGAAGAGGCAAAAGCAATGTTTGATCATGCCTACAATGCCTATTTGAATTACGCCTATCCATACGATGAATTACGTTCACTGAGTTGCGATGGTTTCGATACATGGGGCAGTTTTTCATTAACACTGATAGATGCACTTGATACGCTTGCTGTTGTTGGGAATTACACTGAATTCCAAAGAGTAGCTGATATAATATCATCGCGTGTTAATTTTGAGGCTGACATTAATGTATCAGTATTCGAAACAAATATACGTGTAGTTGGTGGTCTTTTGTCAGCTCATTTGTTGTCGAGAAAAGCTGGCGTCAGGTTGGAACCTGGCTGGCCATGCAATGGCCCATTACTTCGTCTTGCCGAGGACATGGCTAAACGTTTGTTAGCTGCATTTGATACTCCAACTGGTATGCCATATGGCACAGTAAATCTCAAATATGGTGTACCTGATGGTGAAACGAGTATAACATGTACAGCTGGTATTGGCACATTTATCCTTGAATTTGGTACATTATCACGTTTAACTGGTGATCCAATTTACGAGGAAGTTGCATTGAATGCAATTAAAGCATTGCATCATTACAGATCAAAAATTGGACTAGTTGGTAATCATATTGACGTATTAACTGGCCATTGGACAGCAACGGATTCTGGTATTGGTGCTGGTGTTGATTCTTACTTTGAGTATCTAGCAAAAGGTACTTTATTACTGCAAGATCCATATTTGGCTCATATATTTCACGAACACAAAGCGGCTATTGAGAAGTACTTGAGAAGAGAGGATTGGCATCTTTGGGTATCAATGAATGAGGGACAAGTTACACTACCAGTATTTCAATCATTGGATGCATATTGGCCTGGTGTATTGAGCTTGATTGGTGAAATTGATGATGCTATGAAATCACTGCACAATTATCATCGTGTTTGGAAGCAATTTGGTTTTACACCAGAATTTTATAATATTGCACAAGGTGAAGCTGGTAATAATCGTGAGAGTTATCCACTACGGCCAGAATTAATTGAATCAGTTATGTATCTTTATAGAGCAACTAAAGATCCCTATTTGTTGCAAGTTGGTGTTGATGTTTTGAGAAGTCTTCAGCACAGTGCTAGAACTACTTGTGGTTATGCAACAATTAATGATGTTAGAGATCACAGAAAAGCAGATAGAATGGAATCATTTTTTTTAGCTGAAACAACAAAATATCTTTATTTACTATTTGATACAGATAATTTCATACATAATAATGGACAGACTGGTTTTATCGTTGATACACAGTGGGGAAAGTGTGTTGTTGATGCTGGTGGGTATATTTTTAATACTGAAGCCCATCCAATTGATCCTGGTGCATTGAGCTGCTGTAGGCCAATTAAAAGTTTATTTCATGATAAAAAATCAAGTTTTAGAAAATTTGTACCTGAGAGTATCGTACATAAGAATTCTGGGGATATTCAAGGAAATAATTATGAATTTGAAATTAATAAATTGGCTGATATTAAATTGAAAGAAGGAGAGGAAGAACAGAGTAAAAAAAATTCTGATGATATTGTTGATGAAAAAATTAATGTTGATTCTGATAATAATAATAATAATGAGAATAACAACGATGATGATTATGAAGATTCTATAATTATTGAAGATAGTGATGAGGGAATTGTGGATGATAATAATAATTCCAAGGATAATACCAAAGGCTCAACTTCAAAAAATACAACAAGAGCATCAGTTAATCGTGATGATAGAAAAAATACATTTGTACCTCAACAATTACTTGAAAAAATACGTAGGCTCAATTTGTATCCAAGGAATTCAACTGTTGGTAATGATTATCAATTGTTATCGTGTCCAGCTCAGCCATTTCTCCAAAGAATTTCAATTATGGGTGAATTTTTTTGACCAGTTTGATCGAAAAAAAACTAGTGAAACGAGGTGAATTACTTTTAATTTAAATTTTCTTCGTAATATCTCGGAGACTAAGAAAGAAAGAAAGAGAAATTTTTTATAGAGATTTTTCCATGCAACTCTTTACGAAAAATCTCTGCAAAAGTATTCTCATCTCTCTGAAATTCCAAGATATTTTTCAAAGACTCTGAAACTCAATTATTTACTGTTTCATAATCAGTACTGAATAATTTCTTCTTTTAATGTTTAAAAAAATAACTAAAAAGTAAACTCAAGTGTCCTAAAATGTTCCTGAAGACTGTGATGAAGAGAACCTCAATAATTCCATCATGGAGATATTATTTATTAATTTATAATTAATGTCAGTGCAATTTTTCAACAGTGAGAAAACTTTAAAAAATAAAAATAAATAAAGACAGACGTGTTAATATCAATATTAGTAAAATTGCGTGTGTGTTTGAGGATTAAATTGATTTTGTTGGATAAGAATAGAATCAATTTCAATAAAAAAAAAAACACTTGTTTAAAGTTTAAATGAGAGAAAGAGATGTAAGAATATTTTCAGAAATTCTATCAATAAAAAAAATTATATATAAATAATAAAGAAGAATAATTCCAATTGTAAAATTATCACATAAATATATCTTTATTTTTACGTTTTTTTCAAAAAAAAAATCAAAGTCGATACTACAGATTACTCCACAAACAGATGATAATGACGTCACTTGTCAAGTCTGCGCAGCTTCAATGATATTAAAGAACACTACAATTCTCTTCAACCACCCACGCTAACACACTTGTAACAACTATGCATTATTGATATCGTATCCATACATACACTCAGTATGCAATATAATACCTATGACACTAGTATTACGGATTATTTCATTGAAATCATTTGAACCATTCGTAGTTGACGTGTGTTACTGACCGAGAGTTGAGTGTTTTGCTCCAAATGTATCATTGGTGTTTTATTATTTTTGCTCTATTCAATTGAAATAAATTGAGTGACTTGATAATTCCTTGAAAATAAAAAATTTGAGGTCATTTGTTAAAAAATTTTTTATTAACAAATGATTTCTAATAATCCAACTGCTAGTAATTATCAATTATTTGACGAGGATTCACGCGGAAATTATGGAAATGAGACAACAAGTCCCAGTGAGTTTAATTTTTTAATAATCGAAAAAAAAATAATTTTCTCGATTATTTTATTTCTCTGAAATTTTTCATCGTTGTTTGTGAATTTTTATTCTGTTATTTCTACAGTTCAGTGTGTTACGACATATCCTTTCTGACTATAATTGAACTCCTTGCATTTAAACACACATTTATTATTTCTTCAATATAATCCTTCATTTAATCATATTTTAATTATATCTCTTATGTATGCATTATGCAATGGTTTTTAGTGCACCAATAGATCTCACAGTTATGCTAATTTTATTGTTTACGAGGAATTTAATCACTCAACGTACACCTGGATATTCAGAGAGCAATATGTTAATTGAATAATTAATGTATTTGAAGTTGATGATTTTAATTTAAGGATTTAAATCGGTTTTTTCAAATTTTGATTGTTACACACTAATGAATCCGATGAATGTCAATAATCATGAAATTATCACACATCTCACAATTTTTTAGATTTTTTCTTCAACGAATCAATTATTTAAAAAATATTTTTAAAAATTAAACTAGTATTTTTTTTTTAATTTTCAACATGCGTATATTTTTTAATTTTTTGAAAAATAATTTATTTGCTAAAAAATAAAAATCATAAAAATTTTCAGATGTCTGCTATTTTCAGTTTTATTAATGTCAAGCTACTCACATTACTATTTGCTCAAGATAAAGAAAAAGTAATTATTCTTTTTCATTTATTCAAAGATAGCAAATCGTGTGATGTGTTACAGTGCATTTTTACGGTGATGGTAATTTTTTTTTTTTTTTTTCAAGACTAAATTAACTGATTTCTTTTCTCTAAATTTTTTTTTTCTATTTAATTTGCACACGCTTTGGTGGAACAACTTGTGCATGCTTCTTGTGTCTTTTCTTTTCTTTGTTTTCAATCTCTTTTTCTAGAATATGGATCTATGTTGTCTTGCGCTTCCCCAGACAGCCGTTTAAGAATGTCACCGAGGGAGGATTCAACTTCACCAAATGAATTGAGCCACAGAACACAATCACGCAGCTTTGATGGCGATGATTTGACGGAGAGTGCTGGATTTGCTAGGCAAAATGTACTCATGGATGCTGATATGCATTGGGAGATGAATTATCATGAGGCTGCAATTTTTTTGGAGGTAAAATTTCAAATTTCATGGCCTCAGAAGATTTGGTAGAGTTAGTTGAGAGTAGTTGCTCCCTTCAGTGAGTTTTTTCGAATGATCTTGGAAACTTGGAGATGCGGAAATTCTTAAAAATACCTTTCTTGAAGGGAAACATCAAATTTCCAAAGAAGATTCATATTTTAAGAAAATTTTCTCATCCCCACTCGATTCTGAGAAATCGTAGAAAAATGGGGAAATTTTCAACTCATTTCGTTTCTCGTAGTATTTAAATGACAAAGAATTATTATCCATGGCCTGTTTTAGAAAATTACCTTGAATTTAGCAGACATCTGACAATTTCCTGATTTTTTTTAAAGGGAAATAAATTCTGATGATAAAACTATTTAAAAAATTTGCACTTGTAGTTTACTGATTTTTTCATTCATGAAAATAATTTATTCGTTGAGAAGGGAAATACTGAAAAATTGTCAGATATCTGCTATTTTTAATATAATTTCGAAAAAAGACTAGCAGAATAAACCCGACGATCCGAACTGCATTAAATGGGGAAAAAACTGAAAAGAACTAATTTCGATTAGCTAATTTCCAGATAACATCAAGTTCACATTGATTTATGTCCATTTGATGATAGAGAAAAATATCAATAAATAGGGATAAATATACAATTTAGTTTCTCCGGAAAATAAGTGCTCAGTATGTGAAAGTTACTGAAGTTAATTTTCTCTCAAATTCTATTGATTAATTAGAATGAGCTCTTATTAATTAATTAGATACTCGCAATTCAATTTTCGGTGAATTTACTCGAACCGAAGATATCCACAAAAACATATCCAATAATTTTCCGAGCCCTCCACTTTAACCACTTGTTTGCACTATTTTTATCACTGAATTTCCAAAATTTATCAGAATTTGATGATCAATAGGAAGGAAGAAACAATGAAAAATTCGATTCACATCCGCGACATCCAGAGGATCTACCAGCTTATCTTCTAGTTCATAACAGCTGGTATTATGGCCTTGATCTTCTCACATCTTTAATACTTTTGGCATTAGCATTCGTTGAAGAGCCAGCAGTGCCTCTCTTCCAGGTAAATCAAATTCACGTAATTCTGTAAGTGTCTCTGATTACATGTGAATAATATTATTTGTTTCTTTCTCTCATTTATCATCAGTTGCCAGTCTGGGCACATGGATCCATTGAACTTCTTGCATTAATTACAATTGGCATTGAATTGGCACTTAAATTACGATGGATTGGCTGGGGAACAATTTTGAAGCACAAGAGAACAATGCTGAAGGTGAGAAATTAATGAATTAATCAAATATTCTATTTACACATTTTTTTTCTCTGATATTTATTCAGCTGCAGAATATTTCACGTCATTAAGCTCTCTCAATAATATTCAGATTTAATTTTATTATTATTATTATGTCACCATTTCGTGAAGCAGATGCTGTTAAGAGGGATTCTAAGCATGATACCAGAGTAATCCAGATGAGTTTGGATATAAACTTATTATGCATGTCTGAAATCCATTCAGGTCACTTTATTCGGACGTTTTGTGATCATATAAAATTGCTTTTTTCCTTGTTTATTAATCGGAAACGTTGATTTAATCCAGATTTTACTTGTGTGTTGAGTTGTCTCTCAAAGTTTTACATTTACGAAAAATTAGCATGAGACCTTTTTTATAGATTATAAATTTCTCTACACAAAAAGGTCTCTTGATGAATTCTTCTAGACCCAACTGATAGGAAAATAATTGACACTAAATTTATCATAAGCTCAACTTCCCTCGGAAATTTCTAAATGTCCTTTTTCCTTTTCTAGTGCATTACCCTGGCCATCATGTTCCTGGAAGCAATCACAGTTCTCATACGTCAATCATCGCATGTACGTGTAACACGTGCACTGAGGCCAATTTTTCTCGTTGATACAAAGTACTGTGGCGGTGTTAGGAGATTCATCCGACAAATACTGCAAACATTACCACCAATTCTTGATATGCTTGGTCTCTTGTTGTTCTTCATAATTACGTACATGGTACTTGGTTACTACATGTTTTCTGAGGGTAATAGGAATTTTGGGACACTGCAGGACAGCTTCGTCAGTCTGTTTGTGCTTTTAACGACAGCAAAGTGAGTTGAAATGTATTATTTAGTCGATTGTTGATGAATAATTCGAAAACGGATGAGAAATTTATTGGAATCAACCGGAATTTACCGAAGAATATAAAGTTTTCAGATCAATTTATTCAATTTGTCTTCAGTTTTTGAAATATTTCGGAGAACAAGCGAGATGAGGCGATTTTATTCTATTCCTTTTGTATAGAGAATTTAGAAAATTACAGAAAAAAAATTAGAACCAAAAGAATTACCAGAGAATTACAAAAACTGATGATGGAAGAAAATCGATTAGTCTGAAAATTTTGAAATTGTACTTTTTAATCACTAAACATGAAAAATTTACTGATTTATTAATTTTTTAATTCAAATAATTGATTTACAGTTTTCCTGACGTAATGATGCCCTCATATTCACGTAGCAAGTGGTACGCAATTTATTTTGTAACGTATCTCTGTACAATGCTGTACGTTATGATGAATCTGATGTTAGCAGTTGTTAATGAAACATTTACATCGGCTGAACGTGATAAATTTAAAAAATTATTTTTACACAAAAGACGTGCATGCCAGCATGCATTCAAATTACTCGTATCAAAACAAAATCCTGATAAAATGAGATTTCGTCAATTCGAGGGATTAATGCGTTATTATGCACCAAACAAAAGTACACTCGATATTATACTTATGTTTCGTCATATGAATTCATCAGGAAGTGGTGCACTGAGTTGTGAAGAGTTTTTAAGCGTTTATGATGTTACAACATTACAATGGGAGCCACAATTTACTGGTATACCATGGTATCATGCAGCTTGGCAGCCACTACAGATGCTTTGTACTGGAGCCAATGCAGCTATCATGTGGCCATATTTTGAGAGTCTAGTTTATGCTATGATAATTGGCAATGGTATTGCTATGATTGTTAGATTATTCCAATCTAATGAGGATCTTATCGAATCAGCACACAGATTTGCTGCTTGTTGGGATACTTTTTTATTTGGTGCAAGTGAGTACATTATTCGAGAATTTAATTGAAACTCAAATTCATTAAAATTGAGTCAAACTTCTCCAGAAAAAAGGAATATATTAATTGAGCAAATAAAAATAATTATTTTCATTTGCTCAATTAAGTGGTTTCCTTTCTTTAAGAAGTTTGACTTCTGAATTTTCGGATTTTCGCGAATATTCTTGGTGGCAATCATTTTCAATTGATTTCACTCAAATCAAATAAATTTCAGAAAATTCCAGAATGAAGTATTTTTGTTGAAAATAAAGTTTAATGAGAGTGAAATTGATGGAAAATTTTCTAGGCTTTTCAAAGCAGTTGATTAACTCAATTTTGTTCTTTTAGTTTTCGTTGCTGAAGCATTGATAAAAGTACTTGGATTGGGAATGAGACGATATCTGAGCTCTGGTTGGAATCTGTTCGATCTTGGGGCATCAATAATGTCACTGGTTGCTGCATGCGGACTTACTTTGTTCCCTGGGGCAATGGTCTTAGTGATATTTCGACCTCTACGCTTATTGAGATTATTTAAAATTAAAAAAAGATACAGAGATGTATTTGGAACACTTGTTATACTATCACCATTGATGTGTTCGACTGCTATTGTTATGCTGATATTGTATTATTTCTTTGCAATTATCGGAATGGAAATGTTTGCTGGTTACGATATGAGAAATTGTTGTGTGTAAGTATAGAATCGTTGTGTTAGTTGAGTGATGAGGGGGAGATTCGTTAACTTTATTTTTTTATCAGTTCAAATTGAATATATCGCGATATTTTTGAGATTTTCCAGTATTTTTTTTTTGTAGGGAAAACTGAAAACTAAGTTTCAAAGAAAATTATAATGAAATGAACTGTTGAAACGTTTCAACTTCATTTTGGAATTAATTTTCATGAAATGTTTAAAAATTCAAGAAATTTTATAGCTCTCACTTGTTCCTACAAAAAAAGAACTCATGAAAATTTCACTATGTCTCTCAGATTCTGAGATATTGCATGAAAATCGATGCACAGTTGAATTATCTCGTGTTTTCTTTAGGCAAAAAATAATGCTATAATCTCAATTGCTATAATTCATCAACAGGAACACAACGGTTGAAGATTTCTACAAATATTCAGCAAACGGTAGCACAGCACTTGGCTACTATTATCTGAACACATTTGACAATCTAATGGCAAGCAGTATGACACTATTCGAATTAACAGTAGTAAATAATTGGTTTATACTGATGCATGCATATGCATTTACTGTTGGCCATTACACAAGAGTTTATTTCATGATTTTTTATCTCGTTACTATGATTGTACTTACAATTGTTGTATCAAGCTTTCTTGAGGCCTTCAGATTTCGTATTCAGTACAAGAGATCAACGTCAAAACGCGATGAAGAAAAAATGTTGCACGAAGAAGTTGAATTGAGATGGGATGAGTTACAATCGATTGTTCAAGATTTTCAATTGCTGGAGCAATTGAGGGGAGTTCTTGTCGTGGGGGTAAGTTTTCGGCTGAAAATTTGAGCATACATTTATGATGTTTATGATTAATTGAAGAAATGTTGGGAAATATTGTACCGGGACAATTTTATTTACATTTTTTTGATATCTCCGAAAATATTGAGTTTAGGAAAATTTGTCCACAGACTTTTTTCTTGCAGATTATGAAATCTACTTCAAAGAAGGTCTTTTGGCAAATTAGCTTATTCAAAAATTATATCAATGAAATTTTTTATATCGCTAGGACTCATTATCTCATTGATAAATAATTTTCAGAGCACCACAACATACATTGGATCACGACCAAGAACTAGAGAAGTTCTCCAACGAAGAATGTACACCCACGAAATCTTTGACTGGCTAACCGAGGCAAAACTCGAGGAGAAAGATAATGGCCCTGTGACAACGAGTTTCGATGAAATTGGAATCGAGGATGGTGATATTGACCCAGAACAAATCATTTTAAGTCGTGAACGTTCATTACATCATCGCAATGGTGTAACAACTAGTCCAATATAATTATTACATTGCTGAATTATTATTTTTCTTCGAGAATTGAGAAAACTTAAAAAACTGAATTGGAAAATCATTTTGATGTTTCATACATTTTCTACGTAACTTTAATTTTAATAATCTCATTCCTCTGGAGAAGTATCGAGAAAATAATTTCCATTTTCTCTTCATCGAAGAAGAGGATTAACGTAATTTTAAGTCAAATTTTGATGTGAGCAGGAGAGTGACACATTGAGAGAGATTATTTATTAACTAGTCTATTGATTGAAATTTTGTGATTATTTGTCAATATTGAAACAAAGAAAATTCCATTAATTTAATTTTTCATCAGACGATTGCATTCCATGAACGATGCATTCTCATCATTTTTTGCATTAACAAAGAAATTATTTATCAATTAAATTAATTATATTGATTGATTCAATTTTGAAAGAATTCATTCCATCAATATATTTTTTGTTAAAATTTTAGTATTTGAATGTTTTTATTTATTGATATATATTTTAAAAAAACTATTTAATCAATTCAAACTACAAAATTTGTCGTTGCCGTTGCGTTGTAGTTGACTCTACTGAATTTTATTTTGTAAATAACAATCTCATAATTATTGTTCATAAAGTATTTATCCTAGGCATAGTCGTCATATAAAAATAATCGTCATAAACCTTGTATAGATTTTATATTAGAGAATCAAAAAAAAATTAGTTATAAATAATGAGCAATTTCCTCTAGTTTCTTAAGTATATCAAGAAAAGAGAGGGAAAAAGTGAATGAAACAGGAGAGAAAAACCAAAAAAATCATTTAAAAAATCTTGCTGACTCCATTTAATTTTCATAATTTATTGATACCCACTATTTTGTATACAGGATTCATATTTAATTTTGTCATGCAATCGTATAGATAAATTGAATGTAGCACCCTTCCCTCCCCTCTTCCCCCATCCAGATCTGTAAAAAAATCATCTAAACGAAGAACAAATAATAGAAAAAAAATTCAATTTCAAAGTGACTTGAATGTTGATCATTAATTGTGAGTAATTTAACTAAATAAATAATTTATAAAAATAATTAATTGTGGATTTGTACACCCATACCACCGAGATTCGTTAATGTAACAAGATAACCATTAGCAATGAGTTTTTTTGTTATACTTGTTATTGTTTCAGTTGGTGTTTCTGGTAATAGCAATATGTAAGCATAGCCACCACCACCAGCACCAGTTAATTTAGCAGCTAATCCATAATTCTTTGCCTCAGCACAAATTCTGTCCAATGAAGGATGTGATACTTGACAAGTTGCTAATAATCCTTGATTAATTTCAATCAGCGTCTGAAAATGAGAATTTAAAGAAATGACTGACTATTTTTTGATCTGATCATTCGGGTAATGATCTTTTTCGTAGTTCATCTTTTCTTCTACAAGAAGGTGAGAACAAAATTTTTCATATTTTTAGAAATTCTGAGATAATTCTAAAAAAAAATTACGATTTTTTCTCTCAAATCAATTTAATTTAGTTAATCATGTAAATTATTACCATTAATTGTTGATAAGCATCGTGAATAGCATTTGATGTTTCATACGGGAGATTCCTCAAATTTTTAATGACCTCGAGTGCTTCTTTCGATAGACTATCAATAGCCTCAAGTATTGGAGTGAAAATATTTGGATAGTGTTTCTTCAGATCAGCCAATTTTTCAATGAGTGCTTTAGTACTTCTTTGGACTCTAGTGTCAACCAGTAAAACCCTCATACTCTTGGCACCAAATATTGGCTCCAATTTTTCACCACTCCTGAATTCGATGATTGAACCATAAGTGCATACAGAATTATCAATACCAGATGGTTTACCATGCATTATTTTTTCACAATTCAATGCAAATTCTGAGATTCTTTTGAGTTGATTCTCATCAATAATTGATGGCTGATGCTTTTGTGAATTTGATAAATGAAGAAAACAAGTTGCAATGCAAACTGCAAATGATGCAGAACTACCAAGACCAGATGAAACAGCTAGTGCTGTATCTATTATAACTCTGAATGGTTTTATAATCAATTTTTCAACTTGTGTTATTGACATCAATAAGTAAAAAAATGCCTCGAGTCCTAATTTTTGTTGTAAATTAGTGTATCCAATTTTTTCCACAAAGCCTTGAATATAAATATGAAAATTCTCGTGATTTTCAACGTAATTTGGACAATTATCATTCATAAAATATTCGTAAATTTGATGAATTGGTATATTTAATTGTAAACGTATTTTCGGCATTGATATTGATATTACTTGTTCATTAATATCAAGTTCATTGAATTCAAGTGTTGTTCTCAAGTCTAAACTTGCTGCAACTGCTGTTTTACCGTAGACAACAGCATGCTCACCATACAATATTATTTTTCCTGGTGCTGATACTTTGAACTCCATTGTTAAAATTTAAATTCGATACTTTTAAATGAGGTCACGAACGTGCATAGGATTGCTTGAAAGGAGAAAAAAAGAGTTTGTTTAATCTTGCTCTGATGTCAATGGCCTTAGATATGGGTTTTCTTATTTTAATCACATCAAGTTTTTCTAACTCCAGTATTTTCGTATTTCATGGGTTAATTTAATTTTACTCAGACAGTAACTTCGCCAACTGACTTGGACTCAGTGTCTTCTGTGAAAACGCATGGATATCTCTGAGTTCTTCCTCCAAAACTGCATTCACGAGTCTGAAAATTGGAGAATGAACGCTTTTAGTTTTTGTAATGGACATTGGATTTTCAGCTTCTTTATTATATCATCCTTGAAAACAATGTGGTGTAAGTTCTATGCTTATAGGGGAGAGTGGGGCAAAATGGACACTGTAATGAAACGGTCAGAGATGGATTTTTTTTTAAGATTTCATTGAAAAACTGAGAAAATTTTAGCCGGAAAACGAGTGTCAAATGTATTTTTTTAGATTTTTTTGAAAATTCGATATTTTTCAAGGGGTATTAAAAGCCTTTTATTTCTTGAAAATTTTCAGTTTTTTACAAATATCTCTGGTTCTATCGGTCGTAGCAATTTGGGGTTGGTCTCAAATGAAAGGTGAGCTCATTTCTCATAGATTTATGGGGTTTTGAATTTGAAAATATCAATTTTCGGGATAGTTATAGGCCAAAAACGGTTTCACGAAATTGTTTCACAAAAATGTCTATAAATACCTTGAAAATCGATATTTTCAAATTGAAAACCCCATGGATCAATAGGAAATGATCTCACTTTTCACCTCCCGTCAGAATTTTTACGCTACGACAAATAGAACCGAAGATTTCCTCAAAAACTGAAAATTTTCAAAAAGAGGAACAAGTTTCCCCTCTAAAATGCTCAAAAAAGTCAAAATCGTCAAAAATTCGAAAAAAATTGATTCCGGCACTTTTTTCCCGCCTAAAATTTTCTCAGCTTCTCAATGGAATCATCAATCTACTGCCAATATTTCTATCAATTTCAAAAGTTTTCCATAATATTCGCCTAAAAATTTAGATGTGTCGATTTTACACCTGATGTCCATTTTACCCCACCTTCCCCTACACATTACTTACGCCACTTCGTTTCTGAGGTGACGATATTATACAGTTGATATTACAATTAAAAAATTACCTGTGCCGTTCAATTAATGGCTTCCCCTCAAATTTCTCAGAAACAATGAATACTGAGAATTTAGTACCACAACCGTCTGACTGATCATCAACCGACTAGAATCAAAGACGAATAAAATAAATTTAGACGATTAATCAAAGTCTATTGCATTCAATGAGAATCAATTAATCACCACGATAAAATCCCAGAAAATTTTTGTTCAACTTCAAATAAAAATTCTCCTTTCTCCAATTTTTTTTCTCCCTATCTGCAATAATTCTTGTTAAACTTGAACTATTGTGGGTAGCGTAGCAGAGATCAGAGACATTTGACTTCATTCAACAAATTTATTCAAGAATAGTTTTTTTTTTTAAAGACTTACAATGGTAACTTTTGTGTTTCAAAAATAAACAGAGATTGTAATCTTTTACTGATACACTTTTCATCCATTCGCCTCTGCACTTTCTTCATTAATTCAAGGATAGAGCGAAGAGATTGACATTAATTTCATACCTTTTTTTTTCGAAATCTCATAAGAATGTCTATAAAAACTGTCTTTTCATTTTGTTTTAGCCTTTTCATTTCCAAAATAACCACATAAGAATGTGACAAAATTTATACTTCTATTCAATTAAAATCACCGAAATTATTTTATTTTAATTTTTTTGGACACCAAAAAAATTTGTTTATAATTGAAATAAACAAAGAATCCACAAAAATGTATACACGAGTAGACAGAGACAAGAAGTGGGAATAAATCTGGATATTGTCTGGGTGGATTTAGAAAAATACTAGCTACAAAGAGCAGACTTGCAGCAGCCATGGAAGAATAGAATAAAAATTTCAAGATAAATTTTCTATAATTTTCCTTAGAATTGAAGTGCTTGAAAGTTCCGATTAACTCGGGAAACATGAAATTGACAGCGACAGTGTAAAAAATCATTGACCCACAGAAAGCAATTATCAAATTATCCTTAATTAATAATGGAATCATGCTGAAAGTCGAGATTAATAAGAACCAGTAGCATATAAAAGGATCATTGTGAAAATACAATAAAATTGGAATAGAAACGAGTAGAATTGATTTTTCATGTACTTGAAATGAGAAAAGAAAGAAACCGAGTGAAGTATTTATCAAAGAGAGTAAAAATTTTTCTCTACTCGGTCTTAAGAAGATATCAATGTTTGATGTTAAAACAGCAGTAATAGTGACAAAGAGACAAATTTTAGCGAGTTCATAATGACTGAATAATTTCTTCAACTTCACAGCAATATTGAGCGTGCACCAAAAATTGGCAACTTTGTCCTCGAAGACACCACGATCAACGGGAAATAATCTGACAATAACATCGACACAGGCTGGCCATTTGTGGATAAATGGAGCCCAAATAATTAGGAATGTAATTAGAACAGTGAAAGCAACAGTGATGAACATTTTTAATGCAGATAGAACTGACTTTTTAAATTTCATCTTACAAATTCCAAGGATATAAAAGAAGAATGGTAGAGAATGATAAAGCTCCATTTGCTTGTAATTCAATGCAAGAACGTAGAAAAATGAGCCAATTGTTATCGAATTATTCAAAACTGCAGTGACACCGATAATGAAAAAACCGAGTGAAACTGAATTATACTGGAAGTGTCCATGATCAATCAAATAAATACCAGGATAAATGAGTGCAGTTAATATGTAATAATGAAGTGGTCTAAAGTCAAAGAGATCATCTTCAAATTTTGGAGTTTTATCAAAATTAACGATTTTATAGTAATAGATAATAATCGATGGTATGTAAATCAATAAATCTGCAACTAGCACAGTCAATCTCATGAAATATTTGTGCTCTTCAGACTCAAATCCACGTGATTCATGTAATTCAATGAATGTTTTATTCACTGAATTTGCTATTTTTCCAATCAAAAAACTGTGATAAGCTGTTAACGGTGGATAATCAAGTCCCCAGTAATGAAGATCATTGTCACTTGTGTTTTTGTACCATTTTTCAATTGGTAAATTAATTGTTATCTCTTGCCAGTGACGTTGTGCCTCATAATCACCAAACATTGGCGGTTTTCCTTCACCACTGTAGGGATGAAAACTCGTTGAACATCTGAGTAATACAGCAACAGCAATTAAAATACCAATTCTTGGTAATTCACTCATTTTGGCTCTTTATTAATGCGTTTTTTTTTTTCAATTTTTCTTTTCACTCTTTTATTTTTGTTTCTCTACTAAAATCAGGAGAAAAGAGAAAGAAAGAATAACGATGTGATGTATGAAATTTTAGTGATTCAATTGAAGCTCAAAGAATTTTAGAGTTTTAAGTAGAATTTTATGATTATTATTGAATAACTTAGAAATTTAAGTGGAGACTTTTCATTAAAAAAAATGAGAGCTGCAAAAAATGCCCTCACAAAAGAATTTTCTATTTCCCTCAGATTATAAAACATTCCAGAATCACATCAATGAACGTGGAATTTGTTCTATTCTGGTATTTTACATATAAATTATTGATTATTTTTCAACGTAATCAATTTCAAAAAAAAAAAGAGAGGCATGAAGGTGATTTAAAAAAAAAACGAGAGCTATACAATCACCACATTATTCAAAATTTTTCTCCATAATCTGCCCCAAAATTTTTGATATTGTTACAGTTAGAAAAATCTCTATTCTACTTGACTCTAAAAATCCTGACGAAAGTTTTTATCCAAATAGCAAGAAACATTTTTACTTACAACTTGAGAAGTGTTCAGCTCTTTCATCAGTTTCTCCTTGATATACTCTACGGTATATGGCATTCTAAAGCTGCGTTTTATTATAATAAAAAATTTGCTTCTGTTTACTCGTATAATAATGACACGTCACGTACTCTCGTATTTCAATTATTTTTTTAGGATTTTATTGAATATGTTAAAGAGTAAATAGCCAATGTGGCAAGTTTTTTTTTCTCTCTCTCCGGCTGATGTTAGATTTTAGAAGTGAGTAATAGCGAGATTTGCCCGGAACCTTTTGAGCGATCGATAATACCTCTTAGGCTGAGTTTTTCATTCGATGGTTAACTCAACCCAGGGTTAACTTACCCCAGGAATAGTTTTTTTTGCGGATTTTGACTACCTGCGCCACCTTCGCAGATAAGATCTCAATTGTTTTATAGTAATCATAGTCGTATTCTTCTTCTGTTTTCAAGATTGATGTGTATTTTCACCCCCGACCAGCAGGCACCGCAGGCAGTGAAAATCCGCAAAAAAAAACTATTCTTGGGGTAAGTTAACCCTGGGTTAAGTTAACCATCGAATGAAAAACTCAGCCTTATTGGCTGTATAGTCCAATGACGGAAGGCCAGTTACGCGCGAGCGTAACCCAAAAAAAGAAGAAGAAGATCGATAATACCAAGGTTGCTAGATACCCAGGTTGGGACAATGCGTGTCCCCGTGTTAAATTCTGTCGCTGTGCTCAATCTAGGGGAGAAACGGAAGAGCCAATAGCGAGCCGAGCACAGCGTAAGCCGCGTTTTCACAGACACCTCACTTCTTCTGGAATACGCGGTATGGATGAAATAACTCAAATTAGAATTTCTATCATTTTTCTATTCTTTCATTCTAAAGAAAATATATAAAAATTAATTGCCGTATTTTTTAAATTCTTTCACTATATTATCATGAACCATTGCAAAATAATTGCCGTTATTGTTCTTTCGAATTTATTATTGTACAGTAATGTTTTAGAAATAAATATATTCTACTTAATAAATCTCAGACATCATTTAATTTATCTGTTCCCTCTCATTCGTTGTCCTATGAGCACAAGTGCATAGGTTAAATGACATAAAATTCACTTTAAAGAGGGAAAAGAGTATATGTGCAAAACATATCTCAAATTTTTTTCCTGAGATAATGAACAAAAACTAAAATCAAATTTTGAAGTAACAAGAGGCTGTAAATCCTAATGTGTAGCGTGAATAGGGTGTATCTTCTCAACATACGTCCTTCTGTTATTAAGAATATAGTGATTTCTACAATTGTCTTTCAAAAATAGATAACGATAAAAGGGCCTATCATTGGCATTCTTGTCTTGTCACTATTAATTATTTTTTCAAATTTTCTATTTATGTTAGAATTATCGATGTCCAATGTTTTTCTCTCAACATCGAAGAATTTTTTAAATCTCAAAAAACTCAATGTCAAATGTACAATATTGATTGACCACCAATACATACACTTGTTCTATATTTTATCATGCATGAAATTTGAATAATATACAGAAGAAACAATGATGTCTTGTACTTCTTTATACATCTTATACTCTTCGGGGTGTGCGAATAATCGAAATTTCGAATAATTCGCCTCGAATTGAATTCGAATAATTCGATTCAAATTCGATTCGAAATATTCGACATATTCGAATAATTCAAAGTACTCGAATAATTCGAATAGCTCAAAGTATTCGAATTATTCAAATAATAATTATTTGACCAATTCGAATTATTCGAATTATTTAAATAATGATTATTTGACCAATTCGAATTATTCGAATTATTCAAATAATTCAAATAATTCGAATTATTCAAATAATTCAAATAATTCGAATAATTCAAAGTATTCGAATTATTCAAAAAATTCGAATAATTCGAATAATTCAAAGTATTCGAATTATTCAAAAAATTCAAATAATTCGAATTATTCAAATAATTCGAATTATTCGAATGATTTGAAGTATTCGAATTATTTAAAGTATTCGAACCACCCGAATATTCAGTTCGATGTTCGAATCGAATATCACTATCCGATTCAATTCGATTCATTAAGTAGTCGCACATCCCTAAAAAAAATTGAAACCTATTTTTTTTCTTGCTAATAATCGATGGATTTAAAATCCGCTTATTTTTTTCTATACATCGATGAAAAAACCTTCGACATAAAAAAAATATCAATTATTAGAAAATCAATTTTTTTTTCAATCAGCGAACATCTCTATTCCAGAATCTAAGCGAGATATATTTCTAATAAACTCTTGATTATACAGCATCAATCCGTCTAAAAACTTTTGATTTCTTTCTTTAAACGATACCTGTTCTCAATACTTTCCGAGAATTTCCCGTAGAAATTCACAAGGAATTTCTTTTGAATTGTAGCACAGCTCGATTACACTGTCAAAAACTCACATCTGAATTTTCCGTGCCAAATCACGAAAATTTTTAACAAGTCACATTTCTACTGAAATTTCAGATAATCACGTTATTGAAAAATTAATACATCATCGATTTTCAAATGATTTCACGCCTGGATACCAATGAAATTTGAAAATTTCAGTTCAATTGTTTCTTGAAAATTCAGTAAAAATAGGAAAATTAAAAAAAAAAAATGAAAATTCACGTTATTTCAATTCTGAATATTCATGTTCAATTGAAAATTCGAGTAAATTTTGGAGTTTTCATCTCATTTCTACTTAAAACTCATAGATTCCTCTGAATTTCCTCTGGAACTCTGAGATTCCATAACAATCTGGCCATTAAAGAAAATTCAATATGACGTTTATGGAAATTCTCATCAAATTGTCTATGAAATTTCCATATTTTTCTAACAGTGTATCCGAAATTCAGCTATACCAGGCTTTTTGTTTATTGAAAATGAAGCGAACTTCCCTATCGCGATGAATTTCTCAGTTTCTCTAATTTATTCGATCAATTATTTCTCACAAGTGACAAAAAAATTTTTTAGTCCTCCCCAGTAACACCTCTAGCTTATCTGATTTTACTTCCCCAAAGTATTTTAATTCCATACTTCATTAATTGCTTATCTCACAATTACCATGAAAATCCTTCGAACTTGACCCACTTATTATCCACTTTATTTTGTGTTCTATCAATTAGATCAATCGCTGAAACAAATAGAATTATTCGGCGAAAGAAATTCATCAATAAATGATCAGAAAAAAATTATGAATAAAAAATACAACAATACCCATGACCCAGTAGTTTCGGTAAAACAAAATTATCTATCTACCCAATTTGGGTATTATTGAATTATTTATAAGGATTTGGAAATGCGAAGGACTGATTATCTTATAATCTGAAGATAATGATATTGTGTTCGATAGGTAAAATTGAATTTTTAACGTGCTAAAGTACAGAACCCAATGGGATATCGATAGGGGGAGAGATTGTCTCCTAGTGGCGACTATTTGAACTTGACGAGTTATTCAATCTTGCCCGCGTGACATATGAACGCAGTTCAAAAAAAAAAAGAGAACAATTTGTGAATGGAAATTCCCGAGGGATTTGAGTAATTCTTCGACTGATCATAATTAATCAATTAAAATATAATCGTTATGGAAAATTATTCATTGAAGAGATATAACTCCAATGAGAGTGTAGAGATAAAGCGCGAAGGTTTCTTCAAACATCCAAGAGAGTTATTCGCGAATTTTTTACCATTCTGCAAGATTGATTCTGTCAAAGAAATTGGTTCGATTAATATGCTAATGATACCACGTATTACTCATCATTTGTGTGGTTTTGCCATTTATTCATCTGTATTTTCGGGAAAGAGTATCACCAAAAATTCGAAACATTATAATATTTATATTTATGCAATTATGCTGGCACTCATTAATTGGGCATGTGTTGCTGGTACTTTTGTCAGTGGTTTTTCGGAAGACATTTATGCAGCATTGGAGGTGCTACCTATGGTGATGGCTGGAAGTGTACTTACAACGCAGGTATGATATTTACATGCAAATAATTCAATTTGTAATTGTATCAAATATTCAGTGGCAAATTCAGGCAAAATGTAATAACGAAGTGGAATACTCATATTTCCAAGATTCTAATTAATAATACTAGTCACATATTCTTGAATTGATACTGTTCAGGTAATACGCCTGTTGTTTTGTGAGGAGAGAATGATTGAACTTTACTCGGACTTGATGAATTCATGGGAGAATCAATTGAAGTATGGACTCAATGAGACAGTTATAAGACACGCGAAGAAAATGATTTATCTAAGTAAAATACATTTTTTTGTGAGTCTTCTACTTGCAGCGAGCTTCATCATCCGGCCATTGCAGTGAGTATCTTTTTTTCCAATAATTGAAAAAAGTTATGTTTAAAAATTTTCAAAGAGAAAAAAACTGTTACAACTTTAACAGTCATCAGAAAATATTTTATAGCACGCCGTACGAAAAGTGGCCACTTATTGCACGCCGGGCGAAAAGTGGCCACTTTTCGCACGACGCGCGTGTACTTTTCCGTCCGTTATACAATAAATCACCGCACATAACATGTATAATAAAGATCTTCCGAATCGTGCATTTGCAAAATCGCTGTCGCCTCGTTCTGTAGGTCTCATACTCGTCAGACAATATTCCGTTACATTTGTTAGGTAATTGTTTGACGTAAATATTAGTTGTTTAAATCGAAATTTTCCGGGCTTATTCTCATTTAAATAGTTTTCAAAAATTATTTTGCAGCGCAATTGCTGTGCACTTTGTGATTGATGAAAATAAAACTTTTATGAATACTCGAGTTTTGCCAACGAGTTATCCGTTTGAAATCGATACCTTTTGGAAATATATCTTGTGCATTGTGTGGGAGGCATTCGCAATACTCATAGCTTGCATTGGATGGACAGCAATTGACACAGGATTCATACAGAGTGCTGCATTTCTCGCGCTGCAATTGCAGGTATAATTTATTGAGTTACGGAAGAGGAAAATGAGATGAACCGATTGTTATTTGCGATTTGTTTTTTGAGAATGTCTCGTGAAATAATGGAGATACGAAATTTTCCATGAGTAACTTTCCTATAGATCTTGTTCTTGGCTCTACAAAAAAGTTTATATGGAAGTTTTGTATCTCGCATAAATGCCACGATACTGCCAGAGAACAGCAAAATATTTTATTACCTCTTTTAATCCTATTGAATTATTGAAATATCATTTTTTTCCTAAAAAAAGGTCGTTGAACATGAATTCCGGAATATCGTTAAGGAAAACGATTTCGGCAATGATCGGCGACTGATAAATCGTTTCAAGAAAGTTGCGAGAAAACATGATGATATATTATCGTGAGTTAATTATTATTAAAAATTAATAAAAAATAAGTATTTTATATAATTGAAAATTTCTCCAGGAATTGCAGCAGAGTTGAAGAATTATTCAATCCAGTAATTCTCGCCGTTATGATTTCTACGAGTGTATCACTCGGTGTTTGTTCAATTTATGTTGAGAAAGTAATGAATTGTTGAAATAAATTAATCCAGTGATGATGAAGTGAAATGATATTTTATTTGATTGGGATGAATATCTCGGAGCTGGAGCGAGATAGAGATATAGAAGAAGCGGGATGAGATATGCAAAAGAAGTTTCCATGAAATATTCCGGATTTTCATTAAATTTAGAAATATTTCAAAACAACAAACTGATAAAGGATGAATTTTTATTTCATCTCTTCACTACTGGATTACACTTATTCTGCGGATATTAAGATAACGACTGGGTTCACGAGAATTTATCATGAGACCGTTCTTCTAGTTCATAAAATTTTCTAGAAAAAAAGGCCTGCTAATAATCTTGTTAAATCCAGTACTTTCAAAGGTATCCGCAAACTAAAAACTTTTATTAAATTAATCACGAAAAAATTATTTCAGGAATTATCTTCTGGGAATTTTTTCGGTGCTATAATATATTTCATGTTTTGCGTTATCATCCTACTGCAAACAGCTGCATTCTGTGATGCTGGTGAGAGTATTTCCAGTGCGGTAAGGCTCTAATTAATTATTGAAGCAAAACGAATTGAGTGATTTTTTTTGGAATTATATTTCGGACAATACCACAAAAACCAAGTGGCATAGGGAAAACCGGAGCAAAATGGACCTGTGCGTCGAAATGATGGTAATGGAGTATTTTTACTCAGCCAAATACAATTAAATTTTTTTTGATTTTTTACAACTTTTTTCACGCGAACATGATTCGAGATTTTTTTCTGAGAGAGAAGGAGCCTCCACTTTTTTTTGAAAAAATCTACGAACAATGTTCACATAGTGGAGCACCGTCTCAAATTCATTTATCAGATTCTTCGCTTTTAACAAAATTTCTGGCTCATGTTCCCACGGTCCATTTTGCCCCACCCCTCCCTTATAAAAATGTTTGTGGATATTTTTTTAGAGAGCTCATCAGTTAAATTAAACCGAAAAATTGATTGCAGATTATTTTGCAAATACTTTGGAATGCATATTGAAGCTCAATTGCAATCACTCTACCTCGTTTCACCTCTTTGCTATTGTATCACTGATAATTGTAATTTTGATCATTTTTAAATTATTAATGTCATCAGAGATTAAGAAAAAGAGTAAAAAATTGATCAAAAATAATTGCAGGATGAAAGTATTTTGCAAGCCATTTACGAGTGCAAGTGGAACGGTCAGAGTGAAAGATTCAAACGATTGATGGTAATAATGATGACGACGACACATAAATCATTCACATTCAAAACATATGGACTGTATCATGTAAGGAGGGATCGATTTACGAAGGTAATTCAATTATTTGAATTTTCAACATTCGAGAGAATATTTATTTCGAAATCTCTAATTCTTTCAGATTGTCATAATAGCCTTCGACTTAATTTCTGTGCTGAGAACCGTGAGATTTCGAAGGAGTCAATGATCAATTATTGAATTGCATTGCGTGATGTACAAAGATATTTGTTAATTTTTTCTTCTGTAAATTTTATTACTATGAAATGAACTTTAATTCATTATTAAGCATTCATTTTTGATGTTGTGGAATTGATTATCCGAGTTATTATCACTAATTCTTTTATCAATTCTCTGATGCAATAAAAGTTAAATATCAAAAAATGATTTTTTTTGAGTTCCAATCTTAAAGCAAGTAGTGAAATTATCGAAAGAGATCCGGATTCTGGCTCACACTGTCCGAAGAGATTCGGACAGTGCCCCAGGAACTGCCGATTTTTGCAAATTTCTCATTTTTATTTAAATGTATAATATATTGTTCAATATTCAATTGCTGAGCTCATTCAGCGCAACAGATACGTATTAATATAATCAAATTAAATTCGATAAGCAAATAGTTGTTGCCTTCGATTGATGCTGTCAGAAAGTACCTTCAAAGTGTAAGAAACCGGAACCATCACGATATTGCAAATTTTACGGGGTAAAAAAAAATACCTGATGGATTATTATAATTTGAACATTTCATGCGATATTTGGAGCCGAAACAACAAGTGAAAAAATCAGACTAATCACACAACAATGAAACAAATCACTCGTTGTTAATTATTACTTTAGAAATAGAAAGATATTTTTCAAATACTACTGATTCGTTGTGAACCAAAAATAATTACGAAATTCAAAGAATAGAAGATAATTAGTGTTTTACATTATTATACTGAAAAATTTAATTATATCCTTTCATGCCTTGCAATGTCATTCTTCAACGTGGAGTCACGCCAGTGCATAAATTGCATGTTTCCCATGACATCCGTAATATTAGTATCACAATTGTATCTTTAGTGTAGAATATTTCCTTAGTACAGTATCAA
Source organism: Aleiodes alternator (assembly GCA_963921955.1). Classification (NCBI taxonomy): domain Eukaryota; kingdom Metazoa; phylum Arthropoda; class Insecta; order Hymenoptera; family Braconidae; genus Aleiodes; species Aleiodes alternator. The sequence goes on along the minus strand of OY998109.1, from coordinate 5,206,292 downwards.
CATCACTGTTGAACAGACATAACAGAAGAAAAAAAATTTTTCTTCAATTTAATAATAAAATAAAGGTAAAAAAAATTATTTGATAAATAAATTGACAGTGAAGTGATGAAATAAGATTGATCTAGTCGGCATTAGATCTAGACTGGTCACATTATGAGAGATTCTCTGCGTTACGCCGTTTTCATTTTTCTATAATCAATCGGTTGAGTGGAAAACTCTGGGAAAATTTTATTTTATTTATTGAAGTGTTTGACAAACAATTATATTTCTCGAATGAAATCCTACCAAGTTGATGAAAAAATAAAATAAATTTCTCTAAGCGCCCGTCTCTGAAGCCAAAATTAGCGCTAACCGCGGGTTAGCGTGCCTTCAACTTTGGGAAGTATATAGCTAACTCCGAATTAATGTAACTCGCAATTTTTGGATTAAAAATGGCGAACAGCAGTATTACCCTTCAGTTGTTGATTCCTTACCTTACCTCATTCTGAATTTAACCATCAGTTACGTTAATCCGAGATTAACGATATTCTTTCCAAAGTTACAGTGAGCCTAACCCGCGGTGAGCATTAATTTTACCTCCATGGACTGGCCCTAAGTAAAGTTGTCTGGTGAGCGACTTTGCCGAAAATTTACTAAACCAGGTCATGTAGAGAGGATGCGGGAATGTCACAGCCAGAATAAAACACCGGGGAATCCCCCAGCACCCAACTAAAGTCGTTAGGTTGCTTCGGGTAATCAGTTTAGGTTGAAATAGCAAAAGGAGATGAGTCTAATTATTTTATTCATTCTTTTGTGAATATCTTTGAAACAGATACTCTTCTTTTTCGGAGGAAAATCTCTTTTTCAGTGGCATGAATTTTACATACAAAAGCACTGAAGGTTTCGCCTCCAAAACCTTTTCCTTCCGGAGATATCTGCGGAAATTTTCAGATGCAATTTTGAAAAGTACTTTGTCGCATCCGTTTACTACTAAAATGAATCATTCATCAAGTATTGCGAAAAATCATTAATCACAATTAAATGAAGCCTCTAATGATAAATTTTTCAGAATAATAAAATGGCTGTGGTACCACCAGTGCCGTTTGGAGAACTCTTGAAGCGTGAGCCTGAACTCAAAGAGTCTGACATTCGCGCACTGCATGAGTGGTGCGAAAAACAGCCGCATTTGCCAAAAATACCAGACACCGATTTGGCAATATTCCTTCACAGCAATTATTATCGTACGGAACCAACGAAAAATACTATAGAAACCTATTACACAATTCGTTCTCATGTGCCTGAATTTTTCAATAGTCGTGATCCATTTGGAAACAAGGGCCTGCGGCAGGCCTTCAATACGGCGTAAGTTTTTTATTGTGAGGCAATATTCACGATATTCACGATATTTAATGGTTTTATCAACATTCATCAACATTACATAGTATCAGCCCTTGGGCTTTTTCATATATTTAGCTTATTGAGTATGGTAAATCTTAAGGGAAATTGTGATGAGTGATGATGTGTGGAGTAGGGAAAAGTGCTGGAAAAAAACCTACAGCTTTTTTTTTAACGATATTTGAAGGTTTTATTAACATTAATCAACATTACATAGTTATAACAATTTATACAATGAGTAAAGTGTGAGGCTTAGAGTGAAAGAGACCTAAATACAGAATCTTCCCATATAACTTGAATGAATGAATGAAGAACTCAGTGTTGAAGGAGATAGTGGAATTTTGCTGTCTTTTTTGAAGAAAAACATTAAAGCTCCAAAAAAGATTATCCAGATTTCTCTATCTCTCTTAAATTCCAAGATATTCAGAAAAAATCGTTTTTTCGCGCCGAACTCAAGAATTATCAATAAATTTAACCAACAGATGCTACATGCCATTAGAAGGGAAAACTCCCGAAGGATACGAAATAGCTTATGGTCGATTTCTTGATCTTGATCCATCTCACTACGTCTACAATGACTGCATGAAGTATTGGAACATGGTTACTGATTTATGGATACGAGAAAAGGCAACGATGACGGGGCATATTTTTGTTGTAGACATCCAAGGCATAAGCTTTGGTCATGCCGGCCGATTGAGTCCTCTGGGCCTCAAGAAATATCTGACGTTCCTCCAGGAAGGACTCCCGGTTCGCCTGAAGGCTCTGCACTTTATTAATTCCATGCCAGTCATGGATATCATTTTGAACATGATGAAACCGTTCATGAAGAAGGAACTGATGGACATTGTAAGAGCGATTATTTCATTGAGAAAAAAAGGGGCAAAAAAAAGCGAATATTGGTGCCATTGGTCTTTAGCAAATGTTTTTTTGAAATAATTGAAAAATCGGTTGAATTTTCAGAATTTAGTGAGTTGAACTAGTTAATTTGTTTACATTAACTAAGTTAAGTGAATTTAACTTTTTTATCATTCGCAAAAACATTTGCTATGCACCAATGGCAGCACTGTTTTTTTTTCTCAGTATTTATTTTTATAAACCTCTTCATGCGAATATCTTTGAAACTAGTGGATTTATGGAAATATGTCGATTTTTCCTTCATAAGAAATTTCATGGGTTCTGAGATATTGGCAGAATGATCAGCCTGAAATTCTTTGACTTATCTCTTTCTGCTCAATTTAATTGATCTTCATAAATTAATTCTGTTTTTCTCAGCTCCATATCCACGTGACAAACGAGACTTTAGCAAAACACGTACCGGTTGAATTATTGCCAAATGAATCAGGTGGTAAAGGTGGACCTGTATTAGAACTTCATGCCAAAAATATAAAAAAACTCGAGGCAAATCGTGATTATTTCTTGGAGGATGAGCAGACAATGCGTGTCAACGAGACATTGCGTGTTGGCAAACAGAAGAGTGCTTCTGAATTGTTCGGTGTCGAAGGAAGCTTTAAAAAACTTGACATCGATTGAATAACACTTATTTTATGATATATAATCGATGAAACGATTAAATTATTCCTTGAGGCATTAAAAAATGGGAATTAACAGAAATAAGAAAATTATGATTCGTTTTTTTCAGTGTTGATTATAACATTTGAGGTCAAAGATTTCAAATGTCACTATGTTTTTATGAATTCCACGCAGGATGATTCAGCTGGATTAACTTGCAGTGCAATGTTCAATATTTTCACGTATCATGAATTGTCATGTAAAATCTAAATTCCGAAATTATTTTTCTATTAATTCTTTCTAATTTATCAACTCAACTAATTCATTAGTATTTTCTTTTTTATTCTCTGCTCTGTATGAACAATGGTAAATAAAAAACTAATTCATCTTACTTGAATTTATTGTTTCACTTTACTTTACGAAAGGATTCAGAGAATTAAATTTAATAGGAACAATTTATTCTCACTTCTGTAATTGACTATTCCGTACTGAATATTCATGAAAGATTTTTCAATAGAAGATTAATCATTAATTAAATTCACATGAAAAAAATTTTCATTATCTTGAATCTTTGTATGAAAAAATTGAAATTGCATAAGAAATTCCTACACTCGAATTCTATTTGTTCATGCACTCAATTTAATTGGAATAAACTGGGATAAATGATGAATTTGCACTTTGCGTTGATGGTGAATAAAAAATATATTTGAAATTTTATTACAGTTTTTCTTGATTTATCATTACACCTTGGTTTTTTTTTGTTCGTCTCATCTGATTCGAGATTATCGGAACGTTAAGAAACTTTATGGCTGTTTCTTGTAGATAAGTTTTTTTTTCATCTCGATCTGGAAGAAAAAGAACACTTGCCATCGCTGATGACCCTGACTATCGGAGTGAACAAAATGGATCAATAAAAGAAAAATAGTTAACAAGTCATTATCATCAAAGCTCGATGCATTTATAATGTTGAAATAATAAGATAAAGTTGAAGGAGGGAGAGAAGTATCCAGATCTTACATATTCATTACACCAGCTCAAGAGTCGATAGTTCGATTCAATAATTCTCCGTAAAATGGTTTGAGACTCCAAATTACTTCCAAGTCAATTAGTAGAATTTTCCGGTCGAAAGAATGCCTTCAGGGATAGAAGAGTGAGCGATGAAATAATGACCTATGAATTTCATAAAATTCCAATAAAAATGACAAGTAGAGCTGTAATAACGTTCGCGTTAATTTTGATGTCAATAATGGAAATTTCGGGGGATAATTCACTGGAAATCGAACGAATAATGCCAGCTTACGCTATCGCGAAGAATTTCCATCATCTCGAGGCGAATAGCAAGTGTCGTAGAGACTTGGAGATATTTAAGAACAGTGTTGATACCCAGAAAATTTGGAGTCTACGAAGTTTGTGCATTTTCATTATTTTTGAGATTTTTTAGAAACAATTGTGTTCAGGGGAATTTATCAAGAGAATTTTTTTTAGATTATTTAATTTTTTACAAAACAAAATAAGTATTTTGATGGATTCCGCAGAATACTCGCCATCAATTTTTTTGATTATTCTTCTTAACTTCATTATTTGGATGATTCTAGTGTTGGATGCCAGTGGATCACCGGGACCTGGTTTTATTCATGGAAATGGTTTTTGGTTGGGCGTTGAGAGTCAGTGCTATGACATAATGAATGCAAAGCCTCTGGATCTGCATTCAGAGTATCTTAAAGCTATTGCATTGTACAGGAAACCAGAAGAGGAAACTGCACCATATAAATTGAATTTTTTTTCAGCACGTTTGTCACATAATTCTACAGTGCAGTTCCAAAACAATATACCATTTGATGTAATTAATTCATAATTGATTGATATCCCGAGGAAAATATTCAAATCTGATCAGATCTCATTGCATCTAATCGGATATGATTTGACTAAATGTTATAATTTTGAGTAATTACGTTTCATTTATCATTATTTTCTTGTTCCTAAAATTCACTATGTTTTTGAAAAACTATATTGTTATTCATGAATATTAAAAAGCAATAATCATATTATTTTAGTGAGAAAAATAGATTTTTCCAAAATTTCTGATCTGTTAAATTTGCTGTGATCGAATTAGATGCAATGGGATCTGAATATTTTTCCCGGCACTTCTTATTATTATATTAATCATTATTGATTGTAGGGATTTATCACACTGGGATTGTGTTTACCAGCTTCATGTAATACAGATGAGTTATCCATGATTTTACAAATAATCTCGAAAGAAAGGACATTAACAATTAGCAAAATGTATAATATGGACCTAACTCTCTTGAACGTCAGAGATCTCAAGAGTGATTATCATTTTCTCATAAACTGGAGATCAATTACTCTTGGGTTGGTATCAACTTCATCACACATTATAACTTTTTTCTATTCAATCGTTGCTTCATTTTTTATCGAATACATTCAGATTCATTGTTATCTTCACTTTGATAATGATTATCATTGGTACCTGGTATGATCTTTACATTCATCAGAAACAAGCGGAGAAGAAAAAATCAACTGCAAGTAATAATCACGACCAGGAAAGAGGTATTTGTTTTTTCCTAGATTTGGTTTGTGTGGAAATATTGAAAATGAATTCATAATCAATTTTTTCAGAGGAAATGCAGGCAACGGAGGATACAGTGAAGAAAAAGAATTCGGGCATTACGGGTGGATCTGTTTTCATGTGCTTCTCTGCTTATACAAATTCGAAAAATATTTTTGACGTATCATCTGATGGAGGTCGAACTGCATGTCTGCATGGCCTGAGAGTCATATCGATGTTTGTACTCATAGGATTGCACGTATCGTTTTATCGTCTAGATTATACAGGTGGATTTTCAAATACTTTGTTAAACCCTCAAATACGGGGCCGATACGCCGTGGCCTGTTCCCGTCAGACGGGGAGTTCCTCAAAAATGGTATCATTATTCATCCGAATCAATTTTTTTAGGGCCAATATCTTTGATAGTAATCAAAGAACAGATTTTTTATTGCTGACGAATTCTTTTATTGCGACCAGGGTCAATACGATGCATGGATCCGAGGGATGGAACGAGTAGAGGGGTTGGTGAAGGAGAAAAAAGCTAGCTTTTCGATGAAAAAGTTGGATTTACTTGGAAATGTTTTTTTTTTTTTTTTTTTATATTTACGACGTATAGACCCCGTACTTGAGGAGTTAAGGTTCTTTCTTTGTGGGATAATGTAAAAAAAATCTCGGCTGAATAAATGATCTTTTCACAGATAATATGAGGAGGTTGATAAGACTCACCGAACAAATTTCAATGCAGTTACTAAGTAATGGATACTTAGCAGTTGATACATTTTTTTTCATGGCCGGGTTTCTTGCTGCCTACGTCTTCCTGAGGAATAATATGAAGAGGGCACATACATCTGCTGGTTTTCAGTGGGGGGAATTTTTCAAAGCTTTGATTAAGAGATACTTTAGGTAATGCAGCTAATGTATATCGTCGCATTTGAAACAAAGTGGCCTAAGTGCTATGTATAAGCATGGCACTAAAGCTATTTTGACTCTAAGGCAACAATGTGATTCATTTACTTGATTCAGGTTAAATTTTTTTTACTATTCCAGACTTACCCCAATTTTTATTGTAGTAATGGGTGTTTTCGAGATACTTGGTGGTTACTTTGCTGAAACATCTCAGTTTCATAGATACGAGAAGCCACAGGAAGACTGTCCAAAATATTGGTGGAGAAATTTACTCTATATCCACAATTTTTTTCATTATAGCGAATTGGTAAATAGTTTTCAGTTATCAAGAAATGAAATGAGACTTATTTATTTTTGTAATCATTGTCAATAGAATATCACGAGAACTAAACAGAAAAGGCTCTCGTTGAAATCTCTTAAAGCTCGAAGTTTTGTAAATGAGATTTGTGAATTGAAATTTCTGTTGTTGTAATCTAGTGCGCGTCCTGGACGTGGTATCTTTCAGATGACATGCAATTCTTCATAATTGCAACAATAGTATTGTTGATTTCTACCAAGTAAGATAATTTTGGATAGTAAATACCTCTCCGATTCTTCAATGAAAACCGACATAATGTACTCTTAATAATTAGGCATCCACGGACTGCTATTGGCATTGTCATTGTACTGCTACTTTCATCGACTATAATCACTGGATATACGGCCTATGACTACGGTTATGTACCCACGTGAGTTGAATATAATTCTCTCAAATTAATCTGGTTTCAAATGAGTTTTATAGCATTTTTATGAAAATAGTGTAGATCAGTTTATCGATACGTTGACCCTCCTGTACTTCCCGCCATGGACACGTATCGGTCCTTATCTTGTTGGACTCGCAACTGGTTACATGATTGTTAATATGAAAGATGAATACAAGTTCAGCAAGGTAATTGATTCAGCTCGTTGTTACATTTATCATAGTGAGTGGGGGAAATGGAATTGGGCAAAATTGAGACAATGATTCAATGTTTTTTTCCCATTCTACAATTTTTTTTGGAAATATCAGACCTTTCCTTTTCACTTTTTGAAAATCTCCTCCCCTCTCGCCAAAATATCTAGTTCTAATTACCACAGAAAAGAAACTAATGGACCAGGTTGAATAGAATTATTGAAGAGATTCCAATGAAATTAACATAAATTTAATTATTCCAAAAATATGTGGTGCAGATAACTATACAGCTCCTTTGGACTGTCTCCATTGTCAGTCTTCTTCTTGTGCAATTCGGCCTTTATGAAAAGAGAATATCCGTCCTAGCAGCATCTATCTATGTAGCTGTCAGTAGAACAGTCTGGAGTCTCGCCATTGCATGGATTGTCACTGCATGCTATACAAATAATGCTGGTAAGTGACTTTAGTACTGAATTGGTAGAACAACATAAGTGAAACTGACTATGAGTTACATCATGTAGAATATCTCGGAATATAAATGAGATAAACGAATTTTCGTAATGATCTTTTCTTGCAGCTCTCGTTTTTCTCAAGAAGAAAGTTTATTTCGAAATTCTCTCTATCTCCGTCAAAATGTGAGATAATGTAGGAGAATTGAATGCAAATTCAAATTGATCAATCTCATTGCTTCATTTCACTGTTGATTTTCGTTTCGACAATAATAAGTTTCGTATTCTTCGTGTCTTGGAGAGTAAATCCGATGAAGAATAAAATTAATTCATTGATTAATTATTCATATTTCATTTCAGGAATCGTCAATCAAATACTGGCATGGAAGTTATGGTCACCATTAAGTAAACTCACCTATGCAGCTTATCTTCTTAATCCGATTATCATTTCTACAGTCAGTTCGCTGAATGAATCAGCTATTCATTTGAATATATGGAGCATGGTGAGTGTCGATGAGTCAAAGAAATTCAAATGATTGCCTCAATGTAAGAATTATAATCTATTCCTTTCAATTAATCAACTAATTCCTTTTCCACTTCAATTTTTAGGGGATTTCCTGGGCTGGATATTTGGTTGTCACATACATCTTTTCATATGTGATGTCAGTGATGTTTGAAATGCCGTATATGTTACTTGTGAAACTTTTTTTTGATCGACGAAACTGTAAATGATGTTTTCTATGATAACAAAAAGTAAAAAAAAAATAGAACTTCTCAGCCCAAAATATTAAGAAAAATGAAAGATTTCCATGGAAAAAGGATAATTGTACTCCCATTATTTATCGAAATACTGTTGAATAAAAAAAGTGGAACCGAGAATCATTATTCCATTTATACTTTCATTTTCTCCACTGAGATCAATTTCCATGATTTTTCTATTCATCTCTGTATCTATTTCATCCGATCGAAATCACATCGTTCGCAATAACTACGACATACTACAATTGAGCGTTGAAATATAAACAGTTAGGGATCTCAGTGATCTAAGAAAAGAGTGCAGTAATGAATCTGAATGAATGTTGGAACCTGAATGAATCGTTAATTCTCATACATCAATGTAATATTGAGCACAGCACTTACGCTACTTCGTGACTTCGGGACAAGCTAAAGATATATAATCCTCAATAATCTGTAGGGTTACAATTGTTGCGAATCATTTTCGTCATTTCATAAATTTGGGTGGAATTTATTCCACGTTTCAATGTCGTATACGACCATATGAGTGATCGGGATTTTTGAAGCTAATTCTGAAAGTGATACATCGGAAAAAGGGCGGAAATAAATGAATCAAATCTTCTTTTTAGAATGCAGGACTCTACGGTGGCTTATGTATATTGATCATTAACTCATGATCCACATGTATGTTCTAAAATATAACAAAAGATGATATTTTACCATAATTAGAGTTTTTCCACAAATGAATCTCGGAAATGTAGAGGCATACCTCTTTCTAATTGAATTGAAGAAAGAGGATCATTCAAATGACTTCAACTGCCATTATTCCTCAGAATTAAACATTAAATTGAAGATTAATCAAATTAGGGCATCCATTCATCAGCAAGTAGTTTTGAATAAATGTGTCTCCAGAGAGCACTCGGCATGACTTCTTCCGACCAATGAAACGTAAAATAGAAGAATGTGATTTTTTAATAAGAAATTCCACTTCAATTCATCATTGTTTGCTCAAGATCAATGGTTCAAAATGTTCCTCACAGTTTTGTGTAATGTGTTCTCCAATTCTTATCTAAGCGGGAAAATTCTTTGCCCACATAACTGTTCTAAATATGAATCTACGCCAGCTATGCGACAAGAGCTTAGTCAGCTAGATAAGACACTTCGACCTCAGTTCTTCGCGAATGTAATGATGATATATCATTCATTGATTATAATTCTGACACTCTGTGGTAATTCTCATTGAATAGATCCTATACTACTGGATGTAAAGCAGAACTATTAATAACATTAATTGCAACAATCTATTCCAGGGGTACAGAGTATGAAAAATGGACATCGGGCCTCTGATATGGAATTTCCGTTTGTCGTTTCTATTCAGCACCAGTTGTTTCATTTGTGTAGTGGAACTATCATTGATAGATATCATATTCTAACAGTGGCACACGTGGTTATTCCTCATCCAGCTGATGGTCTTCTAGTGGTGCCTGGAATGTCCGAGGTAAAGTGGCCCTATATTCGAGCATTAGCAGTGAAGACGATTGTCCCTCATCCTGATTACCAAGAATTGACAATAATTTCATCCAGTCAGAGTGACCTCTACTGGGAGAACGATATCGCAGTTCTACAGGCAAGTATCCATCTACTCTAAACTTTTTTCGAATCTACACAGCTATTAAAATTGTTCAATTCACACAATCAGCTCAATGAACCTCTTCCGTCGAATTTCTTGAATGAGCTAGTCTCGCTTAGTACCACAAACTTGGAGTCGTATCGTTGTTTCGAGTGTGTAATGATATCCTGGAATTATCCCGATGAGAGTAATCTGGAAAAGGTGGTCCTGATGTGGGATGCTGTATACATGGTGGAGAATAGTAGATGTGAACAATTCGGCATAAGAGTTCTAGCGAATCAACAATGTTTCACTGACTTCGTCAAAACAGCTTTCATAAGTACCGTAAGGAGAATAACCCTGATATTTGTAAGAATCTTCAGTTATTCATACGTCAAATTATTGCAGGAAGATTTTGGCAGTCCGATTATTTGTGGGAATTCCATAGTTGGATTGATTGTCGGAGAGGCACGGCAGGGTGAAGCAATAAGTCCTGCAACTTTCCTGTCCACGTTGAACTACTCTGAATTTATTTCTGAGACAATCACTGGTGAGACTCAATCAAAGAGAAAAGCACTGGGCATCTGGGAGTTATCACTTTTACCATTTGCAGGTGCCGCGATGAATGTTGAGGCAGGTGACTTTCCGTACGTGGTATCTATTTGGCATGGCAACAGACTTGTATGTGGTGGAATCATTTTGAATGCTCATGAAGTTATCACTACTGGACAATGTATCCAGGATACTCGTAACATTTACCCTAAACAACCATTGAAAATAGCTGCTGGGAGCAATAAAGTATCACGATCCGATCGCAAAGTACAATGGTATGCCGTTAGTCATACGGAAGTTCATCCCCATTATAAACCAAGTTATAATGTCAATGATTCAAGCTGGTGGATAGAGCACGATATTGGTCTCATAGTGGCAAGTATTTTCCTTATTTAGAATCAATCAAATTCTCAGGGAGTCCCAGTGATTACGAGTATTTCATTCTACTATTAGCTGTTCACACCATTTTCATGGAGTCCAACAGTCCAGAAATTTAGATTCGCAGATACAGATGATCTTTCTACTAAACAAGTCTGTCAAGTACTTCGCTGGAAACGAAAATACACAGGGCATGATAGAGAATACAAGGAATTGACGAAGGCTACTGTAATATTAATTAACTATGATCAACCGCTCGTGCAGCTGAAAAAGTTCCAGATTGCTGCAAAGGAACTGTACTCTGTCGGCAGTCCAGAGTTTGTAAGATGAATTTTCATATATTCTTCATTCATGAATATATTGAGCGGTAAATCTGCAGATTAGCGGCCTTTCAAAATAGAATCAATTTGCAATTAAATTAAAATTGCCTCAGAAAGGGGGATGGAGGAAATACAATCATATATCGGACTCAAACATTCGATGGTAAATAGTGGAACTCGCAATAGTTCAATTGGTAGAGCACCAGACATGTAATCTGTGTGAGTTCAAACCTCGCTTGCGCATTCCCTATTTTTTCCGAAATTTGATTCGGAGATTTTCAAATTTGATGAAAATGCCCCTATTATACAGATTTATTTTTTCATTTTTCTAGATTGATATTGGCAATCCTATTATATGCGGAGGTTATCCGGTTGGTATCATTGTCGGAACTTATTCAAACAATTTGGTGTTAAAAGCTCCACAAATAATATTTCTTCGCATTCGTCCATATGCCTTAGAAGGATTTCTCGTTGCATAATGAAATTGGTATCTCCCATTCACTTTCCAGAGGGGAGACGAAACTAAAATATAGATTCTCTTGTAATATCTGTGTAAATGCATAATAAATGATTAAAAAATGTTTCACAGCCTTTTTTTGGAAATTTTAAGATATCCTTCATGCCTACCGATGATATAACAGCTTGATAAACCGGAGAACTTGCATTCTTATTGCTAATATATTACGACTTATAATTCATCTGGTATGGATCAATAGGGTGGGAATAATCTTCGGAGGAGGCGCTTCATACAATTACGATAGAACTTCACTTGGTAAGTTCGTTAATCGTTCAATTGTATTACGCGCGTCCTCCTTCAGATCACCGTGTGTAGATTTTTGAAGAGGAGTTACGGCAAGCATGAAGCTGATTTCGAAGACTTAAAAACTTCGGAAAAACCCCTTTCGTTGTTAACAAAGTATTGACAAAGAGAAAAAGAATTTAGAAAAACCCCAATTATTTACTTGGTGCACTAGCTTTATTTCAGTGTTGAATGTAACGTTTGAGGTCAAAGATTTCAAATATTACTATGTTACAATGAATTCCACGCAGGATGACTCTGCTGAATTAACTTCTAGTGCAATGTTCAATATTTCCACGTATCATCATGAATTGTCGTGTGAAACTAAAATTCAAGAATTATTTTTCTATCAATCCTTTCTGATTTTTTAACTTAATTAATTCATCAGTATTCCCTCTCTTATTCTCTGCTTTGTATGAACAATGGTAAATAGAAAATTGAGTAGTGAAGAGGTAAAACCGGATAAATCGGCTTATCTTTGAGGTCATTTCGAAGGAAATATCTCGGAAACTAAGAGAGATACGATGATATTTTTCATCTGTTTTTGTGGAGAATTTCAAGAGTTATCAAAGAGTTTCAGGGCTAAATTGTTCTTTCTCTGATATTTTCTAAGGTATTTTCAAAAAACTTAATGAGAAAAAAAGAAACTTATGTTGTTTTACCTCTCCACTACTGAATTAGCTATTTAGAATGGAAAGTAATTCATCTTTCTTGGAGCCAACTCACTTCTGTGATTGGCTATTCCGTACTGAATATTCATGGAAGGTTTTTTTTCATCAATAGAATATTAATTATTGATTACACTCACATAGAAAAAAAATCTCCATTATCTTGAATCTTTGTGCCAATTTAATTGAAATAAGTGGTATACATTTCCACGTGTATGACCTTTCGGCCTTGTACATTATTACGCCTTTGTTGTTTACTGCTTATCTCATCTGATTCATAGATTACTATAACAGTAACAAAAATTGTAGTCGTTCGTTGCAGGAAAGTTTTTTTGATAGCTCGAGCTGCATCAAAAAGAGCACATGCCTTTGTAGATGACCCTGACGATCGGAGTGAACAGAATGCATCAATAAAAAGTAGTTAACGACTCATTATTATCGGAATTCGATGCATTTATGACGTTGAAGAAATAAGATGAAGCTGAAGGAGGGAGAGAAGTATCCAGATCTTACATATTCATCATGCCAGCTTGAGAATCAATAGTTCCGTTCAATAATTCTCCGTAAAATGATTTGAGACTCCAAGTTACTTCACTAGAATTTTCCGTCAATCACTAGAATTTTCCGTTCGAAAGCATGCCTTCAGGGATAAAAGAGTTAGCGATAAAATAATGACCTGTGAATTTCATAAAATTCCAATGAATATGACAGCCGGAGCTGTGATAACGTTCGCGTTAATTTTAATATCATTAACGCAAATTTCGGGGGATAATTCACTTGAAATCGAACGAATAATGCCAGCTTACGCTATCGCGAAGAATTTCCATCATCTTGAGGCGAACAGCAAGTGTCGTAGAGACTTGGAGATTTTTAAGAACAGTGTTGATACCCAGAAAGTTTGGAGTTTACGAAGTTTGTGCATTTTTATTATTTTTGAGATTTTTTAGAAACAATTGTGTTTAGGTGAATTTATGAAGAGAATTTTTCTTAGATTATTTAATTTTTTACGAAAAAAACAAGTATTTTGATGGATTCTGCAGAATACTCTCCATCAATTTTTTTGATTATTCTTCTTAACTTCATTATTTGGATGATTCTAGTGTTGGATGCCAGTGGATCACCGAAACCTGGTTTTATTCATGGAAATGGTTTTTGGTTGGGCGTTGAGACTCAGTGCTATGACATAATGAATGCAAAGCCTCTGGATCTGCATCCAGAGTATCTTAAAGCTGTTGCATTGTACAGGAAACCAGAAGAGGAAACTGCACCATATAAATTGAATTATTTTTCAGCACGTTTTTCACATAATTCTACAGTGCTGTACCAATACAATACACCGCTTGATGTAATTAATGCATAATTGATTGATATCCCGAGAAAAATATTCAAATCTGATCAGATCTCATTGCATCTAGTCGGATATCATTTGACTAAATGTTATAATTTTGAATAATTCCGTTTCATTCATTATTATCTTCTTGTTCCTCAAATTCACTATATTTTTGAAAAACTATATTGTTATTCATGAATATTAAAAAGCAATAATCATATTATTTTAGTGAGAAAAATAAATTTTTTCAAAATATCTGATCTGTCAAATTTGCTGTGATCGAATTAGATGCAATGGGATCTGAATATTTTTCCCGGCACTTCTTATTATTATATTAATCATCATTGATTGTAGGGATTTATCACACTGGGATTGTGTTTACCAGCTTCATGTAATACAGATGAGTTATCCATGATTTTACAAATAATATCGGAAGAAAGGACATTAACAATCAGCAAAATGTATAATACGAACATAACTCTCTTGAACGTCAGAGATCTCAAGAGTGATTATCATTTTCTCATAAACTGGAGATCAATTACTCTTGGGTTGGTATCAACTTCATCACACATTATAACTTTTTTCTATTCAATCGTTGTTTCATTTTTTATTGAATACATTCAGATTCATTGTAATCTTCACTTCAATAATGATCATCATTGGTACCTGGTATGATCTTTGCATTCATCAGAAACTAGCGCAGAAGAAAAAATCAACTGCAAGTAATAATCAAGACCAGGAAAGAGGTATTTGTTTTTTCCTAGATTTGGTTTGTGTGAAAATATTGAAAATGAATTTATAATCAATTTTTCCAGAGGGAAAACCGGCAACGGAGGATACAATGAAGAAAGAAAATTCGGCAATTACGGGTGGATCTGTTTTCATGTGCTTCTCTGCATATACAAATTCGAAAAATATTTTTGACGTATCATCTGATGGAGGTCGAACTGCATGTCTGCATGGCATGAGAGTCATATCGATGTTTTCGCTTATAGGATTGCACATGATGTTTTATAGTCTAGATCATACAGGTGAATTTTCAAATACGTTGCTGAATGTTTTAAGGTTTTTTCTTCACGGGATTATGTAAAGAGAATCTTGAGTGAATGCATGATCTTTCCCCAGATAATATGGGCAGAATCATACGACTCACCGAACAAATTCCAGTGCAGTTATTGAGTAATGGAACCTTTCCAGTTGATACTTTTTTTTTCATGGCTGGTTTTCTTGCTGCTTACGTCTTCTTCAGGAGTAATATGAAAAAGGAAAAAGCACATACAACGGCTGGTTTTCAGTGGGGGGAATTTTTCAGAGCTTTGATCAAGAGATACTTCAGGTAATACAATCAATATATATCGTCGCATTCGAAAAAAAATGGCATAAGTGCTGTGTATGAGCACGGCACTTAAGGGTGTACTCTAGTTTCTTGGGTGAAAAGAAGACTTATCTTTTGGAATTTTTTTTCGAGAATACTACGGAAGATATGAATATAAAAATGAACAGGTATGAGAAATAAAGTCTTAATATACAAAACAATTTTTTTTTTCATCTATTTTTTCCAAGTTTTGTATATAAAATCCATTGCTCAACCGAAAGCTGTAATTTTGAGGAGGCCACTCGGCTCCCACACGATATCTCGGCAACTGCTCATCTGATACAAAAAAATCGAAGTGCTTTAGATTCGGTATGATAGTGCCTACAGATTGAACCACCAAAATATTAATTTTCAACTAGCTTTGTTATTTTTATCTCAAAAAATCAAAACAGCTGAAAAAAAAGTTCATTTCTCACTGTTTTTTGTAAAAAAACATAGTAAAAATCAGAATTTTTAACCTGATAGAGGTTCATCTTGTGATTTCTTATGTGTAGAATATGTGGTGTAAATTTCAAAAGAATCGGCCCACTGGTTCTGGAGAAATCGTGTGGAAGGTGCGAAAAAACGCGTTTTAAGTTGTTTTTGACAAGATTTTGTTTTTTTAAACAAGAAATCATAAAAAATCTTACCAAAATTCACTATGTGATACCTGCACAATGTTCGTAGATGTATATGCATTCGAAAAATGTTTTCAAAAAAATGTAAAAACAAAACATTTTGAACTACAGTACACCCTTAAGCTATTATGACTCTCAGGCAACAATGTCATTCGTTTACTCGATTCAGCTTTCATTTTTTCTACTATTCCAGACTCACTCCAATTTTTATTGTAGTAATGGGTATTTTCGAGATACTTGGTGGCTACTTTGCTGAAACATCTCAGTTTCAAAGATACGAGAAGCCACAAGAACAGTGTCCGAAATATTGGTGGAGAAATTTACTCTATATCCACAACTTTTTTCATTATGATGATTTGGTAAATAGTTTTCAGTTATCAAGAAATGAAATAAGACTTATTTACTTTTGTAATCATTCTCAATGGAATATCACGAGAACTAAACAGAAAAAACTCTCGTTGAAATCTCTTAAAGCTCGAAGTTTTGTAAATGAGATTTGTGAATTAAAATTTCTGTTGTTGCAATCTAGTGCGCGTCCTGGACATGGTATCTTTCAGATGACATGCAATTCTTCATAATTGCAACAATAGTATTGTTGATTTCTACCAAGTAAGATAATTTTGGATAGTAAATACTTCTCCGATTCTTCAATGAAAACCGACATAATGTACTCTTAATAATTAGGCATCCACGGACTGCTATTGGCATTGTCATTGTACTGCTACTTTCATCGATTATAATCATTGGATACACGGCCTATGACTACGGTTATGTACCCACGTGAGTTGAATATAATCCTCTTAAATTAATCTGGCTTCAAATTAGTTTTATAGCATTTTTATGAAAATAGTGTAGATCAGTATATCCATACGTTGAGCCTCCTGTACTTCCCGCCATGGGCACGTATCGGCCCTTATCTTGTTGGACTCGCAACTGGTTACATGATTGTTAATATGAAAGATGAATACAAGTTCAGCAAGGTAATTGATTCAGCTCGTTGTTACATTTATCATAGTGTGGGGGGGGGGGGGGGGGGGCAACGGAATTGGGCAAAATTGAGACAATGATTCAATGTTTTTTTTTTTAATTTGACGATTTTCCCTGGAAATATCAGACTTTTCCCTCTTACTTTTCGAAAATCTGCTCTCCTCGGGAAAATATCTAGTTCCAATTATCGCAGAAAAGAAACTAATGGACCAGCTTGAATAGAATTATTGAAAATATTCCAATGAAATCAACATAAATTTAATTATTTAAAAATATGTGGTACAGATAACCATACAGCTCCTTTGGACTGTTTCCATTGTCAGTCTTCTTCTTGTGCAATTTGGCCTCACTGAAAAAAGGATATCCGTCCTAGCAGCATCTATCTATGCAGCTGTCAGTAGAACAGTCTGGAGTCTCGCCATTGCATGGATTGTCACTGCATGCTATACAAATAATGCTGGTAAGTGACTTTAGTACTGAATTGGTAGAACAACATAAGTGAAACTGACTATGAGTTAGATCATATAGAATATCTCGGAATATAAATGAGATAAACGAATTTTTGTAATGTTCTTTTCTTGCAGCTCTCGTTTTTCTCAAGAGGAAAGTTCATTTCGAAATTCTCTCTATCTCCGTGAAAATATGGGATAATGTAGGAGAATTGAATGCAAATTGAAATTGATCCATCTCATTGCTTCATTTCACTGTTGATTTTCGTTTCGACAGTAATAAGCTTCGTATTCTTCATGCCTTGGAGAGTAAATCCGATGAAGAATACAATCAATTCATTGATTAATTATTCATATTTCATTTCAGGAATCGTCAATCAAATACTGGCATGGAAGTTATGGACACCATTAAGTAAACTCACCTATGCAGCTTATCTTCTTAATCCGATTATCATTTCTACAGTCAGTTCGCTGAATGAATCAGCTATTCATTTGAATATATTGAGCATGGTGAGTGTTGATGAGTCAAAGAAATTCGAATGATTGTCTCAATGTAAGAATTATAATCTATTTCTTTCAATTAATCAACTAATTCCTTTTCCACTTCAATTTTTAGGGGATTTCCTGGGCTGGATACTTGGTTGTCACATACATCTTTTCATATGTGATGTCAGTGATGTTTGAAATGCCATATATGCTACTCGTCAAACTTTTTTTTGATCGACGAAACTGTAAATGATGTTTTCTATGATAAAAAAAAAAAAAATTGAACTTCTCAGCCCAAAATATTAAGAAAAATGAAAGATTTCCATGGAAAAAGGATAGTTGTACTCCCATTATTTATCGAGATACTGTTGAATAAAACGAGTAGAACCGAGAATCATTATTTCACTTATACTTCCATTTTCTCCACTGAGATCAATTTCCATGATTTTTTTATTCATTTCTGTATTTATTTCTTCCCATCAAAATCACATTGCTCGCGATAACTACGACATACTACAATTGAGCGTTGAAATATGAACAGTTGTGGATCTCAGTGAACTAGGAAAAAAGTGCAGTAATGAATGTGAATGATTGTTGGAACCTGAACGAATCGTTAATTCTCATACATCAATGTAATATTGAGCACAGCACTTACGCTACTTCGTGACTTCGGGACAAGCTAAAGATATATAATCCTCAATAATCTGTAGGGTTACAATTGTTGCAAATCATTTTCGTCATTTCATAAATTTGGGTGGAATTTCTTCGACGTTTCAATCTCGCATACGAGCATATGAGTGATCGGGATTTTTGAAGCTAATTCTAAAAGTGAGACATAGGAAAAAAATCGGAAATGAATGAATCAAATCTTCTTCCTAGAATGCCGGACTTTACGGGAAGCTTATCTATATTGATTATCAACTCATGATTTATATGTATGATCTAAAATAACAAAAAATGATATTTTACAATGATTAGAGTTTTTTCAGAGAAAAATCCTGAAAATGTAGAGACATGTCATTTTCCAATTGAATTGAAAAAAGGAGATGATTCAAATGAGTTTAATTGCATAATTCGTGACTCATACGAAATATTGAAAAATTAGGTGGTAATTTATCACAAGAGTTCATCAGCAAGTCGGAGAAGTACATCAGAAAAGGCGCTGTTACCGCTTCAAAAATTACCAAACCATATTCGTCAAAATTCCGCGGGAATTCAGGAATGTTTCATTTGTGCTTATTAAGTTTCTGTCAATTCATATTATTTTTTGTACAACGAGTCAAATGTCCCGCAGTCGATGGAAAAATCCGGTATTTTTTAGTGGGAATTTCTATCCATGTGCCATGATACCCCAGAATTAATCAATTTGTGGCATCCATCAGTCAGCAAGTAGTTTTGAATAAATGTACCGCCAGAGAACATTCGCCACGACTTTTTTCAATAGAAGAAATTCTACTTTGATTCATAATTGTTTGCTCAAGATCAATGGTTTAGTATCTTCCTTGTGGTTTAGAGGGATGTCTTCTTCAATTCTTATCTAAGCGAACAAATTTTATGTCCACATACTTATTCTGAATATTAAACCACGTAAGCTATGCCACAAGAGCATACTCGACTAGATAAGATATTCCGACCTCAGTTTTTGGCGAATATAATGATGATTTATCATTCATTGATTATAATTCTGACACTCTGTGGTAATTCTCATTGAATAGATCCTATACTATTGAATGTAAATCAGAACTATTCATAACATTAATTGCAACAATCTGTTCCAGGGGTACAGAGTATGAAAAATGGACGTCGGGCCTCTGATATGGAATTTCCGTTTGTCGTTTCTATTCAGAACCAGCTGTTTCATTTGTGTAGTGGAATTATCATTGACAGATATCATATTCTAACAGTGGCACACGTGGTTATTCCCTATCCGGCTTCTGGTCTTCTAGTGGTGCCTGGAATGTCCGAGGTAAAGTGGCCCTATATTCGAGCATTAAAAGTGAAGACGATTGACCCTCATCCTGATTACCAAGAATTGACAAGACTTTCATCCAGTCAGAGTGACCTCTATTGGGAGAACGATATCGCAGTTCTACGGGCAAGTACCCATGTACTCTAGACTTTTTCCGAACCTACACAGCTATTAAAATTGTTCAATTCACACAATCAGCTCAATGAACCTCTTCCGTTGAATTTCTCGAGTAAGCTAGTCTCGCTCAGTACCACAAATTCGGAGTCTTATCTTTGTTTCGAGTGTATAATGATATCCTGGAATTATCCTGATGAGAGTGATCTGGAAAAGGTGGTCCTGATGTGGGATGTTGTATACATGGTCAAGAATAATAGATGTGAACAATTCGGCATAAAAGTTCTAGCGAATCAACAATGTTTCATTGACTTAGTCGAAACGGCTTTCATAAGTACCGTAAGGAGAATAACCCTGATATTTGTAAGAATCTTCAGTTATTCATACGTCAAATTATTGCAGGAAGATCTTGGCAGTCCGATTATTTGTGGGAATTCCATAGTTGGATTGATTGTCGGAGAGGCACGGCAGGGTAAAGCATCAAGTCCTGCAACTTTCCTGTCCACGTTGAACTATTCTGAATTTATTTCTAAGACGATCACTGGTGAGACTCAATCAAAGAGAAAAGCACTGGGCATCTGGGCGTCATCACTTTTACAATTTGCAGGTGCCGCGATGAATGTTGAAGTAGGTGACTTTCCGTACGTGGTATCTATTTGGCATGGCAACAGACTTGTATGTGGTGGAATCATTTTGAATACTCATCAAGTTATCACTACTGGACAATGTATCCAGAATACTTGTAACATTTATCCTAAAAAACAATTGAAAATAGCTGCTGGGAGCGATAGGGTATCACTATCCAACCGCAACGTACAATGGTATGCAGTTAGCGATACGGAAATCCATCCTCATTATAAACCAAGCTATAATGTTAATGATTCAAGCTGGTGGACAGAGCATGATATTGGTCTCATAACGGCAAGTATTTTCCTAATTTAAAATCAATTAAATTCTCTGGGACTCCTAGGGATTATGAGTATTTCATTCTACTATCAGCTGTCCACACCTTTCTCATGGAGTCCAACAGTCCAGAAAATTAGATTCGCAGATATAGTTAATTTTCCTACTAAACAAGTATGTCAAGTACTTCGTTGGACACGAAAATACTCAATACATGAGCGAAAATATAGCAAATTGACGAAGGCTACTGTGATATTAATAAGTTACGATCATCCGCTCCTCAAAAGTTTCCAGATTGCTGGGAAGGAACTGTACTCTGTGGACGCTGCAGAATTCGTAAGATAAATTTCCATTAATTCTTCCTTCATGAATATATTGAGCTTATCTGTTTAATCATTTTTTCAGATTGATATTGGCAATCCTATTATATGTGGAGGTTATCCGTTTGGTATTATGGTCGGAACTTATTCGAACAATTTGGTGCCAAAAGCTCCACAAATAATATTTCTTCGCATTCGTCCATATTTCTCAGAGGGATTTTTGGTTGCGTAATGAAATTTGTATCTCCCATTCACTTTCCAGAAGGGAGACAAAACTAAAATATAGATTCTCTTGTAATATCTATGTAAATGCATAATAAATGATAGAAAAAATGTTTCACAGCCCTTTTTTGGAAATTTTAAGATATCCTTCATGCCTGTCTATGATATAACAGCATGATAAACCGGAAAACTTGCATCCTCATTGCTAATATATTACGACTCAGAATTCATCTGGAGATTAGTCACTGGTATATTTAATAATCTTCAATAACGCAAAATGAGATTTATTTATTTTTCCTTGTTATGCATAAAAATCATTTTTTCTTCATTATATATTTTTAACGAACAAAAAAATTAATATAACTGTCTCCACGGAAGAACTGCAATTCAGTGCTATCAATTAATTAACGAATTCTTTTTTTCTTTTCTTCATTTTTCAGGCAATTTTCTGGAATGGATACTTGGTGATTTATATGATATTCAATAATAACCGATAGTATTATAATTGAAAGAGATGAACTTTTCAGACAGATGTATTTTAAAAATAGGAGATTATTTCCCAATATTTATAGTGATACCGGAGAAGAAGAGGAATCAAACCGAAAATTAATGTTTTATTTACATTTCAATTTTCTTCTCTACAAAAGCAATTTCTATGATTTTTCCCCACTACACCTGTAATTGTCGTATTTATTTCTTCAAATTAAAATCACATTGTTGACGATAACTGTGACAACCTGGAATTGAGCGTTGGAATATAAACAGTTGTGGATCTCAGTGAGCGAGGCAAGAGGTACGGAAGAAATCTTGATTATTATTGAAGGCTAAACAAATTATTAATTTTCAAACATCAATGTAATATTGAGAAATGCAGACGGAAAGTAATATTGTAATAGTACAACGTGAAACAACGGTTTTCTGATTCGTGCATTCGTGATCAAATACTGTTTCGAAAAGTTTTGATGGAAAAGTGATAGATAAAAGAATGATTTACCAATCCATAAGAGGGCAAAAGACAATAAAAACTGTTTTAATAACATGGGTATTAATTTCAATATTAATAATGACGGTTTCTGGGGATCATTCGATTGAAATGGAACGCATGATGCCAGCTTATGCTATTGCAAAGAAATTCCATCTTCTGGAAGTAACGAGTGAGTGTCGAAAACATCTGGAGATATTTAAGAACAGCGTTGACACGGGAAAAGTCTGGAGCTTACGAATGTTAGATGCTAGTGGAGTTCCAAAATCTGGGTTTATCAATGGAAATGGCTTTTGGTTGGGCATCGAGACTCAGTGCTACGAAGTAATGAACGCCAAGGCTCTAGCCCTGCATCCAAAAACTCTCGAGAATAATACATTGTACAGAAAACCAGAAGAGGAAGTTGCACCGTATAAATTGAATTATTTTTCAGCACATTTTTCACATAATAGCACACTTCAGTATCATCATGGAATGCCGTTTGAGGGGCTTGTAACATTGGGATTGTGTTTACCTGCTTCATGCAGTACAGAAGAATTGGCAATGTTTTTGCGGAAAATCTCAAGCGAAAGAACGTTGTCAATTAGTAGCATTTATAATATGGACATTACCCTCGTAAATGTTATAAGACTCGAGAGTGATTATCATTTTCTCATCAACTGGCGATCAATTTTTATCACATTGTTCATAATCTTCACCTCAATTATGATAATTGCTGGTACTTGGTATGACACGTGCATTCATCGGAAACGAATTCAGAAGGAAATACTTTCGAGAAATACGAATGATTCCCAAGAAATAGAAAGAGGAAAAAATAATGCAATTGGTTCTGTTCTCATGTGCTTCTCTGCTCACGCGAATTCAAAGAATATTTTTTATCTATCGTCCGATGGAGGTTCAACTGCCTGTCTGCACGGTCTCAGGGTTACAGGAATGGCTTTGATTATAGGATTTCATGTGGGAGCTTACACTCTTGATCATGTAGACAATATGAATAAAGTCATAAGATTTAGTGTGTCATTACCCATGCAGATTGTTGGTGTTGGTGCTTTTCCAGTCGATACATTCTTCTTCATGAGTGGTTTTTTGGTAGCTTATATATTTGCCAGGAATCAAATGAAGAGAGACAAAGATGATGCATCAGAAGGATTTACACTTGGTAATTTTTACGAACCTATAATCAGAAGATATTTGAGACTTACTCCAATTTATGTTGTGACGATTGGCATCACGGAAATACTCGGTGGTTACTTTGCACAGACATCAGCAGTCCAGAGGTATGAAAAACCGCAAGAGCAGTGTCCTAAGTATTGGTGGAGAAATTTGTTATACATCCACAATTTCTTCAGTTATGAAGAAATGGTAAATATATTGTGTGCATCATAGAATAGATCTTTTGATGAATTATTTTGGATTCATTGATTATTCAATTAATCTCATTTACCTCATGTTACAGTGCTTGTCTTGGACTTGGTATCTTTCAAATGATATGCAATTTTTCATTGTAGCAACCATTGTACTGCTGATATCTATCAAGTAAGATGAATTTCCGCGATTCATTTCCTATTTATTCTCAAAATTATTATAATTTTTTTTCCATTTTTTCACTTAGGCATTCATATGTAGCAATGGGAATTGTCGTTACAATGCTGATTTCTTCGATTATCATTACTGGATATACAGCCTATGAATACGATTATGTACCTACGTAAGTGATACGCAACTATCCCGTTGACTTGATTTAAATAATTTTATACGGTCATTCAATAATTTTTATAAAATTCTCCAGAATTCTTCATTTTTTTTTTCAAAAAGTTCACAACTGTCTTCTAAATTTTTTGGATGAAATAATGGCTTGATCGGTCGAGTATGAGCTTCATGCTCGACTGATCAAGCTGTTATTTCATATTTAAAAAAATACAATACTTTTGATATATTTCGTATACGAGATCTGGAAGAATTTATTAATAGAGCTTTTTCGTAGCTCTTCAAATAGCTTTCAAAAGTGTATCCTGACCGTTTCCTCGAAACTCGGCCGATTTCAAGATATTCAAAAAGAAATTTTGCAAGTCTTTAACTTATTCCACTTCATTACTTCACTGATTTTTTTTCTGAATAGTCTTGATGAGTATTTGCCTACACTAGGAATTCTATACTTTCCACCATGGCCACGTATTGGGCCTTATTTAGTTGGACTTTCAACGGGCTACTTGATCATTAAACTGAAGAATAAACTGGAATTCAACAGGGTAATGCTCGTTGTTGCATCTATTTCAGATAATCATGTCAGTACGCGAATTTAATTATGGGCCGAATATTCATTGCAGATAACTGTAGGGCTGCTCTGGATTGTCTCCATCGTAAGTCTTACTCTAGTGCAATTTGGCCTCTATGAAAAAAGAATATCCGTCCTAAGTGCATCGATTTACGCAGCTGTCAGTAGAACAGTTTGGAGTATTGCAATTGCATGGATTGTCACTGCATGCTATACAAATAATGCTGGTGAGTGATTTTAATCGTGAATTGGTAGAACAAGATAAGTAGAGCTCACTATGAGATCAGATTATATAGAATATCTTGGAGCTTAAACGAGATAGAATTTCCTTGTGATGATCTTTTTTACTACTCGATTTTTTCTCAAAAAAAAAGGTCCATGTCAAAATTTCATGTGTTTTTCTTGAAATTCGAGATAATTTAAGGAAACTCGAGACAAATTGAAATTCACTCATCTCGTTTCTTCACTTTATTACTGATTTTCCTCAAATTTCCGTATTCTTCGTGTTTTGGACAATCAATCCAAGGGAGGATAAAATTGATTTATCAATTAATAATTCATGTCTTCTCAACAGGTGTTATAAATAAAATATTAGCATGGAAATTATGGTTACCATTGAGTAAACTCACCTATGCTGCTTATCTTCTCAATCCAACTATCATTTCTTCAATTAATTCACTAAACGAGACGGTGGTGCACTTGAGTATATTGCAAATGGTAAAGATTAATTAGATGTTTTCTCAAAATTGAAAACTTGAATTTTTTCAGATTAATTAATTCATTATACATTCCTGTTTTCCATTCATGTTTAGGTGGTTGCATGGATTGGATATATGGTCATCACCTACATCTGTTCCTATATAATGTCGTTGATGTTTGAAATGCCATACACACTGCTCACAAAACTTTATTTCGATCTCCGAAGAAGTGAATGATAATTTGTTGTTGAAATCATTTCTTTTGTATGAGTAAGAAGAATAATGTTGTTTTTTTTATTTCTGTTTTACGTATTCGAATAGTTTTATCTCGTCTGTGAAGGCTCAATTGGAGGAAAACAGCATTTAAAGTTATGATTAATTCAGTAGTGAAGAGGTAAAACAAGATAAGTCTCTTTTTTTCTCATCAAGTTTTTGGAAAATACCTTAGAAAATAACCGAGAAAGAGCAATTTTGCCCTAAAACTCTTTCGTAACTCTTGAAATTCTCTACAAAAACAGATGAGTAATATCACCTTATCTCGTTTTGTTCCCGAGATATTTACTTCGAAATGACCTCAAAGATAAGTCGATTTATCCTGTTTTACCTCTTCACTACTGAATTACTTTCCAATTATTCATGTATTGAATTTAATGTAAAAAATATACTGAAATATTTTAAATGAATTTTCTATCGCTGACTAGTTAAAAAAATCTCTGTTATTCATTCACCTCTAATCGAAATGATCTCCAGGTTCATAACAGTTACAAGTTTTTTTCTTAATTTTATAAATTTTGGTAGAATTCAACTAACGGTTCAATATCGTATATGTCCACCTGAAAGGGATTTTTGAAATTAGATCTTGAAACTGATACGTCGTTTGAGGGGTGAAGGATTTTACGAAAAGCTTATGTATACTAATTATTCATTCATGATTTATATGAATAACTCGAAATAACAGAAAGATGATGCTTTAAAATTATCAGAAATTTTTCAGAACAAAATCTCAAGAATAAAGAGAAAGATAATCGAATTGAGGAAGAGAAATGGGGATCATGATGAAGTTTAACTAGCATGATAATTCAGAATTAATCAATTCACAGCATCCATTAATCAGCAAACGATTCTAAATAAAAGAGCTGCAAGCTCTCGGGCATTTGCTACGATTTTTCCCGACGAATGAAACGTGAAATAAAAATGTAATTTTTTTCATCAAAAAATTCTCCATCAATCCATAATTTTTTTTTACTGAAAGTCTAATTTGAATGTGTTTCTTGAATCTTTCGTGATCATGCCTCACATCTCTTATCTAATCGGGAGAGTTCTATGTCCACATATCCATGCGAAGTATAAAACCACGTCAGCTATGCGACAAGAGCTCAGTTAGATTGGATAATACATTGCAAATACAGTTCTTGGCAAATTTAAAGATGATTTATTCTTCATTGATTACAATTCTGGCACTCTGTGGTAATCCTTATCAAATAAACCATTTACCATTGAATATTAATCAAAACTATTAATAAAATTCATATGAACAATGTGTTCAAGGGGTGCAGAGTATGAAGAATGGACGTCGGGCTGATGACACCGAATTTTCGTTCGTTGTTTCCATTCAGCACCAGCTATTACATTTGTGCAGTGGAACTATTATTGATAAGTATCATGTTTTAACCGTTGCACACGTGGTAGCTCCTCATTCAGCTTCTGCTCTTCTAGTGGTGCCTGGAATGTCCGAGGTGCAATGGCCTTATAGTATAACATACACCGTAAAGTATATTCACTCCCATCCTCATTACCGAGAATCCATTCTACTTTCATCTGGTCAAAGCGACCTGTACTGGGAGAACGATATTGCAATCCTACGGGCAAGTTATCCATCTCACTCTGTTCATTTTTTGAGTTTAGGAAATTATTGTAATTGTTCCATTCACACGATCAGCTCACCATGCCTCTTGCATTGAATCTCGTGACTGGACTAGTTCCACTTAGCACCACAAATTTCGAATCGTATCGTTGTTTCGAGTGTACAATGATATCTTGGAATTATCCCGATGAGAGTAATCTGGAAATGGTGGTCCTGATGTGGGATATTATAAACATTGTGGAGAATTATAGATGTGAACAATTTGGTATAAAAGTTCTGGTGAATCAACAATGCTTCATTGACTTCGTCGAAACGGCTTTCATAAGTTCTGTAAGGAGAATAACCGTGATATTTGTGAGAGTGGATTCTTCAGTTATTTATCCGTCAATTTATTACAGGAAGATCTTGGCAGTCCGATTATTTGCGGGAATACTATAGTTGGACTGATTGTCAAAGAGGCACGGCAAGGAGTAGTAACAAGTCCCGCAACTTTTCTATCCACGTCAAACTACACTGAATTTATTTCTGAGATAATTAATGGTGATCTCATGTGTCATGCTCATTCAGGAATCAAAGCACGGATGACATTGACATTGACACGTCTCTTAAATTTTCAGATGGTGAGATGGATGTTCAGCCAGGAGAGTTTCCATACATAGTTTCTATTTGGCATAGTAACAAACATGTTTGTGGTGGAGTTATCGTGAATTCCAATCAAGTCATCACTGCTGCACAATGTATTCGGAGTACTGATCGTCTTTACTCTGAAAAGGTATTCAAAGTAGCTGTTGGAAGCAATGAAGTATCGCAACTTGACAGCAGCGTACAATGGTATGTAGTTAGGCGTCTGCAAGCTCATCCTTACTATCGACGAAGTTATAAATATGATTCAAGCTGGGGGACAGAACACGATATTGGTTTCATAACAGCAAGTATTTTCTTAATTTTGAATCAATTAATTTCTCCGAAACTCCCAATCAACAAGAATATTTCATTTTACTATTAGGTGTCCACGCCATTTTTATGGAATCCAACAGTCCAGAAGATAAGTTTTGTAGATGTAGATGAAACTTCTACGAATCAATTGTGTCAGGTACTTCACTGGAGAGAAAAACGAATAACATATAGTAGAGAATACAGAAAATTGACGAAAACTTCTGCAGTACTAGTTGACGACGGACAATCGCTTGTGCCGCTCAAAATGTTTGAAATGGCTGCAAAAGAACTGTACTCTGGGAACCGTCCAGCGATTGTAAGATAAATTTTTATACATTCTTCATTTATGAATATATTGGATGGTTCATTCAATAATTTTTTTAGACTGATATTGGCAATCCTATCATATGTGGAAGTCATCCACTTGGTATTATAGTCAGGATCGATTCCACCTATGTGGAGTCGCAAACTCCTAAGATAATCTTTCTTCGCACTCGTCCATATCTTTCAGAGGAATTTTTTGTTGCGAAATGAAAATTGTATCTCCCATTCACTCTCCAGAGGGAGGGCGTAAGAAAAACATGGATTTTCTTGTAATATTGTGTAAATGAGTAATTAATAATAATAAAATATTTCACATCCATGTTTTGAAAATAATAACATATCGTTTATGTTCATCAAAAATTTAACAGTCTGGTGAACCCGTTAAATCCTCAACTCTATCTTTAATCTAAATCTTCATTTGATTTCTCAGTTTTTTTCTACGAGAATTTAAAAAGAAAATAAAAAAAAAATAAAAAAAAATTGTTATCGAGATATCGGCAGTTGAATAAAGAAAAACCTTTCTGTCTTTGATCATCGACATTTTGTGAACTGCTAATCGCACAGTGAACGGACGGTGGGTTTCGTGAACTTGGATAGAACTTAAAAATTGAAGTTCAGCTTTTAAATAGGATTTTCATTTCTTCTGATAGTCATCAGAATGGATCGCCGTAACAAATCAAATGGCATCAACGATGTCGCTAGTTTCATATGAAAGAAGAGCTATAAACGACACTCACAGTATTCTAATGGATATTTTCTTTATTAAAAAAAAGACACTTACGAATATAATACGAAGACCATACAATGATTTTAAATTAATAATTAACGCATGAATTAATCTAAATTGGCCGTGGAGCAGTGTTTCTATGAGGAAGTTGACGTCTAAAAATTTCCTCAATGGACCACCACTTAAGTGGAGCACCAGCTGTGCACTGACTGCTTGTGGATACCGCATCTTTCACGTAGAATCCAATAAAAAAAGATATTACGGTGCACCAGAGCATTAAACGCCAGGACATCACTTTAGTGGGAGTTGATGTGAGGCTCAGACCTGCTTCTGTGAATCTACATAATTAAAAATGAAAATTAATAACTGAATTCAGTATCAGTCGATAAATGAAAATAGAAGAATTAGTCTCAAAGTTACGTCTGTAATAAATCGCCAATATCTCAGAGGAGAGCAATTCGCTATTCATATAAAATCAAATTCTTTGAAAAAAAATTTCTCCATAAATTTCCAAAAATTCAATAGATCCCGAGATATTTAAGAAGAATGCCGAACGTAATTTTGAATGTACTGATGTAGAAATATTATAAAACCTCGATTCTTCCTCGTGTAATTCATGCTCCTGCTCCTCGGTCAGTGTCTCAATCATAGGCTCTTCCCTGCTATTTGACATCCTACGTTCACCAGACTCATTCTCACACACTATTATTTGGTTGCGTATCAAATTATTGTTCTCTTCCCGTGATGTACGTCGTGATTCCGCTTGTTCGAATACGTCGCGAAGCTCACCAACACTACTGGAACTTATTTCAAACAGACGATAAGTGAATTGGAACTAATTTTTTCATTAAATGAGTTCATTCAATTCCGTGAGTTTTTGCAGAATATTTAGACATATGAGGGATCTAGAGGAATTTCTGTGGTCTAAATTTTTCGTAGGTCATATTTTTGTCTACATTTTCGGTCACCTTATGAGGAATTCCCCGCGTTCCGTGGTTTTTAGTTTTCTATAATTGATCGTTTGAGCGTAAGATTCTCAAAAAATTGGACTTTATTCGTTGGAGTGTTTAACAAACTACTTTATTTTCTGAATGACATTTCCTGCAAAGTTGATGAAGAAATTCAATAAATTCTAGTGGCTAGCGAGATTTTTTCTCATGTTAAATACCGAAAACTCGTCAAACATTTTCGTTTGACGAGTTTTCGACATTCGTCGGTATTATAGAAATGATTCAGCAATGTCGTAGCCGTAATAATTCGGTGGGGAATCCCTCATCAACCAACCAAAGTCGTTGAGTCGCTTAAGATGACCAGTCTAGGATTAAATTTTTTAAATCTCCATCAAGGTCTCGAAATATTTCTAGAAGGTTGAATGAATGCCAGGAAATTTACTACAAAAATACTCACTCAGTCCTATTCAACTTTTCTGTCTCAAATCTTCCAGATTCCGAGCTGAATGAAGGCCTGCGAATGGTAACTCTCCCGGAAACTGAATTACGCTGTCTAATATTATCCTAAAAAATGGAATTGTATCATTCATTATCAAGTATATCAGCAGTGACGTAGTGGAAGAGGATAAGTCTGAAAATAGTGTGTTGATGAATTTCGAAATAGATCAGATACGAATAGATTGAGGAATCTATTTAAATAACAGAGAGTTTTATGGACTATAAAAATGCTTCTTGACAATTTCTCTAGAATCCACTCGTTTCGAACGTATTTGCAAAATAATCTACATCAAGTATTCTAACTCATTTTCTATGACTACTTTGCCACAATGTGAAAAAAAAATTTTCGTGGCAAGAAATTTCTTTTAGAATCAAATTTTCCTGTATATATATGTCTGAATTTTCTTGAACGGAATAAATTTTCTACAACCAAGTAAATTTTCTTGCACCAAACATTTCTTTCTCTATTATATTATAACTTTTTTTAGTCAGTAAACTGAATAGAATTGCGAAGAAATTACTTTTGCCCCATCTTGAACTATTCCAATGGGTCGGAAGATCGTGGCTATACTGGCACGCCTCCTTGCCATCTGCAAAAATATTTTTCTATTCAGAATATTGCAGAATTATTGGAACTCAGGCGAATTAACGCACAAGCGACGCATCAAGCGAAATGTATTGGGGAAAATTTTCTGTCTGTGATGAGGAAAATTGATGAATTTTTAAAGTTTTAATTATTGTATAGTAAAGATTTGGATTTTTGAAATAGATTGAAATGATGGAACGATCTCTACTCATGCTATTTTCTCTCAAATATCTTTGAATCTAACAGGAAAATAGGATTTTCCATTGAAATCTTCTTTGTGGATTTAAGGCCGCTCTACCAGAAAATTTTCCGCAAAAAAAATCCATATCTCGCTTAGATCTCGAGATATTCCCGAGAAGGAAACTGCAGAATGAAGAGCAAATCAATCCCCAAGTCTATTTTTCATAACTATCCAAAAGTCTGAACGAGATACAGAATTTTCACGGAGACTTTTTCCATAAATCTTGTCTATTCCGTAAAAAAAAGTGTTCATGAAAATCTCTGTATCTCTTTTAGTTTCCGAGATATTCGGGAGAAAAAAACCCGAGGAACCTTAAGCCATAATGAGAAGCATCAAGCAAGCCAAAGCATTAATGAACACTGTCAGGTACCATCGTGCGATTGGTAGTTGGTGATAGAGCCCGATATCGCATTGCTGATGAAGATCCTTCGTATTCTCCATTGGGCTCATCAATGACGATATTATTTTCCGATAAAATTCGTCTAAAATAAAATTTTAATTACAAAATAAAACTCTGAAACTGAGAGAAAAAAAAAGAAAATAATTGCTTCATTGTATCGACGTGATGGTCTCACTTTTTTTCAGTAATATCAGCCATCAATTTTTCACAACGATCGCGCAAAACCTTCAAATAACGATCGGCAATGTGAATAGCACGTGATATTCTGTATTCCTGTTGCATTGCACCAAGTGTCTCTGCCGTACAGGAAACTCTATGCGCACACTGGGCTATTATCTCTACCTGATTGCATGCAAGCTCGATCCTTTCGATCGTCTCGCTGTCGAAGCACAGTGGTGCAAATTCCTATGATTATCACATTCGTTTGATAAGTTTATTTTTTGAATAAATCCTCATAAAACTCGTAGAATTAACAGATCACTTGCCTGAATGCTTTGATGCATTTTGGATATTTCGATAGCAAGATTGTGCTCAGTTTGATCACGCTGACGTAGAGACAGTGCTCTGCGATGTGGCAGTGTGACTCTGTCTGTGCAGAGGCCCAGGGAAAAGGCTAGATACTTACGCTTATGAAAATATTTTCATAGTATTACATAATTGTATAAAATTTATTCGGTAAAGAAGATATTTTTTCTTTTTGAATATCTTCGATACTGGAAGAGATAAGAAAAATCTTGTCATTATATTGTTTCGTAGGGGATATTTAGAGCTACAAAAAAATTCTTCATAAAAGATTTTATATCTTTTTTTGCCTCAAGGAGGAACATCAGTTTTCGTACTAAAACAAAAAACGATTATGTTTTTATGAAACTTCAGGGACGAGTTCGTTAATTAATTCAGAATGTATGGTAATTTTTCCAAATTTTTTCACCACTGAATAATAAACGAAAATACTTGTTGAAATTGGAATTTTTACTCAGTATTATATGGCTCGCTGAAGGACTTAGCTTAATTCCTCCTTTACCAACGAGATGGTAAGGTAGTAATTTTACTAAGTTCTCTCGCTGTTCATATTGTCCCATACATAAGTTTCAACTTTGATAATCATTTTCATTTATTATTCAGTAGCGAAAAAATTTGGAAAAATTACTATACATTCTGGATTACTTGATGAACTTGCCCTCCAAGTTTCCTAAAAACGTAGCCATTTTTTGTTTTAGTACGAAAACTGATGTTCTTCCTTAATTTAGAATTTCATTTAGCAATTTCCTATTATTATCATAGCTCTTGTGTTCCTCTACGAAAAAATTGATTATAGAAATTTCTCTATCTCTTTCATTTTTTTGACAAAGCTACTTAAAAATTTCCATGTTAACTGTTTACCTCGAGTTCCTCTTCCCCCAGGTCCTTTCCTCTGAAAAAACAACGAAACGAAAATTAGATTCAAGGACTTCACATGAAAATAAACAGAATAAAGACTCACTCGAGGTCTTCGCTGTCCGAAAGATGTGCTATTCCAGATTCCTGGAGACGTGCATCGGAGAGGCTAGGAAATGCCGAAACTTCAGTCTCCTTTTTCACATCCTGCTTCTTATCGTCATTCTGATTAATATTACAGCCACGACATCCATCACCACCACCACAATCCATATTGTCACCCTCAGACATTGATCTCCTAATTTTAGGTGGACGCTGCGAAACAATCAAATGTATAAATATATGAAGATATCTCAATGAAGTCAGGAAAATTCAATGAAGATGTAAATCGAGATGGATTGAAAGAGTCTTGATGGAAGAAAAAGGAAAAAAAAATTGAAAAATCTTTTTTTGCTCTTCCTGGGAATATTTTCGAAATTATTAAATTTAGAGGAAATTAACAAGAGATTTTTCTGTAAAAAATTTCATGTACTATGCAAAAAGGTATCCTGACAACTTTACATCAGTTTCATTGCTGTCAAGATATTCTCAAAACAATCTAAATATAATTTCTTATGTTTTCCTATCCTATCACTTCATAGCTGAATTGACCATTAAACAATTAAATTTATTAATAAATTAATTTTTATTAATAAATTTTATTTAGAAAATCAAATTTCGGAAAAAATATGTAATGCGCAAGCAGGATTTGAACCCACGACCCTCTGATTACATGTCAGGTGCTCTACCGCTGAGCTATTGCGAGTTACTATATTTACCATCGAATTTTTGATTCTCACATCTTTTCTCCACCTCCCATCCACGAGGCAATTTTCTTGAAAAATGAAATTGATAGATTCCTTATTTTTTGCATCCTCATAGAAAAACCGGGGAATGCATTTGATTTAGTTGTTTTCTCAATTTTCGTGAGAATGTCTGGAGAATCATTGAACCGAAGTAAATTGTTCTATGTCATTTTTCAAGGAAAAATCTCGGGGTTATTCAATGAAACAGAGATGCTATTTAGAGGATCCGTCAACTTCATTATTATTATGACCTCCCAAAATAAATATTTCCTCAGTAAGACAGTGACACGTGAATTAATCACACTTCATGATGCTTTTTTACGAGATATTCCGAGATCCAAAGAATATAATAAAATTCTCACGAGGGCCTATTTTGTAGTTCCAAAATATTCTCATTGAAAGATCATCACAAAAATCCTCAATGAAAACTCATTCAAGAATCCCCCACTCTTAAAGCCACACGCGATTCAAATTATTCTCTCATATTCATCGAACTATCGAAAAAAAAACAGAGAAATCAATAATTTAAAACAACTCACCCAATCATTTCTATCCCTCGAGGTTTTATCATAATCCTGTCCATCAAATCGTGTAAACGAATTAATTAAATAATTCTTTTCAACATTACACTCTCCACCATAATCACAATTGTCATCAATTTCCTGCGAATCAGTATCCGTATCAACCGAGCTATCCTCATCACTCGACATCATTCTTACAACTGCCGTTTCACCAGTATTATCTTCACAATTCTTTATTTTCCCATTCTCCTGATTTTCATTCACCGCCAAATCATCACGATTACTCTCACTCATCACAGAAATATCCATATTGTCAGATTTATTCATAAAATTGAGCTTAGCCGGTTGCAATTTAAACTTATGAATATTAATTTTTTTATTATTATCATTATTATGTAGTGTATCCTCCTCTTGCAATGTATTGAGTTTAATTGGCGATGGACTTGCTGATGATTCTGATGATTGGCTATTATTACTAATTGTACGATATAAATTATTTTTATCATTGCCATTAGTTTTATTTGTATCTATTAAATCATTTTTATCGCAATTAATTGTATCGCAATTAATACGTTCACTTAATTTGTGTGATTCTGATATACCACCATTGTCCTGTACTTCAAATACTGTGTCAATGTCGAAGGAACGTTGAAACACAGATAATTTTCTACGTGGTAATTTTTTATTACTCATTGACACTAAATCAATATCAATGGATTCTTTAAGTTTTTTGTTATTTTTGATTTGATTATTTACGAATAATGGAGTAGATGATAATGGATAAATTTCATTATTCAATGATGAATTATTCTTTTCATTAAAATCATTAGCACTTAATTTTCCATTAATTTGTGAATTTTTTGATGGTGTTGATGCATTTATCTTCGATGAAATTTCAATATTTTTCGAGGATAATTTATCACACACTGGCCCTGATGAAAATTCCGATGAAAACATTGAATCAACTGCGTTCAATGAACTCGTTTCAATTCTTTTTATTTCATCATTATTAAAAATATTTTTTATTGATGATAATTCAGGTTGTTTGTCCTTGGGTTGTTGGATTTTCAATGTCAGAAATACATTGTCATTGTTTATTGGTCTTGATAAAGTTAGTTTGATCCTGGAAAATAAAATAAACATTTAGAAAAGTTCATACGAAATTTTGGTTCAGAGAAGTTCCGGGATTTTTAGATTTTTCGTTAGTGAAAAAAATAATGGCCACTGATTCTGGACTAATAATTCAGAAGCTAATAGAAAAATGATGAAAGATGACAATTCCATTGTTTCTTCAAACATCTCGAAAAATATTAAACCTAAAATTTATTTGAGTGCAGCGTTTTTCAATGAAAATCGACGATTTTTCCGATAAAATCAGAGAATTTTTAATTCATATTTCTAAGATCTTTTTATCAGTAAGAGTGGAAAATTTGCGCTGAAAAATATTATTTTACTATCAATTTTAGATCAATAATTTCCGAGATATTTAAAGATCAATTCATACCACCGATCATCGCTTCAATTTTCCCTGATTATTTCAATGAAATAATCAAAAGAATTATTTCGAAATTCAAATCGAGATATCCCGTGTACAATGCAAAGAAGAATGAATTACACTCTGTCAGTTGACAAACCTTGAGATTTAATTGTATAAACAAATCACTATGAACCAGAGCATTCAATTAGCAGGCTAGTTTGTATGATCATTGGACTAATTCTAAATGATTAAAAAATGTACTCACAATTTTGTTCAATTATTCAAGATGAAGATAACGGAGTTAAGAACAATCAAAACTAAAATTATTACTTCGAAATCACGTAACTCTTTAACAAGTAACTATTTTCTCCGTTTCTTTTTAAATCTCGAATTTTGAAAATGTTGAGACTCGCGAAACTGTGTAAACTAACTGTACCACCACACGTATGACAATAATGCGTTTCCCGGTGAACGAGTGCATGCAATGCGCGAGAGACAACTGACGTTATGGAGAGAGGGAGGAGTAGCAGTTTAAAAAAATTGAATAAAATGAAAGATTCAGCGAAACACAGAGGAACCTGAAATCATGTGGAAGCTTAGAGAAATGGATGAAAACGAAAATGAAAAAAATGAAACGGAGAAAAAAAAAGATTTGAAAAGAAGAAAAAATTGAGTTTAACGAAACAATTATCCTCCGTAAATGTTCCACACTGTGACACAGAGGGATCAAACTGTCAAGGTGAACGGGAGTAGAGAAACATTATGATAAAAACGGAACATGAATCAAGGAAGCTGAGTCGAGGCTTACTTCTTAAATCTATTGTGTCGCGCTTTTTTTTTGTCTGGTTTCTGTTTCATTTCGGAGTCGATAATTCAGTAGTGAAACAGCGAGATGCGGTGATTCAGGTGGTTTTGCTAAATATTTCGAAATTGAAGGAAAATAGGAAAAATTTTATAGAGACCTTCTGTGTAGCTCTAATTTCTCTCTATAAGAAGGCCTCCTTTCAAAAAATTCGCGAGATCAGGTAATTTTTGAGAAATTACGGAAAACGTGATTGTTGAGTTGATTAACGAAAGTTTGAAAGTTTCAGTTATCTGCTGTTTTTGTGAAATATCATTGAAAATAAGAAAGATAAAGGATTTTTTGCAGGGAACTTTTTTGTAAAGGCCAGTTAGAGATACGAAAGAAGGTTCTTATCAAAATTTCTCTCTTCCCCAGTTCACGTGATATTGTCAAAAAATTGATTTCAATATTGAATCATCTTGTTTCAATCACGTCACGAATGAATTACTTTATTGCGTTCTATTACAATGCAATTTCATACTTTTTTAACATCTGGTTAACATTGATATTAACCCAATTTATGAAGGGGCTCGTACATATTGGACAGATTGGTCTTACACACCAGGGTCACAATCCCGAGGATAACCACTTCAGTGTTTCGTTGTTGACTAACAAAAAAAAAAATATTCTCCCGATTCAATTGCATTTATGTTTTTCCTCTTTCATTGCACTTTCAAGAATTCACAGTGCTGAGAATAAAGTGAAAAAAATAAGAAAACGTGAACTCGAATTGAAAAATGGAAAAATACTGAGATACACTTGGATGGAATATTAAATAATTTATTTTCGGCATCTGTGGTTTTCCTTGTTTTTGAGGTCAGCAGTTGACACGAGAGTTTCGAGAAATTTGAAAAAAAAGATTGAAAAAAAACAAAATTGTGAAGGTATTAATGTTGGAGAAGCATTGTAAGATTTTATCGCAGATTTTCGATTTTTTTTTCGGAAAAATTGTCAGCAATCGGGTCAACTCACTTCGGATTTTAACCCGGCAATTTTCGAAGGACAGCAAGGCAAGAGGCTCTATTTTTACGTCGCGTAACTCACGTGGCCTTGCAACAGCAGCGGAATCACCACATCGCTACCATATCTCTATTTTTACAAAATATTTGTAATTTATTTAAGTAGTAAAGAGATAAAATCAGATATGTCAATTTATATTTACTAATTTTTGGTGTATACCGCGAATTTTAAGAGAGATGGGGGAATTTTCGTGTAGAGTTTTTGCGCACCTCTGATTTTCTCCTATGTAGAATGTATCTATGGAAAACTTTAGGTCTGCATCAGTTTCGTGATATTTGCGCGAAATTGGAGGTAAATAGAAATCGAATCATCTCGAAGGATGGAAATGTCAATTTGAGAAACTATGGGAGAAAGTGAATTTTTTATAAGGGCTTTTTTTTGTACAGCGAAATGTGTTCAACTAAAAATATTTCTATGATAAAACCTGTATTTTCACTAATTTCCAAAAATTAATAGCAAATTGAAATCGACACATTGGTTTTCATTTTCATTACTTCATTGTACTATGAAATTCACCCGATAAACTCGGAAATTCATTTGATAATTATCCAGCATGCCATTGATCAATTATAATTGAAATTGAATGAATCAATACTCACGGTGAACGGAGGCAATCTTGAAATGTCGCGATACCAAAATTACGAAGGTGCTCAATGGTATTCAGTGAATCCGTTGAAACTTGGGAACTTGAGTCACACATTGGTGGTTTTTTCAGTGTCTCTGAAACCTAAATAAAGCCATGAATGTTGATTATTATCATAACAATTGGGTAATGATTATCTGTGACGTTTATCTGAAGAATAAATAGAGAAGATTTTTCTTTTTCAACATTCAGCTTCTTACTTCACGAGATAACATTGTGATTTTGTCGAATATTATGAATATTGGAGAAGTTTCAGTGTCAAATAAATCGTCTGGTTCGTTCCTCACTTGTCCGCGTCTCCGAGTTTTCTCCAATACCTCGATGATTCTAGAATTCATAGGAAACGAAAAAATTAGAAAGAAGAATCTTTAAAAAAACATATTTTATTCATTTATTTCGTAAATATTTTTGAAAGTTAGTGAGTTTCGGAGAACCTGGCAAAAGACCTTCTTTATTAAGAATTTAATAATCTATAAAGAAAAAGCTCTTTTGATAAATTCTCTCAATCCCAACCATTTTCAATATTTGCAAAATGTAAATGAGAAAGAATAAATAATTACTTTTGAATCTGTCTTGCTGCTTCGAATATTTCGCTATTATACCAGTCTAATTCTTGCTCCAGTTCACGAATTTTTGCATCATACTTGATTTCTTCGATCGAAAAACCCTGTAAACATAACTCATTCACTTTACTCTCATTCCTCTAAGATAATTCAGAAGTGAAATGATTGAAGATGAAGCATGAGTTTCCTTTCTGATCTTTTTACGATTATTTTTCAAGTAGATGAGTTTAGGAAAACTCATCAAGAGCCATTTTTTGTGGAGAATTACACGAATTACAAAAAAAGTCTCTGGATAAGTACTCATGGACCATATTATTTGTAAAATGATTTGCAGGTCATTTTCCGCCTCATTACTTTTCTACTGAATCGTTATTAAATATGAAGATTTATCAATATTAACTCACTGAAGCCTTTAATTCTGCATACAATGAATTCTGCAATTGAACTTTCTGATCATTCTGATAGGGCATATTCTCTGAGGATGCATCCAAATAACCCAGTGGCGTTCTGCATACCTGTGTTGCATACGAATGAATATATCATTCAACAATAATTCTGTACTATTTTTAGAATAAGTAATGACGTTCTACCTCTTGATCTAATGTGGGTGGACATTCTAAGTTCATTAGTCTCATCTTCAATTCTGCATTCTCGTTTTTCAAATCGTCACTTTTATCCTGTAAAAACTTGTATAAAAAATACATCATTAGAGAATAATCCTGAGTATTGAGTGGGAATGAGAAGGAACACGTTTTCAAATTTTTTAAATATCTTGGAAATTATGGAGTTTATAGATTTCATTATGAAATATTTTTTGTATTTAAATGAATTCTGTACAAAAAAGATCTTTCGAGAATTTCATTGAGTTTACTCATTTTAGAGCTATTTATCAGTGAGTATGGAATTAATTTTTTGAATATTCTCACCAATCTTTTTTGTACAGACAACACTTTTACAAAAAAAAACGAATATAACATATATTTTTCTATCTCTCATAGATTTCGAATAACTCGTATGATCACATTCTCTATAGAGAAAATGGAATCTACAAAAAGGCTTTCTTCAAGAATTCTCTCGGAATTGTCGATAGATTCCGAGATATTTTATAAAAAGTGAAGACACAATGCAAATTGATTCCACTCATTCCTCCACTCCATCACAAATTTTCTTTTTTTATTTGAGTAATTTACACGAATGGTTTTCTCGTAATGTTCCTCCAAATTCGAAACCAATTCGTTCATTTCATTGAGTTTTTCTTGTAAAGTATCACACTCAATTTCCTTAGTTTCCAATCTTGATTTGAATATCGTCAATTGTTTTGCACAATCGAGTTTATCTCTGTTTAATTTTTCGAGGCTACGATTGAATTCTTCTTTCTGAAAATTGAAAGATGCAGATACGTTACTAAATTGATAATAGTTGTTGAAATTGTCAAGAGAGAAAAAAATGTGAAAAAACATTCTTACGTCTGCTTGCAATTTTTCAATCAACGCATTTCTCTCTTTGTCAACTTTTTGCAATGCAACTTGACATCGTTTCTCCTGCGATTCAATTGTACTTATCGTCTCTCTCTGCTCGTCATTCTCTCTCAACAGATGATCGCATTTTTCCTTCAGTTGATCGCTGAAATAAAGATAATATTCCATAAAATCAGTCCATTTAATGATAAAACGATTCAGCAATTAATCAAATCTTTTGAAACTATCTCCTTATCTAATGGAGATAGGGAATTTTGCATGATGACCTTTTCTTGAAGAGCTCAATCTCTTCTACAAGAAAGACTCGGAAGAAATTTCTCTATCTCCCATATTTTTTCGGATATTCCGAAGGAACCAACTCGAAAGTCGATTTATTCATGAATGAATTTATAAATAATGAATTGATTAATTATAGTTTGTCATATTCGACTGAAGATAATTACAATTTTTTCTGGAGCAAGTAAAATTGCCGTTGGTTTCTATTTGCCGTTTCTTCAGTTCGCAGTAATTCATCACGAAGATTTGCATTTTCTTCGTCGAACCGGCGGACCCGCAGCCGTAGCTCAATTTCTGTTCCATTGTCAGTGTCTTTTTCACATGATGATGTTGTTGATCCTTCACTAAATGCTTCGTCGAATCTGGAAAGTTCATTCAATTGAATTCATTATTGATTATTGCGAATTAATTATTTTTCCATTGAATTGAGTGAAGTAATTATTTTGATGGAAAATTGATAGAGGAGAGACGGGATGAACCACTTGTTTCTATAATTATGACTGGAAATATTCATGAAAAATTGAAAAAGTGGAAAATTGTGCAGTAAACAGTTTTCAGTGTTGCAATTAAAAAAAAGGATTGTTCCAAAAAAAAAAAAAAAAAAAAACCGTAAATTCAAATTCTCTGTCGCATCTCCATCCACAGTTTTTCTTTTTTTTCGAAAGAAAAAATATTGACAGTATTCTTGCATCATCTTCTTTCGTTTCTTCGTGATATTTTCAAAATGAGCCAATTTCAATTCTTCACATTATCCCAAATTATGAGGAAAAAAATGATTCTTTGTTCTGTTATACTTTTGTTTTTGAATTGGAAAAAAGTCAAACGACAAAAAAGATGACTAACTTTGATTTAGTGTCGTTGTCCGAGTTATTGCCTGTTTCATCGTCCCATTTTAAAATTTCGTCTGAAACCATAAATATCTTCAGTGAGAAAAAAAATTGTTTACACATGATAAATTCTAATAAATAATGAATTTACCTGATTTCAATCCAACTTTCGAGACATTAACATAATTGTCATCATCCTCGTAGGAAATTGATGCACGACGACTTGTCATCTTTTCCGCATTGAAACTGTCTCTGTAATCATGAATTGAAATAGATGGAAAAATCGCTTACAAAAAACAATCATTAGGCATTAGAAAATGAGATGGATCAAGTTGAACACTCTTTCTTTCTGCTGGAATGAGTAAAAAATTGAAGGATATGGAAAAATTTGCACGAAAGTCTTCTTTGTAGCTTCAATTCTCTTGCTCCAATTTTTTCTTCTTCCAATACCTCAAAATTTAAGGAAGATGGATAGATTTTCATGAGAACACTATGAAATTTTTAGACGAATTGATTTAATTTCGTTATCAATTTTTCTTCAATATCTCAGGATCTAAGGGAGACAGGGCGATTTAGCTCCAATTCTTTTCGTAGAGAATTCTCAGAGCTACAGGAAAGGATCAGGATAAACTCGCTTAGCTCCCGAAATATTTTCAAAAAAAACTAATAATGAAATAAAAAACGATTTGTTTCAAAACTTCCCAGTCATTCCATAAGAACTTTTTTTGTAACCCCATAAAAATTCCAGTATCCCAATGATTTCCCGAGATATTACCAGAAGATCTATCACAAGCTACAAGGACTCCATCTTGTTCTATCAATCTACAATTGACAAAAGTTCAAGTGAACCGATCGATCGACATTTTCATTGAAAAAACATTTTCCTTCAATATCCACATGAATCCAAAGTCAAGTTCA
Source organism: Aleiodes alternator (assembly GCA_963921955.1). Lineage (NCBI taxonomy): Eukaryota > Metazoa > Arthropoda > Insecta > Hymenoptera > Braconidae > Aleiodes > Aleiodes alternator. The sequence goes on along the minus strand of OY998109.1, from coordinate 5,163,451 downwards.
AACTGCCAGTTATTATCGTTTACCATTAACTTACTCTATCGTTAAACTGAAAAAGAAGGAAAAAAACGGTCTTATCGCCGTTTTAAAACACGTTAATAACAATAGAATCGTTAAAATACAAATGAATACATGTAAAACTAGAATAATCAGCGTTTTTATTTTCATATGACCGTGAAAAAAATAAAGTAAGGGATAGAGTGTGAAGAAGCCAATAAAAATAACGTTGAGGAAAGGAATAAAACAATGTAGCGTTCAATGAGCAAAGATAATGAAAAATGTTGAAAAATTATTTTTTAGGTTGAAAATAGAAGAAAAAAAATCTTTACCTTCGTTTGAAGAGCAATTTTTTCGCCCGGTTGTTGTTACCATCGTGCCAAGGGGATGAGAGACTCCCAGAGGTGACCCACTGTTGCATTGGTTTATCAAAAATTCCATGAGATTCACTATTATTATCAGTTTCATCCATTGTATAAAATACATTAATTAAAAAACTTGAGGCACTTAATTTTTGTTAATCCTTTACGTCAATTTCTTCAATTATATAAATTCAACATCATGATATATCGATTTGTACGATTGAAAATAATATACACAAACAAGAGACATTTTTCACGGCACGTACGACTGCCGGCGAATGACTGAGGGAAAAAAAATTTACGAAACGTAAACAGACGTAATTATTCAAATAAGTTTCTTTATTTACGTTTAAATCAATTTCACCGATTCTTATTTCTTCTTATTCTCATACTGCAATGGATAACCGATAATTGAATTTTATCAACGATTTCTTATTCCATTTTATCGGGAAAATTCTGGGATTTTTCGATATTTTAATTTTTTTTTTTTTGTAATAATTTTTTTCTTCTTCAGTTGACTCGAGCGATGACACAATTACCAACGAACTTCAGGCAACCATAAGCCGAACAAAATAAACAAAACATATGTCATTCTATAGACAGTTTATTGGTTCAATTGACAATTCTTGGATAATATACTTTTATTACTGAAATAAAAAAAATAGAATAGGAATAGGAAAGGTGAATAAAAGATATCAGTGAATTTTTCGATGATTTATTCGTTTTTATTTTTTTTTTTGTCAAGTACTTTCGAAAACAGATATGGCATAGTAGTCTCAAATTTTCTTGTTTTTCGTTAAATTTCCCTTTTAGACAATAAAAAAAATAATTAAAAAAAAAAAAACATGATTCCATTCGTTGTTTGTTATTATGTTAATACAAAATAATAACATCGTAAGCAAATAAATTACGGAAATTCATAAAACAATCTGATGGTAAATGAATCAGATCGATGTATATACTTTTCGTAATTATGAAAAAAAAGGTAATTAAGAATTAGGTTTAAATGAATAGGGAGCTTCATAAAGGTCAAAACATAGTTCTCAAAATATCGTGTACGACATCCATCGTTTGGTCATCAACTAGGACAATGTCGAAGGCTTCTAAGTATGATGGGAGACGTTGATCAGCCTGTAAAAAATTATTTTTCTTTAATTCTTCAATTATTTATACATCTTGGTAATTAATATCAATGAGAATCTGAATCAATAGGGGTCCTTTAGAACAATTATGAAGTTTTCAAATAACTTTATCATATTTCATCATCAATTTTTTTTAGGATATTTGTGTAATTATTTTTTTTCTGCAAAGGGAAGTTTGAGCTTAGATCTTGAGACATTTTTAAAAAACTGATGACTAAATAAAATAGATTTGTCTGGAAATTTCAGTTTCTTTCTTTAAGGCCGATTGTGCCTCACTTATCCTCAATCTTTTCCAGTAATAAGAGCAAAGGATGAGCAATTTTGCAGATTGTCAAAAAAAATTCAATCCACTCTGTACTGCGAGTACTTTTAAAGTTAGTGGATTCAGAAAAATATATTAAAATATTTTTTCTATAGATACCGAAAATCTGCAGAAAAAGGGCCTTTTTATATGGTTTCCTAAAGAAATATTTTCAAATACATACATTCAGAAAATTTACATTTTTCCTGTTGCTTTTTATGTTTTATGTTTTAATTATGTTTGAAACTAGTGGGTGTAGCGAAAATTTTCAAGAGACCCTTTTAATAGAACAATTTCCAATTTACAAATAAGGTCTTTTAAGAAATTTTCCTCAACTTTCTAATTTCTGAGATAGGTTCAAAAAGAACTCATGATTCTCTGAATGAGACTATTGACATTTATTGACATTCATGAAATTTCCAATGAACAAAAAATTATGAAAGAAAACTAGTAACTCACCTTGTCATATAAAAATCCAATTTTGAGTATTGTATCGGCATCCTTGACGCCATTTGCCATTGAGGCATCACCCTCCATATCACCCATGAGTATCACATTAGTTCTGCCCTCCAGAACATTGAAATATTCTTTATCTACAGCATGTTCATTCTTATTGAATACATGAATAAGGAGTTCGTTTTTGAATCCACTGATTTTATCATCATTGTACTTGAGAAAATTTGATATCACTTTCACATTATCAAGTAAAACATCGTGATGATTCAGCACGTGTTTAACAACATCACCCAATCCAGCTGAGAATACTAATATTGGTACATTAGCTGTGTTTAGTTTTTCAAATAATTCTTTTGTGCCATCACGTATGTCAGTGCCATATTCCTTCGATACAGTCTCTAATTCCGATTTATCGAATGGTATATTTTGAAGCATTTCTTGTGTTATCGTCATCCAACGTTCCATAGCTTCAATTTTTGTCTGTAAATCAAGGTGTGGATCCAATTCGATTGGTCGATATTTGCCGTAGAGAATGTCAGCTTCTGTTTTTGCTTCCTGTGGTAATTGCTCACATTTCCAAAAAATGCCTAGAAAAATATTAATCAGCTTAAGGCCCGGATGGAGTAGGGTTATTTGAGAAAACGTAGATTTCACTTTACGAGGTCAAAAATGGTTCAATTTTCCAAAACTCAGTACAGCACCATTGTTCTGCATTGTCTGCATGGTGCTCTACGGAGTTTTGGAAAATTGAACCATTTTTGACCTCGTAAAGTGAAATCTACGTTTCCTCAAAAAGCCTTACTCCATCCGGGCCTTAATGGAGAGTTTGATAGAGTAATGCCGGTACTGAATAGATCCCAAGACGTCTATATATATTAGTTTGTCAATGATTCAAGAGACTTTTCTTGGAAGAATTGAACATACTAAAAGAACGACAGAAGTTTTCAGACAAATCGATTTTACTTCATCATCAGTTTTTGGAAAATATCTTGGAATTGTAGTGAGATAAAGCAATTCGTATGATACTCTTTTTGTTTATTTAGAAAATTTCAAAAGCTACAAAGAGGATCATTTTAGAAATCACTCTATCTCGCTGAGATTTTGAGATGTTTCTCTAGATTCTTCTAAAATCACTTGAAAACTTCATATTCTCTAAGAAATCTCATCACGAAGTTTTTCAAGCCCCATCGTTTCAAGGATATTTGCAAAATAATCAACAAGGTCATTCAAGAATGGAGTAATGAATCCAATAATTTTGTATACATGAAATTTCGAGAATTTCTATCGAGAAATTTTTTTTCTAGGTCACAAAATTACCTTCAATCCGAAAAAATTCTCAAAATAATGCCGAAGGAAAGTCCTCTTCTTCATGAATAGAATAATAATAATAAAGAAAAAAATAGCTATCAAAGACCTACCAAAACTGCTGAGGACGTGTTTTCCATCGACATGTTGCTTGGTTACAGTCAGATCAAAATCACTGATAACCTAAAAAAAAAAAAGTGATAAGTCAATGTCAAGAGGGCTAAACTGTCATTCTAAAAATAGAAAATAAAAATTCCAACAATTTCACTCACCTGAAGTTTATTCGTCCCATCATTTCGAATTTTTTGTATCATTCGAATGACATTATCACGATCTTTCATGAATACATTGGTACGTTTCAATGTGGACAACTGTATTACAAAGAGATTGTTACAAAATAAACGTATGTGCATAATTCTTTTATTTCTTTGCTTCAAAATAAAATTGCAACTGAATTATTTTTGTTATTGTGAGGGTGACGTTTTGAAGAATAAATATACTCACATCATCATTGGTTTCTGGCATCGTGTTGTTAAACCGTTATTATTCTTATCTTGACTCCTTTTCAATGTTACAGATTATGAAGAAAAATAATGTATAATCTTCGAGAATGATGAATATTTAAATCATTTATTTTCTTCCCAAGTCGTTTTTCAATAATTCTTAGCCTTTAAAATATCATTCATCTGAACAGTTGCTCCTTATTTATTTCATTAAATCTCAATTGTTTTTCTTAATTCATTTGAATTAGGAAAGTAACAAATTGAAATCTATAAATCTTGGAATCAATTATTTCTTAAATAAACAAAAATATAAGTCTGCTCTCTACTCTTTTTTCAACAGCTTACTTCGTATTTTTCACTCGATGCACTCGATTGGGAGAGCAAGTCACATGGTATATACAAACGTACGTACACATGTACATGTGTTGACCCTTGATGGATTAATTTCCATTCCATCAGAACGGCGTAGTGTATTTTTTTACAGATATAAAATAAATTGAGAAGATTAATTTACATAAAGATAGGATTTCATGTTATTCAGTGTTTCATTTCTCGTATTATTTCATCAATAATTGAAGTACTGAATGACGATCAACAAAATCTGAAAACTGTTCTGGAAAAATTGAATTGATAATCCGAGACCGGAAATAGACCTCTTTTGTAGAGAACTTTGTGGGTTACAAAAAAGGTTTCTTGGTTTACATGAGTCAAATAGTTTTAGAGACATTGAGACATTGTAATTCATGAGATTTACTTGATAGAGTCGGGGAATTCGTTATTCAGCTTGGTGATAACTGGTTTAATGAGAATGTATCTGATATTCTTTTTTGTATAAAATTTAATTACCTACAAAAATTATCACTTCGTAAATGTCTCCAAAGCCTGCAGACCAAGAGATATACGAGGAATACTGTGAAAGCAAGGTAGAGAAAAAATGTTCCCATTTCGTCGTCCCATAATTCTCGAATATCTCGAGATATGAAAGATGAAGAAATCTCCTTATTAAATTTTTTTTCCCTTCGATCTCAAAAAATTCAAAGGAAACTAAATTCAATGTTTACAATGAATTTGAAGTTGTGTAATTCTGTAAGTAGCGTCTTGTCGCTTCCGAACTTGTTTTCAGAATTTCTTCAATGTAATCAGCGTTTCCATGGCTCACTAACTTCGTCCAATAACTCCCCAAATTCTTCTGGAGCTCCTTCAATTGAACATAATCCTCAGTTTCATTCGAAATCGCTCTCGTCACTGAAATGAATTATTTTACCTTTTTAGTGAAATAATTATTTTTATCTCTTCCTAAGAGTATCAGGATTGAAAAAAATACTCACGATTGTGCAACTGATACATCATCTCAAGTACTGTGGAGATATCGTCGGCATGAACAATCGATCCGCATCGTTGAAGCCAAAAAATCAGCTCTACACTCTGATTTATGCATTCAACTATCCTCTCCTCAGTTAAGCCAATCATTCTCAGATTCTCCAATGATTTGTAAGGTTCGATTATCCTAGTCAATGCTCTTCCAACAGTTCCATCATTTTCCACAATTTCCCGAGCATTCGGAGCAGAGACTTCAAGAATTTTCGATAGTATTTCCAACCAATTGACGATTATTTCAATCTCAGCATGAGTGTGAATTTCATCGTTCAATTTTCGTGGAATCAATTGTGAAAATGCTTCGACGAGAGATAACAAAAGGGTCTTCATATCAAATATCTCTTGAAAGAAACACTCACTTGAGAAAACAATGTGAATTGTTGATTGAACCAGATTTAATGCAGATATCAATAGATTTTCTGCAAAAATTAATAATTGAACATGATTTGGAAGATGTCATACTGATTACATTATGAAAATATCAGGGAGACTTTTTTGTAAAAATATGAAGTTAGCAGACAAATCTATTTCATTTCTAAAAAATTACTTTGAAATATGAACGAGATAGGGTGATTTCGTTCTAATCCTTTTTCATATACATTTTCAACGACTACAACGAAAATGTAGAGCAAAGTTTGTAAAGAATTTTATCTACTAGAAAAAAAAGTCTTGCTAAATTCTCTCGAGCTCAGAGGTTTTTTGAAATATTTATGAGATGAACTATATGCGATGATCGAAGAACCATTGATTTACAAACTGAAAATGGGAATGTATTTTTTTTTTCAACAACATTTACCATTAGTCGAACTCTGCAAAATGAATGTCAACGTATTTCCAATTGATTTACATTCTTTTACATGTTCAATCCACTTTTGACACGGGTTTTTACTCTGCAGATTACAAAAGACTGTCTGAAGTATTCGTAAAAGTTGAATCAGAGTCTCTGTATCATTGCTTGATAATAAATTGATCAATAATTCAACAAGTTCCTTTCTTTCTGCTATTTGACCAAGTACCTCAGTTTGACAAGACAAATTTCCGATGATTCCTACAATAATTTCCTGCAGAGATCAATCAAAATTTGCATTCAATCAACAAATTGATATTTCAGATTGATAACTCGTACCGTCATTCTGTCATTCGTTGAGACATTAAGAATGTATTCAGCTATTGATAAAAATTGATTGTCAATCAAGAAATATACAATGTCCTGTTGTGCTGTCATGTCCCAAAGAAAACAGAGTTCATTCTCGAAATTTTCGGTCCATTCAATTTCTTCAGGTGTCTGTGAAAAAAAATATGAATTATTTGATTATTTCGTAATTTTTATGGACTCTTATTGTTCGATTTATTTTCACCTTTGACAGAGAAATCAGTGCTTTTAGAATCCATTTCGCACTGTATACTGTATCTCCAACTGTATCACCTTTCATAATCATTTTTTCATTCTCATCAACATGCTCCGATTCAATAATTGATGATGATAAAATATTGCTGTCATCTTCATCTTCCGCTTCGCTTATCATTGCTTTTTTTCTTTTTTTATTGACTCCGACTAAAAGTTATCCGGTTGTTTATCATTTCTCTGAATGAACAATGGTACAAAACTTGCAATGATGAGTATCAAGGTTACGGGTGGTCACAATTACTCCGTGAAATGACGTCACATGACCGTTATATGACGGTCTTGTGACGCGAGCCCATCTCCACATGAAAATTTGCCTTTCATTTGAAGACGACAGTGACGCCCGCTTGAATTTCGGTGGTTTTCAGTGATAAAATTCGTAAGCATCTTCATAGCACGCCATCGAGAAACAACATTTTTTCTCATTTCAAATAAAATAATATTAATTAACGTGTGGTTAACGCGAGTTCAACCCTTCACTTGTAACATCATCCTGAAAGGTAAGAGAAGTAGATAATCATTTTTGTAATATGTTTATAATCCCAACAGGAAATGGCACAAGTGAAATTGGACTAGAGTACATAACCTTAAAAGCATCGCATTCGCACCGAGAAAATGGAAAATCCGGCGATTTTCATTTATTCAAATTGAGTTTATTTTTTTTTTTTTAGAGAAAAAAGTGTAAACACAAAATGAGTCCATTGAACAGAGGACCACTGTTAGGTCCACGTATGCCACCTGCAGGTATGCGTCCACCCCCTCCACGTTTCGGTAGATTACCAATGCCGGGTATGCCCCCTCGTATGCCACCACCGCCAATGCCACCAATGGGTGGTATGTTCGGTCCAATGAGACAGAGAATGCCACCTCCACCGCCACGTCCAGCTGGTATGATGAGACCCGGTGGACCACCACCACCACCGCCATTATTTGGACCAAGAACACGTGGACCACCGCCTTTAATGATGGGCCCAATGATGGGACCAAGGGGAATGGGCCCAAGAGGACCACCAATGAGACCAGGACCAAGGGGTATGGTACCGCCACAGGGATTACCACATATGAGACCAAGATTCCCACCTGGCAATGGAAATGTCAAGGGAAAAACAATGAATAATAGACATGCTAAAAAAGTCAGTAAATTGGAGGTGAATTCATGCGATTATTTTCAGTAGATCATTCGTATTTTTTTCGAGTGAGGTGGTGTGATATTTGAGGATATCGTGGAAACTCGTGGGATATTTACTGAAAACTCTTTTCGAATGGAATTTCGAGGATTATGAAAAGAGCGGTAAAGAGGGAGCAGAGCTCTGCCAACTAAAAGTATATGATTTTATTCAAAACCCGGATTTTCTCGTGGTTTTTCGGGCTATAGCTAGTTTCAACTGTCGCATTGACTTTAATAATAAAGAAAAAATTGATTTTAAATTTGTTATAAAATTTATAATTTTATCGTTGAGTCTTTTCTTTCGAGTTGAATAGCTTGAAGTAATCCATTGGTTTTCAAAATAATCTTGAAAATAAAATTCAAAATAATCTTGAAAAATTCAATTTTGTCTGGCAGAGTGAAGCTACTCCATTACCAAAAAAAGCTCTTGGTAAATTCCCACGAGTTTCATTGTTTTTTAAGGGGGTACACGCGTATCTCACCTCGAAAATTCTTTTCAAACTTCGCTACAAGTGATTCCAAAGAACACAAAGCTTAATGCAATGTTCAACTTGGGAAAAAATTTCGAAACTATTAACCATTAATGAATTAAGATATCGAAATAGAAACAGAGAGGCCTAAATGCTATGTATAAGGAAAGCACTTCCGCTCTTTTGACTCTGGGGCGACGATATATATGATTTCAAAAAAATGATCTTTCTGGAGTTAGGGATGAATCCTGAACATGAATATCTCCATTTTTAAATGACAAATTATTCTGAAATTTCTCTACAAGTTGGACACTACTTTGAATCTTCGTGTGCACAAAATTGGATGTAACAGAGGTTGAAAATAGTTCTTCCGTGGCAAGAAGGGGTGAAAACTAAGCGAGATGGAGCGATTTTACCCTAATCCTTATTTTTAGAAACATTAAAGAGCCATGAAAAGAATCGAGGCAGAATCGCTCTATCTAACTTAGTTTCTGAGATATTCACTTAAAACTATGAAATTATTTAGGAAGAACGACAGATATACGCATGAACCCCCTTAAGATATTTCGAAAATCATAGTTTTATTGTATTTTTACATAACTTAGAATCAATGCGCATTCTCTATTTTTTCCGAAATTTGATACTGGAATTATCAAATTTCATTAAAATACGCCCCTAATGTTCATAATTACCCTTTCCATGATACTGATGAGACTATACTACCGGGTAATTCAAGTAGATTAAATACGAAAACAACTTTCATTGGCGGGAAAATTTTTTAAAAATCGATAAAAAATTAAATTTACAATCTAGGAACGTGAATTGAAGAAGCCTTGGATGACAGATGAGATAAGGAGTGAGATACAGAAGAAAAATAAACTATTTGCCAAAAGTAAGAAAAATGAGGATGCTAGAATAGAATTCAGAGATTTGAGGAACAAAGTTACGAGAATGATAAGAGACGCAAAGAATGAGTATCTCGCTAAGCATCCGGAACAGGTATGTTACTTCCCAATTCCTCTCCTTATCACAATAATTCTCAACTTTTTTTAATCACAAAAAATTAACTGATGAATTTATGAATGTGTTGATTTTTGGTGCTTTCAATATTTCATAACATATTTTATAAAATGACGTTTAAGCCAATCGTGCCGAAATTCTTCCTGCAGATTCATTTTTTTAAAAAATTCAAGAGAAACAAAATTTTGAATTGTCTTGTGTTAATGGAAATTATTCATTCTAATATTTTATTTTTCAATAGAAACAAAAAAAATTGGTAATAAAAATTTGAAAAAAAAAAAGAGAAGGACAATACAACAGTCAGTTGATAAAAGCCGATTTAAATTGCAGGGTGGTCAGAAAACTGGTGATAAGAATACAATTGAGTCCGAGGGTGTTCAGGAAACTGAAAAATGTGAAAGTCAACCTGAACAAACGAAAATGGAAGTTACGGAGGAGACGCAGCCTACCAGCGAACAGGCTCAGTCTTAAAGCTTCGGGCTACTCCTCCACAATTCAATTTAAATGAAAAGAAAACAGATTAAAAGAAAAAAAGTAAAATTCAATAAATCAATGATTATATGTATAAAGAAATTTATAATTCTGGATCAAACGTAATCAGTCCTAATTTCTTTCGATGGAAGCAAATATCATTAAAGTTCTCACTTTTTCTGGATTTGAGAAAATAATTCGGTTGTGAAGAGGCACGAAATCAGTTGAGTCTGTTATTTTAGATCAGTTTCTCCAAATTATCTCGAAACTAAGAAAGATGAGAAGATTTCCATTAAAACATTATTTGTAACTCATTTTTTTTTCAACAAAAAAAAAAACATAAAATACTTTCAATTTTGCAGCTCCTAAGATATTGAAGAAAAAAAAAAAGAAAATTGCTTTTACTATCACGCGAAATTTGTGCAATATTTTGAAAAGTAATTAATATAGAAAAATTTTCATAATCTCCTTTTCTATTAGAAAAATCAAAGCTATAAAAAAAGTTTTTGCAATTTTATTTCTATCTCCTTCATTTCGATTGCAATTGTGGTGAATACAACTTATGACGTTTTTCTTAAATATTTCAATCTTAAAATTAATGATAAACATATTTTTTTTAGAGCTACAAAGAAGTTTCATACATGAATTTTACCATCTTTCTTACGTTCTGAAATATTTAATGCAAAATGATCACAATAATACGTCGACTCATCTCGTTTTAGCTATTCGCTGCTGAATTTAGAGGAAATGAATATAAAAATTAAAATTATTGTCAAATATAATTATAATCATGTGGCACTTATTAACGCATTGATGCTTGGATAATTTAAAAATTGAATTTCTTTTCACACTTAGATTTTCTGAATTAAAAGACATAAAATAAACTAAAAACAAACTTGCATATTAAAATATTTTCAATGTTTTTTTCACTGTTAATCACACATGAAAAATTGATTACAATTAATTTTATTAAGACTGCTAACTTATATTATTGAGGCAAGTTTTTATTTTTCCCCAACATTCACTGATTCAATGACAAGTGCCCATAACATTCCTCACTGATATGACAATTGCATTGCGTTATCATGATTAAAAAAAAAATAATAGTGAAAAAAAAATATGTGTTGAAAACAGAAATTAAATAATAATGAATTATCGTAGATTATTTATTAAGTAAATAATAATTTAAAAAAATTAGTAATGAATTAACTTCACGTACTTTCTTTATCATTTTCTGACCTCTGTAAATTAGTATAAATTAATTAACTCAAAACAGCAATTATCCCACCAATGTTATTAAAATTGTTCTTTCTTTCTTAAATGTTCCAATGATTTTTGGCAAATTGTACCATTGTGTTTTGTAATTGTCAATATCTAACAATTAATTGGATTCAAAGAAGAAAACCCTTGGATAAGAATACGGTGGAGAAATATTAATGAGAAAAAAAAACAGATTTGTATTAAGAAAAAAACAAATATCTAAATGTAAGGAATAAATAATATTTCTACAAGTTCTAAAAATGTTGTTTCTCATAATTTTTCATTTTTTTCACATGCGCTTTTGGAAAAAAATGATTTAATAATACACGAGTATTTTTTTCATGTTCTTTAGAATTTTGGGAAAAAAACAACAAAAAAATTGCAATTTTCTGGAGAGTTTCTAGTTTCCTGAGCACCATTCATTTATCATCAAAACAAAATAATAAATTAACACAAGAAAATAATAATTAATTTGAGAATCACATTTTAAGAAAAAATTTTTAGGCATCCTTGTACGAAGATGAGAATGACGATTTCAATGAAAGTGATGAAAATTATACAAGTAATGATGATGATGATGATGATGAAGAAGATAAAACTTACTACTGTGAAATATGTGATCGTGAATTTTTCAATCAGAAATTACTCAACGATCATGTTAGTACACATCGTACATGTGGTATTGATGGTTGTACATTTACTGCACATCCAAAATTAGTTGATAAACATATAACAATGCAGCATTGTACTGGACTTTATTCAAGAATAAGAAATTTAAAAACACCGGAAGACATTGAAAAATGGATTGCTGAAAGAAAAAAGTAATGTATAATTTTTTTTCAATTTATAATAGTTTAAAATAACGATAATTGGATAGTAAAGTGTTAATATTCCGGAGAAAAAGGATTTACAAAAAATTCGATAGAAGACCTTTCTTGTAGACTGTAAAATTGTCTTAAAAAAAGGTCTCCTATGAATTTTCTCTAAATTCACTTGATTACAAGATATTTGCAAAGAAATGCACCCATTCTCAATTTTTCTTTACTATTGAATTATTTTTCTACAGAAAATATCCAACGAAGTCCAACATCGAAATGAAAAAAGCAGAAACCCTAGAAAAAAATGAACGTGGTGAAGTTATTGAGCAGGCTGGTGGTAAAATTTCACATTCTTCACGAGGAAAAAAGCCAATTCGTGAGAGAAAACGAAGAGGAAAAAAACGTAAAAATATTGATATTAAACCGGAAATCAAAAGAGAAGATGAGGAGGTAGAAATGTGCCAAGGAGTTCGCCCATTTGCAGGAACGAGTGAGTTTTTACCAATTTCTATTATCAATTATTGACTCATTAGAAAAGTTAAACATGAGACGAACCAGTTTTTAACTTTTTTTTTTCTGGAAGAATATCTCAGATTCTAGTGGAAATGAAGAACTATTCAGTGGGACCTTTTTTGTAGAACTTATTCTACGAATGCCCTACAAAAATTTTCATATCACCCTCGATTTTCAAAATATTTTCCAAAAAATCCAGCTCATTCCAATGAATTAAATTGAATTTCATTACTTTGAATTAGAAAATCATTTGTTTTACATCGTTTGTGCTCATTCCAATGATTTCCCCACAGAATCCCTGAGAGTATGTGACGAGGAATCTGCAAAATCAGATCCAGAAGATGATAATGATGATGCCTCGCTGTCATTCAAAATTTCCGATGACGACGACGACACAATAATGCCAGTTGTTCCAAAACCTCAGATCAATCTAATCCCTAGTCTAGTAGCTGATTACAATAGTGACTCAGATGACGGTAATTAATCATTGCCTCAATAATCATTCTTTGCTTCAAAATTTAATCTAAAAAAATTATTTTTTCAAGAACCTCCGGACGAGATGCCGATAAAAAAGATGAAATTAGAAGAACCTGAAGTATCTCAACGTGTATTGCCAGTAGAAGAGACACCTGTTGCAAAACGTCCAAATAAAGAAAAACCAAAATTTACAGCTCCAAAGAAAAATGAAGTTCAATCAAAACCAACTAAAAAAGACATTCACCAACAAAAGAAGCGAATGCTCTTGCAGCAGTTATTATCAAGATCAATACAACACGAGAGGAACTACATCTGTCAATGTATAAAGTACATTGTAGACAATAATTTTTTCGAATAAACCAAAATTCTTTTTTATATTTTTGTAAAATAACATGTCTTTTCTTTAATATAAATACAGAAAAAAAACCTTTACAACAATTTACTTAGAGAATCTTTTCTTCTTCTTTTTTTTACCCTCACGTTCCTGAAAATTTAATTCACTGATATCAGAAGTATTGAGCCGTTTCTCACCGCTCTTAACAGACACAAGTGATTTACTACCTTTACTCTTCAATGCATTGCTCCATTCTTCCTCAGAGCCTTTGATAGCATACTGATCAAAATTTTCCTTCTTCAATCGTTCCAACTCTAGTTTCTGCTTGTGCTTGAGCTCCTTAGCAGCAGCATCGAGCTCTAACTGCAGACTCTTTCCTTTAGCAGCATCCACCTGAATATCATCATTGACTCTCTCCTTAACAATCATCGTTTTCTCAACAAATTCTTCAGCAATACCATTCAAATACTGCATACACCTCCTGATAATTCTATTGAACAAACCAAGCAATTGTGAAGATGGCAGACCCAATTCCTCTGACAATTTGTCAACAGTTTTGTGCTGTAGTCCAACACCAAGCAAAATAGCTTCTTGTACTGCTGATAAATGAACATCGCCCATCAATCCGAAGAAATAAAGCCTACACAAATTAGGCATGAGATCCATTATCAAGTGATAATCTACCATATTATTAGAATAGCCCTCCAGTCTCTTCAGATCGTAGGGAGTAAAATAAACATCAAGTACATCCTTCTTGATGACTGTATTGGTTGATTGAACACTCTTATTACTGAGAATTCCTAGTGCAAGTGCAGGCGAATAGGAAGAAAATCCATAGGACAATAAGTTGATGAATCTCCTCCTAAAGTCCCTCCAGTAAGCCTCCAACCAACTGAAGTCCTGTTCCTCATCTGACTGAACCTTGCACAGCATTATGCAAGAGTGTTCACCAGTTATATCATTAGTCGTTTGCCTCAAATAAACAGGCACAAAATTAGCACGTTTCCAGAATTTCAACAATTTCTCAGTTAATCCATAAGAAACACCGAGATAATCGAGTCTTTCTGGTTTTCTCTCATTGAGATTCAATAGCAATGGTGGTAGTGATGCTCTCGGTTCAATAGTCTCCTCAAGCAGATCAACTTTCTCATCATCAACATTTTTAATCTCTTCATTGACATCATTAGCCTCATTGATATTAGGTATTTTCATCTCATAGTAATTTTTCAATAGCTCCAGTGCTCTTCTTCCATATCCCATGCTGTGATAATCAGGATGTGTTGCTATTCGTACAATTCTAGCTCCAGCAAGCCTTGGAAAATCATTGTCCTGATACTGTTGTGCTATTGTCCATGGTATTAAATCACCAGCAGCTCTCTTGCCTCTGCCTAGACCATCAGAAATAGTTGATTTGCTTATTTCACCCTCTAGACAAATCTGTATTACCACTAGAATCTCAGGTAATGACTTTCTGTTTGGATCTACAGGTCCTAAGAGACAGAACAAATGATGTGCCGGTGCATCTGACATCATTTGTAGATCATTTGGTGTATTTTTGTAGTGTGATGCGACATAAAGTGCTACTAATCGTTGAAGAAATAGTTCAGATGCTTTGTGATAAGAGAATAATGTGTCACGATTAATGTAGTAAAGTTGACAGGTATCTGGTGGTGGACAACCAGACAAAATTGGTGCATGTGTCATAGCATCTAGGCACAATAAATTAGTCAACCAAGTCTCTACATCATCACCAGGCTTGTATCGTATTGACTCGTCTAGTGTCAATTCATGAAGTTGTCGTCCAATTAGTGCCTTTTCGTTTTTCTTGTCATTGGTATTTGGTGCTGCTGTCTGACTTCTCAATTGCTGTAGAAGTTTCAGTGACAGGGAGCGTCCAGTACCCTCATAGCCATTTATTGTTGATGCTAGGAAGACTAGATAAGGTCCCAGCATGGCTTTAACATAAGGCAGGGGAATTGCAGCAGCTTCATCGATGACCAGAAGCTCTGCTTGGCTCAATTTGTGGGCATCAGTTGGATGAATGTACTGGATAGTTTGACGATGATCCCTGTGTACATCAATGCGTATTGTCGCTTTATTGAACTCTGGATTCGTCGATTGAATCAAATCGTAGTCATGTCTGTCCTCATAGGCCAGTGCCTCAAAGCCTTTGACAATGAATTCAAACAGAGTATTCAAGTTTTCTGGACTCGGTGATGATATGTAGATATTGGAGTAGCCAAAGGCAATGGCCCCAGCAATTGCTAAACCAAGTGTTGCTGATTTACCACGACCTCTTGCAGCAGTCAATGATACAGTTGATCTCAACGTTTTTTCGGAGATTGTTTCGATGAATTTCAGTAGAGCCTTGGCCTGATCCACTGTTTTACAGCAATTGACCAATCCTGATACTGGCTGAGTGTCTTGGAAGGACTCCTTCAGAGCATTCAGCTCACTGTTGTCCTCGCTCGATGCCAACTTTGGTACTGTATCGATTTTCAAGTTCTTCGATGATATCGGAAGAACACGCAATTGATCGTCAACAACTAGGCAACGATTGCACGAAGCCAATGATAGGAGAAAACGCTCGTTAAATCTACAGACAACGTCTTTATGTGCCTCTGTTCGAAATCTCTGATGAACATCCATGCTCATTGTGTAAAGTTGCTTCAATGAATTGACTGATTGAAGCAAAAGAACAATAATTCCACCACCCTCAACAGTTTCAATGGTTCTTGCCAATAAATTTGGTGTCAGTGCCTCGAAATCTTGAAGTATACACATGCCAAATGTATTACCAAGTATTTTGTGGGTTTCATTGTAATAACAGTAGCGTATTTTTGCTGATGCTACGAATAATTCGAATGGATCATCTTCGTTTATATCAATTTTACCGGATTTCACACGTTTTTCAATTTTTTTCTGACGTTTCTGTCGATGACTACTGAAGCCCAAGTCTTTCTTGTAGCACCAGAGAATTGAGGGACGTGCCTTGACAACTGACTTTGACAACATGTGGTGGAGGAGAACAACCTGTAATTATCAAAATAATGTATGTTCTTTTTCCATTCATTGATGGATAACTCAGTAGTCAACATGCTTTGTTTATTATTATTGTTTTTTTTTTTTAGATGATATTACCTGATCCCTTGCTTTTTCACCGACAACAACGAAGAACGTACGATGACCCTGGGCAACTCCATTTTCAATCAGTACACGAATTCTATTGTCAATTTTCTTCCGCACCATTTTTTTTTTCTTTTAAACTCTCTTTTCCAAATAAGACGTCCACAGGAGAACGGCGTGGATTTTTTTAGGTTAGGAACAACGTGTTCAGCACTCTATAAATACGAAGAGTAGAGGAGGAAAAGACATGAGAATTCATCATTAGTCCCAGCCAAGGAAGGGTCCTCCGAAGTCGACCCGAAGCTGAAATTTACATGTTATTGTCTAGGCTCGAATATTCCCGAGGATCATTCTTTGGCTGGGACGACTGTATGTAGAGCCGCTGTAGCCTCTGGCGATGTTTTTTTCACACGTTTTGAGTGGTGAGGGTAACATGACCAATGAATGGACGGTTAAGGAAATATCAGACTTCATTAGTTCATATGAAATAGGCGAATCACGTTGAAAAGTTGCAGAAAAGAATGATGTACAGAAAAATATACAGTGAAACGACTGAAAAACAATTAAACTTTAATAATGTAGAAATGATTAAAGAAAATCAAGGAACAACTGGAAAATAACTTGAACCCCCAGTAAATGGACAGTTGCATATTTGCAGTGGTTTGATTTTAAATTTCGATCAATCGGTATATCATGAATAGTTTATGAATCTATATGAATGTAATAATCAGGGATTGACGTGAAAAGTATGAAAATCATTCATTTATTTATGAAAATCCTGGATAATGGAAACCGTCCATCTTCTGGTCAGTGAGTCCATCTATTGGTTGTGTGACCCTACAATCGTTTCAGTTGATTTAAACGGGCAAAAATTTGTAAGCTGATTAATTGAGTCCATCAGAGTAATATCCAGTGGAACAATGCTATAAAATTGATATTGTGATTCACTTCCATGGTAATAATCATTAATTTAAAGTATCATGGTTTTTGAAACCTTCAACTGTCCCATGATACTTCAAGTTGAATCTACGAAAGTTCAATCATTTTTTTGCATTTAGGGAGCGAAAACCGATGTTTCTTGGTGAAAGAAGTATTGTAAGTTCCACGGAAGTAAAGAAGTCAATTACGACAAAAAATTGTGGCACCCTCGCTTCACTTAGGATGCTATTTTTTGTCGTAATTGACTTCTTTTTTCTGTAGGTGCGAAATATTACTATTATCGCTATTTTATTTTCAATTAAATCATGTATCGATAACCACATGAATACATCTTCTGTCGAGGGGTAAGTGGTAGTCACTTATCTATTCAGAAATTTCTATCATATCATTCGAATCTCTTGGAGATGAGTATGTAGATTCACACATATATTGTGTATTTCATTCAGTCTGTCCAATAGTGAATTGAAATTTTATGTAAAATTTCTGTATGATGGACAGCGGATTAGGAATAAGACTGTTTGAGTGGGATATCAAGACAGTTCGAATGGAAATTTGATATAGAACTGGATAGCTTAATCGGTAGAGAGCTTGACGCGACATCGGAAGATCCTGGGTTCGACTCTCGATGCAGGACTATCCAATTGTTTCTCCAAAAATCTTGAAATATGGGATAGGTGTGTTAAGATGCATATTTGCCCTCTTGGATTATTCGAAAATCGCATGGATGCAGACTGCTTCAAAATTCTTGCAGATTTATGTATCTAGGTTTTCCCTAGCGGATCCGTTTTTGAACTTTTGATTGTTGGTCGTGTACCCATATCGATATGTTCATTCAGTTGATCTTTCATCGATGAATGGTCGATACGAATTTTGAAATACAAAAATGATGGACTGCTAATCGCCGCCTGTCTAAGTCGATTTATTTCCATTTTTTTTCAAAAAATTACAGGATTTGTAATTGACCAGTGACTAATAGAAGATCAACTGAGTGAACGTATCGATAGAGGTAATCGACGGATCCATCAGGGTTTGGGCTACAGTAGGGCTCCTGTAATTTCGACTCTTCGGAATACTCAATTCTGAGAAGTCGAAATTAGTTGACGGGCTAGCGATTGGTCCGATTGCGTAGTGACCGAACCTTCAAACGTAGCTATTTGGAGGAAAGCGCAAGAATGGAGGAGATGGCACATATCCTCAAGTGAGGGTCTAGCTAATAAGAAAACAAAGAGAGTGGGGAAAACAATTGCTCCCCTGTCGAAATTACACGACTCGAGATTACAGGAGTCCTAAATTTGCATTATTGAATGTACTAATGACTATTTTCTAGATGAATTCTAAGTAATGATATATTCACAATAGAGTTGAGAGTTTGTTTGGCTTATCAAGCTGTTAAATCTTTGCTAGGGATGAAGGATATGTTGATATTTTCGAAAAATGAATGAGAAACATTTTTTTATTATTAATTACACTTTTACACGGATATTACAGGAAAATTCATATTTGAATTTCGTCTACCCTCTGAATAGTGAATGATGAATGCAAATTTTATTGCACATTGAGAAATCCCTCCAACACATATGGACGAATACGGAGAAAGATCATCTGGGGATTCTGTGATTGTACATTTATTGAATGAATTTTGACCATAATACCTAGCGGATAACCTCCACATATGATAGGATTGCCAATATCAGCCTGAAAAAAATGATTGATTGAATGATGGAATATATTCATAAATGGAGGATGCATGAAAATTCATCTTACAGGCTGGGGACTGCTCACAGAATACAGTTCCTTCGCAGGAATCTGGAATCTTCTGAGTGGTATGAGCGATTGTTCGCTGTCAAGCAACATCGCACTAGCTTTTGTCAATTTCTTGTAATCTCTGCTAAATGATATTGTTTTTGGTGTCCAATGAAGTACCTGACACAATTGTTTTGTTGAGAAATCATCTGCATCTGCGAGGCTTAATCTCTGAATTGTTGGGCTCCATGAAAATGGTGTGGACACCTGATAGTAGAACTAAATACTCGTAACACTAGGAGTCTTAGAGAGTTGTATTGATTTTGAACTAGATAAATACTTGCCGTTATCAGACCAATATCGTGTTCTGTCCACCCATTAGCATCTGCACTATCTTCACTTTTTTGAAAGTTAGGGTTTACTCTCATGTGCTTCACTAGATACCATTGTACGTTGCGATCGGATAGCGATATTGCAGTGGTTCCAGCACCTATCCTGAATCCTTTGACAGGGTAAGTGCTCCGACGAGCATTTCGAATGCATTGTCCAGCAGTGACAACTTGATTAGCATTCACGATAACTCCACCACAGATAAGTTTGGTGCTATACCAAATAGATACCGTGTACGGAAACTCTTCTGGCTTAACATTCATCCCACCACCTGAAAATTAAAAAAGGTGTCAGCGTCAAGGTCAATCGTACATATTATTCTTTCTAATTGAGTCTCACCCTTAATTATGTCAGAAATGAATTCAGCATAGTTCAACGTGGATAGAAAAGTTGCGGGACTTGTTGGTTCTCCCTGCCGTGCCTCCTTGACAATCAATCCAACCATGGAGCCCCCACAAATAATCGGACTGCCAAGATCTTCCTGCAATGAATTAACACGTGAATAACTGAAGATTCTTTCCTTGCAGATATCAGAGTTATCCTCCTTACGGTACTTATGAAAGCCGTTTCGAAAAAATCATTGAAACATTGTTGATTGGCTAAAACTTCTATGCCCCATTGTTTACATCTCTCATTTTCCACTATGTATATAACATCCCACATCAAGTTCACTATTTGCAGATTACTCTCATCGGGATAATTCCAGGATATCATTGTACACTCGAAACAACGATGGGACTCAATGTTTTTGGTACTGAGTGAGACTGCTCCAATTACGAAATTCAACGCAAGAGGTTCATTTAGCTGATTGTGTGAATTTTTGAACAATTATAATAACTTTACTAACTTAAAAAGTGTACAAAATAGAATGCATGACTTGCCTGTAGGATTGCGATATCATTTTCCCAGTACAGGTCACACTGACCGGACGAAATTGCTGTCAATTCTTGGAAATGAGGATGAGGGTGAAAATTCTTCACCGTTAATGATCTACGATAGGGCCACGTTACCATGGACATTCCAGGCACTACTAAAAGACTTGAAGCCGTGTGAGGAATAACCGTGTGTGCCACTGTTAGGATGTGATCCTTATCAATGATAGTTCCACTGCATAAATGAAACAACTGGTGCTGAATGGAAACGACAAACGGAAATTCGTTGTTATCTCCTCGGCGTCCATTCTTGATACTTTGTACCCCTTTAACACATTGTTGATACTAATTGTATTATAAATTCTGATTAATGTTTAGTAGTAAATTATTTATTCAATGAGGATTACCACCGAGTGTCAGAGTTGTAATCAATGAAAGATAAATCTTCATCATGTTTCCTAAGAATTCTGGTCACAATATTTTGGGTTTCAACTGAGCTTTCGTCGTGGAGCTAACATGGTTTTATATATGGAATAGTTTTGTGTACATAGAAATCTTCCACTTGGATGAGAAATGAAGGACACATTCCAATATGAAAAGGTAAGAAATATATTGAGCTATTGACTTCGAGCAAACAACTATGTTTTTTTTTTTTTTTTTTATTTATTAAACAACTATGTTTAAAACGACTATTTTACCCAATGCAAGAGAAACGATTCCTTCGATAAATTATGATTCACTTCTTCGATGATCAAAATAAAATTCCGAGAGCAGCGCGTCTTTGGCCTCTAGCATCAACGATCCACCTCAACATCAATGAAAAACAAGAAAACTTCCAATTAATGCTCGAAATTGTCAATACATTCAGGTGAACGACCGTTTTGTTGAGTGAATTAGTGGAAAAATTATGCTTGGATTGAAGAGATAAGCAGCGTAGGTAAGTTTACTCAATGATAACTGTAACTTTCATTCTAATATTCTATTTCTAACTCCTGTTAAAAGAACATGAATTATTAACTGATAAATCGATTCTATTCCCCATTGGATTTCCTTCTTAAGACATGAAGAATACAAAAGTTATTACTGTCGAAGGGAAGATCAGTAATGAAGTGAGAGGAATCTCTTTGACTTCCCTCGAATTTTATCCTTAAACTGGTCACTCTATGAGCCTGGCGCCGTGTTCCGCTGTTTACATTTTGTCATGATTAATCGGTTGAGTAGAAAATTCTGAAATAATTTGACTTTTATCGTTGAAGTATGTGAGCAGCTACTATATTTTTCAAAGGATTTGGCTAGTTGCACAATACATTTCAAATAATTCCAGAAAAACTTATATAGTCCTGCACCCAGAGTAGAACCCAGATGTAAAATGACCGTCAAATTTGAAATCGGTCAGGTCAGTCGTTGACTTAATTGACAGTCAATTTTGTTTTGGGTCTCTTTTTTGGTCAATTTTATGATTTTTCCAAATTCAATGCAAATACTCATAGAATTCATTTATTTCCAAAGCCGTGCAGTATTTTTCATTTCCGGTAAAATATCGCCGATTGAAATATCCACTTCAAGAATGAAGAATCGAAATCAATATTAAAATCCAACTATTAGATGGAAAATGACCGAATTCTTATGTTCGTTCCGTCTTTCCTCTGGAAAGGGAATAGGAGATGTAAATTTCATTAAACATGAAAAAATCCTTCTAAGGCATATGGACGAATGCGAAGAAAGACGATTTGTACAATTTGTGTCTCGCCACTGATTGCAGAAGTTTTGACCATAATACCAAGCGGATGACCCCCGCATATAATGGGATTGCCAATATCTGTCTGAAAAAACGATTGAATGAATGAGTCCAGTGCATTCATAAATGAATAATGTCTGAAAAATCATCTTACAAACTCTGGTCTGTCCACAGCGTACAGTCCATTTGCAACAATCTGAAATCTTCCAAGCGGCACGAGCGGTTGTCCGTCGTTAACTAATACTGTATTGGTCATTGCCAATTGTCTGTATTCTCTTCCATCTGCTATTCTTTTTGGTGTCCAGTGAAGTACTTGACACAATTGTTTTGTAGAAAAATCATCTGCATCTGCTAATATCAATTTTTGAACTGTTGGACTCCATGAAAATGGTCTGGACACCTGATAGTAGGATGAAATAGTCGTGACACTGGAAGTCCCAGAGAATTTGATTGATTTGTAATTAGGAGAATACTTGCCGTTATGAGACCAATATCGTTTTCTGTCCACCAGTTTAAATTATCAACATGATAATTCGAGTGAAAGAGAGGATGAACTTGCAGATTACTAACTAAATACCATTGTACGCTGCTGTCGAATAGTGATACTGTATTGCTTCCAGCAGCTATTCGGAATCCGTCTTTAGGATAAAAGCGATAAACACTCCGAAGACATTGTCCAGCTGTAATAACTTGAATAGCATTTACGATAATTCCACCACATGCATGTTTGTTGCGATGCCAAATCGATACCATGTACGGAAACTCTCCTGACTGAGCATCCACTCTATGACCTGGAAAAAGTACCAACGCCAAGATCTTCATTGCTTTTCTCTCTCACTGAGCCTCACCATTAATTGTCGCAGAAATAAAGTTATTGTAGTTCAATGTGGACAGAAAAGTTGCAGGACTTGTTGCTTCTCCCTGCCTCGCCTCTTTGACAATTAATCCAACCATGGAACCCCCACAAATAATCGGACTGCCAAGATCTTCCTGCAATCAATTAACACATGAATGACTGAAGATTGTCTTCTTCCAAATATATTCTCCTTACGGTACTTATAAAAGCTGTTTCGACGAAATCAATGAAACATTGTTGATTCGCTAAAACTCGTATGCCCCGTTGTTCACATTTGTTATTCTCGATCATGTGTACTATATCCCACATCAGGATCAGCGATTCCAGATTACTCTCATCAGGATAATTCCAAGATATCATTGTACATTCGAAACAACGATATGACTCAATTTTTGTGGTACTGAGTGCAATTGGTTCAATCAAGGAATTCAATGAAAGAGGTTCGTTGAGCTGTGTAAATTCAACATTATAATAATTTTTTCAATTCAGCAATGTACCGAAAAGAATGGATAACTTGCCCGTAAAATTGCAATATCGTTTTCCCAGTAAAGGTCGCTCTGATCGAGTGAAATTGTTGTCAAGTCTTGATAATAAGGATGAGGGTAAATCTTCTTCACAGTTAATGATGTACTATAGGGCCACCTCACCACGGACATTCCAGGCACCACTAAAAGACCAGAAGCCGGATAAGGAACAACCACGTGTGCAACTGTTACAATATGATACTTATCAATGATAGTTCCACTGCACAAATGAAATAACTGGTGCTGAATAGAAACAATGAACGGAAATTCAATTATATTAGCCCGACGTCCATTCTGCATACTCTGCACTCCTTGAACACACATTGTTGACATCAATTTCATTAGTAAATCGAATCAATATTCAATATAAGTTGATGATTTAATGAGGATTACCATAGAGTATCAGGATTGCAATTAATGAAAGATGAATCATCATGATGCTCCCTAAGAACTGTAATCAAAGTGTCTTATCTAGTTTAACTGAGCTCTTAGACCGTGGCTGATGTGGTTTTATCAGTGAAATAATTATGTAGACATATAAATCTTGGGCGTAGATAAGACATGGATGGCAAATTCTAGCAAAACATAAGGAACATATTCAATATTTGATCTTGAGCAAAAAATCAAGGATTAATGTGAATTTTTTTCGTTAAAAAATAGCACACTTCTATTTCACGGTTTCATTAGTGATGAAAAAATTGTAACGAATGCCCTCTTGTACACGTAGAAAGATTCTGATGGCGGCCGCCATGGCGGGGGCCATACGGTGGCCATGGCGCTGGTCATGACGGCCGCCCTCACAAATTTACTGCTCGCTATGGAGTTCTTTCCCATGGCAATTTTTTCATGGTGATTCTATACATGACGTTTTTTTGCAGGCATTTCTTCCCATGGTGATTCTTTCCATTTTTTTCCCATGGCTTTTCTTCCATAGCTTTCCTTTTGGTGGGGTTTTTTCCTATAGTGTATGTTTTTCATGGTGATTTCTTCCATGGTGATTGCTTCCATGGCGATTCTTTCCGTGGCGTTTCTTTCTATTGCATCTTCTCCATGACGGAATTTGTCAATGCGAAATTTGCGATGGAAAAATTTTCTATAACCATGAATTCATGGAAGCCATGGAAAATTTATGAAAAAGTTATGCAAAAAATCGCCATGCCAAAAAAAGCCATGGAAAGAATCGCCATGGGAAAGAACTCCATGCAAAGCGGCAAATTTGTGATGGCGGTCGTCACGACCAGCGCCACCGCCATGGTGGCCGCAATCGGAATTTTTCTACGTGATTTCATAATCAAATGGCTAGGGAAGTGCAAAACAAATGAGTCACCCCCGATTTTCTCGGTAATTGATTCAATATTCAAGTACAGTGAGCAGTCTGAGTTGTCAGTTTTGATTTTCACAGACGAAGTCCTATGATTCATCTTCCTTGCATCCTATTCTACAGATCCCCACTAAAAAACGGACATTCCACATTGAATTTCATAAAGAAATGGCCTGGGAAGTGCAAAACATATGGGGTGCCTCCAGTTTTCCCGGTGATATATTCAATATTCAAGTACAGGGAGCAGTCTGAGTTGTCACTTCTGATTCTTAGAGCCAAAGTCCCATGATTCACCTTCCTTGAACCCTAATCTACAGATTCCCACTAAAAAACAGAAATTCCACATTGGATTTCATACAAAAATGGCCTGGGAAGTGCAAAACATGTGGTGCGCCTCCAGTTTTTCCGGTGATAAATTCAATATTCAAGTACAGGGAGCAGTCTGAGTTGTCACTTCCGATTTTTAGAGCCAAAGTCCCATGATTCACATTCCTTGGACCCTAATCTACAGATCCCCACTAAAAAACAGACATTCCACATTGAATTTCATACAGAAGTGGCCTGGGAAGTGCAAAACATGTGGTGCGCCTCCAGTTTTCCCGGTGGTAAATTCAATATTCAAGTACAGGGAGCAGTCTCCGTTGTCACTTCCGATTTTTAGAGCCAAAGTCCCATGATTCACCTTCCTTGGACCCTAATCTACAGATCCCCACTAAAAAACAGACATTCCACATTGAATTTCATACAGAAATGGCCTGGGAAGTGCAAAACATGTGGTGCGCCTCCAGTTTTTCCGGTGATAAATTCAATATTCAAGTACAGGGAGCAGTCTGAGTTGTCACTTTCGATTTTTAGAGCCAAAGTGCCATGATTCACCTTCCTTGGACCCTAATCTACAGATCCCCACTAAAAAACAGACATTCCATATTGAATTTCATACAGAAATGGCCTGGGAAGTGCAAAACATATGGGGTGCCTCCAGTTTTCCCGGTGATATATTCAATATTCAAGTACAGGGAGCAGTCTGAGTTGTCACTTCCGATTTTTAGAGCCAAAGTCCCATGATTCACCTTCCTTGGACCCTAATCTACAGATCCCCACTAAAAAACAGACATTCCACATTGAATTTCATACAGAAATGGCCTGGGAAGTGCAAAACATGTGGTGCACCTCCAGTTTTCCCGGTGGTAAATTCAATATTCAAGTACAGGGAGCAGTCTGAGTTATCACTTCCGATTTTTAGAGCCAAAGTCCCATGATTTACCTTCCTTGGACCCTAATCTACAGATCCCCACTAAAAAACAGACATTCCACATTGAATTTCATACAGAAATGGCCTGGGAAGTGCATAACATGTGGTGCGCCTCCAGTTTTCCCGGTGATATATTCAATATTCAAGTACAGGGAGCAGTCTGAGTTGTCACTTTCGATTTTCAGAGCCAAGGTCCCATGATTCACCTTCCTTAGACCCTAATCTACAGATCCCCATTAAAAAACAGACATTCCACATTGAATTTCATACAGAAATGGCCTGGGAAGTGCAAAACATGTGGTGCGCCTCCAGTTTTCCCGGTGATATATTCAATATTCAAGTACAGGGAGCAGTCTGAGTTGTCACTTTCGATTTTTAGAGCCAAAGTCCCATGATTCACCTTCCTTGGACCCTAATCTACAGATCCCACTAAAAAACGAACATTCCACATTGAATTTCATACAGAAATGGCCTGGGAAGTGCAAAACATATGGGGCGCCTAATGTTCTCCCGGTGGTAAATTCAATATTCAAGTACAGGGAGCAGTCTGAGTTGTCACTTCCGATTTTTAGAGCCAAAGTCCTATGATTCACTTTCCTTGAATCCTATTCTACAGATCCCTTCGGGAAAAATCTCGAATTTCATCGAGTTTATCATCTTAAATTTTTTTAGTATTTTTTTCTGAAAATCGCATTTTAGAACAAGGATTTTCGAAAAAAAACGTTTTAATACGTTGATCATTGAGAAAGTGATAGCTATCTAGAAATAAATGAGCAATGATTTTGAAAAATTCACAACTTTTTTGAGGATGAGTTAAAAAGTTTGAAAAAATTCCGAAAACTGTTTCTTATGGGGTAGAAGAAGAAAAAGAAACTTTCAGCCAACTCGACAAGGGTCAGGATCAGAAAAAGTCGATATGGTATGGAATAACCCCTATATATATTGAAATTTCCTTCCTGGAGTGAGGTAGATTTTCTTCAACTAAGTAAATTTTCTCGAGACAAAATTTTTGTTTCTCAGTGTAGGAATAAAAGATTTGTTAATATTTTTTAAAAATGAATTTTGTAATTCAATGATTTATTATTAATTACGTTTTTACACAGATATTACAGAAGAATTCATATTTTCATATCGTTTTGCCTCTTGAAAGGGAATGGGAGAAGCACATTTCATAACACATTAAAAAATCCCTCTAATGCATAGGGATGAATGCGGAGAAAGATTATTGTTGGATTTTGGTTGGAGTCTACATTGATTGGATGAAGTCGAACCATAATACCCAACGGATCACCTCCACATATAATAGGATTTCCAATATCAATCTGTAAACATCATTGAACAAATAAATCCAATATATTCAGAAACGAAGAATATAAGAAAATCTATCTTACAAACTCTGGACGGTTAACAGAAAACAATTCCGTCGCAGCAATCTGGAATTTGCTGAGCGGCATGAGCAGTGGTTTGTCTGTAACTAATGTTGCAGTAGTCCTCGTCAATCTTCTGTATTCTCTTCCATGTCCAATCTTTGTTCGTGTCCAGTGGAGTACCTGACACAATTGTTGCGAAGGAAGATCATTTGTGAATTTAAATTTCTGGACTGTTGAACTCCATTCAAATGGTCTAGACAGCTGATAGTAGGAAAAAAAGTACTCATGATCATTGCAAATTCCAGAGAATTTAATTGATCTGGAATTAGGAGAATACTTACCGTTATGAGAGCAATATCGTGCTCTGTCCGCCAACTTGAATCATTAGCATAATAATTTCGTCGATAGGAAGGATGGGTTTTCATACTCCTAACTGAATACCATGGTAAGTCGCCGATTGAAAATATTCCGTTAGTTCCAGTAGCTATTTTGAATACTTTGGCAGGGTAAATGCTACCGTGATCCCGAATACATTGTCCAGCAGTGATAACTTGATTAGCATTCACGATGACTCCGCTACATACATGTATGTTACTATGCCAAATAGATACTACGTACGGAAATTCTCCTGGGTGGACATCGATCACACCACCTGAAAATTGAAAAAAGTGATAATGCCAAGGTCAACTGTACTGTTCTCTCTGATTAAACCTCACCTCTAACTACTTCAGTAATAAATGCAGCGTAGTTTAACGTAGACAGCATAGTTGCGGGACTCATGTCTTCTCCCTGTCGTGCCTCTTTGACAATCAATCCAACCATAGAGCCCCCACAGATAATTGGACTGCCAAGATCTTCCTGCAATCAATTAACACGCGAGTAACTGAAGATTTTCTCCTTGCGAATATTAGAGTTATTCTTCTTACGGTGCTTATGAAAGCCGTTTTGAGCAAATCAATGAAACATTGTTGATTTGCTAAAATTCGCAAGCCCCATTGTTCACATCTATTATTTTCCATCATGTAGACAACATCCCACATCAGGCCCACTACTTCCAGATTATTCTCATCGGCATAATTCCAGGATATCATTGCACACTCGAAACAACGATAGGACCCAAAGCTTGTGGTGCTGAGTGAGACAAGTCCTATGAGGTAATTCAGCGGCAGGGGTTCGTTGAGCTGATTGTGTAAATTGAACAATTGTAGTAAAATCATTATAATGGAAAAAGTTATGGATTAAAACATATTAATTATTATTATTGTCATTATGTACTCAAACATTTCTAACTGAGCAATGTGCGGAGTAGAATGGATAACTTGCCCGTAGGATTGCGATATCGTTGTCCCAGTATAGGTTGCTATGACCGAATGCAATTAGTGTCACATCTTGGAAATATGGATGAGGATAAACATTCTTCACCGTTAATGCTGTACTATAGGGCCACTTCACCACGGACATTCCAGGCACTACGAGAAGCCCAGAAGCCGGATGAGGAACAACCGCGTGTGCAACTGTTAGAATGTGATACTTATCAATGATAGTTCCACTGCATAAATGAAGCAATCGATGCTGAATAGAAACAATAAACGGAAATTCAATCATATCAGCCTGACGTCCATTCTTCATACTCTGTACCCCTTGAACACATTATTATAATTCATTTCATTAATAATTCAGAATGATATGCAATAGTGAATGGTTTATTCAATGAGTATTACCACAGAGTGTCCAAATTATAATTAGTGAAAGATGAATCATTCTATTTCCCGAAAACTGTGATCGAAATGTCTTATCTAGTTAACTGAGCTCTCATCGCATAGCTGACGTGGTCTTATATTTGGCATCTTTATGTATACATAGAACGTTTGTGCTTAGATAAGAATTACAGAAATAGAGAAGAGAATTACTGCTCTCGAACAAATTTCCTATGTGCTAGCGAATATTTCAAATATTTCGCAATCAAAAAAATCCTATCGTTTAATAATTTCTCGTTCAATTTTATGAAATATTAATTATCTGGGAGAACACCTACATTTCTGTTAGACGTTGTCAAATTAATATTGACGATCGATGAAGAATCTAAAAACAAAAATCTAGCATGATTTTTCTTCTTCTATTAATTAATTTTTGTACCTTAACAGAATTAATTTGTCGAATACAATACTCGATCATACCGGTGAAATCTAATTTAATATAAAGTGAAATTCCTTTTCTATAAGAAATTTTGTAATTGTTCGGAAGAAAATCTCGTCCTAATTAGCAGCTTCAGATTTCAGCGTTCTTTCTCTATGATCCATCCATCATAACATTGTACAGAGAAAACACTCCATCTCTACTAGACTCTATAGCATAGATCACCAAGTGGCAATGGCCATTTCATACCGATTTTGATATAGAAATGTACAGAAAAGTTCCGGCAACGAATGCCATATCCAAGTACAACGAGCAATCTGCCTCGTCAGTTTCGGTTCTTAGAAGAAAAGTTGCTCTCAATCCGCCTCCTTTGGACCCTATTCTAGAGATCGAAGAGTGGCAATGGCCATTTCATACCGATTTTGGTATAGAAATGTGCTAAAAAGTGCAAAATATGTTCCACTATTGGGCACCCCCTGTTTTTCCGGTGATGAATGCAATATCCAAGTAGCACGAGCAATCTGCCCCGTAAGTTTCGGTTTCTGGAGCCATAGTCGCTCAATCCTCCTTCTTTGGACTTAATATTTCATTTTTTAATTTGAAAACACGCAACTAACGCTTGATGCTCATGCGCTCTCACCACGTATCGAAATAATGAGAAGAAGAACACAACTATAATCGCGATAGCGTCCAGAAAGTCTCCCCGGTAGGGGAACTTTTACCCAGCCTATGTAGTTTTCCATAAGCCGGTCACATCGGAGAGACTTTGGATACGTTTCTGACCAAAAGATGGACGGTTTCTATTATCGAGATTTTTCATCAATAAATGAATGATTCTTATAGTTTTAATGTCAATTCCTGATTATTACATTTACATAGATTCATGAACTATTTATTACGAGACCGATGGCGCGCTACAGCGCGCCCGTTAGGTATCTTTAGTATAGTATATTACGCATACTATACTACTCACAATTAACCTGACCAATGAGGAAGAGGACTTCACTTTAATCGTGACAACTTTTGATATATCGATTGTTAGCGTTCTTGATCCTTTTTATGAAGGATAATCGTGAAAAACTGAGAAAACTTCTTCCTGACTCCATATTAATGTCTATTTCACTCTATCTCGCTTATTTACCGAGATAATCGTGAAAAACTGAAAAACTTGTTCCTGATTCCATATGAATGTCTATTTCGCTCTATCTCGTTTATTAACCGAGATCATCGCGGAAAACTGAAGCAACTTTTTCCTGATTCCATATTATGTCTATTTCGCTCTATCTCGTTTATTTACCGAGATAAACGCGGAAAACTGGAGCAACTTTTTCTTGATTCCATATTATGTCTATTTCCCTCTATCTCGATTATTTACCGAGATAATCGCGAAAAACTGTAAAAATTCCGCCGATACTGGATATCCCGAATCGTTGCAGCTTTTGGCCCTTCAGGATCCCCCATCGTCGTGCGTTTCACTCAATTCTTTGCGAAATTTGAAGGAAAACCCCGTATTCCCTCGGGAAATGGGTGAAAAATGAGGATGAAGGAATATTCGAAGGAAATCAGTCATCATGAAAATCCCGATTTTCGAATCTTCATAACTTTTTTTCTGTGGCGTATTTCCTGATGAAATTTTACAGTGACACTGCCTATGTCGTCCTGAAAGAGCTTGCCAAATTCCACAACAGTATCGCGAACGATTCTGAAGATTCGATAGAGCGGAAATGGTCATTTTCATAGAGCAAAGGCCTTTGCTTCTGGGTTTGGCCTGAAAATTCCGCAGATACTGGATATCCCGAATCGTTGCGGCTTTTGGCCCTTCAGGATCCCCCATTGTCGTGCGTTTCACTCAATTCTTTGCGAAATTTCAAGGAAAACCCCGTATTCCCTCGGGAAATGGGTGAAAAATGAGGATGAAGGAATATTCGAAGGAAATTAGTCATCATGAAAATCCCGATTTTCGAATCTTCATAACTTTTCTTCTGTGGCGTATTTCCTGATGAAATTTTACAGTGACACTGCCTATGTTGTCCTGAAAGAGCCTGCAGAATTTCATAACAGTATCGCAAACGATTCTGAAGATTCGATAGAGCGGAAATGGTCATTTTCATAGAGCAAAGGCCTTTGCCTCTGGGTTTGGCCTGAAAATTCCGCAGATACTGGATATCCCGAATCGTTGCAGCTTTTGGCCCTTCAGGATCCCCCATCATTGTGTGTTTCACTCAATTCTTTGCGAAATTTCAAGGAAAACCCCGTATTCCCTCGGGAAATGGGTGAAAAATGAGGATGAAGGAATATTCGAAGGAAATCAGTCATCATGAAAATCCCGATTTTCGAATCTTCATAACTTTTTTTCTGTGGCGTATTTCCTGATGAAATTTTACAGTGACACTGCCTATGTCGTCCTGAAAGAGCTTGCCAAATTCCACAACAGTATCGCGAACGATTCTGAAGATTCGATAGAGCGGAAATGGTCATTTTCATAGAGCAAAGGCCTTTGCTTCTGGGTTTGGCCTGAAAATTCCGCAGATACTGGATATCCCGAATCGTTGCGGCTTTTGGCCCTTCAGGATCCCCCATTGTCGTGCGTTTCACTCAATTCTTTGCGAAATTTCAAGGAAAACCCCGTATTCCCTCGGGAAATGGGTGAAAAATGAGGATGAAGGAATATTCGAAGGAAATTAGTCATCATGAAAATCCCGATTTTCGAATCTTCATAACTTTTCTTCTGTGGCGTATTTCCTGATGAAATTTTACAGTGACACTGCCTATGTTGTCCTGAAAGAGCCTGCAGAATTTCATAACAGTATCGCAAACGATTCTGAAGATTCGATAGAGCGGAAATGGTCATTTTCATAGAGCAAAGGCCTTTGCCTCTGGGTTTGGCCTGAAAATTCCGCAGATACTGGATATCCCGAATCGTTGCAGCTTTTGGCCCTTCAGGATCCCCCATCATTGTGTGTTTCACTCAATTCTTTGCGAAATTTCAAGGAAAACCCCGTATTCCCTCGGGAAATGGGTGAAAAATGAGGATGAAGGAATATTCGAAGGAAATCAGTCATCATGAAAATCCCGATTTTCGAATCTTCATAACTTTTTTTCTGTGGCGTATTTCCTGATGAAATTTTACAGTGACACTGCCTATGTCGTCCTGAAAGAGCTTGCCAAATTCCACAACAGTATCGCGAACGATTCTGAAGATTCGATAGAGCGGAAATGGTCATTTTCATAGAGCAAAGGCCTTTGCTTCTGGGTTTGGCCTGAAAATTCCGCAGATACTGGAAATCCCGAATCGTTGCGGCTTTTGGCCCTTCAGGATCCCCCATTGTCGTGCGTTTCACTCAATTCTTTGCGAAATTTCAAGGAAAACCCCGTATTCCCTCGGGAAATGGGTGAAAAATGAGGATGAAGGAATATTCGAAGGAAATTAGTCATCATGAAAATCCCGATTTTCGAATCTTCATAACTTTTCTTCTGTGGCGTATTTCCTGATGAAATTTTACAGTGACACTGCCTATGTTGTCCTGAAAGAGCCTGCAGAATTTCATAACAGTATCGCAAACGATTCTGAAGATTCGATAGAGCGGAAATGGTCATTTTCATAGAGCAAAGGCCTTTGCCTCTGGGTTTGGCCTGAAAATTCCGCAGATACTGGATATCCCGAATCGTTGCAGCTTTTGGCCCTTCAGGATCCCCCATCGTCGTGCGTTTCACTCAATTCTTTGCGAAATTTGAAGGAAAACCCCGTATTCCCTCGGGAAATGGGTGAAAAATGAGGATGAAGGAATATTCGAAGGAAATTAGTCATCATGAAAATCCCGATTTTCGAATCTTCATAACTTTTCTTCTGTGGCGTATTTCCTGATGAAATTTTACAGTGACACTGCCTATGTTGTCCTGAAAGAGCCTGCAGAATTTCATAACAGTATCGCAAACGATTCTGAAGATTCGATAGAGCGGAAATGGTCATTTTCATAGAGCAAAGGCCTTTGCCTCTGGGTTTGGCCTGAAAATTCCGCAGATACTGGATATCCCGAATCGTTGCAGCTTTTGGCCCTTCAGGATCCCCCATCGTCGTGCGTTTCACTCAATTCTTTGCGAAATTTGAAGGAAAACCCCGTATTCCCTCGGGAAATGGGTGAAAAATGAGGATGAAGGAATATTCGAAGGAAATCAGTCATCATGAAAATCCCGATTTTCGAATCTTCATAACTTTTTTTCTGTGGCGTATTTCCTGATGAAATTTTACAGTGACACTGCCTATGTCGTCCTGAAAGAGCTTGCCAAATTCCACAACAGTATCGCGAACGATTCTGAAGATTCGATAGAGCGGAAATGGTCATTTTCATAGAGCAAAGGCCTTTGCCTCTGGGTTTGGCCTGAAAATTCCGCAGATACTGGATATCCCGGATCGTTACGGCTTTTGGCCCTTCAGGATCCCCCATCGTCGTGCGTTTCACTCAATTCTTTGCGAAATTTCAAGGAAAACCCCGTATTCCCTCGGGAAATGGGTGAAAAATGAGGATGAAGGAATATTCGAAGGAAATCAGTCATCATGAAAATCCCGATTTTCGAATCTTCATAACTTTTTTTCTGTGGCGTATTTCCTGATGAAATTTCACAGTGACACTGCCTCTGTTGTCCTGAAAGAGCCTGCAAAATTTCATAACAGTATCGCAAACGATTCTGAAGATTCGATAGAGCGGAAATGGTCATTTTCATAGAGCAAAGGCCTTTGCCTCTGGGTTTGGCCTGAAAATTCCGCAGATACTGGATATCCCGAATCGTTGCGGCTTTTGGCCCTTCAGGATCCCCCATCGTCGTGCGTTTCACTCAATTCTTTGCGAAATTTCAAGGAAAACCCCGTATTCCCTCGGGAAATGGGTGAAAATGAGGATGAAGGAATATTCGAAGGAAATTAGTCATCATGAAAATCCCGATTTTCGAATCTTCATAACTTTTTTTCTGTGGCGTATTTCCTGATGAAATTTCACAGTGACACTGCCTATGTTGTCCTGAAAGAGCCTGCAAAATTTCATAACAGTATCGCAAACGATTCTGAAGATTCGATAGAGCGGAAATGGTCATTTTCATAGAGCAAAGGCTTTTGCCTCTGGGTTTGGCCTGAAAATTCCGCAGACACTGCGGTCATATTAGGATGGAAGATAGAACGTTTTTAAGGTCAGAATTTCTCATTTTTCGCATATTTTTGACTATAAGTCCAATCCTATGGCGAATTGAGAGTTGAATTTCCTTGAGGGGGAAGGCATTGGTGTTGGGAAGCCCTCAGAACCGGAAATTTGAGAGACGTCATATTAGGAGGGAGGATAGAACGTTTTCAAGGTCAGAATTTCTCATTTTACGCATATTTTTCACTATAAGTCCGGTCCTATGGCGAATTGAGAGTTGAATTTCCTTGAGGGGGAAGGCATTGGTGTTGGGAAGCCCTCAGAACCGGAAATTTGAGAGAAGTCATATTAGGAGGGAGGATAGAACGTTTTCAAGGTCAGAATTTCTCATTTTACGCATATTTTTCACTATAAGTCCGGTCCTATGGCGAATTGAGAGTTGAATTTTCTTGAGGGGGAAGGCATTGGTGTTGGGAAGTCCTCAAAACCGGAAATTTGAGGGACGTCATATTAGGAGGGAAGATAGAACGTTTTTAAGGTCAGAATTTCTCATTTTTCGCATATTTTTCACTATAAGTCCGGTCCTATGGTATGGCCTGAAACTTCCGCAGATACTGGATATCCCGGATCGTTGCGGCTTTTGGCCCTTCAGGATTCCCCATCATTGTGTGTTTCACTCAATTCTTTGCGAAATTTCAAGGAAAACCCCGTATTCCCTCGGGAAATGGGTGAAAAATGAGGATGAAGGAATATTCGAAGGAAATCAGCCATCATGAAAATCCCGATTTTCGAATCTTCATAATTTTTTTTCTGTGGCGTATTTCCTGATGAAATTCTACAGTGACACTGCCCATGTCGTCATGAAAGAGCCTGCGAAATTTCATAACAGTGTCGCGAATGGTTCTGAGAATTCGATAGAGCAGACATTGTCATTTTTACTGATCCCATATTGACGTCCATTTCGCTCTATCTCGCTTATTCACCGAGATAATTGCGAAAAACTGAAAAAACTCCTTCCTGACTCCATATTAATGTCCATTTCCAGTTTTTCCTTGATTTTCTTCAATTAATTCTACATTATTCAAGTTCAATTGATTTTTAGTCGACTCACTGTATATTTTCCTGTACACCATGCTTTTCTGCAACTTTTTAACGTGATTTGCCTTTTCCATAGGAACTAATAACGTCCAATATTTTCTTAACCGTCCAGCTATTGGTTATCTTACCCTAGTAGACACAGACCCCTTTAAAATTTCCCGCATTTTCTTGAATTCATAATCGACCAATCAAATCTCAGCAAGCATTTGAATTTTGAAAAAAAACCACCAGTGCCATCTGCAAACCCTCGAAAATCCAGCGACTATCACATCTCATTACACACAATGCCCGGTTTGACAGTTATAAAAAGAAGCATCTCCACATTTGAAAATCCAGGAGCGAGAGAGAGGGAGAAAGAGATCTCTGTCTCCGAGAAGTTAATGGCTGCCGAAACGTCGTTATCGACGTTCACTCCGACTCACTGTTCGTTGCGACTTTTTTATAAGAGATAAAAAAAATACTTTTGTTTGAATTCGAGACATAATTTGTGCATGTGAGTGACAAAAAAAAAAGAAGTAAAAACTGGAGAATCCTAAAAAAATATAATCAACAGCCATTGCAGTACGTAAAATCATATCATTCAAATAAAAATTTTCACACTGCTTGTGTGTCTGTGTGTGTGAAATTCAACCGTTTTTGGTGCTTCGCAAATTCTCAAACACAGAAATATCTTCAACAACTCCCACTCAAATTAATCTTATTTGGTGTTGATTTTGTTACACATTTTCTGTTGACTCACTTCATCAAGTGTATGACAAGTCTTGAAACGTATTTTATTGATTTGCCCCCCTTCCCACTTCTTTTGTCGGTTCCTCATCTCTTTTTTTTCGGTACATTTTAATTTAATTACGTATTTGTATTCCCTTGAAATTGAAATTTGCCAAATTTCTTCTATTTCTGGCATTGAAAAACGTTTTCAAAAAAAATTGAGAATCAGCCTAGCTCCAAAAATTCTCTAATTAATCCAGAAAAATAATGTAAACATTTTTTTTTTCGCATTTTTCTGTTCAGGTATAAACAATGGAAGAGGAGACGGAGTTTACAAAATTGCCCTTGGAGGATCGAGTTGTACACAAGGTGAGAAAAGGACACAGAATATCATAAATTCAACTGTTTATACCCATAATGATGATAATTATTATTATTATTTTTTTTACAGTCATGGAAGGCACGAGTACATGGTTATGAAGAGTGTACAAAGAAATTTGGCTGTATTGATGATGAAAAATCGCCAGAATGGAACAAATTTTTAGGATTAATTAAGAAATTTGTTATTGATAGTAATGTAGCTGCACAGGAAAAAGGACTCGAGGCTGCACTAGTATTTATTGAAAATGCTGCATGTGCTGGTAAAACAGTTGGTGAAGTAATGACTGGTATTGTCAATAAATGCATAGCAGCACCAAAAGCAAAGACTAAGGATTTAGCTGTACAATTGTGCTTGATGTTCATTGAAATTGAAAAACACGAGATTGTCCAGGAGGAATTGTTGAAAGGTACAGAGGCAAAAAATCCGAAAATTGTATCTGCATGTATCAGTACATTGACACTGGCACTCAGAGAATTTGGACCAAAAGTTATTAATGTTAAGCCACTGGTTAAGAAAATATCTGGATTTTTGGAGGACAGAGACAAAAGTGTACGTGAAGAGGGTAAAATATTGATTGTTGAGATTTATCGATGGATTGGTGCTCCAATTAAGCAACAATTGAATACACTTAAACCCGTACAATTGACAGAACTCGAGGCAGAATTCAGTAAATTAAATGAT
Organism: Aleiodes alternator; assembly: GCA_963921955.1. Lineage (NCBI taxonomy): Eukaryota > Metazoa > Arthropoda > Insecta > Hymenoptera > Braconidae > Aleiodes > Aleiodes alternator. The sequence goes on along the minus strand of OY998109.1, from coordinate 5,125,810 downwards.
GAAAAAGCTTATGTTACAAGATACCTTAGATCACAAAAACCAAAAGAAATTTGTGCAGTTGAATCTGGTAAGAAAATATGCATAAAACACGATATATCGCGTAGAAAGAAGGAATAATTCTTGAAAATTTCAAATTTTGAGATTAAATGGTGATTTTTCTTTTTCAGGTACTGGTGGAGGTGACGAGGGAGATGAGGACGAAATAGATGAAGAAACAGGAGGTGGTGTTGATATTGATCCTTATGAATTAATTGATCCAGTTGATATTTTATCGAAATTACCAAAGGATTTCTACGATAAAGTCGAGGCCAAAAAGTGGCAAGAGCGAAAAGAAGCACTTGAGGTACTCGAGGCATTGACGAAAAATCCAAAATTAGAGAATGGAGATTATGGTGATGTTGTACGTGTTCTGAAGAAAATTATCAGCAAGGATTCGAATGTCGTTGTTGTTGCACTGGCTGGTAAATGTTTGGCTGAATTGGCTGCTGGATTGAAGAAGAAATTTCAAATTTATGCTGGTGCATGTTTGCCAGCGATACTTGAGAAATTCAGGGAAAAGAAGCCGACTGTTGTTACTGTATTGCGTGATGCTGCTGACGCTATTTTCCAGAGTATAAGCATTGACGTCATTCTTGAAGACAGTTTGGCAGCACTTGAGAATAAAAATCCGAGTGTTAAGGCAGAGACAGCTGCATTTTTGGCAAGATGCTTTACGAAAACACCACCGCAGATATTTACTAAAAAATTGTTGAAGGCTTACAGTGGTGCTCTATTGAAGACACTCAATGAGTCTGATCCAACAGTTAGGGACAATTCAGCTGAAGCACTTGGTACTATCATGAAACTGGTTGGTGAAAAGGCGATGATGCCTTTCTTGACGGATTTGGAAAGTTTGAAAATGGCGAAGATACAGGAGTGCGCTGAGAAAGCTGTGATTGTAGTGAAAATCCCTGGACCGAAGAAGCACGAACGTCCAACTACAGCTCCAGCAAAAATTGAATCTAGTAATTCAGCAGCATCAAATAAAGCTGTTAAGAGGCCTAATACTACAGCAACTAAAAAACCCTCGGCATCGGCTGGAGCAAAGAAAGCCAGTGCTGCTGCAGCTGGTGGTGGTGCTAAGAAACCAGCTGCTGCTAAAGTTCAACAGCAGGAGAAAGATTTTTCAAATGAATTGGTCGATGAAATGGCTGCAGAAATGCTGCCAAATGATATTTTAACAGGTTTAGTTGATGCCAATTGGAAAACTAGACTCCAGGCAGTTGAACAACTCTCGGATTTCATCAAACAAATGGATAATGCTGATGTCTCGACCCAGGTTATCGTCCGGACACTCGGCAAAAAACCAGGATTCAAGGATACAAATTTTCAAGTTCTCAAATTACGCCTGGAAATCGTTAAAATGCTTGCAGAAAATTATCCATTTTCAGTGACAACCTCAAACTATTGTCTCATGGATATCACTGAAAAATTGGGAGATTCAAAGAATAGTGCAGTTGCTGCTGAGGCATTGACTGCAATTGCTGAAGCAACGAGCTTCGAGCAAGTTGCTAATGAGGCAGTTGCATTTGCCTTCAATCAAAAAAATCCAAAAGTACAACAGGAAACAATGCTATGGCTGTCTAATGCACTGATGGAATTTGGCTGTACTGTAAATGTAAAAACCCTCATTGATAATATAAAAAAGGGAGTATCTGCTACTAATCCAACTGTTAGAACATCAGCAATTACACTAGTTGGTACGTTGTATGTATTTATGGGTAGAACGTTTTTAATGTTTTTTGATAATGAGAAGCCAGCACTGAAGCAGCAGATTGAGCAGGAATGTGATAAAAGAAATGGAGAAGTACCACCGGCACCAATACGTGGTCCAAAATCTAAGCAAAAATCAAAATTAAACAGAGGTAAAAATAGCGAGGACAATGAGGAGGACAATGATTGTGATAATGGTGATGATGCAAGTGGACAAATGGATCTGAATGACATGATACCACGTGTTGATATTTCTGGTCAAATTACAGAAGCACTTATTGCTGAACTTGGTGATAAAAATTGGAAAGTCAGGAATGAGGGATTGATTAAAGTTAGTAATATACTGAATGAGAACAAATTTATTAAAGGAAATATTGGTGAATTACCGAGAGCACTAGCACCACGTCTAGTCGACAGCAATACCAAGATTGCTCAAGCAGCACTCGGAATTTGCGAGAAACTAGCAACATCAATGGGTCCACCAATAAAGCAGCACATTCGGCCTCTATTCCCAGGGTTCATCCAGTGCTTGGGTGATTCTAAGACCTGGATTCGTGCTGCTGCCATCAACTGCATAAATGCCTGGGGCGATCAGTGCGGTTACAAAGAATTCTTCGACGCTGAAATGATTGGCGATGCATTGAAATCGGGTTCCCCAACGCTCCGGATTGAATTATGGAATTGGTTGGCTCAGAAACTGCCCTTGATTCCAGTCAAACAGATTCCGAAAGAAGAATTGATGGTTTGTCTCCCACATCTCTACTCGAATCTCGAGGATCGTAATTCAGATGTCCGGAAAAATGCGCAGGAGGCAGTTTTAGGATTCATGATACATCTGTCCTACGAGGGAATGGCAAGACAAACGGAGAAGTTGAAACCAGGTTCAAAGACTGTTGTCCTTGCTGGACTGGACAAGGCTCGACCAAGCCTGCCGATCAAGCCATTGCCAACGAAAAAAGCGGCTGAAGATAATCCGAAAACCGTCAAGAGCGGTGGAGCAATGAAAGCAGCTGGTGGGCAGACCAAAATCGCCAAACCAAAATCAGCATCAGCTGCTAATAAAGCTAATAGTGCTAGGAAGAAAGAAGAGGATGTCGATACTTCACCCCTTCTTGCTATCAATAACTTGAAACATCAGAGGGTTATTGACGAGCAGAAGCTGAAAGTACTCAAGTGGAATTTCACAACACCGAGAGAGGAATTCGTTGATTTGCTGAAGGAATTGATGAGCTCAGCTGGTGTCAACAAGACTCTTATTGCCAATATGTTTCATGCTGATTTTAGATATCATCTGAAAGCCATTGAAAATCTTACTGAGGATCTGCAAGATAATAACAAGGCACTCGTGTCAAATTTGGATTTAATTCTCAAGTGGCTGACACTTAGATTCTTTGATACAAATCCCTCGGTACTGCTGAAGGGCTTGGATTATCTTCAAACTGTATTTAATTTATTGATACAGGATCAGTACCACATGCTTGAGAACGAAGCTGCTTCATTTATTCCATATCTCATTATTAAAATTGGTGATCCTAAGGATGCTGTTAGAAATGGAGTAAGAGCATTATTCAAACAAATTGCACTTGTTTATCCAGTTAGTAAGCTGTTTTCATATGTGATGGAGGGACTTAAATCGAAAAATGCACGTCAGAGAACCGAGTGTCTTGATCAATTGGGATCATTAATTGAGAATTATGGAGTTACTGTTTGTCAACCATCGCCAGCAGCTGCGTTACGGGAAATTGCCAAGCAAATTGCAGATCGTGATAATTCAGTTAGAAATGCAGCATTGAATTGTATTGTACAGGCTTATTTCCTTGAGGGCGATAGGGTCTATAAATTAATTGGACAAATATCAGAGAAGGATCAGTCGTTGCTTGAGGAGAGAATAAAAAGAGCTGGCAAAAATCGTCCACTCAAATCAGCATCTTCGAATAGAATATCAGTTGTATCATCTTCATCAGTACCAATTAATGTTAATTCAACACACACAGTGGCCAGTGTTAATTCAGCACATACTGATGATGAGCCTGAGATTGATGATGACAATGAGGATGATATGCAGGATGATATTATTGAGTCACCGGAAGAAAGGTAATTTAACAATTGAATTCATTTCGATTAATTTATACTTCATTTTTGATTCAGTAGTAAAGTATAACGCACTAAAACCAAAAAATAAAGATTCCAAATTGAGTATCAAAAGAAACCTGATTCAGGTTTTTCTGTGTGAAACTAGATTTGAGTATTTTTTTTGAGGCTCAAATAATTATTCCATGAAAGTAAAATGCTTTAAATGAATTTAAAAAAAGAGGAGAGATTCTGCTCCATAAAAGATCTGAATCAAGTTTCTGTAGATTTCAGGAACGAGTTTCTCGAGAAACCTAAAATGGGTTTCTTGCTATTAGGAATCTTGAACTACTCAATTTAGAATTCTTTTTTTTTTTTAGTGTCTAGAAATGATCTAATTTTTTTTTCTTGCTGGAATATCTATTCACCCTTTTTCTACTCTAAGAAAAAAAGGTCTTTGTAATTTTTTTTTTTTGCAATATTCCAAAATAAGCAAACGAAAGCTCAAATGGCCTCTTTACTACTGAATTATTTGGTTTTATTGAATCATCGCACACTAATTATGCAATCATTCACAAACACTTTTCAATCACACGCTTCTGCTGAATCCATTTACAGGCCTACAGAATCTGAATTAACAGACAAAGATGTCAAAATTGATGGGAAAACAGAATCACAATTGACAATCAAAATTATTGGCTCCCCGATAATTGAAACAAAAGAAGCTGATGTAAATCTTACTGAAAATGAAATTCCAATTGAAAGAACGCCAGTAGTAGTCGTTGATGTCAATGACAATTCTGACGATGCGTTAGTGCTCATTATTTTTCATGATATTTTTGTTTGTATTTTTTTTCGTCTTGGAGCTCGAGGGGAATGATGTTAATTACGGAGTAATGGATTTTCATAAAACATTCCAAAATCCACATGGAATTGGATTTTTCTCAAAATGCCAAATTTCAGGAAAAATTGATTCTAAAAGTCTTTCATTGTTAATTGTCGTAGTATTCTCAAAATTATTAGGTAGATTGTGGTGCTGGTACCTTATTTCCACTAGAAAAATGTCGTCACTTTAGAAAAAAAAAGGGCATAAGTGATCTGTATAAGCATAGCACTTACGCCCCTTCGATTCCAAGGCCACGATATAATTCTTTCTGTCCATGAAAAAAAGGAGCATGAGAGGAGTCAGTTGTGTCAACTTCCCCCATTTTTTTTCTCGTCTCGTCCACGTTTTGTGATCGACCAAAAATTTAAATTTCCAATCATAATCTAATTACTAATAATATCCTTAAAAAATTCCAGATACTCACAACCAATAACAAAGCAGAACAAGCCATCTGGACCATTCGGTCTAGACATGGATTTCCTGAAGAAACTTGAAGAGAATGCTCCAGCAAGATGGAAAATTCCAGAACTAGCTGATCTAAATTGGGATCCAAACGAGACAGTAACCTGCGTAAATCCACCACCAACAAATGTAATTCCAATTACCCCACCGAAGTTGATAAGCACGAGAACAGCACTGCTTTCCCCAATAAGTCCCCAGCTCAACAAAGTTGATAGTTTAGAAAGAAGTATAATTGCCATGACTAATACAGAATTATCAGCTGCCATAATAGCCATGAACAACATGGATGCAATTCTCCAATCATCCCAGTCATCAATGCTCCAGTCCAAAGAGGACAAATTCATCCACGCTATCAACATGCAACTGCAGATGCTGCAAACATATCCAAAAACAGATAATCCAGATGTTGCCAAGGGCTTCAGATGTGCATTCGTTGTAACAGTTAGTTTTTATGATACTGGAATCCTCGGAAAAAATGTTAGCCTAAAGGAATTGAAGGAATTGGTGCATCAAATGATTATTCTTCTCGCAGATAATAAATTATCACATCTCAGTGAATCAGATGCTTACATACGTGTCGTTAACAGCATCGTTGTCAAGACAATTGATCACTCGAATCATACGACGATAATGTGTGCACTCATCCAATTGCTGCATTCATGTGCTGAGACACGAGTCACTCCAAAATACGAGGAATTAGTGATGAAGTGTCTCTGGAAAATCGTTAAAACAATGCCAAATTGGGCTGGTGATCTGGATTATGATACAATATTACTGGAGATTCACAACTTCTTCCGGGCTTATCCATCATCCTGGTGGAAGAAAAGAAGCTCTGATATGCCATTAAGAACTATCAAGACTGTTCTCCACAGTATGACGAAAGTCAAAGGTGCTACTCTCCTCAATCACTTGACTAAAATCAACAATACACATGAATCTGAGCTGAAGGCTTATCTTAATCGTCTGATTGATACTGTCAAGCCAGATGACAATACTGGTACAAGAACAATAACAAAACAGAAACACTTGTCAAAAATAACACATGCCCAATTGTCAGAGATATTTAAGAAAATTGGATCGAAACATCATACACAAGAAGGATTGGCGCAATTGTATGACTTCAAGATACAGCATCCAGAGGCTGATGTTCAACCGTTTCTCGTTAAATCACATCAATTCTTTCAGGATTTCATTGAGAAAGGCCTCAGGGATATTGATCAAGCTAGAAGATATCAAAATGTTAATACACAAATGAGCAATCAGTACAGTGATAATACTGTTAATACTGCAGTTACTATTAATGAGGAGAGAACAACAATGGATCCACTGCAGAGGCTAGAAAAATTGAGAGCACTCGAGGCTAAGTATCATGCTAATTCACCGACTCATTCGAATCCAACGTGAATGTAAAATTGAAAATTTCATTCGACAAGTTTATATATTATTATGAAATCTTAATTAGTGTGAGATTGTTGTGTACATAGACTTTTGAAATTCTGTTGATTCTGCTCTCTATCGTTATTGTGCTATTTATTATCTTTTTTTCTTTCTTTTGTGATAGTAAATCTGCGTTGCATCGATCATTTCATTAATGCTTCAAGGTGAAAGCTTATTAGTCAATCAATTAATTTTTTGAAAATTGTTTTGCAGATATTTTCAAAACGTTTGTGGGTTTAGAGGAAATTGTTGGGAGACCTTTTTTTACAGATAATTTTCTGCACCACGAAAAAGGCCTCTTGATAAATTCTCGGGGAATTTTCATCGTTTACGAAATATCTCTGGAATAATTAACATGAAATTTTTTCAATCTGTTTCACTACTGAATTATATAATTTACATGTTCATTTGTGGCCCATTGACTGATGATATTGTAATATGTCCATTATTTTCATTATTTTCATGAACTGTTTTTTTTAACTCAAATGAGAGGACAAGTCTATGTACTTAATGATACTCCAGTAATTAATGGATAAGAATAATTGATACAATTAATTTTGATTAGTATGTATAGTTGACCCTGAATAGTTAAATTATAAATTGAATAATCCAGTGTTACATTACTATCGATTCATAATATTTATGCTTAATTTTTAGAATTTTCAAATGAGTTTTTTTTTTGTATGAGAGATGAAAATTAATCGTAATCGTTCTTAAAAGTTTAATCAATTATTTTTTTTTTGTAGTTGATAATATTTTTTTACATGCAATTTCATGTTAGACTATCGTATACATTTAAGCAAGTTCAATAGTTGTCGAATTGACTGTTTTTTTTTTCAAATATTGTTCTTTTTTAATTAAAAAAAAAAAAAAAGAAACTAAGAATAAATTAAGCTGGACTTGAATGTTAATGCAGTTTCAAATAAGTTTAATGTTTAGATTAATGATTTAATAATCCCGAATCTCAAATAATTATGGAAATACACATGAAAAAAACAAACAATAATGTATACTATTCAATTTATTCGACCAAATATATCATTCTTTCATGAGTATTTATTCTTGTTTCTATTTTCAATTACTGCAAAGCATTAAAATATTAATTTTTAGCGTTTAAAACCATTGAACGATATTACATCGCAATTATTTTCAAAAATGCGTAGGTTTTGGTGGAATTATAAATAAAAAAAATCGGGAATATTAAAAGCTACGAAAAAGGTCTCTTGATGATCTCGTTTGAATTGAAAATTTTTGAGATATTTTTTAAAACATTTACACTTGAGCTTTCAAGTTTCACGAAAAAAGTAATAATCAGCGTAGATTAAAAAAAAAAAAGAAAAGAATAAAAATATAAAGCGAAGGAATGTTCATCACAATTTTAATTGTCTATTGTTCTTTGATTTTACTTATTTACAATACTTTACAAATAATTTTCATTCTTGCAATTCATTGTCTCTGTTCAATGGAAATAGAAAACAGAGAAGTAACAGGTACACCGGTGCAATCAAACACACGTATCTGTAAGTGTTCACGCCACTAAGCTTACGCCGCAATTCATTCAATTACATTCAAAAAAAAAAAAAAAAAAACAATTCCTAAAATTCTATTTCACAATAATTTCTCTCTCTTTCTCTCTCACATTTGTTGAATTTCATTCTGAAGAAAACGCCGAGCAAATTTACAAAAAATTAGGACAAATCAAAATCTATCTGAATCAAAAATAGAATTATAAAAATATATACTATTTTTTTCAGTGAATTCACAAAATACTTGATGATAACTATACGGTAATCATCTAATACTATCGAGCAGTTATCAGTGTAAACAGTATAATTACATATTAACAATCATAACACACGGAGGATATCAAAGTACAATTCATTTTGTGAAGCACCTTTTCTCATTTTCTTTGTTGGAATTGATTTAAAAAAAAATGGAAAAAATTATACACTCTCGGTGGGATCCATGAAGAGGGCTGTAAGGGCGAATGCAATGAAGACTACTCCTCCAATTATTGTAACTGTAAATGAAAATATCCAGATTTAATGGAAGAAACGAATCAATTCATTTAGATTCATGATAGTAAAATTATCACACATCTGACAATGTTCTGGATTTTCTTTAATAAATAAATTATAACTATAACAAGAAAAATATTAGAAAATTACACTTATAATTTTTTGAATTTTCTATGTGGTTATATTTCTTTTTTTTTTTAATAATTTATTTGCTAGAGAACCAAAAAAATAAAAAATTATCAGATATCTGCTATTTTTAGTATCATAATAATTCTGCGATCTCAGGAATTTTGTTTAGTAAAATTTCTCAAGAAATCTGTGTATCCAAAATTTAATTCTCCATAAAAAAGATCTCTTGATAAATTCTCCAAAATCCAACAGTTCAAGAGATATTTGTGAAAATGTTCAAGTATGACTTTTTTTTCAATTTACCTGTTCGAACGGATATTCTTTGGGCTATCATTCGACCCCCAAGTACAGCAAGGCCAGTGCAAAATGAATGTCCAAGAATTCCACCCACAATCACTCCATAAATATCCTGGTGGAAAATTTCACGAATGAATCATCATATATCTACTCTAGAAAATTTACATGGTCATTGTTCTAATGAAAAAATTCCATGTTTCAATTTCCAACGTTGAGGAAAAACTTCATTCAATATGCAATATAAACTTAAGTTTAAAAAAAAAAAACAATTACAGTTGATTACCTCTCTAGCGGCAAGAATTATTGTCGTTAATTGTGATCTATCTCCCCATTCAGCGAGAAAAGTTAATGTGAATGCTTGTAAAAATATTCTAGACAGTAGCATTAGTGGACTTGTCTTTGGAGTTTTCCTTATTATTCCAGTTTCAGGATCGTGCGTTACAGTTGCACCTCCAACTTCTCTCTCGAACTGAATAAAAAAAATGTGAAATGTTAATAATTTTCGAAAATCCCTATGAACAAAAAAAATCAACATTGAAACTCAGAAGAATGGAAATGAATCCGATAATTAAAATATGAAATATTTAAAATCCGTAATTCTGAAGAAATAATGAAAGAGTTATTGTTAATTATATCGTCATCTGAGAAATGAAGAGGCTTAAGTGCTATGCTTATAGATACGCCACTTTGTTTCTGAAATGACGATATATTAATTATTTAAAAAATATTTCGTAAATTATGAAGTTTAGGAGAAGACTTATCGAAAAACATTTTTCGTAGGTCATTAAATTTTCTACGAAAAAGGTTCTCTAAAATTTTTTCATGGATTAATTCTCTTCAAAGATGTTTATATGAATTATCGGGGATATTCCACGAAAGACATAAATTCTACGCGACCATGAAATTCCGAGATAAATCGATTTTTTCCATCATTTCATTGGGAATACCTCAGAAAATGAACGAAATGGAGGAATTTTGCCTTAGTGTTTTTTCACAGCTCCTGAAATTTTCTAGAAAAAAAAGAGCAGAGAAAAATCGCTCTATTTCGCTTAAATTCCGATATTTAACAAAAAAAACTTATAACAAAATCAAATCAACTTCAAAATTCTAAATTTCAAATTCTTAATTTCCCAGATTCCGCTAATTTTCAACTAATAAGCCAATTTTTTCGAGAATATCTCGGAAACTAAGTGAGATAAAGCGATTTTGCCCTAGTCCTTTTTATTATATCTCTTGAAACTCTTTGGAGAAAAAGAAGCAGAGCGGAATCGCCCTATCCCGCTTAGATTCTGATTTAAAAAAAAAAAATGATGAAATGAAATAAATTTCAAATTAAATTTAAAAAATGACTAAATGAAATAAATTGTTCTGAAACTTCCATATACTTGACTTCTCAAATTTCTCAAAGTTTCAATTGATAAACCAATTATTCTTCTTGATATTCAAAAGTCAATGGGCTATCTCTGTACCGACAGTGAGAGATTTAGTGCAGATAAGCTGTGTATTTGTAGAATGATAAGATACGAGTGAGCTGAAAAATAATCGACGTGTCTGCAAATACCTCGTCCTCGCGTTTTCTCAGATCCGTTTGGACCTCCTCGAGTTCCTCCTGTCCCTCCGTAGATGACATGTAATATCCGTCCCTCAGCATTTTTAATCCAAATAGTGCAAACAATGCTGTCGATATGTAATAAGTATAAGCCCGAGGAATAATCGTCGCGGCATATCCAAAGATCACTGAAAAGTAAAAGTAACATTTACCAATGAAAAAAAAAAAAATTAGAAACTCTTCTGAAGGATTGTTGGCTCCTCAAGGGCATTTACCAGAAAGTATTGTCATGAGTGCTAGTGCACCAATTGCACCAGCAAAAACAGTTAATCTTGGATGTCTCATTGCCATAATAGCAGCTATGAAAAATGTTTTATCACCCAATTCTGATACAACAATAACAGAGAGAGCTGCAACAAATGCATGAAGAAAACCCAAACTCCCGGGAACAACAGTTGATGATGTTGATTCTTCATGTTTCTGAAAAAAAAGGCAAAATTGCCCACTTTAAGGAGTTTCTTCAGCACTAGTTTCATTGGGTTCAGTGATATTGCTGTGAAATTCATAGAGGATGTTCTTAATGTTTTGTTCATTATGTCCTATTTTTCCTAAATTTCCATCTGATCAGTTTTAAAGTAATTAATGATAAAAATTGCGTTTTATACAAAAGCTGGATTACAAATCTCCTTTATAAAAATCTCAAAAAAAATTTCCCCAGAAAAAAATCTCCCTTTTTTCAAAAAGTCCCCCTCATATTAACTGATATGCAATAAATTGATTAAAATACAAAAGTTGAGCTAGGCTCTAATGAATTGATTTTCTCTCAAGCTGAAACTGTTGCTACTCCTCCAGCAAAGAAGAGAATTTATCGAGATTATGATTTACGTTTGAAGAATATGATTGATAATTACGATTCTAATGAGATTGAAGATTATTTGAAAAATGTTAATGTACTATCCTGGTAATTTTGAAATTGATGGAAGATTATTTTTCTTTAAAATAATATTGTTTTTCTTTTTCTGTATTAGTCTGCTAGGAAAGATTCTTCCAAATCAAGTATATTTTTTAGGATTTATTTTGAATTATTATCAAATTTCATTACACCATTTCATTATTAAATATAAATGCTTCATGTTACTTGTGGTGGAATTTTCCGCGATCAATGGAATAGTCATATAATAATGGAAAATTTAGTAATTTAATTTTTTTAAATATTTTTTCTTCCAGAAGTTTGCTTGGAGAGGATTTTGAAGGGAGATTTTTTCGGGAAATTTTTCTAACGGAGCTTATTTAAGATGATACGGCGAGAAGTCCCCTCAATAAGTGCATTGAATTCTGTATATAATTTCAGTGTCTTTAAGTGTCATTTACGTGTACGTAAAGTAAGTAATTTAACATATACTCAAAGGGTATTTTGAATACACGCAAAAGAAACTTTTGTACCTCTAGCCTTATCGGATTTAAAAGGGGAATCTCTCCCGGATCTTGTTTCCAGGAGATCATCTTAAAGGGTAACGAAATGCCTGATCTTCATTTAATTTTCAAAGCAATTTTTTGACGATATTTATCAATATTTTCATGATAAACAAGTGGCAACAACTGAAGAAGGAAATTGGACAGTCGATGCTTCTGATATTCAATGCCAAAAATCATAATTACTACTAAAAAATGGATTTGAAAATTTGAAATTTATTAGGGGTAATGGAACCCCGTTGAATATATCGAATTTTTGAACTAATTCCTTGACGATATTCATCAATATTTTCATCATAAAAGACTGTAAACGAATGAATAATGTAATTAAAGAGTTCATGCTCCTGGTATTTCATGGAAAAATTGATGATTATTGCTGAAAAATGGGTTCAGAAAGATAATGGGTTCAAGGGGTAAATAAAGACCCAGTAAATTTAGGATTTTACAAATCCATTGTTTAGCAATAATGATGATTTTTTTCATGAAATAACAGAAGGATCAACTTGTTGATTTCCTCCATCAATCGATGCCACTTGTTTATAACAAAAATATTAATAAATTTCATTAAACAATCAGCTCAAAAATTCAATGGATATAAGGGATTCCGTTACACCTTAAGAGGTGAATTGAATCTTTTAATTAATTGTTTGACGATATTTATCAATATTTTCATGATAGATAAGTGGCAACAACTGGGAGAGGAAATTAGGAAGTAGATGGTTCTGATATTTAATATAAAAAATGATAATTATCATTGAACAATGGGTTTCCAAATTTGAAATTTAATGGGTGTTGTGTTATCTATTAAGGGAGCATGATATATTAGAATATATGAGCTCTCATGCATCAAACCTGTCGTAGCACGAGATCTTGGTACCAGACAGGCAATAACATGAGCATAACATTAAGAATATATTACATATATATATTACAGCTCCTGTATGAATTTCACAGCAATATCATTGAACCTAAAGTGCTGAAGAAAAAACTCTTTAATTGACATTTCTCAATACAATATTTCTCCGCTTGCCAAGCCGGTTGTTAATTAGCTCCAAGGACACAAGCAAAAAAAAAACCATAACTCACCATTGATGTTATTATGACTTCTGGTTTATCAATTTCAACTGGTGCATTCTCACCTATTGTCAGTGTTATCAAACAACAATAAACAATTGTAATTGTTAAAATACATTTTTTGTTTATTTTTGAAAATTCGAAATTGAGAATACTCATTATTGAGTTGTGTCAATTTGTATGGAATTTTGTAACCTCAAATTGTCACATACACATCAAACGAATTTACACGAAGTTCAACAAACGAGAGACACGAAGACACAATTTTCAACAACGAGACATGTATAACGCTCAAGTGGTTATATTTCTTACATATATAGAAGTGCATATATGTATAGGAGGTATGTACATAAGGAGAAGAGAAAGAGATATACGGCAATTCTATTGGTGCAGGTCACGTGACTTGCCAGATTGGCCAATCAGAATTCGCATGCTTTTGTGTTCGTTTCGGTGAGAAAAATTGGAGGGGGTAAATTTGAAAATTTAAAGATGATTTAAGAAGAAAATGTTGCTTCATTATTTCTGGATATTTGTTTTTTTTATTATTTGTTCTTTTTTTTTAATTAAAGAAAAACATGCAATAGATAAAATTGCAATTGTTGTGATTTATTCATCTTTAATTGAAAAATTTTGTGTTCTAAAATTAGATCAAAATTACTCATTCCATTCACTTTGCTCTGTCTTTCTCTTTTCACCTCTAGTAAACAAGAGAACGCATTCTTTTTTTTTTTAGTCACCAATGATGTTTACATTTGTTGCATGTGCTTCACTCCTGTCAGAAGCATTTTTCTTTATTTTTCAAGAATTTTATTAAGATAGATAACAACAAAAGAAACAATATTTGCAAGGTTTTGCATATATTCAAGTGAATACACGGACTTTTGTGAGATTTGAGTGGAAAAATTTATCAGAAGCATGAAAATGCACATTATATTTTAAATTAACCACTCCGATTAATTCTATTAACTATTGAATTAATTTTATAAAATGAATCTGACTCTATATCGTCAATACGTAGACGATTTACGTGATTATGCACGTGAGAATGGAATCAATGAAAATGAAACAAATGAAATATTCGAGGAGTGCTTCAAACAATTGGAGAAAAAGTCCCTCAGTAAATTTCACTGTTTTCTCAAATTTTTTAAAATTATAATGGGAATGATTTTAGCAAGTATCATTTGTTTGATATTTCTGTATAATCATCCATCTACTCATCATATTTTTTTGAGGAATATGCAGAATTTTATTTATCCAGGATTAACAGTACTTCGACGATTTGCTGTACCAATAGTAACGAGATATCCCTCATTAACTGGTAATATAATTGAATGCAATATTAAAAAATTGAGTAACAGAAAAAATTATTCAATTTTGAAGAATTTCAAGTTTTTAGAAATATTTATTCGTTTTTGTTATCACTTTTTTTCTCAATATTCTGGAATTTAAGGGAGATGAGGCGATTTTAGCCTTATCCTTTTTGTAGAGAATTTTGAGAGCTACGAAAAATGATTCAGGTCACATCGCTCTATCTCGCTTAGTTTCCGAGATATTCTCAAAAAACTCATGGAATAAAATTTATTTGTCTAAAAACTTGTAAAAATATCTCGAAATCTACGCGAAATAGAGAATTTTTTGTTTTGGCCTTTTTCGGAGAGAACAATGAGCGCTATGACGAAGGCTTTCACGAGGATTATTCTATTCTCAAAAGATTCCTAGATAATGCAGAAAAAAGGATCCTATTCAATTTGGAGAAAAACGATTTGATAATATAATTCATTTTCAGAACTTTATGATGAATCTTGCCTGGTGGAAAATCCCTTCTTCAGGGTAACTGACATGGACTGTTGGCCATGCAGCACTATTCAATCAGTTCCAGACATGACTGGCTGGAATATAACGAAGAATTTCAATTTTGGAATGCCTTTTACGAGAACTGAGAGTGATAGTAATGCAGATCTTAATAGTATTATTCATATGTACAAGAGTAATTCTGATATTTTTGACGTCGATGCTGCGAGAATCTCTTCGAATAATGCATTTTACAGGTGATTCATCAGAATAGATGGAAAGTTGATTATCACAACACATCTTAAATTTTTTTTTATTTTTTTTTTTAAACATACATCATTCAAAAAAAACTACAAGTGCATATTTTTCATTTTTTCAAAAATAATTTATTTATTTGAAAAGAAAAAATAAAAATTATCAGATGTCTGTTTTCAGTATCATTATAGTAAAATTCATCGATTAATCGAAATCAGGTGAATAAATTTCTTGAATGACAATTTTTTATTATTCCAGAACTATAAACGATGTGATGGAGAAAAGACTGGATGAGAATCCTTCAGAATCCTTGGATACTCATATATCGTGGAGGATAAATCGCATGAGGCCAAATAGATTAATTAGAAAATTATTTCCAAAACCCCTTGGCACACCTGATTGGTGGAGTCAGAGTACTGAGAGATTTTTATTCATCGACGAGCCAAAAGCTCGTGAATATCCACTGGTATTTATTTAATTAGCTCAATGAACCAAATTAAGTAATTTCATGATAAATTCATCTAATTAATTATTCTTTAGCCAAATCCAGAATGCAGCAATGTCATTCTCAGATCCACCAGCGGTTCAAGACTGATTAGAATGTCGCCAAGCCCAGAGTGCCAACAAAATTGTAAATCTTCAATTATTTTACTGTCTTCCCATCACACTTGTACGTATAATTTTCTTTTGATTTATAAGAAAAAAAGAAATAAAACACATTCGTTTTATGAATTAACTCAATTTATTTTCCAGTATGGTACAACTGGTGGTACTGGAGACCCATGAGTCTCCCAGCAATAAATTCAAGTGAAATTGCAATTGATTATCTCACTTCATTTTGTTAATGAAGTTTTTAAATTTTTTTGAAATTATTTCCAAAGAAAAGAATTAATACAATTTTAAATTTATACATTTCAAGAATTTTTCTACCAAATAATAAAATAAGTTCATCGTATTCATTAAATAATTATTCAAATTTTTTATCAATTTTTTTCTACTCAGAATCAAAAAGGAAAAATGTAAAAACATTATTTCACATACACACTTAAATTAATTACCCTTTAATGAATTCTAAAAATCAACGCTCAACGATGAAATTCTTAAAAATCGAAAATGATCCCCTGAGATCTTTTCGTTACGTATTCATACAGAATTCATCCGATTTCATAATTTAATTTCATTGCTTTATAAATGTGCATCAAAGTTGGAAGATTTTATCTTTTTCAACATACAAATTAACAAAAAAAAATTCAAATAATTGTTTATGCACGGAGAAAAAAGCAAAAAAAAAATTTATTTAGTTCATAGAAATAAATACACTTTTCTACCTAATTAATAATGTCTTAAATATTTTTGAAACTTTATACAGAAGTTATTTTTTACGGCAAGGATCTACAATCTTCGAAAAAGAAGAACAATTGTTTTTTCACTGATCTTATCAGGTAATAAATCGAAGTCTCACTAATTTTCCCATTTTCAAAATTTCAATAAATTTAATTTCTAATGCATTCATTCTCAAAAAAAAAAAAGAAAATGAAAATCCACGAATTTTACAATATTCATTTGATTTTAATCAAATTTCTGTCGCAAACTCTGTTTGAACAATACTGGTACTAACGATACAAATGCAAATATACATAAAATAATTATACTTGACCATGACCAAGCATCGCTAGAAGACGTTAATTTATTTAATGTTTGTCCAGCTTGAATTGCGACAAACGAGGGTGGTGCAACACCGAAAAATGTACCAAGTATAAATGGTGCCATTGGTACACCCACTACTGGACTTGCCAAGTTGATAAACCAATTTGGTAATAAAGGTGTCATCCTCAAAAATAGCATGTAATTAAATAAATTATTTTTGTGTCTCATGACTGTCTGTGCCCAGTGATTGGCCTTGTCTGGGAAGTATTTCCATAATAATTTTCTTCCTAATACTGATGAAATCAGAAAACACAGCGATGCACCAATTGCACTGCACGTACAAACGAGGAAAAGTGCCAGAGGGAATGGAAATAAGAATCCAGACAGAATTGAGAGGAATATTGATCCTGGAATGGCGAATGTCTGCAGACTGAATCATTAATTCTATGTAAGGAAATATTTAATTGATTTCTTTTTAATCGCAGATTTGTGCTAATTTTATTATCATTCAAAAAATTTAATTTCGAAAAAATTTTCTATCTCTCATAGATTCCGAGATACCATGGTGAACCCGTTTACCGGACAGGTCCCAGTTTCCGGATGGAGCAGCAAAATATGCTAATACTGAATATTCAGCTGAAAAAATCTTTTTTTTTAATACTTGCGGAATGTTAAAATAACAATCTAGTGAATCATTTGATTCATTTAATTGAAATTTTTTATTTTAATAATTTTAATTCCAATTTGTCCGGGAACCGGTACCATTGTCTTAACCGTCCGGTAACTGGGCCTTCATGGTAGCTTCGACGAAAAGAGTACAAACTTAAACTGACGCAATCACGTTCGTATTTTCAAAAGGATACAATATATATGTGCAGAATAGACCAGCTAGAACTTCAAAAAAATACAAGTCCTTGTATCTCTCTAATAATTTCCCAAGATTTTTTGCATCTTCTATGTGAAGTGGAAGCTTCATGTGTTGTTTTTCATGTCTAGAATAAATAAAAAATTTTATCATCCACTTTCTCTAATTTTTCTTAATTCAACGGATAAAAAAGAAAAATCTTTAGCAATTTATTCATTTGCGAGGGAATAGTTTCCAAATGTTTCAAGATATTTATTCTGTTTTTTATGAGAATGGAAAAATTGAATTAAATGAAATCAAAATTTCTCCACTTACTCTTCTAGTTCAGGAAAATTTGCGTAAACGTAACAAAGTGCTGCCGCCGATCCCAAAAAAATGAGTGCCACTGTGAGAATAGCTCGTCTCGTTGATGTTTCATCTTCAGAATTGCTCGAATCTAAAGGATAAATCACAAAAAAAATTTAGCTCTTTATTCCAATTTTTTTTTAATACTTCAATTATACTATTGGTCCACGTGTACTTGCCGAACTCAGACCATCAATGACCCATTTAGCCTATGTACTCCAAAATAATATAAAAAAATGGTGCATTCACTACAAATATAATTCCATAGAACCAGTGAGATTCAATAAAATGTCAAAAATGAAAATTTTCCTTTTTTATCATTTTTGAAAATTCCTATTGTATTGAAATTGAATGGAGTACGTCAAGGTTAGGTAAACGTGACACAAGAATCAAAATCAGCTGATTCATGAGTGAAACCGTTGATTTAAGTCATTCTTTATATTTCTAACGATTATTTACTATTTATCAAAATATCAATTAGTCACTGTCACTTAATAATTATCGATTAGAAAAAAAATCAAGAAATGTCAAAAAAAAAATGAATGCACCAATTTTATCAGATTTTATTAATCATGAAAAAATAGGTAATGAAACTTACACAATCGTGAATTTTTTCGTATTTTTGTGCTCATTCTCTCAATAATATTTAATGAAGATTTTTCGAAATAATTACTCTTCAATTGACACTCTTCAGTGGTAATGTCAATTTGTATGTACGTAGCTTGTTCAAATGCACGAATGATGACGTAGGCGCCACTGTCGTTAATCGCGCGCACCATTGTCGACGCCATTTTTAATTTCAAAAATAGTAAATTCAAATTTAAATTTTTAAAATGGCAAAAGAAGGTATTTTCAAAATTTTTGAAACAGTTTTATGATTGAATTCGTGAAATGAGATCGATATATCGATTAGTTTTAGAGTCCTGCAGTGGTTTTATATGCAAAAGTAAATAATTTGAGTCTTATCGATGACCTATGACCCAATGAATCTTCTCAATTCTATCGACACAAGGAGGTCTTTATCTTTATCATATTTTTACTGCCTCGAAGGAAATGAGCCATCCTGAAAATCCTGATTTTCAAATCTCCACAACTTTTTTTCTGTGGCGTATTTCCTGATGAAATTTTACAGTGACACTGCCTATGTCGTCATGGAAGAGCCTGCAAAATTTCATAACAGTATCGCAAACGGTTCTGAGAATTCGATGGAGCAGAAATGGTCATTTTCATAGAGCAAAGGCCATTGACCCTGGGTTTGGCCTGAAAATTCCGCGGATACTGGATATCCCGAATCGTTGTGGCTTTGGGCCCTTCAGGATGCCCCATCATCCTGTTTTCAATCGACTCTTTGCGAAATTTCAAGGAAAACCTCGTATCTCTACGGGAAATGGGTGAAAAATGAGGATACAGGAATATTCGAAGGAAATGAGCCATCCTGAAAATCCCGATTTTCAAATCTCCATAACTTTTTTTCTGTGGCGTATTTCCTGATGAAATTTTACAGTGACACTGCCTATGTCGTCATGAAAGAGCCAGCAAAATTTCATAACAGTATCGCAAACGGTTTTGAGAATTCGATGGAGCAGAAATGGTCATTTTCATAGAGCAAAGGCCATTGACCCTGGGTTTGGCCTGAAAATTCCGCGGATACTGGATATCCCGAATCGTTGTAGCTTTGGGCCCTTCAGGATGCCCCATCATCCTGTTTTCAATCGACTCTTTGCGAAATTTCAAGGAAAACCTCGTATCTCTACGGGAAATGGGTGAAAAATGAGGATAAAGGAATATTCGAAGGAAATGAGCCATCCTGAAAATCCCGATTTTCAAATCTCCGTAACTTTTTTTCTGTGGCGTATTTCCTGATGAACTTTTACAGTGACACTGCCTATGTCGTCATGAAGGAGCCTGCAAAATTTCATAACAGTATCGCAAACGGTTCTGAGAATTCGATGGAGCAGAAATGGTCATTTTCATAGAGCAAAGGCCATTAACCCTGGGTTTGGCCTGAAAATTCCGCGGATACTGGATATCCCGAATCGTTGTGGCTTTGGGCCCTTCAGGATGCCCCATCATCCTGTTTTCAATCGACTCTTTGCGAAATTTCAAGGAAAACCTCGTATCTCTACGGGAAATGGGTGAAAAATGAGGATAAAGGAATATTCGAAGGAAATGAGCCATCCTGAAAATCCCGATTTTCAAATCTCCATAACTTTTTTTCTGTGGCGTATTTCCTGATGAAATTTTACAGTGACACTGCCTATGTCGTCATGAAGGAGCCTGCAAAATTTCATAACAGTATCGCAAACGGTTCTGAAAATTCGATGGAGCAGAAATGGTCATTTTCATAGAGCAAAGGCCATTGACCCTGGGTTTGGCCTGAAAATTCCGCGCATACTGGATATCCCGAATCGTTGTGGCTTTGGGCCCTTCAGGATGCCCCATCATCCTGTTTTCAATCGACTCTTTGCGAAATTTCAAGGAAAACCTCGTATCTCTACGGGAAATGGGTGAAAAATGAGGATAAAGGAATGAAAATCCCGATTTTCAAATCTCCATAACTTTTTTTCTGTGGCGTATTTCCTGGTGAAATTTTACAGTGACACTGCCTATGTCGTCATGAAAGAGCCTGCAAAATTTCATAACAGTATCGCAAACGGTTCTGAGAATTCGATGGAGCAGAAATGGTCATTTTCATAGAGCAAAGGCCATTGACCTTGGGTTTGGCCTGAAAATTCCGCGGATACTGGATATCCCGAATCGTTATGGCTTTTGGCCCTCCAGGATGCCCAATCATCCTGTTTTCAATCGACTCTTTGCGAAATTTCAAGGAAAACCTCGTATCTCTACGGGAAATGGGTGAAAAATGAGGATAAAGGAATATTCGAAGGAAATGAGCCATCCTGAAAATCCCGATTTTCAAATCTCCATAACTTTTCATCTGTGGCGTATTTCCTGATGAAATTTTACAGTGACACTGCCTATGTCGTCATGAAGGAGCCTGCAAAATTTCATAACAGTATCGCAAACGGTTCTGAGAATTCGATGGAGCAGAAATGGTCATTTTCATAGAGCAAAGGCCATTGACCCTGGGTTTGGCCTGAAAATTCCGCGGATACTGGATATCCCGAATCGTTGTAGCTTTGGGCCCTTCAGGATGCCCCATCATCCTGTTCTCAATCGACTCTTTGCGAAATTTCAAGGAAAACCTCGTATCTCTACAGGAAATGGGTAAAAAATGAGGATAAAGGAATATTCGAAGGAAATGAGCAATCCGGAAAATCCTGATTTTCAAATCTCCACAACTTTTTTTCTGTGGCGTATTTCCTGATGAAATTTTACAGTGACACTGCCTATGTCGTCATGGAAGAGCCTGCAAAATTTCATAACAGTATCGCAAACGGTTCTGAGAATTCGATGGAGCAGAAATGGTCATTTTCATAGAGCAAAGGCCATTGACCCTGGGTTTGGCCTGAAAATTCCGCGGATACTGGATATCCCGAATCGTTGTGGCTTTGGGCCCTTCAGGATGCCCCATCATCCTGTTTTCAATCGACTCTTTGCGAAATTTCAAGGAAAACCTCGTATCTCTACGGGAAATGGGTGAAAAATGAGGATACAGGAATATTCGAAGGAAATGAGCCATCCTGAAAATCCCGATTTTCAAATCTCCATAACTTTTTTTCTGTGGCGTATTTCCTGGTGAAATTTTACAGTGACACTGCCTATGTCGTCATGAAAGAGCCTGCAAAATTTCATAACAGTATCGCAAACGGTTCTGAGAATTCGATGGAGCAGAAATGGTCATTTTCATAGAGCAAAGGCCATTGACCTTGGGTTTGGCCTGAAAATTCCGCGGATACTGGATATCCCGAATCGTTATGGCTTTTGGCCCTCCAGGATGCCCAATCATCCTGTTTTCAATCGACTCTTTGCGAAATTTCAAGGAAAACCTCGTATCTCTACGGGAAATGGGTGAAAAATGAGGATAAAGGAATATTCGAAGGAAATGAGCCATCCTGAAAATCCCGATTTTCAAATCTCCATAACTTTTCATCTGTGGCGTATTTCCTGATGAAATTTTACAGTGACACTGCCTATGTCGTCATGAAGGAGCCTGCAAAATTTCATAACAGTATCGCAAACGGTTCTGAGAATTCGATGGAGCAGAAATGGTCATTTTCATAGAGCAAAGGCCATTGACCCTGGGTTTGGCCTGAAAATTCCGCGGATACTGGATATCCCGAATCGTTGTGGCTTTGGGCCCTTCAGGATGCCC
This sequence comes from Aleiodes alternator, assembly GCA_963921955.1. Taxonomy (NCBI): domain Eukaryota; kingdom Metazoa; phylum Arthropoda; class Insecta; order Hymenoptera; family Braconidae; genus Aleiodes; species Aleiodes alternator. The sequence continues at coordinate 5,103,484 of OY998109.1, read as the reverse complement.
CATCATCCTGTTTTCAATCGACTCTTTGCGAAATTTCAAGGAAAACCTCGTATCTCTACGGGAAATGGGTGAAAAATGAGGATACAGGAATATTCGAAGGAAATGAGCCATCCTGAAAATCCCGATTTTCAAATCTCCATAACTTTTTTTCTGTGGCGTATTTCCTGGTGAAATTTTACAGTGACACTGCCTATGTCGTCATGAAAGAGCCTGCAAAATTTCATAACAGTATCGCAAACGGTTCTGAGAATTCGATGGAGCAGAAATGGTCATTTTCATAGAGCAAAGGCCATTGACCTTGGGTTTGGCCTGAAAATTCCGCGGATACTGGATATCCCGAATCGTTATGGCTTTTGGCCCTCCAGGATGCCCAATCATCCTGTTTTCAATCGACTCTTTGCGAAATTTCAAGGAAAACCTCGTATCTCTACGGGAAATGGGTGAAAAATGAGGATAAAGGAATATTCGAAGGAAATGAGCCATCCTGAAAATCCCGATTTTCAAATCTCCATAACTTTTCTTCTGTGGCGTATTTCCTGATGAAATTTTACAGTGACACTGCCTATGTCGTCATGAAGGAGCCTGCAAAATTTCATAACAGTATCGCAAACGGTTCTGAGAATTCGATGGAGCAGAAATGGTCATTTTCATAGAGCAAAGGCCATTGACCCTGGGTTTGGCCTGAAAATTCCGCGGATACTGGATATCCCGAATCGTTGTAGCTTTGGGCCCTTCAGGATGCCCCATCATCCTGTTTTCAATCGACTCTTTGCGAAATTTCAAGGAAAACCTCGTATCTCTACAGGAAATGGGTAAAAAATGAGGATAAAGGAATATTCGAAGGAAATGAGCAATCCGGAAAATCCTGATTTTCAAATCTCCACAACTTTTTTTCTGTGGCGTATTTCCTGATGAAATTTTACAGTGACACTGCCTATGTCGTCATGGAAGAGCCTGCAAAATTTCATAACAGTATCGCAAACGGTTCTGAGAATTCGATGGAGCAGAAATGGTCATTTTCATAGAGCAAAGGCCATTGACCCTGGGTTTGGCCTGAAAATTCCGCGGATACTGGATATCCCGAATCGTTGTGGCTTTGGGCCCTTCAGGATGCCCCATCATCCTGTTTTCAATCGACTCTTTGCGAAATTTCAAGGAAAACCTCGTATCTCTACGGGAAATGGGTGAAAAATGAGGATACAGGAATATTCGAAGGAAATGAGCCATCCTGAAAATCCCGATTTTCAAATCTCCATAACTTTTTTTCTGTGGCGTATTTCCTGATGAAATTTTACAGTGACACTGCCTATGTCGTCATGAAAGAGCCTGCAAAATTTCATAACAGTATCGCAAACGGTTTTGAGAATTCGATGGAGCAGAAATGGTCATTTTCATAGAGCAAAGGCCATTGACCCTGGGTTTGGCCTGAAAATTCCGCGGATACTGGATATCCCGAATCGTTGTAGCTTTGGGCCCTTCAGGATGCCCCATCATTCTGTTTTCAATCGACTCTTTGCGAAATTTCAAGGAAAACCTCGTATCTCTACAGGAAATGGGTAAAAAATGAGGATAAAGGAATATTCGAAGGAAATGAGCCATCCTGAAAATCCTGATTTTCAAATCTCCACAACTTTTTTTCTGTGGCGTATTTCCTGATGAACTTTTACAGTGACACTGCCTATGTCGTCATGAAAGAGCCTGCAAAATTTCATAACAGTATCGCAAACGGTTCTGAGAATTCGATGGAGCAGAAATGGTCATTTTCATAGAGCAAAGGCCATTGACCCTGGGTTTGGCCTGAAAATTCCGCGGATACTGGATATCCCGAATCGTTGTGGCTTTGGGCCCTTCAGGATGCCCCATCATCCTGTTTTCAATCGACTCTTTGCGAAATTTCAAGGAAAACCTCGTATCTCTACGGGAAATGGGTGAAAAATGAGGATAAAGGAATATTCGAAGGAAATAAGCCATCCTGAAAATCCCGATTTTCAAATCTCCATAACTTTTTTTCTGTGGCGTATTTCCTGGTGAAATTTTACAGTGACACTGCCTATGTCGTCATGAAAGAGCCTGCAAAATTTCATAACAGTATCGCAAACGGTTCTGAGAATTCGATGGAGCAGAAATGGTCATTTTCATAGAGCAAAGGCCATTGACCTTGGGTTTGGCCTGAAAATTCCGCGGATACTGGATATCCCGAATCGTTATGGCTTTTGGCCCTCCAGGATGCCCAATCATCCTGTTTTCAATCGACTCTTTGCGAAATTTCAAGGAAAACCTCGTATCTCTACGGGAAATGGGTGAAAAATGAGGATAAAGGAATATTCGAAGGAAATGAGCCATCCTGAAAATCCCGATTTTCAAATCTCCATAACTTTTCTTCTGTGGCGTATTTCCTGATGAAATTTTACAGTGACACTGCCTATGTCGTCATGGAAGAGCCTGCAAAATTTCATAATAGTATCGCAAACGGTTCTGAGAATTCGATGGAGCAGAGATGGTCATTTTCATAGAGCAAAGGCCATTGACCCTGGGTTTGGCCTGAAAATTCCGCGGATACTGGATATCCCGAATCGTTGTGGCTTTGGGCCCTTCAGGATGCCCCATCATCCTGTTTTAAATCGACTCTTTGCGAAATTTCAAGGAAAACCTCGTATCTCTACGGGAAATGGGTGAAAAATGAGGATAAAGGAATATTCGAAGGAAATGAGCCATCCTGAGAATCCCGATTTTCAAATCTCCATAACTTTTTTTCTGTGGCGTATTTCCTGATGAAATTTTACAGTGACACTGCCTATGTCGTTATGAAAGAGCCTGCAAAATTTCATAACAGTATCGCAAACGGTTCTGAGAATTCGATGGAGCAGAAATGGTCATTTTCATAGAGCAAAGGCCATTGACCCTGGGTTTGGCCTGAAAATTCCGCGGATACTGGATATCCCGAATCGTTGTGGCTTTGGGCCCTTCAGGATGCCCCATCATCCTGTTTTAAATCGACTCTTTGCGAAATTTCAAGGAAAACCTCGTATCTCTACGGGAAATGGGTGAAAAATGAGGATAAAGGAATATTCGAAGGAAATGAGCCATCCTGAGAATCCCGATTTTCAAATCTCCATAACTTTTTTTCTGTGGCGTATTTCCTGATGAAATTTTACAGTGACACTGCCTATGTCGTCATGAAGGAGCCTGCAAAATTTCATAACAGTATCGCAAACGGTTCTGAGAATTCGATGGAGCAGAAATGGTCATTTTCATAGAGCAAAGGCCATTGACCCTGGGTTTGGCCTGAAAATTCCGCGGATACTGGATATCCCGAATCGTTGTGGCTTTGGGCCCTTCAGGATGCCCCATCATCCTGTTTTCAATCGACTCTTTGCGAAATTTCAAGGAAAACCTCGTATCTCTACGGGAAATGGGTGAAAAATGAGGATAAAGGAATATTCGAAGGAAATGAGCCATCCTGAAAATCCCGATTTTCAAATCTCCATAACTTTTTTTCTGTGGCGTATTTCCTGATGAAATTTTACAGTGACACTGCCTATGTCGTCATGAAGGAGCCTGCAAAATTTCATAACAGTATCGCAAACGGTTCTGAGAATTCGATGGAGCAGAAATGGTCATTTTCATAGAGCAAAGGCCATTGACCCTGGGTTTGGCCTGAAAATTCCGCGGATACTGGATATCCCGAATCGTTGTGGCTTTGGGCCCTTCAGGATGCCCCATCATCCTGTTTTCAATCGACTCTTTGCGAAATTTCAAGGAAAACCTCGTATCTCTACGGGAAATGGGTGAAAAATGAGGATAAAGGAATATTCGAAGGAAATAAGCCATCCTGAAAATCCCGATTTTCAAATCTCCATAACTTTTTTTCTGTGGCGTATTTCCTGGTGAAATTTTACAGTGACACTGCCTATGTCGTCATGAAAGAGCCTGCAAAATTTCATAACAGTATCGCAAACGGTTCTGAGAATTCGATGGAGCAGAAATGGTCATTTTCATAGAGCAAAGGCCATTGACCTTGGGTTTGGCCTGAAAATTCCGCGGATACTGGATATCCCGAATCGTTATGGCTTTTGGCCCTCCAGGATGCCCAATCATCCTGTTTTCAATCGACTCTTTGCGAAATTTCAAGGAAAACCTCGTATCTCTACGGGAAATGGGTGAAAAATGAGGATAAAGGAATATTCGAAGGAAATGAGCCATCCTGAAAATCCCGATTTTCAAATCTCCATAACTTTTCTTCTGTGGCGTATTTCCTGATGAAATTTTACAGTGACACTGCCTATGTCGTCATGGAAGAGCCTGCAAAATTTCATAATAGTATCGCAAACGGTTCTGAGAATTCGATGGAGCAGAGATGGTCATTTTCATAGAGCAAAGGCCATTGACCCTGGGTTTGGCCTGAAAATTCCGCGGATACTGGATATCCCGAATCGTTGTGGCTTTGGGCCCTTCAGGATGCCCCATCATCCTGTTTTAAATCGACTCTTTGCGAAATTTCAAGGAAAACCTCGTATCTCTACGGGAAATGGGTGAAAAATGAGGATAAAGGAATATTCGAAGGAAATGAGCCATCCTGAGAATCCCGATTTTCAAATCTCCATAACTTTTTTTCTGTGGCGTATTTCCTGATGAAATTTTACAGTGACACTGCCTATGTCGTTATGAAAGAGCCTGCAAAATTTCATAACAGTATCGCAAACGGTTCTGAGAATTCGATGGAGCAGAAATGGTCATTTTCATAGAGCAAAGGCCATTGACCCTGGGTTTGGCCTGAAAATTCCGCGGATACTGGATATCCCGAATCGTTGTGGCTTTGGGCCCTTCAGGATGCCCCATCATCCTGTTTTAAATCGACTCTTTGCGAAATTTCAAGGAAAACCTCGTATCTCTACGGGAAATGGGTGAAAAATGAGGATAAAGGAATATTCGAAGGAAATGAGCCATCCTGAGAATCCCGATTTTCAAATTTCCATAACTTTTTTTCTGTGGCGTATTTCCTGATGAAATTTTACAGTGACACTGCCTATGTCGTTATGAAAGAGCCTGCAAAATTTCATAACAGTATCGCAAACGGTTCTGAGAATTCGATGGAGCAGAAATGGTCATTTTCATAGAGCAAAGGCCATTGACCCTGGGTTTGGCCTGAAAATTCCGCGGATACTGGATATCCCGAATCGTTGTGGCTTTGGGCCCTTCAGGATGCCCCATCATCCTGTTTTCAATCGACTCTTTGCGAAATTTCAAGGAAAACCTCGTATCTCTACGGGAAATGGGTGAAAAATGAGGATACAGGAATATTCGAAGGAAATGAGCCATCCTGAAAATCCCGATTTTCAAATCTCCATAACTTTTTTTCTGTGGCGTATTTCCTGGTGAAATTTTACAGTGACACTGCCTATGTCGTCATGAAAGAGCCTGCAAAATTTCATAACAGTATCGCAAACGGTTCTGAGAATTCGATGGAGCAGAAATGGTCATTTTCATAGAGCAAAGGCCATTGACCTTGGGTTTGGCCTGAAAATTCCGCGGATACTGGATATCCCGAATCGTTATGGCTTTTGGCCCTCCAGGATGCCCAATCATCCTGTTTTCAATCGACTCTTTGCGAAATTTCAAGGAAAACCTCGTATCTCTACGGGAAATGGGTGAAAAATGAGGATAAAGGAATATTCGAAGGAAATGAGCCATCCTGAAAATCCCGATTTTCAAATCTCCATAACTTTTCTTCTGTGGCGTATTTCCTGATGAAATTTTACAGTGACACTGCCTATGTCGTCATGAAGGAGCCTGCAAAATTTCATAACAGTATCGCAAACGGTTCTGAGAATTCGATGGAGCAGAAATGGTCATTTTCATAGAGCAAAGGCCATTGACCCTGGGTTTGGCCTGAAAATTCCGCGGATACTGGATATCCCGAATCGTTGTAGCTTTGGGCCCTTCAGGATGCCCCATCATCCTGTTTTCAATCGACTCTTTGCGAAATTTCAAGGAAAACCTCGTATCTCTACAGGAAATGGGTAAAAAATGAGGATAAAGGAATATTCGAAGGAAATGAGCAATCCGGAAAATCCTGATTTTCAAATCTCCACAACTTTTTTTCTGTGGCGTATTTCCTGATGAAATTTTACAGTGACACTGCCTATGTCGTCATGGAAGAGCCTGCAAAATTTCATAACAGTATCGCAAACGGTTCTGAGAATTCGATGGAGCAGAAATGGTCATTTTCATAGAGCAAAGGCCATTGACCCTGGGTTTGGCCTGAAAATTCCGCGGATACTGGATATCCCGAATCGTTGTGGCTTTGGGCCCTTCAGGATGCCCCATCATCCTGTTTTCAATCGACTCTTTGCGAAATTTCAAGGAAAACCTCGTATCTCTACGGGAAATGGGTGAAAAATGAGGATACAGGAATATTCGAAGGAAATGAGCCATCCTGAAAATCCCGATTTTCAAATCTCCATAACTTTTTTTCTGTGGCGTATTTCCTGATGAAATTTTACAGTGACACTGCCTATGTCGTCATGAAAGAGCCTGCAAAATTTCATAACAGTATCGCAAACGGTTTTGAGAATTCGATGGAGCAGAAATGGTCATTTTCATAGAGCAAAGGCCATTGACCCTGGGTTTGGCCTGAAAATTCCGCGGATACTGGATATCCCGAATCGTTGTAGCTTTGGGCCCTTCAGGATGCCCCATCATTCTGTTTTCAATCGACTCTTTGCGAAATTTCAAGGAAAACCTCGTATCTCTACAGGAAATGGGTAAAAAATGAGGATAAAGGAATATTCGAAGGAAATGAGCCATCCTGAAAATCCTGATTTTCAAATCTCCACAACTTTTTTTCTGTGGCGTATTTCCTGATGAACTTTTACAGTGACACTGCCTATGTCGTCATGAAAGAGCCTGCAAAATTTCATAACAGTATCGCAAACGGTTCTGAGAATTCGATGGAGCAGAAATGGTCATTTTCATAGAGCAAAGGCCATTGACCCTGGGTTTGGCCTGAAAATTCCGCGGATACTGGATATCCCGAATCGTTGTGGCTTTGGGCCCTTCAGGATGCCCCATCATCCTGTTTTCAATCGACTCTTTGCGAAATTTCAAGGAAAACCTCGTATCTCTACGGGAAATGGGTGAAAAATGAGGATAAAGGAATATTCGAAGGAAATAAGCCATCCTGAAAATCCCGATTTTCAAATCTCCATAACTTTTTTTCTGTGGCGTATTTCCTGGTGAAATTTTACAGTGACACTGCCTATGTCGTCATGAAAGAGCCTGCAAAATTTCATAACAGTATCGCAAACGGTTCTGAGAATTCGATGGAGCAGAAATGGTCATTTTCATAGAGCAAAGGCCATTGACCTTGGGTTTGGCCTGAAAATTCCGCGGATACTGGATATCCCGAATCGTTATGGCTTTTGGCCCTCCAGGATGCCCAATCATCCTGTTTTCAATCGACTCTTTGCGAAATTTCAAGGAAAACCTCGTATCTCTACGGGAAATGGGTGAAAAATGAGGATAAAGGAATATTCGAAGGAAATGAGCCATCCTGAAAATCCCGATTTTCAAATCTCCATAACTTTTCTTCTGTGGCGTATTTCCTGATGAAATTTTACAGTGACACTGCCTATGTCGTCATGGAAGAGCCTGCAAAATTTCATAATAGTATCGCAAACGGTTCTGAGAATTCGATGGAGCAGAGATGGTCATTTTCATAGAGCAAAGGCCATTGACCCTGGGTTTGGCCTGAAAATTCCGCGGATACTGGATATCCCGAATCGTTGTGGCTTTGGGCCCTTCAGGATGCCCCATCATCCTGTTTTAAATCGACTCTTTGCGAAATTTCAAGGAAAACCTCGTATCTCTACGGGAAATGGGTGAAAAATGAGGATAAAGGAATATTCGAAGGAAATGAGCCATCCTGAGAATCCCGATTTTCAAATCTCCATAACTTTTTTTCTGTGGCGTATTTCCTGATGAAATTTTACAGTGACACTGCCTATGTCGTTATGAAAGAGCCTGCAAAATTTCATAACAGTATCGCAAACGGTTCTGAGAATTCGATGGAGCAGAAATGGTCATTTTCATAGAGCAAAGGCCATTGACCCTGGGTTTGGCCTGAAAATTCCGCGGATACTGGATATCCCGAATCGTTGTGGCTTTGGGCCCTTCAGGATGCCCCATCATCCTGTTTTAAATCGACTCTTTGCGAAATTTCAAGGAAAACCTCGTATCTCTACGGGAAATGGGTGAAAAATGAGGATAAAGGAATATTCGAAGGAAATGAGCCATCCTGAGAATCCCGATTTTCAAATCTCCATAACTTTTTTTCTGTGGCGTATTTCCTGATGAAATTTTACAGTGACACTGCCTATGTCGTCATGAAGGAGCCTGCAAAATTTCATAACAGTATCGCAAACGGTTCTGAGAATTCGATGGAGCAGAAATGGTCATTTTCATAGAGCAAAGGCCATTGACCCTGGGTTTGGCCTGAAAATTCCGCGGATACTGGATATCCCGAATCGTTGTGGCTTTGGGCCCTTCAGGATGCCCCATCATCCTGTTTTCAATCGACTCTTTGCGAAATTTCAAGGAAAACCTCGTATCTCTACGGGAAATGGGTGAAAAATGAGGATAAAGGAATATTCGAAGGAAATGAGCCATCCTGAAAATCCCGATTTTCAAATCTCCATAACTTTTTTTCTGTGGCGTATTTCCTGATGAAATTTTACAGTGACACTGCCTATGTCGTCATGAAGGAGCCTGCAAAATTTCATAACAGTATCGCAAACGGTTCTGAGAATTCGATGGAGCAGAAATGGTCATTTTCATAGAGCAAAGGCCATTGACCCTGGGTTTGGCCTGAAAATTCCGCGGATACTGGATATCCCGAATCGTTGTGGCTTTGGGCCCTTCAGGATGCCCCATCATCCTGTTTTCAATCGACTCTTTGCGAAATTTCAAGGAAAACCTCGTATCTCTACGGGAAATGGGTGAAAAATGAGGATAAAGGAATATTCGAAGGAAATAAGCCATCCTGAAAATCCCGATTTTCAAATCTCCATAACTTTTTTTCTGTGGCGTATTTCCTGGTGAAATTTTACAGTGACACTGCCTATGTCGTCATGAAAGAGCCTGCAAAATTTCATAACAGTATCGCAAACGGTTCTGAGAATTCGATGGAGCAGAAATGGTCATTTTCATAGAGCAAAGGCCATTGACCTTGGGTTTGGCCTGAAAATTCCGCGGATACTGGATATCCCGAATCGTTATGGCTTTTGGCCCTCCAGGATGCCCAATCATCCTGTTTTCAATCGACTCTTTGCGAAATTTCAAGGAAAACCTCGTATCTCTACGGGAAATGGGTGAAAAATGAGGATAAAGGAATATTCGAAGGAAATGAGCCATCCTGAAAATCCCGATTTTCAAATCTCCATAACTTTTCTTCTGTGGCGTATTTCCTGATGAAATTTTACAGTGACACTGCCTATGTCGTCATGGAAGAGCCTGCAAAATTTCATAATAGTATCGCAAACGGTTCTGAGAATTCGATGGAGCAGAGATGGTCATTTTCATAGAGCAAAGGCCATTGACCCTGGGTTTGGCCTGAAAATTCCGCGGATACTGGATATCCCGAATCGTTGTGGCTTTGGGCCCTTCAGGATGCCCCATCATCCTGTTTTAAATCGACTCTTTGCGAAATTTCAAGGAAAACCTCGTATCTCTACGGGAAATGGGTGAAAAATGAGGATAAAGGAATATTCGAAGGAAATGAGCCATCCTGAGAATCCCGATTTTCAAATCTCCATAACTTTTTTTCTGTGGCGTATTTCCTGATGAAATTTTACAGTGACACTGCCTATGTCGTTATGAAAGAGCCTGCAAAATTTCATAACAGTATCGCAAACGGTTCTGAGAATTCGATGGAGCAGAAATGGTCATTTTCATAGAGCAAAGGCCATTGACCCTGGGTTTGGCCTGAAAATTCCGCGGATACTGGATATCCCGAATCGTTGTGGCTTTGGGCCCTTCAGGATGCCCCATCATCCTGTTTTAAATCGACTCTTTGCGAAATTTCAAGGAAAACCTCGTATCTCTACGGGAAATGGGTGAAAAATGAGGATAAAGGAATATTCGAAGGAAATGAGCCATCCTGAGAATCCCGATTTTCAAATTTCCATAACTTTTTTTCTGTGGCGTATTTCCTGATGAAATTTTACAGTGACACTGCCTATGTCGTTATGAAAGAGCCTGCAAAATTTCATAACAGTATCGCAAACGGTTCTGAGAATTCGATGGAGCAGAAATGGTCATTTTCATAGAGCAAAGGCCATTGACCCTGGGTTTGGCCTGAAAATTCCGCGGATACTGGATATCCCGAATCGTTGTGGCTTTGGGCCCTTCAGGATGCCCCATCATCCTGTTTTCAATCGACTCTTTGCGAAATTTCAAGGAAAACCTCGTATCTCTACGGGAAATGGGTGAAAAATGAGGATAAAGGAATGAAAATCCCGATTTTCAAATCTCCATAACTTTTTTTCTGTGGCGTATTTCCTGGTGAAATTTTACAGTGACACTGCCTATGTCGTCATGAAAGAGCCTGCAAAATTTCATAACAGTATCGCAAACGGTTCTGAGAATTCGATGGAGCAGAAATGGTCATTTTCATAGAGCAAAGGCCATTGACCTTGGGTTTGGCCTGAAAATTCCGCGGATACTGGATATCCCGAATCGTTATGGCTTTTGGCCCTCCAGGATGCCCAATCATCCTGTTTTCAATCGACTCTTTGCGAAATTTCAAGGAAAACCTCGTATCTCTACGGGAAATGGGTGAAAAATGAGGATAAAGGAATATTCGAAGGAAATGAGCCATCCTGAAAATCCCGATTTTCAAATCTCCATAACTTTTCATCTGTGGCGTATTTCCTGATGAAATTTTACAGTGACACTGCCTATGTCGTCATGAAGGAGCCTGCAAAATTTCATAACAGTATCGCAAACGGTTCTGAGAATTCGATGGAGCAGAAATGGTCATTTTCATAGAGCAAAGGCCATTGACCCTGGGTTTGGCCTGAAAATTCCGCGGATACTGGATATCCCGAATCGTTGTAGCTTTGGGCCCTTCAGGATGCCCCATCATCCTGTTCTCAATCGACTCTTTGCGAAATTTCAAGGAAAACCTCGTATCTCTACAGGAAATGGGTAAAAAATGAGGATAAAGGAATATTCGAAGGAAATGAGCAATCCGGAAAATCCTGATTTTCAAATCTCCACAACTTTTTTTCTGTGGCGTATTTCCTGATGAAATTTTACAGTGACACTGCCTATGTCGTCATGGAAGAGCCTGCAAAATTTCATAACAGTATCGCAAACGGTTCTGAGAATTCGATGGAGCAGAAATGGTCATTTTCATAGAGCAAAGGCCATTGACCCTGGGTTTGGCCTGAAAATTCCGCGGATACTGGATATCCCGAATCGTTGTGGCTTTGGGCCCTTCAGGATGCCCCATCATCCTGTTTTCAATCGACTCTTTGCGAAATTTCAAGGAAAACCTCGTATCTCTACGGGAAATGGGTGAAAAATGAGGATACAGGAATATTCGAAGGAAATGAGCCATCCTGAAAATCCCGATTTTCAAATCTCCATAACTTTTTTTCTGTGGCGTATTTCCTGGTGAAATTTTACAGTGACACTGCCTATGTCGTCATGAAAGAGCCTGCAAAATTTCATAACAGTATCGCAAATGGTTCTGAGAATTCGATGGAGCAGAAATGGTCATTTTCATAGAGCAAAGGCCATTGACCTTGGGTTTGGCCTGAAAATTCCGCGGATACTGGATATCCCGAATCGTTATGGCTTTTGGCCCTCCAGGATGCCCAATCATCCTGTTTTCAATCGACTCTTTGCGAAATTTCAAGGAAAACCTCGTATCTCTACGGGAAATGGGTGAAAAATGAGGATAAAGGAATATTCGAAGGAAATGAGCCATCCTGAAAATCCCGATTTTCAAATCTCCATAACTTTTCTTCTGTGGCGTATTTCCTGATGAAATTTTACAGTGACACTGCCTATGTCGTCATGAAGGAGCCTGCAAAATTTCATAACAGTATCGCAAACGGTTCTGAGAATTCGATGGAGCAGAAATGGTCATTTTCATAGAGCAAAGGCCATTGACCCTGGGTTTGGCCTGAAAATTCCGCGGATACTGGATATCCCGAATCGTTGTAGCTTTGGGCCCTTCAGGATGCCCCATCATCCTGTTTTCAATCGACTCTTTGCGAAATTTCAAGGAAAACCTCGTATCTCTACAGGAAATGGGTAAAAAATGAGGATAAAGGAATATTCGAAGGAAATGAGCAATCCGGAAAATCCTGATTTTCAAATCTCCACAACTTTTTTTCTGTGGCGTATTTCCTGATGAAATTTTACAGTGACACTGCCTATGTCGTCATGGAAGAGCCTGCAAAATTTCATAACAGTATCGCAAACGGTTCTGAGAATTCGATGGAGCAGAAATGGTCATTTTCATAGAGCAAAGGCCATTGACCCTGGGTTTGGCCTGAAAATTCCGCGGATACTGGATATCCCGAATCGTTGTGGCTTTGGGCCCTTCAGGATGCCCCATCATCCTGTTTTCAATCGACTCTTTGCGAAATTTCAAGGAAAACCTCGTATCTCTACGGGAAATGGGTGAAAAATGAGGATACAGGAATATTCGAAGGAAATGAGCCATCCTGAAAATCCCGATTTTCAAATCTCCATAACTTTTTTTCTGTGGCGTATTTCCTGATGAAATTTTACAGTGACACTGCCTATGTCGTCATGAAAGAGCCTGCAAAATTTCATAACAGTATCGCAAACGGTTTTGAGAATTCGATGGAGCAGAAATGGTCATTTTCATAGAGCAAAGGCCATTGACCCTGGGTTTGGCCTGAAAATTCCGCGGATACTGGATATCCCGAATCGTTGTAGCTTTGGGCCCTTCAGGATGCCCCATCATTCTGTTTTCAATCGACTCTTTGCGAAATTTCAAGGAAAACCTCGTATCTCTACAGGAAATGGGTAAAAAATGAGGATAAAGGAATATTCGAAGGAAATGAGCCATCCTGAAAATCCTGATTTTCAAATCTCCACAACTTTTTTTCTGTGGCGTATTTCCTGATGAACTTTTACAGTGACACTGCCTATGTCGTCATGAAAGAGCCTGCAAAATTTCATAACAGTATCGCAAACGGTTCTGAGAATTCGATGGAGCAGAAATGGTCATTTTCATAGAGCAAAGGCCATTGACCCTGGGTTTGGCCTGAAAATTCCGCGGATACTGGATATCCCGAATCGTTGTGGCTTTGGGCCCTTCAGGATGCCCCATCATCCTGTTTTCAATCGACTCTTTGCGAAATTTCAAGGAAAACCTCGTATCTCTACGGGAAATGGGTGAAAAATGAGGATAAAGGAATATTCGAAGGAAATGAGCCATCCTGAAAATCCCGATTTTCAAATCTCCATAACTTTTCTTCTGTGGCGTATTTCCTGATGAAATTTTACAGTGACACTGCCTATGTCGTCATGGAAGAGCCTGCAAAATTTCATAATAGTATCGCAAACGGTTCTGAGAATTCGATGGAGCAGAGATGGTCATTTTCATAGAGCAAAGGCCATTGACCCTGGGTTTGGCCTGAAAATTCCGCGGATACTGGATATCCCGAATCGTTGTGGCTTTGGGCCCTTCAGGATGCCCCATCATCCTGTTTTAAATCGACTCTTTGCGAAATTTCAAGGAAAACCTCGTATCTCTACGGGAAATGGGTGAAAAATGAGGATAAAGGAATATTCGAAGGAAATGAGCCATCCTGAGAATCCCGATTTTCAAATCTCCATAACTTTTTTTCTGTGGCGTATTTCCTGATGAAATTTTACAGTGACACTGCCTATGTCGTTATGAAAGAGCCTGCAAAATTTCATAACAGTATCGCAAACGGTTCTGAGAATTCGATGGAGCAGAAATGGTCATTTTCATAGAGCAAAGGCCATTGACCCTGGGTTTGGCCTGAAAATTCCGCGGATACTGGATATCCCGAATCGTTGTGGCTTTGGGCCCTTCAGGATGCCCCATCATCCTGTTTTCAATCGACTCTTTGCGAAATTTCAAGGAATACCTCGTATCTCTACGGGAAATGGGTGAAAAATGAGGATAAAGGAATATTCGAAGGAAATGAGCCATCCTGAAAATCCCGATTTTCAAATCTCCATAACTTTTTTTCTGTGGCGTATTTCCTGATGAAATTTTACAGTGACACTGCCTATGTCGTCATAAAAGAGCCTGCGAAATTTCATAACAGTATCGCAAACGGTTCTGAGAATTCGATGGAGCAGAAATGGTCATTTTCATAGAGCAAAGGCCATTGACCCTGGGTTTGGCCTGAAAATTCCGCGGATACTGGATATCCCGAATCGTTGTAGCTCTGGGCCCTTCAGGATGCCCCATCATCCTGTTTTCAATCGACTCTTTGCGAAATTTCAAGGAAAACCTCGTATCTCTACGGGAAATGGGTGAAAAATGAGGATACAGGAATATTCGAAGGAAATGAGCCATCCTGAAAATCCCGATGTTCAAATCTCCATAACTTTTTTTCTGTGGCGTATTTCCTGATGAAATTTTACAGTGACACTGCCTATGTCGTCATGGGAGAGCCTGCAAAATTTCATAACAGTATCGCAAACGGTTCTGAGAATTCGATGGAGCAGAAATGGTCATTTTCATAGAGCAAAGGCCATTGACCCTGGGTTTGGCCTGAAAATTCCGCGGATACTGGATATCCCGAATCGTTGTGGCGTTGGGCCCTTCAGGATGCCCCATCATCCTGTTTTCAATCGACTCTTTGCGAAATTCCAAGGAAAACCTCGTATCTCTACGGGAAATGGGTGAAAAATGAGGATAAAGGAATATTCGAAGGAAATGAGCCCTCCTGAAAATCCCGATTTTCAAATCTCCATAACTTTTCTTCTGTGGCGTATTTCCTGATGAAATTTTACAGTGACACTGCCTATGTCGTCATGAAGGAGCCTGCAAAATTTCATAACAGTATCGCAAACGGTTCTGAGAATTCGATGGAGCAGAAATGGTCATTTTCATAGAGCAAAGGCCATTGACCCTGGGTTTGGCCTGAAAATTCCGCGGATACTGGATATCCCGAATCGTTGTGGCGTTGGGCCCTTCAGGATGCCCCATCATCCTGTTTTCAATCGACTCTTTGCGAAATTCCAAGGAAAACCTCGTATCTCTACGGGAAATGGGTGAAAAATGAGGATAAAGGAATATTCGAAGGAAATGAGCCATCCTGAAAATCCCGATTTTCAAATCTCCATAACTTTTTTTCTGTGGCGTATTTCCTGATGGAATTTTACAGTGACACTGCCTATGTCGTCATGAAGGAGCCTGCAAAATTTCATAACAGTATCGCAAACGGTTCTGAGAATTCGATGGAGCAGAAATGGTCATTTTCATAGAGCAAAGGCCATTGACCCTGGGTTTGGCCTGGAAATTCCGCGGATACTCGATATCCCGAATCGTTGTAGCTCTGGGCCCTTCAGGATGCCCCATCATCCTGTTTTCAATCGACTCTTTGCGAAATTTCAAGGAAAACCTCGTATCTCTACGGGAAATGGGTGAAAAATGAGGATACAGGAATATTCGAAGGAAATGAGCCATCCTGAAAATCCCGATTTTCAAATCTCCATAACTTTTTTTCTGTGGCGTATTTCCTGATGAAATTTTACAGTGACACTGCCTATGTCGTCATGGAAGAGCCTGCAAAATTTCATAACAGTATCGCAAACGGTTCTGAGAATTCGATGGAGCAGAAATGGTCAATTTCATAGAGCAAAGGCCATTGACCCTGGGTTTGGCCTGAAAATTCCGCGGATACTGGATATCCCGAATCGTTGTGGCGTTGGGCCCTTCAGGATGCCCCATCATCCTGTTTTCAATCGACTCTTTGCGAAATTCCAAGGAAAACCTCGTATCTCTACGGGAAATGGGTGAAAAATGAGGATAAAGGAATATTCGAAGGAAATGAGCCCTCCTGAAAATCCCGATTTTCAAATCTCCATAACTTTTTTTCTGTGGCGTATTTCCTGATGAAATTTTACAGTGACCTTGCCTATGTCGTCATGAAAGAGCCTGCAAAATTTCATAACAGTATCGCAAACGGTTCTGAGAATTCGATGGAGCAGAAATGGTCATTTTCATAGAGCAAAGGCCATTGACCCTGGGTTTGGCCTGAAAATTCCGCGGATACTGGATATCCCGAATCGTTGTAGCTTTGGGCCCTTCAGGATGCCCCATCATCCTGTTTTCAATCGACTCTTTGCGAAATTTCAAGGAAAACCTCGTATCTCTACAGGAAATGGGTAAAAAATGAGGATAAAGGAATATTCGAAGGAAATGAGCAATCCGGAAAATCCTGATTTTCAAATCTCCACAACTTTTTTTCTGTGGCGTATTTCCTGATGAAATTTTACAGTGACACTGCCTATGTCGTCATGGAAGAGCCTGCAAAATTTCATAACAGTATCGCAAACGGTTCTGAGAATTCGATGGAGCAGAAATGGTCATTTTCATAGAGCAAAGGCCATTGACCCTGGGTTTGGCCTGAAAATTCCGCGGATACTGGATATCCCGAATCGTTGTGGCTTTGGGCCCTTCAGGATGCCCCATCATCCTGTTTTCAATCGACTCTTTGCGAAATTTCAAGGAAAACCTCGTATCTCTACGGGAAATGGGTGAAAAATGAGGATACAGGAATATTCGAAGGAAATGAGCCATCCTGAAAATCCCGATTTTCAAATCTCCATAACTTTTCTTCTGTGGCGTATTTCCTGATGAAATTTTACAGTGACACTGCCTATGTCGTCATGAAAGAGCCTGCAAAATTTCATAACAGTATCGCAAACGGTTCTGAGAATTCGATGGAGCAGAAATGGTCATTTTCATAGAGCAAAGGCCATTGACCCTGGGTTTGGCCTGAAAATTCCGCGGATACTGGATATCCCGAATCGTTGTAGCTTTGGGCCCTTCAGGATGCCCCATCATCCTGTTTTCAATCGACTCTTTGCGAAATTTCAAGGAAAACCTCGTATCTCTACAGGAAATGGGTAAAAAATGAGGATAAAGGAATATTCGAAGGAAATGAGCAATCCGGAAAATCCTGATTTTCAAATCTCCACAACTTTTTTTCTGTGGCGTATTTCCTGATGAAATTTTACAGTGACACTGCCTATGTCGTCATGGAAGAGCCTGCAAAATTTCATAACAGTATCGCAAACGGTTCTGAGAATTCGATGGAGCAGAAATGGTCATTTTCATAGAGCAAAGGCCATTGACCCTGGGTTTGGCCTGAAAATTCCGCGGATACTGGATATCCCGAATCGTTGTGGCTTTGGGCCCTTCAGGATGCCCCATCATCCTGTTTTCAATCGACTCTTTGCGAAATTTCAAGGAAAACCTCGTATCTCTACGGGAAATGGGTGAAAAATGAGGATAAAGGAATATTCGAAGGAAATGAGCCATCCTGAAAATCCCGATTTTCAAATCTCCATAACTTTTTTTCTGTGGCGTATTTCCTGATGAAATTTTACAGTGACACTGCCTATGTCGTCATGAAGGAGCCTGCAAAATTTCATAACAGTATCGCAAACGGTTCTGAGAATTCGATGGAGCAGAAATGGTCATTTTCATAGAGCAAAGGCCATTGACCCTGGGTTTGGCCTGAAAATTCCGCGGATACTGGATATCCCGAATCGTTGTAGCTTTGGGCCCTTCAGGATGCCCCATCATCCTGTTTTCAATCGACTCTTTGCGAAATTTCAAGGAAAACCTCGTATCTCTACAGGAAATGGGTAAAAAATGAGGATAAAGGAATATTCGAAGGAAATGAGCAGTCCGGAAAATCCTGATTTTCAAATCTCCACAACTTTTTTTCTGTGGCGTATTTCCTGATGAAATTTTACAGTGACACTGCCTATGTCGTCATGGAAGAGCCTGCAAAATTTCATAACAGTATCGCAAACGGTTCTGAGAATTCGATGGAGCAGAAATGGTCATTTTCATAGAGCAAAGGCCATTGACCCTGGGTTTGGCCTGAAAATTCCGCGGATACTGGATATCCCGAATCGTTGTGGCTTTGGGCCCTTCAGGATGCCCCATCATCCTGTTTTCAATCGACTCTTTGCGAAATTTCAAGGAAAACCTCGTATCTCTACGGGAAATGGGTGAAAAATGAGGATACAGGAATATTCGAAGGAAATGAGCCATCCTGAAAATCCCGATTTTCAAATCTCCATAATTTTTTTTCTGTGGCGTATTTCCTGATGAAATTTTACAGTGACACTGCCTATGTCGTCATGAAAGAGCCTGCAAAATTTCATAACAGTATCGCAAACGGTTTTGAGAATTCGATGGAGCAGAAATGGTCATTTTCATAGAGCAAAGGCCATTGACCCTGGGTTTGGCCTGAAAATTCCGCGGATACTGGATATCCCGAATCGTTGTAGCTTTGGGCCCTTCAGGATGCCCCATCATTCTGTTTTCAATCGACTCTTTGCGAAATTTCAAGGAAAACCTCGTATCTCTACAGGAAATGGGTAAAAAATGAGGATAAAGGAATATTCGAAGGAAATGAGCCATCCTGAAAATCCTGATTTTCAAATCTCCACAACTTTTTTTCTGTGGCGTATTTCCTGATGAACTTTTACAGTGACACTGCCTATGTCGTCATGAAAGAGCCTGCAAAATTTCATAACAGTATCGCAAACGGTTCTGAGAATTCGATGGAGCAGAAATGGTCATTTTCATAGAGCAAAGGCCATTGACCCTGGGTTTGGCCTGAAAATTCCGCGGATACTGGATATCCCGAATCGTTGTGGCTTTGGGCCCTTCAGGATGCCCCATCATCCTGTTTTCAATCGACTCTTTGCGAAATTTCAAGGAAAACCTCGTATCTCTACAGGAAATGGGTAAAAAATGAGGATAAAGGAATATTCGAAGGAAATGAGCCATCCTGAAAATCCCGATTTTCAAATCTCCGTAACTTTTTTTCTGTGGCGTATTTCCTGATGAAATTTTACAGTGACACTGCCTATGTCGTCATGAAGGAGCCTGCAAAATTTCATAACAGTATCGCAAACGGTTCTGAGAATTCGATGGAGCAGAAATGGTCATTTTCATAGAGCAAAGGCCATTGACCCTGGGTTTGGCCTGAAAATTCCGCGGATACTGGATATCCCGAATCGTTGTGGCTTTGGGCCCTTCAGGATGCCCCATCATCCTGTTTTCAATCGACTCTTTGCGAAATTTCAAGGAAAACCTCGTATCTCTACGGGAAATGGGTGAAAAATGAGGATAAAGGAATATTCGAAGGAAATGAGCCATCCTGAAAATCCCGATTTTCAAATCTCCATAACTTTTTTTCTGTGGCGTATTTCCTGATGAAATTTTACAGTGACACTGCCTATGTCGTCATGAAGGAGCCTGCAAAATTTCATAACAGTATCGCAAACGGTTCTGAAAATTCGATGGAGCAGAAATGGTCATTTTCATAGAGCAAAGGCCATTGACCCTGGGTTTGGCCTGAAAATTCCGCGCATACTGGATATCCCGAATCGTTGTGGCTTTGGGCCCTTCAGGATGCCCCATCATCCTGTTTTCAATCGACTCTTTGCGAAATTTCAAGGAAAACCTCGTATCTCTACGGGAAATGGGTGAAAAATGAGGATAAAGGAATGAAAATCCCGATTTTCAAATCTCCATAACTTTTTTTCTGTGGCGTATTTCCTGGTGAAATTTTACAGTGACACTGCCTATGTCGTCATGAAAGAGCCTGCAAAATTTCATAACAGTATCGCAAACGGTTCTGAGAATTCGATGGAGCAGAAATGGTCATTTTCATAGAGCAAAGGCCATTGACCTTGGGTTTGGCCTGAAAATTCCGCGGATACTGGATATCCCGAATCGTTATGGCTTTTGGCCCTCCAGGATGCCCAATCATCCTGTTTTCAATCGACTCTTTGCGAAATTTCAAGGAAAACCTCGTATCTCTACGGGAAATGGGTGAAAAATGAGGATAAAGGAATATTCGAAGGAAATGAGCCATCCTGAAAATCCCGATTTTCAAATCTCCATAACTTTTCTTCTGTGGCGTATTTCCTGATGAAATTTTACAGTGACACTGCCTATGTCGTCATGAAGGAGCCTGCAAAATTTCATAACAGTATCGCAAACGGTTCTGAGAATTCGATGGAGCAGAAATGGTCATTTTCATAGAGCAAAGGCCATTGACCCTGGGTTTGGCCTGAAAATTCCGCGGATACTGGATATCCCGAATCGTTGTAGCTTTGGGCCCTTCAGGATGCCCCATCATCCTGTTTTCAATCGACTCTTTGCGAAATTTCAAGGAAAACCTCGTATCTCTACAGGAAATGGGTAAAAAATGAGGATAAAGGAATATTCGAAGGAAATGAGCAATCCGGAAAATCCTGATTTTCAAATCTCCACAACTTTTTTTCTGTGGCGTATTTCCTGATGAAATTTTACAGTGACACTGCCTATGTCGTCATGGAAGAGCCTGCAAAATTTCATAACAGTATCGCAAACGGTTCTGAGAATTCGATGGAGCAGAAATGGTCATTTTCATAGAGCAAAGGCCATTGACCCTGGGTTTGGCCTGAAAATTCCGCGGATATTGGATATCCCGAATCGTTGTGGCTTTGGGCCCTTCAGGATGCCCCATCATCCTGTTTTCAATCGACTCTTTGCGAAATTTCAAGGAAAACCTCGTATCTCTACGGGAAATGGGTGAAAAATGAGGATACAGGAATATTCGAAGGAAATGAGCCATCCTGAAAATCCCGATTTTCAAATCTCCATCACTTTTTTTCTGTGGCGTATTTCCTGGTGAAATTTTACAGTGACACTGCCTATGTCGTCATGAAAGAGCCTGCAAAATTTCATAACAGTATCGCAAACGGTTCTGAGAATTCGATGGAGCAGAAATGGTCATTTTCATAGAGCAAAGGCCATTGACCTTGGGTTTGGCCTGAAAATTCCGCGGATACTGGATATCCCGAATCGTTATGGCTTTTGGCCCTCCAGGATGCCCAATCATCCTGTTTTCAATCGACTCTTTGCGAAATTTCAAGGAAAACCTCGTATCTCTACGGGAAATGGGTGAAAAATGAGGATAAAGGAATATTCGAAGGAAATGAGCCATCCTGAAAATCCCGATTTTCAAATCTCCATAACTTTTCTTCTGTGGCGTATTTCCTGATGAAATTTTACAGTGACACTGCCTATGTCGTCATGAAGGAGCCTGCAAAATTTCATAACAGTATCGCAAACGGTTCTGAGAATTCGATGGAGCAGAAATGGTCATTTTCATAGAGCAAAGGCCATTGACCCTGGGTTTGGCCTGAAAATTCCGCGGATACTGGATATCCCGAATCGTTGTAGCTTTGGGCCCTTCAGGATGCCCCATCATCCTGTTTTCAATCGACTCTTTGCGAAATTTCAAGGAAAACCTCGTATCTCTACAGGAAATGGGTAAAAAATGAGGATAAAGGAATATTCGAAGGAAATGAGCAATCCGGAAAATCCTGATTTTCAAATCTCCACAACTTTTTTTCTGTGGCGTATTTCCTGATGAAATTTTACAGTGACACTGCCTATGTCGTCATGGAAGAGCCTGCAAAATTTCATAACAGTATCGCAAACGGTTCTGAGAATTCGATGGAGCAGAAATGGTCATTTTCATAGAGCAAAGGCCATTGACCCTGGGTTTGGCCTGAAAATTCCGCGGATACTGGATATCCCGAATCGTTGTGGCTTTGGGCCCTTCAGGATGCCCCATCATCCTGTTTTCAATCGACTCTTTGCGAAATTTCAAGGAAAACCTCGTATCTCTACGGGAAATGGGTGAAAAATGAGGATACAGGAATATTCGAAGGAAATGAGCCATCCTGAAAATCCCGATTTTCAAATCTCCATAACTTTTTTTCTGTGGCGTATTTCCTGATGAAATTTTACAGTGACACTGCCTATGTCGTCATGAAAGAGCCTGCAAAATTTCATAACAGTATCGCAAACGGTTTTGAGAATTCGATGGAGCAGAAATGGTCATTTTCATAGAGCAAAGGCCATTGACCCTGGGTTTGGCCTGAAAATTCCGCGGATACTGGATATCCCGAATCGTTGTAGCTTTGGGCCCTTCAGGATGCCCCATCATTCTGTTTTCAATCGACTCTTTGCGAAATTTCAAGGAAAACCTCGTATCTCTACAGGAAATGGGTAAAAAATGAGGATAAAGGAATATTCGAAAGAAATGAGCCATCCTGAAAATCCTGATTTTCAAATCTCCACAACTTTTTTTCTGTGGCGTATTTCCTGATGAACTTTTACAGTGACACTGCCTATGTCGTCATGAAAGAGCCTGCAAAATTTCATAACAGTATCGCAAACGGTTCTGAGAATTCGATGGAGCAGAAATGGTCATTTTCATAGAGCAAAGGCCATTGACCCTGGGTTTGGCCTGAAAATTCCGCGGATACTGGATATCCCGAATCGTTGTGGCTTTGGGCCCTTCAGGATGCCCCATCATCCTGTTTTCAATCGACTCTTTGCGAAATTTCAAGGAAAACCTCGTATCTCTACGGGAAATGGGTGAAAAATGAGGATAAAGGAATATTCGAAGGAAATGAGCCATCCTGAAAATCCCGATTTTCAAATCTCCATAACTTTTTTTCTGTGGCGTATTTCCTGATGAAATTTTACAGTGACACTGCCTATGTCGTCATGAAGGAGCCTGCAAAATTTCATAACAGTATCGCAAACGGTTCTGAGAATTCGATGGAGCAGAAATGGTCATTTTCATAGAGCAAAGGCCATTGACCCTGGGTTTGGCCTGAAAATTCCGCGGATACTGGATATCCCGAATCGTTGTGGCTTTGGGCCCTTCAGGATGCCCCATCATCCTGTTTTCAATCGACTCTTTGCGAAATTTCAAGGAAAACCTCGTATCTCTACGGGAAATGGGTGAAAAATGAGGATAAAGGAATATTCGAAGGAAATAAGCCATCCTGAAAATCCCGATTTTCAAATCTCCATAACTTTTTTTCTGTGGCGTATTTCCTGGTGAAATTTTACAGTGACACTGCCTATGTCGTCATGAAAGAGCCTGCAAAATTTCATAACAGTATCGCAAACGGTTCTGAGAATTCGATGGAGCAGAAATGGTCATTTTCATAGAGCAAAGGCCATTGACCTTGGGTTTGGCCTGAAAATTCCGCGGATACTGGATATCCCGAATCGTTATGGCTTTTGGCCCTCCAGGATGCCCAATCATCCTGTTTTCAATCGACTCTTTGCGAAATTTCAAGGAAAACCTCGTATCTCTACGGGAAATGGGTGAAAAATGAGGATAAAGGAATATTCGAAGGAAATGAGCCATCCTGAAAATCCCGATTTTCAAATCTCCATAACTTTTCTTCTGTGGCGTATTTCCTGATGAAATTTTACAGTGACACTGCCTATGTCGTCATGGAAGAGCCTGCAAAATTTCATAATAGTATCGCAAACGGTTCTGAGAATTCGATGGAGCAGAGATGGTCATTTTCATAGAGCAAAGGCCATTGACCCTGGGTTTGGCCTGAAAATTCCGCGGATACTGGATATCCCGAATCGTTGTGGCTTTGGGCCCTTCAGGATGCCCCATCATCCTGTTTTAAATCGACTCTTTGCGAAATTTCAAGGAAAACCTCGTATCTCTACGGGAAATGGGTGAAAAATGAGGATAAAGGAATATTCGAAGGAAATGAGCCATCCTGAGAATCCCGATTTTCAAATCTCCATAACTTTTTTTCTGTGGCGTATTTCCTGATGAAATTTTACAGTGACACTGCCTATGTCGTTATGAAAGAGCCTGCAAAATTTCATAACAGTATCGCAAACGGTTCTGAGAATTCGATGGAGCAGAAATGGTCATTTTCATAGAGCAAAGGCCATTGACCCTGGGTTTGGCCTGAAAATTCCGCGGATACTGGATATCCCGAATCGTTGTGGCTTTGGGCCCTTCAGGATGCCCCATCATCCTGTTTTCAATCGACTCTTTGCGAAATTTCAAGGAATACCTCGTATCTCTACGGGAAATGGGTGAAAAATGAGGATAAAGGAATATTCGAAGGAAATGAGCCATCCTGAAAATCCCGATTTTCAAATCTCCATAACTTTTTTTCTGTGGCGTATTTCCTGATGAAATTTTACAGTGACACTGCCTATGTCGTCATAAAAGAGCCTGCGAAATTTCATAACAGTATCGCAAACGGTTCTGAGAATTCGATGGAGCAGAAATGGTCATTTTCATAGAGCAAAGGCCATTGACCCTGGGTTTGGCCTGAAAATTCCGCGGATACTGGATATCCCGAATCGTTGTAGCTCTGGGCCCTTCAGGATGCCCCATCATCCTGTTTTCAATCGACTCTTTGCGAAATTTCAAGGAAAACCTCGTATCTCTACGGGAAATGGGTGAAAAATGAGGATACAGGAATATTCGAAGGAAATGAGCCATCCTGAAAATCCCGATTTTCAAATCTCCATAACTTTTTTTCTGTGGCGTATTTCCTGATGAAATTTTACAGTGACACTGCCTATGTCGTCATGGGAGAGCCTGCAAAATTTCATAACAGTATCGCAAACGGTTCTGAGAATTCGATGGAGCAGAAATGGTCATTTTCATAGAGCAAAGGCCATTGACCCTGGGTTTGGCCTGAAAATTCCGCGGATACTGGATATCCCGAATCGTTGTGGCGTTGGGCCCTTCAGGATGCCCCATCATCCTGTTTTCAATCGACTCTTTGCGAAATTCCAAGGAAAACCTCGTATCTCTACGGGAAATGGGTGAAAAATGAGGATAAAGGAATATTCGAAGGAAATGAGCCCTCCTGAAAATCCCGATTTTCAAATCTCCATAACTTTTCTTCTGTGGCGTATTTCCTGATGAAATTTTACAGTGACACTGCCTATGTCGTCATGAAGGAGCCTGCAAAATTTCATAACAGTATCGCAAACGGTTCTGAGAATTCGATGGAGCAGAAATGGTCATTTTCATAGAGCAAAGGCCATTGACCCTGGGTTTGGCCTGAAAATTCCGCGGATACTGGATATCCCGAATCGTTGTGGCGTTGGGCCCTTCAGGATGCCCCATCATCCTGTTTTCAATCGACTCTTTGCGAAATTCCAAGGAAAACCTCGTATCTCTACGGGAAATGGGTGAAAAATGAGGATAAAGGAATATTCGAAGGAAATGAGCCATCCTGAAAATCCCGATTTTCAAATCTCCATAACTTTTTTTCTGTGGCGTATTTCCTGATGGAATTTTACAGTGACACTGCCTATGTCGTCATGAAGGAGCCTGCAAAATTTCATAACAGTATCGCAAACGGTTCTGAGAATTCGATGGAGCAGAAATGGTCATTTTCATAGAGCATAGGCCATTGACCCTGGGTTTGGCCTGGAAATTCCGCGGATACTCGATATCCCGAATCGTTGTAGCTCTGGGCCCTTCAGGATGCCCCATCATCCTGTTTTCAATCGACTCTTTGCGAAATTTCAAGGAAAACCTCGTATCTCTACGGGAAATGGGTGAAAAATGAGGATACAGGAATATTCGAAGGAAATGAGCCATCCTGAAAATCCCGATTTTTAAATCTCCATAACTTTTTTTCTGTGGCGTATTTCCTGATGAAATTTTACAGTGACACTGCCTATGTCGTCATGGAAGAGCCTGCAAAATTTCATAACAGTATCGCAAACGGTTCTGAGAATTCGATGGAGCAGAAATGGTCAATTTCATAGAGCAAAGGCCATTGACCCTGGGTTTGGCCTGAAAATTCCGCGGATACTGGATATCCCGAATCGTTGTGGCGTTGGGCCCTTCAGGATGCCCCATCATCCTGTTTTCAATCGACTCTTTGCGAAATTCCAAGGAAAACCTCGTATCTCTACGGGAAATGGGTGAAAAATGAGGATAAAGGAATATTCGAAGGAAATGAGCCCTCCTGAAAATCCCGATTTTCAAATCTCCATAACTTTTTTTCTGTGGCGTATTTCCTGATGAAATTTTACAGTGACCTTGCCTATGTCGTCATGAAAGAGCCTGCAAAATTTCATAACAGTATCGCAAACGGTTCTGAGAATTCGATGGAGCAGAAATGGTCATTTTCATAGAGCAAAGGCCATTGACCCTGGGTTTGGCCTGAAAATTCCGCGGATACTGGATATCCCGAATCGTTGTAGCTTTGGGCCCTTCAGGATGCCCCATCATCCTGTTTTCAATCGACTCTTTGCGAAATTTCAAGGAAAACCTCGTATCTCTACAGGAAATGGGTAAAAAATGAGGATAAAGGAATATTCGAAGGAAATGAGCAATCCGGAAAATCCTGATTTTCAAATCTCCACAACTTTTTTTCTGTGGCGTATTTCCTGATGAAATTTTACAGTGACACTGCCTATGTTGTCATGGAAGAGCCTGCAAAATTTCATAACAGTATCGCAAACGGTTCTGAGAATTCGATGGAGCAGAAATGGTCATTTTCATAGAGCAAAGGCCATTGACCCTGGGTTTGGCCTGAAAATTCCGCGGATACTGGATATCCCGAATCGTTGTGGCTTTGGGCCCTTCAGGATGCCCCATCATCCTGTTTTCAATCGACTCTTTGCGAAATTTCAAGGAAAACCTCGTATCTCTACGGGAAATGGGTGAAAAATGAGGATACAGGAATATTCGAAGGAAATGAGCCATCCTGAAAATCCCGATTTTCAAATCTCCATAACTTTTCTTCTGTGGCGTATTTCCTGATGAAATTTTACAGTGACACTGCCTATGTCGTCATGAAAGAGCCTGCAAAATTTCATAACAGTATCGCAAACGGTTCTGAGAATTCGATGGAGCAGAAATGGTCATTTTCATAGAGCAAAGGCCATTGACCCTGGGTTTGGCCTGAAAATTCCGCGGATACTGGATATCCCGAATCGTTGTAGCTTTGGGCCCTTCAGGATGCCCCATCATCCTGTTTTCAATCGACTCTTTGCGAAATTTCAAGGAAAACCTCGTATCTCTACAGGAAATGGGTAAAAAATGAGGATAAAGGAATATTCGAAGGAAATGAGCAATCCGGAAAATCCTGATTTTCAAATCTCCACAACTTTTTTTCTGTGGCGTATTTCCTGATGAAATTTTACAGTGACACTGCCTATGTCGTCATGGAAGAGCCTGCAAAATTTCATAACAGTATCGCAAACGGTTCTGAGAATTCGATGGAGCAGAAATGGTCATTTTCATAGAGCAAAGGCCATTGACCCTGGGTTTGGCCTGAAAATTCCGCGGATACTGGATATCCCGAATCGTTGTGGCTTTGGGCCCTTCAGGATGCCCCATCATCCTGTTTTCAATCGACTCTTTGCGAAATTTCAAGGAAAACCTCGTATCTCTACGGGAAATGGGTGAAAAATGAGGATAAAGGAATATTCGAAGGAAATGAGCCATCCTGAAAATCCCGATTTTCAAATCTCCATAACTTTTTTTCTGTGGCGTATTTCCTGATGAAATTTTACAGTGACACTGCCTATGTCGTCATGAAGGAGCCTGCAAAATTTCATAACAGTATCGCAAACGGTTCTGAGAATTCGATGGAGCAGAAATGGTCATTTTCATAGAGCAAAGGCCATTGACCCTGGGTTTGGCCTGAAAATTCCGCGGATACTGGATATCCCGAATCGTTGTAGCTTTGGGCCCTTCAGGATGCCCCATCATCCTGTTTTCAATCGACTCTTTGCGAAATTTCAAGGAAAACCTCGTATCTCTACAGGAAATGGGTAAAAAATGAGGATAAAGGAATATTCGAAGGAAATGAGCAGTCCGGAAAATCCTGATTTTCAAATCTCCACAACTTTTTTTCTGTGGCGTATTTCCTGATGAAATTTTACAGTGACACTGCCTATGTCGTCATGGAAGAGCCTGCAAAATTTCATAACAGTATCGCAAACGGTTCTGAGAATTCGATGGAGCAGAAATGGTCATTTTCATAGAGCAAAGGCCATTGACCCTGGGTTTGGCCTGAAAATTCCGCGGATACTGGATATCCCGAATCGTTGTGGCTTTGGGCCCTTCAGGATGCCCCATCATCCTGTTTTCAATCGACTCTTTGCGAAATTTCAAGGAAAACCTCGTATCTCTACGGGAAATGGGTGAAAAATGAGGATACAGGAATATTCGAAGGAAATGAGCCATCCTGAAAATCCCGATTTTCAAATCTCCATAATTTTTTTTCTGTGGCGTATTTCCTGATGAAATTTTACAGTGACACTGCCTATGTCGTCATGAAAGAGCCTGCAAAATTTCATAACAGTATCGCAAACGGTTTTGAGAATTCGATGGAGCAGAAATGGTCATTTTCATAGAGCAAAGGCCATTGACCCTGGGTTTGGCCTGAAAATTCCGCGGATACTGGATATCCCGAATCGTTGTAGCTTTGGGCCCTTCAGGATGCCCCATCATTCTGTTTTCAATCGACTCTTTGCGAAATTTCAAGGAAAACCTCGTATCTCTACAGGAAATGGGTAAAAAATGAGGATAAAGGAATATTCGAAGGAAATGAGCCATCCTGAAAATCCTGATTTTCAAATCTCCACAACTTTTTTTCTGTGGCGTATTTCCTGATGAACTTTTACAGTGACACTGCCTATGTCGTCATGAAAGAGCCTGCAAAATTTCATAACAGTATCGCAAACGGTTCTGAGAATTCGATGGAGCAGAAATGGTCATTTTCATAGAGCAAAGGCCATTGACCCTGGGTTTGGCCTGAAAATTCCGCGGATACTGGATATCCCGAATCGTTGTGGCTTTGGGCCCTTCAGGATGCCCCATCATCCTGTTTTCAATCGACTCTTTGCGAAATTTCAAGGAAAACCTCGTATCTCTACAGGAAATGGGTAAAAAATGAGGATAAAGGAATATTCGAAGGAAATGAGCCATCCTGAAAATCCCGATTTTCAAATCTCCGTAACTTTTTTTCTGTGGCGTATTTCCTGATGAAATTTTACAGTGACACTGCCTATGTCGTCATGAAGGAGCCTGCAAAATTTCATAACAGTATCGCAAACGGTTCTGAGAATTCGATGGAGCAGAAATGGTCATTTTCATAGAGCAAAGGCCATTGACCCTGGGTTTGGCCTGAAAATTCCGCGGATACTGGATATCCCGAATCGTTGTGGCTTTGGGCCCTTCAGGATGCCCCATCATCCTGTTTTCAATCGACTCTTTGCGAAATTTCAAGGAAAACCTCGTATCTCTACGGGAAATGGGTGAAAAATGAGGATAAAGGAATATTCGAAGGAAATGAGCCATCCTGAAAATCCCGATTTTCAAATCTCCATAACTTTTTTTCTGTGGCGTATTTCCTGATGAAATTTTACAGTGACACTGCCTATGTCGTCATGAAGGAGCCTGCAAAATTTCATAACAGTATCGCAAACGGTTCTGAAAATTCGAAGGAGCAGAAATGGTCATTTTCATAGAGCAAAGGCCATTGACCCTGGGTTTGGCCTGAAAATTCCGCGCATACTGGATATCCCGAATCGTTGTGGCTTTGGGCCCTTCAGGATGCCCCATCATCCTGTTTTCAATCGACTCTTTGCGAAATTTCAAGGAAAACCTCGTATCTCTACGGGAAATGGGTGAAAAATGAGGATAAAGGAATGAAAATCCCGATTTTCAAATCTCCATAACTTTTTTTCTGTGGCGTATTTCCTGGTGAAATTTTACAGTGACACTGCCTATGTCGTCATGAAAGAGCCTGCAAAATTTCATAACAGTATCGCAAACGGTTCTGAGAATTCGATGGAGCAGAAATGGTCATTTTCATAGAGCAAAGGCCATTGACCTTGGGTTTGGCCTGAAAATTCCGCGGATACTGGATATCCCGAATCGTTATGGCTTTTGGCCCTCCAGGATGCCCAATCATCCTGTTTTCAATCGACTCTTTGCGAAATTTCAAGGAAAACCTCGTATCTCTACGGGAAATGGGTGAAAAATGAGGATAAAGGAATATTCGAAGGAAATGAGCCATCCTGAAAATCCCGATTTTCAAATCTCCATAACTTTTCTTCTGTGGCGTATTTCCTGATGAAATTTTACAGTGACACTGCCTATGTCGTCATGAAGGAGCCTGCAAAATTTCATAACAGTATCGCAAACGGTTCTGAGAATTCGATGGAGCAGAAATGGTCATTTTCATAGAGCAAAGGCCATTGACCCTGGGTTTGGCCTGAAAATTCCGCGGATACTGGATATCCCGAATCGTTGTAGCTTTGGGCCCTTCAGGATGCCCCATCATCCTGTTTTCAATCGACTCTTTGCGAAATTTCAAGGAAAACCTCGTATCTCTACAGGAAATGGGTAAAAAATGAGGATAAAGGAATATTCGAAGGAAATGAGCAATCCGGAAAATCCTGATTTTCAAATCTCCACAACTTTTTTTCTGTGGCGTATTTCCTGATGAAATTTTACAGTGACACTGCCTATGTCGTCATGGAAGAGCCTGCAAAATTTCATAACAGTATCGCAAACGGTTCTGAGAATTCGATGGAGCAGAAATGGTCATTTTCATAGAGCAAAGGCCATTGACCCTGGGTTTGGCCTGAAAATTCCGCGGATACTGGATATCCCGAATCGTTGTGGCTTTGGGCCCTTCAGGATGCCCCATCATCCTGTTTTCAATCGACTCTTTGCGAAATTTCAAGGAAAACCTCGTATCTCTACGGGAAATGGGTGAAAAATGAGGATACAGGAATATTCGAAGGAAATGAGCCATCCTGAAAATCCCGATTTTCAAATCTCCATAACTTTTTTTCTGTGGCGTATTTCCTGATGAAATTTTACAGTGACACTGCCTATGTCGTCATGAAAGAGCCTGCAAAATTTCATAACAGTATCGCAAACGGTTTTGAGAATTCGATGGAGCAGAAATGGTCATTTTCATAGAGCAAAGGCCATTGACCCTGGGTTTGGCCTGAAAATTCCGCGGATACTGGATATCCCGAATCGTTGTAGCTTTGGGCCCTTCAGGATGCCCCATCATTCTGTTTTCAATCGACTCTTTGCGAAATTTCAAGGAAAACCTCGTATCTCTACAGGAAATGGGTAAAAAATGAGGATAAAGGAATATTCGAAGGAAATGAGCCATCCTGAAAATCCTGATTTTCAAATCTCCACAACTTTTTTTCTGTGGCGTATTTCCTGATGAACTTTTACAGTGACACTGCCTATGTCGTCATGAAAGAGCCTGCAAAATTTCATAACAGTATCGCAAACGGTTCTGAGAATTCGATGGAGCAGAAATGGTCATTTTCATAGAGCAAAGGCCATTGACCCTGGGTTTGGCCTGAAAATTCCGCGGATACTGGATATCCCGAATCGTTGTGGCTTTGGGCCCTTCAGGATGCCCCATCATCCTGTTTTCAATCGACTCTTTGCGAAATTTCAAGGAAAACCTCGTATCTCTACGGGAAATGGGTGAAAAATGAGGATAAAGGAATATTCGAAGGAAATGAGCCATCCTGAAAATCCCGATTTTCAAATCTCCATAACTTTTTTTCTGTGGCGTATTTCCTGATGAAATTTTACAGTGACACTGCCTATGTCGTCATGAAGGAGCCTGCAAAATTTCATAACAGTATCGCAAACGGTTCTGAGAATTCGATGGAGCAGAAATGGTCATTTTCATAGAGCAAAGGCCATTGACCCTGGGTTTGGCCTGAAAATTCCGCGGATACTGGATATCCCGAATCGTTGTGGCTTTGGGCCCTTCAGGATGCCCCATCATCCTGTTTTCAATCGACTCTTTGCGAAATTTCAAGGAAAACCTCGTATCTCTACGGGAAATGGGTGAAAAATGAGGATAAAGGAATATTCGAAGGAAATGAGCCATCCTGAAAATCCCGATTTTCAAATCTCCATAACTTTTTTTCTGTGGCGTATTTCCTGATGAAATTTTACAGTGACACTGCCTATGTCGTCATGAAGGAGCCTGCAAAATTTCATAACAGTATCGCAAACGGTTCTGAGAATTCGATGGAGCAGAAATGGTCATTTTCATAGAGCAAAGGCCATTGACCCTGGGTTTGGCCTGAAAATTCCGCGGATACTGGATATCCCGAATCGTTGTGGCTTTGGGCCCTTCAGGATGCCCCATCATCCTGTTTTCAATCGACTCTTTGCGAAATTTCAAGGAAAACCTCGTATCTCTACGGGAAATGGGTGAAAAATGAGGATAAAGGAATATTCGAAGGAAATAAGCCATCCTGAAAATCCCGATTTTCAAATCTCCATAACTTTTTTTCTGTGGCGTATTTCCTGATGAAATTTTACAGTGACACTGCCTATGTCGTCATGGAAGAGCCTGCAAAATTTCATAACAGTATCGCAAACGGTTCTGAGAATTCGATGGAGCAGAAATGGTCATTTTCATAGAGCAAAGGCCATTGACCCTGGGTTTGGCCTGAAAATTCCGCGGATACTGGATATCCCGAATCGTTGTGGCTTTGGGCCCTTCAGGATGCCCCATCATCCTGTTTTCAATCGACTCTTTGCGAAATTTCAAGGAAAACCTCGTATCTCTACGGGAAATGGGTGAAAAATGAGGATACAGGAATATTCGAAGGAAATGAGCCATCCTGAAAATCCCGATTTTCAAATCTCCATAATTTTTTTTCTGTGGCGTATTTCCTGATGAAATTTTACAGTGACACTGCCTATGTCGTCATGAAAGAGCCTGCAAAATTTCATAACAGTATCGCAAACGGTTTTGAGAATTCGATGGAGCAGAAATGGTCATTTTCATAGAGCAAAGGCCATTGACCCTGGGTTTGGCCTGAAAATTCCGCGGATACTGGATATCCCGAATCGTTGTAGCTTTGGGCCCTTCAGGATGCCCCATCATTCTGTTTTCAATCGACTCTTTGCGAAATTTCAAGGAAAACCTCGTATCTCTACAGGAAATGGGTAAAAAATGAGGATAAAGGAATATTCGAAGGAAATGAGCCATCCTGAAAATCCTGATTTTCAAATCTCCACAACTTTTTTTCTGTGGCGTATTTCCTGATGAACTTTTACAGTGACACTGCCTATGTCGTCATGAAAGAGCCTGCAAAATTTCATAACAGTATCGCAAACGGTTCTGAGAATTCGATGGAGCAGAAATGGTCATTTTCATAGAGCAAAGGCCATTGACCCTGGGTTTGGCCTGAAAATTCCGCGGATACTGGATATCCCGAATCGTTGTGGCTTTGGGCCCTTCAGGATGCCCCATCATCCTGTTTTCAATCGACTCTTTGCGAAATTTCAAGGAAAACCTCGTATCTCTACAGGAAATGGGTAAAAAATGAGGATAAAGGAATATTCGAAGGAAATGAGCCATCCTGAAAATCCCGATTTTCAAATCTCCGTAACTTTTTTTCTGTGGCGTATTTCCTGATGAAATTTTACAGTGACACTGCCTATGTCGTCATGAAGGAGCCTGCAAAATTTCATAACAGTATCGCAAACGGTTCTGAGAATTCGATGGAGCAGAAATGGTCATTTTCATAGAGCAAAGGCCATTGACCCTGGGTTTGGCCTGAAAATTCCGCGGATACTGGATATCCCGAATCGTTGTGGCTTTGGGCCCTTCAGGATGCCCCATCATCCTGTTTTCAATCGACTCTTTGCGAAATTTCAAGGAAAACCTCGTATCTCTACGGGAAATGGGTGAAAAATGAGGATAAAGGAATATTCGAAGGAAATGAGCCATCCTGAAAATCCCGATTTTCAAATCTCCATAACTTTTTTTCTGTGGCGTATTTCCTGATGAAATTTTACAGTGACACTGCCTATGTCGTCATGAAGGAGCCTGCAAAATTTCATAACAGTATCGCAAACGGTTCTGAAAATTCGATGGAGCAGAAATGGTCATTTTCATAGAGCAAAGGCCATTGACCCTGGGTTTGGCCTGAAAATTCCGCGCATACTGGATATCCCGAATCGTTGTGGCTTTGGGCCCTTCAGGATGCCCCATCATCCTGTTTTCAATCGACTCTTTGCGAAATTTCAAGGAAAACCTCGTATCTCTACGGGAAATGGGTGAAAAATGAGGATAAAGGAATGAAAATCCCGATTTTCAAATCTCCATAACTTTTTTTCTGTGGCGTATTTCCTGGTGAAATTTTACAGTGACACTGCCTATGTCGTCATGAAAGAGCCTGCAAAATTTCATAACAATATCGCAAACGGTTCTGAGAATTCGATGGAGCAGAAATGGTCATTTTCATAGAGCAAAGGCCATTGACCTTGGGTTTGGCCTGAAAATTCCGCGGATACTGGATATCCCGAATCGTTATGGCTTTTGGCCCTCCAGGATGCCCAATCATCCTGTTTTCAATCGACTCTTTGCGAAATTTCAAGGAAAACCTCGTATCTCTACGGGAAATGGGTGAAAAATGAGGATAAAGGAATATTCGAAGGAAATGAGCCATCCTGAAAATCCCGATTTTCAAATCTCCATAACTTTTCTTCTGTGGCGTATTTCCTGATGAAATTTTACAGTGACACTGCCTATGTCGTCATGAAGGAGCCTGCAAAATTTCATAACAGTATCGCAAACGGTTCTGAGAATTCGATGGAGCAGAAATGGTCATTTTCATAGAGCAAAGGCCATTGACCCTGGGTTTGGCCTGAAAATTCCGCGGATACTGGATATCCCGAATCGTTGTAGCTTTGGGCCCTTCAGGATGCCCCATCATCCTGTTTTCAATCGACTCTTTGCGAAATTTCAAGGAAAACCTCGTATCTCTACAGGAAATGGGTAAAAAATGAGGATAAAGGAATATTCGAAGGAAATGAGCAATCCGGAAAATCCTGATTTTCAAATCTCCACAACTTTTTTTCTGTGGCGTATTTCCTGATGAAATTTTACAGTGACACTGCCTATGTCGTCATGGAAGAGCCTGCAAAATTTCATAACAGTATCGCAAACGGTTCTGAGAATTCGATGGAGCAGAAATGGTCATTTTCATAGAGCAAAGGCCATTGACCCTGGGTTTGGCCTGAAAATTCCGCGGATACTGGATATCCCGAATCGTTGTGGCTTTGGGCCCTTCAGGATGCCCCATCATCCTGTTTTCAATCGACTCTTTGCGAAATTTCAAGGAAAACCTCGTATCTCTACGGGAAATGGGTGAAAAATGAGGATACAGGAATATTCGAAGGAAATGAGCCATCCTGAAAATCCCGATTTTCAAATCTCCATAACTTTTTTTCTGTGGCGTATTTCCTGATGAAATTTTACAGTGACACTGCCTATGTCGTCATGAAAGAGCCTGCAAAATTTCATAACAGTATCGCAAACGGTTTTGAGAATTCGATGGAGCAGAAATGGTCATTTTCATAGAGCAAAGGCCATTGACCCTGGGTTTGGCCTGAAAATTCCGCGGATACTGGATATCCCGAATCGTTGTAGCTTTGGGCCCTTCAGGATGCCCCATCATTCTGTTTTCAATCGACTCTTTGCGAAATTTCAAGGAAAACCTCGTATCTCTACAGGAAATGGGTAAAAAATGAGGATAAAGGAATATTCGAAGGAAATGAGCCATCCTGAAAATCCTGATTTTCAAATCTCCACAACTTTTTTTCTGTGGCGTATTTCCTGATGAACTTTTACAGTGACACTGCCTATGTCGTCATGAAAGAGCCTGCAAAATTTCATAACAGTATCGCAAACGGTTCTGAGAATTCGATGGAGCAGAAATGGTCATTTTCATAGAGCAAAGGCCATTGACCCTGGGTTTGGCCTGAAAATTCCGCGGATACTGGATATCCCGAATCGTTGTGGCTTTGGGCCCTTCAGGATGCCCCATCATCCTGTTTTCAATCGACTCTTTGCGAAATTTCAAGGAAAACCTCGTATCTCTACGGGAAATGGGTGAAAAATGAGGATAAAGGAATATTCGAAGGAAATGAGCCATCCTGAAAATCCCGATTTTCAAATCTCCATAACTTTTTTTCTGTGGCGTATTTCCTGATGAAATTTTACAGTGACACTGCCTATGTCGTCATGAAGGAGCCTGCAAAATTTCATAACAGTATCGCAAACGGTTCTGAGAATTCGATGGAGCAGAAATGGTCATTTTCATAGAGCAAAGGCCATTGACCCTGGGTTTGGCCTGAAAATTCCGCGGATACTGGATATCCCGAATCGTTGTGGCTTTGGGCCCTTCAGGATGCCCCATCATCCTGTTTTCAATCGACTCTTTGCGAAATTTCAAGGAAAACCTCGTATCTCTACGGGAAATGGGTGAAAAATGAGGATAAAGGAATATTCGAAGGAAATAAGCCATCCTGAAAATCCCGATTTTCAAATCTCCATAACTTTTTTTCTGTGGCGTATTTCCTGGTGAAATTTTACAGTGACACTGCCTATGTCGTCATGAAAGAGCCTGCAAAATTTCATAACAGTATCGCAAACGGTTCTGAGAATTCGATGGAGCAGAAATGGTCATTTTCATAGAGCAAAGGCCATTGACCTTGGGTTTGGCCTGAAAATTCCGCGGATACTGGATATCCCGAATCGTTATGGCTTTTGGCCCTCCAGGATGCCCAATCATCCTGTTTTCAATCGACTCTTTGCGAAATTTCAAGGAAAACCTCGTATCTCTACGGGAAATGGGTGAAAAATGAGGATAAAGGAATATTCGAAGGAAATGAGCCATCCTGAAAATCCCGATTTTCAAATCTCCATAACTTTTCTTCTGTGGCGTATTTCCTGATGAAATTTTACAGTGACACTGCCTATGTCGTCATGGAAGAGCCTGCAAAATTTCATAATAGTATCGCAAACGGTTCTGAGAATTCGATGGAGCAGAGATGGTCATTTTCATAGAGCAAAGGCCATTGACCCTGGGTTTGGCCTGAAAATTCCGCGGATACTGGATATCCCGAATCGTTGTGGCTTTGGGCCCTTCAGGATGCCCCATCATCCTGTTTTAAATCGACTCTTTGCGAAATTTCAAGGAAAACCTCGTATCTCTACGGGAAATGGGTGAAAAATGAGGATAAAGGAATATTCGAAGGAAATGAGCCATCCTGAGAATCCCGATTTTCAAATCTCCATAACTTTTTTTCTGTGGCGTATTTCCTGATGAAATTTTACAGTGACACTGCCTATGTCGTTATGAAAGAGCCTGCAAAATTTCATAACAGTATCGCAAACGGTTCTGAGAATTCGATGGAGCAGAAATGGTCATTTTCATAGAGCAAAGGCCATTGACCCTGGGTTTGGCCTGAAAATTCCGCGGATACTGGATATCCCGAATCGTTGTGGCTTTGGGCCCTTCAGGATGCCCCATCATCCTGTTTTCAATCGACTCTTTGCGAAATTTCAAGGAATACCTCGTATCTCTACGGGAAATGGGTGAAAAATGAGGATAAAGGAATATTCGAAGGAAATGAGCCATCCTGAAAATCCCGATTTTCAAATCTCCATAACTTTTTTTCTGTGGCGTATTTCCTGATGAAATTTTACAGTGACACTGCCTATGTCGTCATAAAAGAGCCTGCGAAATTTCATAACAGTATCGCAAACGGTTCTGAGAATTCGATGGAGCAGAAATGGTCATTTTCATAGAGCAAAGGCCATTGACCCTGGGTTTGGCCTGAAAATTCCGCGGATACTGGATATCCCGAATCGTTGTAGCTCTGGGCCCTTCAGGATGCCCCATCATCCTGTTTTCAATCGACTCTTTGCGAAATTTCAAGGAAAACCTCGTATCTCTACGGGAAATGGGTGAAAAATGAGGATACAGGAATATTCGAAGGAAATGAGCCATCCTGAAAATCCCGATTTTCAAATCTCCATAACTTTTTTTCTGTGGCGTATTTCCTGATGAAATTTTACAGTGACACTGCCTATGTCGTCATGGGAGAGCCTGCAAAATTTCATAACAGTATCGCAAACGGTTCTGAGAATTCGATGGAGCAGAAATGGTCATTTTCATAGAGCAAAGGCCATTGACCCTGGGTTTGGCCTGAAAATTCCGCGGATACTGGATATCCCGAATCGTTGTGGCGTTGGGCCCTTCAGGATGCCCCATCATCCTGTTTTCAATCGACTCTTTGCGAAATTCCAAGGAAAACCTCGTATCTCTACGGGAAATGGGTGAAAAATGAGGATAAAGGAATATTCGAAGGAAATGAGCCCTCCTGAAAATCCCGATTTTCAAATCTCCATAACTTTTCTTCTGTGGCGTATTTCCTGATGAAATTTTACAGTGACACTGCCTATGTCGTCATGAAGGAGCCTGCAAAATTTCATAACAGTATCGCAAACGGTTCTGAGAATTCGATGGAGCAGAAATGGTCATTTTCATAGAGCAAAGGCCATTGACCCTGGGTTTGGCCTGAAAATTCCGCGGATACTGGATATCCCGAATCGTTGTGGCGTTGGGCCCTTCAGGATGCCCCATCATCCTGTTTTCAATCGACTCTTTGCGAAATTCCAAGGAAAACCTCGTATCTCTACGGGAAATGGGTGAAAAATGAGGATAAAGGAATATTCGAAGGAAATGAGCCATCCTGAAAATCCCGATTTTCAAATCTCCATAACTTTTTTTCTGTGGCGTATTTCCTGATGGAATTTTACAGTGACACTGCCTATGTCGTCATGAAGGAGCCTGCAAAATTTCATAACAGTATCGCAAACGGTTCTGAGAATTCGATGGAGCAGAAATGGTCATTTTCATAGAGCATAGGCCATTGACCCTGGGTTTGGCCTGGAAATTCCGCGGATACTCGATATCCCGAATCGTTGTAGCTCT
Source organism: Aleiodes alternator (assembly GCA_963921955.1). Lineage (NCBI taxonomy): Eukaryota > Metazoa > Arthropoda > Insecta > Hymenoptera > Braconidae > Aleiodes > Aleiodes alternator. The sequence continues at coordinate 5,064,534 of OY998109.1, read as the reverse complement.
GGGCCCTTCAGGATGCCCCATCATCCTGTTTTCAATCGACTCTTTGCGAAATTTCAAGGAAAACCTCGTATCTCTACGGGAAATGGGTGAAAAATGAGGATACAGGAATATTCGAAGGAAATGAGCCATCCTGAAAATCCCGATTTTCAAATCTCCATAACTTTTTTTCTGTGGCGTATTTCCTGATGAAATTTTACAGTGACACTGCCTATGTCGTCATGGAAGAGCCTGCAAAATTTCATAACAGTATCGCAAACGGTTCTGAGAATTCGATGGAGCAGAAATGGTCAATTTCATAGAGCAAAGGCCATTGACCCTGGGTTTGGCCTGAAAATTCCGCGGATACTGGATATCCCGAATCGTTGTGGCGTTGGGCCCTTCAGGATGCCCCATCATCCTGTTTTCAATCGACTCTTTGCGAAATTCCAAGGAAAACCTCGTATCTCTACGGGAAATGGGTGAAAAATGAGGATAAAGGAATATTCGAAGGAAATGAGCCCTCCTGAAAATCCCGATTTTCAAATCTCCATAACTTTTTTTCTGTGGCGTATTTCCTGATGAAATTTTACAGTGACCTTGCCTATGTCGTCATGAAAGAGCCTGCAAAATTTCATAACAGTATCGCAAACGGTTCTGAGAATTCGATGGAGCAGAAATGGTCATTTTCATAGAGCAAAGGCCATTGACCCTGGGTTTGGCCTGAAAATTCCGCGGATACTGGATATCCCGAATCGTTGTAGCTTTGGGCCCTTCAGGATGCCCCATCATCCTGTTTTCAATCGACTCTTTGCGAAATTTCAAGGAAAACCTCGTATCTCTACAGGAAATGGGTAAAAAATGAGGATAAAGGAATATTCGAAGGAAATGAGCAATCCGGAAAATCCTGATTTTCAAATCTCCACAACTTTTTTTCTGTGGCGTATTTCCTGATGAAATTTTACAGTGACACTGCCTATGTTGTCATGGAAGAGCCTGCAAAATTTCATAACAGTATCGCAAACGGTTCTGAGAATTCGATGGAGCAGAAATGGTCATTTTCATAGAGCAAAGGCCATTGACCCTGGGTTTGGCCTGAAAATTCCGCGGATACTGGATATCCCGAATCGTTGTGGCTTTGGGCCCTTCAGGATGCCCCATCATCCTGTTTTCAATCGACTCTTTGCGAAATTTCAAGGAAAACCTCGTATCTCTACGGGAAATGGGTGAAAAATGAGGATACAGGAATATTCGAAGGAAATGAGCCATCCTGAAAATCCCGATTTTCAAATCTCCATAACTTTTCTTCTGTGGCGTATTTCCTGATGAAATTTTACAGTGACACTGCCTATGTCGTCATGAAAGAGCCTGCAAAATTTCATAACAGTATCGCAAACGGTTCTGAGAATTCGATGGAGCAGAAATGGTCATTTTCATAGAGCAAAGGCCATTGACCCTGGGTTTGGCCTGAAAATTCCGCGGATACTGGATATCCCGAATCGTTGTAGCTTTGGGCCCTTCAGGATGCCCCATCATCCTGTTTTCAATCGACTCTTTGCGAAATTTCAAGGAAAACCTCGTATCTCTACAGGAAATGGGTAAAAAATGAGGATAAAGGAATATTCGAAGGAAATGAGCAATCCGGAAAATCCTGATTTTCAAATCTCCACAACTTTTTTTCTGTGGCGTATTTCCTGATGAAATTTTACAGTGACACTGCCTATGTCGTCATGGAAGAGCCTGCAAAATTTCATAACAGTATCGCAAACGGTTCTGAGAATTCGATGGAGCAGAAATGGTCATTTTCATAGAGCAAAGGCCATTGACCCTGGGTTTGGCCTGAAAATTCCGCGGATACTGGATATCCCGAATCGTTGTGGCTTTGGGCCCTTCAGGATGCCCCATCATCCTGTTTTCAATCGACTCTTTGCGAAATTTCAAGGAAAACCTCGTATCTCTACGGGAAATGGGTGAAAAATGAGGATAAAGGAATATTCGAAGGAAATGAGCCATCCTGAAAATCCCGATTTTCAAATCTCCATAACTTTTTTTCTGTGGCGTATTTCCTGATGAAATTTTACAGTGACACTGCCTATGTCGTCATGAAGGAGCCTGCAAAATTTCATAACAGTATCGCAAACGGTTCTGAGAATTCGATGGAGCAGAAATGGTCATTTTCATAGAGCAAAGGCCATTGACCCTGGGTTTGGCCTGAAAATTCCGCGGATACTGGATATCCCGAATCGTTGTAGCTTTGGGCCCTTCAGGATGCCCCATCATCCTGTTTTCAATCGACTCTTTGCGAAATTTCAAGGAAAACCTCGTATCTCTACAGGAAATGGGTAAAAAATGAGGATAAAGGAATATTCGAAGGAAATGAGCAGTCCGGAAAATCCTGATTTTCAAATCTCCACAACTTTTTTTCTGTGGCGTATTTCCTGATGAAATTTTACAGTGACACTGCCTATGTCGTCATGGAAGAGCCTGCAAAATTTCATAACAGTATCGCAAACGGTTCTGAGAATTCGATGGAGCAGAAATGGTCATTTTCATAGAGCAAAGGCCATTGACCCTGGGTTTGGCCTGAAAATTCCGCGGATACTGGATATCCCGAATCGTTGTGGCTTTGGGCCCTTCAGGATGCCCCATCATCCTGTTTTCAATCGACTCTTTGCGAAATTTCAAGGAAAACCTCGTATCTCTACGGGAAATGGGTGAAAAATGAGGATACAGGAATATTCGAAGGAAATGAGCCATCCTGAAAATCCCGATTTTCAAATCTCCATAATTTTTTTTCTGTGGCGTATTTCCTGATGAAATTTTACAGTGACACTGCCTATGTCGTCATGAAAGAGCCTGCAAAATTTCATAACAGTATCGCAAACGGTTCTGAGAATTCGATGGAGCAGAAATGGTCATTTTCATAGAGCAAAGGCCATTGACCCTGGGTTTGGCCTGAAAATTCCGCGGATACTGGATATCCCGAATCGTTGTAGCTTTGGGCCCTTCAGGATGCCCCATCATCCTGTTTTCAATCGACTCTTTGCGAAATTTCAAGGAAAACCTCGTATCTCTACAGGAAATGGGTAAAAAATGAGGATAAAGGAATATTCGAAGGAAATGAGCAGTCCGGAAAATCCTGATTTTCAAATCTCCACAACTTTTTTTCTGTGGCGTATTTCCTGATGAAATTTTACAGTGACACTGCCTATGTCGTCATGGAAGAGCCTGCAAAATTTCATAACAGTATCGCAAACGGTTCTGAGAATTCGATGGAGCAGAAATGGTCATTTTCATAGAGCAAAGGCCATTGACCCTGGGTTTGGCCTGAAAATTCCGCGGATACTGGATATCCCGAATCGTTGTGGCTTTGGGCCCTTCAGGATGCCCCATCATCCTGTTTTCAATCGACTCTTTGCGAAATTTCAAGGAAAACCTCGTATCTCTACGGGAAATGGGTGAAAAATGAGGATACAGGAATATTCGAAGGAAATGAGCCATCCTGAAAATCCCGATTTTCAAATCTCCATAATTTTTTTTCTGTGGCGTATTTCCTGATGAAATTTTACAGTGACACTGCCTATGTCGTCATGAAAGAGCCTGCAAAATTTCATAACAGTATCGCAAACGGTTTTGAGAATTCGATGGAGCAGAAATGGTCATTTTCATAGAGCAAAGGCCATTGACCCTGGGTTTGGCCTGAAAATTCCGCGGATACTGGATATCCCGAATCGTTGTAGCTTTGGGCCCTTCAGGATGCCCCATCATTCTGTTTTCAATCGACTCTTTGCGAAATTTCAAGGAAAACCTCGTATCTCTACAGGAAATGGGTAAAAAATGAGGATAAAGGAATATTCGAAGGAAATGAGCCATCCTGAAAATCCTGATTTTCAAATCTCCACAACTTTTTTTCTGTGGCGTATTTCCTGATGAACTTTTACAGTGACACTGCCTATGTCGTCATGAAAGAGCCTGCAAAATTTCATAACAGTATCGCAAACGGTTCTGAGAATTCGATGGAGCAGAAATGGTCATTTTCATAGAGCAAAGGCCATTGACCCTGGGTTTGGCCTGAAAATTCCGCGGATACTGGATATCCCGAATCGTTGTGGCTTTGGGCCCTTCAGGATGCCCCATCATCCTGTTTTCAATCGACTCTTTGCGAAATTTCAAGGAAAACCTCGTATCTCTACAGGAAATGGGTAAAAAATGAGGATAAAGGAATATTCGAAGGAAATGAGCCATCCTGAAAATCCCGATTTTCAAATCTCCGTAACTTTTTTTCTGTGGCGTATTTCCTGATGAAATTTTACAGTGACACTGCCTATGTCGTCATGAAGGAGCCTGCAAAATTTCATAACAGTATCGCAAACGGTTCTGAGAATTCGATGGAGCAGAAATGGTCATTTTCATAGAGCAAAGGCCATTGACCCTGGGTTTGGCCTGAAAATTCCGCGGATACTGGATATCCCGAATCGTTGTGGCTTTGGGCCCTTCAGGATGCCCCATCATCCTGTTTTCAATCGACTCTTTGCGAAATTTCAAGGAAAACCTCGTATCTCTACGGGAAATGGGTGAAAAATGAGGATAAAGGAATATTCGAAGGAAATGAGCCATCCTGAAAATCCCGATTTTCAAATCTCCATAACTTTTTTTCTGTGGCGTATTTCCTGATGAAATTTTACAGTGACACTGCCTATGTCGTCATGAAGGAGCCTGCAAAATTTCATAACAGTATCGCAAACGGTTCTGAAAATTCGATGGAGCAGAAATGGTCATTTTCATAGAGCAAAGGCCATTGACCCTGGGTTTGGCCTGAAAATTCCGCGCATACTGGATATCCCGAATCGTTGTGGCTTTGGGCCCTTCAGGATGCCCCATCATCCTGTTTTCAATCGACTCTTTGCGAAATTTCAAGGAAAACCTCGTATCTCTACGGGAAATGGGTGAAAAATGAGGATAAAGGAATGAAAATCCCGATTTTCAAATCTCCATAACTTTTTTTCTGTGGCGTATTTCCTGGTGAAATTTTACAGTGACACTGCCTATGTCGTCATGAAAGAGCCTGCAAAATTTCATAACAGTATCGCAAACGGTTCTGAGAATTCGATGGAGCAGAAATGGTCATTTTCATAGAGCAAAGGCCATTGACCTTGGGTTTGGCCTGAAAATTCCGCGGATACTGGATATCCCGAATCGTTATGGCTTTTGGCCCTCCAGGATGCCCAATCATCCTGTTTTCAATCGACTCTTTGCGAAATTTCAAGGAAAACCTCGTATCTCTACGGGAAATGGGTGAAAAATGAGGATAAAGGAATATTCGAAGGAAATGAGCCATCCTGAAAATCCCGATTTTCAAATCTCCATAACTTTTCTTCTGTGGCGTATTTCCTGATGAAATTTTACAGTGACACTGCCTATGTCGTCATGAAGGAGCCTGCAAAATTTCATAACAGTATCGCAAACGGTTCTGAGAATTCGATGGAGCAGAAATGGTCATTTTCATAGAGCAAAGGCCATTGACCCTGGGTTTGGCCTGAAAATTCCGCGGATACTGGATATCCCGAATCGTTGTAGCTTTGGGCCCTTCAGGATGCCCCATCATCCTGTTTTCAATCGACTCTTTGCGAAATTTCAAGGAAAACCTCGTATCTCTACAGGAAATGGGTAAAAAATGAGGATAAAGGAATATTCGAAGGAAATGAGCAATCCGGAAAATCCTGATTTTCAAATCTCCACAACTTTTTTTCTGTGGCGTATTTCCTGATGAAATTTTACAGTGACACTGCCTATGTCGTCATGGAAGAGCCTGCAAAATTTCATAACAGTATCGCAAACGGTTCTGAGAATTCGATGGAGCAGAAATGGTCATTTTCATAGAGCAAAGGCCATTGACCCTGGGTTTGGCCTGAAAATTCCGCGGATACTGGATATCCCGAATCGTTGTGGCTTTGGGCCCTTCAGGATGCCCCATCATCCTGTTTTCAATCGACTCTTTGCGAAATTTCAAGGAAAACCTCGTATCTCTACGGGAAATGGGTGAAAAATGAGGATACAGGAATATTCGAAGGAAATGAGCCATCCTGAAAATCCCGATTTTCAAATCTCCATAACTTTTTTTCTGTGGCGTATTTCCTGATGAAATTTTACAGTGACACTGCCTATGTCGTCATGAAAGAGCCTGCAAAATTTCATAACAGTATCGCAAACGGTTTTGAGAATTCGATGGAGCAGAAATGGTCATTTTCATAGAGCAAAGGCCATTGACCCTGGGTTTGGCCTGAAAATTCCGCGGATACTGGATATCCCGAATCGTTGTAGCTTTGGGCCCTTCAGGATGCCCCATCATTCTGTTTTCAATCGACTCTTTGCGAAATTTCAAGGAAAACCTCGTATCTCTACAGGAAATGGGTAAAAAATGAGGATAAAGGAATATTCGAAGGAAATGAGCCATCCTGAAAATCCTGATTTTCAAATCTCCACAACTTTTTTTCTGTGGCGTATTTCCTGATGAACTTTTACAGTGACACTGCCTATGTCGTCATGAAAGAGCCTGCAAAATTTCATAACAGTATCGCAAACGGTTCTGAGAATTCGATGGAGCAGAAATGGTCATTTTCATAGAGCAAAGGCCATTGACCCTGGGTTTGGCCTGAAAATTCCGCGGATACTGGATATCCCGAATCGTTGTGGCTTTGGGCCCTTCAGGATGCCCCATCATCCTGTTTTCAATCGACTCTTTGCGAAATTTCAAGGAAAACCTCGTATCTCTACGGGAAATGGGTGAAAAATGAGGATAAAGGAATATTCGAAGGAAATGAGCCATCCTGAAAATCCCGATTTTCAAATCTCCATAACTTTTTTTCTGTGGCGTATTTCCTGATGAAATTTTACAGTGACACTGCCTATGTCGTCATGAAGGAGCCTGCAAAATTTCATAACAGTATCGCAAACGGTTCTGAGAATTCGATGGAGCAGAAATGGTCATTTTCATAGAGCAAAGGCCATTGACCCTGGGTTTGGCCTGAAAATTCCGCGGATACTGGATATCCCGAATCGTTGTGGCTTTGGGCCCTTCAGGATGCCCCATCATCCTGTTTTCAATCGACTCTTTGCGAAATTTCAAGGAAAACCTCGTATCTCTACGGGAAATGGGTGAAAAATGAGGATAAAGGAATATTCGAAGGAAATGAGCCATCCTGAAAATCCCGATTTTCAAATCTCCATAACTTTTTTTCTGTGGCGTATTTCCTGATGAAATTTTACAGTGACACTGCCTATGTCGTCATGAAGGAGCCTGCAAAATTTCATAACAGTATCGCAAACGGTTCTGAGAATTCGATGGAGCAGAAATGGTCATTTTCATAGAGCAAAGGCCATTGACCCTGGGTTTGGCCTGAAAATTCCGCGGATACTGGATATCCCGAATCGTTGTGGCTTTGGGCCCTTCAGGATGCCCCATCATCCTGTTTTCAATCGACTCTTTGCGAAATTTCAAGGAAAACCTCGTATCTCTACGGGAAATGGGTGAAAAATGAGGATAAAGGAATATTCGAAGGAAATAAGCCATCCTGAAAATCCCGATTTTCAAATCTCCATAACTTTTTTTCTGTGGCGTATTTCCTGATGAAATTTTACAGTGACACTGCCTATGTCGTCATGGAAGAGCCTGCAAAATTTCATAACAGTATCGCAAACGGTTCTGAGAATTCGATGGAGCAGAAATGGTCATTTTCATAGAGCAAAGGCCATTGACCCTGGGTTTGGCCTGAAAATTCCGCGGATACTGGATATCCCGAATCGTTGTGGCTTTGGGCCCTTCAGGATGCCCCATCATCCTGTTTTCAATCGACTCTTTGCGAAATTTCAAGGAAAACCTCGTATCTCTACGGGAAATGGGTGAAAAATGAGGATACAGGAATATTCGAAGGAAATGAGCCATCCTGAAAATCCCGATTTTCAAATCTCCATAATTTTTTTTCTGTGGCGTATTTCCTGATGAAATTTTACAGTGACACTGCCTATGTCGTCATGAAAGAGCCTGCAAAATTTCATAACAGTATCGCAAACGGTTTTGAGAATTCGATGGAGCAGAAATGGTCATTTTCATAGAGCAAAGGCCATTGACCCTGGGTTTGGCCTGAAAATTCCGCGGATACTGGATATCCCGAATCGTTGTAGCTTTGGGCCCTTCAGGATGCCCCATCATTCTGTTTTCAATCGACTCTTTGCGAAATTTCAAGGAAAACCTCGTATCTCTACAGGAAATGGGTAAAAAATGAGGATAAAGGAATATTCGAAGGAAATGAGCCATCCTGAAAATCCTGATTTTCAAATCTCCACAACTTTTTTTCTGTGGCGTATTTCCTGATGAACTTTTACAGTGACACTGCCTATGTCGTCATGAAAGAGCCTGCAAAATTTCATAACAGTATCGCAAACGGTTCTGAGAATTCGATGGAGCAGAAATGGTCATTTTCATAGAGCAAAGGCCATTGACCCTGGGTTTGGCCTGAAAATTCCGCGGATACTGGATATCCCGAATCGTTGTGGCTTTGGGCCCTTCAGGATGCCCCATCATCCTGTTTTCAATCGACTCTTTGCGAAATTTCAAGGAAAACCTCGTATCTCTACAGGAAATGGGTAAAAAATGAGGATAAAGGAATATTCGAAGGAAATGAGCCATCCTGAAAATCCCGATTTTCAAATCTCCGTAACTTTTTTTCTGTGGCGTATTTCCTGATGAAATTTTACAGTGACACTGCCTATGTCGTCATGAAGGAGCCTGCAAAATTTCATAACAGTATCGCAAACGGTTCTGAGAATTCGATGGAGCAGAAATGGTCATTTTCATAGAGCAAAGGCCATTGACCCTGGGTTTGGCCTGAAAATTCCGCGGATACTGGATATCCCGAATCGTTGTGGCTTTGGGCCCTTCAGGATGCCCCATCATCCTGTTTTCAATCGACTCTTTGCGAAATTTCAAGGAAAACCTCGTATCTCTACGGGAAATGGGTGAAAAATGAGGATAAAGGAATGAAAATCCCGATTTTCAAATCTCCATAACTTTTTTTCTGTGGCGTATTTCCTGGTGAAATTTTACAGTGACACTGCCTATGTCGTCATGAAAGAGCCTGCAAAATTTCATAACAGTATCGCAAACGGTTCTGAGAATTCGATGGAGCAGAAATGGTCATTTTCATAGAGCAAAGGCCATTGACCTTGGGTTTGGCCTGAAAATTCCGCGGATACTGGATATCCCGAATCGTTATGGCTTTTGGCCCTCCAGGATGCCCAATCATCCTGTTTTCAATCGACTCTTTGCGAAATTTCAAGGAAAACCTCGTATCTCTACGGGAAATGGGTGAAAAATGAGGATAAAGGAATATTCGAAGGAAATGAGCCATCCTGAAAATCCCGATTTTCAAATCTCCATAACTTTTCTTCTGTGGCGTATTTCCTGATGAAATTTTACAGTGACACTGCCTATGTCGTCATGAAGGAGCCTGCAAAATTTCATAACAGTATCGCAAACGGTTCTGAGAATTCGATGGAGCAGAAATGGTCATTTTCATAGAGCAAAGGCCATTGACCCTGGGTTTGGCCTGAAAATTCCGCGGATACTGGATATCCCGAATCGTTGTAGCTTTGGGCCCTTCAGGATGCCCCATCATCCTGTTTTCAATCGACTCTTTGCGAAATTTCAAGGAAAACCTCGTATCTCTACAGGAAATGGGTAAAAAATGAGGATAAAGGAATATTCGAAGGAAATGAGCCATCCTGAAAATCCTGATTTTCAAATCTCCACAACTTTTTTTCTGTGGCGTATTTCCTGATGAACTTTTACAGTGACACTGCCTATGTCGTCATGAAAGAGCCTGCAAAATTTCATAACAGTATCGCAAACGGTTCTGAGAATTCGATGGAGCAGAAATGGTCATTTTCATAGAGCAAAGGCCATTGACCCTGGGTTTGGCCTGAAAATTCCGCGGATACTGGATATCCCGAATCGTTGTAGCTTTGGGCCCTTCAGGATGCCCCATCATCCTGTTTTCAATCGACTCTTTGCGAAATTTCAAGGAAAACCTCGTATCTCTACGGGAAATGGGTGAAAAATGAGGATAAAGGAATATTCGAAGGAAATGAGCCATCCTGAAAATCCCGATTTTCAAATCTCCATAACTTTTCTTCTGTGGCGTATTTCCTGATGAAATTTTACAGTGACACTGCCTATGTCGTCATGGAAGAGCCTGCAAAATTTCATAACAGTATCGCAAACGGTTCTGAGAATTCGATGGAACAGAAATGGTCATTTTCATAGAGCAAAGGCCATTGACCCTGGGTTTGGCCTGAAAATTCCGCGGATACTGGATATCCCGAATCGTTGTAGCTTTGGGCCCTTCAGGATGCCCCATCATCCTGTTTTCAATCGACTCTTTGCGAAATTTCAAGGAAAACCTCGTATCTCTACAGGAAATGGGTAAAAAATGAGGATAAAGGAATATTCGAAGGAAATGAGCAATCCGGAAAATCCTGATTTTCAAATCTCCACAACTTTTTTTCTGTGGCGTATTTCCTGATGAAATTTTACAGTGACACTGCCTATGTCGTCATGGAAGAGCCTGCAAAATTTCATAACAGTATCGCAAACGGTTCTGAGAATTCGATGGAGCAGAAATGGTCATTTTCATAGAGCAAAGGCCATTGACCCTGGGTTTGGCCTGAAAATTCCGCGGATACTGGATATCCCGAATCGTTGTAGCTTTGGGCCCTTCAGGATGCCCCATCATCCTGTTTTCAATCGACTCTTTGCGAAATTTCAAGGAAAACCTCGTATCTCTACAGGAAATGGGTAAAAAATGAGGATAAAGGAATATTCGAAGGTAATGAGCAATCCGGAAAATCCTGATTTTCAAATCTCCACAACTTTTTTTCTGTGGCGTATTTCCTGATGAAATTTTACAGTGACACTGCCTATGTCGTCATGGAAGAGCCTGCAAAATTTCATAACAGTATCGCAAACGGTTCTGAGAATTCGATGGAGCAGAAATGGTCATTTTCATAGAGCAAAGGCCATTGACCCTGGGTTTGGCCTGAAAATTCCGCGGATACTGGATATCCCGAATCGTTGTAGCTTTGGGCCCTTCAGGATGCCCCATCATCCTGTTTTCAATCGACTCTTTGCGAAATTTCAAGGAAAACCTCGTATCTCTACAGGAAATGGGTAAAAAATGAGGATAAAGGAATATTCGAAGGTAATGAGCAATCCGGAAAATCCTGATTTTCAAATCTCCACAACTTTTTTTCTGTGGCGTATTTCCTGATGAAATTTTACAGTGACACTGCCTATGTCGTCATGGAAGAGCCTGCAAAATTTCATAACAGTATCGCAAACGGTTCTGAGAATTCGATGGAGCAGAAATGGTCATTTTCATAGAGCAAAGGCCATTGACCTTGGGTTTGGCCTGAAAATTCCGCGGATACTGGATATCCCGAATCGTTGTAGCTTTGGGCCCTTCAGGATGCCCCATCATCCTGTTTTCAATCGACTCTTTGCGAAATTTCAAGGAAAACCTCGTATCTCTACAGGAAATGGGTAAAAAATGAGGATAAAGGAATATTCGAAGGAAATGAGCCATCCTGAAAATCCTGATTTTCAAATCTCCACAACTTTTTTTCTGTGGCGTATTTCCTGATGAACTTTTACAGTGACACTGCCTATGTCGTCATGAAAGAGCCTGCAAAATTTCATAACAGTATCGCAAACGGTTCTGAGAATTCGATGGAGCAGAAATGGTCATTTTCATAGAGCAAAGGCCATTGACCCTGGGTTTGGCCTGAAAATTCCGCGGATACTGGATATCCCGAATCGTTGTGGCTTTGGGCCCTTCAGGATGCCCCATCATCCTGTTTTCAATCGACTCTTTGCGAAATTTCAAGGAAAACCTCGTATCTCTACGGGAAATGGGTGAAAAATGAGGATAAAGGAATATTCGAAGGAAATGAGCCATCCTGAAAATCCCGATTTTCAAATCTCCATAACTTTTTTTCTGTGGCGTATTTCCTGATGAAATTTTACAGTGACACTGCCTATGTCGTCATGAAGGAGCCTGCAAAATTTCATAACAGTATCGCAAACGGTTCTGAGAATTCGATGGAGCAGAAATGGTCATTTTCATAGAGCAAAGGCCATTGACCCTGGGTTTGGCCTGAAAATTCCGCGGATACTGGATATCCCGAATCGTTGTGGCTTTGGGCCCTTCAGGATGCCCCATCATCCTGTTTTCAATCGACTCTTTGCGAAATTTCAAGGAAAACCTCGTATCTCTACGGGAAATGGGTGAAAAATGAGGATAAAGGAATATTCGAAGGAAATAAGCCATCCTGAAAATCCCGATTTTCAAATCTCCATAACTTTTTTTCTGTGGCGTATTTCCTGGTGAAATTTTACAGTGACACTGCCTATGTCGTCATGAAAGAGCCTGCAAAATTTCATAACAGTATCGCAAACGGTTCTGAGAATTCGATGGAGCAGAAATGGTCATTTTCATAGAGCAAAGGCCATTGACCTTGGGTTTGGCCTGAAAATTCCGCGGATACTGGATATCCCGAATCGTTATGGCTTTTGGCCCTCCAGGATGCCCAATCATCCTGTTTTCAATCGACTCTTTGCGAAATTTCAAGGAAAACCTCGTATCTCTACGGGAAATGGGTGAAAAATGAGGATAAAGGAATATTCGAAGGAAATGAGCCATCCTGAAAATCCCGATTTTCAAATCTCCATAACTTTTCTTCTGTGGCGTATTTCCTGATGAAATTTTACAGTGACACTGCCTATGTCGTCATGGAAGAGCCTGCAAAATTTCATAATAGTATCGCAAACGGTTCTGAGAATTCGATGGAGCAGAGATGGTCATTTTCATAGAGCAAAGGCCATTGACCCTGGGTTTGGCCTGAAAATTCCGCGGATACTGGATATCCCGAATCGTTGTGGCTTTGGGCCCTTCAGGATGCCCCATCATCCTGTTTTAAATCGACTCTTTGCGAAATTTCAAGGAAAACCTCGTATCTCTACGGGAAATGGGTGAAAAATGAGGATAAAGGAATATTCGAAGGAAATGAGCCATCCTGAGAATCCCGATTTTCAAATCTCCATAACTTTTTTTCTGTGGCGTATTTCCTGATGAAATTTTACAGTGACACTGCCTATGTCGTTATGAAAGAGCCTGCAAAATTTCATAACAGTATCGCAAACGGTTCTGAGAATTCGATGGAGCAGAAATGGTCATTTTCATAGAGCAAAGGCCATTGACCCTGGGTTTGGCCTGAAAATTCCGCGGATACTGGATATCCCGAATCGTTGTGGCTTTGGGCCCTTCAGGATGCCCCATCATCCTGTTTTCAATCGACTCTTTGCGAAATTTCAAGGAATACCTCGTATCTCTACGGGAAATGGGTGAAAAATGAGGATAAAGGAATATTCGAAGGAAATGAGCCATCCTGAAAATCCCGATTTTCAAATCTCCATAACTTTTTTTCTGTGGCGTATTTCCTGATGAAATTTTACAGTGACACTGCCTATGTCGTCATAAAAGAGCCTGCGAAATTTCATAACAGTATCGCAAACGGTTCTGAGAATTCGATGGAGCAGAAATGGTCATTTTCATAGAGCAAAGGCCATTGACCCTGGGTTTGGCCTGAAAATTCCGCGGATACTGGATATCCCGAATCGTTGTAGCTCTGGGCCCTTCAGGATGCCCCATCATCCTGTTTTCAATCGACTCTTTGCGAAATTTCAAGGAAAACCTCGTATCTCTACGGGAAATGGGTGAAAAATGAGGATACAGGAATATTCGAAGGAAATGAGCCATCCTGAAAATCCCGATTTTCAAATCTCCATAACTTTTTTTCTGTGGCGTATTTCCTGATGAAATTTTACAGTGACACTGCCTATGTCGTCATGGGAGAGCCTGCAAAATTTCATAACAGTATCGCAAACGGTTCTGAGAATTCGATGGAGCAGAAATGGTCATTTTCATAGAGCAAAGGCCATTGACCCTGGGTTTGGCCTGAAAATTCCGCGGATACTGGATATCCCGAATCGTTGTGGCGTTGGGCCCTTCAGGATGCCCCATCATCCTGTTTTCAATCGACTCTTTGCGAAATTCCAAGGAAAACCTCGTATCTCTACGGGAAATGGGTGAAAAATGAGGATAAAGGAATATTCGAAGGAAATGAGCCCTCCTGAAAATCCCGATTTTCAAATCTCCATAACTTTTCTTCTGTGGCGTATTTCCTGATGAAATTTTACAGTGACACTGCCTATGTCGTCATGAAGGAGCCTGCAAAATTTCATAACAGTATCGCAAACGGTTCTGAGAATTCGATGGAGCAGAAATGGTCATTTTCATAGAGCAAAGGCCATTGACCCTGGGTTTGGCCTGAAAATTCCGCGGATACTGGATATCCCGAATCGTTGTGGCGTTGGGCCCTTCAGGATGCCCCATCATCCTGTTTTCAATCGACTCTTTGCGAAATTCCAAGGAAAACCTCGTATCTCTACGGGAAATGGGTGAAAAATGAGGATAAAGGAATATTCGAAGGAAATGAGCCATCCTGAAAATCCCGATTTTCAAATCTCCATAACTTTTTTTCTGTGGCGTATTTCCTGATGGAATTTTACAGTGACACTGCCTATGTCGTCATGAAGGAGCCTGCAAAATTTCATAACAGTATCGCAAACGGTTCTGAGAATTCGATGGAGCAGAAATGGTCATTTTCATAGAGCATAGGCCATTGACCCTGGGTTTGGCCTGGAAATTCCGCGGATACTCGATATCCCGAATCGTTGTAGCTCTGGGCCCTTCAGGATGCCCCATCATCCTGTTTTCAATCGACTCTTTGCGAAATTTCAAGGAAAACCTCGTATCTCTACGGGAAATGGGTGAAAAATGAGGATACAGGAATATTCGAAGGAAATGAGCCATCCTGAAAATCCCGATTTTCAAATCTCCATAACTTTTTTTCTGTGGCGTATTTCCTGATGAAATTTTACAGTGACACTGCCTATGTCGTCATGGAAGAGCCTGCAAAATTTCATAACAGTATCGCAAACGGTTCTGAGAATTCGATGGAGCAGAAATGGTCAATTTCATAGAGCAAAGGCCATTGACCCTGGGTTTGGCCTGAAAATTCCGCGGATACTGGATATCCCGAATCGTTGTGGCGTTGGGCCCTTCAGGATGCCCCATCATCCTGTTTTCAATCGACTCTTTGCGAAATTCCAAGGAAAACCTCGTATCTCTACGGGAAATGGGTGAAAAATGAGGATAAAGGAATATTCGAAGGAAATGAGCCCTCCTGAAAATCCCGATTTTCAAATCTCCATAACTTTTTTTCTGTGGCGTATTTCCTGATGAAATTTTACAGTGACCTTGCCTATGTCGTCATGAAAGAGCCTGCAAAATTTCATAACAGTATCGCAAACGGTTCTGAGAATTCGATGGAGCAGAAATGGTCATTTTCATAGAGCAAAGGCCATTGACCCTGGGTTTGGCCTGAAAATTCCGCGGATACTGGATATCCCGAATCGTTGTAGCTTTGGGCCCTTCAGGATGCCCCATCATCCTGTTTTCAATCGACTCTTTGCGAAATTTCAAGGAAAACCTCGTATCTCTACAGGAAATGGGTAAAAAATGAGGATAAAGGAATATTCGAAGGAAATGAGCAATCCGGAAAATCCTGATTTTCAAATCTCCACAACTTTTTTTCTGTGGCGTATTTCCTGATGAAATTTTACAGTGACACTGCCTATGTTGTCATGGAAGAGCCTGCAAAATTTCATAACAGTATCGCAAACGGTTCTGAGAATTCGATGGAGCAGAAATGGTCATTTTCATAGAGCAAAGGCCATTGACCCTGGGTTTGGCCTGAAAATTCCGCGGATACTGGATATCCCGAATCGTTGTGGCTTTGGGCCCTTCAGGATGCCCCATCATCCTGTTTTCAATCGACTCTTTGCGAAATTTCAAGGAAAACCTCGTATCTCTACGGGAAATGGGTGAAAAATGAGGATACAGGAATATTCGAAGGAAATGAGCCATCCTGAAAATCCCGATTTTCAAATCTCCATAACTTTTCTTCTGTGGCGTATTTCCTGATGAAATTTTACAGTGACACTGCCTATGTCGTCATGAAAGAGCCTGCAAAATTTCATAACAGTATCGCAAACGGTTCTGAGAATTCGATGGAGCAGAAATGGTCATTTTCATAGAGCAAAGGCCATTGACCCTGGGTTTGGCCTGAAAATTCCGCGGATACTGGATATCCCGAATCGTTGTAGCTTTGGGCCCTTCAGGATGCCCCATCATCCTGTTTTCAATCGACTCTTTGCGAAATTTCAAGGAAAACCTCGTATCTCTACAGGAAATGGGTAAAAAATGAGGATAAAGGAATATTCGAAGGAAATGAGCAATCCGGAAAATCCTGATTTTCAAATCTCCACAACTTTTTTTCTGTGGCGTATTTCCTGATGAAATTTTACAGTGACACTGCCTATGTCGTCATGGAAGAGCCTGCAAAATTTCATAACAGTATCGCAAACGGTTCTGAGAATTCGATGGAGCAGAAATGGTCATTTTCATAGAGCAAAGGCCATTGACCCTGGGTTTGGCCTGAAAATTCCGCGGATACTGGATATCCCGAATCGTTGTAGCTTTGGGCCCTTCAGGATGCCCCATCATCCTGTTTTCAATCGACTCTTTGCGAAATTTCAAGGAAAACCTCGTATCTCTACAGGAAATGGGTAAAAAATGAGGATAAAGGAATATTCGAAGGAAATGAGCAGTCCGGAAAATCCTGATTTTCAAATCTCCACAACTTTTTTTCTGTGGCGTATTTCCTGATGAAATTTTACAGTGACACTGCCTATGTCGTCATGGAAGAGCCTGCAAAATTTCATAACAGTATCGCAAACGGTTCTGAGAATTCGATGGAGCAGAAATGGTCATTTTCATAGAGCAAAGGCCATTGACCCTGGGTTTGGCCTGAAAATTCCGCGGATACTGGATATCCCGAATCGTTGTGGCTTTGGGCCCTTCAGGATGCCCCATCATCCTGTTTTCAATCGACTCTTTGCGAAATTTCAAGGAAAACCTCGTATCTCTACGGGAAATGGGTGAAAAATGAGGATACAGGAATATTCGAAGGAAATGAGCCATCCTGAAAATCCCGATTTTCAAATCTCCATAATTTTTTTTCTGTGGCGTATTTCCTGATGAAATTTTACAGTGACACTGCCTATGTCGTCATGAAAGAGCCTGCAAAATTTCATAACAGTATCGCAAACGGTTTTGAGAATTCGATGGAGCAGAAATGGTCATTTTCATAGAGCAAAGGCCATTGACCCTGGGTTTGGCCTGAAAATTCCGCGGATACTGGATATCCCGAATCGTTGTAGCTTTGGGCCCTTCAGGATGCCCCATCATTCTGTTTTCAATCGACTCTTTGCGAAATTTCAAGGAAAACCTCGTATCTCTACAGGAAATGGGTAAAAAATGAGGATAAAGGAATATTCGAAGGAAATGAGCCATCCTGAAAATCCTGATTTTCAAATCTCCACAACTTTTTTTCTGTGGCGTATTTCCTGATGAACTTTTACAGTGACACTGCCTATGTCGTCATGAAAGAGCCTGCAAAATTTCATAACAGTATCGCAAACGGTTCTGAGAATTCGATGGAGCAGAAATGGTCATTTTCATAGAGCAAAGGCCATTGACCCTGGGTTTGGCCTGAAAATTCCGCGGATACTGGATATCCCGAATCGTTGTGGCTTTGGGCCCTTCAGGATGCCCCATCATCCTGTTTTCAATCGACTCTTTGCGAAATTTCAAGGAAAACCTCGTATCTCTACAGGAAATGGGTAAAAAATGAGGATAAAGGAATATTCGAAGGAAATGAGCCATCCTGAAAATCCCGATTTTCAAATCTCCGTAACTTTTTTTCTGTGGCGTATTTCCTGATGAAATTTTACAGTGACACTGCCTATGTCGTCATGAAGGAGCCTGCAAAATTTCATAACAGTATCGCAAACGGTTCTGAGAATTCGATGGAGCAGAAATGGTCATTTTCATAGAGCAAAGGCCATTGATCCTGGGTTTGGCCTGAAAATTCCGCGGATACTGGATATCCCGAATCGTTGTGGCTTTGGGCCCTTCAGGATGCCCCATCATCCTGTTTTCAATCGACTCTTTGCGAAATTTCAAGGAAAACCTCGTATCTCTACGGGAAATGGGTGAAAAATGAGGATAAAGGAATATTCGAAGGAAATGAGCCATCCTGAAAATCCCGATTTTCAAATCTCCATAACTTTTTTTCTGTGGCGTATTTCCTGATGAAATTTTACAGTGACACTGCCTATGTCGTCATGAAGGAGCCTGCAAAATTTCATAACAGTATCGCAAACGGTTCTGAGAATTCGATGGAGCAGAAATGGTCATTTTCATAGAGCAAAGGCCATTGACCCTGGGTTTGGCCTGAAAATTCCGCGGATACTGGATATCCCGAATCGTTGTGGCTTTGGGCCCTTCAGGATGCCCCATCATCCTGTTTTCAATCGACTCTTTGCGAAATTTCAAGGAAAACCTCGTATCTCTACGGGAAATGGGTGAAAAATGAGGATAAAGGAATATTCGAAGGAAATGAGCCATCCTGAAAATCCCGATTTTCAAATCTCCATAACTTTTTTTCTGTGGCGTATTTCCTGATGAAATTTTACAGTGACACTGCCTATGTCGTCATGAAGGAGCCTGCAAAATTTCATAACAGTATCGCAAACGGTTCTGAGAATTCGATGGAGCAGAAATGGTCATTTTCATAGAGCAAAGGCCATTGATCCTGGGTTTGGCCTGAAAATTCCGCGGATACTGGATATCCCGAATCGTTGTGGCTTTGGGCCCTTCAGGATGCCCCATCATCCTGTTTTCAATCGACTCTTTGCGAAATTTCAAGGAAAACCTCGTATCTCTACGGGAAATGGGTGAAAAATGAGGATAAAGGAATATTCGAAGGAAATGAGCCATCCTGAAAATCCCGATTTTCAAATCTCCATAACTTTTTTTCTGTGGCGTATTTCCTGATGAAATTTTACAGTGACACTGCCTATGTCGTCATGAAGGAGCCTGCAAAATTTCATAACAGTATCGCAAACGGTTCTGAGAATTCGATGGAGCAGAAATGGTCATTTTCATAGAGCAAAGGCCATTGACCCTGGGTTTGGCCTGAAAATTCCGCGGATACTGGATATCCCGAATCGTTGTGGCTTTGGGCCCTTCAGGATGCCCCATCATCCTGATTTTTCAATCGACTGACTCCATATTAATGTCTATTTCGCTCTATCTCGCTTATTTACCGAGATCATTCTGGAAAACCGGAATTTTTTTTTCCTGATTCCATATTCCAGCGTGCCCGTTAGGTATTTTTAGTATAGTATATTATGCGTACTATGCTACTCACAATTTAACTGACCTATGAGCAATGCGGACTTCACTTTAATCGTGACAACTTTCGATATATCGATTGTTTGCGTTTTTGTTCCTTTTTATAAAGGATCGTTATCTTAGAAACAAAGAGGCGCAAGTGCTAATGCTTATGTATAACGCTGACGCCTTTTTGTTCCTGTGTTAATTTGAAAATTTTGAAGTTTCGGGGAAAAATCTCAGATAGTGTGAAATATTACTGGTTTTAAGATGATATGCGGGCAAAGGGAAAGGTTGTTGGAGTTAAATTTAAGGAAAATCTGGAGGAAATTTGGAAGAAGTATAAAATTTTTGAAAAGTCTGGAAATTTGGAGATTTCCAAAAAAAAATCACAAAATTTCGAGATTTTAGGAAAGATCTCAAATAGTGTGATATATACCTGATTTTTTTTTCTTTCAAAAAGGTGTAGGTGCTATGTATAAACATATTTTCGCCCTAGAGTGAAAAGGGCGTAAAAACATAGGAAACGTGTATCATTTACGCCTTTTTCGCTCTAGGATGACGATATTATAAGCATATTTATTTTTAAGGTGACAATATTTTTGTGATGAAGTAATAGAAGAAGAAAACGTGAAAACTCAAGCATTCTGAAAATAATTCGTAAATCATTGGGTTTAGGGGAATTTACCAAGATAATTCATCCAGCTTCTCTGTAGCCAACAAAATTCTCTTCAAAAAAAGGTTTCTCAACGTTTCCCTCTAAATCTAATCATTTCAGAGATTTTCCAGTTAAAACATGAAAAATTGAAGATTTTCTACACAAATTAATATTTAAAAGCACTCAAGCACTCTGCGAATGAATGAAGGGGAAATTTACGATGTTATTAATTGACGAGACTAATAAAACATCTACTCGACACAAACTCCACTTGATGTTTCTCACAATTAGACGTTTTACTCGCATTGTTGACCTACGAACTTGTTCAAAGAGGGAGACTACACTTGTTTAGAGTTCAGAGAACTTTCTTTTGTGTGTTTCAAGAGACAAGTACATTAGTTTCATTCATCTCCCAGTGTAATCATTATTATTATTCAGAATAAATATCATTGTTTTAGAAACAAAAGGGCTTAAGTGATATCGTCGCCTTAGAGTTAAAGGGGCGTAAGTGCTAAAAACACGAAATTCTAGTGTGGAAGGGGCGTATGTCCACTTATCACTCCAAAATGTTTTTCATGGCCTCTGGAGCATTATTTGAATAATTTTGAATTGAAATAACAAAGTGGCGTAACTACCAATTTTAGAATGAAAGGGACGTATCTCCGCACTCACGCCTCTTTGTTATTAGTTTTTTTCCCCGATGATTAAGGAAAATTCAATGAAAACACTGAAAACAAAGAGGCGTATCTCCGGCACTTACGCCCCTTCGTTATTAGTCTGTGGTACTTACGCCTATATGTTATTATTTTTCATTTCTTTACTAATATTACTAATAGTGCCTATTGGAGCAATAATAGTGGAGATATGACTTTTTGAAATTTTGAAAAAAAAAATCAGGAAAATGGCACTCTCACGCCCCTTTAACTCTGAAGCGATGATATGCTTCTGCACAGTACTTGCGCTTCTTTGCCTCTAAGGCGACTATATAAAAAAGTAGAATAATGAATTTTTGGAAATTACTCTTTTAGTAGTAATTTTTTTTCTCGCCAAAAGTAAAAAAAAATTCTAGCAGATAAATTACATTTTTTTTGAAATGATGCTGAAGATAGCAGACATTTGATGATTTTTTAATTTTTTTTCTCTTCTAACTGATAAATGATTTGAAATAATGAAGAATATGCACATGTAAAAAATTTTAAAAATCTGAATGCGAATTTTTCTTTTTTTTATAACAATTGATTTAAAAAAAAATCGAAAAAATTGTTGAATTTCTGCTAATTTCATCATTATTTTTTTTACTAGTATATTCCTTCAATCATTTCAACCATTTCCTTTCTCACATTCTCTACAGATTTTCCTACACTCTTAGGAAAAGTAATGGACATGACTTTTCTGGTTTAAGGTCGTGCGAGAAAGAATTGAACAGTGCAGGTACCAAAATTTCGGAGGACTCCCTTGAGACAGATGATTCGAAGGATTTCCCACGTTTTAAGGAAACCGAAGGCTGCTTCCATTTCCTGTTGCTCCATAACATTGAAATCGCCAGAAAAAAATGGAAGAATTGTTGGGCTGAAAACGGAAATGATTTATTTTAGTTAATTTATTGATTAATCAATGAAGAGACAGAATTTCTTCCCAGCAAAAATTAATTCAACTCCAAACATTGCACGAAAAGAAAAAAAAATTGGAAAAAAAGGGAAATGGGACAATAATTTCAACGATATGATGAAAAATAAGTGTTTAAATAACACGTACAAAAATAGGTATTATATTGAATGGTATTCAAAGATGCGTGGGAAGAAACTCTTGAAAACATAAAGGAAGTAAACTACGCGAGTAAGAAAATCCATTCCTCTGTTCTATTCAACGACAGACCAACACCAGATGCTGTGTGTGTATGTATATGTATTGGAGATTATAATGTTTTAAAAGAAGCCAAAAACGTTATAACACGAGCGTGATTTCTTTTCAGTCTGAAAATACTTCAGGATATCCTGTCTAGGCTCGCCATGGAAGTAAGGAAAGAGGAGATCTGTCTTAACTCCCTTTCAACACTGTACACATTCCAGAGATGTAAAAAGAAAAAAAAAGGAATATAAACAATTTTTTCTGCTTCGAGGAAACATTTCGGCGCGGAGTAATGGAACTCTGGTCACTTTTTCCAGTGTAAAAAAAAACTCTTTTTTAGAAGATTATATTTGTTTTGGAGTGAAAAGAAGAAGAATATGAAAGGTTTTCACACAAATTGGTTTCATTTTGCCACCAGGTTTTTTTCGAAATGTCTCGGAATATAAGCGAGATAAGGCGATTTTTGGGAAAAATTGCTCTATCTCGTCAAGTTTCCGAAATATTTGAAAAAAACTGATGGAATAAAAGATATTTTTCTGAAAAATTCATATTTTTTTATTTTTCCACTCTAAGAAATATTTTGTAATGTGAGGGAGATATGAAAATTTTCATAAAATCGTTTTTTTTTAAGCAAATTATGAAATTTTCTGAAAAAATCGATTTTATTCCATCCTCAGTTTTTTAAGAAAATCTTGGAAAATAAGGAAGATAGGACGATTTTCATTCAATCCTTCACTGTAGAGAATCTCCAGGATTAGAGAAAAAACGCTCTATCTCGCTTAGTTTCCAAGGTATTCTCAAAAAACTCAGGATTGATTAAAATTCGATGTTTCCCGGAAATTTCACCAGAAAAAAAAAGACTTTTTCGGACTAATCGATTTGATTTCATCAATTTTTTTATCAGAAAATCTTAGAAACTAAGCGAGATAGAATGATTTCGCTCAAACCCTTTTTGTGAAGAGTTTCAAGAGCTAAAAAAAAATCATGTAAGAATCGCTTTATCTCACTTAGTTTCCAAGATATTCTCAAAAAAACTGATGGAAAAAAATCGATTTGTCTTGAAAATTCATCTTTTTCTGCTCCAAAAAAAAGGTTTCCACAAAATTCCTCTCATCTCCCTAGAATTCTTGAAAAAGTCCATCAAAGAATTTCTCTCAGCTCATTGAATTTCCTAAAAATACTATAATTATGGAAATTGAAGGGAAATCATTGCCTCTAAAATGAATTAATATTCAATGAAAAAAAAAAGCTAAAGTTAAAAGTGAAAATAGATCTATATAAACCAGTTGCATCAAAGCATCGAGTCTCTCTTCCTTGGCTTCATCCCCACCACAGCTTCTCTCTCTTCTTCTCTTGGAAGGAGCCTCCTCCTCCTCCCCACCACGAATGGAACAAAAATTCATCGTGTTTCACTCCAACTTTCATAGTCCTGTCCTCGTTCGTTGCATTAACACTGTACATTTATATATCCCCCGTTTCGAGTTTAGTAGTGGGCGGAAATTAGTAGAAACCCGTCGAACTAGTCTCTCGTTTTGTACGGGCACTGCTATATGCGTTGAGATTGCTGCTTGACCGACGAACGTGCGCCCGTTTCTCCAACGTAATTTTTCTCTCCTTCCCTTGAATCAACTCATATTTCAACGAAAAAACCACAAATACGCGCGTT
Source organism: Aleiodes alternator (assembly GCA_963921955.1). Lineage (NCBI taxonomy): Eukaryota > Metazoa > Arthropoda > Insecta > Hymenoptera > Braconidae > Aleiodes > Aleiodes alternator. The sequence goes on along the minus strand of OY998109.1, from coordinate 5,040,911 downwards.
TTTTTTTCCAGTCATTCAATGATTAATTATTGATTTCGTGATGTGCTGATTGATGTAATATGTGAAATTATCATAAGTGTTATTTGCATGGTGCGCTGGTTCATTCAATTGTGCTTGAAGGAAAAGAAGAGGAGAAAAATCGAAAATTTCGATTGAGTGATAAATTTTTAGAAAAATCGATAATAACCAGTTTTAATTAATACGAGTGTCTTTTAATTACTGTGATTTCGTGACAATTGTGGGATTTTATATCAACGTTGTTCATTACGTCATGGCAGGAATGCTACAACCTAAGGCATCGTATGTATTCGCAAATTTTACATTAATTTCTATCGATCAATCAAATTTATCAACAAATCTTCGTTCAACCTTTCTCCCATTTTCCCTGTATTTTTGGTGGCCTTTTAGGTCTCTGCAGAGACCTAAAAGGCCACCACCAAAAATACAGATTATAAATTAAAGGTCCTATATCCACATATTGAACTTTCATTTTCCCATTTTTGAATTTCCCTCTCTTTATGAACTGTATTTTGATGATTATTTGAAGAATAATATTCTCTCAATAATTAAAGAATTAGATTTCGTCATTTTTTTCGCCAGTTTCGAATTCAAATTCAATCGTTATACAGAAGAATTCGCTTTTTGTTTACGGAAAGATCAGGGCGGTAATATAAACTGAGCGTTCTTTTTTTGAACTTCGAAAAAAAAAATCGAGATGGACCCGTGCAGAAAACCTCGTGCAAAAATTCTATGAAAATCAATGAAGATTATTTCTATTCTACTTCAATTAATTATTCATCAATTAGTTTAATAACAGATAATACGATAAATGATGCTTCTATATGATAATATATTTTGATTTTTCATGATATAATTCTTTAATTTGTTCTTTTTTATATCATTTTCTCTAAGTACAGGGTACTTCTTCATAGAGGGAGAGGGGGGGGGGAGACTTATTTATGTAAAGAGCCGAAAGACTTTTTATGGAAAATAAAGAAATACAATAATTTATAAATCAATTTATCGCGATAATCTTAAAATTTTCACTACTATTATTATTATTTTTTTAACGTGCAATATCGTCCTCGAGGATTATTTCGTATGTGTGATACGATATTGAATAATTATAGAATTGTGCGTTTAACAAATTTTAAACAGCCAATGGAGAAATCATTATTTCAATTCATAAATGGTAACTCGACACAGTTATTATAATTATTATTTTTTTCACAACATACTATTCTTTAAAAAGATGAACTCTCTAAAATCTCTTTTTTTTTCTTTTTCTTTTAAACTCCCAAACTCTTTTTGGGCTTATTCAGCATAACTTTCTAAAATCATTGAGAAAATTCACGTAATTTTGTTTTTTTTTTCATTTTTTATGAATTGTGTTATTTGTCTCATTAAATTCCAAAAATCAAATATAAATAATTATTAATTTTTTTTCTTATTTTTTAATTTAATATTTCATATAAAAATAGTGTGATATAATTAGTTGTAAGTGATTCTTGGAATGTATTAAGGTATAAACTGAACCACAAGGCGTAACGGTGCCACGTGAGACATACACGTATATATAACGTTAGTAAAGAAAAGACGAAAAGACGTGCGTGATAAATACGTTAAAAATCCTCATCGGCTCATGATACGTGTGTAATACAATGTAGAAAAATGAGAGAGATAGAGTTGAAAAAAGTTACATATTGAATAGAATATGTTAGGAAGAAGAGCGATGATGATGACGTAGCCCCATGGTATTGCGATTCAACTGCGGATGTAATTACAACGCGTATAACGTATACCGGAAGTATGAAAGAAGCGTCGCGCGGATCGAGCATTTTTCTTCTTTTTTTTTCCTTTAACTCAATGATTATTATTTTTTAATGAATTGCGATCAAGGTCGAGAGGAATAAATCACTCAAAATCTTTTTTTTTGTAATTTATCCATTTTTTTTTTTTTGAAAACTTTGAAATTTTTGTTCGAGAATTCCGATTTTTTTTTTTTTTTATTTTGATTTTTTTTTTGAGAATTTTCTCTTTTTTTTTAATTTCGTAAATTTCGTTTTCTTTCGAAAATTTCATCATTCTTTTTGTGTAATCATGTCATTAATGAAAATTTGATTTTTCTCTTATCAGGTGATGCCGAGCGATATTTACCCCAGGCTACTGACCGTCAGCCTGGTGTTATTAAGTACCTCAAAATTCATAAGTACAAGTGAATTAAATAAATTACAAACAAATGCAGAATTATGCCAAAATGGTATTGAATATTGGTCAACTGAAAAATCATCATGCACACCATGTACAAAATGTGCACCAGAATTTACAATAAGTCCATGTGCTGTACATAAGGATGCAATATGTGGTCCATTATCTGCATTGGAGTTGGACTGGTCATTCTTAGGGAGCCGTAAAAAATTTGATGCCAATCAACGTTTAGATGTTACGGAGAAAATGCTCTGGCGTTTAACTGATATTGAGAGTAAACCGGAAACACTGAGGGCCACTGAGACCAGACGGGAAATTGAAGAGGAACTAAGTGCCTCCGGTTTGGCCGACGATGAGCCTCTAATTGATCCTCAACAATTGCAGGTTTATTTTAATTTCCACATATTGATTGAATTGAAGTACAAGAAATTGTTCTGTCAATGAAAAATATTGACATATTGCGGGAAATTTAATTTAATTTCTTTTTTGTGCAGATATCGCCGGAAGAGCCGAAAGAGAGGCGATCGAGCAATGAAATCGATAATTCACCGTGGGATTGGCAGACAAGTGCACTAGTACTTGCTGTATGTGCCTGCATAATATTCTTCATGGTTGCCGGATGTTCGGCCCTTATCTACGTGCGCCAATGGCGGCGAATGAAGCGAAATTTTGAACCAGGTAAATAGAAAAAACACAATTGATCAATCGAACAACATCACTTTATTGAGCAATCATTTCCGTCTATTTCATTCAATTCAGAAACAAATTACGTGTATCAAATTAATTTTCTAAATACTGCGCATTTGTAAAATCGAAAAGAATTCTTAGGATTTATTTGTCCAAGCGTTTTTTTTCTTCCTCTTTCTCGTGAAATTTTATCCAAATTTTTTCGGTTCTTCTTGAGGAGTAAAGAAGCGGCATTTTTGAAAGAAGGCTCTCTCTCGTATTTTCAAGATTTTTATTTCTTCCGTTTTCTCTTCATTATTTCCAATGCAAGACATTATCTACTTCATTACGAGGGCCGATCACGGCTCATCCCTCACCTTGGCTCGACCTAACGCGCCCGGATATGCCGTCTCACGTTTCCAATATACACTCTCTACCCACTCGCATCAAGCGCCATGTTTAATTTTTCTCCACTTGATTAATCTTCCCTGATTATAAAAATAATTGATGGATCAATCTAAATATAATTGAAGAATTTTGAAAGAACGGTTAATTCATTGATACATTGGCTGTATCAATGAACTCTGATATTCCGAATGAAATCGTGAATATTCCAAGTATACAATCATGGAGATCTATTTAATAGCCACATTAGCGGAGATGAAGAATTCGATAAAATACGTTACTGGAATCCGTAGAATTCGTAATTACGAGTCAAAGGCCCGGTTATTTCTGAGAAATCAATGGATGAGTGTGTGTGTGTGTATGTGTGTGTGCGGAGGCGACGTTGCGTTGAGAATATATCGTGACATTCAAACGCCGTTCACTTCCCGTCCTCGTATCGTACACGAGAAATTCCCTCTTTTCTCTTCTTCCACTTCAAACTACATTGTATATTAAACAATCGACCTAAAAAAAACGATATTTAGAGAGAATGGAAACTATTTACGCCCTTCTATTTCTCGACTGCGACAGTATGACCCCCTCGAAAATACATATTTCATCATTTATCACTTCATTTCATCGTTTAAACTCATTTTGCCGCTCATGTTAGCCCCGATTGGTTCACGATTAATGAATCTCGATCGTCATTGGCCGAACTACTCCGCCATTAACCAATACGCGCTGCACTCCAGTACTGCAACGTCACGTGACTCGAATTAGACTCATTCATCCATTTGTTCTAGGTTTAATTGAATTATTCACTGCCTCAATTCACCGATAACTGATTAATACCCAAATATTTATTCAAATGATCAATACTTTGGACACGTGATTCGATCGAAAAATTTATGGTGAAACGCTTGCGAATGCTAAAAATTTTTCGTCGTAAACCACACAACGAGCGTGTCCAGATGGCACGTGACACTTTAGTACAAACAGGCGGCACGTCTTGGCTTCTCTGACTCTTTTTTTTTTTTTTTTCATTTTTTTATTTTCTTTCTCCACTCTTTCTTCGTTTTTTTTCTTTATCGTTCACATTTGAAAGAAGATATATGACGGGAAGGAGTAACACTCTTTTCAACATGTTTTGGCCTTTGTCTTGTTTATTAAACACGCAATCATATACATTGTCCCCCTGCAATATTGTGCAACATTTGCCGAATGCATAATTATTTCTCACATGGGACAATGATATTGCGGGTTTATTTACAGGGATTGGCTTTTTTATTTTATTTTTGTTCTTATACTGCGGGAAAATTTACGGAAAAATTTCGAATTAAAAATGAAAAGACAATTATTAATATTATTAATGTAATGAATGCTGAACAATTCTTCACTTTTTTCCCTATGTTTATTTAAGGAATTAAAAGAATTCTCTCAAGAAGACTTTGGAATGAAAAAAAAAACATTCCATAGCAATGAATCAACATTCATTCATTCTACTTTGAGAATCTCAGACGATCTCTCTGGTATTCAGTAGTGGATTCTCTTATCCTCCAAAGGAGGAGAATCTACTGGAACTCATCTTTTTCTTTCAATATTTTAAACTTTTTTTTCTTTATTTTCATGTTTCAGCTGGTCTCGAGGAGATATCAGCTAGGCTTAATTTAATGGTGAAAGCTGAACTCGCTGAGCTCAGTGCGGGTGCCCCAATGAGCCCAGGGGATCCAGAAACAAGGTGCCAATATCTCGAGAAACTTTTGGGTAATTAAAAGACTATATCAAATGAAAATTAGATAATAATTTTTGAAAAAAATTTTAATTGGAGCAAAAAAAAATAAAATTCAATTATAAAATATCATTAAAAATGCAATTTTTCATTATCATTATTCTCTTTAATTGATAATGGAGGGAAAAAAGAGAAAGAAGAAGCCATTAAATTAAATTGAATGAACTGATAATGAAATGTTACGTTGAATGAACGGTCTATGTAGGATAGAAACGGTTACGCGTGTTTCGTGCATTGAATTAAATACACAGTGCGAATAATCGTGTCTGACAGACTTGGCGGTGGGTTGAGATATTGAAACGCGCCTCGGTCCCCCCCTTTCTCTCAATTTATCATTATTATTATTATTATTATTATATTTTCAATCCCTTTTATTATACTCACTGATTCTCTCGACCCTCTCTCCATTTACTTAAACTATTCGCCAACCCACAAAGTGTACTTGACGAAATAAACTCCATCCGTCCGACTTTTTCATTCACCAGTTAGTATCACGCGTTGTTATATTGAATGACAAATGTGCTATAGCGCGATTCTCTGTAATAAATGCCACTAAAGTTTATTGAACACAATTACTTCTCACTAGACACAATTGCTTCATTGTCACACTGAGATGAAAAATAATTCATCTCAATGACTTTGTTTTTATTGAATTTTAAATTATTTTTATTTGTGCTGAAATTTTTTTCCCATTTTTATTGAAGATTTCGACGAGAAATTATGAATTGTCATGCAGAAAAAAAAAAGAAATTCTCTTTATATTTAATACATTTAATGGATATTTATATCGGAACTTTAGAAACAAAGAAATGTAAGTTAGCTTTAACTTACGCCTCTTTGTTTTCAAGGCAACGGTTTCATATTATGATGAATATCATAGAAATTTCACCGAAAAATCATCCTTTTGACTTAATTCGTGAAAAATTAGTATTAAATTAGTCATAATTATTTCGTCATCTTACAAATGAAGTGGCGCAAATCCTGTGTATAAGCATAACACTTGAGCCCCTTTGTTTCTAAGCCGACACTTTGATTATTAACATGAATTGATCACTGTAAATTGAAAGATTATCTATATTTTACCTCTTTGTTTTGCAGACCGGAAACGTGAGATTCCGGTTGTAGCCGGATGGCCGGAAGCTGGGGGAAATCTTTACATCGAAGAGGGAGAAACACCGAGAAGTAAGAGGGCACAAATTGCCCGAATTCAACGCAACATCGAGAGCATCCTCAGTCACAAAGCTCCACGTGAATGATCCCCCAAATTTTGCTAAACAAAAAGGATATTTTGACTTTTTTTCAATTGGTTTTTTTTCTTTTTGAATAACATTTAAAAAAGAAAAAAAATTTATGCCACACTCTGAGATTATAATTTCAATTTGTTACGATTGATGAAATTTACTCAGAGGACAAATGACTTTTCGTTCTCATATTATCCCGTTGTCTCGATTTAAATTGACATATCGAGACAACGTTATTGGATTATCAATGAGACACGATGCGCCACAATCTTATAACTATTTATTTTTTATTAGATTTTTAATAATCAATTGTAATATAAATTTCACTAATTAATAAAAGAAAAAAATTTACAATAAATTAATGCAGTTGATGGGATTTTTTTCTTCACTCTTCTCAATTGTTACTTTTTTTTTGCCTTTTTCTTTGAAAAATAAGTATCAACACAATTTTCCTTATATACATCATTTTTATGTATTTAGATTGTACCCATTACACCGTAGTAACATCAACAATAAATCTTTTTTTTTCAATTCTTATACAATTAAATATAATTAAACTTTTTTTTTTTAATAGTCGTATAATTAAGTGGGCAGGGTGTGCACCTAAGGCTTTTTATCATTTTTCTGCTTCGGTAATTAATTTAAAATAGAAGGGGAAAAAAGTACTGAACTTTCAATTATTCGAAACATGAAATAGACTTTTAGAAAAAAAACACAAACAATTTCATTTTTTTCTCCATTCAAAATGGATTTTAGAAATGAAATATTAAATCCAAAATAAAATAACAAAAAATTAATTCTCTTTTTTTTCAATTGAATTGAATTTTCTTTCTCCTCCTTCCATTTCAATTAATTACTGAAACAATTATTTTGTATTTACGAGGATGCATTCATCATATTTTCGCTTTAACCACCTTTCCTATACTCTCTATTATTAAGACTATTATTTTCTTTTATTTTTCTTTGTAAACTTGATCACAGTGTAAAAGCGCTTGGTGGTCCATTTCAATTATTCAATTATTCTGGAATTCGATTGTTTTTTTTCTTCATTTTTTGTTCAATCCTTCCAAAGAAAAGAAACATTCATTTCTTCTTTTATCTTGTCAGGCACTTGTCTTTTACTTGTTCAATTTCTCGTTTTGTTTTTTTTTTTTACAGCACAAAAATATGATGAACACGTGTGTTTTATGTAAAGGTATCTAAAAAGACTCGAGCAAGGTCACATGATGGAAATTAATTTTTCTTTCATTTCTATTCCTGAAATTATAATTAATTTTTACTTCTTTTTTTTGTTCAATTTGTAAATATCGATATAAATGATTGTAATCCTCGTTAATTAATTGATCTCAATGCATTTGTTTAGTTCAAGTGCTAAAGTGAATTAGAATGATCCTGCGTTGAACAAAAATATATGTATATCTATGTATTATTAGTAGTTCGACGACAAAGAAAAATTCATTAATTCCCTTTTATTAGAATGAAACTAGTCCTGTGTTCTAATAATTTCTGCTTTTTCTTTTAAATCAACTTTTTCCCTTGGAATGCAAGACAATAAATTACTTATTAATAAATAAAATTCTAATATTAAATATTTTTCATTTCTCCTCATCGCGATATACAGAATAATCATTAAATAACTACAACCATTTACAGCAGTGTTTGTGTATATAAGTGTCAGTATTTTTTTTCTCTGAATTCTGTGTGACGTAATATATATCTTCATTATATAATAATTCTTTAAATATATATATATCTATATATACGTGAAATATACCAATTGATCTCTGTTTCTCTCTTCCTCCTTCCTTCTTCTTTTTTTCTTCATTTTTTCACTTCTTAATACTCTTTTGTACAAATATTTATATATAAAATATTACTCGAATCAGAGGCATTAGTGCAAACCAATGGAATTCCAAAAATTTTATATCTCTCTTGTCTTTTCACTTTTTTTTTTTTGTTAAAAAATAAAATATTTCATTGCTATCTTTTTTTTTTCATTAATTCCAATAAGTTTGGATTCTTAAAGCCTCTTTTTGTTAATGTGCCCTGTACAACGATTTTTCTCAATTATTTCCTTCTTTCTCTCTCTTCATACTTTATTACTTTAATCAACTGGAAATCTTCAGTTGACGGCACTTTGGATCCTAAAGAAATTTTCAAATTAATATTAATTCCATAATTATTTTCAACGTTTAACATTTGTTTCCTTTTTTAACTTTGCTATCTGATTCTCTTAGTGCAAGTTAGTAGTATTTTATTGTAAAGTACTGACGCAGTTAATATTGCAAAATTAGCTGATTTCTGGTATTTATGAACGAAGAAAATTAAACAAATACGAACAAAAAGATCTTGTGCTTGAAAAAGATCGCTTTTGAAACTGATTTTTCAGATAAATAGTACGATTCTACTTTGAAGAATTCTTCAAACGTTTTCTAATTATTATTCTCCCTTTAATTGTGAAAGTTTTTACCCTGGTGAAAAAGACAAGAAAAATCTAACGAAAACAATATTACAGTAAGAAAATATATCTTTGAAATTTAACTTTCAGTAAAATAAAGTGAAACAATATTAATTTACGTAAATTTAATTGAACAAAAAAATTAACTGAATTAGAAAGAGAAAATAAAAAAATTTCATTATAAATATTCCAATAGAAGCTCTCGCATTATTGAATCATAATTTCTAATTGAACTATTATTTCCTTTCACTAGGGTTTTGTGTTAATACGCTCGTTTACAATAAATATTTTCTTCAAGTTTTCTTTTTTTTCGAAAAAATTAATTTCATTAATAATTTATGAAGAAAAGTAGTGTACTCTGCGCTGCCGTCTATTTACTAATTGTTAAACATTTTTTCTGTTTTCATCATTTGTTAATTGTTTTTTTAAACTAATAAATAGAGCTTGGAATATTTTAAACTCTTGTGAAGCCCTACTGGACGGATCATAAACGTGTGGTGGCATATCACGATGGACGAGTTAATGTGAATGTTGGCAATAATTAATAATTTTTCTTCATTAAATCTCTTTCATTTTTTCTTCTTTAATTTGAATTAATTAAAAAAAAGGCACGATTTACTCCCTCAAAAACGAGCCCTCACATTTCCTGATTAATTTCCTCAATTTTTCCACATTATTATTATAATAATTATTATATTTCTTTTTTTCTTCCTTGAATTCATCACTATTGATGACTCTTGCTCAATAAATGCGAATTGAATTGATACAAATTGCAACACTGTTCACCACAAATATTACACTTCCATGGATTACTCTCGCTGTGACAGCCTTTGTGCAAAAAATATAATGTTTGATCAGGAAATGTTATTCTGCAATAAGTGCATTGTAAACCACTAGCACGAGGATCCGGCCTCGTTGATGTTGGTGGTTCCCCACGTGTATGTGAATTAGCTGCTGCTGTTGTACCATTATTATTGTGACTGTTTGTTGTATTGATTAATTTACGTCTCAAATCATCACGTAAAAGTGATTTTAATGGTGATACTTTGATCAATGATGGAAGAGGAAGATTTGACGATGTTGCACCACTGTCCTCCATTCCATTGCTGTTTGGCTCTTGTTTTATTGGGATTAGGGATATTGACGGTGTTATTGCCTCTTCGCTGACACCAACACTACATAGAAAAAAGGTGCATTTATCGTTAAACAGTTTGAGCAAATTAATCAAGAAAACAAATGGATGATATAGTTTTTCTGCTAATACTTTAGCAATATGCTAATCCAAATATAAGTTACTCCTTTAATTTCTGAACAATTATCATCTTATTGATAACAATACATAGATTTTGCTCACGAATTCGTTATTTATTCAGAAAATAGAGCTCTGAGAGCTCAAAAAGGGACGTTTCTCAGATGCCTATGTTTCGTACTTCCTTTTCTAATTAATTCATCTAACAGAACAATTCATTATTCTAATCAATATAAAATAAAATTCTCTATCAACTCGAAGCCTCGATACCTTCGAGAGCACTAATACAATTTTTTTGAAACCATCATGGGAATGTCAATTTTTTTTTTAATTCACTAAAACAAAGATAACTCGAGAACTAATCATGCAAATGAGCGAAATTTGATGTTAGTATAGCTTCTATTCGGAACCAAAAAAATCGAAAAAAAAATAATAATTACCGATGAAGTGTGCTATTAATAGGTAACTGATGATGACTACTGCTTGGAGCATTGCTGTTGCTGTCAGCACTTTGTGGACTATTTGGACTGTCGCCATTCAATGGAGCTGGACTTGGATTACGTTGTCCAGATGCCTGTTCTGGATAAGGTATTGATATTTCAACGTGTGGTGTCAAAAAATGCATTGGCGGTGTTGCATTGTCGGCTGAACGATTACCCGTACTATCACCACTGTCAGACAATGGAGCTGATGGCATTGCCTCACCCGGAGAACAACTGTTCAACAATGACGTTGAACTATTTGGTCCTGGATTATCTAAATCTATTCCATGCCTGAAATAATTGAAAAAAGAAGTTAAATAATTTTTAAATTAAATTAACAAAAATTCTCTAACGTACCTATTGAAGAAATGCAGCCTCAGGCATTTCATCGTAGCAGCTCTGTAATTACACAATGGACAAGACTTGACCATATCGTGTTGTCCAACGTGCTCATTTTGAAAATGTGCCCTCATAGCAATTTGTCTTTGGAATCCACGATTACATATTGGACAATGATAAGGCAATGTTTTTGAGTGTGTTGTAAAGTGTTCAGCCAAATGATCTTTGCGAAAAAATCTTTTCTGGCATACACGACACTCGTATGGTTTGACACCAGTGTGGCGCATCTGTGAAATTATTTACTCATTTGAATGAATAATTAATGGGAATTTTAAACAATTTTTTTTTTATTGTATAAAATAAATAGATTTCATACTTTGTGTCTTCGCATATTGGCTCCATTGGAAAATTTCATGTTACAAACATCACACTCAAACATTTTTCTGTGTGAACGATGACCAGAGTGTCCCTCGTCACCTTCTCCATCATTTTCATTGCTCTCAATTCCTTCAACACTCTCACCACCAGCCAAACACTGGTCTTGATGAGCGCAAAATGCTGTTTTATTTAATGTTTCGTAATTGTCACATCTTTCACACCTTAAATCATTAAGAAGAGAAAAAAAAAATATTATTTCACAATGTAAAATTACATAATTCACCTTTTTTTATTTTTTTTAATGTCAACTATCTCGTGAGTTGAAGAGAAATGACAGCTTTTTTGTTTTACTTGGGTTAATTAATTTTTTACCTAAAAACTGGAACAGCTCCATCGCTACTGTCGTAATTAGTGTTCAATGCACCTTCATTGTCGGCATCTAAATTTTCATCCTCACGATTATTTGTAGATTCACCAGGTTCAGCTTGTGCGGAGGAATGTGAGTCTACCTCGTTTTCCCCGCTACCACCATCGACCCCATCTGACATTATACCAGGTCGCTTTTTTTTTACTACCTTCGTTTCCTCATTTACCCTGAAAAAAAAGAAAAAGCACAATTAATTATTCATAGTCTATCGTACCACACTGGCTTAGTGATTTCTAAATGTGAATTATACGTTGGACTTTATTAAATTCATTGATTTTTCATTGACAATACTCAATTTATTTTTAAGAATTTTGAAATTCAATTATCGTTCCAACTCACTGACAATGTGCTGAAAAAAATGAGATAATTTTTATTTGAACAGTTATTATCAAATATCTCAGAATTTTGAGGGAGATGGAGAAATTTTTGTTCTCAGTCTTTTTCACACGAAAAAAAAGAATTCCAAGAATTTCTTCAATTTTTTTTTTTTTTAATTTAATTTTTTCCATTCTCTCAGAGAAATTAAAATTGATTTTATGAAGTTTAAAAAATGATTTCTCCCAGTTAATCTCCAAGAATTATAGAATGACCTAATTACAGTAGAATAAATTATTTTTAAAAATTGAGCACATTCTCAGCATAATTTGTCGTATTTTTGCCACACATCGATTCTCTTAAATAAAAATTTAATTATTATTTTCAAGGATATCTCGTATCAATTCGTTGATTTACAAAGATTCAAAAAAAAGAAGCAATTTCTTCTCGTGCAAGATTAATCAATTGAAATTCAACACATTAATGAGTACAACAGTTTCACCATTGAGATAATCAATCTACCTCTCAAAAATTCACAAATAATTCACTCATTAAATTGTTCACTCAGTATCTCATTTTTACAATGAACAAGAAGAAAAAAAGGGAATGGAAATGAAGAAAAAAAGGAAAAAAAATTACCAAACAATCCACCACAAAGACGTGAACAGTGAAACTTGGCTTAACAAATTCTCACCACATACTTGGAAGTATTTCGAAATCCACAGTGTGTCAGTGTGTTCCAAATGGGACAAACTCCAATTTCCCTTCGAATGGAAAAATTTCCCCCAAAACCTTATTTCAACCGTTTAACCCAAATCAACAAGTTCCCATTCCATCCCACACAAATAGAAAGAAAGAAAGTAAGTAAAAAAAAAAAGAAAAAGTGAAAAACCGCAAAAATACTCCACTAAAATTAAAAAAAAAAAAAAAAACTCACTCACGATTGTCAAAAATGGCACATTTTTATGATTTTTCCTCTATCTCTCTCTCTCCCATTTATATTACCTTCCATGGACTGTCAGAGGCACTGAGTTTAACCTGTACAATCCGTCTTGTCAACTGTCGCCTCGAAATAATTATTTGAAAATTAAAAAAAAAAAAAAAACGTGGGAATAAAAAGAGACAGATGCAGGAGAAAAAATAGGGAAAAAGGGAGACAAAAAAAAATTGTGCAAAATTTTTTATTCGAGAGCAAGGTGCAATTGGGGATACCTGAAGGGGGGTATTACCCAATCCTGTGAAGATTACGGCATAGAAACACCTGGTGGGTAAGATCGCAATGCCAGAGTGCACTGCACTTTGTCCCAGTTTTGCGACTTGAATTCGTCACACAATGTGACGTAGGTTTTTCGCGGCTTTTCCTTGGATACTGCACATTTTCAATGAATCAGAGAAAAAATTGAAAAAAAAATTTTTAACCATTTTTTTCTAATACACATATACACACACTCAAATTTACACACAATTTCCCCACATTTAATTCTACTTACTCCTTGATGATGGCCTGTTTCTGTCAGCCCCATTAAACTGCACGTATTAAATGTTATAAATCGGAGGAAAAAAAGGAGAAGAGAGGAAGAGAGAAAGAGAAAGAGAGAAAAGGAGGACACTCAACACACACTAACTATCGTAAACGCATCATCTTCCACGTTATTTCTCCTTTTTTTTTCTTTCTTCGCTATCTTTTGACTTATTCTCTCTCCCCGTTTTTCCACTTCTTTTTTTTTTCTTCTATTCTTGAACACATATATTTTTTCACTCTTTTACTCATACACACACATACAGGCAACACACACATTCACGAGACTAGTGCCACTACACCAATAAAAAAAAATTGTAACGGTGGTTGTGTTCGAAGGCTGACTACAATCACTTCGTGCAGTGCTGCCAATTTTTTTGAAATGTCGCTCTTCTTCCCGCCATTATTTTCCATCCATTCTTTTCATATAAAAAAGGCGCAAGGACTCTTTTTTTCCCTTTTAAAACAGCAAAACCTGCGTTTGCCTTTTTTTTAATGAACCCAATTTTTTTTTTGCCAAAATTAATAAGCGCACATGTTTGCCTATATGTTGGCACTGTGTGTTTTCGAAAAAATTCGAGAGCTCAATGAACACAGCGCCCCCTTCCATTCCACTCCACTTTTGTGTGTTTATTTTTTTTTACGTCAGAGAAATTGTGTGTACACACAAAATATACATGAGTGAAATGTTTGTTATTATTATTTCATTATCATTATTTACTGTGACATTTTTTTGTTATCAATGATTTCTTTTTTTTTTGGAGAGGGTGAATAAGTTTAAATGTTAATGAGGATTTGATTGAACGCTTTGGCTCGAATGATTTTCAACGATTTTTTTTTTGGTTACAATTTGTGAATGAATTGGTTTTGAATTTTTAGAGCGTTTTTTTATGGGCGAGAATTTTTAAATGATTTTTCATAGTTTTTTGTGGTGATTAAAAGTGCCTTTTAACGTGGAAAGTGATAATGAGCATTATTCAATGTAAATTCCTGCAATTAACGGTTTTTTTTGAAAATTTTAAAAAAATTGTCACGTGCAACGAAATCGTGAAATGATTTTTTGAAAATGTGTCAACTGGTTTTTTTAATGGAAAAATAGTTAATGGAGTCACATAACCTCGTTCATGGGATGCAAAAAAAAGTGCAAAAGTATATTTTCACATTCCTCAAAGTGCATTAGCGAGAATATAAGAATTGTGTTTTGTTAAACACAGTGACAATCAATTGTAATAAGATATCTCTTGTTAGTCCTGACTCATTTGGATAGAATAACAAGTCAGAAGAAATAAGAGAGAAAAAAATTAAAGGAACGTGGAAGATTCATTGTGCAAGTGTGTTTGCACGAAGAATTTTCGGATTTATTTTTATCTGCACATTTTTTTCCTGGAAGAGAAAATAACAAAGGACAAGGAGAAACTCCAGTGAAGAGGTAATTTTTATCTTGTTTAATAAAATCATGGGATTATTTTTATGCAGATAAGTGGAATGAAAAATGAGAAATTTTTTCATTTAATTGTTTTAGTGACGAGAGAGTCGAACTGATCACGTGCAACAAGTGTCAGAGATTTCCATCATCTCCTCTAAAAATAAGAAAATCTATCAAGATGAAATATTTTACTATAAAATTCGACATTTCATCGACAAAAATTAAATTTTTAGACGAATTGATACATAATTTTTTTTATTGAATTGAAAATCTCCTTTTAAATTTCTTTTTTCTTTGATTAAAAAAAAAAAAAGTTTCTTACTAAATAAAAAATCTCATTTTTCTTGAGAATTTAATGAAAATCATTAAATAAATTGATCAGGAATTTCATTTTATTCATAATATATTCTTCGACTTCAACTACAAACAGCTGATTCTTCTTTCCCACTCTCGCAATTGACTAAAAACTGAGATAAGAAAAAATCTGAATAAATACCTCAGTTCTTTAACTCCAAAAAAACTACACAAACATATGATTTTTTTTTATTTTTTCATACTCGCTTCAAAATAAATGAAAAACCTTCGAAAAAAAATGGAACAGGTACTGTAACAAGTGTCACACACATTCGTTCCACACAGAACACGACAATTTAATAGAGTGTAAAATAATGAAGGGTAGGGACAATAGGGGATAAGGGGAATAGGGGAAACTGCGGGGGCGAGAAACGGTGACAGTAGTCGAATAGTAGTGTTATGGTGGATGGCATATTGGGCGTGTTAGACATCTGAATACCTGTTGATTAAATAAATATACATCTTTTTTTTTTTTAACTTCCTCATTTGAGATAAAAAATAAATCAAAAATTTTTGCCAAACGCTTATCACTATGGCGTTCAAGGGTGAGATTAATTTTTTTTAAATGAAGACTAATTAAGTCGAGAGAACGAGGAAATAATCGATTTTTTCGGAGCAAAAGAAATGTTCATGCGTGAAGGGGTTATACCGATGGGTTAATTAGATAATTCATGATATGCTAATTATTTCTACTTTTTTAAGAATTTTTTTTTCTTTTTTTTTTCAGGAAAAAACTATGGGAAAAGGTGAGGAAGGGAATAACGCTGAAGGAAGCGAATCAAGCACTTTTTTAGCTACTACTTCGACGGAGGCGAGTAAAATGCTGGAAGCCGCATTACTACAAATGGACGGCATTATTTCCGGTAAAAAAAGTATCCTATTTTGTTATTAATATTATTTTATCAATTTGTGGGGGGATTTTTTCATGCAATTTTATCTTATGATAACTTTTCTTTCTAAATCTGTTTTTGCTAAATCTTGCAGAATCCAAGAGAGATGATGGGGTTGCGCCCATCCTGGGTCATTCATTCTTAAGACAATATGAAAAATAAAAAGTTACCGAATATGACACTAAAAATAGGACCCAGCGGACAATTTTTTAGATTTTTTCTATTTAAAAAAAAGGAAAAATATGCACATGTGGAGAATTAGAAATTCTATAAATGGGAATTTTTCCAATATTTTTTTTTACAATGATTTATTTATAGGATCCTGAAAAAAGCAGACATTTGACAATTCTTATGATTTTTGTCTTTGAACAAATAAAATATTCTGAGAAAAATATGCACATGCTGATCAATTCGCAAAAGTGCACGTGCAAATTTTTTGAATACTCTTCTTGCAATAATTTATTTTGTTTAAGAAAATGCAGAAAATTGTGAGATTTGTGCCTTTTCCATCATCATTTATTTATTTGAAAAATAAAAAATTTAATTGTCAAATGTGCCTTAATTTCTTTATCATAACTAAATTATTTTTTTTTAATATCCAAGAATATTTGTGGTGTCTTCACCAATTTTATTACCACAAGACTAATTTTTTCCTGTGTTTTTACTTCACCACCAGATTACTCACACTCCATGAATTTCGTTATTTCATTTCATGTTTTTTTTTTCTGTTTTAATTACAGGGGCATGTGCAGAAGGCACAGACGGTCCACCAGACTGGAAGGATTCAGTCAGAGAAGCAGCGAGAAATCTTGTTGCTGCTATACAAAATGCCCCTACCCCACCATCACCACCGGATGCAAACACAGTAGATGTATTATTGCAGTGGATGCAGCCAGTAAGTTGAAAAAAAAACATTCAACTCGTGAATTAAAAAAGAGAAATTGTAAATTTTTAACTATTAGTAATTCAACAAAGCTCTCTGCAACATTCACGGCCGGATGTGTGAGCCCTTTTGCTTCACTTCCGGTTTCACCCTGTATGTGGGAGTATCGGTAATCAATTTCCCAATCACGTTGACGAATACTAGTTGACAATGAAAGACTTCCTTTTCTATTTCTAATGACGAAAATAATTGAAGAATTTTTTTTTTTTTCGTTTCATTATGCACTTCCTTCAGCGTTGCGACGAATTACAATATTGATAATTGAATTTTTTTCTACGACCACTGTTTAAATTGTTATTAATGGATAAAGTATCGGCCATCATGGTCACTCCCAAAACAAAATTTTTAATTTTGAATTTGATTTTAATTATTCAAGGCACCAACGTTTCGTCCACTCTGCGTGGACCTCATCAGGCTGCTTATTATGTTTATTCTAAAAAATATCAATTTTGTCATCAATCAACTTACATCATTTTCACAGAAATGGAAAATTAAATGGGAATATAAACGTCTAAAATAAAATCAAATGTTGAATTGTAAGAAGACGCTTTATCTACTAATTACAATATTGATTTACCAAAAAGGACAAAAAAATCAAGAAATATCAGCGCGAAATTCAATTTCACGAGATTTGAAAGAATTAAAAGATAAACTTTTCTTCCAGTAATTGCTTTATTGATTTGGTCTTGAACCAATTAATTGTGTCAATTAATTTTCATTTCGCAGCTCAATTTATCTTCATTGTTCAAATTTCATAATTAAAAGAAGCGCATAATTCCAATTTTTTTTTGTTTAATTAAATTCAATATTCAGTTTCTCTATAATTTAATTTTTTCTTCATTTCGACGAAGAAAATTGAATTAAAATTAGATTTTCTCGCCTCTGAAAATTTATTATTCCACTAATATAGAAAAACATTTGGCATCAAACTCCCCCTTCGGCAACACCCTAAAAGATCTACAAACTATACACCAGTGCCGATAAACCCATTTAAAACTAACAGAATCACTGCAACTATTTATAAAGCTCTGTCTCGAGGATTTTCTGTTTAAATTTAGATACAGAGTTGTCTGTGGGACACTGGGGCGTATGTTGCTTTAGACATTTGGCTACGTGTTTCTTCAAAGGCAGCCAACGGCATTGATCAGACGCATCTTCACAATCTGTACATTTTTTTTCGTATTTTCATCGAAAAAGATTTTTTTAAGGCTTTTTTTTCTTGCTATTTACTCAAATGAATGTCTGGTGTTGAAGATAAACGTGCAGCGAAGTTCATTGAATTTTTGTGATTTTTGGTTTGTGTTTCTTGGATCAGTGCCATCGGCGAGAGAGCATCGTCGAGTTAATAAAGAAGTGATTGAATAATCATCAAGTTCACGGATATTGATTGATGGATTATTTGGAATTCCGCGAATTATTGATTTTTTCGAAGATTTTTCGAGTGCATCGGGATGATTCATCGTTTTGCTGGATCTTCTGAATAAAGTGCGATAGTGACCATTATAATTGCATTATTTCAATTCATCAAAAATTAATAATAATTGATTCATCATCTTGAGGATGGAGGGATCGTGGACTAATGGATGTGCCCTTGAACGCCAGGACCTGGATCCAATTATAGAGGAAGAGGACAAGAGTCATCCCAAAGGTTCAAATAATAATTCAGTAGCGGAAGCGAATTATTTCAAAAATGCCTCAAAAACGATGAAGTTTAAGGGAATTTATCAAGAGACCTTTTTTGTAGCCCATGAAATTTTCTTCATCGAAGGTCTCTGGAGAATTCTTTAAAACCACTCGTTTCAGAGATATTCAGGAGAGAATAAAAATATAGAGCATCAAGATGATAATGGAATTAGCACACATTCGACAGTTGTTGATTTTTTTTTTTAATAAATAATTATAAAAAAAATATTTAAAAAATTTGCACTCATAGTTTTTTAGGTTTCCTACATGTGCATATTTTTCATATTTTGAAAAACAATTTACTTGTTAACAAAAAGAAAAAAACTGAAAATTGTCAGATGTCTGCTTTTTTCAATGTCTCGCTTCAACTTATTCGTTTCTCTACTGAATTATTATTTTTTTTCTTTAAAAATCTGGGGATTTTTCTCCATTTTTCCACTGAAATTCATCAATTCAGACTCACAATCAGACTCTTCGGATGCAACGTCAACTGTCAAGCCTTGGGACTGTCGCTGGACACCATCAGAGGCTTATGACTCAGGTGGTACATCATCAACTTCTGAACAAGGCGATGATTATGCTGAGGATTATCCAAGAGGCGTTGTTGGTGATTTACCAGTACAACCAACGAGACATCACGATGCTTCCAGATCCCAAGGATGTCTTTGTCAGGTTGCCGCAATGCTTTGATTTTCATTGAAAAAATTTCAGAAAACGTGATTTTTTTTCCTTCATTTTTATTTAGAATTGTCTCTTGGGTTATGCGAGGTCAATGGCCCTGCATCAGAGTATCCCAAATGTTTGTACTGCCGGAGCACATGTATCTACTCTTCCCCAAATGCCAGTTGCACACTGCATCAATCCTCCGATTGGGTATTTAATTAAAATAAATTGGAATTTTTAAAATACATCATCTTAGAGTAAAAAGGGCGTAAGTGCCAAAAACGCTATATTTTGGTGCGAGAGGAGCGTTTCTCCACTTATCATTTCAAAATATTTTTTTTTTTATGGTGTCCTGAACGTTATTTAGATCATTGAAAATTAAAATAACAAAGTGGCGTAACTACCAATCTTAAAATGAAAAGGACGTATCTCCACACTTACGCCTTTTTGTTTCTATAATTTTTTTCATTTCATATAAGAATATTTGGAGTTACGCCCTTTGGTTTTTTGAGATATGCCTCTTCGTTATTATCAATTCAAAATTACAAAAAGATGCATGAGCTGGAGATACGCTTTTTTGTTACTATAACTTCAAAATAACAAAGAGAAGTATGTGCTGGAGATACGCCCTTTTGTTATTCTGAGAAAAAAAAACTGGAAAAAGTGGCACTTACGCCTCTTTCACTCTCAGGCAACGATATAAAGAGCCATCGCTCCAAAGTTCATTGTTTTATAAAATAAATTATTTTTTTTAATTATTAGGGACTCCTGCGATTATCACAATGCCAATCATCATCATCATCAGCCTCAATCAACGAGAAATCAAACGATAAAAGATCAAATGTCACGTGGTAATTCAAGAACATCGAGTACAGTGTCATTGTCATTGGACAGAAGACGAAGAAGACTGAGAAATAGAAATGACAGAGATCAGAGAGCCAGGTCACAGAGTGATCTTGTCTACTGTGATCATGACAGGCCAGTTATTCCACATTACTGCTCATTGCAGCAGTTTCAGTGTCATTATGGAAGCAATCCTTATATGAATTACTACAATAACAATACTGAGGTATACAGAGTGACGTTAGAATCCACCTAATGAATCTCGGAATAAGAGAAATGACAATCCTATAAAATTATCTTATAAGAAATGATAATTCCAAAGGTGCAAGAATCAATTATATCAGAGAATAGCCATCCGAATAGTGATTAATGGATTTTTTCTGTAATTTTGAAAATTGTTGCAATTCAGCATTGCTAAGAGTGTCACATGCGATATCAGCTCAATTCTTCCATTCAATATCGCCGAAATTATCGCAACAATACGAAAATAATTATAGCTTATGGCCGTTATTAAGAAGAAGTTCACACCTAGGGAGCAGAGAACTCACTTCCCAGAAATGTAGTTCTTTGCTTCTTTGGTCCAAGTAATAGCATAAACACCCCGGATGGAAAAAAGTCCACCTCAACAAAAATTTTGGACCCTCGCTTCGCTATGGAGGCAAATTTTTGTCGAGGTCAACTTCTTCCCTTCCTAGATGTGTAATATACTATTTCTCTCCGAGTTCATTGATTCTAACGGTGTTAAAATTGTAATTGTCGGTTCTTTAAACCCCTGAACTTTGTAAGGTGGACATTAACGTCATCCCATAGGGTGAGGAGACCACTGATCGAACACATGAAAATCAATGATTATTGATATATATTTAACAGTTCCATTGGCTCTCATTCGAGTTGATAAACATTGTATCATGTTTCGAAGATTAGAAAAGTGATATTTCGTTGGATTACCAGTTTTTTTCCAAGAAAAATATGTTAAATTGTTCGAACACTGGTCAACTCACTCTATCTAAAATGAAATTTGATCGAATGAAATTGTAAAATCATCAAAAAATGTGTGAATTATTTTAATAATAAAGGAAAAGTGTTTCGATGTGTCTTCTAATTTCCCAAGATTCCCTGCATGAATGTTCTCCATATTTCTACCGTTTAATCATTTTTATAATTCTTTTTTCAGGAAAGATTACGAAAGCTCGAAAATGAAAGAGCAGGCTTGCACATGGAGGTTTCGGTTTTGTCGGAGCAGGTTGATGCACAGTCGAGTAAAATTCTGGAGCTGGAGAATGTCCTGCAGGAGAAGAGAGACGCGTTGAGGCAGATGGAAGATGTTTTGCAGAAGGTGACGAAAATTATAAATTGATAATAATTCATAAATTATAACGAACGTCTATATGACCAAAATTGCCGTTAAAATGATATTACGAAATAATAGATAATCTAAACGCAGTCGATAACATCTAATTCTGTCAAAATAAATTATAATTAATAATACTACAATAATAATATAATTTTCAAGTAAGAATTTACAATTGATTTCGTTCTAATAAAGGAGAAAATGCGTGGAAATGGACAAAAAACTAATAATTTTTTTCGTATTCTAGGAAGTCCTGTCTCGAAGTGCATTGGAAACTCAGAAACTCGAGCTATTAACATCGTTGTCGGAGATGAAATTGCGACAGGCGAGTTTGGAGCACGAGAACGTGGCTCTTCGTAGTACAACAATAACAAACGTGAGGAATAATTAATGAAGGGGAAAAGAAGATGAGTTAACATTTCAATTGAAAGTAATTAATTGAACCAATTATTGTTGAATAGGGTGAAAGATTCAGCAGACATGCAGGACAGTACAGCAGCTTGCCACGACCACCAACAACATCGAAGAAAGGCGTAGTCTTTGGTAAGGTTTCTTATCAAATACCCGGTGCACAAACGACAGTACCACTAGCAGTCAGAGGAAACTCCGCGAGATGTTTATCTGCGCCAGTTCTAGGTTTTTAAAAAATTACCAGTCTAAGCACCTTGGAATTGTGCTTGAAATTAAAAGTCCCTCATTGAATAATTTTCAATTTTTTAAAATACGATTTAACTCTTAATTCATGACTTTCAACGCGTAAAATCTCTCCGCTATGTAATTAATTAAATTCATTAATTTATGGTGAAATATTCTCCCATCGCCCCTAATTAATGCATTTTCATCCTCATTTGTGCACGTAATCTGCCCTGGAAAGAAAAATTTAATTAAAAAAAAATTCTTTTGATCTTTGAATGAGAAAAAAAATCGTCTTCAATTTTTCATTTTTCATTGATGCAATTTTTTTTCTTTCAGCTGAAGAAGAAAGAACAATCATTTCTGAAGCAGCAACACGTGCTGAAGTGCCACCACCAAAGCCATTGAACGAATTGTCAATGGAGGAAGTGGAGGAGTGGCTGGCTAGATTGGGTCTAGAGGGTTATGCACCTGAGTTGAGGAGGTGGGGAGCTACTGGCACTAAATTACTCGATGCTACACATCATCAAATTGAGAAAGAACTGGATATTAAGAATCATTTGCACAGGAAAAAATTACTCTATGCTATTGAGTCTGAGAGATGTAACGGAGTTGGATTTCTTGGATCTGAAAAGGTTTTTTTTTTAATTTTATTGATTTTTTTTTATTGAGACTCGATACAGAGGGGAGTGGAGTGAAATGGAAATTCTAATTAAATGATTCCATAGAGATTTTTTGATGAATTCATTGAGAAACTGAGGAAATTTTAGATGAAAAATCTGTATGATTTTTTTTTTGCATTTTTTGAGAATTCAACTTTTTTTTTTATTAAAATGAAAGAAATTCTCTTTTTGGACATATCTCCGGTTCTTCTGGTCGTATCGATCTGGGGTTAATATTAAATGAAATGTCAGCACATTTCCCGGCTATTTATGCAGTTCTGAATTTTTTTAAATTTAAAATCGTATTTTCATATTCTTGCTTTATATTTATTTGAAAAATCGATATTCTATTTTAGAACCATGAATCGATGGAAAACGAGTTTACCTTATGTTTGAGATCAACCTCAGGTCGCTACGACCAAGATAATCGAAGATTTCCCCAAAAAAGTAAAAATTTTCTAAAACAAAAAGAATTTCCCCTTTAGATCTTGACCAAAAAATGGAATTTCTCAACAATTCAAAAAAATATAAAAAATTCTGGTACATGATTTTCATCGAAAGTTTCCTCAGTTTTTCAATGGAATCATCAGAAAAAAACCTGTCCTCGATATTTCCATTAATTTCGAGTAATTCCCATAATATAGAACATCAAAACTAAATAGTGTCCATTTCACCCCTCATATCCCTTTCACCCCACCTCCCCCTATCAAAAAAACTCATTCATTGTGAAATTATCTATAATTTCTAAAAATTCTTTTTTAGATGGATAATGCAGCAGTTCTTCGTTGGCTGGACGACGTTGGTTTACCCCAGCACAAAGAAGCTTTTCACAATGCCAAAGTAGACGGTCGTGTGCTCCATCGATTAACAACCGAGGACCTATTGACCCTCGGTGTAACAGCCCAATTACATGCAGCAAGTTTACGTCGTGGTATTCAAGTACTGCGAGAACTCAATTTCGAGTTTGATCATTTAGAAAGAAGATCACTGACTGGTAATGGAGCTGACGGCAGTAATGTGGCCTTGTGGACAAATCATAGGGTCATGGAATGGCTCAGAGTCGTTGATCTTGCTGAGTATGCACCGAATATGAGGGGCTCTGGTGTTCATGGTGGACTTATGATTCATGAGGGAAGATTTACGTCTGAATTACTCGCAACATTGTTAAGCATTCCACCAGCTAAAACACTATTGAGAAGACATTTGACTACGCATTTTAATCAAATTCTTGGAAGGGAAGTTGTTCAGCACAAGAGAGAGATGGAGAGTACACTTGGATTTGTGCCATTAACGCTGACAGCCAGGCTGAAGGTATGAATCAGTAAAAAAAATCAAGAATAAAGATCTTTCTGAGAATTTTCGTGATAATTTTTTTTTTGTGGGTCTGATTTTTCTCTGCAATACATTTTATCACAATTTTTGAATTTTCCTTTTTTTAAAAAAATTTTTCCATTTTTGAAAGTTTTGAAAATTTTTAAATTTTTGAAATTTTCCATTTTATTGAAATTTTCTGAATTTTTAGAGATTTTCAGAATTCTAAAATTTTAACAAAATTAATTAATGAAATTACTCTTTTCCTCAGGTACCAAAGAAATCACAATTCACCTTGAAACGTAAAAAGAGCAAAAGTGATATTGATTATGGAAATTTAGTATGTCCATTGGAATCATCACCACCAGGTACACCATCGACACCTACATCAACACCAGGCAGCCCTAATCTCAATTCACCCACAATCTAACAATAATTCACGTTCATTATATTACTCCAAAGTAGTTGAATTTACTCTCATAATCTAAAAAAAATTTAATTAACTAACTCAGTAAGTTCATCTAACTCGACTAATTGCCAGTAGTTGCCACTGACTGGAAACGCAACTAAAACGAAAAAAAAAAAAGAAAAAAAAGTGAGAATGAGATAAATCATCATCATTAAAGAATAAAAAAGAAAAATGGGAAATTTTTTTTAAAGAATCATGGACCAAAATTATGAGAACACGTTTGGTTAAATTAGACGCTTAAAATTAAATAATTAATGACTCATCAAAAAATCACAAAATCAAGTTAGTTTCACTGAAAAATCATAATATTAATGATTAAAAATTATAACTCTCGATTATTAACGTTGGGAAAAATAATAATTGACTTTTTATTTCAGATATGGAAATAGTAGAGCACAGAAAAGTCATTGGCTGCATATAAAAGTGTTCAAAATACAATAAAAGAGAAAGAGGAACAAAAAAAAAACAATTAATCTAATAAGAGAATTATTAAAACTAAATGAATATGTTCGATGCACAATTAGAGATTGTAGACTATATTTAGATCTATGGGACCATTAAATTGGCATGAAAATGAAGTATTGAAATAATATTGTTTCAACAGAATTCTTAAAATAGTCGAGATACAATTTTTAAATAATTATAAACAAAATATATATACAAATGAAATGGAAATTCATTGACTACAATAATCAGTTACCAATGAACAATATTAATTGTGCGTGACAATATTTGAACAATCGGAGAGGCCAAATGAATTAACAAATTGTTACAATTATTAATTAATCAAAATTATGGGCCTTAAAACTGTGTATTTTTAATAACAGTTATATACTACGAATTAAATTTATCGTAAATTTTTATTACAATCATGAGTGCCTGGATAAATGTATCTTAATTTTATCTAATTAATCGACTTCTTTTTAGGTTTGCGTTGTGCTGCAGATGAACGCATTGAGTGATTTTTTTTCTCTTTAATTCTATTTCTTTTTTTTTCTATTCCAATTTTTTTGGAAAATAGGAGAAATTATGATTTTTAGTTTAAGCCTATTTTTACGATACTTTTGATGTAAAAATGAATTACTTCATGAATTTTAATCTATATATATTTTGTAGAAGGAACTATTGAATAATTGGCCGTAAAATTGTATAATCGCTTTTAAAATAAATCGTTGGAAATTGTAAAAACTGTTGGTGGCTTTGGTACAAGACGTGTCATTTCCCATCGATATTCTCTTCTTTGTCTTTTTCCAATGTAAAAAATGATTTAACAAAAAAATTATTAATATTAATGCTTTCTCATAGTAAATATATTTTAATAAAATAAAAAAGACATTATTTAGCATTTTTAGGACTCACTTCAATATGAGAATTGTGTAAATTTCGTTGAGTACAGCTTCAGCAAATATAGGTATTTGATTTGGATGAATTCCATATGATAATTTACGAATTTTGGCAATAGCAATTTCACAATTCTTCTGACCAATCTGTTTCCGCAAAATATTCACTTTATTAATTGAAAGGAAAATTTGAGTATAATTAAATCATTATTGACTCGCCTTATTGCTGAGATTTATCAATACTTTCATTCTTTCCTGAGATACTTTGCATCCTTGATAATAAGCCATCAGCCATCCGTAATTGGTGGTGCATTTGATAATTCTCCATCGTTCTCTCATCATCTTCTCTACCTGAAAAAATAGTTTCAAAGCAATCTCAAGTTTATGCTGAAAACTCAATAAAATTTGATTTAATTAATTTATCCTTTTCACCGAGAAAAAGACTACTTTTTCTTGGTGAAAACGATTTTTATTCAATTTTTCAGACAAATCGGTTTTATTCTATCAACAATTTTTTAGAGAATGTTTCGGAGAGTAAGCGAGATAGAGTAATCACCTCTTCCGCCTTTTTAAAAGCCTTCGAAATTCTCTGCAAAAAATGATTAGGACAGAATCTCGCTTATCTTCTGAAATAAAAAAAGAACTGACGAAAATGCAACCAATTCGTCTGAAATCTTTGGATTCCTTCCACGCGAATATTCAAAAATTCGCGCCCGAAAATGGCAACGCCGCAAGCTCCTCTCACGCACTCCCTCGATGAACCAATCAACGCCATTCATCGAATTATGTTTAGTCTTAGAGGCAAATTCGTACAACATAATTCCAATTTTCAGCAAACAAAGAACTTGCGAGAACGCATGCAGTCGATCAACGTTCGCCATTAACATCAGATAACAAATGAATCATTAAAAAAATACATAAAAGATAAATCATTTCGTCACAAGCTAAAGAGATCAGGTAAATATGCTTAAAAAATATCGTATTCAATTGAATAAAAAAAATGAAAAAATCGTTGAATCAATCAGAGATTAATGAATTTCCTTTGTTTTTTCTCTTCTTTATGATAAATCTCGAAGCATGAAGCGTTCATTGAGACCCGAGGCCTGTGATTCGCCGAAAAAATTCGAAAAAATTCCCGATGATTATCGCCTCGTGTTTTTTGATCTCGAGACAACTGGGTTGGATCCGAAAAAATGTGAGATACTTCAAATAGGTGCAAAATGTGGCAACAGAATATTCAAGGAGTACGTTATGCCAACTGAAAAATTCGAGCCGATAATCACAAAGGTAACGGGTTTGTCCGTTAATGATGGCGTCATGTATAAGAACAAGGATCAACGTGTTGATACAATGTCCAAGGAAGATGCTATTATCAAATTTTTTGTTTATTTATCTGAGCTCAAGGGTAAAGTTATTCTTATTGCACATTATGGACATGGCTTTGATGGACCAATACTGTGTCGTTGTATCAAGGAAATTGACATGCTTGATGACTTCAAGAAAATTGTATCTGGATTCTCGGACACATTACCAATATTTTATAAAAAATTACCAGGACGTAATACTAACATGAATAAAAATTATAGACTACCAGGACTTGCACGTGAATTTCTCGGTGTTACTGATGGCCTTCATGATGCATTGGTCGACACCGAGGTTCTTGAGAGATTGACTCAGCATCCAAAGATCAATGTATCAAAAGAGGATTTTATCAGAAACACACAATCTATTGACACTGTTTTATTGAAATTGACCTCAGACTAATTGCATGATTTTTCTTACTACTATGATATTCAAAACTGAAAGTATTTGAAGTATTTTTTAATATGCATATTCCATTTTTCCAAACGTTATCATAACGTAACTGTGTGAGTTTATATGAAAAAATTATTTAAATACAGATTTATAAATAATTTTTTGTAAAATTTGGTCTTGAATTATTTCACTTTCATTTCAAAGAAAAAAAAACGACTGTAAAGTTTTCAGATAAATTTTTTGAGAATGTCTATTGAACTTTTCTCGAAACTCTTGAGGTTCTTAGATAAGAAAATTAGGGCAAAATCGCTCTATCTCACATCGATTCCGAGATATTGAAAAAAATTGGTTTCAAAATGAAATCAATTCGGCGAAAAATTTACGACTATGAAAATTTTAGACGATTTTATGGCATTTCCAGTTTTTTAAGAATATTTAGGAAACTAAGCGAGATAAAGCGATTTTTTTTGCTGAAAGGATCTTGGCGAGATCGTTCTATCTCGTTTAGATTCTAAGATATTAGAATACCGGGTTTCCATATAAAATCAGTTTGTTTGAAAAGTTCATATCACAAAAAATCGATTTTTCCTTGTGTTTTTATTTAAAAAGATCTCTCTCTTTCTCTCAAAAATATTTTTTAACATAAATTTCTATGATAGAAGTGCAATTTTAACTCTAATCACACTTTTTCTATCAAAAAATCCCGAAAAAATGGATGATGAAGAACTTGAACGTTTGAATCTGCCCCATAAAATTCAAGTAATCCGCGCTCTTATCGTTCAACTTCGGGATTGCGAAGTGGACACGTTCGCCGAACGCCGTATGTCGCAACAAGTACTCTAAAAAGGCATTCCCCTCTTTCATTCATGTCTTACAACGGATGTTTCCTGTATTCCTCACTCTTCTCTCAAAATACCAGGTAGGAATACCACTTCTTTCTTATTTTCACCTAAAAATCTCCAGAAAAAATCGATTATTTCTGTTAATTACATCATTTTCCCCTCAATTGTTAGGTTAGAATTTCAACAATTCCACGAAAGTCGTTGAAAATGGCATTCGATTGTGGAGCCATAAAGAAGGTCCTCAGCGATATTGGAAAGGAAGACAACCAAGAAGAAATCATCGAGAAGAAATTATCCATCGTTTATTTCGACACAGAAACAACTGGATTGAAGGCAACATCTGAGATAATTCAAATAGCAGCAAAGTGCAATCATAGTATTTACAATGAGTACATAATGCCAAAGAGAGAAATTCCAAAATTCATCACCGAATTAACAGGATTATCAACGCTTGATAAAAAAATGTACAATCGCGAAGGCGAGCTTCTCGAGGCAATAGGAAAAAAAGAAGCAGTCGAGAATTTCATTAAATTCCTGAATTCATTTGGAAATAAAGTAATTTTAGTTGCCCACAATTGCTTCAATTTTGATGCACCACTGCTCTTATCATTGATATACGAGTACAAAATGGTGGAGGAATTCGAGAAGATTGTTGCTGGATTCTCTGATACACTTCCGCTTTTCAAAGAAACTCTTCCAGGAAGACGAGGCAAAGGAAAGGACTACAAATTAGTTTCACTTGCTGATGAGTTTTTGGGGGATTTTTCCGGGGCTCATTGTGCAATCAATGACGTAATCATGATGGAAGCGCTTGTGAAGCATCCTGATATCGATATTGATGAGACGTGCTTCATCAGCACCAGCAAAACTGTCGGCGAAATGCTGGAGAAGGCCAGAACACGTCTGAGAAGGCACTACATTAAAACAGAACTTCAGGCGTTTAAAAAAAGCGAGGGTGGGGATGATAAATTCATTGGACTCGATGATTACATGATAGGGAGACTTGTTACCGCTGAAATTGGACTCTCTGAACTTTATTACTGCTATCGTGATGGAGGACATGCAGGACTCAGGCATTTATTGAGCGAAGAAATTGATATTGGGGGCAAAGTTTGCCCCAGAGTCACTAATTCATCGAGAATTATTAAAAACATCCAATCGATGCTGGATGATATGTTTCATATGGGAAAAGAGTGAATTTTTTTAATCTCCCGCCAAAATGTTTTGAAAAAATATTTGTTTTTTTTTCGGTAAAATAATTTATTTATTAGAAATTAATTTGTTATAGTTGTTGAAATTTTTTTTATTCTATTATTTGTTTGTCTTTCAACGAAAGAAGAAAACAAAATGTCAAAGTTATTTTTTGTAATTGTTGAAACTCTAGATTTAAATTAAAAACCAAAACTTTCGTAAGTAATAATTATCTGCGCTAATTTTTCAAATAGAATTCCATAATTGCACGTAATTTTCCGTCTTTTTGAAGTCATAAGAAACGAATTTTGATACTCGAATTTTCAAGACAATTTGCGATGGACCGAGAAATCGATATTATCCATTTATATCCATGTATTTCTGTTCTAAAATAGTTCAGCAGTGGAAAATTTTCAAGTTAACGTAAATGATTTTTCAAATTTATTTCTCATTTTTCATTAATGTGTAATTCGAGACATTATAAATTACGAATTAGAGATATAACACAGTAATTCAAAGCTTTCGAAGTATTCGAACGAAAAAATTTAGCGGATTTCAAATGAATAATGAGAAATAATTAATGAGAAGAAGCGACTAATAAGAGATTAGAATGAGATAATATTGTAAACTTACTTGCTCGATGATGAAATAATTCCTATCATCGTCGTACTCAATCATCTCAAGACGCGTCTTTGGTCCAGTATTGTCACGACACAACTGCAGTAGATTTCAGTTAAAGACTGAGCCACATCTGTACACATTAATATCTCTGTCAATTCTGAATAACCGTTTTCCTACGTAGGATTATCGATTGAAACTGTTACATATAGTGTTAGAACGTTATCTGCAAAGCTCGATCGGGGTTGTGATAAATATAGAAAACTGGTCATAATTAATGTGAGCGTTGTGTATAGAGGGTCATTATCCATTAATTAAATGGAACGTAACTACTTTCTTCGATTCAACTGTGAATGGAGGTTCATTTCTCATCATTATCAGTGAATAAATCGTATAATACAAAGGGGAAATAGAGGATAAATAAATGATAAACAGAGGATAATTTTCCTGAATTTCAAGGGATTTATTCATTTTTTAGTAGATATAATACAATTTTTTATTTACTCTGTATTATTTGTGAATTAAAAAAAAGTTTCTCGAACATTTTCTCTAATCTTGATTGTTGGTTTAATTTCCACGATTAACTTAAGGAGTTAAACATTGTAAAAAGCCATACAATTGGAAGAAATAAATAACAATAAATATAAAAAAATAATTTAAATTCTTGAGGAATTACATCTTAGTAGAAGCCTGAAAAAAACGCTTTTTAGATGTTTTTAGTGGAAAAAAGGCAGTAAAATGACGATACTTGAAGGAAGGATCCAGCATATATTCAAGTCTTCGAAAAAAATCGAAAAATATTGAAAAATGATGACAACAGAGCTTACAGCACTTTGTGGCACACAGTGTGAGTGGTGCAAATTTCGATTCGAAGAAATAAACATTGGCGAAATTTTGATACACATAGCTATAGAAATACGTAGGAGATTTAAAAAATATTGCTTTTTTGTGTGATTTGTGAGCATTTGAATGAAAATTTTCACTTTTCAAAAAAAAAAAAAACATCGGTATTCTTTTATTAACAAGAAATGTGCAAATCAATTTTTCGAAAATCTCCCTAGGCATTTCTATTCGAAATTTTGTTTTCAAAATACTATGGAAAATTCGAATAAAAGTAATGAAATTTTTTGGAATTATCCTGCATGCCAATTTGAAAAATCATGTTCCTAGAAAAAAAAACTACTAAAATTTTGACTTGCACTATAAATATAAAAAAATGCTTGAGGGAAAGTCCAAAATTTCATTAAAAAAAAGAGTTTCAGCTGATAATTTCCTCGTTCATATTCTGAAAGGTTCGAAATAATTTTCGAAGCTAAAAATAAATAGATTTTTTGAAAATCTCAATAGCATTAACTATTTGCAAATACTCGGTACTTGTCATGAATTTAGTTAGATTTATTCTGACAATATATCATGAATGTCAAGATTTAAAAAAGCTCATTTTCTTCCCTTCTCATTCAGAAAAAGCTCTAATTCTAAGCGAAACTTCGTGATTTGATTCTGTTTAAAATATTGTTTCTTCACTTTTTCCAAAATTCTCTGAAATACTAAATCATTTTCCCTGAATCTATTCTCTCCAGAGACATTTGCAAAACGATTTCCACCAAATTTTTCGATTCCTTTTACTTCGATATTTTCCTAATTTGAATTCCAAGAGACATTTGTGTGCGAATGCTAAATTGACTCGGGGGATTCCCATTAAGGTCCGAGATAAAAAGTCAGGTCAAAATAATAATGATAATGAAAAATATAAAATAAAAATAGCTTTCACGAAACTGTCAGAAATGAGATTTAAAAAATCATTGGAATATTAATTTATATCTCTTTGTGAAATCTGAGAAAAAAAAAATAAAGTTTCATCTCAAGTTCGATGACTTTGTAATGACTCACGTAGTGAAGTTTTCTCGTAGTTTCTCGAAACTTCGAGATGCACCGCGGGAGTCTATTTAAGCGGGTGCACCATTGCGTCATCCACCAGTCTATCTTGAAATTTCGTAGAGAGAACAGGACCATATCGCGGACAACCTTGGAATCGACAAGTAGTTTCTTCAGGGACAGTATAAAAAGTGTACGCTATTCAACAATTCAATCAACTATGTTTTCAATTTGAGTTAATGTTCACTTCCACAAAAATTTGAATTTTCTTTTGAAAATTATATGATCTTGCCCATTTTCTTTCCTTTTCATATTCATTTCTCATTGATCGTTCGATCGATCAGTTCCCCTCCTTCGACCATATATTACGTTTAATATTATGATAGATAGGATAGTCATTATTATGATAGATAATTCCGATGATTTTAGGTCGTCAAAATGAGCAGACAAACAGATATCCGTAAATTTTTCCTGGGATCATCAAATCGGAGCATTTCATCATCCGTAATTGAGGTAAGGAAAATTGTCGAGAGGTGTTAATTGGGCGTATCCCAAGGTCGGGGAAAGTATCCGATGGCCGCACGCGACTGCTCCCCGGCTTTAAACACATATACATATGCAGTGAGATGAGTCATCGGTTATCGGAGTAATAGCTACACACTTCATTAGTACAACTTAATCCATAAATGTTATGATATATGCTCCGATTACGATACATATATTTATTTGATTGTTGAAGTTTTTTTGCAAATTTTCGCAACTTCTCGGATTTTTTTCTATAATAATTCTTTTTAATTTAATGAGAGGATCTTTTTGATATCAATTTTTTTCAAATTTTTTCTTAGCAATAATTACAAAAATAATTCGAAGCGAAACCGATTGTTTTTTTTTTTTGTGAAGGGCTTTGAGGAAAAATTAGGAAAAAATTGAGAATATACTTCTACACAGCTACTTTGTTGGATATTTTTTTTGAAAGTTTGTTTAAAGATCTTTCTTCTCAAAACAGTTTCGGATTATTTTTCGGAGGAACGCCAGTCCTCTGCAGGGGGGGGGGGGGCAAAGCGGGGGCGCGGAAACGAGGTCTCTCTCTGTAATCCTCACTGGTATATATATATATATATATATATCTCCTATGAGAGGCAAGTGCCATACAGCGGAAGCGAAGTAGAGGAAAGGAGGGGGGGGGGGGGCAAACGGACTCCTTTAAGTAAAATGTTTTTTTTTTTTCAATGGATAATATAATTGTAATTCATTATTTTTTTTCAATCAACAAAGATGTATTATGAACGTTGAAAATCCGAAGTATTGATTGGATATAAAAAATACTAATGATTAACTATTTTATTATGTTAGAATTCAGTAGTGAAGAGGTGAAACAGAATAAATCGACTTATCCTTGTCATCATTTTGAAGGAAATATCTCAGAAACTAAGCGAGATAAGGCGATCTCATTATTTTTTTTTTTGTAGAAAATTCCAAGAGCTACAAATGAGATTCGGAGCAAAATTACCCTATCTCGCTTATTTTCTAAGGCATTTCCAAAAAACTAAATGAGAAAAACATAGACTTATCTCGTTTTACCTCTTTGCTACTGTATCAATCATTAAAAAAGCAAGAAGTGTTCAAAGGTGGCCCCCTTTTCCTCACCTATAAACGAACTGTATAAGAGAACTAACTGATAGAATCGTTAGTGTTAGACAGAGACCAACGAAAATTTTTCTTTTTTTTTTTCAATTATTAAAAACTAACTGACTGAAAGTTCATCAATTTTGATACATCGATCGTCTTCGAATCAAGTACTGTAGATATCAAAAATATGAGTTTCGCATTTTTAAGCTGTGAGGGGTAAAAACATGAATGGTGATACATATAATAAGAGCTCACGTTAAATAGAAAATTTTGCCAATCAATTTTTCAGAATTGGTAGAATAAATTTGAAATTTTTTCCCTTGAAATTTTGCAGCTAAGTCTAGAACTGCCCTAAAAATATCGAAATATTTTTTCATGATTAATTTTGCATTTCGATTTTAACTGATGTTCCCCCATTAATTCTGTGATTTTAATATTAATGCAATTATATAAATTCCAGGATGCTAGCTATCTCAATGGACCGCCAATAAACGTGAGTTTCTTTTATTTCTCAGAAGATATGCTATCTCAATGATGATCGTGTTTCTAGATGACTCAATTTTTTTTTATTCCAGCATGTGCATGGGCTTCTCCTAGCAACAGCCGATGGAAAGGGGATTTTGAAGGCATATGCCACAGACAATAAACTGCACCGGAACAAACGCAGTTTATTGACACGTTTGATTCATGCATTTGAAAAAAATAAAGCTGTCAAACCGGTTTCAATTACGGGTGAACCTGCTCATCTACATGATTTCCAGTAAGAAAACTAAAATCAAATATTTTGACTACTGTATGTCTCATTTTTTTTTTTTAACAAATCTATATTATATATATAAATTTTTTTACAGCATATCGGAGGATCGTTGTCGTGAATTATCACGACAAATTGTCGAATTATTTCCCAATGAAAATCGAGGAGTTTACTATAGTCATGGAATGCTCAAAATGTATCGAGGAGGAAAATTGAAAGTACATCATGCATACGCAAAAAGCGTTATGAGGAAGAATAAATTGATTAAAAAACCTTCAATTATAAGAAAACGAAAACCAAAGAATTTCATTAAGCGCCTAGTGAGAAATGAGAATAATAATTGGGTTCTCATTGATTTGACTCAAAATTAATTTTTTATTACTGTCTTGTAATGTTTTTTTTTTCTCAATTTTTATTCATTCTTTATATTTATTTTGTTACGTCATCATGCATAATTTTATCAATCAAATAATTATTCCTATGTATCAGTTATAGATTAATAATTTTTTTTTACTCTAAACGTTTTCTTGATTTTATTTACTGACCCATCATTTGAATATTCAGATAGAAGTTGCGACAATCAGATAATTCCATTATTTGATAAGATAGTCTCATTTGAACGGTTTTGAAACGGTCGAAAAAAATTACTCATTTCTTTGTTTTTGAGTTCAAAAAAAAATCGATAAAATTATTTTGAGAATTACAAAATTTGAGTACTTTAATTAGACTAATAATTATGATTTTCGGAGTTAAATTATCGTTGTGAATGAATTTATCACCTAATATTGAATGAAATTTATGAAAATGGAGAAAATCGATAAGTTTTCATGATAATTCATTGAAAAGAATCGATCATTGGGGGATAAAATGTGTGAATTGGTTATTATCACATGTCGCAGCTTGAATTGAGCCAAACTTCATCCGAAGAAGCGACATTGCAAGCGCGTGGTTACAAATTATTAAGAAAATTGGGCGAGGGCTCATTTGCCAAGGTAAATGATCCAATTAATCTGTTTCTGCAAATTATTTGTATATTTATAAAAAAAAAAAAATTATTTTTCCTCAGGTTTTCTTAGCGGAGTATACTCCAACTGGAAATGGTGAAACCGACACTCAGAATAATACACTGGCGTGTAAAGTCGTGGACACGTCGAAAGCACCGAAGGATTTTGTCAAAAAATTTCTTCCACGAGAATTAGATATATTGGTTAAATTGAATCATCCACATGTTGTTCACGTTCACAGTATTTTTCAACGACGATCGCGATATTTTATCTTCATGCGTTTTGCTGAGAACGGTGATCTACTAGATTTTACATTGAAAAATGGAGCTGTTGACGAGAGCCAGGCACGAGTCTGGTTGAGGCAATTGGCATTAGGTAATTGAAAAATAAACTAGAGGTGCGCAATTGCTCGCTCGCTACGCTCGTTCGCGAATGGAGGAGTGCGTTACTGCTGATTAGAAGGAATTAGTAAGAATATATTGTGATGAGGGTGGCTCTTCGAACCACACCAAGAACTTGCCGATAATTTCTCTCACATACTATTTAGAAAAATGATGAATGAAAAGAACGATGGATAACAACAGATATAGTCGTAAAAACTATCAAAAAATGTTGGGGACATCTCAAAATATGAAATCAGTGAAAAAAATCGATTTTTCCTTTTCGGGGTCAGTACATAGACTTCACTTATTGAGAAGTAAAAAAAAATTTAATAATTTTTTTTTTATGAGCAAATGTGAACGTAACATTTGGTCACATACATACACACACACACACACACACACACACACACACACACACACACACACACACACACACACACACACACACACACACACACACATACAGACACGGTTGTGAAAACTATCAAAAAATGTTGGGCGGATGTCAAAACATGTAGATCGATCGAAAAATCGATTTGCATTTTCGGGGCCAATACATAAACTTCCCTTATTGGGAACTCGATTATTTATCTATTAAGAGTAAACGGCCTCTTATCGAAATCAGTAGTGAAGTATGATAACGAAATTAGCACGAATTAAACAATTCTTTGCTTTAAAAATTTATTATAAAAAACTATTTTTTTAAATTGCACTTATAATTCTTCAAATTTTCTACATGTGCATATTTTTCATTTTTTTTAAAATAATTTATTCGGCGAGAAAATAAAAATTTATAGACATTGTCAGATTACTGCTATTTTTAGTATTATAGTTAAGTCATAAAACGAAAATAACTTGACACAATTGTTTATCGGCAATATCTTGATCCGAGTGTTGAAGTAAAAATTCTAATAATATTTTGTGGTATACCTATCTTAAGAAAAAAGGGGGCTATAGAAGTTTGAATAAGTCCTCTTTTTTTATAGTGGAAGTAATTTTCCAGAAAAAGATTCACTCAATAATTCAGTAGTGAAGAGGTAGAACGGAATAGGTTGATTTTTTTTACCAATTTTTTTTTATCAATATCTCGGAAAATAAACGGAATAGTGTGATTTTATCCTGATATTTTTCGTAGAAAATTCCAAGAGCTATGAGAAATGTTCTACTGTGGATTCTTGCAAGTTGCTCCAGTACGGGTTTGTAAAACCATCGAATTCCAAGAAAAATGCAGCTTGCTAGAATGCGCACTTATGACTG
The DNA here is from genome assembly GCA_963921955.1 of Aleiodes alternator. Taxonomy (NCBI): domain Eukaryota; kingdom Metazoa; phylum Arthropoda; class Insecta; order Hymenoptera; family Braconidae; genus Aleiodes; species Aleiodes alternator. The sequence goes on along the minus strand of OY998109.1, from coordinate 5,003,580 downwards.
CTTCAAACTTAATTCTAAGGCGTTTGAAGGGCCAGGTAAAATAGGGCTTGAATTATTATAGCTAGGAGACAGAAGACGGAGACAGGAGACGATGGGAGCAGCATATTACATCTCGGGTAGAGTTTTCTCAGATAAAATTTTTCGGAATATATTTTTTGGAAAAAATTCCTCCAAAAAAAACTCAGAAATTTCGTTTCATGTTATCTGGTGATCTGGTCAAAATTTTCCTGAGATATTTTTCCCAGAGAATTTATTCTTGGAATTTTTTTCTTCAATTTTTGGTTGAGAGAAATTTTGTCTGAGAAATTGATTCCGGAGAATTCATTCTAGAAAAATTCGTGTATTGAAAATTGCGCTATCTCCTTTAGTTTCCGAGATATTGTCATAAAATTACTGAAAAAAAAATCGATTCATCTTGTTTTACCTCTCTACTACTGAATTATGCAATTTTCTCATATTTACTCTATTCAAGGTCTCCAGTATCTCCATGAAATGGAGATAGTTCATCGTGACATAAAATGCGAAAATGTCCTTCTCACTGCTAATAACAACGTGAAGCTCACGGATTTCGGTTTCGCTCGTTACATAATCGACGCCAGAGGGAAAAAAGTCTTGAGTGACACATTCTGCGGTTCTCTGATGTATGCAGCACCGGAAATCCTTCGTGGAAGCCCATACAATCCCAAAGCTTCTGATGTCTGGTCACTCGGTGTTATTCTCTACATTATTCTGAATAAAGCGATGCCATTCGACGAGTCGAATTTGAAGAAATTGTACGATCTGCAGATCAATCGAAGATGGAAATTTCGAAAAAAAGTCGCTGAGACATTGAGCGAACAGGTGAAAAAACTCGTGACAAATCTTTTGGAGCCGGAGATTGGAAGACGTTGGAATATCGATCAGATTGTTCACAGCAGTTGGATATCAATGGATCCAAGATTGGTTGTTCTGACACCTGCTGAACAAGCTGCGCTTAATAATGCCATTAGCGATAGAAAGAAGAACGAAGAAAAATTGAGAAGACAATCGGTAGATAATGTTACGAATTTATAGATAAAAATGAATGAAAAGTAGAGACAATTGTGAGGGGAAATGACGGAAGTTTTTAGACGAATCGATTTATATCTCGGAATCTATGCGAGATAGAACGACTTTGCGCTAATCTCTTTTTATAGCTCTTGAAATCCAGTAGTGGGGAGGAAAAACAGGATTTTTCAATTTTTTTCTTCATTTTTTTGTTTAAATATGTGAGAAACTAAGCGAGATAGAGCGATCCTGGCCTGAAAACAAATATCAAGACTGAATCGCTTGATTTCGCTTAATTTCTGAGATATTTTGTTGTGAATAATCACAAAGATAAGGCGACTTGTCTCCTTTTATCTCTCCATTACTGAATTTTCTACAAATAGAGAGAATCAGGATAAAAATGCACCATCTCGCTTAAATTTCGAGATATTTAAAAAAAAAACTGGGGATAAAGTCACATCAATTTGTCTGAAAACTTCAAATCAATATATATAATAAAAATATTCGTGTTACTGGGTGCGCGTACATAAAACTCAGGAACCATCCCCCATAGTCCCATGGGGTTTATATGGTGTAGTAGCCCTTCACCCCCCATCTATGAAGAAGTTTTCCGTTTTCGGCTACAGGTGTTTGTTTCAGAGATATGGAGGTGAAAGTGGATAAGAAGGTGCCAAATAGTTCTAGAATACTCTAAAATGTTCCAAATCCTTCGAAAATGTTCTAGATTTCTCTAGAATGTTCTAAATTGATTTAGGAAGTTTCAAATTATTCTATACTGTTCTAGAATGTTCTAGATTGTTCCAGAATGTTTTAAATTGTTTTAGAATGTTCCAGAATATTCTAGAATGTTCTAGATTTTTCTAGAAAGTTTTAAATTGATCTAGGAAGTTTTAAATTGCTCTAGACTGTTCTAGAATATTCTAGATTGCTCTGAAATGTTCCAAATCGTTCTAGAATGTTCTAGATTTTTCTAGAATGTTCTAGACTGTTCTAGAATGTTGTAGACTGTTCTAGAATATTCTAAAATGTTCTAGATTGTTCTAGAATGTTCCAAACTGTTCTAGAATGTTCTAGATTTTTCTAGAAAGTTTTAAATTGATCTAGGAAGTTTTAAATTGCTCTAGAATGTTCTAGACTGTTCTAGAATATTAGAGAATGTTCTAAAATGTTCTAGATTGTTCTAGAATGTTCCAAACTGTTCTAGAATGTTCTAGATTTTTCTAGAAAGTTTTAAATTGATCTAGGAAGTTTTAAATTGCTCTAGACTGTTCTAGAATATTCTAGATTGCTCTGAAATGTTCCAAATCGTTCTAGAATGTTCTAGATTTTTCTAGAAAGTTTTAAATTGATCTAGGAAGTTTTAAATTGCTCTAGACTGTTCTAGAATATTCTAGATTGCTCTGAAATGTTCCAAATCGTTCTAGAATGTTCTAGATTTTTCTAGAATGTTCTAGACTGTTCTAGAATGTTGTAGACTGTTCTAGAATATTCTAAAATGTTCTAGATTGTTCTAGAATGTTCCAAACTGTTCTAGAATGTTCTAGATTTTTCTAGAAAGTTTTAAATTGATCTAGGAAGTTTTAAATTGCTCTAGAATGTTCTAGACTGTTCTAGAATATTAGAGAATGTTCTAAAATGTTCTAGATTGTTCTAGAATGTTCCAAACTGTTCTAGAATGTTCTAGATTTTTCTAGAAAGTTTTAAATTGCTCTAGAATGTTCTAGACTGTTCTAGAATATTCTAGAATGTTCTAAAATGTTCTAGATTGTTCTAGAATGCTTCAAACTGTTCTAGAATATTCCAGGAGGGTCGATAATTCTCTAGAATGTTCCAGAAGATTCAAAAATGTTTTGGAATGTTTCAAAGAGTTTGATAACATTTTGAGGCGTTCCACAAGGTTTGTGAATTTCCTAAAATATTCCAAAAAATTTGGAAATATTTTAGATTGTTCCAGAAGCTTCGAGAGCATTGAGGAAGTTCCAGAAGCTTTTTTAATTAAGTCCGAAATAAAGTAAAGACAGAACAAAATTCAAAAATCTTCTGTTCCTGAAATTTCCTCAGCTTTCCAAGGAATTTTCAAAAAAATCTCTATCTCAATTTTCTCAATTAGAATGTCCATTTTAGTAAACTTTCCTCGATGAATTATATATAATTATAAGTCAATATAGGAGCTGCTGAAAAGTCTGACCCGAGCGAAGCGAGGGTAGGACCGCTCGTTCTTGAGGAAAAATCGACTAAATGAATTAGTAACATTAAAATAATTATTTTTTCATTTATTTAGATGCAAAAAGATGATCATCCTCGGAGAAGAGACTCGGCCGATAGCGGAGACGACCGGGAAGAAGTGACAGTACTCAGAGAATCACGAAAAAAGGTAATTAATGTAGATTCCTTTTTGTAAGTTTGCCCGTAATTTCTTTTTTTTTTTAATGAACATGTCCAATTTTTTTTGCAGAGTCTGAGTGCATCTGCGATGAATCCCGGCGATTTTCGGAAGCTCTCTGGAGCCCACAGATTGACAACTATAAGTGAATAATTGACTTGAAGCGAAGAAATTTCAAAGTGAACATGTTTCAATAAATTTCGAATTCTGATAAATTGCATGAACATTCGGTATCTCATCCTGTCAGCGATCATGGCAATCGACGTGAATACAGATATCACATCCTCCCTCATTTATATGATAGAAATTCAAGGGTCTTCCGGTCTCTTCTATTTAAATAGTGAAGTTCCCGGTGAAGTTCGTTGAAAAGTACATATTCTTTTCAAAAGTATTGCATCAACGAAGAAAATGACGAAATTGAAAAGAATCCTGTAAGTCAAGCATTTCCATCAAAAATTAGAAAATATCGCCTGATTTTTCTTTTCTATTTTCAGGATAATTTTAGCAGTTTTATCATCAACTGCTGCAGGCCATTCGAGATCGAGATCTCGACATCATGCTTCATGGTCCAAACCCATGGAAGAAGATTCGAAGGACATTGATAATGGGGTCAGAGTCTGCAAAACCATAGAATGTCAACAGATTGCTAGAGCATTTGCTAATACTATGAACCGAACTGTTGATCCTTGTGACAATTTTTATGAATTTGTTTGCGGTGGCTGGAAAGCCAAGAATCCAATTCCAAAGGATGCACCAATGTGGAGTGAAATAATGCAGTTTCAAGCTATTTTAGAGAGTCGCGTAAAAGGTCAGTGAATAATAGATCAATTAAATTCAATGTATTTATTGAAATATTGACTGATTAAAATTTTTTTAATTGATTTCAGAGGAATTGGAGATCGAGTCAACATCGAAGGACATTCTCCCAGTTCGACAGGCCAGAAAATGGTATTCTTCCTGTATGGACACAAGTTCGTATGAATAATTAAAAATTTTAATCAATTTAATCAATGAAAAATAGAATAAAATAAAAAAAATGATAATAACAAAGATAATAATAAAGAAAATAATAATAATAATATAATAATTGCCTTAATTCTTCAAATAATGCAGAAAATCGTGAGGCAAGAGGGATAAATCCAATTCAGTCACTTCTCATGCAAACTGGTGGATGGCCAATGGTCATGGATGCCGAAGAGTGGAATGCGGATCTCACGTGGCAAGAAATTGAAGGATACTATGCACGTCTAACCGGTGAAAATATATTCTATCGAACTGAACTGCATCGTATGCCAGTGCCAATGTTTGAGGGAACAATTGGAATAATACTCGTAAGTTGTAAGATATTTATCATTTTCAATTGGATTAAAGCTGCTTTAAACATTCTAGCTACGAAGACCTGAAATACCACTGGAAAGCGATCTTTTATTGAAAGAAAGAAATTATACTGGTGATGCTTTGGCTTCTTATCGACTTCTGATCGAGAGTGTTGCTCGATTATTCATCGATCACAATAAGGCTGCTGTTTCGGATGAACAGTTGGAGAAGGACATCGATGATCTCATCAAATTTGAGAGAACTCTCTACATGGTAATACGTTCATTTCATCCTGACATCAGCTTTCAATTTCTCCGACATCAGGAATTTCTCAGAATCTGATGGAGATAGACAAAATTTTGATTTTCGGAAAATTACCTTTATAGGAAAACATTGAAACTTTGGAAGAACTTATTACAAAAATTATTCTATCTCTCATAAATTCCGAGATATTTCGGGAGAATTGGTTTTGAAAAAAACTGAGTTTCAATGAATTAAACAGGAATACGAATTTTTTAGAAAAATTGATTTCATTCTGACCCTAGTTTTCTATAAATATTTTGGGAATTAAGTCAGAAAAAGGGGTTTTAGCTTGAATATTTTTTTGCAGAAAATTTTAAGAGCTACACGAAAGGATTAGGGGAAAATTGCTTTATCTCGCTTAATTTCTGAGATATTCTTGAAAAAACTGATGATCAAGTAAAATAGATGTGTCTAAAACATTATATTTGTAATTAATCCTGATTTATTACAGGCAAAGCAAGATTCTGGTCTTATGGGTGTGTTCGATGGTGCGGATATGGATGGCGAGGATCTTGAAGCCTTCATCAAATGGTGGGATGGAAAGACAGAGTCAGAAAAAAACCCACAGGCCAAGGTAATGATTGAATTTAGAGTGATTTGAAGATTTTACGATATTTGTTTTTCTGGGTTTAGATTGATTGGAAGAAAATTTTCCAACGGTTATTTGGTATTGCCAATTTGGAAGTGGACTACGATTCTATGATTCAAGCTGACGACTTGCACTATTACAAATTATTACCAAAACTATTGAAGTCAACAGATAAACGCACAATCGGTAAATTGATTTTTTTATGTTTTTTTCCAAATACATTATTTTTTCATAATTTGAGAGAACATGTAGTCATTAATTTCCACAGTTAATTACATCCACTGGAAATTTGTCAGCGAAGTGCTTAGGTACACGAATGATGAGATGAGAGATATATTCTTCGAATTCATGAAAGACGAATATGGAATTGAGGAACGATCACCACGGTTCGTATAATTAATTGAATCATTCAGTATTGAAAAAGTGAAAGAAGAAAAGTCGACTTATATTTGCAATCATTTACGATAATAGAATATCTCGAAAACTAAACGAGATAAAGCGATTTTGCCTCAATCCTTTTACCTAGTTCTCGAAATTCTGTATTTATAGAGAATTTCAAAAGATTCAGGCAAAATCTTCATATCTCTTTTAGTTTCCTAGATTTTTGATAAAAAAATGGTTGCGTAAGGGAATATCTGCGACAAAATCTCCGTAAAATGAAATATTCGCAATAAAAATATCCACTGAAAATATTCATGGATGAAGAAAATAATTATTGATAAAGTCAATAATTATGCGTGGATATTCAAGCGCGTCACCGAAGAAATAGGCCAAAAAATAGACTAATTCTCTTTTACTCTTCACTACTGAATTAATCATGAATTAGGGAAATTTGAATAATTGTATTCAAATTTGTCACCTTTTTAATTGAGTAAATTGATTGATTCCAGTTGGCGCGAGTGCGTGAAAGAAATGGAAATGAGTAGTGCAGCATCATTTATGTTCGTCGACAAATATTATCACGAAAAAACCGCTGATGCTGTGAGTTAAATTTCGAAATTTGCCCATTTTCTTTTTTTTTTATTTCAATCGGTATAAATTCATTATTTTTCTTCGATCAGGCCTCCAAAATGATGAGGAATATCAGGGAATCATTGATAGGACAGATTGAAAATTCAAATTGGCTATCATCAGCAGCGAAAGAAGCGTCGAGAAAGAAAATAAATGCGATGAAAACACTCGTAGGATTTCCGGATTGGTATGAAAATCGAACGGCCGTGATCAATCATTATAAAGGGGTATATAGAATACATTCGATATTATTCATGTAGGGTGAGTCATCCAGTGTTCAAACTTGTCCAGTAATCGAACGATTTAACGTATTTATCCTAAAAAAGTTGGTAATATAGTGAAATTTAATTTTTCTAATTTTCAAAACCTAATATGATGTTCATGAATGCTTTAGCAGCCTATGAAAAAAAAAAATTACAATTTAATTTCGGATCTTGAGTTATCCAAGTAATAGTGATTTTTTCCATGTAATCCATAGTATTATATGCATATTTTCTCACATGAAGCTCTCCAATTTAACAGTAATTATCGAGTTCTCTCATCTGTTCACACACTGGACGAGTCACCCTAATTCTCAATTATTTGAAATTTCTGAAATCAATTTTTCTACAGTTAAGCATTGGCTATGATTACCTCGATAATATTTTGGGCTACAGGAGGTTCAAGAAGAAATCCGAAGTTCGTAAATTTGCGGGATTGGAGGAAGACTCTGGGTAAGATTTTTTTATTTTTTTTCTTAAAAATGAAGAAATAATTTGATTCATCATCTATATTGGGGGTTTTTCAGATGGCATATCAATCCTATTACAATAAACGCTGTTTACTCCATGCATACAAATACTTTGAGTGAGTTTTATGGAAGAATTTATTTTTACTTCAATTACCCTGATAACAATAATGAGTTTAATAAAAAAAATTCACTTTCAGATGTGCCAGCAGTAGCCTTTCAGTCACCTCTTTTTGGTACCAACGTTCCAAAGTAAGTGATTCAATTATTCTTAAAATTTCAAAGAAAAATATCAAATTTATCCTCATTCACACTAAAATCAACTGTTAATCTTCAGTTATGTCAATTACGGAGTCGCTGGCGTGATTATCGGTCACGAAATGGGCCATGGCTTTGATCCAACCGGTAAATTGACAGAAATTCCAGTTTCTGGAACCATTCTAAAGAATTTAACAATCATTAATTTTCCAGGAATTCAATTTGGTGGACCAAACATGGAGAATTTGATGGAGCATGACATGTTAAAAATGTATATGCAAAGAGCAGGGTGTTTTATTGACCAGTTCGATCGTTATTTTGAGGGACGAACTGTTGATTCAGCTACGGTACATCCCCCATTCGAATTTGATAGCGATGAAGAGCTGAAAGGATCTCCGGGTGTCATAACGATAGGAGAAAACGTCGCAGATGCAAATGGCGTCCAGTCTGTATTAAACGCTTACAAGAACATGAGAAATAAAGAAAATCCAAATGGAGAATTGAGACTTCCTGGATTCGAAGAATTCAATGACGAACAGATGTTCTTCATATCATTCGCTGAGGTTTGACGAAAGAATGTACTTTTTTTTCTAATCCCTTCGGAGGCACAGAAAGCTTAATTTTCCATTTTTTATATAGACTTGGTGCGAAGTTACTACACCGGAATTCGATCAGAAGAGAATGGCAGACGATGAACACAGTCCACCAAAATTCCGTGTGATTGGTTCAGTTTCAAATACTCAAGAATTCGCTAAACTCTTCAATTGCCCCATTGGCAGTCCAATGAATCCTAGTAACAAGTGCGACATTTGGGGAAAACCTGGAGCTTCACCAAAGTTGAAGTCTAAAAAACACTCGAGTGATCGTCATTTCGGTATAATTGATTGGTAAATGATGATGGAATATATAAATTTCATGGAGACACTCAAGTATTGTAATGAAAAAAACGGTCATAACAAATAAACAGCATTAATTATATTTTATACTTTTCTTGTGTCGGTCTTATGTGGTTGATTACATTTAGATTTACATTAGACATGAGTTGAGATAGTGTGCCTCTCTAAAGTTTCAATTTTGTGTAATTGCCTTATGATAATAAGATAAGAGACGTAGCTGAGAAACAAAATTCGGATTCATTTCAAGAAAAAGCGTTTCTTCCTGGTTCGAGCAAACATAGCACCTAGTGGGGGCATAGAAGAATGGATTGAAAAGCCTCACAGAAACGCACAATTTGGAATCATTTTCTACAAAGTCGTCTCCCCATTCGCTCACTTGAAGCATCATTATTCTGAATTCCGTTGCATTGAAGTTCTTCCATCAGATTCAATTCTAAAGTCAACAATCAACTTGGATGGAGTCTATCGGCAAGTCACTGGAAAGACCTTGACCACGAATAATAATGATTTTCCTCCTCTTTTCGACTCCAAACGCTGCCATTTATTAGATCAACTGCGAAGTTCACTATAACGTGAGTTCAGTAATTTCCATCCACCCACTTCTCAATTTGTCAATTCTACGAAAGAGAATAGAGTCCCTGTGTACACTCTAAGTGATGAATAATTCTCATGTACAGAACTCGAGCGAATCATCAGTTTATAGTACAATACATTTATTTATTCAGTATCTCTGTACTCTTCCTTGCAGTGAACACTGCTATCGAGTGCTCCAGCTTATATAACGTCTTTTTCGGAAGTAGAATTTAAGGATTGTTCCTCTTTACTAGAAAAATGACGGAATTGAGGAAAATGTGAGTTAAATTGTATCTATAAATTAGTCTCAACTTAATATTTTTCCCCTTTCTTTATTTCTAGAATAATATTTACAATATTATTGATAACGGCAGCATCATCTGCACCAAAGGATGAAGACAATGTTCATCAGACATGCAGAACGGCAGAATGTCTTCTAATAGCCGAGTCATTTGAGGAAACTATGAACAAATCTGTTAATCCATGTGAAAATTTTTATGAATATGCCTGCGGTGGTTGGAAATCCATCAATCCAATTCCACCTTATGAATCTTTTCGGAGTAGAATTTCAATCTTTCGAGCGGCTGTTGAAGATGGTATCAAAGGTAATTTTTTCTATGATCAATCGGTTGAGCAGAAAATTCTGGAAAAAATTTTACTTTATTCATTAAAGTGTTTAACAAACTATTATATTATCCTAAATGATATATCCTATGAAGTTGAGGAAAAATAGAATAAACTTGAGGAGCTAGCAAATTTTTTCCCATTCTATATGAAGCTGTTCGATAAGCGACATTGTCGAAAGTTTTATTGGCTGAAGGCCAGCCAGCACAAGAAAAGACATTGCCGAAAACTCGATAAACGCGTTCGAGTAGTGTAGATAAAATTTGGCAATGTTGTAGACGAAATAATACGGTGGGGAGTTGCTCGTGACTAGTGATGGGCAATTTCTGAAAAAATGCATTACCTAAAGAAATAATTTCTGGAAATTACAGTTTGAAAAAAAATTGATAAAAAAAAAAAATCGAATGAATCGATTTTTTCCAATAAAAAAAATGTCGCATCTACTTCTAATCGATTATTTTCGATATCTCACATTTCATTCGATAGTTCCATTTTACTAATTTCAATTGAGGGGCCATGAATCTGCTTCTCCATTATTTTTCTTCAGCAAAAAAAAGATTCTTCTAAAAAATATTCGAAAAATCGGGTAATTAAGTTGCGTGAAATCGCCCAAAAAATCTATTTTAGAAAAGAAAAGAATCGATCCTACATGATCGATTAAAAATTGTCCATTACTATTCGCCACTCGATTAAAGTCATTACTTCGCTTAGAATGACCAGTTTAGTGATAAATGAGCCTCATTTTCTGGGATTTTTGATTTTCAAAGTGTGTCCATGACTTTTCAGGAGAATTGGAGAGTAAAATAACGGCTGAAGATATTCTCCCTATCCGACAGGCAAAAAAGTGGTACCAGTCTTGCATGGATACCAGTAAGTATTTGATTTGAATTTTCCTTAACAGAAAAATTGGAAATAATCATTCTCTAAATTCGTTAATTTTAGGGACACGTGAATCAAGAGGAATAAAACCGATTGATTCAATCATGATGCAAATTGGGGGATGGCCTCTGATAATGGATACTGAAGAATGGGATGATGAAATTACCTGGCAACAAGTCAATGAACATTACTCACGTCTAATGGGAGATTACGCCTTCTATCAGATGCGTTTGATCCCACCATTGGAGCAGCGTTCTTATCCAAATGGAGCTATAATCGTAAGCTTACGTGCATCCATCATGAGACATTCAGCTTAAGCTTATCTGATTTTAGTTGATGAGCTCGGATCTACCTTTGCATGATGTATTGCCAAAAAACTACAGGAACTACACAAGCGACAATGCCACTTTGTACAAACTTCTCATAAAAGATGTGGCACGTTTGTTCATCGAGCACAATAAGGCCAGAGTTTCTGATGATCAGCTGGAAAGAGACATTGACGATGTTATCAAGCTTGAGAAGAATCTTTACTTGGTTGAGTATTGAATTCTTATTTTTTTCATCAATCTATATTTACTGTTCAATATATTCTTTCTCTAGGCATCCAACGATAAAGATTCAATCAAGATAGAAGTGAAGACGTTGGATGAACCCGAAGAATCTAATTTGAACAATTTTATAAAATGGTGGGAGAACTACACTGAACCACTGAAGAATGATTCACAGGTAATAAATTATTCAATTAAAGTGCCTTTTATTTTTTTTAAATTGCTTTCTTTGTATTCAGTTTGATTGGAGAAGTGTAATCCAACTTTTATTTACTAAAACTGGGATTGAAAGAAATGATAGCATTTCAGTATCCACGAATGATCCGAAATACTTTTATCTCCTGTCAGCAGTGCTACAATCAACTGATACACGAACAATTGGTAATTAATAAATGAGAATTCACCTTTAATAAAATGTAACTGTTCTATATTTTGTAATAGTTAATTACATTCACTGGAGATTTGTCAGTCAGACATTGAAATATACAACTGATGAGATGAAGGATAAATTTTTTGAAATTGTCAAGAATGAGCATGGAACACGAAAACGTCCACCTCGGTTTGTATTTATTGAGTCTTTGGACTCAATTAAAATAATTAATTAAAAGAAATTATAATAGTTGAGGAAATGGAAAGAAATTTTATGAATTTTATCTTTCAGTTGGCGTGAGTGTGTGAGAGAAATTGAAATGAAAGATGCTATGGCATTAATATTTACCGAAAAGTACTTTGACGACAGTAGAGTAGAAGCTGTAACTATATTCCCTCTTATCTTGAATTGATTATAATTAATGAGAATGAAGATTAATGGAATGTAATGAATGATTCAGATAAAAAAGATGACGCAGAATATCAAAAGCGAAATGGGACGTCAAATGCAAAATTCAAATTGGATGTCAGCGGTGGCGAAAGTGGCAGCACAGAAGAAACTCGATAAAATGCGAACAGTTTTGGCATTCCCCGATTGGTACAAGAATCGAACTGCTGTCATCAATTACTATAAAGGAGTAAGAAGCAATTAATGAGCGTAATTATGGAAAAATAATTGTAATGATAATGATGAAAATTCATTCACGTAGTTGACTATTGGCTACGATTACTTGGACAATGTGTTGAGCTTCATGAGGTTCAAGAAGAAGATGAAAGTCCGAAAACTCGTAGGTCGTGGAGGCAATGATGAGTGAGTACATTGTATGCAATTCAAAAATTGAGTTTCTCATCTACGTGATAGCATGAATTACATTATTTCAATTTGCATAACTCTTCAGGTGGCAGATAAATCCTATGGACGTAGATGGGCTTTATATCTGGAAGAATAATATTCTGAGTAATTATATAATCTTATTTTTCCTCTAACAATCATCAATTTCTTTAATGCAATTTGGAAATTAACTTGCAGATGTTCCAGCTGGTAATTTTCAGCCTCCCCTCTTTGGTCCACACGTTCCTAAGTGAGTTGAAAAAGAATAGTAACTACTCTGATCGATAATTAATGATTTAATCAATCAAATTTCAGCTATGTGAACTATGGAACCGCAGGTGTAGTTGTTGCCCACGAAATTGCTCACGGTTTTGACCCACTAGGTGTGTTCAATAGAATCACAATGAAGTTCATTGAATAAACGAATTTCAATTACAATAATTGATAACTAAAACAATTTCGCTTTAAGGAATTCACTACGCAGCAAATAGCAGTGAGCATTTACTCGACGATGACATGATGAACATATATTTCCGGAGAGTTAAATGTTACATTGATAAATTTAATCACTACGACAATGATACGCTCAATTTGGGAGTTGAAGGACCACCTGAACAACCAGGAACAGTAGATGAGATTGAGGAATTCGATACTCAACTTGAGAATCTTTTCAAACGTTCTAATGGAACGAGAACCGCGTCAGAGAATGTTGCTGATGCAACTGGAACCCAGGCAGTTCTCGCTGCTTACAACAGAGTGAGGAGGGATGGGAAACTTAGTGGCGAAATGAAACTTCCTGGTTTTGAAGAATTCACTGATGAACAAATGTTTTTCATTTCTTTTTCTCAGGTCAGTGAATCATTGGAAAGAACTCTATTTCGAATTTTTTCAATGGAATGTCCATTTTTCCTACTGTTGATTTACGTTTTCAGACATGGTGTGAAGTATCGACACCAGAATATAAGCGGAAAAAAAAGATGACGAGGGATGAGCACAGTCCACCACATCTACGTGTGATTGGCTCACTTTCTAATATTCCAGAGTTTGGAAAAGCTTTCAATTGTCCGAGAAACAGTCCCATGAATCCAAAGAAGAGATGTGATATATGGACAATTCTCACTGCTAAAGGGAAAGGGAATTCCTCTGGGACGTCATAGTTAAGATATCATTAGTTGACTTTTTTGCGATAATGTCAGTGTATATCAATAGATGAAATGAACATTTTATTTCAAATAATGTCGCTATTTGCTCTCGTATGGAAGAAATGTAATGGTGTTTCTTTTTCGATTTCGAAATTTCCTCTTAGTGGGATGAACGTGCGCTACGCCTGTATATGGGTTTGCCTGTATATGGTGCTACATTAAACGTGCATATTCTTCTTTTTTTTATCCAATAAAATTGTAATGAAAATTTGGAGGAAATTTTCTCAATTTGTTGAGTGCAATAAAGATATGTATCCGTATTCTCATGAAACTAATGGATATCTTAATTATTTGGGGCTCTTAATCCATATTCCTTTCAAAAACCCTAGACGAAAGAAGTAAAATAAAACTTCCCTTACACTTTGTATTCTAATAATTCTGTTCCAATTATGAAAAATTATGAATAATAGCCAAAAACTGTTGATAGCCAAGGACATCAGAGTAGAAATCCAGAAAACCCCTAGGTCATCATTTTTTGGTATACTTGATTGATAAATCATGACGTATATACATTTAATGATGAAACCTAAGCATTGTCATGAACAAACGATCATTATGAGTGAATAGCATTAATCAAAATGAAGATGTTTGAAGATGGATGTAAAGAAGTATATCAATATTTATGAAACATATACAACAATATATGGATAGCATTAAACATATCGAGAATTTTGAATCATTCAAAATGAAGATGGTATGATAAACTTTTCTCGTATCGGTTTGACATTATTAACTTCAACGAAATTTACATTGATCGTAAGTTGAGATAATGCAGCTGAGTCTCTTCGAAGTTTCAATTTAGTGTAATTACCTTATCATAATAAGATAAGCGACTAAACTGAAAAAGAGATTAGGAATTATCAAAAGAATGATGTGTTTTCCTCGTTCGAGCAAATACAGCCCTAAGTGGGGGCATAGAAGAATGGATTAAAAATCTTACAGATACGCACAATTTGGAACAATTTTCTACAAAGTTTTCTCGTTGTTCACTCATCTAAAGCATCATAATTCTGAATTTCGTTTGAATTGGTGCTCCTTCATCGGATTCAATCCCAAAATCAATAATCAGCTTGCATCAAGTCCATCAGCAAGTCACTGGAGCGATCTTGACCACGAATAATCAGGATTGTCTTCTTATTTTCGACTCCAAACAATGCCATTTATTGAATCAACTACGAAGTACAGTATAACGTGAGTTCAGTAATTTTCTTCCACCCACTTCTCAATTTGTCAATTCGACGAAAGAGAATAGAGTCCACGTGTAGACTTTAAGTGATGAATAATTCTCATGTACAAAACTCAAGCGAATCATCACTTTATAGTACAATACATTCATTTATTCAGTATCTCTGTACTCTTCGTCGCAGTGAGCACTGCTATCGAGTGCTCCAGCTTATATAACGTCTCTTTTGAAAATAGAATTTAAGGATTGTTCCTCTTTACTAGAAAAATGACGGAATTGAGGAGCATGTGAGTTAAATTGTGTCAATTAATTAGTCTCAACTTAATCTTTTTCCCCTTTCTTCATTTCTAGAATAATATTTTCAATATTATTGATAACTGCAGTATCATCTGCACCAAAGGATAAAGACAATGTTCATCAAACATGCAGAACGACAGAATGTCTTCAAATAGCCGAGGCATTTGAGGAAACTATGAACAAATCGGTTAATCCATGCGACAATTTTTATGAATACGCCTGTGGTGGTTGGAAAGCCAAAAATCCTATTCCACCGTATGAATCTTCTTGGACTAGATTTTCGATTTTTCGGGCAGCTGTTGAAGATCGCATTAAAGGTAATTGGATTTTACCACACTGACCCTAGACTGATCACCATATGAGGAATCACCATTCTCGGGTTCCACGGTTTTTGTTTCATTATCATCAATAGGTTGAGCGAAAAGTCCTGGAAAAATTTGGCTTTATTCACTTTAATCGTTCAACAAACTATTATATTTTTCAAAAGATATTCTCTGCGAAGTTGGTGAAGAAATGAAATAAATTCTAGGAGCTAGCGAAATTTTTCTGTTGCCAAAGGAAGGTGTCCAATGAGCAATGTCACCGGAAATTTGCTCAATCCGCTCGGGCAGTGTAGAGGAGATTCGGCAATGTTGCAGCTGAAATAACATGATGGGGTTCATCACCCAATCAAAGTCGTTTGGTCGCTCAGGATGACTACTCTAGGAATAATTGAGCTCACCTCATTCTCTGGGATTCTTGATTTTTAAAGTGTGTCTGTGATTTTCAGGAGAATTGGAGAGTGAAATATCGACTGAAGATATTCTCCCTATTCGACAGGCGAAAAAGTGGTACCATTCTTGCATGGATACCAGTAAGTATTATATTTGAATTTTTCCTAACAGAAAAATCTAAAATAATTATTCTGTAAATTCGTTAATTTAAGGAACACGTGAATCAAGAGGAATCAAACCAATTGACTCAATCATGAACCAAATTGGGGGATGGCCTCTGATAATGGATACTGAAGAATGGGATGATGAAATTACATGGCAACGAGTCGATGAACATTACTCACGTCTAATGGGAGATTACGCCTTTTATAAAATGCGTTTAGTTTCACCGACAGAGGACGGAGCTCCTTCTCTCAATGGAACTGTAATTGTAAGTTCATGTGCATCTATCATGAGATTATTCAGTTTAAGCTCATTCGATTTTAGCTGATGAGTCCGGACCTACCTTTGCATGATGTATTGCCATCGAACTACAGAAATTACACAAGCGACAATGTCACTTTGTACAAACTTCTCATAAAAGATGTGGCACGTTTGTTCATCGAGCACAATAAGGCCAGAGTTTCTGATGATCAGCTGGAAAGAGACATCGATGATGTTATCAAGCTTGAGAAGAATCTCTACTTGGTTGAGTATTAATTTTTTTAAAATCAATCCATATTCACTGTTTAATATATTCTCTCTTTAGGCATCCAACGATAAAGATTCACTAAAGATAGAAATGAAGACGGTGGATGAACCCGAAAAATCTAATTTGAACAATTTCATAAAATGGTGGGCGAACTACACTGAGCCACTGAAAAATGATTCGAAGGCAGAGGTAATAAATTACTTCATTAAAGCCGGATTCCTCCAAGCTAGAGCGGATTAACTTAACTGAAACGAATGGTAGTGGTTCAAATTAACTTTCCGCTCTTCAATATCCAGTATTAGGCACTTGTGGAAGGTATTGTAAGGGGGGAAGTTGACTTGAATCACAACCGTTGGTTTAAGACAAATTAACCCGGTTTAGCCTAGAGAAATTCAGCCTAAGTTGTTTAGGCTGACTACTTTAGATTCAAATTGTTCTCTAATTTCTCCCAATTTGACTTTGCATCCAGATTGATTGGAAAAGTGTCATCCAGCTCTTATTCACTAAAACCGGTAGTAGAAGGAATGACAGCATTACAGTGTTCATGAATGATCCGCAATACTTTTATCTTCTGTCAACAGTGTTGCACTCAACTGATACACGAACAATTGGTAATTAACAGATGAAAGTTCAACTTTAACAGAATATAATTGTTCTATCTTCTATCATATTAATAGTTAATCAATTATATTTATAATAGTTAATTACATTCACTGGAAATTTATCAGTCAGACGTTGAAATACACAACTAATGAGATGAAGGATAAATTTTTTGAAATTGTCAAGAATGAGTATGGAACACGAGAACGTCCACCTGGGTTTGTATTTATTGAGCATTTCATTCCAATTAAAATAATTAATAAAAGAAAGTTATAACAATTTAGGAAACGGAAAACAATTTTATGAATTTTATCTTCCAGTTGGCGTGAGTGTATAAGAGAAATGGAGATGAAAGATGCAATGGCGTTCATATTTATCGAGAAATACTTCAACGACAGTAGAGTAGAAGCTGTAAATATATTACGTCTCATCTTGAATCGATCATAATTAATGAGAATGATGATTAATCGACTGTAATTACTGATCCAGGTAACGAAGATGATGGAGAATATCAAAAGTGAAATGAGACGTCAAATGCAAAATTCAAATTGGATGTCACCGGTGGCGAAGGTGGCAGCACAGAAGAAATTCGATAAAATGAGAACACTCCTGGGATTCCCCGATTGGTACAAGAATCGAACTGCAGTCATCAATTACTATAAAGGAGTAAGAAGCAATTAATGAGCGTACTTGTGGGAAAATAATTGTGATGATAATAATAAAAATTTATTTACGTAGTTGACCGTTGGCTACGATTACTTGGACAATGTATTGAGCTTCATGAGGTTCAAGAAGAAGATGGAAGTCCGAAAACTCGTAGGTCGTGGAGGCGATGATGTGTGAGTACAATGTGTTCAATAGAAAACTTGAACTATTCATCCAGGCAATAGAAAATTTAACATCTTTTTTGCGTGACTCTTCAGTTGGCAGATAGATCCTACGGATGTAGATGGGCTCTATATCTGGGAGCATAATGCCCTAAGTATACAACGTCATTTCCTCCTCTGACAATATATTATTTTACTTTGACTCAATTTAAAAATTAATTTGCAGATGTTCCAGCTGTGGATTTCCAGCCTCCCTTATTTGCTCCACAAGTTCCTAAGTGAGTAAAAAAAAAAATTATTATTCTGATGGATAATTATGATCATTTCATCATTTTTTAGTTACGTGAGTTATGGAACCGCAGGTGTAATCGTTGGACACGAAATTGCTCACGGTTTTGATCCTGAGGGTGAGTCCAATAGATCCACAATGAACTTCTCGTCAATTACAAGAATCATTAAAGAAATGAATTGTTCTTCTAGGAGTTCAACATGCTGCAAATACCAGTGAGAAATTGCTCGACAATCACATGATGAAAATGTACTACCAACGGATTAAATGTTTCATCGAAAAATTCGATCGCTATCATAACAATACGTCTGCTCCAGAAGCTGAAGAATCGTCTGAAATACCAGAGACAGTAGATGAAATGGAGGAATTTGATATGGAAATTTTGAATGCATTCAAAGGTTCCAATGGAACGAGAACAGCTTCGGAGAATATTGCTGACACGACTGGAACTCAAGCGGTTCTTGCTGCCTACAAGAGAATGAGGAGGGATCGAACGCTTAGTGGTGAATCGAAACTTCCTGGATTTGAAGAGTTCACCGATGAACAAATGTTTTTCATTTCAGTAGCTGAGGTCTGTAAAACATTGATAAGCAATACTATTCCAAATCTTCTCAACGGAATATCCATTCTTCAAAGAGTTGATTCTTTTTTTCAGACATGGTGTCAAGTATTAACTCCAGAATATGAACAGAGAAAAAGCAAGATAAGGGATACTCACAGTCCACCACATCTCCGCGTGATTGGCTCACTTTCTAATACTCCGGAGTTTGGAAGAGCTTTCAATTGTCCGAGAGGCAGTCCTATGAATCCCAAGAAGAAATGTGATATATGGACAATGCCCGCACCTAAAGCAAAATCAAAATCCTCTGGATCGTCATAATAAGAATATCATTAGTTAATTTTTATTTTCGCATTAGTGCCAATTCATATCGATAGAAGAAATAGATGAGTTGTTTAGAATAATGTAATTTTTTTATTGTACCTTCCCTCAATTATAGAAATAAATATAAAAATACGAGATAGAAAATGATTGGGTGCTGGATGAATAATTGACATTGATGCATATAATTTATTTATTTATTATATTGCACCCAGACCTATTTTGGTCCATTCGGCATGGATGCACATAATTGATATGCATTGGCATTTATCAAGAGAATATCATATTCTGGAGAAAATAATATTCTGATGGATTTATCAATTTAAAATGGACTGTTCTATCTCATCCTGTCAGCAGAGCAATCGAAGTCGATGCTGATAAACCACTTCATTGTATAGGGAAATGTAGCTTCAAGGTTTTTCCGGTTTACTCAATTATTTAAACAGTAATTGGCCCAATGAAGCCAGTTGACGACTAGAAACAGTTCTACAATATCTATTTTGTAATAAGACAGAGCATGGAGAACTTAAAGAAATTCTTGTGAGTTGTATTCATTAACTTCAAATACTAATTCTGTACATTGAAATATTTTATAAATTATCTGCTCTTCATTCAGGATGATATTAGCGTTATTATCATCAACATCGGCCCGAAATTCTCATCAAAAAATCCGAGAAGAGTCGGGTGCGCCATCATGGTTACTACACCTTGAAGGGGTAGACTCAATTGATAGTCAAGAAGATAGAAATGAAGATAAAATCCCTAAAACTGTAGGAACGTGTGAAACCAAGGAGTGTCGCCAAATTGCTAATTCCTTCCTGGAAACAATAGACAAATCAGTTGATCCTTGCGATAATTTTTATGAATTTGCATGCGGTGGATGGACACCTGAGAAATCAATTCCAGAATATGAAGGAGTTTGGAGTAGACTTATGCTCTTCGAAAATGCTCTTGAGAATCGCATTCGAGGTAAGGTAAAAAGCCTAATAGCTGCTGAGGAACTAGTAGTGGCTGTTCACTCTGTCTTTGTATATCTATATTTATGGATAACTTATAAAAATATGTATACAAATACGTGGAGTGAGCAGGTTGTAGTTCCTGAGCACTATACTGGGTACTTCACTTTAATTCATTTAACTTGTATAAATAAGAAATTGCTCCTGCTTACTTGTATATTTCTGTTATATATGAGTGACTTTGTGAGTTGATTAGGGGATCTAGAAGCAGAACCAACACCTAGAGATATACTTCCAGTTAGACAGGCAAAGAAGTGGTACCGTTCCTGCATGGATACCCGTGAGTACTTGCGAAAAAATTATCTTATTTCTCTTTGAATTGAAGTAGAATGTCCATTTCTTGAAATTTTTTCTTAATTTTTGAAGAATTCTATTTTTTTACGGCAGACACACGTGAATTGAGAGGAATAAGACCAATTGAATCAGTCCTCATGCAAGCGGGCGGATGGCCAATGATAATGGATACTGCCGAGTGGAACGGTGAAGAGCTTACTTGGCAAGAAATCGACGATTATTACGTCCGTTTGATGGGTATTCATACATTTTACGAAATATCACCTGACGATGATAAGATTTCTGTGAGTATTTGATGGATTCCCTCAGTTCTTGAAACTATAGCTCATCCAATTACAGATAAAAAGGGGAAATTTACCGCTGGAGATCTTCTACTCAGCGAGAGACAGAAATTATACGACCGAGGGCGTAGCAACTTATCGAAATATCATTAAACGCGTTGCAAAGTTGTTTATTGAACAGAATGTAGCTGATATTTCTGAGGAAAGATTGGAGAATGATATTGATGATCTTCTCGAATTTGAGGAGAAATTATACATGGTAATGAGCTTTTCAATGCAGGAGAAATAAGCTGTTAAATGATGAATCATTTCATCTAATTTATCCTCATAATTAATACATTTCGCAATCTGTTGAACTTTAGTTCAATTGTGACGTAATTAAATAATCACGTATTCAAAAATTTCGGACCCAAATCAGCAACTATTTGCAGCTATAAGGCACTCTCATCATTGAGACTCTTCGTTATTCCTGATTGCAAATTTTCCAGTATTGGAAGTTAACAATTTTAGACTAAGTATCGAATTCCATTGCGATTGCATCGATGTCTGGTAGATTGGGAAATGTATTGATTATGAAGTGAGACATTCGGGAGATTTTTGATAATAAAGAACTCCATTATCCTTCTTTCACCAGTTGATCATTGAATTATGTTTAGGCAATGTCAGAGGCCAGAAAAATGAGCTCCAACGTTAAACTACCGAATCCAGATGGCATGACTCTTGATGACTTCGTTGAGTGGTGGAGGGATCATACAGAATCAAGAAACAATACTCCCCAGGTAATTTATGCTTCTTAGCGATTTGAACATTGATAGTTCTTCTACTTTCAAATGCATCATGATAATTGCGCTGATTCAGATTGATTGGAGACACATCATCCAGCGATTATTTGTTATGGCGAATGTTGAGATGAATGGTAGCCTCAAAGTTGCAGTTGATAGCATCCAATTCTATCTCAATGTATCAACGATTTTAGAATCAACGGACAAACGGACAATCGGTGAGGAATGAAAAACTCTATCAGAATATCAGAATTTTGAAGAACATAATTCTTATCTCATTCGCACAGCCAATTTCATCCACTGGAATTTCATCAGTCTAGTGTTCGAATATACAACTGACGAAGCCAAGAATATAATTGATTCCATCTTTGGGGATTTCTTTGGAATTCTGGAGAGACCACCACGGTTTGTGGAATAAATTATAAATTTAACCATAAAATAGTCACCTTAAGCGATCTAACGACTTTGATCGAGTGATGAGGGATTCCACTTTTCAATTCAGTTTTCGGCAATGTTGCTCACCGCGTAACTTCATGCAAAATGAAGAAAAAAATTGTCCTAAAGGGAAATTTTTTTCATACAATTTGATTTAATTGTAACTCAATCAAATTTGATTCTATCTAATTACATATAATTATCTAGAACTATACATGTATACTTGAATCACTGAAGACCAACGGGGCGAGTGCACAGCTCAACGAAAAAGAAGGCGGGGAATCCCTCAGAAAGAGACTGGTCTATCGTTAATTGTGGAAAAATGCTAATTTGTATTTTCCAGTTGGCGCGAGTGTATAAGAGAGATGCAAATGACGGATGCATCAGCATTCATGTTCATTGAGAAATACTTCGATAAGAGTTCAGTGAAAGCTGTAAATACACTTTTTATTGATTAAATGGATTCATAATCGAATAAGGAAGGTTAATTTAACAGAATCTTTCATTTGATTCAGGCGACTGAAATGATGCAGAATATTAAAAAAGGCTTGGAGGAACAGATTGAAAATTCAAATTGGATATCTTCTGAGAGTAAACAAATTATGAAAATGAAAATCAATGAAATGAAGACATTCCTGGGATATCCAGACTGGTACAAAAATCGTACAGCAGTTATTAATCATTACAGAGGGGTAAAGTGTTATTTTTAATGAAAAAAAAAAAAAAAACGTGTTCGATAGAACATTAAACTTTTATTATTCACAGTTGGTTATTGGTAACGACTATTTGGACAATATTCTGAGCTATAAGAGATACATGAAAAGAAGAACAATTCGTGAATTCAGTGGACACAAAGGCAATCCTGAGTACGAGAAATGATTAATTCTAATAAAAATTACATTCAGAATGATAAGGTTCTCATGTTTGAATTCACTTTTAGATGGAGAGTTAATCCTACGACATTGAATGCTGTGTACATGATGGAATCGAATGCTCTATGTGAGTTAATACTAAGGATGATTGGAAACATAAGGAATTGTTGGCTACAATTGATTATCCATTTGATATCATTAATTTTCAACTTTTCAGATGTTTCGGCAGCTGATTTCCAGTCTCCCCTCCTTGGCAGTGATGTTCCGAAGTGAGTGATAGAGAATTTTCAATTTTCTATTTTTATTATAAGGACAAATGGGGTAAAATAGGGAATAGATAGGGTTTTTCGTATGATTCGTTTGCATTTTTCGATTATGTTTTTAATGAAAGAAAAAGATTCTTCCAAATTTTCAAAAAATCTATAAAAATATTTTTTAACTCGAGTACCCACACAGATTTGTAATAAATTAAGAAGAAAATATTTGGATTTCTCCACAGTTATGTGAATTATGCAATTGTTGGAACAATTATTGGTCATGAAATGAGCCACGGCTTCGATCCTCAAGGTATGACATATACAAAAGTTCCACGAAATTATTTACAACATAATTTTCATGATTAATCTGTTCTTCAGGGATGAAATATGGATTGAATGACACGAAATTAATGGATGAACACATGATGAAAATGTATTATCAGCAATCAAAATGTTTCGTCAAACAGTTTGACCGTTATCTCGGAGGAAAGACTCTGCCTCCCATGATCAGAGATGCATTATTCGGAAAAACTACAGTAGAACCAAATTCAGATGAGAGTGATAATCTTGAATCATCACTTGCCCAATTAACTCTCGGTGAGAACATGGCAGATACAACGGGATTCCAAGCTGTATTGACTACATACAAAAATCTAAAAACGAATGAAGAATTGAAACTTCCTGGTTTCGAGCAATATTCAGATGAACAGATGTTTTTCATATCGTTTGCGGAGGTAGGTTTCAAATTAAAATGAAGTCTCATGAAAAATCTGTTGAATGTCGTTTTTCAATTGCAGACATACTGTGAAGTGATGCCACAAGAGTGGAAGGAAGAAATGGAGAACGCGTTTGTCTCTCACAGTTCAGCGATGCATCGAGTTAATGGAGCAATCTCCAACACTAAAGACTTTGGAGAACTCTTCAATTGCCCAAAGGGCAGTCCCATGAATCCACATGATCAGTGCAGTGTCTGGATGAGACCTGGGGCTGCATTAAAGATGAAAAGCTCTAATAGGAGACATCGTCATCGTTTTGATATTGTAAATTGGTAAATTGAAAAATTAAAAAGGATTCTGCATTTGATGTTTAGTTGAAGTCTTCAATTTTATATAGCATTTGAAGATTCATTGATAATAAAGATATTCAAAAATATATTATAATGATAACAATAAAAACCTGATTCATCATTTCAATTGGTGTTCGTTTAATTGAACGAAATCGACAATCCCTCAATTTTTTAAATTTATTATTCATTGGTCTAACTTTGATCGTGTTATATCCACTCATCGTTACAGTAAATTTTGATTACTGCCAATTTTTTACAAATTATAATAGCTTCTCATTTTGTACTGATAGATAGAACAATAGAAACTGCGATAGAATTGATATGGTTTTATGTTAGATGAATAATTTTTTTTGGTACCCGTAATTGACACGTTTTCATCTATATTATGAGAATATATCTAAAAAAATGATTATGTTTTAATGAATTTATCAATTTCAACTGGACCGTTCTATCTCATCCTGTCAGCAGAGCAATCGAAGTCGATGCTGATAAGCCGCTTCATTACATAGGGAGATGTAGCTTCAAGGTTTCTCCGGTCTACTCGATGATTTAAACAGTAATTGTCCCAATGAAGCCAGTTGACGACTAGAAACAGTTCTATAATATCTGTTTTATAATGAAACAGAGCATGGAGAACTTGAAGAAATTCTTGTGAGTTGTATTCAATAATTTCAAATTATAGTTCTGTATATTAAAATATTCCTGAATTATCTGTTCTTCATGCAGGATAATATTGGCGTTATTATCGTCAACATCGGCCCGAAATTCTCACCGGGAAATCCAAGAAGAGTCAGGTGCTCCGTCATGGTTACTGCGTCTCAAAGGGGTAGACTCGATTGGAAGTGGAGAAGATGAAAATAAGGAGAAAAATTCAGGAAATGTGGAAACGTGTGAAACTAAAGAGTGTCGCCAAATTTCTAATGCCTTTCTCGAGACAATAGACAAATCAGTTGATCCCTGCGATAATTTTTATAAATTTGCATGCGGCGGTTGGACACCTGAAAAATCAATTCCAAAATATGAACCCTATTGGAGTAGACTTCTGCTTTTTCAAACTTCCATTGAGAATCGTATTCGAGGTAATTCGTATAATTTGCAGAAATACAAGATTGCATCGACTTGATTGTGTATTCCTTTATGGGGGAAAATGGGGTAAAATGGACCTCCATGGTAACATGATCCAGGAATTTTTTTCGCAGTGAAGGACTTGCTAAAAAAATCTGCAAAAAAATTGAGAAAGTGTTCCGATATTTGGCAAATTGTTGATGATTTTTTTTTGTGTGCGCCTTCACTACCAGAAAAATTTCAAATCATTTCAACCCGCGAAACCATTTCATCCAATCTCTCTTATATTAGTGACTTTGTGAGTTCATTAGGGGATCTCGAGGAAAAACCAACACCTGGAGATATACTTCCGGTTCGACAGGCAAAAAAGTGGTATCGTTCTTGCATGGATACCCGTGAGTACTTGAAAAAAAAAAATTATTTCCCTTTGAATTAAAGTAGAATGTCCATTTCCTGCAGTTTTTACCTAATTTTGAAAGATTCTATTTTTTTTACGGCAGAAACACGTGAATTAAGAGGAATAAAACCAATTGAATCACTTCTTATGCAAGCGGGCGGATGGCCAATGATAATGGATACTGCCGAGTGGAATGGTGAAGAGCTTACTTGGCAAGAAATCGACGACTATTACGTCCGTTTGATGGGTACTCATGCATTCTACGAGATATCACCAAATGCTGAAAAGATTTCCGTGAGTCTTTGATAGATTCCCCCAGGTCTTCGAACTACAGATCATTTAATTACAGATAAAAAGAGGAAATTTACCGTTAGAGAGCCTTTTCCCAGTGGGAGACAGAAATTATACAACCGAAGGCGTAGCAACTTATCAAAATATTATTAAGCAGGTTGCAGAGTTGTTCATTGAGCAGAATGTAGATGATATATCTGAGGAACGATTGGAGAATGATATTCATGATCTTCTTGAGTTTGAGGAGAAATTATACATGGTAATGAGTTTCACAATATGAGAGGAATAAATGTTAACTGAAGAATGATTTTATCTAATTCATTCTCCTTCACCGGTTGATCATTGAATTATGTTCAGGCAATGTTAGCGGCCCAGACAATCAAATCTGGCGTTGAACTACCTAATGAGGATGGCATGAGTCTTGATGAATTCGTCGAATGGTGGAATGAACATACAGAATCGAGCAAAAATGATCCCCAGCCTGAGGTAATTTCATTATGAAGTGATCAAAATAAATACCTAAATTCCCACTAGATTCAAAGAAGAGTATTTAACATTAAAAACATTATTTTTCTCTAATTTTGGAAATGTCTCATAATCACTTGAATGATTTAGATCGATTGGCGACACATCATCCGACGATTATTTGGTATGGCGAATGTCAATGTTAATGGTAGCGTTGAAGTTACAGTTGATAACATCCAATTCTTCCTTAATCTATCAACGATTTTGGAATCAACGGATAAACGGACAATCGGTGAGGGACGAAAAAAATATAATATCTCAATTTTAGAGAACATAATCGGAATCCTTTTTCAACAGCCAATTTCATCCACTGGAATTTTATTAGTCGAGTATTCGTGTATACCATTGACGAAGCAAAGAATATGATTTATTCCGTTTTGAAGGACCAGCTTGGAGTTCAGGAGAGACCACCACGGTTTGTTGAATAAATTGCAAATTGAACCCTAGACTGGTCATCATAAACGAATCAACGATTTTGGTCAGGTGATGAGGGATTCCCGACGTATTATTTGAGCTGTGAACGCTGTCAACTCCACTCTAGACTATTAGGACAGGTTTATCGAGTTTTCTGCAACTTCGCTCACCAGATAACTCATTAAATTTCCCGAGCAACTAGACTTCATTTTATTCCTCCATCAAATTTGCAGTATATCATTCAAAAAATCCAATAATTTGGTGAATACTTCAATGAATGAAGTCAATTTTTTTTTAGAATTTTCCGTTCAACTGATTGACCATAAAAAAATGAATTCGTGGACGGTGCAGAATTTCCCATAGGGCGACCAGTCTATGGTTAACCGTGAAGAGATGTTTTGGTAATGTTGATTTGTTTTTTCCAGCTGGCGTGAGTGTATAAGAGAGATGAAAATGAGGGATGCATCGGCCTTCATGTTTATTGAGAAATACTTCAAGAAGAGCTCAGTGGATGCTGTAAATACAATTTCAATTGATTAAATGAATTTATAATTAAAATGAGGAAGAGAGAGACAGGTGACTTTGATGAAATCTTTCATTTCATTTCAGGCGATCGGAATGATGCAGAATATTAAAAAAGGATTGGAGGAACAGATTGAAAATTCAAATTGGATATCTTCTGAGAGTAAACGAATTATGAAAATGAAACTCGATGAAATGAAGACATTCTTGGGATATCCAGACTGGTACAAGAATAGAACTGCAGTTATAAATCATTACAGAGGGGTAATTTTTTTTTTAATTTTCAGAAATTTGATTATTTATTGAAAGCCATTGAAATTTGTTTATTCACAGTTGGTCATTGGTAATGACTATTTGGATAATATTCTGAGCTACAAGAGATACGTGAAAAAAACTAAAATTCGTGAATTTAGTGGATACCAAGGCAATCCTAAGTATGAGAAACTATTAATTCTGATATAAATTACATATAAAATGATGAGTTTCTCAAGATTGAATCGATTTTTAGATGGAGAATTGATCCTATCACAGTAAATGCCGTGTACATGATGGGCTCAAATGCTCTATGTGAGTTTATATTAAACAAGATTTGTTACTGAAAAGTCATTGAAACAAATGGAATAATTGAGTACCGTTGGTGGTCCATTTGATATCGTTAATTTTTAAATTTTCAGATGTTTCGGCAGCTGATTTTCAGTCTCCCCTTTTTGGCAGTGACGTTCCGAAGTGAGTGATAGAGAATTTCATATTTCTGAATATTATTATTAAAAAAAATGAGGTAAAGTAGGAAATGTTATGAAAGACCTGGAAATAGAATTTCTCTAATCATTTATTTGAAGTTATCGATTTTTTCTCAATTTATTATAAAAAAATTAATGTCTTAGAATTTGTGATGAATTAAAAAGAAACATTTTTGACTCCTCTACAGTTACATAAATTATGCAATTGTTGGAACAATTATTGCGCATGAAATAAGCCATGGTTTCGATCCTAAAGGTATAAAAAATACAAAACTTCCACCAAATCATTTGCAACATAATTTTCATGAATTTTTCCTTCAGGGATGAAATACGGATTGAATGACACGAAATTGATGGACGAACACATGATGAAAATGTATCACCAACAATCGAAATGTTTCGTGAAACAGTATGACCGTTATCTCGGAGGCAAGACTGTTCCTCCCATGATCAGAGATGTATTGTTTGGAAAAACTACAGCAGAACCAAATGCAGATGAGAGTGATAATCTGGAAGCATCACTAGCGCGAGTAACACTCAATGAGAATATGGCAGACACAACGGGATTCCAAGCTGTATTGACTACATACAAAAATCTAAAAACCAATGGAGAATTGAAACTTCCTGGTTTTGAAGAATTTTCAGATGAACAGATGTTTTTCATATCGTTTGCGGAGGTTTGTTTCGAATCAAGATGAATTCTTACCAAAAATCTGTTCTAACTTCGTTTTTCAATTACAGACATACTGCGAAGCAATGTCACAAGCAATGAAGGAAGAAATGGAGGAATCGTTTGTCGTCCACAGTTCAGCGATGGATCGAGTTAATGGAGCAATTTCTAATACCAAAGACTTTGGAGAACTCTTCAATTGCCCAAAGGGCAGTCCCATGAATCCACATGATAAGTGCAGTGTCTGGATGAAACCTGAGGCTGCATTGAAAATAAAGAGTGCGGATCGTTGGAGACATCGTCATCGCTTTCATCTTGTGAATTGGTAAACTGAAAAATTAAAAAGGATCCTGGACTTGATGCTTAGGTGTAGCTTTAATCTCATGTAGCAATTATAGATTCATTGGTAATGAAGATATTCAGCAATATATCATAGTAATAACAATAAAAACCTGATTCATCATTCCAATTGGTGTTTATTTGATTGAATGAAATCGGTTATCCCTCAATTTTTATATTTATCATTTATTGGTGCAACTTTGATGGTGTCATTACCGCTCATCTGCCTCCATAGTGCATTAGATGCAATGAGATATTTCACATACATGAAGTATTATATATTTGCGTTCGTTCATTTCCTACATATTTTTAGGGCCAATTCTTCAAGAGATAAATTGCACACGTGTTCAGTGATAGAAGATATTCATGCATAAGCAGTCAATCATTGGATATCTTCCATCCATTGACTGACTGAAATGATTAATTGCATCTAGGGAACAAAAAACTAACTCTAACTAATCAACTGATTAACGTGACTGTCTGCTCTCTCGGTTCGAAGAACCGTGTGGCATACACACTGCGGGTGGAAAAAAGTCAACCTCTACAAAAATTGGCATATGGAGTGAATTGGCATCCTTCCCTCCCTAGGCGTGTAATATACTATTCTGGCGAGCGTGAGGCTGTAAAACGAGCCGAAGGCAAATTTTGGAATCACATGAGTCAAAATAGTATATTAACTTCGATGTTCCATTTCGAACATTGTCTTGAATAACTTCACGTCATAGAGCAGCTGTTTATCTCAGTGAAGCTAATGTTCATTTGACATCTGTCAGAGTTTGAGTATTTTGGAGCTCCTAATTGAATTTGAAGAACCTTTAATAATTACGCATTCCCTCTGGTAATTAATCCGAATCAATTTATTGTGTTTCGGGAATATAACAATATTTTATCATCCGTTAATGAGTAATTTTCTTTCCTTATGTTTGAAAATGTGGACTAACTTTAGTGTAAAATATTGTTTGACAGATTTGTTTTCCTGTTCAAACATTTAATTCACTCTCAAACTGCATTTGGCGAAATATTGAGTCTTCACTTAGAGGATAATTAGAGCCTGAATTTTGACGTCGTCGTCGCTGACGGTAAGAGCGGGGAAATAATTAAAAAAAATCCATTATATTAATTCTTCACTCCTTCTTTGGATAAAAAATCCAGAATTTTTCATCTTTCTTTTTTTTTCTCTCTTTCATTTCTATATTTCCCCATTTCTCCATCTTCAACATCAATGCTGAAGAGAAAGAAACGTTGAAATTCAATAATGGAAATGAGGGACGAGGATACCGTTGACATTCCAACTGAAATTAAAGGAGAAGCCCTCATTGTGCCCACGAATCGTATGAATTTTAGTTCATATCTTAAGAAATTGAAGTTGTAGTTCTGATTTTTCTACAGATAAATCAATTATTAAAAAATGTATATTCACAGAAGGAGAACCAGTGGCAAAGAAGGCTAAGAAGAGGACTCGAAGAGGAGGAAGAAACAGAAGTAAGCGAAATTGCTCTTACTAGTTTTTCTTCACGTGTATCTATGGTTGACGTGCAGTATAACAACGGGAGTGTAATTTTTCATACAAATTTTACAATGGTGTTCGGATTAGCTCAATATTCTCAGTGAAAACGTCAGTTCAGCTATAACAACAAGAATTTGATTCCTATGCGCGTTGATCATTCATTGCACTAATGCACCATTTCTCAATAACGTTGACGGAGTATGAAGATAGATGGACGTGATAGTTATACCTACTGCGATCACAGAAAAATGAATAAGCGCAGTCATACGGATCAACATTTCCTAATGCTGCTATGTTCAATATATATGAAACACTCGCTCATTTGAATGCAATATCGAATCAGAGTGTTCCTAAAAAAATTATTCCCGTGACGAAAGTATAGAGTTTTATACTTATCCTTTCGTCCATCCATTGAGTATGGGTGCGCTATAGTTAGGGCCCCAGACTTTAGCTATTATTTCGTCCGATTAAGTTGCTAGGCAACCGTTCGGATTCCAAATGTGTTCAATGTCAAGTTGTCAAACTGGTTCACACATTTAAGTAATTAAAATGAGAATTCCCCCTGGGATTCTGCTTCAATTTCCTCCAAGATCCCCTCCGATTCACCCTGAGATCCCCCCCAGTCCCCCCTAAGATTTTCAACATTCTGAAGAATTTGATTCTAAACATTTCGAATTGTGCGAACAGTTATCTAGCAACTATACGAACCGAATAATAACTAAAGTCTGGGGCCCTAGTGATAGTGCACCAGCTCTCATTGGTGTTAGCAAGTATGATTTAAGCCTCAATACTTATCATTGCCTTCATCTGTGGTTTATTCTACGGGGAATGTGGCATAATAAGGTGGGAATCACCACCTTATTATGACGACTGCTATATTACATTTATTTAAGGACCTATTCAATAAAACTAATTATTTGAAAATTTTCTCTACACAAGCATGCTGTGTGTGCTCGTCAAGATGCAGTGTCCAGAAGTTGCGACCATGTAAGCACCGTATATGTGTAGACTGTGTACGGAATTTGATTACGAGAAAATGCCCAATGTGCAGAGCAACCATTATTTCCTATTTACCAGAGCATATGATGGGAGGAGAAAAATGGAACGACGGGATTGCTGAGAAACTGGAAATGTAGTGGCATCCGCAGGTATTAAGAGAATTCGTGACTGAGAGATGATCAACATGGCGTTATTTTTGCGTTTCGCCGTTTCGTGATAATTCATGTTGTGTGTTTAATTATCATGAAAATAAATTAATTTCTATCATAAAAAATTCTCATCAGAATATTCAATGTATCATTGTCTGCTCTCGCCACTCACTGTATTGGCACAATTTTCTTTTCAAGTATCTGTCATGAGACACTGTGACAAAGATACTTTAAGGATGTATGATCACGACAAAAATTTTCGATATCAGCCCGAAATTCTCATCGACAAATCCGAAAAGAGTCAAGTGCTCCATCATGTTTACTGCGCCTCAAAGGGGTAGACTCGATTGGAAGTGGAGAAAATGAAGATGAAGAGAAAAATGTAGAAACGTGTGAAACTAAAGAGTGTCACCAAAATTGCCAATGCTTTTTTCGAAACAATAGACAAATCAGTTGATCCTTGTGATAATTTTTATGAATTTGCGTGCGTTGGCTGGACACCCGAAAAATCAATTCCAAAATATGAATATTTGTGGAGTAGACTTCAGCTTTTTGAAACTTCTATTAAGAATCGTATTCCAGGTAATTCATTCGATTTGCAGAAATGGAAGATTGATTCTGCTTGTTTGTTTTTCTTTTAATGTGGGAGAGTGGGGTGAAATGGACCTCCATGATAACATCACCTAGGATTTTTTTTTTTTCAATAAAGGACTCGATGAAAAAATTTGCAGAAAATTGAAGAGATGCTCCAATATGTGGACTTTATCGATTAATTTTTTTGTAGACGTCCTGTCCCAAAAAAATTTAGTTTATATTCCGACTCACTCTGTTTTAGGGGATCTGGAAGAAAAACCAACATCTGGAGATATACTTCCGGTTCCACAGGCAAAGAAATGGTACTGCTCCTGCATGGATACAGAATGTTCATTGCTTACAATTTTTTCCAAAATTTTAAAAAGTCCATTTGTTTTGACTGCAGAAACACGAGAATTGAGAGGAACAAAACCAATTGAATCACTCCTCATGCAAGCGGGTGGATGGCCAATGATAATGGATTCTGTATTCATCCCGAACATGGATTTTATAATTTCTTCCTTCGTTCAGCAAGTAGAAAAGCTTTTGCTTCAAGATTTAAAATTTTTCACATTCTTTGGGGCCCATTCTTCAAAGAATTACACCTGTTCAATGATAAGAGATATCCACGCGATGAAATTTCTGCTTCGAAGAGCAAAATTTATGCCACTTTCCGGAATCAATACTCCAGAAGAATGATACACGTGTTTAATGATAAGAAATATTCATGCATGATCAGGCAATTGGATCATATCTTCCAATTCATTAACTGCCTGAAAGGTTTTTCGTTTTCCGTGTTTGCAATAATTAATTTCCAAATATTGTACATATCACTTTTTTAACAAATATTGATACAGATCTCGAACTTCCACGATGCGGAAATAGAATCCGTGAACGCTTAGTTGTTCAGCTGAGGTTCAATCGAATACTATAATTTTTATAGAGTAGATTCCAAGTATCCCTAATTTTTTGAAAAATATTATAACAATCTCCTTTTTTCTTGTAAATTATAATAAAGTATTGCCAGTAAAACATATACTCATGAAATGTCAACTAACACTACAAATGAAAAACAAGCCAGTACTCCGAATGAATCTGAAAGATCTGGATCCCAAAGGAAAGCCAAAAGATAATAATGACATACCTACTGGAATTAAAAATCATAGATAACATATAAGATGTATGTTAAGGGGTAATTAAATATTGTTAACTTCCCGATAAGGAAGTTACTGTATTTGCCCCGAAAATCGATTTTCGATTTTTCATCAGATCTCGATGTTTCAAGATGCTGACATGAATTTCTGAGATTTTTACGGAACTGTCCGTGTGTGTGTGTGTGTGTATGTATGTATGTATGTATGTATGTGCGTATGTGAGGAAATTTTGAAAAACGATTGCACTGCCATTACTTATCCGATCAAAATTTTTTTTAATAAAATGGAATCATCTTTATGTAACTTAGACCTGATTAGATTATGAGCCATGTCAGCTCATTAGTTTCTGAGCTTTTTACGGAAAAGTGATGAAAAAAATACGAAATTTGTGAAAAATTCCCAAATTTCAATCAAAAATACGTCACTAGTAGAGGATGATGGGGCAAAAGGGACCACCCTGCGGTAAAATGAAACCGGGAGGGGAGGGGTGGGCCTTATGATAAAACGAACAGCCCTTTCACATTATAAAGAAAATCTGTAGCCAGACAATGAATGAATTGGGAAGTTTTTTTTGTGACCTCTGAAAGGTCAAACACATTCTAAAACCAACACGACAACACTCCTCCATTCACGAACGAGCGTAGCGAGCAAGCCAGAACGTACCCCAACTCGCGAGCGAGCGTAGCGAGCGAGCAACAACGCACCCCTCGTTTTTTTTTCTCTTTTTTCTTGATTTTCTAAACTTCGAAATTTGTATTGTTTTTTTATCTGTCGCTCATGACTTCCGTAGTTGAATAATGACATCAGATAAATTCAAAGAGAAATAAAAATTGAGATAGAAGAAATGTCTTACGTAAAATCCGAAAAATGTGGTTCACTAAAGATTGCTATTGAATATCAATATCAGTACAGGTGTCTATTTCTCCCTCTCCTTGATCTATTTTATTTGGCAATCTATCAAATCGAACTATTTAAGCAAGTCCACAGAACCCGTAATTCCAAAACTTATTCAAAGCTGCTGAAATATGAATTCGCGAGGATTATTGTAAGTTTGAATAATTCCCTAAAATTTCAGTTATCCATGGAATCATCCTTCATTTCGTATATTTCTATTCTTATTCAATGTATTTTAAGTATAATTATCTATGTAGTTCATTCTGCATTTCGTGTAATTGAACCAGAATCTTGTTTGTATGAAAATAATAATTCGCTCACGTATGCAGATTAACATTAGACCTGTGGCTAGCAATATATGGAGCATTGGCTGCTCCTAGCAGTCAACAGAATGATTATGCAAATAAGATGGTCGATAATCCAGAAATATGTGATACAGAAGAGTGTCTTGAAATATCCAATGCATTTAAGATGTCTATGAACGAATTAATTGAACCCTGCGATGATTTTTATCAATATGCTTGTGGTAATTGGGAAGCTAGAAGACCATTCCCAAAATATGAAGAAAAATGGACTAGATTTGGGGAATTTGAATCTCTCACTGAGAATCGTGTCAGAAGTAATTATTAATTCCCTAAGTAATTTTAATTAATCAATTCATGGGATATTGGAGGGTTAACAAAAAATAATACTAAGAGACTGTCAATTCGCAAATTGACAATCTCTTAGTATTTTTTTTCTTGGAATCCTCCAATGTTCTACGTTACTCCGAATTCATGATTATTAACATGAAAATGAATCAGAGTATGAATTGTAATTGATGTTTAAGGGGTTTGGGGAGTTATCTCCAAAATGTGGAATCATTTTGAGAATCATACAGGACATTCCGACTGTCATGATTATTATGTCGTATTTTTTTCAAAATTTTCATGTATTTCGTTTTAGACTAATCAACAGTCAAAATTGCATTTTATACATGGGCTCCTATGCATAAAATCTGTCATAGCAGGAGACCATTGTGTTAAAACACAATACATGAAAATTTTGAAACAAATACTAGATAATAATGATAACATTAGGAACGTCCTGTATGATTCTCAAAATGATAACATATTTTGGAGATAATTCCCCAAAACCCTCAATATGATCGTATTATTGAATTTTGCAGAGGAGCTGGAGAGTCCACCGTCATCGGAAGATATTTCACCGGTTCAACACGTGAAGAAGTGGTACCAATCATGCATGAATGGTTAGTATTATTGTTTTTTCGAAATCAAATAATTTTTTTCCCATAATTCGAAAAGTACGTTTAACGTTTATCAAATCTTAATTTCATTTTTCTTCTGTATTGTAGAGAGTCGCCAGTCTCTCGAGTCGATTAATTCGATTCTCTTGAGAACTGGTGGATGGCCAATGGTTCTGGGTTCACATGCATGGAACAAAAGCTTCAAGACGTGGCGAGAGATTGATGGACGTCATCGTCAGTTGATCGGTGATAATACATTTTATGCTACACAAGTTACGACCCATTCGGGATTTTATGACGCTTTACAGGTAAATTTTCATTCAATACTTGAAACTATCTTGACTCATATGTCATTCGATTTTAGATTAAAAACCCAAGGTTTCCTTTGAGCGAAGTGCTTCCATTGAACCCCAGAAATTCTACCAATGATGATGGAATTTTTTATCAATCTATCATGAAGAGTGTTGCTCAATTGTTTATTGAACAATATAATACACATGTCTCTGATGAAGAATTAGAGAAAGATATCGATGACCTTATGGAATTCGAGGAGAAACTTTATAAGGTATTTATTTTAAGGAAACAGAGAAAATTCTCGCTATTAACTGGAATTATTATCAGGCATCACAAGCTACGAGTAACAAAATAGAGAAATATGAACGTGAACTATCGAATATTCACTTCGATGGGTTCATAGAATGGTGGAATAATCGAACGGAAACAATTGCAACTACTCCGGAGGTAAAAGTAATTCCAATAAGTTAATTTACCTCATTTTTTTTTCTCAATAATTATTGGAAATTAATATTAACTTTCCTTGACTAAATGCAGATTGATTGGGCTCAAGAATTTCAAGGACTTTTCGATATTGCGAATCTCACATTGAATACGAGTATTAAAATTGAAATTGAAAGTATTGGCTATTTGATAAATTTACTAGAAATTTTGAATTCAACAGATGAACGCACAATTGGTATTGAAAATGAATTTTTCTAAGCATTATTAATCTAATACACGTAGAAAAAAATGAGGGAGATTTTTTAAAAAACCCTCAAATATTTTTCTTCATGAAGGACATTATTTCATTTATTTTTTTCAGTTAATTACATTCAATGGAATTTTGTGAGCAAATTATTTGAATACGCGAATGATGATATGAAGGATATATATCATAAAATTGTGACGAGACAAAAGGGTATTCCTGAGCGACCACCAAGGTTTGTACTTGTATATCGAGGGTCTTAGAACTTAAAAAATATGATAATTATTTTACAATAAAACTTTTTAGGTGGGTCGAGTGTGTCAGAGGAATACAAATAAGAGATGCAGCTTCTTACCTATTTCTTCAGAAATACTTTTCTAATAATACAGAGAAAGCGGTGAATAATAGTACATTACCTAACAAGTGCGGTAAAGTATTTTCGGACAAATCTAATCACACGAGTCTGAAAATCTTTACTGCACGTGTATGATACAGTTTTTTTTTAATGTAAAAAGTGTGGAAAGCGTCACTGACAGCACGCGTACCATGCGAAATGAATAATATCGATAATTATCGTCAATACTGAGAGTCACGTTTCAGTTTTGAAGATAAACTTTACATTTTTCCTTTAGATTTCTGAAATGTTTGAAAACATAAAAAA
The DNA here is from genome assembly GCA_963921955.1 of Aleiodes alternator. Lineage (NCBI taxonomy): Eukaryota > Metazoa > Arthropoda > Insecta > Hymenoptera > Braconidae > Aleiodes > Aleiodes alternator. The sequence goes on along the minus strand of OY998109.1, from coordinate 4,966,432 downwards.
GTCAGTGGAGTTTCAAATAACGAATTTGACTTGGGTATCATCTGATTCAAAGATATCAGTGAAGGAGAAAATAAAATATCTAACACACTCCGTTGGATATCCATCTTGGTATAAAAATGAAAGCGCCTTCATTGATTTATACAAAGGAGTACGTCTTTACTTGTAGCTATTTCTTTATCAACGCTAGACTGGTTCCCCCAAATAGTATTCCCAACATTTCGCGTTTAAAAATTTTTCTGTCATCAATTTGTTGAGCGAAAAATTCTGAAAGAATTGGACTTTATTTATTGAAGTGTCTAATAAATTAGTATTTTTTTACGTAACATATCCTGCAAATTCAATGAAGAAATGAAGTAATACACGGAAAAAAAATGATTGAAAATTACCTTGCCTTCCCAGCAGTCTAAGAAGCAAAGAGAGAATGCAAAAAATTATTATATACCTATAGAGTAAAAATTACTGTGTACCACAATAGAAGTTGATGGAACTCATTCCAATAAGTGCCAAGATCTCATCAATTTTTTGAAAAGTAGCAAAGTAATTTTTAGTCTTATAGATATACGATTTTTTTGTAGTTCCCTTCTTAATCCTTGGATCGCTGGGAAGGAACAGTAATTTCCAATGATTTTTCGTTCCATGTAGAAGAGAATCTCTCATCACCCGACTAAACTCATTAGATCATTCATGGTGACCAGTCTAGGTGCAAAATCTGTCTATCATTATCACTATATTCTTACTGATAATAACTCATTTGTATGTAGTTGGAGGTTGGTGAAAATTATCTGGAGAATAATCTGAATTTTCTAAGATATAAAAAGGTGATCGAATTGCGCAAGTTCAATGGGCAAAAATTACCACGCAGGTGAGGTGAAATTGAATGAATAATTCAAATAACTCATCGATATTGTCGATTAAACCTAATTTTTCTCATTGCAGATGGCCAATTGACGGATTAAAAGTGAATGCTGTTTTAGAACCCATTCATCTCACTATGAGTATTTATAAATCTTTTATCAAACACATAAAAGTAAGATTCGAAATAAAATTTAACTCAAAGACATTAATTACAGTGATTGCAGGAGCTACGGTTCAGCCGCCTCTATTCGGCAGAAAAGTACCAGAGTAAGTGAATTATTGAGAAGAACAAAAAAATCATTTTTCAATCAATATAATTTTCATCAATTTGTTCCCTCAGTTACGTGAATTATGGCACTGTCGGAAGTATCATAGGTCACGAAATCAGCCACGCTTTCGATTCATTAGGTAATTCTTTGTGAAATTCAATAATGCGTGAGTTATTATTAGTAATTCGCTAAAATTACATTACTTCCAGGGATTATATTTCTTGGAGCACAATTTTCGCCAAGACTTAACAATGACGAAATGGAACTCTATGATTTACGACTTGAATGTTTTATTGAAATGTTTGATGAAAGTTATAGGGGCTATTATAATACAACTCATAAGTCATTTGATAAATCATCAATAACTCCAGAAAGATTGGAACCAATCTATGAATATTTGAGAGTAGAAGAGAATAGGGACAGACTAGATGAATTCCTTGCTGACTCAGCTGGAGTTGAAGCTACTTTCAACGCTTACAGAGAATTTATGAATGAAGAAAAAAAGAGGAAACAATTGAAGCTCCCTGGATTTGAAAAATTCACCGATGAACAAATGTTCTTTCTATCTTATAGCCAGGTTGGTCAAAAAATTATCTCTTTCTTTCTTTTCTTAAAGATTGTACTGATCATGATTAAAGAGCATGTAATGCTAAGTTTTTCCGTGTGATTGAGGGAATTAGGATAAATTAAATTGAATATTTTTTTTAAATTATTAAAGATTGAATATTATTTCTAGATATTCTGTGGATCAACGAGAGCATCAGTAGGGAAAGGAAACAGTGATAAGACCAAACTTCACGCTTCCGGACGTACAAGAGTGATCGGTACACTTTCCAATAGTTTGGCTTTCACTGAAGCTTTCCACTGTGAGAAAAGAAGTTCGATGAATCGTGAGATTAAATGTGATGTTTGGTCAGAGTGAAATATAAGGCATAAATTGAAATGATTAAATATTCCATTGTAATTATTATTTTATTGTCGAAAAATTCATTGACTTGTTCAACAAGATTATATTATAAAATAAAGAAACGATTTCAGACAACTTAACATTCATTGCTCTATTACAATTTTTTAAATATCAATAACATAAAGCATCATCTGCTACGTGCAATGACTTTAGTTTCATGAATGGATGGAATCATTAAAAATATCTATCAACAGTAAAATATTGCCTAAAAATGTCAATATGACTTATTTGCGGAACCCACGTATATTTGATATCTATGCTCTCGACTAAATATGTACAAACTATAAATCATTGACTTTATTCAAATATTTGAGATGATAAACGTGTTCGATACTTTGCAGAATAAATAACTTCGACTTCTTCATTTTTTTTACCCATCTAGATTTTCTCTATTTGATCTCATATCGTTCGAAGCATTGAATTGAACATTATTAACTCTTTTGTATTACTCAGATAAACTCTTGAGAAATGATAAAACTGCGAGAAAATAGATTAATTGAAATAACGTGAATGAAAATAGGATAAGGTTTGCAAAAGCCTTCAATTGTCCAAAAAATATTCCGATGAATCCTGAGAAGAAGTGTGACATTTGGAGGGAACCTGAGGCTGCAGCAATATTGGAAAGTTCCAGACGATGAAAACTCCATCTTCATTACTTTTTTTTTTTCTTTTATTATCATCGTCATTACTTCTGACGATCAATATAAGACCAAAAAGAAAGATGCACAATCTCTAATTTCTGTACTACCCATCCAAATGTTTTATCCTTACAATTAATTATAATGAATTATATAGCAGAAATAAAAAGAATGAATATGAATTTATTATTTGATAGTTGTATTTTATTGAGAGAAAAAACCAATGGTCAATGAATAGTCGTTATACTGTCTTACCTTGTCATCAAATTTGTCAATCTTTTCCAGCTTTCTTATTTTCGCATGATCAATAGGTTGAGCGCAAAATTCGGAAAAAACATTGCTTTCATTTATTCGAGTCATTAAAAAACTATCATATTTTTCTAATGACATATCTTATGGAGTCGATGAAGAAATTGAATGAATTCTAGAAGTCAATAAAAATTTTCTCATGCTAAATGAAGTTATCCAGTATTCAATAAGGTCAATTAATTAGTAATAATCCCGAAAGTTTCAAATTTTTCGTAATGACGTACTGAAAATTCAGAATAATCGTTTCATTATTTCCTCGTAATAATTGGAATGATTGTTAACGTCAGTGGATGACCTTCTGACAAATCAGAAGATATACTGCAGTGCATACATTTATCCGATATTCCTGTATCTTATCCTGCCTAAAAAAATTGTAATTGAATACTGCGAATGATATGACGTCTTTCCTACCCTGAAAGATAGGCAGTCAAGGGCTTTCCGGTCTCTCTTAGATTTTAAATAGGTAATTGTCATAGTGAAGTCCATTCATAAGTGAAAATCTCTACAAGCGGTACTACTTCACTGAAAATGACGAGATTTAATCAATTATTGTATGTTGAATTGAATTTACGTTTAACTCTGACATTCATAAGGAAATCTATTTAATCACTGTTATTTTATCACTATTCAGGATAATATTAGCGATATTCTCATCAATTTCATTGTCTCACTCGAGGGCGAACATTCGAAAAAGTCCGAGAAGTCTACACCGACATCATTTGATCGAGGAATCAGCCGCGGCAGAAAATGACGAGAGCAATGAAGCAGAGAAAAATGAAAAAGTCGAAATATGTGAGACAATAGAGTGTCGCCAGCTTGCCAAAGCATTTTCCGAGACTCTGGACAAATCAGTTGATCCTTGTGTGGATTTTTATGAATTTAGTTGTGGTGGTTGGGAAGCTAAAAAGCCAATTCCGAAATATGAACATAGTTGGGACAGATACAAGCATTTCGAATCGATTGTTGAAGAACGTATCAGAGGTAATGAATCAGCTTGCGATAAAAAATTCGTGAATGCTTCATTTATGTTTGAATTGGTGTTCAATTATATTTTTCTTGAATTATTAGAGGAATTAGAAGCAGAGCCAAAATCAAAGGAGATTCTTCCCGTGCAGAAGGCAAGGAAATGGTATCGTTCTTGCATGGACTTTGGTTCGTATCTATAAAGAAGTATTTTAAAAAATTGGCTTTTTGATTAAACAATAAGATAATCACCTAGGGAAGTGATAAAATGCCTTTTCGTAGTTCTAAAATTTCTGCACAAAGAATTTAATCACAAAAAGTTCATTATCTCGTCTTTATCCAGTAATATTCTTAGTAACAACTGTTTTGAACTCATTTATGGTCTTTAGCAATTTAATTCAGTAGTAAAGAGGTAAAACAAGATAAATCTCTTTTTTTCTCAGTAAGTTTTTTGAAAATACCTTAGAAAATAACCGAGAAAGAGCAATTTTGCCCTAAAGCTCTTTTGTAACCCTTGAAGTTCTCTACAGAAACCAATGAGTAATAGCACCTTATCCCGCTTAGTTTCCGAGTTATTTCCTTTGAAATGACCTCAAAGATAAGTCGATTTATCCTGTTTCACCTCTTCACTACTGAATTGAGGAATGTCTCTAATGAGGACTTTACTGACATTGTCAGGATAGATTGGAAGTAACTAGACGTGCTAGTTGTTGAAATGATTATAATTAAACTGAATAACTGAATTTGGTACACTTTAGATAGTTTTGTCTCGACTATGTATAGTTGCCTTAAACTATCAATCCCCGCGTAATAAATGTTAAGAGTAATTCGTAATTAATGATCGTAACTGATAATTGCTTTGTTCACTGCTTCTCGCACGTACGCACTCTTCGATCTCGTAACCAAGAGTATCGTCCTCATCCTTGCGAATCATCGCCCACGTGATATTCGGCCAAAGTCGAAAATGTTCGCCTTTTCGCGAATCAGTCGCTAACATTGTATAAAATCTTCAATGAAGCAAAATTGACCTGTGTTGCATTTTGCTGAATTACAGAAACTCGTGAAGCAAGAGGAATAAAACCAATTGACTCAATAATGATGCAAATTGGTGGATGGCCAATGATAATGGATAATAGCGAGTGGAGTGATGAAATTTCTTGGCAAAAAGTTGAAGATCATTACCTTCGTATAACTGGAAAGCATACCTTCTCTGATATTGAGCTGGTGAGCTTACCGAATGAGCCTGGTATCTCTACTGGTGGCGTATTGGTGGTTAGTAATACCTGAATTAATTATAATTTTCAGATATTATCTGTGAATATCTTGCATACAAATAAAATCACAAGAATTCCCATCAGAATCGTTTTTATGCATAATATTAGGGCCCCAAATAAATAGTTAATTCAATTTCAGATAAAAGAACCTGAACTGCCTCTGAGTGATATACTTCCATTAGAATATAGGAATTATACAGGTGATGATTTGAAATCATATAGATTGCTAATTGAAGGTACTGCACGACTATTCATTGATGAAAGTCAGGCTGACGTTGCGGAAGAACAATTGAATCAAGATATCGATGATCTCATCGAGTTTGAAAAAAAGATTTACACGGTATTAATTTGAAATGTATTGAAACTGATTGAATTATTGAAGAATTAGATTTTTCATTGTTATTCCATTAATTCTAGGCAATAGCTGATGAAGATTCTCTAGTTCTATCTGAGAAGGAAATTAATGAGGGATCATTCTATTACAATGGAGGTCTCGGAGAATTCATGGAATGGTGGAATGATCAGATGGAAAAAATAGAAGATGAGAAATACAAAGTGAGCGATTGGAATCAATTATAATTCAAAATTCAGTTTTTCGGAAACTTTCTTTTTTCTTCTTTTCATTTGATGCAGATTGACTGGAGGAATATTATCAAACAATTATTCGATCTTGGTAATGCCAAAATTAATGATAGAACTCCAATTGAGTTTGGCCATGCAAAATCCTATATTATTATACAAGAAATTCTGCACTCGACGCATAAACGAACAATTGGTAATTGATGATTTATTCTGACACTCATTTTTTCCTATAGAATTATAAAAATTATATGTATTGATGATTTTTAATCGTTTCAGTTAATTATATTCACTGGAAATTCGTGAGTAAAGCATTGAAATATACAATTGACGAAGCCAAAGATGTATTCAATGAGATAGTAAAGGACGAGTATGGTGTACAAGAACGACCACCACGGTAATGCAGCAATGTGTCATCAATTCTTTCTATTCTACCACTTAATTTTCCCATCTAATTTTTCAGTTGGCGGGAGTGTGTGAGAGAAATAGAAATGACCGATGCAGTCTCCTTTATATTTGTCGAAAAATACTTTCGAAAAAATACAGCCGAAGCTGTAAGTATTCCGTAAAACAAATTTAGAGCGATAAAATATTGAAATATGATCGAATAAATTGATTATTTTATTATTCAGGCTGATAAAATGACGGAAAATGTTAGAATGGCACTGGAGAAAGAAATTAGAAATTCCAATTGGATGAGCTCAGATGCGAAAGAAGCTGCGGTTGAGAAAATCAAGAAGATGAAGGCTCTCATTGGATTTCCAGATTGGTACAATAACAAAACAGCGATTGTTAATCATTATAAAGGAGTGAGTAACACTATAAATCAGTTTTATTGCATGTGATGCGAAAAGTGAGCATTTCCCGCACATTGTACAATAAAATGTATTCTATACGTACGGAATCGCACTTTTTAGGTAATTCGATATTTTATCCCAAAAAATGGAAGTTCCGAAGAGCAAAAAGAAATGAGCCGATTCTATAGTTTTCATAATAACTCTGTTTTAAATTTGCGCTATTACTGAAATGATAATTGAATTAAATTGATATAGTTGATCATCGGCCCTGATTACTTGGACAACATTTTGAGCTTCATGAGATACAGGAGGAGAACAGAAATTCGGAATTTCGTGGGATATGAAAGCAATGCTAAGTATGAAGAAACATACTTTTTAAATATTTTAATAGTAATATTTTCACAATCACAATTTGCAATACTTGTTCTAGATGGGAGATGGATCCAATTACCGTTAATGCAGTTTACCTTATGGGATCTAATATCATAAGTATATATTTGAAACATTGCGTAGAAAATGAGAAAGTAGAGTAAAATGGACATTTCAGTGAAAGTTTGTACGATCAATTTTTTTTTTAATCATTATATTGTCCAGTTTAATCCACTGTCTTCGGTATGAATCTGACAATTGAAGAAATTCGATAATGATATACTTAACCAATTATAAATTTCCAGCTGTTCCAGCGGTTAATTTTCAATCGCCACTGTTTGGTTCGAAAGTACCCGAGTAAGTGAATTGAAAATAGGGGATTGAATCAGTTCAATACATGTCAAGAGAGTGAAAAAAATAATTAATAAATCATTTTTATTCATAGTTACGTCAATTATGGAATTGCAGGGAGCACGATAGGTCATGAAATGGGCCATGGCTTCGATCCTGATGGTAAAAATCTTCGTTTTTTCAGAATTAATGATTAATTAGTTAATAGGATATTTAATCATTGAATCATGTATATTATCCAGGGATTTCTTTTGGAGCTAGGCCCGCAAGCCACTTACTGGAGTATGACATGATGAAAATGTATTATCAGCATTCTTCGTGCTTTGTCAAACAGTACGATCGTTACTACGATGCACAAAAGACTACTCCAAAGTCTGGCGAATCACCAGAAGACACTAATGAACAAAGTTCACATTCCCTTGGAACTTTAACAGCTGGTGAGAATATCGCTGATTTAACTGGTGTACAAACTATCTTTGATGCCTACATGGTCGTTAGAAACAAAGAGAAACCAAATGGAGAGCTCAAACTTCCTGGATTTGAAGACTTCACTGATGAACAAATGTTTTTCATATCTTACGCAGCGGTTAGTGCCAAATTCTATAACTTCTATCTCTGACAATAACTCCACAAAATAATTTTTATTAATTGAAAATTATCTTTCTTAGCAATGGTGCGAAGTTTCAACTGATGACTTTAAAAAACGCAAGAATAAAGGGGTAGATACTCACAGTCCAAGCAGACTACGAGTGATTGGTCCAGTCTCTAATACAATAGATTTTGCAAAAGCCTTCAATTGTTCAAAAAATACTCCAATGAATCCTGAGAATAAGTGTGACATTTGGAGGGAACCTGGTGCTGCAAAAATATTACAATGTTCCAGACGATGGAAACATCATCGTCATCAATTCTGGTGATCAATATGAGACGAAGAAAAAATATGTAAAATTTCGGACTTTAGTAATGCTCTTTCAAGTGTTTTATCCTTAGAATCAACTATAATGAATAATATAGCACAAATAAACAGAATGAATATGAATTTATTATTTGATAGTTGTATCTTATTGATTGAAATCATGTCCCTTTTTATTTGTTCACATTCAATTGGCTGAGCGCAAAATTCTGCAAAAAATTGATCTTATTCATTTAAATTTTTAATAAATTTTTTGGATGATATATCATACCAAGTAGATGAAGAAGTGAAATAAATTCTAGTGGTTCACAAAATTTTTTCCATGCTTTTGAGTGGTTTTAGTCTACGATTGATTATCTGGTAACCAATAATTCAGTCTAAGATTGATTATCTAGTAATGATCCTGATAGGATCCTGAAAATCTAGAATAATTGTTGGATTATTTCCTTGGAATAATTACAGCAATTGAAGTGTAAAATTAGTGCATGACCTTCAGACAAATCAGAAGATATGATGCAGTGCATAAATTTATCCGATATCTCTGTATCTCATCCTGCCTAGAAACATTGTAATTGAATGCTACTGATGATATTACGGCCTTCCTACTTTCAAAGATAGGCAGTCAACGGTTTTCCGGTCTTCATAAGATTTAAATAGTTAACTTCACCATTGAAGTGGATTGAGAAGTGAAATTTTCTCTTAGAACACTTCCTCGAAGTAAAATGGCGAATTTGAGAGGATTTTTGTAAGTTGAGATTAATTTACATTATCATGTTTTTCGTGAATATCAGTTCATTCTAATTGACAATTAGGAGATTCAATTGATCATCATTTTCTTGTTAAAATTCAGAATAATATTGGTGATATTATCATCAACATCAGCACGACATCCAAGGAGCAGAATTCGGAAAACTCCAGACGATTTGACACAACTGTTTCTAAATTCCGAAGGAACAGATTCAAGTGGAAATGAAAATGATAATTCTGAAAGTAAAGAAACAATGGTTTGTGAGACACATCATTGTCGTCAATTGGCTCATGTATTTAGTGAATCTCTAGACAAGTCCGTCGATCCTTGCGTTGATTTTTACAAATTCACTTGCGGTGGTTGGGAAGCTAAGAAACCAATTCCAAAATATGAATCTACGTGGAGTAGAATAAAACTTTTTGATGCAACACTTAAGAGGCATCTTCGAGGTAATAAATTATATGATTAATTTTTTGTGTAATTCAATAACAATGAATATTCAATTTTCATTTAGATGAATTAGAGAAAGAGCCCTCACCAAAGGATATTCTTCCTATTCGACAGGCGAAGAAGTGGTATCGTTCTTGCATGGACACGAGTGAGTATTGAGAAAAAAAATAATTGCTAGAACATATTCAGTTCATTCTTCCACTCATTTTTATTCATTTTTGTGATGATATAGAGACTCGTAATACAAGGGGCATCAATCCAATTGTGTCGATTTTGATGCAAACTGGCGGATGGCCGATGATCATGGATGCTGAAGAATGGTACGAAGATCAATCATGGAAAGAAATTGAAGAGCATTACATGCGTTTGACCGGAAAATATATGTTCTATGACATAAGTCTAAGGATAATGCCACCTGACAATCCCTGGAACGTCACCAGCGAAATAACCGTGAGTTTTTCTTCTGAAAATGAAAATTTATTAAATTACATACTTCCAGCTACATCGGCGTTAATTGCAGATTTTCTATCCAAGTCTACCGCTGGATGACGTATTACCATTGAAATACAGAAATTACACGGGTGATGATTTAGCAGTATATGAAGACCTTATTGCTGGTGCTGCAAAATTATTCATCGAAAAGAATAAAGCAGATGTTCCCGATGAACAACTGAGGGAAGACATTGACGATCTCATCGAATTTGAAAAGCGTCTGTATATGGTAATTCATTTCCAAAAATCAAACAATTATCAAAAGAATCAGAAGCTAATATCTAATTGACCTATCTCATTTTTCCATTAAATTTCTGAATTTCTCGCTATTTTCCAGGCAATCCATGGGGAGAACGATGCAAGTGAAATCAATATAGATGATAGGCATGTGCCAAGAGTCATGACTTTAGATGAACTTGTTCAATGGTGGGATAATGTTACAGAATTCGTGGATAATAATGCGAAATCAGAACTGGATTCTAATAAGGAGAAGGTGAATGAATAAATTCAAAAAATAGTCTCAACCATTTCTGATTTTTTAAATTTATTATATTTAGATCGATTGGAGGAAGATTTTGGAGTCCATGTTTGATTTGGCTAATGTCGAATTTGATGAAGATACTAAAATCAGAATGAATAATCGGCCCTTTTTCCTTCAGCTACCCAAAATATTAAAATCAACGAAGATACGTACAATTGGTAACTAATCAATTCTCAACTCTTTTCTTTCGAATGAGAAATATGTAATTTTCTTTATTCAATCCTTAGTTAATTACATTCATTGGCAATTTGTGAGTCACGCCTTGAGATACACAATTGATGAAGTGCAGGATATATTCTTTGATCTCATTGAGCACGAGTATGGAGTAGAAGAAAGATTACCACGGTTTGTATATGAAATTCATAAATATTTGATTTTGCCAATAATTCGTATAATTTTATTTTTTCCAATTATTCAAATTTACTAGTTGGCTCGAGTGTGTGCAAGAAATGAAGATGAGAGATGCTGTTGCATTTTTATTTGTTGAGAATTACTTCAAGGAGACAACTGCAAAAGCTGTGAATATTGATTTTTCATAATTCCTCAAGCAAAGAGAATGATTTTATTGAAATTGTATATTTTTTTTGAAACATTCAGGCCAATGAAATGACCCAAAATATTAAGAAAGAATTGGGTCGCCAAATTGATAATTCAAGTTGGATGTCTTCTGAGGCAAAGGAAATGGCAAGGAAGAAACTGAATGCAATGCAAACACTTCTTGGATTTCCGGAATGGTTCAAAAACCGTACGGCCGTTGTTAATCATTATAAAGGGGTATGTAATTTGAATTGATAATTTTGGGATTAAGATTTAGTGATGAGGTATTGAGAGGAGAAGATTTTGTTTATTGAAATAATATTATTATTCATGATAAATGAAATTGTTAATTCTATAGTTGACTATTGGTTACGATTATCTGGACAATGTTCTGAGCTTCACGAGATACCAGAAGATAATGAAAATTCGTGAATTTGCAGGATACACGAAGAAACAAGAATACGAGTAAAATATATCCTAGTTTATCAAAAAAAAAATGTAAATTTATGATTTAGTGTTAAATGAGATTTTTTCAGATGGTACATAGATCCAATCACTGTGAATGCTGCTTATAATCCGCGGGAAAATCTACTAAGTAAGATTTTTTTTTTGTGAAATTTTCTCGTTCAATATACTGTGGATTTCATTGAATTTATTTCCTCCAGTTGTTCCAGCAGTGGCATTCCAAGTTCCGCTCTTTGGAAATCAAGTTCCTAAGTAATTATCGATTGAATTTTCTATTTTGATTATTTTAAACCTTGCTTCGATACTAGTTTTGTTTGTCATTAACTTTTTCATTCTAGTTATATAAATTATGGGATCACAGGATCAATCACTGGCCATGAGATGAGTCATGGCTTTGATGTAGATGGTATGTTCAAATAAATGAATAAAAATACTTTATTATAAAATTTGTATTTAGTGATATTTATATGATTATAAAATTGTCGAGTTATTTCAATTCTTCACTAGGAATTAAATATGGAATTAATGGCACCATGGAAAATTTATGGGAGGAAGACATGATGAAGATGTATTATCAGCGATCTAAATGTTTTGTCCAGCAATTTGACGATTTCTTTGGTGGAGAAACTATTCCTCCAAAATATGTGAGATATTTTGGGTCAATAGAAAGAAGTTCAGAGAATGATACATTAACGATGGGGAGAGTGACTGCTGGTGAGAATATTGCTGATACAACTGGTGTACAATCTGTATTCAATGCATACATGAAAATGAAAATGAATGAAGCACCAAATGGAGAAATGAAACTTCCTGGATTTGAAGATTTCAGCGATGAGCAAATGTTTTTCTTATCATATGCTGGGGTTTGTAGCAAAACAATTAACGAATTGAAAAAAAGTATTAAATTTTCTATTAATGGAAGAATGAATTTTTCAGGCATGGTGTACAGTAACAACTCCAGAATATGAGGAACGTCAGAAAAAAGAATTTGATGTCCACAGCCCACCAGAATTACGTGTCTTTGGTGCAGTCTCCAATACTTTGGCATTCGCAGAAGCTTTCAAATGTCCAAAAGACAGTCCTATGAATCCCGAAGACAAATGCGATATTTGGAGGAAGCCTGGAGCTGCATTGGAATTGAAATCACTACTTCGCAAGAGACATCATTATGGCTATTCTTTCGATGTCGATTGGTAAATTCCATCAGGCGAAAAACAATATTGCGTTCCCCGCAGCAATATTGGTATACTTTCTAATTCTTTGGCTTTCTCCGAAAATTGTCACTATAAGAGAAATATCTGGTCAAAGATGAATATGAGGTAAAAATTGAAACTGATTAATATTCTATCGCAATTACTAATCTATTGTCGTGAATATCCATTAACTTGTTAACCATGATTATATTTTCCAATAAAAAGATAATCGCAGAAAACTTTCCTTTATTATTCTATCACAAAACATTATTTTCGGCGAAAACTGCGTGAATGGAATGCAAAATTCCCACATACTGACATGAATTTTGAGAATAAATGGGACATTTGGAGGGAATCTGATACTGCCGAAATGTTAGAAAGTTTGAGCCAATGGAGTCATCATCGTAAATGAAAAAATTTACAATTCATGGCTTCCGAAATGCTCCCTCAAGCGTTTCATTCTTGGGAACAATTATAATGAGGATTATAGCAGAAATAAAAAAATGAACATGAATTTATTATTTGATAGCTGTATTTCATTAATTGGAATAACCAGTTTTTTTTTCTTTGAATTCATGTAGTATTCTGCATATCGCATGAACTCTACATCGATCACCAGAAGCGACCTAACGACTTCGACCGAGGGGTTCCCTGACGTGTTATTTCAGCTGTGACATTGTTAAATCCATTATACATTGTCCAGGCTCATTTAGCTACTAGAATTCACTTCATTTCTCCATCAACTTTGGAAATATAGCATTCAGAAAATATGATAATTTGTTAAATACTTCAATGAATAAAGAATTTTTTTCCTTATTCCCCGCTTAATCGATTGATCTAAGAGGATAATAGTGGTGGGATCCCGGAAAGCCCTCATGGAACGACCAGTCTAGGGCTAATAATTTGTGGTGGCTTATATGTAGAGGCCTGACTCTTTTCCCTCGGCATCGAATTCGTCAATTTTTTTGTACTATTAATCAATTACTAATTATCCTGATAGTTTGAAATGCATCAACACCATAAGCTGCATATCCAGAATAATTGCTTCATTATGTCCTTGAAATATGCATTATATTATATCGAAAGATATAGTTCATAAAATTATGCGATATTTTCGTATCTCATCCTGCCTGGATACATTATAATTGAATGCTTTCCTAGCTCGAAAGATAGGCAGTCGAGGGCTTTCCGGACTTCATAGGACTTAAATAGTCAACTTCTCCACTGAAGTGTATCAGGAAGTGGAATTCCCGCTCAGAACACTTCATCACAGCGAAATGGCAAATTTGAGAGGGCTTTTGTAAGTTAAAATTAATTCATTCGTGATTTTCGTGGATGCTATTTCACTCTGATTGGTGATGAGAAGATTCAGATAATCAACCTTCTTCTGTTGCTATTCAGAATAATATTAACAATATTATCATCAGCATCATCACGACATTCAAGGAACAGAATCCGAGAAACTCCAGACGAATTTACACAGCAGTTCTTGAATTCCGAGGAATCAGATTCAAGTGAAAGTGAAAATGATGATTCTAAAAGTAAAGAAACAATGGTTTGTGAGACACATCATTGCCGACAATTGGCTGATGTATTCAGTGAAACTATAGACGAATCCATCGATCCCTGCGTTGATTTTTACAAATTTACTTGCGGCGGTTGGGAAGCTAAAAAACCAATCCCAAAATATGAATCTACATGGAGTAGAATGCAACTTTTTGAAGCAACACTTCAGGAACGTCTCAGAGGTGATAAATAGTATCATCAATTTTTCGTGTAATTAAATAACAATGAATATTCAATTTTCACTCAGATGGATTGGAGAAAGAGCCCACATCGAAGGATATTCTTCCTATTCGACAGGCAAAGAAGTGGTATCGTTCTTGCATGGACATGAGTGAGTATTGAGAGAACAAATAATTCCTAGGAAATATTCAGTTCATTCTTCTACTCATCTTCATTCATTTTTATAATCATATAGAGACTCGTAACACAAGAGGTATCAATCCAATTGCATCGATTTTGATGCAAACTGGTGGATGGCCGATGATTATGGATGCTGGGGAATGGTACGAAAATCCATCATGGAAACCGATTGAAGAGCATTATATGGGTTTAACCGGTGAATATATTTTCTATGAAATAGAACTAAGATTGATGGCAACCGACAATCCCAAGAACATCAGCAGAGACTTATTCGTGAGTGTTTCTTCTCAAAATCAGAATTTATTGAACAACATCCCAACTATATCGGCTTCAATTTCAGATTTTACCTCCAGACCTACCATTGGATGATGTATTACCAAAGCACTACAGAAATTATACAGGTGATGATTTCGCGACATATGTAGAACTCATTGCCGGTACTGCAAAATTATTTATTGAAGAAAATAAAGCTGATGTTTCTGACGAACAATTAAACGAAGACATTGATGATCTCATCAAACTTGAGAAGCGTCTGTATATGGTAATTTATCTTTGAAAATCAATCAATTGTCAGGAGAACTACAAGCTAATGTCCTAATGTCCAATTGACTTGTCTCATTTTTCCACTGAATTTCTGAATCTCTCGAAATTTTTCAGGCAATCCATGAAGTGAACAATGCTAGTGGAATCAATATGGATGATATAAATGTGCCAAGAGTTATGACTTTAGATAAACTCGTTCAATGGTGGGATAACGACACAGAATTCGTGAATAATAATGCGAAATCGGAACTGGATTCTAATAAGGAGAAGGTGAATGAATGAATTTCAAAAATAGTCTCAATCATATCTGATTTTTAAAATTCATTATATTTAGATCGACTGGAGGAGAATCTTCGAGTCCGTTTTCGATTTTGCTAACGTCGAATTTGATGAAAATACTGAGATCAGACTGGATAATGTCGCCTTTTTTCTCCAGCTACAACAGATATTACAGTCCACAAGGACTCGCACAATTGGTAATAAATCGATTCTCCCGTCTTTTCCTTCGAATGATGAATACGTAATTGTCTTTTTTAAACCCTTAGTTAATTACATACATTGGAAATTTGTGAGTCACACGCTGAGATACACGATTGATGAAGTGGGCGATATATTCTTTGATCTTTATGAGCATGACTATGGAGTACAAGAAAGACCACCACGGTTCGTATTTCCAATTCACGAATATTCGATTCTATTAATAATTTGTATGATTTCATCATTTATAATTGTTAACATTCAATAGTTGGCTCGAGTGTGTGAAAGAAATGCGGATGGGAGATGCTGTTGCGTTATTATTTGTTGAGGATTACTTCAAAGAGACAACTGCAAAAGCTGTAAATATTATTTTTCTCAATTTCACGTGCAAGGGAAATGATTTATTAAAATTTCATATTTTCTTGAAACATTCAGGCAAATGAAATGACACAAAATATTAAGAAAGAATTGGGACGACAAATTGAAAATTCAAATTGGATGTCTCCTGAGGCAAAAGAAATGGCAAAGAAGAAATTGAATGCGATGAAAGCACTTCTTGGATTTCCGGATTGGTTCAAAAATCGTACAGCCGTTATTAATCGTTATAAAGGCGTATGTAACTGAAGTTAATAATTTCGCAGCTAAAATTTAGTAATAAATTGTTAAAAGCAGTTTGTTTTTATAGAATTTTTATAGCAGAACTTTCTAATAGTAATGAAAATTGTTAATTCGATAGTTGAATATTGGTTACGACTATCTGGACAATGTTCTGAGCTTCATGAGATACGAGAAGACACTGGAAATTCGTGAGTTTGCAGAATACAGAAAGAGAGAAAAATCTCAGTGAGATATACATATATTTTACTATTTAAATTTAGCCCTCGGAGTACAGTGGAAGTTATTTTGACCCCAAAAAAAATTTTTTGCTCTGAAAATATGATGAAATGAATGAAAATATTTAAAAAAGTCATCACTGAAGCTTAGAAGCACTTTCATTTAAATTTGCCGACTTTAGAAGAGAGGTCCAATTTCAATTCATTTTTTCAACATCAAAAAATAGTTGAGTCAAACTAGCGATTATTTTATTTGAAAGTGCATTGTTTTATCTGCAGAAAATCTCATAACATGGATTTTGAAAAAATGCATAGTTTTCGAGATGTAGCACTCAAACAATAGAGTGGAGTCAATTTCAACCCATGTGTACTCTGAAGTTCTGTTCAGAGGTATGTACTTCGAGGATTACATTTGGGACTCATTGAATTTATTTCTTCTAGATGGAACGTAGTAGATCCAATTACTGTGAATGCGAATTATATTACAGAAGAAAATACCCTAGGTAAGAATTTTATTTTGTTGATTTCTTCAGTTTATGATACTGTGGATTTCATTCAATTTATCTTGTCCAGTTGTTCCAGCAGTGGCATTTCAAGTTCCGCTCTTTGGAGATCAAGTTCCTAAGTAATTATGGATTAAATTTTCTACTTTCATTATTTCAGTATTTCAAAATTAATTTTGATTCCACTTCATCACTTTGCTTCGATATTTTTTTTGTAATCATAACACTCTTCATTTCAGCTATGTGAATTATGGAACCACAGGTTCAATCGTTGGTCATGAGTTCAGCCATGGCTTCGATGAGAGAGGTATGTTCAAATAGCTGAATGAATAAGCTATAATGAATGCTTATTCATTATAAAATTACTATTTGATTTAGGGGAGAGTGGGGCAAAATGGACACTGTTATGAAACGCTTAGAGATGGATTTTTTTTGACGATTCTATTGAAAAGATGAGAAAATTTTAGCCGGAAAACAAGTCTCAGATGCATTTTTTTCGATTTTTTTGAAATTTCGATGTTTTTCAGCATTTTTGAAAGGTCAGCCTTTCCTTTCTCGAAAATCCTCAGTTTTTTGTAAATATCTCTGGTTCTATTGGTCTCAGCAATTCGGAGCTGGTCTCAAATGAAAGGTGAGCTCATTTTCCATCGATTTATGGGGTTTTAAATTCAAACATATCAGTTTTTGGGATAGTTATAGGCCAAAAATGGTTTCACAAAACTGTTTCACAAAAATGCATATAAATAATTTGAAAATCAATATTTTTGAATTGAAAACTCTATGAATCGATGGCAAATGATCTCACCTTTCACCTCCCGTTGGAATTTTTACACTATGACAAATAGGACCGAAGATATTCTCAAAAAACTGAAAATTTTCTAAAAAAAAGAAGGGTTTCACCCCTCTAAAGTGCTCAAAAAAGTCAAAATCTTAAAAAATTCAAAAAAATTAATTCCGGCACTTTTTTCCCGCCCAAAATTTCCTCAGCTTTCCAATGGAATCATGAGAAACAATCTACGACCAATATTTCTATTAATTTCAAAAGTTTTTCATAATATTTGCCTGAAAATTTAGATGTGTCCATTTTACCCCTGATGTCCATTTTGCCCCACCTTCCCCTACATGTAATTCTCGATATTGCTTTCTGTTCATTCATTAATATCGAGTTATTTCAATATTTCATCAGGGATTGGATTCGGAGTTAATGGTGCCGAGGATGATTTATGGGAGGAAGACATGATGAAGATGTATCATCAACGATCTAAATGTTTTGTCAAGCAATTTGATGATTTCTTTGGTGGAGAAACTATTCCTCCAAAATATGTGAAATATTTGTATTTCATAGAATTAAGTTCAGAGAATGATACAGTAACAATGGGAAAACTTACTGCTGATGAGAATATCGCTGATGTAACTGGTGTACAAACTGTATTCAATGCTTACATGAAAATGAGAATGATTGAAGCACCAAATGGAGAAATGAAACTTCCTGGATTTGAAGAATTCAGTGATGAACAAATGTTTTTCTTATCATATGCTGGGGTTCGTAGTAAAATAATCCATGAATTTAGAAAAATCATTAACTTATCTATTAATGAAAGAATAATTTTCTCAGGCATGGTGTACAGTAACAACTCCACAATGTGAAGAACGTGACAAAGCAGGATTTGATGTTCACAGTCCACCAAATTTACGTGTTTTTGGTGCAGTCTCCAATACTTTAGCATTTGCAGAAGCTTTCAAATGTCCAAAGAACAGTCCCATGAATCCCGAGGACAAATGCGATATTTGGAAGAAGCCTGGTGCCGCATTGAAATTGAAACCACTAGTTCGCAAGAAACATCATTATCGTTATCGTTCCGACGTTGACTGGTGAATTCCTCGAGTCATCGAACAATATTGCTTCATTAGAAGAAATTTTTATGCACTTTCTAATAATTCAGATTTTACTAAGAATTTTCACTATAAGAAAGGAATTTTAATGAATTGTGTACATCAATGCGATGTCTCGTCACATTCAAATATGCGATAAAAATTAAAACTATTAAATATTCCTTCGCAATTGTTATCCTATTGTTGAGAATATTCGTTTATTTATTACGCGAAACTATGTTATTCAACAAAGAAATGATTGCGGTAAAATTCCAATTCCTTGTTTTATTATAATTTTTTTAATATAAATAGTGATTATGAAGAAAATTTACGAAGCGTGGAATATTTCCTAGAAATATCGACATGAACGCCTTTTTGCTTCGAACTTTTTTTGGAGCCACAAGAAGGATTAAGATAACAGGGGCGTATTTCCATTATTCACTGAGATATTTGAAAAAAATTGTTGGAAGTTAAAATTGACTCATCCTTTATTACCTATGCTATTAAAATGATGAAATCAACAAGATGTTTCAATATATCCGTCATTGTTGTATCTCATCCTGTCTGCGAACATTGTTGCAGAGTGTTGATAATGATAATGCATTCTGAAGAGTTTAAATGATAGGCAGTCAAGGGCTTTCCGGTCTATTTTAAGTTTTAGATAGATAATTTCCATAATAAAGTCTATTCATAAGCGAAAGTCTCTCCAGGCAGTACTACTTCGCTGAAAATGACGAGATTCAATCAATTTCTGTATGTTGAATTACATTCACGTTTAAGTTGGACTTATGATGAGAAAATGTATTTAATCACTTTTCTTCTACCACTATTCAGGATGATATTAGTGATACTCTCATCAATTTCATCATCTCACTCGAGAGAAAGAATTCGAAAAATTCCAAGGAATCTATATCGACAACATGTAATCGAGAAATCAGCCTCAGCAGAAAATCAAGAAAACAATGAAGTCAATGAAGCAGAGAAAAATAGAAAAGTCGAAATATGTGAAACAATGGAGTGTCGTCAACTTGCCAAAGCATTTTCCGAAACTCTAGACAAATCAGTTGATCCTTGTGTAGATTTTTATGAATTTAGCTGTGGGCGCTGGAAAGATAAAAACCCAATTCCAAAATATGAACACAGTTGGGATAGGATAATGCATTTTTCATCAATTGCTGAAGATCGTATCAGAGGTAATAGAATTAAATCGAGCTAAAAAATTATTGAATGCTTCATTTATGTTTACTTCAGTATTTAAATAGATTTTGCTTGAATTATTAGAGGAATTGGAGGCAGAGCCAAAATTGAAGGACATTCTTCCCGTTCAGAAGGCAAGGGAGTGGTATCGTTCTTGCATGGACTTTGGTTGGTATTTACAAAAAAAATAATTTAAAAAATAGAAATTTTGATTACAAAACAGGATAAATACGTTAATCATTCAGGGAAGAGATTAAATGAGCTCGACCTATTTCGTCTTGAGTTCAGTTCTTAAGGAATATTTGAAAATTTGAGAGGAACCCAGTAATTCTGATAGCAACAAAAAAATTAGATCACAAATTTTTCACAATTCGCCATTGACTTGAGTTACATTCTGCTTAATTACAGAAACTCGTGAAGCAAGGGGAATCAAATCCATTGATTCAATAATGATACAAGTCGGTGGATGGCCAATGGTAATGGACACTAGCGAATGGAGCGACGGAATTTCTTGGCAAAGAGTTGAAGATCATTACCTCCGCATTACTGGAAAGCATACCTTCTCTAATATTGAGATGGTTAGCATACCGAATAATCCCACCATCCCCATTAGTGGCATATTGGAGGTGAGCAACGCCTCTATTTATTATAATTTTCAGACATTATCTGTGAATATCATGAATACGTAGAAATTCACTAAAATTCCCATTTGAATAATTTTTATGCACAATCTTATTGCATCAAATGAGAATTCAATCAAATTTCAGATAAAAAAACCTGAATTGCCTCTGAATGATATACTTCCATTAGAATATAGGAATTATACAGGTGATGATTTAAAATCGTACAGACTGCTCATTGAAGGTACTGCACGTCTATTCATTGAGGAAAGACAAGCTGATACTACGGAAGAACAATTGAATGAGGATATTGATGATCTCATCGAGTTTGAAAAAAATATTTACATGGTATCGATTTGAACGTCCTTGAAACTGATTGAATTATGATATATTTATGTTTTTCATAATTATTTCACTAATTCTAGGCGATAACTGATGCAGATTCTCTACTTCTACCTGAGGAAGAGGTTGATCAGGGAATAGGCGGATACAGAGGTCTCGATGAATTCATGAAATGGTGGAATAATCAGACACGAAAATTCGGAGATGAGAAATTTAGAGTGAGCAATCAGAATCAGGCATAATTGGAGACTCAATCTTTCGTGAATCTTTATTTTTTCGTCTTTTGATTTAATTCAGATCGACTGGAGGAATGCTATTCAACAATTATTTGATCTTGCTAATGCCAAAGTTAATGATAAAACTCCAATTTATTTTGGCCATGCGAAATTCTATTTTATCCTACAAAAACTTATGCAGTCAACGAACAAACGAACAATTGGTAATTGGTGATTGATTTTGAAACTCATTTTTTCTGCACAATTACGAGAATTTTATGTTTCAACAATTTTTTGATTTTGCAGTTAATTATATTCACTGGAAATTCGTGAGTAAAGCATTGAAATATACAATTGAGGAAGCCAAAGATCTATTCAATGAAATTGTAAAGGATGAGTATGGTGTACAAGAACGACCACCACGGTAATGCATCAATGTATCATCAATTCTTTTTATTTTACCACTTAATTTTTCCATTTAATTTTCCAGCTGGCGTGAATGCGTGAGAGAAATACAAATGACCGATGCAGTCTCCTTTATCTTCGTCGAAAAATACTTTCAAAACGATACAGCCAAAGCTGTAAGTATTCCGTGGAAAAAATTTAGAGCGATAAAATAGGGAAATTTGATTGGAAAAATTGATTATTTTATTATTTAGGCTGATGAAATGACGGAGAATGTTAGAATGGCACTGGAAAAAGAAATTAGAAATTCCAATTGGATGAGCGCAGATGCGAAAGAAGCTGCGATGGAGAAAATCAAGAAGATGAAGGCTCTTATAGGATTCCCAGATTGGTACAATAACAGAACTGCAATTGTTAATCATTACAAAGGAGTGAGTAGCACAATAATAGTATATTAGACAAGGAGAATGGTCAGTAAATTGGTCCAAATGAGAAAATTCTGAAAAATTAATATGTTTTTTCCAAACATCAAATGCGACTTGTGTTAAATTTATAGGTCATTCTTGAATCTAGTTTGGACGTAATTTGGCGCTTATGAGCTCGCGGAGCCGTACCGGTAAATCTGAGGAAAAAAAATTAAAAATCTCATGGATGGCAATTGAAATCCGATTGAAAAACTGATCAGCACATTCTTTGAACTATCAGGGAAAATAATTGACCGTTTTCTTAGAGCTTTACAAAATTTTGCAATTGCAATTGCAATTTATAGTTTCATACTGTTCCCCGATAGAAATTTACTGGTTCAGTAACTAACATGTGTAATTGTTATTAAAATAATGATTAAATCAAATTTCTATAGTTGATCATCGGTCCTGATTACTTGGACAATATCTTGAGCTTCATGAGATACAAGAAGAGGGCAGAAATTCGGAATTTCGTGGGATATGAGAACAAGACCAAGTATGAAAAAACATGCTTCTTAAAATAAAGTATTTTTTTCGCTATTAAAATCTCTAAGCAATATTCTTTCTAGATGGGAGATGGATCCAACTACCGTCAATGCAGTTTACGCTATGAAATCTAATATCTTAAGTATATATTTAATATATTCATAGAATTGTGTGAAAGAAAGTGGAGTAAAATGAACATTCCAATTGAAAAGAGGTGTGATTGATTTTTTTCGATTATATTGTTCAATTTAATCCACTGTCTCTCGATAAATTTGAAAAAGCAAGAAAATGGATGATGCACATTTACCAAATATAAATTTCCAGCTGTTCCAGCAGTAAATTTTCAAACACCACTATTTGGTTTGAAAGTACCTGAGTAAGTGAGATAAAATAGGAGTTTGAACTCAGTTTACTATATGTCAAGATAGTGGAAAGAATAATAAATGAATCATTTTTATTCACAGCTACGTCAATTATGGAATTGCAGGAAGCATAATAGGTCATGAGATGGGCCATGGCTTTGATCCTAATGGTAAAAATGCGAAAAAATATTGAAACTCATTTTTTTCAAGATAAATTATTAATTAGTTGATAAGATAATCAAGGAATGCTCAGAAATCGAGCAGGCTCATCTTGTTATTCAGTTTAGTTATTGGATAATTTTCATTATTCAGGAATTAATTTCGGATTGGGACCTGAACACCAATTACTGGAAAATGACATGTTGAAAATGTACTATCAGCATTCTTCATGCTTTGTCAAACAGTACGATCGTTACTACGATGCACAGAAGCCTAGTCCAAAATCTGGCGAATTACCAGAGAGTAGCAATGACCAGAGTTCACTGTCCCTCGGAAATGTGACAGCTGGTGAGAATATTGCTGATTTAACTGGTGTACAAACTATCTTCAATGCCTACATGGACGTTAGGAACAAAGAGAAACCAAATGGAGAACTCAAACTTCCTGGATTTGAGGATTTCACTGATGAACAAATGTTCTTCATATCTTACGCAGCGGTTAGTACTGAATTTTATGAATTCTGCCTCTGACAATGAATCCATGAAATGATTTTTCACTTATTGGAAATGGTTTTCTTTTAGCAATGGTGCGAGGTCTCAACAAAAGACTTTGAAAAACGCAAGAATGGAATGCCCGATCCTCATAGTCCAAACAATCTCCGAGTAATTGGTCCAGTCTCTAATACAATAGATTTTGCAAAAGCCTTCAATTGTCCAAAAAATACTCCAATGAATCCTGAGAATAAGTGTGACATTTGGAGGGAACCTGGCGCTGCAAAGATATTGAAAAGTTCGAGACGATGGGAACATCATTGTCATTACTTGTGGTAATCAATGTGAGATAAAAATAAAAGATGTACAATCCATGGCTTTTGCGATGCTTGAGTGTTCTATTCTTGTACTCAATTATAATAAGAAATATAGCAAGAATAAAAGAATATCAACATATCATTCGATAGTATTTTGTTAATTAAAATCACCAGTTTTTCTCTCCTAATTCATGTAATAGTTTGAATATCGCATTATTCATAAACTGGTTACTATAAGTAACTTGAGGAGAAACTTCAGCTTTTGGACGAAAAAAATATTTTTTTTTCCAATAAAATAATTTGCCGAAGGAAGGTCGGTGTGGGATTTTATATGATCTTCATCACATAAATATATATATATTATGTATAGTAAAGAAAAAATATTTTTTTTTTTTTTTTAATTTTTTTTTAAATGACAAAGTTTGGTCTGACGTTATTGGAATTTTTGAAATAATTAACGTGTTCGATTTTCTGCAGAGTAAATAACTTGACTACTTCATTTTTTCTAACTAACGAGATTTTCTCTAATCCATCTAATATCGTTCGAAGTATTGAATCGAAAATTATTAACTCATTCGTGTGACTCGGATAAATTCTTCGAAAATAATAGAACTTCGAGGAAATATATTGATTGGAGGAACGAGAATGAAAATAGGGAAAGAGAACGGATACAATTGGCTTCTCTGAGGCTTTAAAAGATATTCTGATATCTTCTCACGAACTTCAGATATTCTCAGCATCACTTGGTGGATATTGACGTCAGAATGGAAGATAAGGTACGAGTTATAAATAATATCAATAGATCAATCAGAGGACGAGCTCATGTCAACATCCAGATGTTCAAATAGCCTCAGTATACAGTAGTTTCCTGAGAAAAAAATGTTAAGATCTAAATAGATCTAAACATTTTACTCCGAGTTGGCAATGGCTATTTCCTGTCTTTAAAAAAAAAAAACTATCGAGAAAATCAAATGATGGACAAGGTGTTTTAATACATTCGTGATTGGTGTATCTCATCCTGTCAGTAAATATTGTTGAATGTTTCTGATAATAACGCATCCTTCCTAGTTTCAAGGATAGGTGGTCAAGGGCTTTCCGGTCTATATTAGGCCTTAAATACGTGATTTTTATAATGAAGTCTATTCGTAAGTGAAATTCTCCTCAGGGAGTATTACTTCAGTGGAAATGGCGAGATTCACTCAGCTTCTGTATGTTGAATTGAATTTATGTTTAACTCTGACTTATAATAAGAGAATTTGTTGAATCTGTTCTTTCATCTCTATTCAGGATAATATTGGCGATATTTTCATCAATTTCATCGTCTCACGCAAGAGCGAAAATTCGCGAAATTTCAAGGAATTCCCACCGACATCATGTGATCGAGAATTTAGCTTCAGCTGAGGATGAAGAAAACAATGAAGCCAACGAAGCGGAAGAAAATGGAAGAGCCGAAATATGTGGAACAATGGAGTGTCGTCAACTTGCCAAAGCATTTTCCGAAACTCTAGACAAATCAGTTGATCCTTGTATAGATTTTTATAAATTCAGCTGTGGTGGTTGGGAAGCTAAGAAGCCAATTCCAAAATATGAACGCAGCTGGAATAGATTCATGCATTTTGGATCAATTGTTGAGGATCGTATCAGAGGTAATGAATCTACTTGAGTAAAAAAATTTTTGAGTGCTTCAATTATATTTAATTTGGTATTTAATCATAATTTTCTTAAATCATCAGAGGAATTAGAGGCAGAGCCAAAATCAAAGGAAATTCTTCCCGTTCAGAAGGCGAGGAAGTGGTATCATTCTTGCATGGACTTTGGTTCGTACTAAAAGAAGAAATTTCAATATGGCTATTTTGATTAAATAATAGGATTAATAAATAATAGGATCATCTAGTGAGGTGATGAAATGGGATAGAATTTGTATGAGACAGTAGTTTTAGCAATAGCGTCTTTTGCAGTTCTCAAATTGACCCACAAGAGAATTTAATCACTAAAATTTCAATAAAATAAAATTAACTTGTGTTGTATTCTGCTAAATCACAGAAAGTCGTGAAGCAAGAGGAATAAAACCAATTGACTCAATAATAATGCAAATTGGTGGATGGCCAATGATAATGGATACTAGTGAATGGAGTGACGATATTTCTTGGCAGCAAGTTGAAGATCATTATCTTCGCATCACTGGAAAGCATACTTTCTCTGATATCAAATTAATGAGCTTACCGGATGACCCTGACGTCCCTACTGGTGGAATATTGCAGGTGAGCAACACCTCATTTCGTCGGCTTGGAAGAAAAGGGGCATAAGTGCTATGCTCATGCACAGCACTTACGCCCCTTTGTTTCTAATATGACAAATTCTTGTAATCTCCATGAATACGAACAAATCACAAAAGTTCCCATTAAAATCTTTTGTTATGCACAGTTTATTCCCTCAAATGAAATGATGATGAAATAAGAACACATCTCTCAATTTTTTTGAACAAATAAATTATTGTTTAAAAAAAATTGAGGAATTTAAACTTTTAGTTTTTTTTTTAATTTTCTACATAAGCATAATTCTCATGTTTATGCAAAAAAATTCATTTGTTAAGGAAAAAAAAGACTAAAAATTATCAAATGTCTGATATCTTCAATAATATTCAACTAAAAAAGTTATTCAATTTCAGATAAAGTTACCGGAATTGCCTCTGGAAGATATACTTCCATTACAATATAGAGATTATGCAAGTGATGATGTAAAGTCGTACAGTTTGCTCATTGAAGCTATTGCGCGATTATTCATCGAGGAAAGACAAGCTGATATTACAGAAGAACAATTGAAGAAAGATATTGATGATCTTATCGAGTTTGAAAAAATTATCTACACGGTATTAATTTAAAGTTAATTAAAATTGATTGAATTATTGAAGAATTATATTTTTCATTATTATTTCACTAATTATAGGCAATAACTAATGCAGATTCTCTACTACCTGAGGATGAGGTTGATGAAGGAATAATCGAATATGAAGAAGGTATTGATGAATTAATGAGATGGTGGAATAATCAAACAGGAAAAATCGAAGAGGGGAAATTTAAAGTAAGCAATTAGAATTAGGCATAATTGAAAATTCAGTTTTTGGAGAATATTAATTTTTTTTCTTTTCATCTAATTCAGATTGACTGGAGGATTATCATTCAACAGCTATTCGATCTTGCTAATGTCGAATTCAATGACGAGACACCAATTCTCTTTGCCCATGCGAAATATTATTTCATCATACAAAAACTTTTGCAGTCTGTGGATGAACGAACAATTGGTAATTACTGATTTATTCTGATACTCAATTTTTTACTACAGAATTATAGAAATTGTATGTGTTGATGATTTTCAATTTTTTCAGTTAATTATATTCACTGGAAATTCGTTAGTAAAGCATTGCGATACACAATTGACGAAGTCAAAGATGTATTCAATGAAATTGTAAAGGATGAGTATGGTGTACAAGAACGACCACCACGGTAATGCATCAGTGTATCATCAATTCTTTTTATTTTATCACTTAATTTTGTCATTTAATTTTTCAGCTGGCGTGAATGTGTGAGAGAAATAGAAATGGCCGATGCAGTCTCCTTCATTTTCGTCGAAAAATACTTCCGAAAGGATACAGCCAAAGCTGTAAGTATTCTGCGAAAAAAATTTAAAGTGATAAAATATCAAAATTTGTTTTAAAAAATTGATTATTTCATTACTCAGGCTGATAAAATGACGGAAAATGTTAGAACGGCACTGGAAAAAGAAATTAGAAACTCCAACTGGATGACTTCAGAAGCGAAAGAAGCTGCAATTGAGAAAATCAAGGAGATGAAGACTCTCATAGGATTCCCAGATTGGTACAATAACAGAACTGCAATTGTTAATCATTACAGAGGAGTGAGTAAGATCATAAATCAATTTTTCATTGTAATGAGAAAAACTTGTCGATAACTCTGTGTTATTACTGAAATAATAATTATATAAACATTATATAGTTGATTATTGGTCATGATTACTTGGACAATATTTTGAGCTTCATGAGATACACGAGGAGGACAGAAATTCGAACGTTCGTGGGATATGGAAACAATGCTAAGTATGAGAAGCATTTTTTTTTTAAGTAGAGTAATTTTTTCACTACTACAATCTACAATATTCCTTATAGATGGGAACTGGATCCAATCACCGTCAATGCAGTTTATCTTATGGGATATAATGTCTTAAGTATGTTATATGCTTTTTTTATAATTTTGACGTCAAAGTGGAATCAAATGAATAATTTTGTTCGATTATATCATCGCCTTAAAAACAAATGGGCGTAAGTGTTATGCTTCTACATAGCACTTACATAGCCACTTGGTTATTAAGGTGATGATATTGTCCAATTCAATCCACTGTCTCCTGTATAAATATGGAAATTTAAGAAATTGAATAATGTACATTTACCAAATATAATTTTTCAGCTGTTCCAGCCGTTAATTTTCAATCACCACTATTCGGTTCGAAAGTACCTGAGTAAGTAAAATAAAAAAAGGGCATTGAACTCAGTTCAATATATGTTAAGATAGTGCAAAAAATCATTAATGAATCATTTTTATTCACAGCTACGTGAACTATGGACTTGCAGGAAGTACAATAGGTCATGAAATGGGCCATGGCTTCGATCCTAATGGTAAAAATGATGGAATAACTTAAAATTCATTTTTTCCAGTATAAATGGGATGATCTCCTTATTCAGTTGAATCATTGAATCATTTTTATTATTCAGGAATCAAATTTGGATTAGGTCCTGAAACTGACTTGCTAGACGAGCGTATGTTGAAAATGTATTATCAGCATTCTTCGTGCTTTGTCAAACAGTACGATCGTTACTACGATGCACAGAAGCCTACTCAAAAATCAGATAAATCGCCAGAGGACGGCAATGAAAAGAAGACTTCAAAGAAACCAATTTCAATGTCTCTCGGCGCTTTGACAGCTGGTGAAAATATCGCTGATTTAACTGGTGTACAAACAATCTTTGATGCCTACATGGTTGTTAGAAACAAAGAGAAACCAAATGGAGAACTCAAACTTCCTGGATTCGAAGACTTCACTGATGAACAGATGTTTTTCATATCTTACGCAGCGGTTCGTGCAAAATTCTATAAATTTTACCTCTAAAGGACATTCTACAATGGCCGCAACGCAATGAATTCCGTACGGAATCGTTGCGGCAGGCTTATGTTTACGGAAAAGTGCCGTACGGCAACGGACGCATTCTCTGTCAAACAATAACCTTGATTGATCTAAATATTAGTAACCGTAAGTGATTTTTTTTTAACATTCCTGTGCATTTTTCGAATGAAAATAGAGAAGCTTTTGAAATTGGATTCTTAGCAGAAAAGAGAACTCATCAGATTCGTTGAGGTCAATCTTATATTGTGTAATCAAAGTAGTTTTGGTTATCACAATTGCGTGAAAAAGGAAGAGCTTTGGGTCACCATTGGTCTTGGGGTCCTTGAAAATAATAATTCTAGGTAATTATAAATATATAATGTATGAAATATAAAGTTTTCATCATTTGAAGTCACTTAAAAAAAAAAAAAAAAATTAAGTTGATGAATATTAATTGCCATTTCTTTTTGAATGCAGGTGATGAAGTCAAGATACAATTCAGAGATTTACGTGACCGATTTGATAAGGAATATAAACAACAAATCCAATCACAGCCATCATCTCCAAGAGGTGGACGCGTATCCGCTGGAGGGATTTATCCCAATGGCAATTTTTCCGTATGCTGTTGATTAAGTTCAAATGTGAACTATGTGTTTTTCAAAATAATGTATTTTCTGTAATTATGAGTGTGTATTGATAATGATGAAAGTAAATTTGACAAAAAATAAAAAATGTATGAAATCCAATCAATCAGAGCTGTTCTCCAATCGTGCTTCTTAACCCTTCACTTCTCTTTCAAGTAAAAAGAATTTTTTACTTGAATTCTCTTGAAAAGATCGAACAAATAAGACAGCTAAAGCTTTTATTAATATGCCGATATTAATAAAAATTAAAAATGGACTAGAAAAAGACAGAATGATTGTAAATTTCTTCTCAGTATGAAGGTCTTCATGAAAAAATCTAAAAAAATATGAAAAGATGTTCTAATATATCTATATTAATGAGTGATTTTTTCCAATTTTCTTCATAGAGGCTTTAGCTTTGTGAAAAAAAATTCAGACCGGATTCAGACTTTGAAGTGAGGTTACTCATGTTTTTTGACAGGAAATGCGTCTGTTGCCATACGGCACTTTTCCGCAAACATAAGCCAGCCGCAACGATTCCGTACGGAATTCATTGCGTTGCGACCATTGTAGAATCTCCTTAATAATAACTTTACGAAATAACTTTTATTCATTGAAAATTATTTTTTCAGCAATGGTGCGAAGTTTCAACGGATGACTTTGAAAAACGCAAGAATGAAATGCAAGATCCTCACAGTTCAAACAGTCTACGAGTGATTGGTCCAGTTTCTAATACAATAGATTTTGCAAAAGCCTTCAATTGTCCGAAAGATACTCCAATGAATCCGGAGAATAAGTGCGATATTTGGAGGGAACCTGGTGCTGCAAAAATGTTAAAAAGTTCAAGACGATGGGGACATCATCGTCATCACTCCTGGTAATCAGTATGAGATGAAAATGACAGATGTACAATTTATGGCTTTCGAAATGCGCTCTCAAAGGTTTTATTCTTGGGATCAATTATAATAAAGGATATAGCAGGAATAAAAAAAATGAACATTAATTCATCATTCGACAGTATTGCGCTGATTAAAATAACTGATTCCTCTTGCCTAATTCATGTGGTATTCTGAACATGGCATTATTCCTAGACTGGTCGTTATGAATAACTTGAGGTTTACGTTTGGCGATGCGGGATTCCCCGGTTTGTTATTTCAGCTGCGACGTTACTCGATTCACTCTAGACTGCACTGGCGCTTTTACCGACTTTTTGGAGACATCACTCATCGAATGATTTCATTTTGCATGAGAAAATTGTTCCCAAATACTAGAATTTATTCTATTTTCCTATCAACTTTGCAGGTTTTGACATAAGAAAAAAAATTTAACAGTTTGTTGAACACTTTGATGAATAAAGTGAATTTTTTGGAGAACTTTTTCTTCAACTGATTGGTAATGAAAAAAATGAAAACGGATGTTTTTTTATAGAATTAATTATATGTGATGGCTAATGAGTAGAGATTGTATTCTCCAACCTCGCCATGATATTCATCAATCTCTACATACTATTAATCAATTAGTAATTATCCTGATAGTTTCGAATTCTTCAATATGATAAACTGCAAATCCCGAGTATGTGCTTCAGTACTCTTGAGATAATTGCAGTGACAAATCAAGAGATATAATGCAGTGCATAAATTTATCTAGTATCTCAGTATCTCATTCTGCCCAGAAACATTGTAATTGAATGTTGCTGATGATATAACATCCGTCCGATTTTGAAAGATTGGCAGTCAAGAGCTTTCTGGTTTCCATAGGATTTAAATAACTGACTTCTCCATTGAAGTGTATCCACAAGTAGCTTTTACCCCCCCCCCCCCCCCAAAACACTTCTTCACAATAAAATGGCAGGATTGAGAAAATTTTTGTAAGTTCCAAATTAATTTATTCATGATTTTCGTAAATACTATTCCACTCCGATTGGTGATGAGGAGAATTGATTGATCATTATTCTCTTCATCATATTCAGAATGATATTGGCAATGTTATCGTCAACATTAGCGCAGCATTCAAAGAGCAGATTTCGGAAAACTCCAGACTTGATACAGATTCTTCTTGAATTCCGAAGAATCAGACTTAAGTGAAAGTGAAAATGATAATTCTAAGTCACGAAACAATGGTTTGCGAGGCACATCATTGCCGTCAATTAGATTAGGCGAGAAAATATATTGATTGAAAGGATGAGAATGAAAGTAGAGAAAAGGAACCGATACATTTAGATCTTTTGAGGCTTTAAGAAATACTCGAATGTCTTCTGATGAAGTTCAGATATTTTGCACATCGTCTGGGTATTTATCGTCATGAATATGGGAGATAAGACATGGATTATGAATAATTTCAATAGATTAAACGAAGTTCGAGCTTATGCAACCATTCAGATGTTCAAATATCTCTAGCATACAGTAGTTGAGCAATGACTATTATGGGTTTTTTTTTTTTTGAAAAACTTTACGGGAGAACAAAAAAAATGAACGAAATTTCTAAATATATCTGTGATTGCTGTATCTCATCCTGTCTGCAAATATTGTTGCAGAGTGTCAATGATGATAATGCATCCTCTCTAGTCTAAACGATAGGCATTCAAGGGCTTTCCGGTTTATCATAGGATTTAAATAGTGAACTTCTCCATTAAAGTGTATCCACAAATAGAATTGTCTCTGAGAGTCGTTCATTCCAATAAAATGGCGAATTTGAGAGGATTTTTGTAAGTTGACATTAATTTCTCTATAATTTTTGTGAATCGCGTTTCACTCTAATCATTAATTAAAATGATTCATTGAATTATTATTCTTTTGTTGATATTCAGAATAATATTGGCAATATTATCATCAGCATCAGCGCGACATTCGAGGAGCAGAATTCGAAAAACTCCAGATGACTTGACACAGCTATTTTTGAATTCTGAAGAATTAGATTCAAGTGAAAATAAAAATGATAATTCTGAGAGTAAAGAAACAATGGTTTGCGAGACAAATCATTGCCGTCAACTGGCCCATGTTTTTAGTGAAGCTATAGACAAATCCATTGATCCTTGCGTTGATTTTTATAAATTCACATGCGGTGGTTGGGATGCTAAAAAGCCAATTCCAAAACATGAATCTACATGGAGTAGAATAAAACTTTTTGATGCAACACTTAAGAGTCATCTCAGAGGTGATCAATTGTATAATTAATTTTCTGTACCTTCAAATATCAATAAATGTCCAATTTTAATTCAGATGAATTAGAGAAAAAGCCCACATCGAAGGATATTCTTCCTATTCGACAGGCGAAGAAATGGTATCGCTCTTGCATGGACACGAGTGAGTATTGAGAAAAAATAATAATTCCTAAACATATTTAGTTCATTCCTCCACTCATTTATATTTATTTTTGTAATAATATAGAGATTCGTAACACAAGGGGCATAAATCCAATTATATCGATTTTGATACAAACTGGCGGATGGCCGATGATCATGGATGCTGGAGAATGGTACGAAGATCAGTCGTGGAAACAGATTGAAGAGCATTACATGCGTTTGACCGGTGATTATATGTTCTACGATGTAAGACCAAACTCAGTGCAACTCGACAGTTCTGGAAATATGAGCGGAATAGTATACGTGAGTGTATTTTCCAAAAATTCGAATTTTATTAAATAGAGTTCCCTGAAATACATCGGCTTTAATTGCAGATTTTCACCCCGGATCTACCGTTGGATGGCGTATTGCCATTGAAATACAGAAATTATACGGGTGATGATTTCGCGTCATATGCAGAACTCATTGAAGGCATTGCAAAATTATTCATAAAGAAAAATAACGCAGATATTCCTGACGAACAATTAATGGAAGACATCGAAGATCTCATTGAATTCGAGAAGCGTCTGTATATGGTAATTCACTTTTCGGAAACTAATTAATTTTCATGAGAACCAGAAGCTAATGTTTAAATGATTTGTCTCATTTTTCCATTCAATTCCCCTTTTTCTCACAATTTTTCAGGCACTGAATGGCCCAAAGAATGCTAGTGGAATTGATGAAGATGACATAGATGCGCCAGAGAACATGAATCTCGATCAATTCATACAGTGGTGGGAAAATCTCACAGAATTTGTGGATAATAGCTCGAACTTAGGACCTGAGTCTGATGAGGAGAAGGTAATGAATAAATCCCTAAAATAGTTCCAACTATTTCTGATTTATTTTTTCATTATGTTTAGATCAATTGGAGAAAGCTTCTCGAATCAATGTTTGATTTTGGTAGTGTCAAATTGGATGGAGATGCTCAGATCAGACTGTGGGCTCCTGCTTTCTTCCTTCAACTACCGAAAATATTACAGTCAACAAAGACACGCACAATCGGTAATTAATCAAATTTCAGCCTTTTTTTGCGAATGAGGCGTACGTAACTTTTTCTTTTAACCCTTAGTCAATTACATTCATTGGAAGTTTGTGAGTCACGCTTTGAAATACACGATTGATGAAGTGGAGGATATATTCTTCGATCTCCTTAAGGAAGAGTATGGAGTACAAGAAAGAACACCACGGTTTGTATTCATAATTGATTCTACGAATAAGTTATATGATTTCATGAAATTTAATTGTTAACATTCACTAGTTGGCTCGAGTGTGTGCAGCAAATGGAAATGGAAGATGCAGCTGCGTTTTTATTTGTTGAAAATTACTTCAAGGAGACAACTGCAAGAGCTGTAAATATTATTTTCTTTTCCACGAATCAAGAGCATGAATTTATTAACATTGTATATTTTTCTGCAAATTTCAGGCGAATGAAATGACACAAAATATTAAGAAAGAATTGGAAAGCCAAATTGATAATTCAAATTGGATGTCTTCTGAGGCAAAGGAAATGGCAAAAAAGAAATTGAATGCAATGAAAACACTCCTTGGATATCCAGATTGGTTCAAGAATCGTACTGCTGTTGTTAATCATTATAAAGGCGTATGTAATTGAAGTTAATGATTTTGTGATTAAGATTGAGCGGTTAAGTTTTGAAAGGAGAAAATATTCATCGCTTTGTCGTTCCATTCACTAAAATGTTATTTATATGATAATTAAAATTGCTGATTCAATAGTTGACCATTGGTAACGACTATCTTGACAATGTTCTGAGCTTCATGAGATACGAGAAGACACTGAGAATTCGTGAATTTGCAGGATACAGAAAGAAAGAAGAATCCGCGTAAGATATACTCCTACTTCACAACTAAAATCTGAATTTATGACTCAATTAAATGTGTTTCTTTCAGGTGGTATATAGATCCAATCACTGTTAATGCTGTTTACAACCCGGAAGAGAACACCTTAAGTAAGGATTTTTCTTTTTTTTTTTTGGATTTATGATAATGTAGATTTCATTCAATTTATTTTATCCAGATGTTCCAGCAGTGGCATTTCAAGTTCCGCTATTTGGACTGCAAGTTCCTAAGTAATTATTGATCAAATTTTCTATTTTTATTATTTCAGTATCTCGAAGTTAGTCGATTCCACTATACAACTGTTCTTTAATTTTACGTTTGTTTTGAGTTTTTAACTTCTTTTCAGTTACGTAAATTATGGAATCACAGGATCAATTACTGGTCATGAGATAAGTCATGGCTTTGATGTGAATGGTATGTAAAAATAGATGAATGAATGATCATGTATTATGAAATTCTCTGTTCACGCATTAATATCGAGTGATTTCAATTTTCCATTAGGTATTAAATATGGAATTAATGGCACATTGGACAATTTATGGGAGGAGGACATGATGAAGATGTATTATCAACGATCGAAATGTTTTGTCAAACAATTCGACAATTACTTTGGTGGAAGAACTATTCCGCCAAGATATGCGAGATTTTTTGCATCAGAAGAATCAAGTTCAGAGAATGCCACAATAACAATGGGAAAGTTGACTGCTGGTGAGAATATTGCTGATGTAACAGGTGTACAATCTGTATTCAATGCTTATATGAAAATGAGAATGAATGAAGCACCAGATGGAGAAATGAAACTTCCTGGATTTGAAGATTTCAGCGATGAACAAATGTTCTTCTTATCATATGCTGGGGTTTGTAGCAAAACAATCTAGGAATTTAAAAAAATTATTGAATTATCTACTTATGTAAGAATAATTTTTTCAGGCATGGTGTGAAATAACAACTCCAGAGTATGAGGAACGTGAAAAAGCAGGATTTGATCCCCACAGTCCACCAAATTTACGTGTCTTTGGTGCTGTTTCCAATACTTTAGCATTTGCAGATGCTTTCAATTGTCCAAAAGACAGTCCTATGAATCCCGAGGACAAATGTGGTATTTGGACAAAGCCTGGTGCCGCATTGAAATTGAAATCACCGGTTCGCAAGAGACATCGTTATCGCCATCGTTTCGATATTGACTGGTGAATTCTTCAGGACTTGATCACTCCCAATGACTTGTAATCGATAATGACAGGATAACATCACTTTATTGGAAGCAAATAGCAATCAATTATGATAATAAATATAGCAGAAATAGAAAGAATGAACATGAGTTAATTATTCAACAGTTTTGTTTCATTGATTGAAATAATTACTTCCTTTTTCTGAATTCTTTTATTTTATTTTATTTAATGCCACACTATTCATGATAAGGAAGATGCTTATCATCTACGGGGGCTCATGGTCTGGCTGCGGACAGAACAAATATTGAAATATTACAGTCGTACTTGTGTCAATTGGCAAAAACCAGCTTTCCACTTCAGAACCTCTGGATTCTAAATCCGTTGTCTTGCCAATTGAGCCACTGCTGAACCTCTTTCTCCAAATTTATCCGGTATTCTAATCGTCGTATACATTATTGGTGATGGCTAATGAGTAGAGATTCTACTCATTCACCTCGTCATCAAATTTGTTAATCTTTTCATACTATTAATCAATTAGTGATTATCCTCATGGTTTCGAATTCTTCGAGATGATGAGCTGACAATCCAGAATAATTTTTTAAAAATTCATTTGAAATAAATGGCAGTGATTCTTAAGGTCAACGCATGGGGTTCGCTGAAAAACCTAAAGATATGATACAATGCATAAATTCATCCGGCATCTCGGTATCTCATCCTGCTTAGAAACATTGTAATTGAATGCTGCTGATGATATTACGTTTTTCCTACTTTGGAAGATAGGCATTCAAGGGCTTTCCGGTCTTCATAGGACTTAAATAGTTAACTTTTCCATTGAAGTGTATCCACAAGTAATATTTTCTCTCTAAACACTCCATCACAATAAAATGGCAAATTTGAGAGGATTTTTGTAAGTTGAAATCAATCTATTCATGATTCTCGTAAACACCATTCTACTCTAATTACGAAATTCAGTTAACCACTTTTTTTTGTTAATATTCAGAATAATATTGACAATATTATCATCAACATCAGCGCGACATCCGAGGAGCAGAATACGAAAAATTCCAGACGACTTAACGCAGCTTTTCTTGAATTCAGAAGAATCAGATTCAAGTGAAAGGAAAAATGATAATTCTGAAAGTAAAGAAACAATGGTTTGTGAGACACATCATTGCCGTCAATTGGCTAATGTATTTAGCGAAGCTATAGACAAGTCCGTCGATCCTTGCGTTGATTTTTACAAATTCACTTGCGGCGGCTGGGAAGCTAAGAAACCAATTCCAAAATATGAATCTACATGGAGTAGAATAAAACTTTTTGGGGCAACACTTGAAAGACATCTCAGAGGTGACAAATTGTATTATTAGTTTATTGAGTAATTAAATAATAACAATTGTTCAATTTTTATTCAGATGAATTGGAGAAAGAGCCTACCGCGAAGGATATTCTTCCTATTCGTCAGGCGAAGAAGTGGTATCGATCTTGCATGGACACGAGTGAGTATTGAGAAGGAAAAAATTCCTAGAGAACATTCAGTTCACTCCTCCACTCATTTTCATTTATTTTTTAATTGTATAGAGACTCGTAACACAAGAGGCATCAATCCAATTGTATCGATTTTGATGCAAACTGGCGGATGGCCGATGATCATGGATGCTGAGGAATGGTTCGAAGATCAATCATGGAAAGAAATCGAAGAGCATTACATGCGTTTAACTGGTGAACATATATTCTACGAAATTAGACTAAGAGGAATGCCACCCGGCAATCCCTGGAATATCAGCGGAGAAATATATGTGAGTCTTTCTTCTCAAAAACGGAATTTATCAAATAACTTTCTCTTAATTGGATTGCCTTCAATTTCAGATTTCACCCCCAGATTTACCGTTAGATGACGTCTTACCATTGAAATACAGAAATTACACGGGTGATGATTTAGCGTCATATGCAGAACTCATTGAAGGTGTTGCTGAATTATTCATAGAAAAAAATAAAGCAGATGTTCCTGACGAGCAATTAAACGAAGACATCGAAGATCTCATCAAATTCGAAAAGAGTCTATATATGGTAATACATTTTTCAAAACTAATCGATTGTCAGGAGAACAAGAAGTGAAGTTCCCATTGACTTGTCTCATTTTCCCACTGAATTCCTGAATTTCTTGGAATTTTTCAGACGATACATGAAGGAAAAGATGATAGTGGAATTGATATGGATGACATAGAGGTGCCAGACGACATGAATCTGGATGACTTAATTCAATGGTGGGATAATCTCACAGAATTTGTGAATAATAATTCAAATTTGGGACCAGTGTCTGATGAGGAGAAGGTAATAAATGAGTTTCTTCAATAGTCCGAAGTATTCCTGATTTTTCTAATTCATCATATTTAGATCGATTGGAAGAAGATTCTTGCGTCAATGTTTGATTTCGCTAATATCGAATTGGATGATGATGCTCGGATCAGCTTGACATATCCTGCATTTTTTGTTCAACTACCAAAAATACTCAAGTCAACGAAGAAACGTACAATTGGTAATTAGTCAATTCGCTCCTTTTTTTCTTCGCACGAAAAAAACGTAATTATCTTTTTTTTAACCCTTAGTTAATTACATTCATTGGAAATTCGTAAGTCACGCATTGAGATATACAATTGATGAAGTGGGGGATATATTTTTCAATCTCATTGAGCATGAGTATGGAGTACAAGAAAGATCACCACGGTTTGTATTTGTACTTAATGTTGCGAATAGTTTGTATAATTTTATTATCTTTTATCGTTAACATTCACTAGTTGGCTCGAGTGCGTGCAGGAAATGCAGATGGAAGATGCTGCTGCATTTTTGTTCGTGGAGAACTACTTCAAAGAGATAACTGCAAAAGCTGTGAATATTCATTTTTAAATTCTACGATCAAAGGAAATGAATTTATTAAAATTGTACATTTTTTTTGAAACATTCAGGCCAATGAAATGACGCAAAATATTAAGAAAGAATTGGGACAACAAATTGATAATTCAAATTGGATGTCTCCTGAGGCGAAGGAAATGGCGCAGAAGAAGCTGAATGCAATGAGAACACTCCTCGGATTTCCAGATTGGTACAAAAATCGTACGGCCGTTGTTAATCATTATAAAGGCGTATGTAATTGAAGTTAATAATTTTGGCATTGAGATTCAGTGCTAAAGTGTTGAAAGAAGAGAATTCTCATCACTTTATCACTCTATTTACTAAAATACTATTCATCATAATTAAAATTGCTAATTCGATAGTTAAATATTGGTTACGACTATTTGGACAATGTTCTGAGCTTTATGAGATACCAGAAAACGCTGGAAATTCGGGCATTCGCAGGATTCTGGAAGCCAGAAGAATCGGAGTGAGATATCCTTCTATTTTATCATTAAAATGAAGACTTATCATTCTATAGAATTCGATTTTTTCAGCTGGTACATAGATCCAATTACTGTAAATGCTGCTTACATTCCGGACGATAATGCCTTAAGTAAGATTTTTTTGTTCTTGAGTTTTTTAGTTTATGATCGTGCAGATTTAATTTAATTAATTTTATTTAGATGTTCCAGCAGTGGCATTCCAAGTTCCACTCTTTGGATTGCAAGTTCCAAAGTAATTATTGATCAAATTTTCTATTCTCACTACTCTATTTTCTTTTCTATCATTAAATTTTTCTTTCCAGTTATATAAATTATGGAATCACAGGATCAATCGTTGGTCATGAGATAAGCCATGGCTTTGATGTAAATGGTAGGTTCAAATGAATGAAAAGATAATTATTCATTATAAAATTAACAATTAATATTGAGAGGGCAACAACTTGTGAAATCTAGTATCCATTCGAAGCAGAAATCTTCGAAAATTTCAGAATTCTTTCAAAGATCCTCAAAATGTTTGGATTCATGAAATCTTATAAAATTCAGAAAGAAGTCTTGAAATCACTCAAAAACTAGAGAAATGCAATCGAAATTTCATGGAATCGGTGAAAGTCTTGGAAATTCTATCTAAAATGAATAATGACAATGTAGAAAAAATCGATGTGGGGATTTCAGGAAAGTTATAGAATATTTTAATTGAGATTTTACATGGTGACATGAAAGGGCATATCCACTTACACCTCGGAGGCATTAGTGGGTATAAAAAGCATTTTTTTGACTGTTATCATCATCAAATTTTCATTATCTGCTTTTTTATACCTTCTTGCTACTGTCATGAAATTCTGAAATCTCTCAGCATTCCCTGAAATCTTTTGAATTCTCATAAAAATCTATGAAAACTTCAAAAATCCATTCAATTTTCATCGATTTCAAGAAATATCATGGATTTTTATGGAATTACCGGAAAATTCGAGTTTCTTTGGATTTTCGCAAATTAAAGTTCACTGTACACAGATTTTAGGAGTATTTACGCCCTCAATCAATATAGGGGAGAGTGGGGCAAAATGGACCCTCATAGCAGCATGATTAAGGAATTTATTTCGGGATGAAGAACTCGACTAAAAAATCTGAAAAAATTTGAAAAAATCCTCGAACATATCTATACATTTTGCAAATTTTTTTTAGATTTTTTGAAGCAACCGCTGCTTTTTAAAAAAATCTCGAGTCCTCTCATCGTCTAGGTCCATTTTGCCCCACTCTCCCCTACAGATAATCCACAAAATTATCCTCGATCCATTCATTATTATAATTAATATCAAATCATTTGAATTCTCTCTCAGGGATTAAGTATGGAATCAATGGGACCATGTATGATTTATGGGAGAAAGACATGATGAAGATGTATTATCAGCGATCTAAATGTTTTGTCAATCAATTTGACGATTTCTTTGGTGAAAAAACTATTCCTCCAGAATATGCAAACTATTTCGATAATTCTGGAGAATCAAGTTCAGAGAATGACACGATAACAATTGGAAGATTAACTGCTGGTGAGAATATTGCTGATGTAACAGGTGTACAATCTGTATTCAGTGCTTATATGAAAATGAGAATGAATGAAGCACCAGATGGAGAAATGAAACTTCCTGGATTTGAAGATTTTAGCGATGAGCAAATGTTCTTCTTAGCATATGCTGGGGTTTGTAGCGAAACAATTCACGAAATAAAAAAAATTATTATATTATCTATTCATGGAAGAATAATCTTTTCAGTCATGGTGTACAGTAACAACTCCAGAATACGAAGAACGTCAAAAAGCAGGACTTGATGTCCACAGTCCACCAAATTTACGTGTCTTTGGTGCAGTTTCCAATACTTTGGCATTTGCAGAAGCTTTCAAATGTCCAAAAGACAGTCCTATGAATCCCGAGGACAAATGCGATATTTGGAAAAAGCCTGGTGCTGCATTGAAATTGAAACCACCAGTTCGCAAAAGACATCATTATCGCCATCGTTTCGATGTTGACTGGTAATGCTTCGAGACTTCATCACTTCCACTGGCTCAGAATCGATAATCGCAAAAGAATATTGCTTTATTAAAAGCCAATAGGAAATAAATGAATATTGTACCTTAAATCTAAAAATAAATTCATTCATCTAGCAAAGACTTGAATGGATTGTAACAGGAATTGTGCATTTTAACCATTTACCTAATGAAGAACAGCCGGATGTGGAAATCATGATCCGGGGTGATTTTCCCTTGACAGATGTCATTTATTTTATAAACAAATTTCAAAAAAATCTTCAACAATATATAAGCAGGCGTTAATCGCTATTCCTTCTTCGTTATCTTTTAAATCTCTATTTCTTCCTTTCAATTTCTGCTAATAAATTAGCAGGATGCTCCCAAATGGTTCTTCATAACTTTTTTTTATCATCTCTCTCGAAAAGAAATTATGTACTCAATTTTACATAAAGAATACACACACATACATGCCTACTTTTGTTCTTATCATGATTTATCGATATTTTGGATCATTTTGAGTCGTTTCCAATGACTAATTTTGAAAATTGACATTCTGAAAAAAATTGCGAAAACAACTTTTCAGTATCTCATGAATTCTTGAACATACTCGTAAGATATTATACCTAAGAAATGGAAAAAAATAGATTTTTTGAATATTCTAACTAGGTCTCCTCTAAATATATATAAGTATATATTTTGAAAAATTTATAAGGTAGTGAAATGGAGATTTCAATGGAAGGATGGTTTAACGATTATATCCAATTCTATGATTGTTAAACAAATCGGATAATGTAAATTTATTAAATATAAATTCTGTAATGAGTAACTCATAAATTGGTGACAAAGATATTCAAAGAATGCTGGAAAATCAAGATGGTTCATCTCATCGTACAGTTCAATCATTGAAACAGTTATATTATTCAGGAATTCATTTGAGATTTGAAACCGGAAAACAAATTCCCAGAGAACTAACTGCAATGATTGTTAACGTCAGTGCATGATGTTTGG
This sequence comes from Aleiodes alternator, assembly GCA_963921955.1. Classification (NCBI taxonomy): domain Eukaryota; kingdom Metazoa; phylum Arthropoda; class Insecta; order Hymenoptera; family Braconidae; genus Aleiodes; species Aleiodes alternator. The sequence goes on along the minus strand of OY998109.1, from coordinate 4,923,917 downwards.
AAAAATCAAAAGATATAATGCAGTGTATGAATTTATCCGATATCTCTGTATCTCATCCTGCCAAGAACTATTGTAATTGAATGCTGCTGATGACGTCTTCTCTACTCTGAAAGATAGGCAGTCGAGGGCTTTCCGGACTTCATACGGTTTAAATAGTCGACTTTTCCATTGAAGTATATCAAAAAGTGGGATTCACTTTCAGAATACTACATCATAACAAAATGGCGAATTTGAGAGGACTTTTGTAAGTTGAAAATAATCAGTTCATGATTTTCGTGAATACCATTTCCTTTTGAAGGGTCATTAAGAGATTTATTTATTGATCATTTTCTGGTTGCTTTTCAGAATAATATTAGCAATATTATCGTCAACATCAGCGCGACATTCGAAGAGCAGAAATCGAAAAACTCCAGACGACTTAACGCAGCTGTTTTTGAATTCCGAAGAATCAGATTCAAGCAGAACTGAAAATGATAATTCTCAAAGTAAAGAAAGCATGGTTTGCGAGACACATCATTGCCGTCAATTGGCTAATGTATTTAGTGAAGCTATAGATAAATCCATTGATCCTTGCGTTGATTTTTACAAATTCACTTGCGGCGGTTGGGAAGCTAAGAAACCAATCCCAAAATATGAATCGACGTGGAGTCGAATACAACTTTTTGAAGCAACACTGAAGAGGCATCTTAGAGGTAATAAATCGTATTATTAATTTTTTATGTAATTAAATAACGATAAATATCCAACTTTTATTAAGATGCATTGGAAAAAGAGCCCACATCAGAAGATATACTTCCTGTTCGACAGGCGAAAAAATGGTATCGTTCTTGCATGGATACGAGTGAGTACTGAGGAAAAAAATAATTCCTAGAAAATATTCAGTTCATTCCTCCACTCATTTTCATTCATTTTTGTGATAATATAGAAACTCGTAACACATGGGGGATCGATCCCATTGTATCGATTTTGATGCAAACCGGCGGATGGCCAATGATCATGGATGTTGAGGAATGGTACGAAGATCAATCATGGGAACAAATCGAAGAGTATTACATGCGTTTGACCGGTGAATATATATTCTACGAAACGAGAACGAGACACTTACAACCTGGCGCTTTCGATTTCATTCGCGGAAAAATCTTCGTGAGTGTTTTTTCCCAAAATTAGACTCTATTAATTAACAATCTATCAACTGCTTCGACTTAAATTACAGATTTCACCTCCAAATCTACCGTTGGATGACGTATTACCATTGAAATACAGAAATTATACGGGTAATGATGTAGCCGGATACACAGAACTCATTGCCAGTGCTGCAAAATTATTCATAAAAAAAAATAAAGCAGATGTTTCTGACGAACAATTGAACAAAGACATTGATAATCTCATTAAATTTGAAAAGCGTCTGTATATGGTAATTCATTTTTTGAAAATTAATCAATTGTCATGACTTGCCTTAATTTTCCACTTAATTTCTGATTCTCTCATAATTTTTTTCAGGCAATAAATGAACAGACTGATGCTATTGGAATCGATATAAATGATATAAATAAGCCAGATAACAGAACTCTCGATAACTTCATTCAATGGTGGAATAATCTCACAGAATTGATGAATGAAAATTCGAATTTAGGACCAGAATCCGATGAAGAGACGGTAATAATTGAGTTTATAAAATAATGCCCACTATTTCTGATCTTTTCTGTTCATTATATTTAGATCGATTGGAGAAAGATTCTTCAGTCACTGTTTGATTTTGCTAGTGTCGAATTGGCTCAAGATGCTGAGATCATTAATTTGTCGAATCCTGCTTTTTTCCTTCAGCTACCAAAAATACTGAAATCAACAGAGAAACGTACAATTGGTAATTGATCAATTCTATCCTCTTTTTTTCGAATGAGGGATAAGTAATTTTTCCTTTTTTAACTCTTAGTTAATTACGTTCATTGGAAATTTGTGAGTTACGCATTGAAATACACGATTGATGAAGTGAAGGATATATTCTTTGATCTCATTGAGCACGAGTATGGGGTACAAAAAAAATCACCACGGTTTGTGTTTGTAATTTATTTTACGAATCATTTGTAGGATTCCATAATCTTTAATTCTCAACATTCACTAGTTGGCTCGAGTGTGTGCAAGAAATGCCGATGGAAGATGCTGCTGCGATGTTATTCGTGGAGAACTACTTTAAGGCGACAACTGCAAAAGCTGTGAATATCAATTTTCTAAATTTCATAAGCAAGGAGGATGATAATTGAATGATTCGACCAATAATATAATTCCTTCATATCTTTTATAAGGACATTTCTTGGTCACTGCTATCCTCTTCGGAAAGTCCAAAAGAAGTAGAAAAGAAAGGGTAAATTCAAATTTCGTACCTAATTAGGTACAAAATTCAAATTTTCTCTTCTTTTTCTTCTTCTCTCGAACTCTCTGAAGAGGATAACAGTGACCGAAAGATTGACTTATGAAGAGAAGCAAGCAGAGTGAGTTGATTAACATTCTATAATTTCTTGAAACATTTAGGCCAGTGAAATGACACAAAATATTAAGAAAGAATTGAGACACCAAATTGATAATTCAAATTGGATGACCCCTGAGGGAAAGGAAATCGCGCTGAAAAAGTTGAATGCGATGAAGCCACTGCTTGGATTTCCGGATTGGTTTAAAAATCGTACGGCTGTTGTTAATCATTATAAAGGCGTATGTAATAGAAACTATTGATTTTGTGTTTGAGCTTTTATGGTAAAGTGTGAAGAGAAGATAATTTTCATCACTTTAATATTTTATTTACTAAAATATTTATAATGATCAAACTTGGTGGTTCGATAGTTGTCTATTGGTTACGACTATCTGGATAATGTTCTGAGCTTCATGAGATACGACAAAACATTGAAAATTCGTGAAGTAGCAGGATACAAAAAAGAAAAGAAATCTGAGTGAGATATATTTCTATTTTACAATTTAAATTTGAATTTATGATTCAATAAAATATGATTTTTTCAGATGGATCATAAATCCGATCACTATAAATGCAGTTTACGTTCCAGACGATAATAGCATAAGTAAATTTTTTTTTTTTCATCCAATTTTTGAATTTATGACACTGTGAACTTAATTCAATTGATTTCATCCAGATATTCCAGCAGTGGTCTTCCAAGCTCCGCTCTTTGGAATTCAAGTTCCTAAGTAATTATCAATTGAATTTCTTATTTTTATTATTTAAGTTCTTCAATGTAAATCTATTCCACTTCAACGCTCTGCTCGGATATTACTTTTTTCATAAAATTCTTCTTTCCAGTTATGTAAATTATGGACTCATGGGATCAATCGTTGGTCATGAAATGAGCCATGGCTTTGATGTAAGTGGTATGTTCAAATGAATGAATTAATAATCATTTATTATAAAATTAATAATTATTGTCTGTGTAATTCATGTAATCGTCCTCTGTTCAGTCATTAATACCGAATTATTCAAATTTTTCATAAGGAATCCAATATGGAATTAACGGCACTAAGAAAGCATTATGGGAAGAAGACATGATGAAGATGTATTATCAACGATCCAAATGTTTTGTGAATCAATTTGACAATTACTTTGGTGGAAGAACTATTCCTCCAAAGTATGTGAAATATTTTCCTCTACTACAAGAAAGCTTAGAGAATGGCACATTAACAATGGCAAAAATAACTGCTGGTGAGAATATTGCTGATACAACTGGTCTACAATCTGTATTCAATGCTTATATGAAAATGAGAATGAATAAAGCACCAAATGGAGAAATGAAACTTCCCGGATTTGAAGATTTTAGTGATGAGCAAATGTTCTTTTTATCATATGCTGGGGTTCGTAGCAAATCAATCCACGAATTCAAAAAAATTATTGAATGATCTATTCATAAAACTATAATTTCCTCAGGCATGGTGCACAGTAACAACGCCAGAATATGAGAAATGCCATAACGCAACATTTGATGTCCACAGTCCACCACATTTACGTGTTTTTGGTGCAGTCTCCAATACTTTAGCATTTGCAGAAGCTTTCAAATGTCCGAAAGACAGTCCTATGAATCCTGAGGATAAATGCGACATATGGAAAAAGCCTGGTGCCGCATTGGCACTGGAGCCACCAGTTCGCAAAAGACATTATCGCCATCATTTAGCCATTGACTGGTAATTCCTCGGGAGCTCATCACGTCCAATGAGCCTTGATCGATGATCATAGCACAATATGATTTTATTGAAAGCAAATGTGACAATAATCAATATGAAACCTTAAATTCAAAAATACATTTATTAATTCAGCAAAAACTTGAGATGATTGTGACAGAAATTATGCAAAATTACAGCTTTTTGAAAATGACTTCAACCTTTAGAAGGCTGGGATGACGACCTAAGGCGTCATAGTTTTTCTGAATAGTTAAGTAGGACTAAAGTTGTTCCTTAGGAGGAGAAGGAGAAAATCATATCTACGATTACAAAATCCAGTCTCTGAACGTTGTTTTTAAGCCTTGGTATGTTTCTACAGATCATTTCAATCACAGCGAACTTGAAAACCTACGTCTGTACATTTTCAAGCGTTGATAAGATCATTCGAACGTTATTATCAACTTTTCACGAAAATTTCATAATTTAACATCGGCTTCTACCGTCCCGAGCCGGGATGATGCTTTGAGGCGTCATGGTCTGACTTGCTAACATCCGGTCTCAGTTTGGTTGTATCTGTTCAAAATCCTGGCCCTCTAAAGGTTAAAAACTGAAAAAAATTCTGCTCCCTTCCTTTTTTATTGAGCCTATTATTCAGGAATTATTTTTAAATCGAAACCGGAAAACGCAGTGATTGTCAGTGTCAGGGGATGATGTATGGACAAATTGAAACATGTAATGCAATGCATGAATTTATTCAGTATCTCTTTATCTCATCCTGCTCAGAAACATTGGAATTGAATGCTGCTGATGATATTACGACCTCCCTACTTTGAAAGATAGGCAGTTGAGGGATTTCCGGACATCATAGGATTTAAATAGTCGACTCCTCCATTGGAGCGTATTGTGGAGTGGAATTATCTCTCAGAACACTTTATCACAACGAAATGGCGAATTTGAGAGGACTTTTGTAAGCGCAAATTAATTTACTTATGATTTTTATGAATACCATTTCACTCTGATTGGTCGTTAGGGAATTCAGTTAATGATTATATTATTGTTGCTATTCAGAATAATACTAGCAATATTATCATCAACATCAGCGCGATATCCGAGAAGCAGAATTCAAGAAACTCCAGAGGACTTGGCACAACTGTTTCTAAATTCCGAAGAATCAGATTCAAGTGAAAGTAAAAATGATAATTCTGAAAGTAAAGAAACAATGGTTTGCGAGACACATCATTGCCGTCAATTGGCTCATGTATTTAGCGAAGCTATAGACAAATCCATTGATCCTTGCGTTGATTTTTATAAATTCACTTGCGGTGGTTGGGAAGCTAAGAAACCAATTCCGAAATATGAACCTACGTGGAGTAGAGTGAAACTTTTTGATGCAACACTTAAGAGGCATCTTAGAGGTAATGATCATTATTGTAATATCTATTTTTTGTGGAATCAAATAACGATGAATGTCCGATTTTCATTCAGATGAATTGGAGAAAGAGCCTTCATCGAAGGATATTCTTCCTATTCGACAGGCGAAGAAGTGGTATCGTTCGTGCATGGACACGAGTGAGTAGTAGAGAAAAAATCATTTCCAGGAAATACTCAGGTTCATACTTCCACTTTTTTTCATTAATTTTTGTAATCATGTAGAGACGCGCAACACAAGAGGCATCAATCCAATTCTATCGATTCTGATACAAACTGGCGGATGGCCGATGATTATGGATACTGCGGAATGGTACGAAGATCAATCATGGAAACAAATTGAAGAACATTACATGCGTTTGACCGGTGAATATACATTCTTCAGAACGAAACTAACAGCAATGTCACTAGGCCAGTTCAGGAATATTAGTGGAGCAATACACGTGGGTGTTCCTTTTCAAAATTAGAATATATTAAGGAACATTCTTCCAACTAAATCAGCTTCAATTGCAGATTTCAGCGCCAGAGTTACCGTTGGATGACGCATTACCATTGAAATACAGAAACTATACAGGTGATGACTTAGCAGAATATGCAGAACTCATTGCCGGTCTTGCGAAATTATTTATCGAAAAAAATAAAGCGGATGTTTCTGATGAACAATTAAAGGAAGACATCGATGATCTCATTGAATTTGAAAAGCGTTTATACATGGTAATTCATTCTTTAAAATTCTTCAATTGCCATGACTTGTCTCATTTTTCCGCTCAATTTGTAAATTCCACATAATTTTTCAGGCAATACATGACAAAACCAAAGCTTATGGACTCTACGGGGGTTTGCCAAGAAACCTCAATCTCGATAATTTTATCCAATTGTGGAATAATGTCACAGCATTTATGAACGAAACACTGGAGTTTGATGAGGATAAGGTAATGAATGAGTTTCTACAATAGTCTCTATTTCTAACTTTTTCATTCATTATATTTAGATCGATTGGCGGAGAATTTTCAAATCAATGTTTAATCTTGCGAGTATTGAATTGGATGAAGATATTGAGATCAGTATGGAGAATTATGGCTACTTTCTGCAGTTATTAAAGATACTAAAAGCAACAAATACACGTACAATTGGTAATCAATCAATTATTTTCTCTGTTCCTTCTAATGAGAAATACGTAATTATTTTTTTTAATCCTTAGTTAATTACATTCATTGGAAATTCGTGAGTTTCGCATTGAAATACACGATTGATGAAGTAAAGGATATATTTTTTGATCTCGTTGAGCACGAGTATGGAGTACAAGAGAGATCACCACGGTTTGTATCTATAATTAATTTTACGAATAATTTGTATGATGTCATTATCTACAATTGTTAACATTCTCTAGTTGGCTCGAGTGTGTGCAAGAAATGGAGATGGAAGATGCTGTTGCGCTCTTATTTGTTGAGAATTATTTCAAGGAAACAACTGCAAAAGCTGTGATTATTAATTATTTTCTTCCTACAAGCAAGAAGAATGAATTTATATAAATGGTATATTTTTTTTTTCACTTCAGGCCAACGAAATGACACAGAACATCAGGGAAGAATTGGGACGCCAAATTGATAATTCAAATTGGATGTCTCCTGAAGCAAAGGCAATGGCACAGAATAAATTGAATGCAATGAGGCCACTTCTTGGATTCCCAGATTGGTTCAAAAATCGTACAGCTGTTGTTAATCATTATAAAGGCGTATGTTGTTGAAGTTGATAATTTTGAGATTAAGAAATATTATTTATAATACTTAAAATTGGTAATTCGATAGTTGACTATTGGTTACGACTATTTGGACAACGTTTTGAGCTTCATGAGATACGAGAAGACGCTCAAAATTCGTGAAGCTGCAGGATACAGGAAGACAGAAGAATCCGAGTGAGCCATATTCCTATTTCACAATTGAAATTGAAATATATGATTCAATTGAATTTACTTTTTTCAGATGGGTCATAGATCCAATCACTATAAATGCTGCTTACAATCCGAGAGATAATACCATAAGTAATTTTTTTTTTTAATTGAGGTTTTCAGTTTATAATACTGTGTATTTCATTGATTTTATTATATCCAGATGTTCCTGCAGTGGCATTCCAAGTTCCGCTCTTTGGAATTCAAGTGCCCAAGTAATTATTAATGAAATGTTCCATTTTCATCATTTTAGTACTTCAAAATTAATTTCAAGTTAACTTTCTTTTGCCATCACATTTCTCTTTCCAGTTATGTAAATTATGGAATCATAGGATCAATCATTGGTCATGAGTTAAGCCATGGCTTTGATGTGGAAGGTATGTTCGACTGAATGAGTGAATAATCATTCATTATAGAATTAATAATTGAAGTATATGCAATTTATGGAATTTCCCTCTGTTCACTCATTAATACCGAGTTATTTTTTTTTTTCATAAGGAATTAAATATGGAATCAATGGCACCAGAGACAATTTATGGGAAAAAGACATGATGAAGATGTATTATCAGCAATCTAAATGTTTTGTCAAGCAATTTGATAATTATTTTGGTGGGGAAACTATTCCTCCAATTTGGGCAATGTTTTTACCTGAAAATGAATTCAGTTCTAAGAATGGAGTAATAACTATCGGACAAATAACTGCTGGTGAGAATATTGCTGATACAACTGGTGTACAATCTGTATTCAATGCTTATATGAAAATTAGAATGAATGAAGCAATAAATGGAGAAATGAAACTTCCGGGATTCGAAGAGTTCAGTGATGAGCAAATGTTCTTCTTATCATTTGCTGGGGTTCGTAGCAAAATAATTTAAGAATTAAAAAATTTATTGAATTTTTCATTCATGAACGAATGATTCTGTTAGGCATATTGTACAGTGACAACTCCAGAATATGAGAAACGGGAGAAAAGAGGAATTGCTGCTCACAGTCCACCACACTTACGTGTCTTTGGTGCAGTCTCCAATACTCTAGCATTTGCAGAAGCCTTCAAATGTCCAGAAGACAGCCCTATGAATCCTGAGGACAAATGCGACATTTGGACAAAGCCTGGTGCTGCATTGGAATTAAAACCATCAGTTCGCAAGAGACATCATTATCGCCATCGTTTCGACGTTGACTGGTGAATTCCCCGAGAATTTATCACTTCCAATGACTCGTAATCGATAATCACAAAATAATATATTGCTGTATTGAGAGCAAATACAAAATTAATGAATATATTCTACCTTAAATTTAAAAATTGATTTATTGACTTAAATGGATTGCAGCAATAAAAATGCACATTTTACCCATCCACTGAATAAAAACAGATTTTTCATAACAGAATTAGTTACCCACATATAGTGATGGCCGATTCTCAAAAAAAATCGATTCCTAAAGAATCGATCTTGAGAATCGATTTTTCGAAAACAAAATCGGAAGAAAATCGATGAATCGAATTTTTTTCAAATTAAGCAAAAAAATTCCAGTCCTTCTTGAGAAGGAATGGAATTTTTTCCAATTGGACATCCATGAAAATTGCTTACATAAGTCGCGATTTATTTAGAAGCATAGAAGAAAAAAACATCTGGAAATTGGTATCCCCAGAGCATTTACTCAAAATTCTCGAATAGGTCACAATTCTCATAATAAAATCGGGTATATGGGGCAATTCGTCAAATTTGCATTTGTTCATTGTACAAATAAATCCATGATTGAAGATACATAATTGACTGGAAAATATATTATTTCCACTTCACTTCAGTGATAATTCTAATAGATGCTTGAAGCGACTTGAAATGAATAGAAATAGCATATTCGTTAATTAAGAAAATATTCAGCATTTCAGCATGATACTGAAAATAGCGAACATCCGATAATTTCTTCTTCCTTCTTAATAAATGAATCTTTTTCTAGAACATGAAAAATATGCGAATGTTGGAACTTCGCAAAACTATAGGTGCAAATATTTCAAATGTGCAACCGAATGCGCGCAACCGATTTTCATTTTTTAAGAAGAATAAGATTAAAAATCATCAGATGTCTGCTATTTTCAGTATCATGTTGAGATGCTGAATAACATCTTAATTAACAAGCATGCTATGAACATGTGTTCCAAGTCGCTTCAAGCCTCAATTAAAATTATTATCACTTAAGTCTACTGAAGTGAAGTTGGAATAATCTATTCTCTAGCCAATCATGTATATTTAGTTATGGATTCATTAGTACAATGAACAATTGCAAAATTAACGAATTTCCCCCGGATACCCTATTTTCTCGCACTATTATCCTACCTACCTACCTACCCACATACCCACATACCCTACTACTTGAATACTTTATTTCCAAAATTATTTTTGATTTTGTCTTCCGTGATTAGATTCAATTATCCCGAAAAAAAAATCGATCTCCAAAGAATCGATTCAGAATCGGCCATCACTACCCACATAATGTGCTTTCAATGAATTCGTCCCATTATCCTCATTTAACTGTCCATGAAGATTCATCCCATATACATGAACATCAATCTCTTCCTTCAAATTCGCCCTGAACATCAGCATCGGCTCAGCAGCCCCACCAAGTCTCCAAACTCCATCATTCCTAAATAACAAGAGCTCATAACTCGGTGATGAGCTCAGTGAGAACGAACTGCTTTCGAGGATTACGAAAATTACAATCTATTCTCACTATTGATTAATTAGTAATCATCCTGATGGCTTCGAATTGTTCGATATGATAAGCTGCAAATTCAGAATGATTGTATCATTATTCCCTCAGAATAACTGCCGTGATTGTTAACATCAGTGCATGACGTTTGGACAAATCAGAAAATACAATGCAGTACATAAATTCATCCGGTATCTCTATATCTCATTCTGCCAAGAAACATTGTAATTGAATGCTGCTGATGATATTACGTCCTTCCTACTTCAGAAGATAAACACTCAATGGCTTTCCGGTCTTCATAGTATTTAAATAGTCGACTTCTCTATTGAAGTGTATCTGGTAGTGTGATTCTTTCTCAGAACACTTCATCACAACCAAATGGCGAGTTTTAGAGGACTTTTGTGAGTTGAAATTAATTTACCAACGATTTTCTTCTTCTTGATTATCTTCACATGCACAACTGGCCTTCAGTCATTCGGCTATACAGCCAATCTCCATTCTTGATTTTCCTGTACACCATTTCACTCTGATTAGTAATGAGCAAACACATTTAATGATCATTTTTTTGTCAATACACAGAATAATATTGGTGATATTATCATCAACATCAGCGCGACATTCGAGGAGCAGAACTCAAAAAACTCCAGACGACTTGACGCAGTTGTTCTTAAATTCCGAAGAATCACATTCAAGCGAAGCTGAAACTGATGATTCTGAGAGTAAAGAAGCAATTGTTTGCGAGACACATCATTGCCGTCAATTGGCTCATGTATTTAGTGAAGCTCTAGACAGATCCATTGATCCTTGTGTTGATTTTTACAAATTCACTTGCGGCGGCTGGCAAGCTAAGAAACCAATTCCAAAATATGAATCTACATGGAGTAGAATAAAACTTTTTGATGCAACACTTAAGAGGCATCTTCGAGGTAATAAATTATATGATTAATTTTTTGTGTAGTTAAATAACAATGAATATTCAATTTTTATTCAGATGAATTGGAAAAAGAGCCCACATCGAAGGATATTCTTCCTATTCGACAGGCGAAGAAGTGGTATCGTTCTTGCATGGACACGAGTGAGTATTGTAAAAACAAATAATTCCTAGGAAATACTGAGTTCATACTTCCACTCATTTCTATTCATTTTTGCAATAATATAGAGACTCGTAATACAAGGGGTATCAGTCCAATTGTTTCTATTTTGATGCAAACTGGTGGATGGCCGATGATCATGGATGCTGCGGAATGGTATGAAGATCAATCATGGAAACAGATTGAAGAAAATTACATGCGTTTGACCGGTGAATATATGTTCTACGATTTTCAACTAAGAGCAATGACAGCAGGCAATTCTACGGATATCAGCAGAGACATATACGTGAGTATTCCTTCTCAAAATTCGAATTCATTAAAAAACATTCTCCCGCTACATTGACTTTAATTGTAGATTCTAGCTCCAGAGCTACCATTGGATGACGTATTACCTTTGAAATACAGAAATTATACGGGCAATGACTTAACGTCCTATGCAGAACTCATTGAAGGTGCTGCAAATTTATTTATCGAAAAAAATAAAGCAGATGTTCCTGATGAACAATTGAACGAGGACATCAATGATCTCATCGAATTTGAGAAAAAGCTATATATGGTAATTAATTCTTCAAAAGTATTCAATTGTCATACCTCATCTTATTTTTTCACTTAATTTCTGAATTTCACGGGATTTTTCAGGCGATAAATGATGCTAGTGAAATCGATATGGATGATATAGATGTACCGGATACCATGAATCTCGATAACTTCGTCCAATTTTGGGATAATATCACAGATTTTACGAGTAAAAATTGGAATTTAAAACCAGAGTCCAACGAAGAAAAGGCAAGGAATGAGTTTCTAAACTTGTCACAACTTTTTCTAATATTTTGATTTATCATATTCAGATCGATTGGAGAGAAATTCTTGAGAAAATGTTTGATTTTGCCAGTGTTAAATTGAATGAAGATGCTAATATCCAAATATCGAATCCCGCCTTTTTTCTTCAGCTACAAAAAATATTAGAATCAACGAAGAAACGTACAATTGGTAAACAATCAATTCTCTCCTCTTTTCCTCCGAATGACGAATACGTAATTTTATTTTTCTAACTCTCAGTTAATTACATCCATTGGAAATTTGTGAGTCACGCATTGAGATATACAATTGATGAAGTGGGAGATATATTTTTCGATCTCATTGAGCAAGAGTATGGAGTACAAGAAAGATCACCTCGGTTTGTATTTGTCATTGATTCTACGAATAATTCATATGATTTATTTATATTTGACCATTAACATTTACCAGTTGGCTCGAGTGCATTCACGAAATGGAAATGGTAATCGAAATGGAAATTGCTATTTCGTTTATATTTGTTCAGGATTACTTCGAGGAGACAAGCTTAGAAGCTGTGAGGATATACCAATTTTTTTATTCTAAAAACAAAGAGAATGAAATCATTAAAATTATTTTAATGCATTTTTTTCAAACACTCAGGCAAATAAAATGACACAAAATATTAAGAAAGAATTGGAGTGGCAAATTGATAATTCAAATTGGATGTCTCCTGAGGCAAAGGAAATGGCTAAGAAAAAGTTAAATGCGATGGAAACATTCCTTGGGTTTCCGGATTGGTTGAAAAATCGTACGGCCGTTTTCAATCATTATAAAGGCGTATGTAATTAAAGTTTATTATTTCGCTATTAAGATTTAGGAATAAAGAGTTTGAAGGTGATAGTTCCCATCGCTATATCACTCTATGCACTACAATGCTGTTCATAATAATTGAAATTGCTGATTGGACAGTTGACTATTGGTTACGACTATCTGGACAATGTTCTGAGCTCCATGAGATACAAGAAGTCAAAAGAAATTCATGAATTCGCAGAATACAGACAGGAAGACGAATCCGGGTGAGATATACTTCCATTCTACGATAAAAATTCAAATTAATGATTCAATTAAATGTCATTTTTTCCAGATGGTACATGAGTCCAATCACAGTAAACGCCCTTTACTCTCCTGGACAAAATATCTTAAGTAAAAATTATATTTTAGTTGAATTTTTCAGTTCGTCATACTGTGGATTTCATTCAATTTTGTTTATCCAGATGTTCCAGCAGTAATGTTCCAAGCACCCCTCTTTGGAATTCAAGTTCCTAAGTAATTATTGATTGAATTTTTCATTTTCATTATTTCAGTACTTTAAAGTTTATTAAATTTACTTCACCACTTTGCTTCAGTATTACTTTTTTTGCCATTAAATTTTATTTTTCAGCTATGTAAATTATGGAATCACAGGATCGGTTGTCGCTCATGAGATAAGCCATGGCTTTGATGTGAATGGTATGTTTAAATAAATGGATGGATAATCATTCATTTTGAAATTAATAATTGATGTTTATGTAAGGGAAAGTGGGGTAAAATGAGCTTCCGTAGTAACATGATTTAGGATTTCTCCTCACAGTGAAAGACTGAATGAAAAAATCTGAAAAAAATGGGAAAATACTCCAATATTTAGGCATGTTTGGTAAATTGTTTTGCACTTTTGAAAAAAATTGTCTGCACTTTTAAAAAAATACCGAATTATTTCGACCCCAAAATCCATTTCGCCCCAGTCTCCCCTAATGCATAAAATTGTATTCTATTCACTCATTGATACAGAATTATTTCAATTTCTCATAAGGGATTCACTTTGGAATTAATGGCACATTCAATGATTTATGGGAAGAAGACATGATGAAAATGTATTATCAACGATCCAAATGTTTTGTCAAGCAGTTTGACGATTTCTTTGGTGGAGAAACTGTTTCTCCGGAATATGCAAAAATTTTCCCTCCACAAGGAGAAAGTTCAGAGAATGCCACAATAACAATGGGAAAAATAACTGCTGGTGAGAATATTGCTGATATAACTGGTGTACAATCTGTATTCAATGCTTACATGAAAATGAGGATGAATGAAGCATCAAATGGAGAAATGAAACTACCTGGATTTGAAGATTTCAGCGATGAACAAATGTTCTTTTTATCATATCGAGGGTCTAAAAGCAGAAGGTCGTATGGGCCAAAATGGCCCTTTCTCTGGCAGAAGGTCGTATATCCTACACATACGACCTTCTGCCTTTAGAGGAGGATCAAATAATTCGAATATATCCGCAGCTGTGCGATAGATATTTCTGACACAATTGTAGATACGACCTTCTGCTTTTATTGCAGTTTCGAATCGTTTCAAATTTCCGTATCATCTGCATTATACTGAAAATTATTATCCACTTCCGAGAAAAATTTTTTCTAATGATTGCATTGAAAAGCTGAGAAAATTTTAGGCGGAAAGCACGTGTCAAAGTTTTTTTTAAATCAATTTTCGGAAAAGTTTACTTTTTTGGCCAAGTATTGAAGGGGTTTCTCTTCTGAAAATCGAAAAAATTCACTTTTTCGGCGATATCTCCGGTTCGATTGGTCGCACTGATTTGAGGTTGGTCTCAAATAAGAGGTGAGCTCATTTCCCATCGATTAATGTGGTTAAAAAATCTTTCTAATCAATTTTTCAAATACTTATTGGTCATTTTCTGAAAATCAGTTTTTGCTCTATAAGTATTTGAAAAATTGATAACTTTTTTTTTCAACCACACGAATCTATGGGAAATGAGCTCATCTATCATTTAAGAACAGCTCCAGGTCGTTACGTTCAATAGAACCAGAGATATTCCCGAAAACCTGAAGTTTTTCAAAAGCAGACGGCTTTTACCTTCAAATTTTGACAAAAAAAATGGAATTTTTGAAAAATTCAAAGAAATAACTTCTGCCATATTATTTCCATGTGAAATTCCCTCAGCTTTCCAATGCAATCATCAGAAAAAATCCATCTTCAATATTTTCATCTGTTTCGAGTAAATTTCAGGGTATAAAATACCAAAACCAGCCCGTGTCCGTTTTACCCTACCCTCTCCCAAAGACTTTTTTTCTTCCAAATTAAATTTCCCATTCCCTTGAATTTTTAGAATTTTTTGAAAATTTTGACTCCCTTTTTTTTCTCCTAAAAGCAAAAGGTCGTATATCCACATAATTTTGAGGAGAAAAGTAGTCCTAGGGAAAAAATTCTTGTAGGCACGGTTTTCTCTCTGCATTCCCTACATTTTATTTTTTATTTTTTTTTTTCATAATTTTCTTTTTCATTCTTTCCAGGCAGAAGGTCGTATCCGCCAACTCACGATAAAAGTGGTTGTCCGCGACTATAAACCACTCAAATCGTGGAGAAATCGAAAAAAAAAATTGAAAAACAGGTGGACATACGACCTTCTGCCCCTTTTCAGGACGCGACCCGATTTTTGGCCCATACGACCTTTTGCTTTTAGACCCTCGATATGCTGGGGTTCGTAGCAAAACAATTTACGAATTATAAAAATTATCAAAATTATCTATTCATTAGAGAATAATTTCCTCAGGTATGGTGTACAGTTACAACTCAAGAATATGAAGAACGTGAGGAAAAAGACGTCGATTTTCACAGTCCACCACATTTACGTGTTTTTGGTACCGTCACCAATACTTTAGCATTTGCAGAAGCCTTCAAGTGTCCAAAGGATAGTCCGATGAATCCCGAAGACAAATGTGACATTTGGACAAAGCCTGGTGCTGCATTGAAATTGAAACCACCAGTTCGCAGGAGACATCATCATCGCCATCGTTTCGAAGTTGACTGGTGAATTCCTCAAGACTCGATCGCTCCCAATGACTCTTAATTAAGAATCATAGGAAAATGTTGCTTTGTGGCAAACATATGGAAGATTAATGAACTAATGATTATTCTGTTTCAAATTAAAAAATAAAGTTATTCATTCAGCATAAAACTTGAAAGAATTGTTTCCATTTTTTCTATTCACTTAATAGAGAACTCAATAATACCAGAGTTCGTTACCGACATATGTGGTGAGCACGCAGGTAATGCGACAAATTTACTGACAGTATATTATATAATGTGCTCTCAATAAATCGGACACATTATTCTCGTTCAACTACACATAAAAATCCATCTCGTGCCCATAAATATTAATCTTTCTTTTCAAATTCCCACGGAAAAGCAGCTTCAGCTCAGGTGCACGAAAAAGTCTCTGAACTTCATCTTTCCTCAATAACAGCAGCGCATTCATCTTGAATCACAGCCTGAAATGAACGTCTGGAGGATGACATCATGAAAATATACTATTAGTTATGATTCATAACGATATTTCTCATAACCAGTTTCTTTCTCTTACTTTATTTTTTTATTCTCATTAACGTTGCCCTATTTATACTAAAGAATATGTTAATGAGCGATGGGAGATCATGGTCTGTCTGTGAAAGAAGCGCATGTGAGAATATTACAGTGGTACTTGCATCAATCAGAAGCAGTATTCACACTAATTTGATTCATTCATGATTATCACATTGATTATTGGTAATGGCTAATGAGTAGAGACTTCAATCTTTCACCTCAATATTGAATCTGTGAATCTCTTCTTACTTTTGATTAATTAGTGATTATCCTGATAGCTTCGAATTGTTCGATATGATACACTGCAGATTCATAATAATTGTTTCATCATTCCTTCGGAGTAACTGCAGTGATTCTTAACGTCAGTGAATGACGTTTCAATAAATCGAAGAATACAATACAGTGCGTCGATTCATCCGGTATCTCTGTATCTCATCCTGCCACGGAAATCATAATTGAATGCTGCTGGGGATATCACGTCCTTCCTACTTCAAAAGATAGAGTTAGTCAAGGGCTTTCCGGTCTTCATAGGGCTTAAATAGTTGACTTGTCCATTGAAGCGTATCTGGTAGTGAAATTGTTTCGCAGACCATTTCATCACAACCAAATGGCGAAATTGAGAGGATTTTTGTAAGTTGAAATTAATTTATTCATGATTTTCTTCTTCTTCTTCTTCTTCTTTATTGTGCTGCGCAAATGCACAGCTGTTCTTCAGTCTCTCGACTATACAGCAAATCTTCATTCATGATTTCACTCTGATTAGTAATTAGCGAATTCATTTGATGATCATTTTTTTGTTGATACACAGAATAATATTGGTGATATTATCATCAACATCAGCGCGATATTCGAGGAGCAGAATTCGAGAAATTCCAGACGATTTGACACAGCTATTTTTGAATTCTGAAGAATCAGATTCAAGTGAAAGTAACAATGATAATTCTGAAAGTAAAGAAACAATGGTTTGTGAGACGCATCATTGCCGTCAGTTGGCTAATGTATTTAGCGAAGCTATAGACAAAGCCATTGATCCTTGCGTCGATTTTTACAAATTTACTTGCGGCGGTTGGGATGCTAAAAACCCAATTCCAAAATATGAATCTACTTGGAGTAGAGTAAAACTTTTCGATGAAACACTTAAGAGGCATCTCAGAGGTGATAAATTCTATTATTAATTTTTTGTGTAAAAATTAAATAACACTTAATATCTAATTTTTATTCAGATGAATTGGAGAAAGAGCCCACATCGAAGGATATTCTTCCAATTCGTCAGGCGAAGAAGTGGTATCGTTCTTGTATGGACACGAGTGAGTATTGAGAAAACAAATAATTACTAGGATATATTCAGTTGATTCTTTCACTCATTCTTATTCATTTTTGAAATAATGTAGGGACTCGTAACACAAGGGGCATCAATCCAATTGTGTCGATTTTGATACAAACTGGTGGATGGCCGATGATCATGGATGCTGCGGAATGGTACGAAGATCAATCATGGGAACAAATTGAAGAGCATTACATGCGTTTAACCGGTGAATATATTTTCTACGAAACGAAATTAACAGCAATATCACTCGGCAAGTTCTGGAATATCAGTGGAGGAATACAAGTGAGCGTTTTTCTCCCCAAATCAGAATTAATTAAGCGACATTCTTTCAATTACATCGGCTTTAATTGCAGATTTCACCCCCAGAGCTACCGTTAGATGACGTATTACCATTAAAATTCAGAAACTATACAGGTGACGATTTAGCGGAGTATGCGGAACTCATCGCCAGCATTGCAAAATTATTTATCGAACAAAATAAAGCAGATATTCCTGACGAACAATTGAAAGAAGACATCGATGATCTCATCGAATTCGAGAAGCGTTTGTACATGGTGTGTAATTCATTTTTCAAAATTCACCTATTGTCAAGATTTGTTTCATTTTTCCACGAAATATGTAGAATCATCGTAATTTTTTAGGCAATACACGACGAGACCGATGATAATGGAATCTATAGGGGTGATGAGCTAGAAGACCCAAACCTCGATAACTTCATCCAATGGTGGGATAATGTTACAGACCTTGACAATTGGAATTCAGAATCGGAGTCTGATGAAGAGAAGGTAACGAATGATTCCCTGAAATTGTCAACTACTTCTGATTTTTTGATTTTATTTAGATCGATTGGAGGAAGATTCTTGAGTCACTGTTTGATTTTGCTAGTGCTGAATTGGATGAAGACGTTGAGATCAGGATATCGAATACCGCTTTTTTTCTTCAGCTACCAAAAATATTACAGTCAACGAAGAAACGTACAATTGGTAATTAATCAATTATCTTCTCTTTTCTTCCGAATAAAAATTATGTAATTCTCTTTTTTTAACGTTCAGTTAATTACATTCATTGGAATTTTGTGAGCTTCGCATTGAGATACACGATTGATGAAGTGAAGGATATATTTTTCGATCTTATTGAACACGAGTACGGAGTTCAAGAGAGATCACCACGGTTTGTATTTTGTAATTGATTTCACGGAGAATTTGTATGATTTTATTGTATTTGATTGTTAATATTTTCTAGTTGGCTCGAGTGTGTCCAGGAAATGGAGATGGAAGATGCTGTTGCAATTTTATTCGTCGAGAATTATTTCAAGGAGACAACTGCAAAAGCTGTAAATATGAATTTTTCATAATTTCCCAAGCAAGGAGAATCACTTTATGAAAATTGGCTGTAAATATTTTGTCAAATTCAGGCCAATGAAATGACACAAAATATTAGGGAAGAATTGGGACGCCAAATTGATAATTCAAATTGGATGTCTCCTGAAGCAAAGGCAATGGCACAGAATAAGTTGAATGCAATGAGACCACTTCTTGGATTCCCAGATTGGTTCAAAAATCGCACGGCTGTTATTAATCATTATAAAGGCGTATGTAGTTGAAGTTAATAATTTCGTGATTAAGATTTAGCTATAAAGTTTGAAAAAGAGACGATTTCCGGCGCTTTACCTTTTCATTTATTGAAATATTATTTATACTTAAAATTCATAATTCGATAGTTGACTATTGGTTACGACTATCTGGACAATGTTCTGAGCTTCATGAGATATGAGAAGACACTCAAAATTCGTGAGGCTGCAGGATACAGAAAGAAAGAAGAATCCTCGTAAGATATACTTCTACTTGACAAACAAAATCTAAATTTATGACTCAATTAAATGTCATTCTTTCAGATGGTACATAGATCCAATCACTGTAAATGCTGTTTACAATCCGGTAGATAATACCATAAGTGAGTTATTTTTTGGTTGAGGTTTTCAGTTTATGATACTGTGCATTTCATCGAGATTATTTTATCTAGATGTTCCTGCAGTGGCATTTCAAGCTCCTCTCTTCGGAATTCAAGTTCCTAAGTAAATATTACTTGAATTTCCTATTTTTCTTCAATTTTAAGACTTCAATATTAATTAATTCCACTTTACCAATTTCCTTCGATATTACATTTTTTTGACATCAAATCTTTTTTTCCAGTTATGTGAACTATGGAATCATAGGATCAATTATTGGTCATGAGATGAGCCATGGCTTTGATGTAAATGGTATGTTTAAATGAATGAATGACCGATCATTCATCATAGAATTAATTATTAAACTACATGTAATTCATGAAATTGTACTCTGTGCATTCATTAATACCGCATTATTTCAATTTTTCATTAGGAATTCAATTTGGAATTAATGGAAGCATGGATGGTTTATGGGAGGAAGATATGATGAAAATGTATTATCAGCGATCTAAATGTTTCGTTAAGCAATTCGACGATTATTTTGGAAGAACTATTCCTCCAAAATTTGTGAAATATTTTCCCCCAGATGAATCAAGTTCAGAAAATAGCACAATGACAATAGGTAAAATAACTGCTGGTGAAAATATTGCTGATACAACTGGTGTACAAACTGTATTTAATGCTTATATGAAAATGAGAATGAATGAAGCACCAAATGGAGAAATGAAACTACCTGGATTTGAAGATTTCAGCGATGAGCAAATGTTTTTCTTATCATTTGCTGGGGTTTGTAGCAAAATATTTCACGAATCGAAAGAAATATGATACTATATATTCATGAAAGAATAATTTTCTTAGGCATATTGTGCAGTAACAACTCCAGAATATGAAAAACGTGAGAAGGAAGGACTTGGCTCCCACAGTCCACCACGTTTACGTGTCTTCGGCGGAGTCTCCAATACTCTAGCATTTGCAGAAGCTTTCAAATGTCCAAAAGATAGTCCTATGAATCCTGAGGATAAATGCGACATTTGGACACAACCTGGCGCCGAATTAGAATTGAAACCACCAGTTCGCAAGAGACATCATTATCGCCATCGTTTCGACGTTGACTGGTGAATTCCTCAAGCCTCTATCACTTTCAATGACTAATCGCAAAACAATATTACTGTATTGAAAGCAAATACAAGAATATTCCATCTTACATTCAAAAATAAATTTATTAATAATCCAACGACGGTTCAAAAATACCGTAGCCGAAATTGTGCATTCTATGCATTCACTTAATTAAAAGCAGACTCATAGCAAAATTACTTGCCAATATAATCTGCCTTCTATAAATTTGTCACATTCCCTTCGTTCAACTGGACATACAAATCCATCTAGTTTCCACAAACTCTCCCCTCGAATTGGTTGATGCTTTGATTACATCTGGAATTAGAACCTCTGCTTCTCCCGGAATTCCTCTCTCCTCTATCAACAGAATGAATGGTAAAGATACAGATTAGAGACCTACGTATAAAATTTGGTAATTACCATAATCCAATTTCGGAAAAATAGGGAATGCGCAAGCGAGGTTTGAACTCACATCCTTCAAATCACCAATCTGGTGCTGTATCAATTGAGCTATTGCAAGTTCCACTATTCTACTACTTTACTTCTCCATCTCTCTTCCTGAGGCAATTTTAAATCAATTTCAGTTCTATAGATCGCTAATCACTGAGTGCTATTTACCGAATGAATTAGCTCTCGATCGTTTCAGGCTCATGTAATACAGACTATACGAACTCTTTCTGAGTGTAAAAAACAGGAATAAAAAGAATGAATATGTATAGGGGAAGGTGGGGCAAAATGGACATCAGGGGTAAAATGGACACATCTAAATTTTTTGGCAAATATTATGGAAAACTCTGGAAATTAAGAGAAATATTGGCGATAAATTGTTTTTGATGATTTCATTGGAAAGCTGAGGAAATTTTAGATGGGAAAAAAGTGCTGAAATTAATTTTTTGGAGTTTTTAGTAATTTTGACTTTTTTAAGCTATTTAGAGGGGTAAAAGCCTTGTTTTTTTTGAAAATTTTCAGTTTTTTGAGAATATCTTTGGTTCTATTTGTCGTAGCGCGAAAATTCCGACGGGAGGTGAAAGGTGAGATCATTTGCCATCGATTTATAGGGTTTTAAATTCAAAAATCGATTTTTAAGGTATTTATGGACATTTCTGTGAAACAATTTTGTGAAACAGTTTTTGGCCCATAACTATTCCAAAAATTGACATTTTTGAATTCAAAACCCCATAATTCGATGGGAAATGAGCTTACCTTTCATTTGAGACCAACCCCGAATCGCTACGACCAATAGAACCACAGATATTTGGAAAAAACTGAACATTTGAAAAAAATAAAAGGCTTCTACCCCTCAAAAATGCAAAAAAATATAGATTTCCAAAAAAATCGAAAAAAAATACAAATGACACTCGTTTTCCGGCTAAAATTTCCTCAGCTTTTCAATAGAATGATCGAAAAAAATCAATCTCTAACCATTTCATTATAGTGTCCATTTTGCCCCACCCTCCCCTAGATTATTCGATAATGGTATTTCGTTGATTGGAATAACCAATGCCTTTCTCCTCATTCATGCGGGATCCTGAATGTCGTATTCGTCATTTGTGATGATTCTCTGCATACTATTAATTGAATCATAATTATCCTTATGGTTGCAAATTGTTCGATATGATAAACAGCAAATTCAGAATAATTGTTTCATTATTCCCTCGGAATAACTGCAGTGATTGTGAACGTCAGTGCATGACATTTGAACAAATCAAAAGATATAATACAGTGCATATATTTATCCGATATCTCTTTATCACATCCTGTCTAACAACATTGTAATTGAATGCGGCTGATAATATGACGTCTTTCCTACTTTGAAAGATAGGCAGTCAAGGGTTTTCCGGTCTTCATAGGATTTAAATAGTTAACTTCTCCATTGAAGTGTATCCATAAGTGGAATATTTTCTCAGATACTTCATCGTAATAGAATGGCGAAGTTAAGAGGCTTTTTGTAAGTTGAAATCAATTTATTCATGATGTTCACTTGAGATTCATATGATCATCCTTCTCTTCTTGATATTCAGAATAATATTGGCGATATTATCATCAACATCAGCGCGTCATTCGCGGAGCAGAATTCGAAAAACTCCAGAGGACTTAACACAGCTGTTTTCAAATTCGGAAGAATCAGATTCAAATGAAAATGAAAATGATAGTTCTGAAAGTGAAGAAACAATGGTTTGTGAGACACATCATTGCCACCAGCTGGCTAATGTATTTAGCGAAGCTATAGACAAATCCATTGATCCTTGCGTTGATTTTTACAAATATACTTGCGGCGGTTGGGAGGCTAAAAAACCAATTCCAAAATATGAAGCAACGTGGAGTAGAATGAAACTTTTTGATGCAACACTTAAGAGACATCTCAGAGGTGATGAATTGGGCTATCAATTTATCGAGTAATTAAATAATAATAATTGGTCAATTTTTATTCAGATGAATTGGAGAAAGAACCCACATCGGAGGATATTCTTCCAATTCGTCAGGCAAAAAAGTGGTATCGTTCTTGCATGGACACGAGTGAGTAGCGAGAAAAGAAATAATTCCTAGAAAATATTCAGTTCATTCCTCCACTCAGTTTTATTCATTTTCGGAATAATATAGAAACTCGTAACACAAGGGGCATCAATCCAATTGTATCAATTTTGATGCAAACTGGTGGATGGCCGATGGTCATGGATGCTGCGGAATGGTACGAACATCAATCATGGAAACAAATTGAAGAACATTTCATGCGTTTGACCGGTGAGTATATCTTCTACACTACGAGACTATGGGTGTCACCCGACAGTTCCTGGAATATCACCGGAGAAATACGCGTGAGTGTTTATTTCCAGAATTAGAATTTATAGAAATGACATACTTTCAATTTCATCTGTTTTGATTGCAGATTTCACCCCCAGGGCTACCGTTGGATGACATATTACCATTAAGATACAGAAATTATACGGGTGATGATTTAGCGTCATATACAGAACTGATTGAAGGTGCTGCAAAATTATTCATCGAAAAAAATAAAGCAGATGTCCCTGAAGAACAATTAATGGAGGACATTGAAGATCTTATTGAGTTTGAAAAGCGTCTGTATATGGTAGTTTATTTTTCCAAAACTAATCAATCATCCGGAGAACAAGAAGCTAATGTTCAAATGACCCGTCTCATTTTTCCACTCAATTCCTGATCTTTTTTGCTATTTTTTAGGCAGTGCATGGACCGAAAAATGCTAGCGGAATCGATAATAATCATATAAATGCACCAAAGTACATGAATCTTGATGAATTCTTTCAATGGTGGGATAATCTCACAGAATTTGTGAATAATAATTCGAATTCAGGATCAGTGTCTAATGGAGAGAAGGTAATGATTGACTTTCTAATATAGTCACAACTATTTCTAATTTTTTTTTATTCATTATATTTAGATCGATTGGCGGGAGATTGTTGAGTCAATGTTTGATTTTGCTAATGTTGAATCGTATGAAAAAATTAGAATCAGAGTGTCAGATGCCGCCTTTTTTCTTCAGTTCCCAAAAATATTACAGTCAACGAGAAAGCGTACAATTGGTAATTAATCATGTCTTTCCTCTTTTCCTACAAATGAAGAAAAAAATACGTATTTATTTTTTAATCCTTAGTCAATTATATTCATTGGAAATTTGTGAGTAATGCATTGAGATACACAATTGATGAAGTGAAGGATATATTCTTTGATCTCATTGAGCACGAGTATGGAGTGGAAGAAAGATTACCACGGTTTGTATTTGGAATTCATTCTACCAATAATTCATATAATTTCATTAACTTCAACTGTTGACATTCTCTAGTTGGCTCGAGTGTGTGCAGGAAATGGAGATGGAAGATGCTGTTGCATTTTTATTTGTCGAGAACTACTTCAAAGAGACAACTGCAAAAGCTGTGAATATCAATTTTTCCAATTCCACAAGCAAACAGAATGACTTTATTGAAATTGTATATTTTTTTTTTTAAATTTAGGCCAATGAAATGACACGAAATATTAAGAACGAATTGGAATACCAAATCGATAATTCAAGCTGGATGTCTTCTGAGGCAAAGGAAATGGCAAAGAAGAAGTTGAATGCGATGAAAACACTTCTTGGATTTCCGGATTGGTTCAAAAATCATACGGCTGTTGTTAATCATTATAAAGGCGTATGTAATTGAAGTTGATGATTTTGCTATTAAGATTTAGCAGTAAAGTGTTGAAAGGAGAAAATATCCTTCGCTTTTTCGTCCCATTCACTAAAATGTTTTTTATGTGATAATTAAAATTGCTAATTCTATAGTTGATTATTGGTTACGACTATCTGGACAATGTTCTGAGCTTCTTGAGATACGAGAAGATACTAAAAATTCGTGATGCTGCAGGATATACAAAGAAAGAAAAATCGGAGTGAGCTATATTCCTATTTTACAATCAAAATGTGAATTTATGATTCAATTGAATGTAATTTTTCCAGATGGGTCATGAATCCAATCACTGTAAATGCTGCTTACGATCCGCGGAAAAATACTCTAAGTAAGAATTTTTTTTTTCTTGTATTCTTCAGTTTATCATATTGTGAATTTTATTGAATTTTTCTCATCCAGATGTTCCAGCAGTGGCATTCCAAGTTCCGCTCTTTGGAAATCAAGTTCCTAAGTAATTAGTTCATTCCACTCGACTACTTTTGATATTACTCGTTTTTGTCATTAAATTCTATTTTTCAGTTATGTAAATTATGGAATCACAGGATCAATTGCTGGTCATGAGATGAGTCATGGCTTTGATGTGAATGGTAGGTTTAATAAATTAATGTATAATCATTCATTATGAAGTTAATACTTAATATACATGTGATTTCTGAAATTATCCTCGGTTCACTCATTAATATCGGGTTATTTGATTTTCTCATTAGGGATTAAATTTGGAATTAATGGCAAATTCGAGGATTTATGGGAGGAACACATGATGAAAATGTATTATCAACAAGCTAAATGTTTTGTCAAGCAATTTGACAATTACTATGGTGGAAGAACTATTCCGCCAAAATATGCGATATGGTTTCCTGCAGGAGAATTAAGCTCGGAGAATTCCACAATAACAATGGGGAGAATAACTGCTGCTGAGAATATTGCTGATATTACTGGTGTACAATTTGTATTCAATGCTTATATGAAAATGAGAATGAATGAAACCCCGAATGGAGAAATGAAACTTCCTGGATTTGAAGATTTCAGCGATGAGCAAATGTTCTTCTTATCATATGCCGGGGTACGTAGCAAAAGAATTCAAGAATTAATAACAATATCAAATTATCTCTTCATGAAGAAATTATTCCCTCAGGCATGGTGCACAGTAACAACTCCAGAATATGATGAACGTAAAAAACCAGAGCTTAATGCTCACAGTCCACCAAATTTACGTGTCTTTGGTGCAGTCTCCAATACTTTAGCATTTGCAGAAGCCTTCAAATGTCCAAAAGGCAGTCCCATGAATCCCGAGGATAAATGCGATATTTGGACAAAACCTGGTGCCACATTGAAATTGAAATCAGCAGTTCACAAGAGGCATCATTATCGCCATCGTTTCGACGTTGACTGGTAAATTCCTCGGGACTTCCTTACTTTCAGTCTCGGAATCGATAATCACAGAACAATATTGCTTTATTGAGAGAAAATAGAAAATTAATGAATATTCTTTGCTTAAATTCAAAAATTAAATTATCAATTGAGCAAAGACTCAAACGGATTGTAACAGCAATTGTGCATTTTACCCATTCATTCAATGAAGAACAGACTCATAGCAGAATTAGTTACCAGCCTAATGTGCCTCTAGCGAATTCGTTATATTAGTAGCGTTCAGTTGCACAGATCTAACAGTCGAAGCAGACTTCGAGTAATTAGCCCAGTTCCTAATACAATAAATTTCGCGAGAGCCTGGTGTTGCAACAATATTAAAAACTTTGAGATCTCGAAGATATCATCGTCAGGACTTTCAGTGAATATGAGACGGGCTTTCACAATGCTCAATTGAGTGTTTCATTTTTGGAATCAGTTATAACAAAAAATAATATAGCAGAAATGACACGAGTGAACATGTATTTATTGTTCGATAACTGTATTGTATTGATGGATATAACTAATTCTTCTCGCCTAAAGTGAGGGTGTGCGAGCTGGTAAAACTAAAGTTCAGTCGTCGTTTAGAAATCTTCGTCTCCTTCCTGTTGATAAATCTTCTCAACTAGTTTCTCTTCAATTTCATCAACTTCTGTAATGTTTTGATACTGAATTAGTTTTCTTTTATCCAACATTCTATATATGCCAACTATTCTGGTAAAGAGATTCTGAGGAGGTGCACTAGTAGATTTTAAGGACTTGTGAAGGTCTCATGCAAGTGGATATGACAATCGCTCTACTTCCTAATAGAGATTTAAGGAGCAGAGGGTCAACTCTCATTGTGAGGATTGTTAATAATTTTTTCTGGATCACGCGATTCCTTTTATCATTCTTCGAGACTATGATTTAATGAGTATACATAAACATAAAGAAGAAATGATCAAATAAAATGGTGTAATACAAAATTCATTGGGAAATTTTGTAGAAGATTTTTTCATCAGGAGCAATAAAAAATCCACACAATTCTACACCAATTTTAATTGCAAACTTGGATATTCAATAAAGAGTACTTTTCCCCCAAGTTCTATCTTAAAAATGAATTCTGAATAACCATCATGTGTAACATTATTCAATAAATATTGAATCATTGAGTTTCTGTAATTTTCAAGAAAAAAAAAAAAGTGTACAGAAAACGACAATAAAAAAAAAGTAAGAAGAGTAGAATAGAGACAAAGCAAATATTCACAGTTTCCATGAATATACCCTGTCTGAAGATACAGAACCAATTTCTCCCTATAGTTCCTCATTTGTGGCTCTGTTACTCCACGAATTGAGTCTTCCTAGAAATTAATAATTAAACAAAAATAACCAAAAAAATAACAAAAAAATTCCTCGTCGACGGAGGACTCAGAGCCTGAAATTCAACTCACAAGTTGAAAAGCTGCAAGATGATGAAGGGTCTTCTTGTACTTTGTGTCACTTTTTTTTGTTGCGAAATCCCCTCATTTCACTTTACACTTGGAGAGAAATTACTCCGTAAACAATTGTCCCCTCTCGGAATAAATCTCGAGAGAATATTTTTTCCAGTCTCTCTCACTGCTATTAACACAATAAAAGTCTCAAAATATATTCACAAACGTACGGGGATAACGACTAAAATGATAAGCACTCATAATGATCAATAAAAATAAACGATACATGAATATTCACGCGAGCACAAAACTTTACAAACGTATCGTTCGACACAGCTCTGTCTTGAATGGCGGTTGCCGGTGATGTCGGCTTGGCCCTGATTGGTCAACGCGAAACTGTTGCAATTCGAAAACAACACATGCTGTCGTCGTACTAGCGCAATACTCGACATCGGCTTCCTTCGGCTCTCATGCCCCACTATATAAATTTCAGCTTCGGTCGTCGACTCTTTCATCAGTACGACTGTAGCGCTGGTAGTTTCGTGACGTTATCGGGTACAACTAACCTAACCTGAGGGCCCGCGAACTAGCGGGTTGAGGCCACAGACGCCAGAATTCAAGTAACCAATGATGCATCCTGCTGAAATGAAAGTTCCTAGAAAGCTCTCCAAGTTGTACATACTATATCATATAATCTCTGTTTGTCAGAGTGCAGTTCAATTTACTACGACTAATTTCTGAGTGAATGTTGGGAAACAATTTTTTTAAACTGAGGCGTAAATTTGTAAGACTACAAAATTCATGATAATAATTACTGTGCAGAGTCATATAATATACAATCATGAAACATTAAGAGAAATACATACTTTTTAGAAAAAATTAATTGGAACACTCAAGGGCACGAAAAAATATTTCTAAGGAATGCATATTTCAAAAAAACCCGATCTGCTTGAAGCACATGTTGCAAAGATCTATCGATAATATATTGCTGTTTTTGCTCAATTGATGAATACAAATAGAAGTTGATAATGCAAAACCTATAGGATTAATATGAGAGGAACCGAAAACTGTGAATACTTCCTAAACTGAATCTACATCCATAACACTTTGTTTTAACAGAGTACATGAAATTGTTCATGTCATGAAACACTCACTTTGTATTGTACTTGATATGTATTAAATGGGTTTCACTGTTAATCGAATTTTATTAATTATCTTATTGGTGCGCATGCACACACGAGGAACCATTTATAGAAACACCAATTTAATTGTAACTGACTAGCATTGAGATGAAAAGATATTGGGTTCCGGTTGTGAATGCATAAAAATGTCATTTATAATTGATCGTGGAATAAAATGTCGAAAAATGTCCTAATTATTATTTGCATGAAGCTCTCACTGTAATAGTGTGGAAGATTGTATAGAAAGATGACGACAAGTATGAACAATGCGCGAATTGAAAATTGAACAACTATGCATTTACTCAACACTGCAGATTATCGCACAATTTTACTTGCCGGTAAAAACGTCAGTAGCTCAACGTTGGCCAATTGATAACTCATCACCAATCGGTACAGCTGGTTACTGTAAATAGCTCACTTCAATATTCATAGATGGCGCCACGAACTCTTCTTTGGCAATGCCTTTAGAGGCACATTTTGCCCTATTCAAAAATGAATTCATAAAAAAACAAACAAATATGAAAGAATAATCCTTTTTTTCAGACAATTATGAATTATTGTGTGATAATTATGGACATTTTCATCACCATTTACTCACGTAAAAAAGTGACAAAACTATGGAGTACATTTCAAGATTATGATGAGAAAGAGCGTGAAATGAGTTATGCTAGAAATGAGAAAACCACAAAAATTTACGTATGGTCAGTGCTGATCTTCAATTTCATCATCTGGACAATGTTGAATCGTTTGGGAATGTATGCATTTATGAAGCCATGGATTATAAATGTATCATACATGATAATATACATTGGTACAGCTGTATCAGTATCAAAATTTGCTGGTATTGTTCTGCTATTTGGACAAAGATTCAGACAACTCAATGAAATTGCTAAAGACAGTTTGACAGTTGAAGCAAGATGGAAAAATGTTGTACCAATTATTGATACTAAAACAATTGAACGTTTACATGATGAACTGATGATTACTGGTGAAACACTTGAATCCATTTACAGTTGGTCATTGATGGCTTGGCTTGGAAATTTAAGTTTTCACAGTGTTTCTGACCTTTATTTTGTTATTAGTTGGATATTGGCTAATAATTTTCAATGGTGCATTATTTTATGTTTATTAACATGGATAACTATATTGAATGCTCAATTGATTTTACTCCATTTTTCCTGTCACTATGCGTCAACATCGGTTGATGAGAATTAATGAAAAAGGTGAGATGATTTCCCATCGATTTGAGTGGTTCAGACTTTTTTTAAAATCAATTTTCCAATTTTTTTCAGGCATTTTTGTAAAAATCAGTTTTTTACCTATACCGTCAATGACCCAATTAATGCCACCAAGAGACCTATTCTGCCACATATCTTTCATAGAAAAATTATGTCTTATTATAAATTCAAATTTGATTTTTCCTCGAAACAATTTAGGATCTGGACTATCATTTGCATTAATTATTTTCCTGAATTAATGATAAAAATTATTTAATTTATATTTTTGAAAATATTTTGCCCATGGCCCGATTCATGCCACCATGGCCCGATTTCTGCCATAGAGGGTCCCAATAATTACCATCAATTAATTTCCATCACTGGTCGTTATTTTTAAATTATTCGTCAATTTATATGAAAGTCCAATGATTTTGTTAACAATCAATACAATTTTCGATTTATTAAATACTTAAATTTTCTCAATATCACACATTGAACTGATGAGGCACTCTAACACCACATGAAGAGCTTTAGGGCTTTATCTTGTTGAGTACGTTGGTCGCATTTAACGGATTAATTTTAGAAATATATCTAGTAGAGAAATATCGGATATTTTGATTGTCCGGTGTCCTCAGAATTTTTTTCTAGCCACTGTTATTCATTACTTAGAGTTGAGAATTCGAATAAGTTCAATAATCACGAAAATGTATAAAAAGTGGCATTAATCGGGCCGATGGCATTAATTGGGCCATTGACGGTAATATTGAATAAATACTTGAAAATTTTTTTTAAAAAAGGGGCAAACCACTCAAATCGATGGGAAATGATCTCATCTTTCATTTGAGACCAACCACAGGCTGCTACGATTAATAGAACTCGAGATATCCTCAAAAAACTGAATTTTTTTGGAAAAAAAACGAAAAATTTTCACTGAAAAAATGAAATTTTTGGAAAAATTGAAAAAAATAACTTGTGACATATGCTTTTCATGTTAAATTTTCTCAGGTTTTCAATGGAATCATCAGAAAAAATCCATCTCTAATATTTCCATCGATTTCACCCAATTTTCGTTATTTAAAATACGAAAATTTGTCAATTTTATCTCATTTTCATCTCAAATTCATTTCTTAGCATTTTCAATCTCTATTTCACATGAATTCAAGCTTTATTCCATTGAAATCTGCTTTCATCATGTGGAAAGACTGATCAATCACTCGTAATTCCTTTAAAATTTTCCAATCTCAAGTTTCAATGGAATTTCATCGATTTTTCACTTCCATTTTACTTTATTGAGTAATAAATATAATTAATTACTCATTCAAATTTTGTGATCCTGATTATCCAATCTTTTTCCAGGCTCATGCAATGGGTTACATAATGCTATCGGCAAAACGTTGGCTATATACACGGCATCGAGACTTGGCAATTCATTGAATCAAATTTATTTGAAGAAAAAAAAAGGTAATTGGAGTATTTCAATTTTTTTTCTCCTTTGTTAACTCATTGGAAAATTGATTATTTAAAGATTGTGGAAACTTCACTGCACATGATTAACAGGAAATTGCATTTTTCAGCTGGTGGATGTTTCGATGTCAATTTACCCTTATTAAGTACGGTGAGAAATCAGCGAAATTCACTTTTTAGGGGAAAGTGGGGGAAAATGGGAGTGACATTATTTTTGATGATTCCATTAAAAAGCTGAGAAAATTTTAGCAGGAAAACATGTGTCAGATGATTTTTTTTATTTTTTGTTGAAAATTTGTTTTTTTTGGGGGTAAAAGTCTTTACTTTTTTTGAAAAAATCACTTTTTTCGCAATATCTCAGGAAATGTTTGTCGTACCGAGCTGGGGCTGAAACCAAGTGAAAGCTGAGCTCATTTGCCATCGATTTAGGGGGTTTGTAAGTCAAAAATGTTAATTTTTCAAATAGTTATGGGGATTTTTGTGAAAATCAGTTTTTGCCAAAAAAAAATTTTTATTTTTATTTTTAAAAAAGCGGCAGTTTTTTTGAAAAATCTGAAAAAATTCAGGAAAATTCTTCATCACTCTCTAATTTCTCTCAAATTTTTTCAGAATTTTTTCAATTGCCCTTTGTCTAAAAAAACATAAAAAAAATGAAAATTTTCCACCAGAAGCTCCAAGATATCTATCGAAAAGGCGTCACGGGGTTTATACAGCCAACAGCAAAAGCATATACTAGTGCCCTCTAACAGATGAGCAGAGCGTATGTTTCAGTCGATAAGACAGTTTTTTCTATATTCTCCTCCTTATCCCGAAACCCCGTGAGGGAGTCGGTCGGTAACGTTATGTTGTAGAAATGCACAGTTCGTCTTATTTCGATTTTCTCTGAAAAGAACATTTTTCTGACTCTAACTTGGATATCAAAAAGTGACAATAATATCAGTCCCTTATTTATCGCCAATGAAGACTATTGAGCATATTTCATGTATCAAAGCTTACACTAATTACATATTCTAAATACACTTTAAGTTTGAAAATCATTTAACTCATCTTATTTATTCAGCCTTCCCACACATTTCTAAAAATTGAATTTTTCGTTAAAAATGTAGTGTGCTGCTGGGATTTTGCAATTGAACATTCAAGCAATTTAAGTCGTTTTGAAACCAACTAATTCCGAATAGTTGTATGTGATCAAATATTCAAGTATTCAATTCATCCATTTAAATGTACTATATTTATTGACAACTATTAATACTTGTTCGCAGAGGTTTGCAATGATAGCTTTCTCCATAATGCATATTATATAGAACTCCACAACTTCCGAAAAAAGTATTTAAGAAATCATACGTTAGTTTCATAGACCGATTGTATTCGTTTATGTCTTTATTATTCTTAATATCTAATAAATAAACGTTTCTTATCTTGTAAAACTAACGCAATGCTCAATTGAAAATCCAGCGCACTAGGAATCAACAACACTATATTTTTCACATCATAAATTTTCTCAAACCATATTCATTACCAATAAGATTACATTTGTTACCACGACAAATTAACAATAATTTGAAAGAAGCTATAAGTAAGAATTATTTTCAACATGCGAGGACATCCAAAAAAGTATTTTTTCATTACATGATGACTTCCCTGAATGATTTTCATAATTATGAATAAGAGCGGTGATTCGTCCATTTTGTATTTCACTAGCATTACTATAGGAAATTGCAGTCTTCCTATATACTAGGGATTTTCAAAATTTGATCAGTCCCACCTGTCTAACAACTGAGCACTGGCGCTTGTGGCCTCAACCCGAACTAGCAAGTGACTTTAAAATGGTACGGTTCGAATAAAAACTCAACACTTAAGAAAAAAGTGAAAATAAGTTCAGAACAATTGAATGAAGCCTTGATTACGAAGGAGGGATTGCAGTGTTGATGGGGAGTAATTAATGGCTCAAGGCCAATGCACTCTGAAAATGGAAGATTTCAGGAAAAGTGTTTTTAAGCAATTGTTCACATGCACAGTACATGTAGTCAACATGAGTATGCGTACCTGTGCTTCTGAGCAATTGCTCACAATATTTTGGATGGAATTCTGATTTTTAGAGTGCCTCGGCCTTAAGCCACTCAATTTTCACTGTGATGAAAAATTTCCTAGAATTTGACAGATTTCTGCGAACTTTCGAATATTATATTCATCATTTGCGATGACTGAAGTGTAGGAGTTCTACTCTTTTACCTCGTCATCAAATTTGTCAATCACTTCATACTATTAGCTCATTAATATCCATCCTGATGGTCTCGAGCCCTTCGATATACCAGGCTGAAAATCGAAAATCATTGTTCCATTATTTCTTTGGAATGACTGTAGTGATTGTTAATGTCAATGCATAATGTTTGGACAAATCAAAAGATATGATGCAATGCATATAAATTTATCCAATATCTTTGTATCTCATCCTGCCTAGAAACATTGTAATTGAATGCTGCTGATGATACTGCGTCTTTCCTACTTCGAGAGATAGGCAGTCAACGGCTTTCCGGTCTTCATAGGATTTAAATAGTTGACTTCTCTACTGAAGTTTATCCAGAAGTGGTATTCTTTCTCAGAGCTTCTCATAACAACAATATGGCAAATTTGAAGGGACTTCTGTAAGTGGAAATTAATTTATTTATGATTTTCGTGAATACCATTTCACTCTGATTGATAATTAGGAGATTCATTTGATGATCATGTTTTTTTTTTGTTATTCAGAATAATGTTGTTGATTTTATCATCAACATCGGCACGCCATTCGAGAAATAGAATTCGAAAAATTCCAGACGACGTAACACAGCTATTTTCAAATTCTGATGAATCAGATTCAAGTGAAAGTAAAAATGATAGTTCTGAAAGTAAAGAAACAATGGTTTGTGAGACACATCATTGCCGTCAATTGGCCCATGTATTTAGTGAAGCTCTGGACAAATCCATTGATCCTTGCGTTGATTTTTACAAATTTACTTGCGGCGGTTGGGAAGCTAAAAACCCAATTCCAAAATATGAAGCTACGTGGAGTAGAAGACAACTTTTTGATGCAACACTTAAAAGACATCTCAAAGGTGATAAATTGTATTATTAATTTTGTGTTAATTGAATAACAATGAATATTCAATTCTAATTCAGATGAATTGGAGAAAGAGCCAACATCGAAGGATATTCTTCCTCTTCGACAGGCGAAGAAGTGGTATCGTTCTTGCATGGACACAAGTGAGTATTGAGAAAACAAAGAATTCCCAGAAAATATTCAGATTCATTCTCCACTCATTTTTATTCCATTTTTTCATGATGTAGAGACTCTTGACACAAGGGGCATCGATCCAATTGTATCGATTCTGATGCAAACTGGTGGATGGCCGATGATCATGGACGCTGAGGAATGGTACGAAGATCAATCATGGAAACCAATTGAAGAGCATTACATGCGTTTGTCCGGTGAATATATGTTCTACGAAACGAGGCCCAGTCTAAGACGTCTCGACAAGGCCGGGAATATGGGTGGAATAATATACGTGAGTATTCCTCCCCAAAATCAGAATTTATCACGTAACATTCTTCCAGCTAATTCGGCTTTGATTGCAGATTTCAACCCCACATCTACCGTTGGATGGCGTATTACCGTTGGAATACAGAAATTATACTGGTGATGATTTAGCGGAATATGCAGAACTCATTGCCACAGCTGCAAAATTATTTATCGATAAAAATAAAGCAAATGTTCCTGACAAACAATTGTACGAAGACATCAAGAATCTCATCGAACTCGAGAAAAGGCTGTATATGGTAATTCATTTTCAAAAAAAAATAATCAATCATCATAACTTGTCTCATTCGACTATTGGATTTCTGAATTTCTCACAATTTTCCAGGCAATAAATGGAGAAGTTGTCATTGGAATCGATATACATAATATAAGTGAGCCAAAGATCATGAATTTCGATAAATTCATCCAATGGTGGGATAATCTTACAGAATTTATGAATAACAATTCGAATTTAGGTGCAGAGTCTGATGAGGAGAAGGTAATGAATGAGTTTTCTGCAAAAATACTCTCACTACTATTTTTGAAGTTTTTTTATCATTTGCATTTAGATCGATTGGAGGAAGATTCTCGAGTCAACATTTGATTTGGCTAGTGTCGAATTGAATGAAGATGTTGCGATCGAAATATCGAATGTCGCCTTTTTTCTTCAACTTCCAACAATATTGCAGTCAACAAAGACGCGTACAATTGGTAATTAATAAATTATCTCCTATTTTCCTTCAAATTAGAGATATTTATTTTCTTTTTAACTCTCAGTCAATTACATTCATTGGAAATTCGTGAGTTATGCATCGAAATACACGATTGATGAAGTGAAGAATATATTCTTTAATCTCGTTGAGCACGAGTATGGAGTTCAAGAAAGACCCCCACGGTTTGTATTTGCAATTGATTTTACGAATAATTTTTATGATTTCATCATCTTTAATTATTAACATCCACTAGTTGGCTCGAGTGCGTACAAGGAATGAAGATGGAAGATGCTGTTGCAGTTTCATTCGTCGAGAATTACTTCAAGGAGACAACTACAAAGGCTGTAAATATTAATTTTCTTAATTTCACAAGCAAGGAGCATAAATCTATTAAAATTGCGCTTTTTTCTTTCAACATTAAGGCCAATGAAATGACGCAAAATATCAAGAAAGAATTAGGACAACAAATTGATAATTCAAATTGGATGACTCCTGAGGGACTGGAAATGGCAAAAAAGAAGCTGGATGCGATGAAAACACTCGTTGGATTTCCGGATTGGTACAAAAATCGTACGGCCGTTGTTAATCACTATAAAGGCGTATGTGATTGAAGTTTATAAATTTTGTGATTAAGATTTAGCGATAGAGGGTTGAAAGGAGACAATTTTCATCACTTTTTCATTTTATTCACTGAAATACTATTTTCATAATACAAAAAATTGTTAATTTGATAGTTGACTATTGGTTACGACTATCTGGGCAATGTTCTGAGCTTCAGGAGATACAAGAAGACACTGAAAATACGTGAAGCTGCAGGATACAGGAAGGAAGAACAATCCAAGTGAGACATACTCCTATTTTACCAGTAAAATTTTAATTTTAGATTCAATTAAATGTGATGCTTTCAGATGGCATATGAATCCAATTACTTTGAATGCTATGTACGAACCGAACGAGAATGCCATAAGTGAGATTTTTTTTGTTGATTTTTCATAGTTCATGATACTGGAGATTTTATTTAATTTATTCCATCCAGATGTTCCAGCAGTGTTGTTCCAAATTCCGCTCTTTGGAATTCAAGTTCCTAAGTAATTATTGATTGAATTTTCTATTTTCATTATTTCAGTACTTTGAAGTTAATCAATTTTACTTTTCCACTTTGTTTCGGTATTACTTTTTTCGTCATAAAATTTTATTTTTCAGTTATGTAAATTATGGAATCACAGGATCAGTCGTTGGGCATGAAATGGGCCATGCCTTTGATGTGGATGGTATGTTCAAATAAATCAATGAATAATGATTTAATATAAATTTAATAATTAATGTACATGTAATTTATGAAATTGTCCGCCGTTCACTTAGTAATACCGAGTTATTTTTAATTTTCATAAGCGATTCAATATGGAACTAATGGCACTTTCGATAGTTTATGGGAGAAGGATATGATGAAGATGTATTATCAACGAGTTAAATGTTTTGTCAAGCAATTTGACAATTACTTTGGTGGAAGAACTCTCCCGCCAGAATATGCGGGATTTTTTGCTTCAGAAGAATTAAGTTCAGAGAATGCAACAATAACAATGGGAAGAATAACTGCTGGTGAGAATATTGCTGATACAACTGGTGTACAATCTGTATTCAATGCTTATATGAAAATGAGAATGAATAAAGCACCAAATGGAGAAATGAAACTTCCTGGTTTTGAAGATTTCAGCGATGAACAAATGTTCTTCTTATCATTTGCTGGGGTACGTAGCAAAATAATTCAAGAATATAAAAACAATATTAAATTATCTATTCATGCAAGAATAATTTCCTCAGGCATATTGTACAGTAACAACTGCAGAATATGAGGAACGTTTGAAACAAGGATTGGAACCTCATAGTCCACCACATTTACGTGTTTTTGGTGCAGTCTCCAATACTCAAGGATTTGCGGAAGCTTTCAAATGTCCTGAAGGCACTCCCATGAATCCTGAGGACAAGTGCAGCATTTGGAGAAAGCCCGGTGCTACATTGGAATTGAAACCACCAGGTCGAATGAGACATCATTATCGCCATCGTTTCGATGTTGACTGGTGAATTCCTCGAGACGTTATCACTTCCAATGACCAATTGCAAAACAATATTACTGTATCGAAAGCAAATACAAGATTAATGAATATTCTATTTCAAATTGAAAAATAAGTCTATTAATAGTTTAAGAATTGCTTGAACGGATCTGTTCAAGCCATCAATTATAAGTTTTTAAGTATTAATTATTCAATAATTGTATTTTCTTGATTGAAATAAATAGTGTCTTTCTCTTAATTCATGTGGTATCCTGAATATCTCATTCAGTATTTGTGCTGATCAATGAGTAGAGGTTTTACTCTTTCACCACGTCATCAAATTCATCAATCTCTTCATGTACTATTAATCAATTAATGATTATCCTTATGGTTGGGAATCATTCAATTCGATAAGTTGCAAATTCAGAATAATTTTTTCATTATTCCCTCGAAATTAATTAATTAATAAATAATAATAATAATAAATTCATACGATATTTTTTTATCGCATCCTGCCTGGAAACATTGTAATTGAATGCTGCTGATGATATTACGTCCTTCCTACTTTGTAAAGATAGGCAGTCAAGAGTTTTCCGGTCTTCATAGGATTTAAGTAGCCAACTTCTCCGTTGAAGTGTATCCACAAGTGGAATATTCCCTCAGGACAGTTCATCGCAATAAAATGGCGAAGTTACGAGGGTTTTTGTAAGTTGAAATTCATTTATCCATGATTTTCATTAGAGATTCATTTAATCATCATTCCTTTGTTGATATTCAGGGTAATATTGGTGATATTATCATCAACATCAGCGCAACATTCAAGGAGCAGAATTCAAAGAACTCCGGGCGACATAACACAGCTATTTTCAAAATCTGAAGAATCAGATTCTTCAAGTGAAAGTAAAAGTGATAATTCTGAAAGTAAAGAAACAATGGTTTGTGAGACACATCATTGCCGTCAATTGGCTCATGTATTTAGTGAAGCTATAGACAAATCCATTGATCCTTGCGTTGATTTCTACAAATTTACTTGCGGTGGTTGGGATGCTAAAACACCAATTCCAAAATATGAATCTACGTGGAGTAGAACACAACTTTTTAGAGCCGCACTCAAGAGGCATCTCAGAGGTGATTAATTGTATTATCAATTTTTTGTCTAATTGAATAACAAAAAACGTCTAATTTTTATTCAGATGAATTGGAGAAAGAGCCCACATCGAAGGATATTCTTCCTATTCGACAGGCGAAGAAGTGGTATCGTTCTTGCATGGACACAAGTGAGTATTGAGAAAAAAAAAAAAATTCCTAGAAAATATTCAGTTCATTCTTCCACTCATTTCTATTCATTTTTGTAATAATATAGAGACTCGTAACACGAGGGGCATTGATCCAATTGGATCGATTTTGATACAAACTGGCGGATGGCCGATGATCATGGATGCTGAGGAATGGTATGAAGATCAATCATGGGAACCCATTGAAGAACATTACATGCGTTTGACCGGTGAATATATGTTTTACGAAACGAGAATCAGAGGAATACCACCTGGTCATACCTCGAATATCAGCGGAGAAATAAACGTAAGTATTTCTTCCTAAAATTGGAATTGATTGAATAACATTCTTCCAGCTACATCAACTTTATTCGCAGATTTCACCCCCAGAACTACCGTTGGATGACGTATTACCATTGAAATACAGAAATTATACGGGTGATGATTTAGTGGAATATGCAGAACTCATTGCCGTTATTGCGAAATTATTCATCGAAAAAAATAAAGCAGATGTTCCTGACGAACAATTAAAGGAAGACATCGATAATCTCATCGAATTTGAGAAAAGGCTGTATCTGGTAATACATTTTTAGAAATTAATTAATTGTCATAACTTGGATCATTTTTCCACTCAATTTATGAATTTGTCGGAATTATTCAGGCAATACATGGAGAGAACAGTGCTAATGGAATCGATATGGATAATGTAGACGTGCCACGTGACATGAATTTCGATAACTTTTATCAATGGTGGGATAATCTCACAGAATTTATGAATGAAAATTCGAATTTAGTACTGAACTCTGATAAGGAGAAGGTAATGAATAAATTTTTGAAATAGGCTCCACTATTGCTGATTTCTTTATTCATTATATTTAGATTGATTGGAAGAAGATTCTGGAATCAATGTTTGATTTTGCTAGTGTCAAATTGGAAAAAGATCCCATAATCGAATTGTCGAATCCGGCTTTTTTTCTTCAGTTACAAAAAATATTAGAGTCAACGAAGAAACGTACAATTGGTAATAAGTCTATTTCTTCCCTTTTTTCGAATGAGGAATAAGTAATTTTCCTTTAACTTTTAGTCAATTACATTCATTGGAAATTCGTGAGTCACGCATTGAGATACACGATTGATGAAGTTGGGGATATATTCTTTGATCTTGTTGAGCACGAGTATGGAGTACAAGAAAGAGCACCACGGTTTGTATTTGTAATTGATTTTACGAATAATTTGTATGATTTCATTGTCTTTAATTGTAAATATTCACTAGTTGGCTCGAGTGTGTGCAAGAAATGGAGATGGACGATGCTGTTGCATTTTTATTCGTCGAGAATTACTTCAAAGAGACAACTGCAAAAGCTGTGAATATTAATTTTTCCAATTCTACAATCAAAGAGAATGAATTTATTGAAATTTTATATTCTTTTGAAACATTCAGGCCAATAAAATGACACAAAATATTAAAAAAGAATTGGAATGTCAAATTGATAATTCGAACTGGATATCTCCTGAGGGGAAGGAAATGGCATTGAAAAAGTTAAATACCATGAGACCACTTATTGGATATCCGGATTGGTACAAAAATCGTACAGCCGTTGTTCAGCACTATAAAGGCGTATGTCATTGAAGTTAATAATTTTGTGTTTGAGATTTAGTGATGAAGTGTTGAAAAAATGTCATTTATAATAGTTGAAATTGCTAATTCGATAGTTGACTATTGGTGACGGCTATCTGGACAATGTTTTGAGCTTCATGCGATACGAAAAAACATTGAAAATCCGTGAACTCGCAGGAAACAGGAACAGAGAAAAATCTGAGTGAGCTATACTTCTATCTTACAATTAAAATTAAAATTTATCTTTCAATCAAATGTGATTCTTTCAGATGGCACATGAATCCAATCACTTTGAATGCTGTTTACAATCCGGTGGAGAATACAATAAGTAAGATTCTTTTTTTGTTGCGTTCTTCAGTTTAGAATACTACAAATTTCATTTCTTCGCCTCAGAGTTAATGGTCGTAAGTGCTATGTCTAAGTATAGTACTTACACCCCTTTGCTTCTAAGGTGACGATTCTATTTATTTTCTGCAGATGTTCCGGCAGTGGCATTTCAAATTCCGCTCTTTGGAATTCAAGTTCCTGAGTAATTATTCATTAAATTTTTTTACTATCATTATTTTAGTACTTTCAAGTTCATTATTTATTCTCCAATACTTTGCTTCGATGTTACTTTATTCGTCATAAAATTCCGAAATTTCCTTTCCAGTTATGTGAACTATGGAATCATAGGATCGGTCATTGGTCATGAGCTGAGCCATGGATTTGATGTGAATGGTATGTTCGAATGAATGAGTAAATGATCATTTTCTGTGAAATTAGTTAATTAATTTACATGTAATTCACTGAATTGTGCTTTGTTCATTCATTGATACCGAGTTATTCGAATTTCTGATAAGGGATCAAATATGGAATTAATGGCACCATGGATGGTTTATGGGAGGAAGACATGATGAAAATGTATTATCAACGATCTAAATGTTTTGTCAAACAATTTGACGAGTACTTTGGTGGAAGAACTCTTCCTCCACGATATGCGAGATTTTTCCCTCCAAGTGAATCAAGTTCAGAGAATGCAACAATAACAATAGGGAAAATTACTGCTGGTGAGAATATTGCTGATTCAACTGGTGTACAAACTGTATTCAATGCTTACATGAAGATGAGAATGAATGAGGCACCCAATGGAGAAATGAAGCTTCCTGGATTTGAAGATTTCAGCGATGAACAAATGTTCTTCTTATCATTTGCTGGGGTTCGTAACAAAATACTTCTTGAATTGCAAAAAAATAATAAGTTATTTATTTATAAAAGGACAATTTGATTAGGCACATTGCACAGTAACCACTCCAGAATATGAGGAACGTACGAAAAAAGGACTTGAAGACCACAGTCCACCACATTTGCGTGTTTTTGGTGCAGTCTCCAATACTCAAGGATTTGCAGAAGCTTTCAAATGTTCAAAAGACAGTCCTATGAATCCTGAGGAAAAATGCGACATTTGGAAGAAGCCTGGTGCCGCATTGAAATTGAAACCACCAGTTCGCAAGAGACATCATTATCGCCATCGGTTTGACGTTGACTGGTGAATTTCTCAGGACTTAATCACTCCCAATGACGTGTAGTTAATAATAACAAAATAATATTGCTTTATTGAAAGTAAATACGAGCTTAATGAATATTCTACCTTGAATTCAAAAATAAATTTATTAATTTAGCAAAAACACAAATGGATTATAAAAAGAAATTGTGCATTTTATCCATTCTCACTTAATAGAGAGTAGACTCATAGCAAAATTAGTTTCCAACATAATGTGCTTCCAACAAATTCGTCAAATTGCCCTCATTCAACTGCACATACAAATGCATCTCATGTACATAAACGTTAATCTCTCCCTTCAGTTCACCCTGAACAAGAGCCTTGGCTTAGCAGTTCCGCCGTATGAATAGATTTTATTTAAATTTACGTCGATCATGAAATCGCAAAAAGGCACACTAGGTCATAAAATGAAGCATGATTCCGATCCTGATGGTAAAAATCCAGGAATAATTTGAAATTCATCTTTTTCAAAATAAATTATGAATTAATTAATGAAATATTCAAGAAATGCTCGCACTACAAGTAGATTCATCTTATTATGCAGTTGAAACATTGAAATAATCATATTATTCGGGAATTCATTTCAAATCAAAGCCTGAAAATGAATTGCTAGAGAAGTAATTGCAGTACATGACGTTTGAGAAAATAAAATGATATGATGTAGTGCGGAAATTAATCCGGTAGCACTGTATCTCATCCTGTTTAGAAACATTGCAATTGGAGACTCTTGATAATATTACGTCCTTCTAACTTTGGGAGATATAAAATGAAACAAAGGCTTTCCGGTTTTCATAGGATTTAAATAGGTGACTTTTCTCGTGACGTGTATCCAAGAGTGGTTACTCTCTTTCTGAACACTTTATCCCAACAGAATGGCCAATTCCAGAGGTTTATTGTAAGTTAAAATTACTTCATTCATTATTTTTGTGAATACTTTTCCAATCTGATTGGTAATGAGGAGATTTGTTCAATCATCATTCTCTTCTTCATGTTCAGCATAATATTAGCAATATTATCATCAACATCAGCGCGTCATTCGTGGAGCAAAATTCGAAGAACTCCAGAGGACTTGGCACAACTGTTTTTGAATTCTGAAGAATCAGATTCAAGTGAAAGTAGAAATGATAATTCTGAAAGTAAAGAAACAATGATTTGCGAGACACATCATTGCCGTCAATTGGCTAATGTGTTTAGTGAAGCTATAGACAAATCCATTGACCCTTGCGTTGATTTTTACAAATTTACTTGCGGCAGTTGGGAAGCTAAAAAACCAATTCCAAAATATGAAGCTACATGGAGTAGAATCAAACTTTTTGATGCAACACTCAAGAGGCATCTGAAAGGTAATAAATTGTTTCATTAACTTTTTGTGTAATAAAATAATATCAAATGTCCAATTTTAATTCAGATGAATTGGAGAAAGAGCCCACAACGAAGGATATTCTTCCAATTCGTCAGGCAAAGAAATGGTATCGTTCTTGCATGGACACGGGTGAGTATTGAATGAAAAAAATAATTCCTAGAAAATATTCAGTTTATTCCTCCACTCATTTTCATTCATTTTTGTCATTACACAGAGACTCGTAACACAAGAGGTATCAATCCAATCGTATCGATTTTGATACAAACTGGTGGATGGCCGATGATCATGGATGCTGCGGAATGGTACGAAGATCAATCATGGAAACCAATTGAACAGCATTACATGCGTTTGACTGGTGAATATATGTTTTACGACATGAAAATAAGTCCAATGATAATTCGTAAATTCTGGAATAGCAGTGGAGAAATAAGGGTAAGTATTTCTTCCTAAAATTAGAATTGATTGAATTACATTTTTCCAATGACATCAGTTTTAATTGCAGATTTCAGCGCCAGAGTTACCGTTGGATGACGTATTACCATTGAAATACAGAAACTATACAGGTGATGATTTAGCGGAATATGCAGAACTCATTTTTGGCATTGCAAAATTGTTTATCGAAAAAAATAAAGCAGATGTTCCTGACGAACAATTAAAGAAAGACATCGATGATCTCATCGAATTTGAGAAAACACTGTATATGGTAATTTATTTTCTGAAACTCATCTATTGTCATGCCTTGCTTCATTTTTCCACTTCATTTCTGAATTTTTTGTAATTTTTCAGACAATACACGAAGGGATCAATGCTAATGGAATCGATATAGATAATATGAATCAGCCGCATCACATGAATCTCGATGAATTCATTCAATGGTGGGATAATCTCACTGAATTTGAGAATAATAATTCAAATTCAGGATCGGAGTCTGACGAGGAAAAGGTAATGAATGAGTTTCTGAAATAGTCGCAACTATTGCTGATTTTCTTTGGTTCTCAATATATTTAGAACGATTGGAAGAA
This sequence comes from Aleiodes alternator, assembly GCA_963921955.1. Classification (NCBI taxonomy): domain Eukaryota; kingdom Metazoa; phylum Arthropoda; class Insecta; order Hymenoptera; family Braconidae; genus Aleiodes; species Aleiodes alternator. The sequence goes on along the minus strand of OY998109.1, from coordinate 4,878,976 downwards.
AATTCTCGGATCAATGCTTGATTTTGCTAGTGTTGAATTAGATGAAGATATTGAGATCGGCATATCAAATCCGGCCTTTTTTCTTCAGCTGCCAAAAATATTACAGTCAACGGAAAAACGTACAATTGGTAATTTATCAACTCATTCTTCTTTTTCTCCGTCTGAGAAATAATTCATTAACCCTTTTCTTTAATCCTCAGTTAATTATATTCATTGGAAATTTGTAAGTTTTGCATTGAGATACACGATTGATGAAGTAAAGGATATATTCTTTGATCTCGTTGAGCACGAGTATGGAGTTCAAGAGAGATCACCACGGTTTGTATTTGAAATTGATTTTACTAATAATTTTCATGATTTTATTATCTTTAATTGATAACATTCACTAGTTGGCTCGAGTGTGTGCAAGAAATGCAGATGGAGGATGCTGTTGCGTTTCTATTCGTCGAGAATTACTTCAAGAAGACAACTGCGAAAGCTGTGAATATTAATTTATTTCATTTCACAAGCAAGAAGAATAAATTGATCAAAATTACATTTTTTTTTTAACATTCAGGCCAATGAAATGACGCAAAATATCAAAAAAGAATTGGAACATCAAATTGATAATTCAAATTGGATGTCTCCTGAGGCAAAGGAAATGGCACAGAAGAAGTTGAATGCCATGAGAATATTCCTTGGATATCCAGACTGGTTCAAAAATCGTACGGCCGTTGTTAATCATTATAAAGGCGTATGTAATTGAAGTTAAAAATTTTTTGATCAAGATTTAGTGGTCAATTATTAAAAGAAGACAATTTTCATTGCTTCATTACTTAATTCACTGAAATCTTATGTATCGTAAATGAATTTGATAATTCGATAGTTGACTATGGGTTACGACTATCTGGACAATGTTTTAAGCTTCATGAGATACGAAAAGACACTGAAAATCCATGAAGCTGCAGGATATAGACAGATGAAAAAATCCGAGTGAGCTATTCTTTTATTTCAAAATTGAAATGGAAATTTATGATTCAATTAAATGTAATTTTTTTAGATGGGATGACATAGATCCAATCACTATAGATGCTATTTACGACCCGTGGGCGAATACCATAAGTGAGATTTCTTAATAAGCGAAGTTTTTGGTTTATAACATTACAGATTTCATTAAATTATTTTGTCTAGATGTTCCAGCAGTGGCTTTCCAAGTTCCCCTCTTTGGAATTAAAGTTCCCAAGTAATGATCAATCAAGTTAATTCCTTCTACTTCATCACTATGCAGCTATATCACAGTTTCTTGTCATAAAACTTTTTTTTACAGTTACGTCAATTATGGCATCATAGGATCAATTGTTGGCCATGAGATGAATCATGGCTTTGATGTGCGTGGTATGTGAAAATAAATGAATTATTAATCATTATTAATCACATAACTTATGAAATTGTCTTCTGTTTATCTATTAACACCGATTGATTCTATTTCTTCATAAGGAATTGAATATGGAATTAACGACAGCATGGATGGTTTATGGGAGGAAGACATGATGAAAATGTATTATCAACGATCTAAATGTTTTGTCAAACAGTACGACGATTACTTTGGTGGAGAAACTATTCCTCCAAGGTACGCGAAATTTTTAGCCCCAGGTGAACTTAGTTCAGAGGATGTCAGAATGACAATGGGAAAGCTAACAGCTGGTGAGAATATTGCTGATGTAACTGGTGTACAAACTGTATTCAATGCTTATATGAAAATCAGAATGAATGAAGCACCACATGGAGAAATGAAACTCCCTGGATTTGAAGATTTCAGCGATGAACAAATGTTCTTCTTATCATATGCTGGGGTTCGTAGCAAAACAATTCATGAATTTAAAAAAATTATTGAATCATCTATTCATGAAAGAATAATTCTTGCAGGCATGGTGTACAGTAACAACTCCAGAATATGAAGAACGTCAAAAAGCAGGACTCGATACCCACAGTCCACCAAATTTACGGGTCTTTGGCGCAGTCTCCAATACTCTAGCATTTGCAGAAGCCTTCAAATGTCCACAAAACAGTCCTATGAATCCTGAGGACAAATGCGACATTTGGAAGAGTCGTGGTGCTGCATTGGAATTGAAACCACCCGTTCTCAAAAGACATCATTATCGCTATCGTTTCGAAATGGACTGGTGAATTCCTTGAGACTTCCCCCGTCCACTCGTCATCGATAATCGCAGAACGATATCGACTTATTGAAAGTAAATGCAACACTAATGAATATTCTACCGTAAATTCAAAAATGAATTCATTAATTTAGCAGAAACTTGAATGCATTGTAGCAGAAATTGTCCATTTTATCTATTTACTTGAGGAAGAACAGATTCGTAGTAAAATTAATTACCAATATAATGTGCCTTTAATAAAATCTTCACATTACCCTCGTTCAACTGCACATGCAAATCCATCTCATGCACATCAAGATCAATCTCTCCCTTCAAATTCGCTATGAACAAGAGCCTCGGCTCAGCAGACCTATCAAGTCTCCAAACCCCATCATTCCTAAATGAAAGCAGGTCATCATTCGGTGATGAGCTCAGTGAGAACGAACTGCTTCCAGGAATTACGAAATCTTGGAAATCATTCTAAGAATCGTATCTCAAGACTACAGTGAAATCCCTGATTCTTAGAAACATTCGAACTAATTTGGAATTAGAAGCTATGCTTCTTTCCAGACGCTTTTTTCCTCTTCATCGACAGAATAGATCAGAAATTCACTGTTTGAGACTGATGTAATACAAACTATTAAAGCTTTTTTCTCGATGGACACGATTATCATCTCTAACATCTTCGAGACATTCAATATCGTACAAAAATTTATAAGTTCATAATTATTGCAATAAAATTGAAATTCATCGCTACCACAAATTTTCATCCACTAGAATATCGAGCATTTGTGTTGAATTTTTTGCTACATTATTTTCAATTTATCGGAGTAGAGCTCGATGATTAGGAGGAAATTCAATGTTTTGAGAGATTTCCGATTAATTTTCCTACTCTTCTACCCTTTGGGATCTAATATTTTTGATACATATTTGCAAAATTTTCTAGAGGAAGTGGATTAAAATGGTAATTCCCATGAAAAAGTGGGCGATTGATTTTCCTGAATCCTATTATCCAGTTTGATCTACTGTCTCCTATATAAATGTCAAAATTGAAGAAATTCGATAATGCACATTTGCTAAACAAATTTTTAGCATTCAATTTTTAATTCCCACTGTTTGGTTTAGCAGTAGTTGAGTGAGATTAAAATGAGGGATTAAATGTAGTTCAATGGATGTTAAGATAGCAAGAAAAGTAATTAATGAATAGTTTTCAAAGTACAATAGATCATAAAATAGGCCATGACATCGGTTCTGATAGTAGAAGTTCAGGAATCACTTGGAACTCATCGTCCTCAGAGTAAATTATAAATTAGTTAATAAGATATTCAAAGAATGCTCGAAAATCAAGCAGGTTCATCTTATTATGCAGTTTAATCATTGAAACATTCATAATATTCAGGAATTATGTTTCAGTTTTAGATCCAAGCCTGACAACAAATTACTAGAGGACTAATTGCAGTGATTGTTAACGTCAGTACATGACGTTTATACACATCAAAGAATAGGATGCAGTGCATAAATTTATCTGGTTTCACTTTATCTCATCCTGCCTAGAAAATTATGAGTGAATGCTACTGATGATATTGCATTCTTTCTATTTCAAAAGATAAGCAGTCAAGGGCTTTCCGGACTTCATAGGATTTAAATAGTCAACTTCTCGATTGAAGTGTATCCGGAACCGAAATTCACTCCTAGAACACTCCATCACAACAAAATGGGGAATTTGAGAGGATTTTTGTAAGTTAAAATTGATTTACTCATGATTTTTGTGAATACCGTTTCACTCGGATTAGTCATTAAGAGATTCAGTTAATGATCATACTCTTGTTGATATTCAGAATAATCTTGGCGATATTATCATCAATATCAGCGCGGAACCCAAGGAGCAGAATTCGAAAAACTCAAGAGGAATTAACACAACTGTTTTTAAATTCTGAAGAATCAGATTCAAGTGGAAATGAAAATGATAATTCTGAAAGTAGAGAAACAATGGTTTGTGAGACACATCATTGTCGTCAATTGGCTAATGTATTTAGTGAAGCTATAGACAAATCCATTGATCCTTGTGTTGATTTTTATAAATTTACTTGCGGCGGTTGGGAAGCTAAAAAACCAATTCCAAAATATGAATCTACTTGGAGTAGAGTAAAACTTTTCGATGCAACACTTAAGAAGCATCTTAGAGGTAATAAATTTGATTATATATTTTTTGTGTAATTAAATTATAATGAATGTCCAATTTGAATACAGATGAATTGGAGAAAGAACCCACATCGAAGGATATTCTTCCAATTCGACAGGCGAAGAAATGGTATCGTTCTTGCATGGACACGAGTGAGTATTGTGAAAAACAATAATTCCTAGACAATATTCAGTTCATTTTTCCACTCATTTTTATTCATTTTTGCAATCATATAGAAACTCGTAATGCAAGAGGCATCAATCCAATTGTGTCGATTTTGATACAAACTGGTGGATGGCCAATGATCATGGATGCTGAAGAATGGTACGAGAATCAAGCATGGAAACAAATTGAAGAGCATTACATGCGTTTGACCGGTGAATATATCTTTTATAAAACGAGACTGAGAGCTATGCCACCTGGCAGTTTCTGGAATATCACCGGAGAAATAGACGTGAGTGTTACGTCTCACAATCAAAATTCATTGAATAAAATTCTTCCAGCTACAGCAACTTCAATTGCAGATTTCACCTCCAGACCTACCATTGGATGACGTATTACCGCTGAAATACAGAAATTATACGGGTGATGACCTAACGTCATATGCAGAACTCATTGAGGGCATTGCAAAATTATTTATCGAAAAAAATAAAGCAGACGTTCCTGACGAACAATTGAATGAAGACATCGAAGATCTCATCGAATTTGAGAAGAGGCTGTACATGGTAATTCATTTTCGAGAAGTATCCAAATCCCACATCTCATCTCATTTTTCCACTCAATTCCTGAATTTCTCGCATTTTTTTCAGGCGATAAATGAAGAGGATAATGCTAATGGAATCAATATCGATGATATGGATATGCCCGATTCCCCGAATCTCGATAACTTCATTCCATGGTGGAATAATCTAACAGAATCTATGAATAAAAAATCAAATTTAGATTCAGCGTCTGATGAGATGGAGGTAATGAATGAATTTCTCGAATATTTTTAACCATTTCTGATTTTTTTGTACTTCATATTCAGATCGATTGGAGGAGGATTCTCGAGTCGTTGTTTGATTTTGCTAGTGTTGAATTGAAGGAAGATATTGAGATCAGAGTGTCGAATCCCGCTTTTTTTCTCCAACTACCAAAAATTTTACAGTCAGCAAAGAGACGTACAATTGGTAATGAATCAGTTTCAGTTTTTGGGCTTTTGCAGCCATTGTCATTATTGATATGCTTGGCTTCCGGATGGATGCCGCGCTTGGTTTCAGCGTTATCGCTGATGTTCAGTCAAGGCAGACTGTTACAGGTGGCGAAATTTGGAGCACCGTAGATTTTCACTGATCCGTGTACTAATCATCCTCCCGGTTTTCCCAATATACACTTTTTTGCAGGAGTAAGGAATCTCATAGACTCCAGATGTACTCAACGGTGGTCTTCGATCTTTGGGACTGGGTCGCATCTGTCCGATTTCCTTAGGGGGTCTGCCTTGGCTGAACAGTCGGCCTTGGCTGAACATCATATGGATACTGGGCATACTATCGGGAAGGCATAGAGATCCACAAAAATCCCAACAATTTGAACAGAGATAACGGATAGCAGGTGAACCCTATTTGGAAAACCGTCCTTCCGATTTTTTAAATGACCAGCTGATCAACTAATAATTCCCGATTGGCTCTACCCCCATTCTTATCTACCCCCCCCCCCCCTTCCTTCCACCAGAAGGGGTATATGAGGACTACGCTTTGTTCATGGAGCTCAGAATCAGAGCTCATAGCATTGAAGATACAAATTGCACTGTTTGCGAAACGTCGGCATAACGCTGAAACCAAACGCGGCACCCATCCGGCAGCCAAACATATTAATTAACCAACTATTTCCTTTTTTCTGCGCATGAAGAATATTTCATTCGTTTTAATCCTCAGTGAATTATATTCATTGGAAATTCGTGAGTTATGCACTGAGATACACGATTGATGAAGTGAAGGATATATTCTTTGATCTTGTTGAGCACGAGTATGCAGTTAAAGAAAGATTACCACGGTTTGTATTTTGAATTCATTTTACCAATAATTCGTATGATTTTATGAACTCTAACTGTTAATATTCTCTAGTTGGCTCGAGTGTGTGCAAGAAATGGAGATGGAAGATGCTGCCGCGGTTTTATTTGTCGAGAATTACTTCAAGGAGACAACTGCAAAAGCTGTGAATATTAATTCCTTTAATTCTACAAGCCAAGAAAATGAATTCATTGAAATTATAAATTTTTTTAAAACATTCAGGCGAATGAAATGACGGAAAATATTAAGAAAGAATTGGGACACCAAATTGATAATTCAAATTGGTTGTCTCCTGAGGCAAAAGAACTGGCGAAGGAGAAGTTGAATGGAATGAGAACACTTCTTGGATTTCCGAATTGGTTCAAAAATCGAACAGCCGTTGTTAATCATTATAGAGGCGTATGTAATTGAAATTAACAATTTTGAAATAAGGTTTCAGTGATAAAGCGTTTAAAATTGCATTCATCATTCTATGCATCGATAATGACATCTACAATAATTACAATTCTTAATTTCATAGTTGACTATTGGTTACGACTATCTCGACAATATTCTGAGCTTCATTAGATACGAGAAGATACTGGAAATTCGTGAACTTGCAGGATACAGCAAGAGAAAAGAATCCGAGTGAGTTATACTCCTATTCAAGTTTTTCCTCCGACCATTAATTTGAATATTTTCAGTTGGAAAATCGGCAATTGTGGTAACTCCCAAGAAGAAAAATCAATCAAAGTTCATAATGACACAGAACATGAAAGTTGTCTTGGACAAATTCAGTCCAGCAGATTGTTAGATAGCATGGTAAAATTATGAATATATGCATCCTGATGAGGTCTTCGTAGAGTAGACGAAACGTTGGTGCTTGTCAAACAAGTTTTTGATTTTTATCAATTTTTCTTTTTGAGAGTGACCACAATGGCTGATTTTACAACTAAGTGTATAGTTATACTCCTATTTTACAATTAAAATTTGAATTTATGATTCAGTTGAATGTGATTTTTTCAGCTGGGACAGGATAGATCCCATCACCGTCAATGCTGTTTATGATCCGGATGCGAATTCCATAAGTGACAATTTTTTTGTTGAATTTTTCCTTTTATTTCATGATCCTGTAGATTACATTCAGTTTATTTTATCCAGATGTTCCAGCAGTGGCATTTCAAGTTCCGCTCTTTGGAATTCAAGTTCCTAAGTAATTATTGATTGAATTTCCTATTTTCATCAATTCAGCACTTTGGAATTAATTCATTCCTCTGCCCACTTCGCGTGGATATTCTTTTTCTTTCATCATGGCATTTTTATTTTCAGTTATGTAAATTATGGAATCACAGGATCAGTCGTTGGGCATGAAATGGGCCATGCCTTTGATGTGAATGGTATGTTCAAATAAATGAATAAATAATGATTTATCATAAAATTAATAATTAATTTACATGTGAATTCATGAACTTGTCCTCTGTTCACTCAGTAATACCGAGTTATTTCAATTTTTCATAAGGAATTCAATATGGAATTAATGGAAGCATGAATGGTTTATGGGAGGAAGACATGATGAAGATGTATTATCAACGATCTAAATGTTTTGTCAAACAATTTGACGAGTACTTTGGTGGAAAAACTCTCCCTCCACGATATGCGAGATTCTTCCCTGCAAGTGAATTAAGTTCAGAGAATGCCACAATAACAGTGGGAAAGTTAACTGCTGGTGAGAATATTGCTGATACAACTGGTGTACAATCTGTATTCGATGCTTATATGAAAATGAGAATGGATCAGGCACCAGATGGAGAAATGAAACTTCCTGGATTTGAAGAGTTCAGTGACGAGCAAATGTTCTTCTTATCATTCGCTGGGGTTCGTAGCAAAACAATTCAAGAATTAAAAAAAATTATTAAATTGTATTATTATAAAGAAATTATTTCCTCAGGCATATTGTACAGTGACAACTCAAGAATATGAGAAACGGGAGAAAAAAGGATTTGATTTGCACAGTCCACCAAATTTGCGTGTCTTTGGTGCAGTCTCCAATACTCTAGCATTTGCAGAAGCTTTCAAATGTCCAAAAGACAGTCCTATGAATCCCGAGGACAAATGTGATATTTGGAAAAAGCCTGGTGCTGCATTGAAATTAAAACCACCAGTTCGTACGAGGCATCATTATCGTCATCGTTTCGACATTGACTGGTGATTTCTCGAGACTTCATCATATCCAATGACTCGTAATCGATAATCACATAGCAATATTACTTTATTGAGAGCAAATTCAAGATTAATGAATATTCTACCTTGAATTTAAAAATAAATTTATCAAATTAGCAAAGATTTCAACAGATTGTTGAAGAAATTCTTCATTTTATCTATTTACTTAATGAAGAGCAGACTCATAGCAAAATTAGTTACCAACATAATGTGCTTCCAACAAATTCGTCACATTGCCTTCATTCAACTACACATAAAAATTCATCTCATGTATATAAACATCAATTTCTCCTTTCAAATTCATCCTGAGAAAGAGCTTCGGCTCAGCAACTCCACCAAGTCTCCAAGCTGAATGAATGTTTTTTCATTATGAATAATGAAACTTGGTATTTCAGCTTTCCTATGCTCAATAACACTTGCAATCAATCTTACCAAACATATTTTTGGATAACTTCTCCAGATTTTTATTATCGTATAGGTATGGGATAATTTACATTATAAAAATCATTCGAAATAAGCGAAAATCTATTAGGATTTAAAAAAAAACATGACATCGCATCTATACAAATGTATACTTCATGGACATCGCTCTCCGTACCATCTGAGCCAACTCCTCGCTTATATGACGGTTAATTTCACCTGCAAACTTGATAACCATTCGAAAACCGTTTGATATCCGTAATTTTACCGCTCTAGAACTCGATCGTCCTCATTCGTTCCTCTCAAGCGTAACCACGTGGTTTCCAGCGAGCGCACGCGCGCCACGTGCTTAGTCTCTTAACCTCACGACTTCTATCGTTACCTCAGCTCTCATTATTCGCCAAGTCCCACTTTTCTAATCATGATGATAAAACCCAGTATGAATGAAGAACATTTAACACAACTGCCTCTGTGAGTTTATCCTAGTGAGAAAAGCTGTCATTGATCTAGACCATCATTCCAGTTCATCTTTCCTGCTCCGAAATATCCACGGGGTGGGGTTGTACAGAAATAAAAGGTAAGAACCTAAGGACCGGCTAACGATCACCGGATGTACATAACAAGAGGGAGAAGAGCTATAACAACTGCTTGACCCTCTCTATAAATTAAATTTACCAGTACAATCAACTTGCACGTATCATGTACAAGAAAGTGTATTTTCTTCATACTTCTCTCTCTCTCTTTTGCTCTGTCTGTGCCCCCTTCATTTGTATTCCCCCTCTCCCAAAGCTCGTTGATAACATCGTCACACAATTTAGCTTTTCAGTAGTGAGCGGTAGTACGAGTGAGAGGAATACGACTGTTAAGCCAGTGCCTGCTCAGGCCACAATTGAGCCATCCTGGAGATGATTAACATTTCATTGAACAATTTGCAACGTAAAAAAACAAAGATAACATCATTTTTCATAACCTACAAGGAATAGTGAATAAATTATTAAGGAAAGAAAATAATAAAATCGAGGGAAATTTGACGACCTGCCTCAAAAGCATCTGTGTGAGTTTGTGTGGATTATTCAAGCGCACTTTCCCCCTCGAAGAGTATTATTCAACCTGCTGATTTGGAATATATTAATTAATAATGGATATTGACGATTACGAATCATTACCAACTACATCTGTTGGTGTTAACATGACTGCCGGTGCATTTGCCGGAATTTTGGAGCACTGTGTCATGTATCCCTTCGATAGTGTCAAGGTAAAGTATGAAAATCTTATTTTTTTTTTTTACATAACCTATTAACTGATGTTTCTCTTATTGCAGCGCTATTTCTATTTTATTCATGTTTTCACCTTTTTTTTTATTTCTAATTCTCAGAATCATTCACTCTTTTATCCTGCTATATTACGAGGATTGATCGCCTGAATATTTCTGAGAATTACGAGACATGTCGGTGAAACGTGTATCACATTACAATGAATACTTAGATTGTGTATTTAATAATAGCCGAGTTACTTCAATTACTTACTATTTCTATTCTATTTTATAATCATCAATTATTCCTTGCAATTATCGTTAAATTTGACGATGAAAAAAGAGCAACACATATTTTTGAAAAATAACCTGTAGTCAAGTTTTAATTTTCAATAATAATTGATGATATAATTGATTTTGTTACTCGATAATATCACGTGGCTATTATTCATTCTCGTGTGTTTTCTATTTATTCTATTCAATGAAAGTTTTACCATTGTCACGGATATGATTGAATGTTTAGGAAGAAAAGAATGAAGAGGAAAATAATAACCTAATACCAGTAAATCCGGGACAATTGATAGTAACTAGTATTCTGGGAATTAAGAATGATTTGTGGAAATAGTTGGTAATTTTCTATTTCTTGATGTTTAAAAAGAGAGGAAATTCCTTGTTTAAAGATCAATGAGAACGTTATCTCTGGAATTAGAAAATGCTTCAAAGACACATGCGTAACTTGAACGTATGTTAAATGTTGGAAGAATTGATCCTTTGATTGTAATAAAAAATAGTGCATTTTACTTTTGTAAAATTCTGTATCGTAAATTTAAAAATTTTCACTGAAAACTATCGATGCAATGAATTTCAGTGTTCTCTGTTGTTATGTAATACTCTAGTCCGCTGCAACTGGTTCTATTTATGCATCTCTGTGGTTTAGCGTTGCAGATTTACCGCGGAAAACACGGGACATTAAAAAAAAGTTTTATTTCACCGCAATTGAGTGATAAAATTATGTCATTTATACATTTTTTTTTTGTTTGTTAAAAATGAGTCTACCTCTAATTTTCATTAATGAGAGATAATTGCGATAAAAAAATGACTTTCTGCATGTCATTGTAATTAAAAATCAGGCACACGTCATTCAGAAAAAAAATGCAGAGTCAACTTCTAATGATTTTCAACTTTCTGCTTCAATTTTCTTCATTTTTACTTGCTATTATCTATGCAATTAAGTAAAAAAGAATTGATTCTTTCATCAACAGACAAGAATGCAGGCACTGAAGCCAGAACCAGGTGGAGGCAGCAGTATTCGTGCTGTAATGTCAAGAATGGTACAGCAGGAAGGTTTGCTGAGACCAATACGTGGCATGGGCGCAATGGTTGCCGGTGCTGGACCAGCACATGCACTTTATTTTTCATGTTATGAATTTCTTAAAGATCGTATGGCATCAAAATCTACCTCTCAAGTTAATCATCTAGTCTATGGAGCTGCTGGATGTGTTGCCACAGTCCTGCATGATGGTGTAATGAATCCAGCCGAAGGTAATTCCAGAATTTAGAGCTTTTCTTGAAGAAATAAAGACAAAAAATGCATTTTTTAATTCTTTTTCCAGTGGTTAAACAACGTCTACAAATGTACAATTCACCATACAGAGATGTTCTCAGCTGTCTACGTCATATTTACAGAACAGAGGGTATCTTTGCGTTTTATCGAAGTTATACGACACAATTGGCGATGAATGTACCGTTTCAGAGTTTACACTTTATTGCCTATGAATTTGGACAGTCAATTATGAACCCACAGCACACGTATAATCCAGTAGCGCACATATTCTCAGGTAAAAAAAGAGAAAAATGATCTTTTCCTATTTTTTTGTTTTTTTTCGACATTTTTCCTTATCATATTCGTGGATGAATCTGTGAAAATTTGAAAATTCATGTAGACTCTTTCCATTTTTTTTTAATTTAAAGGAGCCATGGCGGGAGCAGTTGCTGCTGCTGCAACAACACCACTGGACGTATGCAAGACTGTTCTCAATACTCAGCCCGTTGATGTCCAAGTACAGGGAATGGTCCATGCATTCAAACTTGTCTACAGGTTTGGTGGTATTCAAGGCTACTTCAGAGGACTGGGAGCACGAATTATCTATCAAACACCAGCAACAGCTATTTGTTGGACTACGTAAGTGCTTTTTCGGGCATACGTCCTTCTGAAATTGCTGTATCATAATTCTTTTTTTTTTTTACAATGATAAATAACGTTCGAAATTCCACGTTCATGATAAACACACTTCGAGACATCAACATTGCCTCTTATCTCAGCTTCTATCATTTCTTATCTCCTCTCGAGTACTGTAAAACACAAGGAGACAAGCGTTTTCTCAAAAAATAAATCATACCTCGTCATAATCCATGGCTTTGACATGAATTCGCACGAAATATGAAGGACTTAATTTTAGTGACTAATCAAATTTCCTTTTTTTTTTTTTACGATACAGATATGAATTCTTCAAATATGTATTACATGGAAGACAAGAGGATGGTCATTCTTCTGCAGAAAATGATGATAATCTATCAGTGAGTTCACCTTACACATCAACATTATCAAGGCCATCAACTGCAACATTTTCAGGAAGCGGATTGATCTACAATAAATCAGCAGGACCTGTATTACTTGATGTGACACGGAGTTAGACGCTTACGAGTTGATTGGTGAAAATAATCCGGTGAAAACTAGAAAAAAAACGAGAGAATAATGAAGATATTCAACTTTTATATTTAAAAAGAGTTTATTAATGAACGGTATTTTGTTAAATCGGCTTTGTTAGTGTCAAGTTATGTCTCCATTCGACGACGAATATATGGAGATCGAACATTGAATCCTTTTTTTTTTCAAAATTGACGTGAAATATACGAGCCAAGTGCAGGTCACTTGCTCAAAACGATGAGAAATGAGAGAGAGCGAGAGAAAGACGAGAAGAAAAGAAGTAATGAAAAATTTTATTCGTTATGCATCAGACCTAGATACGTTTTTTAGTAAGAAAAGAAAAATTGCACTTTTTACAGTTTCACCGTATATATAAACTCGACGCCTCCTGAATATTCTACAGGAAATAATGAAAAAAAATACTGTATTTGAAATTACAGAGTATTTCCTATCATCATTGAGAAAAAGAAATAATCAAGGTGAGAAGGGTACAAACTAATAATTGTAACGAGAATGTTCGACGTTAAATGAAAAAATAACTTAATTTAATAACGCACGTGTTCATATTTACATTCGAAAAAACGAAAAAAATACTGCAGAAAGATATTACTTGAAAAATTTATAGTATTCCATTTTTTTTGTTCTTTTAAATTCAAATTATCAATTTTTTCTTGATTTTCTATTTTTTTTTCTTTTTCTATGAACCATTGAGAACATTGAATATTCCAACTATTTCGTTATTATTAAACCTACTGCAATAAGCACATGCTGCAATTCGACGACTGAAGGAAAGAAAGAAGAGAATTTTGAGGGAAGTGGAAAAATTCTCCGATAATAAAGAAAAACTGCAGAGAAAAACGGAAAGTGACATTGAAACATCGAGTATTTTGCATAAATAATGATTATAGTCACAAGAAAAAATACAAATTCGCGAATAATCATCGAGCTATTGTAAATATTTATTTGTCAGAGTTTCTGTAATTTCATGTTGGAAATTACGTGTTTATTATTTCTTTCGTATTTAATATTGTACCGTTAAAAAAAAATTCTCTATCGGAAAATTTACATGAAAAGAAGTAAACTAGAGAACAAAAGAGTTTTGCTGAAAATAAAGAAAACGAAAAGATAGTAAATTTCGTATAGAAGAGCTCAGTTGGCTGAAAAAAATACACAGAGTGGATAAAAAAAGATGACTTCTTATATTGCAGATTATCATAATCATTAATACTTGAATATCCCACGTATTCTTAAGTATTCCGATTCAAAAACGATTACAGCATAAAAGAATTCACTGTTACAGTATTTTTTTTTATCTCAACAAAAAAATTACTATCATCTTCATTCATCCCTGTGAATTTTGGTGCTTGATTGATGAATTCACAAGACAAGAAAAGAAAAACTAAAAAAAAAAAAAAAACATTTCACAAATTATCTTCGTTTCCTATATATATCTTATAATATTGCTTCCCTGTGGCTGTGATAACTGAGTCAAATTCATCTTAGATATTGACTTTAAGAGGGAGTAATATCATGTGAAAACTGACAGTCTTCAAGCCATATAATTTATTGTGATTTTTTTTTCTTTTCATGTCAAAATATTCAGTGAAAATTTAATCATTCAAATCACGAATACTCTTTGATTATTACCACAAAATGAAGAAAAAAAAAACAATGGAAAAAAAGAGCGCATTATTCAATCTACTGAGATTTTGTGTGTATCAAATTACAATTTCATTTACTTCACAATGACACTAAAAAAAAAAAAAAATGTACACTCATGTGCATACTCCAGATAATTTCACAAATTACCACCAATTGACTTTGAATCGCAAAGAAAAATAAGGAATTAAAACAGTGTATTTGATATATTACTGAATAAGGATGATGAAATTCGAGGAGGGACAGAAGAAAAAATGGAATTGACAAAGTCAATCCAAGTGTATCGATAGTGTAAATAAATGAATGAATAAATAATTGTATAGAATAATGAGGCTTTTATGTTATTTCATAATTCGAAATAACTTCAGAGATAACAAATTTTTCGTGTATTGACGTATTTTTTTATATTTTTTTATTATTATTTTTTTTTAGATAAATATCTGGAAATAATGGGACGCGGTGATGCTTGTGACGCACGTTGTCAAGCTTTCAATAAAGAAGTTATTCGTAATGAAAATAAAGGCCGAATGCAATGGTTCATAACGAACAGGGAACGACTGCTGGAAAATTTGGAGAAGGCAGATCCGAAGTTGATGGGACAATTGCAGAAATTGAAGGGTAAATGCGAACCATGGACACCGAAACCAGCAGTAAAGAGGACTTCATTATGAAAAAAAAAACCCTATTTTTTTACTTCAAATTAATAAGTGGAATTTCTTTAGGAGGCCGAAGTGAAAATTTCAGTTCCATCGTCGGCAAGAAAAGAGGAAGTCATTCTTTCTCCTTTCATGAAACCAGTGGAGCCTGCACTATGGAAGATTTTTTATGATAAAGGAGAGGTGAGCCACGAGGCTAGGAAAAAATACTTGAAGGAGAGGTAAAGGAAATATTTCCTTTTGAAGCAACTACTTCTATTTTATCATCAGATTTTTTGAGAATATCTCGGAAATTAAGCGAGATAGAGCAATTTTACCCTGATTTTACCTTTTTTTTGTAGCTCGTCGAATTCTCTAGAAAAGGGATGAGGAAGAAATCGCCCTATCTCGCTTAGATTCCGAGATATTTGAAAAATACTGGTGAAAAAATGGAATAAATTTCACTGAAAACTTCAGATTCTTCTTTTTTTTGAATATAATTCTGTTAATTATGCCTATATTTACTTGTAACCAGATACAAATTAGCACCAGAGGACAAATTTCATACAATCGATTGCACAAATTGGTTGTACGGCTGGAAAATCAAGCACTTTCAGACAAAACCACCTGACACTCATAATCGTAAACCAATTATACGAACGACTTTCTATAGAAAAAATTTATCGAGTATTAAAAATGATGATAGACCAATGCGAAAATGTCAAGTTACTGATGCTAAGGACTTCAAAGCGATTAATGAATACTGAGGAGATAATTGTGAGAGGAAAAAACAATTGAAAATTTGACAGAAAATGTAGGAATCAAAATTTTCGTGTGATGAAGAAGAAAAATTTAAAAGTTCCACGATGGTACCAAGACCTGTCCATCCCTCAGGTGAGATTAATTATCAATTAAGTGTTAATGTGGTTTAATGATGATGATAAATTATTTTTTTATTGAATTAGATGGACGTGGTCTGCACTCTGGATAAAATTATTAGACTTGATCAGGAGCAGAAAATTACAAACAGAACGCAAAAAGCTCTGAAAGACATTGGCATAACTTCTACCTATGTTCGAATATCATCAAAGGATATAAAAAATCTCTGGACCCTCAGTAATTCAGATGCAGCTCAATTTTTATGTGAAATTTATCGCTTCATAACTGGAAATTCATTCGAAGGAGAACCTTACAGTGAGATATCTTTCATTGAATGCAATAATGCATTGGTAATCATGAAAATATGTTTATGTAATTTTCATTTCTTCTAGAAAAAATGTATGATTGTAATGAGAGAATAGTTTTATCGTCCATTGCATTCCTGAAGCTTCCAGAAACAATAATAGAACTTGATCAACGACTTCCAATGGGAAAAATCCACAAAATTCCACCGAAACGTAAATTATTATTCATTTAACATTATTAGCTTCTCCATTCAAAGAAAATTATTTATTATAATTTGAAATATCATGGAAAATGGGAAAATTAAAAAAAAAAGATAAATTACGAATCACTCTTAATTTACGAGGTTTCGCCTATAATTTAAGCTTCTTCGGGCTCTTGAAGCTTAAATTATAAGCAAAACTACGAAAATTAACAATTATTTAGTATTATTCTTTTTTTTTTTCAATTTTCCAATCTCTTATGATATTTCAAATTGTTATCAACATGAAAATGAATTGTATCATCATTTATTTATTATTAATTAATTCACCTAATTTTCTGAATTTATTTTCAGCTCTTCCTCAGAAAGCTGTAGTCAATAAGAGGAATTCAGAGTCTCCTTACTTGGAACTTCCTGTGAATCCACCAGATTGGAGAGCATATAAAAATGAATTGAGGAAATGGGAAGAAATTCGGCGAACAGTAATCAATCCTCGTGTTATAATAATCTCTCCCCGTTTCCAAGAGCCTCAGAGTTTTGCGCCTGAATTATCGAGCAGTTCAGTACAATTTGAAGATAAGAAATCGAAGGAGGAAAAGAAGCAGAAAGAGGAAAAGAAGCAGAAAGAGGAAAAGAAGCAGAAAGAGGAAAAGAAGCAGAAGGAGGAAAAGAAGCAGAAGGAGGAAAAGAAGCAGAAGGAGAAAAAAGATGAGCCGCAGAGTAGTGAAATGAGTGCAGCTTCTTCCGTTGTCTTCAAAGTACCCCAAGAAGATCAGAGTGCAAGTAAAATTCTTGACTCCAAAGGAACCAGTGAACAAGAAGAACTGGAAGAGATTGAGGATGGAGAAAAAGTTTTTGATATGTTTCAACCTGATGAATCATATCAGGACATCGACATTTATCGCGAAAATACTGCGAAGAAGACGTATCCTCCGGGACGAGAGAATTTATCGTGGAAGTGGCAGGATTGGTTCCTCGATGTCGATGAATCCTACTCAAAACTAGAGAAAGAAGCTAACAAGATTCTGAAGAATATTCGAGCTACAACTAATAAAATATTCAATCCAGACGTCTGCGATGATTGCTGCGCTTGTGGAGAAATTAGAAAAATGAAAATGGCATCTAAAGAATCAAAGAGTCCCAATTTGATAATTGATAATGTGATAACAGACGAAACTGGAAGCAGGTGATTCCCTTTTTTAAAATAAAAATTAAGTTTATTCAATTCTAAACTCTTTAATGTCTTCACTGATACTGAAAAGAGTCGACCTTCGACAATTTTCAGTTTATTGATTTAAAAAATGAATTATTATTAAAAAATGGAAAATATACAGATGTAGAAAATCTGAAAAAATTGAAAGTGCAAATATTTCTAATATTTTTTTATTATAATTTATCTAAAAAAAATTCAAGGAATTGCTGAATGTACATTAATTTCATTATCATTGTCTTTTATTATTTTTGCAGATATGTCGTGGGTTCTCTAGGAATAATTTCACCTTCCTCAACAATTTCCGACTCTTCATTGACTAAACCTTTGATTATTCCCTCCGAAGACGAAGTTATAAAAGCACAAGTGATTGAATCAATTGCATTGAACGAGAAAGGAGAAGCGGTCCATCACACTTCCGGATTTACCAGGCAAATTAATCATATCCCCGAAAGAATTCTCGCTAAACCGCCACTGTCGAGAAAAAATGTGCCATCATGTGATTGTAATGCAAAAGACGATGATCCGGGTGTAAATGAAGGGGACAAGTGCATTGCTGAAGAATACAGGAAGAAAGATTTCAACAAATACGGAAGATGTGGTACACGTGCAGATAACAAAGTATTCGCGGATTTCGAGAGAAAAATGCGAGAGAATGAGAGAAAAGAAGAGGAAAATAGGAAGGAGAGGATCAAGAAGTGGGAACTTTTAGCGAAGAGGCCTGAGAAAAAAGTGCAAGAGATTGCTCCAGTTACTGAAGACCTTGAGGAACCTGAAAAATGTCAAAAATGCAGCAGCTCACCGGAAAAGTGTCAGCCAATTCCTCTCAGAGGAATTCTACATGAGATCATCAAAGAAAAAGAGGCGAAAGAAAATAAAAAGAGACCATCTAAGAAATCAGGGATTAAGGAGTACAGGGAGAACTTGAGATTAGCCATTGGAGGAGTGATGCGCAATGAAGATGATAATAATAATGCTGTTTTATCTGGAATTACAATGCACACACCGATAACGATAACTCCGGAATCAAGTGAAACTGAAAGTAGTTGTCCTTCTATGAGCAATCATCATCACTGGTCAGTAACGGAATTTGTACCGAGAGCTGCGTCTAAAAATGTGGGAGAAAACATGAAAGCAGGGATGAAACAACGCTCGATTAAACAATTCAATAAATTTAATGAATCAAATAAATCAAATGATTTAAATAAATTAAATAAACATGAGGAAAATAGTGGAGCTGACGTTCAAATTCAGCCATCATTTGATGAAATAAAAAAGGCAAATGTAGTGCAGTCTACTGTGGCAGAAAAGAAAAAAATAGTAAAACCTATTAAAGAAACGCAAACCATGAAAAAAATAGAAAAATCCAAGGAAATTATTGAGGTCGAGAGTGAGAGAAAAATTCATGACGATGATAGGAAGATGAGTCGAGAGAAGGGAAAGGGAGGGAAGAATAATAAAATTGATTTATCAAAGTTGATGAAAGTATGAAAGAGAAATTAGGAATTTAAGGAAGATTGGGGCAAAATGGACCTGTGGGTCAAAATTATTTGGGATTTTTTTTGAGAGTCAAGGAGTCTTAAAAAAAAATGAAAAAATTCACCAATAGTCTACACATAATGAAGCATATTCTCTAATTTTTTCAGCCAGTTCTTTACCCTGAACAAAAATTCTTGGATCCTGTTCCTATAAATGTCCATTTTGCCCCACTTTTCCCTATTAGACAGAATCTATGCAGTTTTCAGAAATTCTTTTCAATAATTTCAGGAAGCTTTACAAGAAATGGCGAGGGAAGGATATTTATTCGCTAAACTTCCCCATTGTTACGAAATTCCGCCTCTCCAAACATGGATCATGTATCGTAATGGTTTCAAAATGACAGAAAAGCTTAAAAGTAAATAGTTTCAATTAATAAGAATTAATAATAATCGTCACAATGAATTATTATTTTGTTTAATCATCAGCGGATCTCTTGGACGCGAGTATAAAGGCTTGGGAGTCCTGTGAAGCTCATCTCTACAAAAAAATAAAAGCCCCAAAGATAAATATGTCGGAAAAAAAGAAAGCGCTCCTCAATTACGACCAAATAGACAAAATTAAGCGGAAGGTACTATAATTAAATGAGTCAAATGCAAATAACAATTGGCTTTTAATTCAAAATTTCTCTTTAGATTGCATCGAAGAAGAAATTGTTTCACAGCAATGTACGTAAATCCCGGGTAATTCAGTCAAGATCAATGTGGAATTTGATGGAATACGGAAGATATCCAAACAAAAATTTCAAAAAATCCTTCTTCTTCTATCAAGTAAGTAAAGAAGCTGATGGATATCTTATCAAGCCACACGGTTTCGAAGCCACCTGAACTTCAATAAAAATTAATCATAATTTTTTTCATAACATTGAACCTATTTTTATCGAATTTAAGGCATTAAATAAAGCATAAAAATTGTACATAGTTGATTTAAATATAATATCAAACCTAATGAAACTAAAATTGCCCCATTCCTTTGCAATCAGCTGCAGTAGTAAAAATAATGAGATATTTCAACTCCCATCTCATGATTAATATCTTACTTTTTACTATTTTTTTTTCTCTCCTATGTGCATTTTCAATGAAAATAAAATTAAAAAGAAAAATGAAATTTACAAATGATCAATGACCATAGTGACAATAGAAAGTTTCAACTGTGCTCTAGCTTTTTTTGGCAGCCTATGCATAAATGGTTTTAATTTCTTAAGAAAACTACCAACTTCACTTCTAATTGGTATAAGTGTTCTTCTGCTTCTATCACTCATTCGTCTCTTAATTTTCCTCTTTTTCCGTTTAACATTCACTTTTTCATGTGTCTCTTCCTCAATAAAACTAGATTCAACGATTTCTTCACTCGACACTTCGGTGCACAAATGTTTGTCGTCCTGAATCTCTTCACTGTAATCGATTGCCTCTAAAGTGTAAGATTCCATGGAATCTTCAATGTCTTCATCAAGAGCCTCAATATTTTCATGCTCTTCGTTCAACTCTTCAATGACTGCTTCATCCGTCATTTCGTGCTTATGCACTTCAATTTTATCGGGAAACTTCAGTAATTCAGCGAAATCATCGGTGTAGGGAGGATTTTCGATGATATTTTGACTGTCTTCAAGATCTTGTGATGTATCAATGTTCTCAGAAAATTGGTCCTCTCTTTCAATTGATCCACTTCTTTTCTCAAGCTTCATCCTCTCTTCTCCCTTCATTTCGACCGATTCCTCCGAACAATTAGCTTCTTTCACCTTTCTACAAGATCTCGCCCTTTTCCTGACTTTCTTCTCCTGCTGCGGAAGATTAATTTTGATCAACAGACCAGGTGGCATACACGAAAGACTAGAAACAGGAATGGGTTGTCCAAAATTCGAGATATTTCCAGCAAAAGGCAGAATGACTTTCTTCCCATCCGTAGAAATGGCATTGGTAATCGGTGAAACGTTGTTCGTAATCGTTATCGGTTGGAATTGATTTGCAATCTGCAGATTCCAGTTGTTCGAAGCAGGAGGAAGTGGCAACTTCCTCAAAACCCTGATGTCATTAATTGGCGCAGGTTTTGGGATGTTGATCGACGTTGGACGCTTTTGTTTCCCCCTTTTTTTAGCCAGTGGCATTGGTTTATTCAATACAACAGGCTTTTTACTCGAAACAATTGCCACCTCTTTTTTCTCTAATTTCAAACTAATTTCCTCGTTTTCCGGTGGTTCGACTTCCACAAACTCTGGTGTCGTTGGTGGAACATCAAGGGACGAGATCCTTTCCGGAAGACGAACTTCAATAGGTTCATCTATGATTTCTTTGATCGTTGGAACTGCATCACATGGCCCGACTCTTTGGAAATTCTGTCCAGCTAAAAAGTGCTTGGAACATAGAACGAGTTTTCTGATTTGATTAGGTGACATTTTTAGGAGATCCTCTCTTCCCAAAAATTGACACCATCTCAAGCATCTGCCGATTTCATAGGCAGGAAATGGATGAAACTTGTATTTTTCGAGTCGATTTCTTGGATCTGAACGGGAACGACCGCATGCAGCACAAGCCTGACTCTCCAGAACTTCTGGTGGCAGTGGATCCAAATTTTTTTGTTTATCACCAAATGAATAAGATTTTTCTGCCATTTCTATTTCGATTTTGAATTTCTGATCGTCCGTTAGTTCATCCGGATTTCGAATATTTGGTACAGCGTTATCAATGAGTCTGTTTCGATAACCAGGTACAAACTGCGATTTGTCGAAGTGATGAGAGCAAATGTAGCAGAAGAGAATCTCTTTTCTTGTTAGTCTGTAGTAAGAATCGATACCAACAAAGTCCAGCCACTTTAAACACCTGAATTCTTCGCCTGGAAAATGGTGAAATGTCGTTCCTTCGTAATCGGGATAAGGCGGATTTTTGCGGAATTTTCCGCAGAGTGCACAAGTTATGTTGTAGAGACTCTGTTTGGGATCGTAGACTGAGGGAACTGCTGTGCAGTTCAATCTGTCGTAGAAGTCGTTTAAAAAATCGGCTCGATCAAAATGCTTCGAACACACCATACGTTGGAGGAGCTGTTTTTTTGTCAGTTTGTATAGATCTTCACGACAACAGAATTCAAGCCACTGACGGCAACGGTCCTCGTAATTAACTGGAAAACCGAAGAACACGTACTCCTCTTCACGATTGTTTGGATTCATACGGGAACGACCGCAGACTACACACGGATGTGGCATTTTGCTGATGATTTAGCATAATAGATCCTTATTCTTTCATTTATCTGAAAAGAAACAGTTCAATATGATAATTAGCATGATAATGAAATTAACAGATTTCTGATAAATTTTTTGAATTTTTTTTTAAATAAATGAATTATTGAAAAAAAAAAAGTTAAAAAAAAATTGCAGTTATAGTTCTTGAATTTTCTACAGGTGCATATTTTTCTTTTTTTTTTTTTTTTAATAATTTATATGATGAGAGAAAAAAAATTCAATCATGTCAAACTTCTATTATTTTTGGAATCATCGAATTTAACAAATATCTGACAATTTTGTGCATTTGTCTAGATAGAGAAATTTGGATGAAAAAAATATTTTAAAAACTCAAAATTATAGAATTTTGAATTTTTCACATAGGGGAAGGTGGGGTAGAGTGGACGTTAGGGGTAAAATGGATACATCTAAATTTTTATGCAAATATTATGAAAAACTCTTAAAACTGATGGAAATATTAGCGGTGGATTGTTCTTGATGATTTTATTGGAAAGCTGAGGAAATTTTAAACGGGAAACAAGTGCAGAAGTTAATATTTTTGATTTTTTTTGCGATTTTGACTTTTTTGAGCACTTTAGAGGGTAAAACCCTTCCTTTTTTGGAAAATTTTCAGTTTTTGGAGGGTATCTTCGGTTCTATTTGTCGTAGCGTAAAAATTCTAACGGGAGGTGAAAAGTGAGATCATTTGGCATCGATTCATAGGATTTTCAATTGAAAAATATCGATTTTCAAGGCATTTATGGGCGTTTTCATGAAACAGTTTTGTGAAACAGTTTTTGGCCTATAACTACCCTAAAAATTGATATTTTTGAATTCGGAACCTCATAAATCGATGGGAAATGAGTTCACCTTTCATTTGAGGCCAACCCCGAATTGCTGCGACCAATACAACCCGAGATATTTGCAAAAAACTGAAAATTCTCAAAAACGGAAAGGCATTTCACCCCTCAAAAATGCAAAAAAATATCAAATTTTCAAAAAAATCGAAAAAAATACATCTTACACTCGTTTTTCGGCTAAAATTTTCTCAGCTTTCCAATAGAATCATCAAAAAAAATCCATCTCTAACCGTTTCATTATAGTGTCCATTTTGCCCCACTCTCCCCTATACATATATTTCATCTTTTGAAATAATTCATTTATTGAAAGAAAATGAAATAAAAAAATTGTCAGATGTCTGCTATTTCAGTATCATTTAATTATGATAATGAAATCAGCAGAAATCCGACCATTGTCTCCATTTTTTAAGAGAAAATAAATATTACTTACAATAAAAATATTTAAAAAATTCACACTCACAGATTCCTAAATTCTTTACAAATACATATGTTTCATTTTTTCAAATACATCATTTATTAAAAAAAACAAAAATCAAAAAATTGTCAAAAACTGCAGTGATTCTTGATATTGTCATTAAAAAAATCAATTTCTTCATAAATCTGTACTTACTTTGGTATAAAAATCCCCATTAAAGGGAAAAAAATCCAGCTTCCATTCTCATTTTCCTAATTAGAGTATTCAAAACCCCAGGTAATATTTTTTTAACTTCAATTTTTCCTCTGCACTTGAAGAAGCAATTGTCAATTCCACAATTTTCTCTTCATCAACCACTGATAAAATTCATTGTTACTCTTATTTATTTGCGTATTGTGTTGTGCTGTCTGTGTAAAGACGCACAAGGTTATGTTTTTCCTTCAGATCGACAGAAAAAAAATAAAAATAAATCAAAAGGCAGAGTACAAATTGTGTTCTCAGTCGGTAAAGTAGATTTTGGATGTATTTTCTGCATTACTGACATATTCGGGCGTAGACGCCCCATTTTTCCCCACTGAAACTCACATATATATATATCGTTCGTTAGCAAGCGGAAATAATGACGTTGTGAATGGGGAGAAAGAAGATATAGAGTAAAACTCCGGGTTTTAGTCATCTAAAATATAGAATTTTTTTCAGTATTTGTGTTTTAAATCTCAATAAACAAAAATTCGAATGGGATATTTAATTTGAAAAATAAGTGAGTGAAGTAAAATAAAAAACTTGAGATTTTGATAATCTCGTAAAAAAAAAAAATAAGAGAATTTCAGAAATTTTATGATAAAAAGATAGAGGTAAGTTTATATTTATTTATTTTTCACATTAAAAAAAAAAATCCTATGACTGAGCCATTGTGTTTGCCGTTGTGGGAATATTTTCAAGCGTTTTGCATGGTTGATTTTTCAGAATTTCATTGTTAATAACTATTTTAAAATTCCCATTCAACGAATTAATTTACCAGTGGCTTCATTCAAACAATGTAATTTTTATGAAAATTGTATAGAAATTCCAGTTGCATGATATATATATACAAAAAGCTCCGATCGCGTCACCCAATGAGTCATCTTAACCTGTAACACATTTTTCACATCGAAAAGGTGAAAATTTCCTGCTTTTATTAAGAATAATCACTTTACTCTTCATTTTATAGTAAAAAAAAAAATTGGTAATCGATCGAATGATTCTTGTAATAAAGATTTTGGTAAAATTGATTATATTAGTTATGGAGTGTTGTAATAATAAAATATCTAATGAATCATCTGTGCTTAGATTTTTAATTTTATATTCGATTTATGTGTAAAATTCTATTTTTTCAATAACTAGAATTCAATAGTTTATTTATTTTTTATTTATTTATTTATGAATTTAAAGTTAATGACTTAGTTGGTTAAAAAGAAAAAAAAAGAATTAATTTTGTAATTAGTTTTCATTGTAGAGTCCTGAGAGAGTCGGCAACTACTGGCTGAACATTGGCAAAAAATTAAAAAATTCTACACATTAGTTGTGATATTCATTTTTGTCGTCATAAGTTGAGATGTAAGGATCATGGGACGTTGGAAATATTACATTTAACAATACTAACAATTGCCAAATGAACGAAGTTTCACCAGCTCTATTCAGGCTTGCTCAGTTTCTGGAAAATCACAGTATAAAATTATAGATTATATAATTGAAATTACAAAATTAATGCAAACTTTCTCATATCAATTGTTCTACGCATTAATTGTTGTCTATAATTCCCATTGAACGTCATTTATTGCAAAATTCATTGTTCTTCAAGACGTTAAGGGGTAACGAAAGGTCTTGTATTTATAAAAAAAATTTAATTTTTAAAACAATTGTTTGACGATAGTCATTAATACTTTCATGATAGAATATTGTTAATGACTAGGAAATGCAAATAAGGAAATTGATGCCTCTATTATTTCATGGAAAAAAACGTAATTATGAGTGAAGAGTACACTGAGAAAAAAATAATAGTAAAAACAATCAAATATTGATGTCATTGGTCCTTAGAAAATATTTTGTTGAATTAATTGAAAACAGTCGTTGAATTGACTGAATTTAGTCAATTTAACTAATTAATCTGTTTGAATTAACTAAATTCAATAAATTCAACTAGTTCATTTATTTGAATTAACTAAATTCAGTAAATTAAACAATTTCTTGAATTATTATAAAAAAATATTTGCTAAGGACCATTTGCCACAATATTTGATTGTTTTTACCCCTATTTTTTTTCTCAGTGTAGATTTGAAAATTTGAAATTTACTGAGTTTTTCGTTACCATTTAAGGATTTTTGGGAGATACAATTGGAAAGAAGTTGATTTTTTGTATAAAATTGTTGATAACAACTTATACAAGATGAAATTCTCGGATGGAATTCTGTGAACACTGTAGAGAATGTGATGGATATAAAATAAGCCTTGAAAACACAAAATCAATTGAAAACTGAAAGATTCCGATTTCTTACATTCCTTTGGATCTTGAAAATTTTGAGGAAATGTAAAAAATAATCTTAATTTTTTAATTTTCAATTAATTTTCTGTTTCTAGGGCTCATTTTGTTTCTCATTACATTCTTTAGATACCCAAAGAATCAGCTTTAAAACATTTATCTTGTATATGTTTTCATTTACGAATTTCATACAAAAAAACAACTTTTTTTCTGATTGTACATCCCATTGTCCTGAAACAAAAGATGTCAATAAAGTGTTTTTGTAGAAAATTACATTGGCTAGAAGAAAAAGTCTAACGAAATCCCCGCAAAACCAATAGTTTCCGAGATATTTGAATTAATTTGGATATCGCACCAAATAAATTGCAAAGGACAATCTCCATATTTATTCCAAAATTTCCAGCGTTTCGCTCCTAATTAGGAGCATCCTCAGGCTCTTAATATAAATGTGAATTGTCATAATGACAGTAATTATAAAATAATATTGATGCAAGTAGATTGCTCCTTTTTTACAAGGATCTTTTGACGTAAAACCCTATAATTTACATTCAAAAATCAGTAAAAAAATACCCTTATTTTATTTCAGATAAATTGAAGAGCTCAAAAATGTCAGACTTCGGACCAATAACCCTCAAGTGGGATCCAAAGAATCTCGAGATTCGTACGATGTCAGTTGAGAAGACGCTGGAGCCGTTGGTGCTGCAGGTGACAACATTAGTTAACACCAAGGGTCCAAGTAAAAAGAAAAAAGGAAAATCGAAGAGAGCAAGTGCCCTGGTTGGTACAGTTGAGAAGGCAACTGCCAATTTCATTGAAAAAGGTGAGCAAATAGCCTACGAGAATCCGGATATAACAGCAGAGATGCTGTGTGCAGTTGAGGAGGTCAAGAAGACAGGTGCTGCAATGAGTATTGCGGCTCGTGAGTTCTCCGAGGATCCATGCTCATCATTGAAGCGTGGGAATATGGTGCGAGCAGCAAGAAATCTCTTATCTGCAGTTACACGTCTCCTGATACTGGCGGACATGGTTGATGTGCACTTGCTGTTGAAATCGCTGCACGTTGTTGAAGACGATCTGAAGAACCTGAAAAACGCTTCTTCTCAGGGAGAATTGCTGGAGAATATCAAGCAATTCGGGAGAAATGCTTCGGAGCTGATGAATCAAGCAGCAAAACGTCAGCAAGAGCTCAAGGATCCTCAATTGCGTGATGATCTTGCTGCTGCACGTGCTGTACTGAAAAAACACTCGACAATGCTGCTAACTGCATCAAAAGTCTACGTTCGTCATCCGGAATTAGCAGCAGCCAAAGCAAATCGTGATTACGTACTTAAGCAAGTATGTGAAGCTGTTAATACGATCAATGATGTTGCTCAAGGAAAGGTGCCCTCTGATTCACGACATCCTTACGATGGACCTGGGGAACTTGCTGCTGCACTTGATGACTTTGATGAACGCATGGTCATGTCGCCGCTTAATTACAATGAAGTTCGCACAAGACCGAGTCTTGAGGAACGTCTTGAGAGTATTATCAGTGGAGCTGCACTGATGGCGGACTCCTCGTGTACTCGGGATGAACGACGTGAACGCATTGTTGCTGAGTGCAACGCTGTACGACAGGCACTTCAAGATCTTCTCAGCGAGTACATGAATAATGTTAGTATTTGGATGTTTTTGTTTGTTTAATTTAATTGGGGGAAGGCGGGGTAGAATGGAGATTACAATTAAAGGGTTGTGGATAGGGATTTTCTGATAATTCTGGTGGAAAGGCTAGGAAATTTTGGGTGGAAAACATGGGTTAAAAGTAATTTTTTGAAGGTTTTTTTTTTTTAATTTTAGTCTTTTGTTGGAGTTTTGAAGGGGTAATCCTTTTGAAAATCGAAAGAATTACATTTTTCAGCGATATTTTCGATTTGGTTGATTGTAGCTACCTGGTGATGATCTCAAATGAAAGGTGAGCTCATTTCTCATTGATTTAGGTGGTTCGAATTTTTTTTAAGCAATTTTTCAGAAACTTATAGGCCATTTTGTGAAAATTAGTTTTTGCCCTATAAGTATTCAAAAAAACGATTGCTTTTTATTTGAACCTTATAAATCGATGGAAAATGAGCTCATCTTTCATTTAAGATCGACCCCAACTCGCTAAGACCAATAGAACCAGAGATATTGCCGGAAAACCGAAATTTTTCAAAAACAGAAGAGTTTCACCTTTAAATCTTGAGCGAAGAATGAAATTTTTGAATAACTCAAAAACATAAACTCTGACATATGATTTCCATGAGAAATTTCCTCAGCATTTCAATGAAATCATCGGACAGAACCTATCTTCAATATTTCCATCGATTTAGAATAAAACAACTAATATGTCTCCATTTTATCCCACTTTCCCAAGAATAATTCAAACTATTCTCAATTCTATTGTCTCTCAATCTTTATTTTATTTCATTCTTTCATCTTATTCTTTTTATTCTTTTCTTTCTATGGGGAATTACAGTTACAGCTAGCCCGTGGTAGGAAACGGGTAAATATTATTGTGAAACGAAATGTGTAAAATTGCTGGTAATTCACTAAAAAAATGAAAATGCTAATTTCAGATTTTGCCAGTGTGCTTTGATAAAGCGTTATTTTTTTTCTTTTTTAATATCACAGATGTGCACTTAATTAATATCAACCCTCTCCGTCATGAAAATGAATAATAAAATTAAAGGATCAATAGAAATTCTTCAAAATATCGTCAAAATTTCGTTTGAAATTCAGAGAAATACTAGAGATGGCATATTCTCGATAATTCCATCGAGAATACCATCTTAATTTCCCCTAAACATGAAAATATATGAAATCAATAGTCAATAAATAGCTTGAACTCTAGTGTCGAGACAGATGCCATAGCGCAGAGGGTTAATTGATCCACAAACAGTACTAGAATCTAAATAATCTAGAATTACAACTTTCACTTAACAAAATAAAAAACGTACAGAACATATTTTTTGCTTATAATTCTAACACATTCGTGCACACTGTCACTCGTCAATCGTTGATGATTGAACCATCTTGAACGATAAATGCTCTACAACGTCACCTTAGAAACAAAGTGGCGTAAGTACTGTGCATAAGTAGCGCACTTACGCCCCTTTGTTTCTAAAACGACGAAATAAATGATGTAGGCGTAATTTTGTGCTTTTGAAGAGTCTTCCCAAACTGTAATTTCACTCTAATTAATCCAAAATCTTTTAATAATCCATACAGATGGGTGTGAAGGAGCAATCGGAGGGTCTCGAACGAGCGATCGATCACATGTGCCGAAAGACTCGTGATCTTCGTCGTCAACTACGTAAAGCAGTTGTGGACCATGTCTCCGACAGTTTCCTCGAGACAAGTGTCCCTCTTCTGATCCTCATAAAAGCAGCAGAAAAAGGCAACGACGAGGAAGTCGAGGAATACGCCATGGTCTTCACAGAACACGCCAATAAACTCGTCGAAGTCGCCAATCTCGTTTGCAGCATGTCAGCCAATGAGGATGGAGTCAAAATGGTCAGATATGCAGCAGCACAAATCGAGAATCTATGCCCTCAAGTTATAAATGCAGCACGAGTTCTTGCTGTACGTCCAAGATCACAATTGGCAATGGAGAATATGCAGGTCTTCCGTCAGGCTTGGGAAAATCAAGTACGTGTTTTAACTGAGGCTGTAGACGATATAACGACAATCGACGACTTCCTAGCCGTTTCGGAAAATCATATTCTCGAGGACGTGAACAAGTGCGTTTTGGCACTTCAAGAGGGTGATGCTGATACTCTTGATAGGACTGCTGGAGCTATTCGTGGACGTTCAGCTCGTGTTTGCAATGTGGTTCAAGCAGAAATGGATAATTATGAACCGTGCATCTATACAAAACGGGTTCTTGAAGCTGTTAAAGTCCTTCGTGAACAGGTAGTTTATTTATTCATTTATCTATTTATTCATCAAGGGGAAGTGGGGCAAAATGGACACTGCAATGAAACTGTTGGAGATGAATTTTTTTTAATGATTCTATTGAAAAGCTGAGGAAATTTCAGCCGGAAAACAAGTGTCAGATGTATTTTTTGCCGATTTTTTGGAAAATTCAATTCCTTTCCGTTTTTGAAAATCTTCAGTTTTTTGCAAATATCTCGGGTTCTATTGGTCCTAGCAATCCGGGGCTGGTCTCAAATGAAAGGTGAGCTCATTTCCCATCAATTTGTTGGGTTTTTAATTGAAAAATATCAATTTTTGGGAGAGTTATCGGCCAACAACTGTTTTACGAAACTGTTTTACAAAAAGGCCCATAAATACCTCGAAAATCGATATTTTTTAATTGAAAATCCTATCAATCGATGGCAAATGATCTCACCTTTCACCTCCCGTTGGAATTTTGACGCTAAGACGAATAGAACCGAAGATATTTTCAAAAAACTGAAAATTTTCGATAAAAGGAAGGGTTTTATCCCTCTAAAATACTCAAAAAAAAAAAATCGACAAAAATTCCAAAAAATTAATTCCGACACTTGTTTCGCACCTAAAATTTCCTCAGTTTTCCAATGGAATCATCAAAAACAATCTGCCACCAATATTTCTATTAATTTCAAGACTCTTCCATAATATTTGCCTAAAAATTTTGATGTGTCCATTTTACCCCTGATGTCTATTTCGCCTCATCTTCCCCTATTTATTTTACGCTAATCACTATTATACACAATATAAACCAT
The DNA here is from genome assembly GCA_963921955.1 of Aleiodes alternator. Classification (NCBI taxonomy): domain Eukaryota; kingdom Metazoa; phylum Arthropoda; class Insecta; order Hymenoptera; family Braconidae; genus Aleiodes; species Aleiodes alternator. Next base: position 4,847,884 of record OY998109.1, on the reverse strand, counting down.
ACAATGAAAAATTAATAAAGAAAAAGAGAAAAGCATTGAATTTTATAAAATTCAGTGAATGCAGAATGAGATAGCAGCAGAAAGTTAACAAGGAGAAGAAAGAAGCATTAGCATCTTCAAAGAAATATTAAAATTTGATGGTTGAACATGAGTCTTTTTAAAAAGTTTCTGCATAATTACTCTTCGGCATACTTTTTAAGAATGAGGAAAATGATACCACATGAAAATCTATAACTGTATGAGTAATATACTGTAATCTATATAGGTAATGCCGAAATTCGCGCAGAGAGTCAAGGTTGCTGTTGATGCATTGAGCAGTAATCCAGCCAAAGACGTCGATGAAAACGACTTTATTGACGCATCAAGACTTGTGTATGACGGTGTACGTGAGATAAGACGTGCAGTATTGATGAATCGTGCTGACGAAGATTTGGACCCCGAAGATGTTGAGCTTGATGAGCATTATACACTCGAGACAAGGAGCAAGTCTAGTGCACAAACTGGAGAGCATGGAGTTGATGAGTATCCGGAGATAAGTGGTATCACAACAGCTCGTGAAGCCATGAGAAAGATGACGGAAGAGGATAAACAGAAGATTCTTCAGCAGGTCGAGGTCTTCAGAAGCGAGAAATTGAAGTTCGATAGGGAAGTTGCCAAGTGGGATGATGCTGGCAATGATATTATTGTTCTGGCTAAACACATGTGCATGATCATGATGGAAATGACGGATTTCACACGTGGTCGTGGACCTCTGAAGACAACTATGGATGTTATTACTGCAGCTAAAAAGATCTCGGAGGCTGGAACAAAATTAGATAAATTGACGAGACAAATAGCTGATCAGTGCCCGGAAAGCTCGACGAAGAAGGATCTACTGGCTTATTTACAAAGAATTGCACTCTATTGTCATCAGATGAATATTACGAGCAAGGTCAAGGCTGATGTGCAGAATATCAGTGGAGAGCTTATTGTTTCGGGACTGGACAGTGCTACTTCACTTATTCAAGCTGCTAAAAATCTTATGAATGCTGTGGTACTTACGGTCAAAGCCTCTTATGTCGCCTCCACAAAATACCCGAGACAATCTACAGTTACTGTGAGTATTATTTTTCATCAAGAGTATTATCTATCATCTGGCTTTTTACGTTTTAAAATGAAAAATGCTTTGTTTTTTGTTACTTTCTTTACTGGATTTACGCAGTATGTAAGTAATGCTCCTGAGAATTAAGCTAGGCTTAAGCTAGTTTAGAGTAACGAATAAATTAAAGTGGATTAATTTTTGAATGCTGAATGGACTAAAAGAGTCTGAAAGCTTTAAAAAAAATATGTCTTTCTATTTATAATTTTTTCCTTCTGATTTTAGTCACCAATTGTCGTTTGGAAAATGAAGGCACCAGAGAAAAAACCACTTGTACGTCCAGAAAGACCAGAGGAAGTACGTGCAAAAGTACGAAAAGGCTCACAGAAAAAAGTACAGAATCCAATTCATGCACTATCGGAATTTCAGAGTCCAACTGAGAGTGTTTAGGATATTGGATTAATTTCATTAGCAAAAAAGAAAAACGTTAGATAGTAAGATAATTAAAGAAGCCACAGTTACTTCTTCTCCCGTGTTTTGTCTTTCAAAGACTCAGGGGAAACTACTTTTTGATATATTCCTTTTGAATTTACAATCAGGTTTGGAGTTTTTGGATTTTCTTTATTTTTCTTTTTCTGTATTTTTTTTTTACTCTTCCAAGACTGCTGTACAGCAGTATTACTTCATTTAAACAAATATTCGTGGTCTCTTATTGCACGTAAAAAATTACGTGATTTTTTCTTCTTAAATTAATTACATTTACATTAGGCAGCTAGAGAGAATCGAGTTTACCAACAAGTGTTAATCGAATTTTTTCTTAGTTTCTCCCAAGCATGCAGTATTTGCAAATTAATGAAGAGACTGTTTTATTCAAATCATTTGAAAATGATAAAACGTAAAAAAGAATTAAAAAACAAACAATAATTATATATGTATATATAAGTGAGTATAATTTTTATATTTATCATTTGAAAAAGAACAAATCATTTTTACCTGTCTGTCAAATCGATATTCAATCACTTTCAATATCCAGGAAAATTTTACAACAGACACTGGGTAATTTTTACAATCATTAAGAGTTTTTTAACGAAACAAAAATTGAACAATCGCAGCAGGCCTAATTGGTTTATACAATTTTTCTACCAGAATTTTTATATGATAAACACACATTTTTTGCTTGAGACCATCACATATCATTGTTACTTCTTTTTTCTCTTCATCTCGGCCCTCATTCTAATCTGTAGAATTTAATTAACGAGTTTATTATTTTCTATATTATTATTATTATTATTTCTTTCAATAAATCTGTGGCGATGTGAATAGATGATAATATTTAATTCCTAGATTAAATGAAAAAAATGAATAAATATAATCAAGCATGAAAAAAATATTCATTTTTTTTTTTCATCGCATTATTAGCACTGTATTTAAATGTTTTATTTTGCATTTAATGAGAATTATTGATTTATATATTAGCAAAAGAATTTAATATGATATAATACGAGAACGTTAATATAAACAATTATTTGCTCTAATTCATGTAGATTATAAGCTGCCAAATAATAGATAGAATGATGAACACCTACTTTTTTTTTTGTTGAATTCGTTGAAAAAAAAGGAATAATCATGTAACAATCAATCTATATTGCTAACAGTATAATTCACATGTCATTTAATTACCTTTGTACTAGCCTAAATTTTTTCATTTTTTTTAATATTCCACTTTTGTGGTAAAAATTTAAGCTCAAGTCAGTAAGAGTAATGTTGAGCTGTTTATTCATTGATTTCGTGATGTAGTTGTAAATTTCATTGTAAACTCAATGTAATCGGAGTAGTTTGAGAAATAAAATTTTACACATAATTTGTTTTTTTCTTTTGTAAAAATTTAGATAGTAGTAAAGAAAGCTGGGGTAAAATGGATATTCCAATTGAACGGTTCGAGATAGAGATTTTCTAAGGACTCCATTGAAAAGCTGAGGAAATTTCAGGTGAAAAACATGTGTCAAAATGATTATTTTTTCGATTTTTTTGGAAATTTCTTTTTTTTTTGGTCAAGTTTTGAAGGGGAATTCCTTTCGAAAATCGAAAAAATTCACTTTTTCGACAATATCTCCGATCCTATTGATCGTAGCGACCTGGGGTTGACCTCAAATGGAAGGTGAGCTCATTTTTCATCGATTTATGGGGTTTAACATCTTTTTTTTATCAATTTTTCAAATACTTATCGGTCATTTTCTAAAAATTAGTTTTTGCTCCATAAATACTTGAAAAATTGATAATTTTCTTTTAAAACCACATAAATCCATGGGAAATGAGTTCACTTCTCATTTGAGATGAACTCCAGATCGCTTCGACCAATAGAACCATAGATATTGTCGAAAAACTGAAATTTTTCAGAAACAGAAGGATTTCACCTCCAAATCTTGAGCGAAAAATGGAATTTCTGAAAGATAAAAAAAAATAACTTCTGACATATGATTTCCATAGGAAATTTCCCCAGCTTTTCAATGGAATCATCAAAAAAACCCTATCTCCAACATTCCCATCGATTTCGAGTAATTTTCATAGTATAAAATATCAAAACTAACATGTGCCCATTTTACCCCACCTTCCTACTGCTCAATTGATATTTTCATATTTTCATTCCTATCGAGTTTGAAATTACCGCGGTAGCAGAGTAATGATTTGTGAGGGTCGATAAACTGAAGAATACGATTTCTCTTACTGGATGTTGATAAGCTGCATTTCTATTGCTTTTCGAATTTTCGAAAAAAAAATTTCCCTTGATCAATAAAAAAATCCATTTAAAGAAAATAAATTTGAAGAATAAATAAATTGATAAATTAAAATCCTTAAAAATGGAGATTTCGAGATTCCAAATAAAACTTTTAAAGTGAGCGCACAATATTAAACAAGAAATATTTCAATTTTCGAGAAAAATATTTTTTTTTTCCTTTTTCGAGAAAAATATCTATCATTCAATTAAAAATAGAAGATTTTTGACAATTTTCAGATTTCTTCTTTCTTTCAAAAAACAAATTATTATCAAGAAATGAAAAATATTCACCTACAGAAAATTTAAAAGAAACTATAGGGGGGATCGGGGCAAAATGGGGTCCAGGATGCTGTGCTTCAAACTACCCCATTCTGCCCCGGTCTCCCCTAAGTGCAAATTTTTTAAAATCTTTCTTTTTTACAATAATTTATTAATTAAAAAAAAAATGATAAAAATAAAAATTGTCAGATGTGAGTTAATTATCTGTTCCCCACTCATTACTCCTCCACCCCCTCCCCCCTCCTCCTCACCCTAAATAATTTTTACCAATTCCCCGAGTATTTCCTTTCGATCACATCTGTCGGGAAGTTTTCAGAAGATGCAGCAAGAAATTGGACCATCTGGTGCATGTAGTCCAGACGTTTCATGCTCGATTGATCGAAAAAAAAGCCCCGAAAAATTGTGATGCTCCTTCCTCACCAAAGACAAAAAGATTGCACTCAAAGTAGAAATTTGAAGAACGAAAAAAAAAAATTCAATAATCATAAATGATTTTGCCATCAGAAAAAATTAAGGTAAAAAAAAACCTTATAACTTTGAGACACTGGAAAGAGGAAGTTAATTTATTTTACGGTGTCTCGAATGACGAGTATTAAATTCAACCAAGTATCTTGGTAACACACAACGCGGTGATTCTTCGAGGGTTGAATACCAAGTGGGAATCAAAATGAGGATCGTTAGCATTCGTGAACGATAAAGCTTTTATCGGTCCAGTCGCGCTGCTTTAATTTGCCTAATTAACTTTACTGCGTACGGATGTATTTTCACCTGTCTATTTTTCAACACACATATAACTAGAGTAGTTTGTGAAAAGAAAAATGAAAAAAAAAATGAGTTATCACGTCTGGTATCTCTACTGAGGAATGACGTTTTCATATTGTCAGTTGGAATTTACCCGTTTGCAGTAGAAAAAAGGAGAGACACTATTGATTACCGTTATTATTCGCATTTTATGATAGAAAATTATGGAAATTTGATGATTGATAAATTTTTTTCATCGTAATCAAGAGCTAATTTTGCGGGAATTCGCAGGATTTTTGAATGAAAAATTAAATGTATTTTTAAAAAATCAGTCTTATTCTAATATTTGAGATTTTTCAGAATTTTAGAAATTTTTGTGGAATTTTCATGAAATTGTTACAAAACTTTCATTAAATTCTTTCTAATTATTTCTCAAATCGAACTCCGGCAACCTTCTTTCTGCCCATATATATTTTAAAAATCAGCTTTATTCTAATATTTGCAATTTTTCCGAATTTTTGCTACTTTTATGGAATTTTCATTAAATTTTTATAAAATTTTTCCAAAACTTTTATGAAATTTCTTTTGATAATTTTTCAAATTGAACTCCGGAAACGTTCTTTTGCCCCTATTTATTTAAAATAATAATTTTATTCTAATATTTTTAAAATTCTCAAAGTGTTCGAAATTTTCCTAAAATTTTCATGAAATTTTTTTCATAAAATTTTCATGAATAATATACTATTATAAATTATTCATAATTTTTTTTTATCTACAAAGTTAATGAAAGACTAAAGTTTTCTTGTGCAAAAGATGCTGGGATGTTAATGATAATAAGAAGAAGAGTGTGGCCGAGAGGCACGAGACGAGATATAGTCAAGAATTCCGGTTTCATGGCAGATTAAATGTTATCCTGAAGCGAATGATGATTTCCGGTGGCGTCTCTTTTTTACAAGAATAGTTAAAACTAGTCTTGTATCGTAAAATGCTTAGAAAACAATCACGTATTCAGTCTGCATTGTGCCAATTCCACTTTGCTCTTTAGCTCTTATATAAAATGAATAAAATGATATGAAGTGACTCAAAAGGATTGTGATGAAAAAAAAAAAAAAAAAAAAGAAAGAACAAGTATACGAAGGTGGATGAAAATAAGGGGGGGGGGGGGGCAAAGTATTGAATAAAAAGGAGTAAAAAGGTAAATAACAACGTCTGCATGTGCAAACGTCGTGCCTCCACGATCGAGTTCATTCATGAAGGCGTTCTTTTACCATCAGGGGCCCCTCAGGAGAGTACATAGTGTGACAAAACGAAACGATGAACGAAGGATGGAACGTGGATGAACAAATACACACATACCCACATATATATATATGTGACAAATACGAAATAAGTACTTGTGCAGCAGTACACGCGGCTTGCATTGGATTCGAGCCAATGAACGAGATGGAATGTTACCATCGTGAAATTAACTGCATGAATTGCATAATTGTATACACAATACACTGCATCTTAATTTCGAATTGTACATGAGAATGGTCGATTGGTATTTTCGACGAAATTTAGCCAGCGGAATAAATAACGAATAAAGAAATAGGGGAGGGTGGGGCAAAATGGACATGAGGGGTGAAATGGACACATCTAAATTTTTGGGCAAATATTATGGAAAACTCTTAAAATTGATAGAAATATTCGTGGCAGATTGTTTTTGATGATTCCATTGGATAGTTGAGGAAATTTTAGGCGGTAAACAAGTGTCGGATTTTGACGGTTTTCAGCATTTTAGAGGGGTAAAAGCTTTCCTTTTTTTAAAAATTTCCAGTTTTTTGAGAATATCTTCGGTTCTATTCGTCGTAACGTGAAAATCCCGATGGGAGGTGAAAGGTGGAATCATTTGCCATCGATTTATAGGGTTTTCAATCAATAAATATCGATTTTTAAGGTATTTATGGGTATATCTGTGAAACAGTTTTGTGAAACAGTTTTGGGCCTATAACTATCCCAAAAATTGATATTTTTGGATTCAAAACCCCATAAATTGATGGGAAATGAGCTCACCTTTCATTGAAGACCAACCCCGACTTGCCACGACCAATAGAACCAGAGATATTTGCAAAAAACTGAATGTTTTCTAAAAAGGAAAGGCTTACCCCTCAAAAATGCTGAAGAATATCGAATTTTCGAAAAAATCGAAAAAAATACATTCGACACTTGTTTTCCGGCTGAATTTTCTCAGCTTTTCAATAGAATAATCGAAAAAAATCCATCTCTAACCATTTCATTACAGTGTCCATTTTGCCCCGCTCTTGCCTATTCAATAAATATTGAATTTACCAAAAATCTCACTAAATCTCACGAAATCTAAAAATTTCCAGTTTTCTGGTGAATTTCAAATTGAAATAAAACTGATTTTAATTTTTTTCTCTTAGTTGGAATGGAAAATAAAATTCTACTATCGAAGAATTTGTATTTGAATAGAAGAAAAAAAATTAATAATTATCAACAGTTATCCATAGTTCAGTTCAATACAAACTCAAATTTTTTTTCAATCAAGTAACTCATTGGTCAATGCGAAAACTTTTATCTCGAAGTGGTATATTTGTTCTTGAAACACAAGCGATGAGATGATGAGCTTTAGAAATCTTCAATTAATTCCAAATAATTAACGAAAATGAGTTAATTCCAATCTGGATATATTCAATCCAAGCAACGCATTATTACTTTTGATAAATAATTTCTTAAAACTAATAATTTTTTATTTTTCTCAGTTTCAAGAAATTTCATTCTTGGGGGGAAAAAACATTTTTCTTCTCAGTGTATCGATTCAACCACAACGAATTCAATTCTGATATCTGTATTTGATTCGAAGCTTGCGGGAAATTAGAAATTCCAAATTTTTTTATTTCTTCATTTAAGCACGAATTTCTCAATAAAATACGCTTTTTTTTCATTTCTTCTCAGGGTGTATTGGAAGAATTATTTAAACTTGCAGCAATGATAAATTGTTGAGGTACAGTTACTTGGCTTGACCCGAAGTGAATTATGAAATGATATATTAAATGATTTAGTGATAAAAATGTCTACGCGAATAAATTTATCAAGTAATTCTTTTTTTTTTTATAAAGTCGAGTGCAATGCATGTGTATCCATTACATACCAAGCAAGATTTTCTTGGCATGATATGAGCATAAATGCATGTATTTTGTGGTGGTGTGAAGGCGAGACAAATTGAGGCTTTTTCCATGGTGGCTAAAACCTGTCTGTATAGATTATATAAAAGTGACCATCTTCGTTAGCATTAACCAAGCTGATTTAACCACTGGTACACGCCTATCTTCTTCTTGGTGCTCTTCTGTATGCTTCACAGTTAATGCACACGATTTTTCCTTTTCATTCTATCTTTTTTTTTTTTACTGCCATTTTTTGCCCCAACTTTTAAAGCTGTATGAGCTCGGTCATGCTGAACATTCTCCAATGCTCATCTGGTGCTGCGCGCTCAAATGATTTTACCATTAAAACCGGCTAACCGATTAAAACAACCCATAGATTTATATTACTCGTATACACGAAGAGAAGAGAACTATAAAAATTATAGAAAAATTAAAATTTTTAGGTAGAAGTGTATTTCGAAATGATTAAAAATTATTTGGAGAACAATAAAATATGATAGTGAAATTAGCAGATATTCGAGGATTTTCTGCATTTTTTTTGGAGAATAAATAATTATAAGAGGAATATTTGAAAAATTTGCACTTATAGATTTTTAATTTTTCTGAATTTAGGTATTTTTTATTTTCTCAAATAATTTATTCGTTGAGAGAAAAAAAATCTGAAAATTGCCATATCTGCTCTTTTTACTATCATAATAAAATTTGAAGTTGAGCTAATATTGGTATTTTTGAAGAAATTAACTCGACTATCCACAAAAATTACTAGCCAAAATCGTAAAATTTACTAATCCAAGTAATTGCTATTCAGCATGATCGAAAAATTAACAATTAGACTCTAAAATTTAATTCTCGTCTTAATTCTCAATTTTTTTTTTCTATGAAATGAATCAAATAAACAGTATGTTACTAAATTACCATTGTAGAACCATAATTTCCTTCAGATTTTTGCTCTGCGTGTATCGACTCCACCTTTTCTCAGCAATGCTGTTAAATAAATTATAATTTTCCCAGTACAAAGTACCACTGAAACCCATTGATACTCTCTCACTTGAACCCAACAAATTCTTCTAAACTCGCAATAGCTAGAAAATGGAATTTATTCCTGAATACTTCCATTTATTACGAGCATGTGTCTGTGAATGTGCGTCTAGAAGTGAATAATTTACTGGATGAAAAAAACTTGGGTAAACTATATTTCACAAGTTACCACAATATCCTGTCAGTTGCAATCGTCAAGTATTGGCTAATTAGCTGAAGGGATATAACGTAAAAAAAAAATTCCGTAATTTCTTACGAAACAGGAAATCAGATCTAATTACTAGAGTAAAACAACTTTAATCATCCCTTTTTTTTTCTACTGAGTTTAGATACAACTGCAAAAATTCAATAGCTATTTCCACTGACTCACGTGGTTTCGTACCCAAAATTCCACCTTTTTTTTCCACTATTCCTTTTTTTTTTTTCTTCTTTAACTTTTTATTTTTTCGTTTACTCCATCTCTTAGGGTCTCACCATGAGGACCGTATTAGGAAACCTGGAGTCATTGTGAACGAGCCCTCTCCTTCAACGAGTTTGTGAGGAGTAAAAAAAAATCAATGTAAAGATGCGATGCCGGTTTATAATGAAAAAGAAATGAAAAAAAAGGAGAAAAAAGAGGAGGAAGATACGAGGTAAAAATATTAGAGGGGAGGATAATTTAATAGCAAGTATCCTTGACACTCGTTGACCACAATTTACTACGATGAATAATTATTGAGAAATTATTCCCTCAAACATTCCAACTAATTTTCAATGATTTTAACTATTTTTTTCCTTTTTTTTTCGATTATTAATGCAAGTTTATTGGAGAGTTTAATGCTCTTCATTTCCTTTTGCATTTAGATCGGTGAAAAAAAAATACTTAATTCCATTAAATATTTTCGTATTATTTATAACATGATATCTCTGAACTTTATGAATTCTCAGGGGAAATAAATAAATAAAAAAAGGCATCAAGGTGAGCTGGAGATGCGTGAATGGGCGCAAGCATGAATGGAAACTGGTGTTACGTTCGTGTTTTCAACAGTGTTCACAGATACATGTGTAGTTTGAGGTAAATAAAATTACAAAGTAATGAAATTCGAATATCAATGGAGTGATAATGGAATTACTCTGTTAGAAAAAAATGGTAATTTCATAGACAATTTGATGGGAATTTTCATAAACGTGATATTGAATTTTTTTTTTAATGGGAAGATGGTTTTGAAATCTTTGAGTTTCAGAAGAAATTCAAAGGAATTTATGAGTCTTAAGGAAAATTGAGACGAAAATTCGAGACTTTCTTGAATTTTCAACTGAGCATGAATACTCAGAATCAAAATGACTTGAATTTTCAATTTTTTTTTTGAATTTTTCCTATTTTCACTAAATTTTCAAGAAACAATTAAACTGCAATTCACAAATTTCATTGATATCCAGGCGGAAAATTAATTGAAAATCGATGAGGTGTTCATATTTCAATGAAGTAATTATCTGAAATTTCAGTAAAAAAATGTGACTCTTTTGGAATTTCCGGGATTTTGCACGAAAAATTCAGACAGAAATTTTCAAGTGTAGCATACATCTGGCCATTCTTTGGCTTTTTTTTCAAAACCAATATATTATTGTAAAAAAAAATATTTTAGAAAACTGCACTAATAGTTTCTTGAATTTTCTGTATGTGCATATATTTCATATTTTCGAAATAATTTTTTTATTAAAAAAAAAAGAAAATTTGTCAAATGTCTGCTATTTTTAGCGTCACAATGCAATCGCAAGTAAAATTCTCCAGTAATTTTAATTATTGAATTCGTCTGTCTCTTCCTGTCACTGCGTGGAATTGTCGGTTCTTGATTAATCCGAGTGCCTGTAATAAATCACCGGAAATTGATGTGTATTGCTCGTTAAAAATGAATTTCTTGTGGTTTATGAATTTTTCAGAAGGGTCTAACTCATAAATCAAACATTTCTCTCATATTTTCTTTAATTAACAATAATTTGTTTTTTTTAATTTTATTTTCCATTTATTTCTTTGCCTTTATTGCGAGCTATAAACAATGATCTCTTTACAGTGAGCGTATGAAATGAACTTTTATGATGTTCTCTTTTTTTCTTTTTTCATTTAATCTTCTGTAATTAACAAAAGAGAGGAAGAACATTAAATAAAAAAGGACACAGTTAAATATTGAGTTGAGGACGGCTTTCAGATGCTCTCGTTGATTATAAAATTCATTGAACTATTTCATTTAATAAAATGTGCAACAATCATTTCGATGATCACATGATGATACGAAAAATAGCAAAAATCGTAGAATTTTAAGCTTGCCTTTTTTTAAAAAATAAATTAAGAAAAAAAATTAAAAATATGCACTTGTAGAAAATTTAAAAATCTAAGAGTGCAAATTTTTTGAATAATTTTTCCATAACAATTTATTTTTGTTTAAAAAAATGCAAAAAAAAATGTCAGATTTGTGCTAATTTCATTATCATAACAACATCGTCACCTTAGAAACAAAGTGGCGTAAGTGTGGTTTATAAGAATAGCACTTATGCCCTTTTGTTTATAAGGCAATGACGTAATGATTTTACTGAGTCCCAATATCTCCGGCGAACACATTCGTAATATTTACAAAATCATGATTTTCATCTAGCAATTGATTGAATTGCTCGAAGCTTGATTAAATTAAATTAAAAAATATTCTTATTAATTATGTTAAATATAAATAAGACTAGATTCGTTAGGAGATATCAAATAATTATTTTTAAAATAACTTATAAAAATATTACAATTATCTTTATAACCATTTTTTTTTTTGTCAAAGTCTCACTCATTGGAGTCATTTTTTACAAATGCACTTATTTTTCTTTCAAATCAGAAAAAAATCCTCAATTCTTTTTCTTTTTTACAATCTCAGATTTTATTATTTGAAGGCACAGAATCGGTCTTTGGTTAAAAAGAAAATTATATACAGTCTCCCCATCTTTGGCTTTTGCCCCAAATCCAATTTCTCCTTATTTTCCATTTTTTTTTCCTTTGAAAAATTTAAAAGAATCGAAAAAATATATATAATTTTTTGAAATTTCAACGATGAGCAGAATTATTTATTAACGTTTTATTCTTCCAAGCTCCTCAGTATCTCCCGTTATCTTTTTATTTTTATTTCTTTTCTTGTTGCCATTCACCATTATCCACTGATTGAATTCACCGACAGGCTTATTGGTATTACCAGTGTTCACTGAGTTTTCAACCACAGAGAAAGAGAGAAAGAGAGAGACAGAGATAGAGAGTGACTCGTATAAAGTGATTTACAAGTGACTCAATCAAAATACTTAATCTCTCAATGTTATGTACAATAGAATATAAAGTTATTTACATTCTCGCGTAAAACAGCTTATTTACACTCCAAAGTAAGCGCCTTTCACATAACTTCCAAGCAGAACATTTTACACCAGCCGGACGATTAAATAATTTACGCAATATAATTCCCAACAGAGATATACACACACACAGAAGATACAACAATGAATAAACGAAAAATTAAGTGTTCATTGAAAAAAAAAAAACATGAAGAAAAACATTAATAACACGATACAGAGATCAGAAAGCAGGCGCCGTGTGTCTGTTTGTCATGACTTTTTTTTTCATTTATTTCTATGATCTATCGGCAAGTTAAATGCATTTTTTGAGCTTCCATCCACGAAGAAGAAGATTAATCTCATCACCCAAAGGGTCATTGACCCTACAAATCCTTCAAATTTCCTTCGCCCCAATAAAACCCTTTTTACTCCAGAAAGTACAGACATTAGGCTCTCAAAGGACCTCACGTGAGTGGCAATGTTCTATGTTCATCGATTAAATTAGTCTCAATAGGATGAGAAATGGGTGAAGTCGAATGTTCATCTCCCTCGCCATCAATCCCCTCATTCTCCGGATTAGGCCCCAATTCTCCAACATTACCCGGTAAATAATCCTTCCAGCTTCTGAACAAGTACCTCGTAAATTTCCGTAATTGCCTAAATTTGCAGTAAGTTGCTCCTTCAGCAGACTCCAGCTGTTGTGTCTGAATGAGAAATCCCTTTTCCTTAAAAGTCTGCTCTAATTTCTCTCTCTGCAGTGATTTCCGGGTTTTTCGTTTCCTCCTGCCCTCATCCGGCGTCGCAGTTCTCGGACAAGATGGTGGAGGGATTCTTTCACCTGTTGCACTCAAAAAAGCACCAGCAGAAGAACCAGGCTGTCCCGGAGGCTGTTGCAGTGCCTCACGTGGGAAGAATTCGTAACCCCTCATACTCTTATCACCAGTTCCACTGTAATACCTGAAATTACCCCCAGAATCAACGGAAAGGCTCTTTTTTTCCTGAAGACTCGGTTTAGCACCGCCTGTAAATTTGAATTTACATATACTGACTTCGGTTGCCGGATTGTTATTGTTCTCTGTTGGCATTGGAGGTATAAAAATGGCAGAACGCTTTCTTTTTGTTGGCTGAACAGGTGGCTGACCGAGAGGAGCTATTCTCTTGGGTCTCGGCGAAACTGGAGGCTGAGAAATTGCAGGTGGAAGCGAATTTGGAGTCGGTGTTGGACTCTTATTGTCCAACATTGCGTAAATGGACTTTGGAACGATTTTCTGCTCTTTTGGAGACATCTCCGCTTTTCCGGAGGGGATAGGACTCATTTTATCACCTTGAGACATCTTTTGATAATAAAGGAACTGGGATTGAAGGTTCATGGGATGAATAAAGACGCTTCCATTAGGCCAGTACACAAAATTCCCGGGATTAGGTGATGAATCGTTATTGTTCAGGTTTTTCGTGTTATTGTTAACTACACTATGATTATTATTGTTATTATGATTGTTTAGGAGCTCGGCCGAACGAGCCAAGTCTACTGCACTAGGAAATGGGGGTCCGAGGCACTCTACATCTTCACCATCACTCGATGTTTCACTTTTCACAGCACCTGATTCATAAATGTTACCGTGTTTTCGGAGCAAACGGATTTTCAACTGGTTCAAATCTTTGATGCAGAGGTTTAGAGGCTCGTCTTGCTCTTTGTGATCCTCTGCAGTATTTCTTCGGGATTCTTGAGTTAAGCGCTTTTCCAAGAGGCTGCTTATGCGGTTCTGGATGTCTGTTCGTTGAAATGGCACTTGTGGGGGATCACGATGATTCTCCGATTTTTCTTTGGGCGCAGGTGGCTTTCGCTCGTCATGTCCTGGAGTACCGGGGAGGATTGTACCGTAGTTCTTGTAGATTAAGTGGCAAATATCAGCTTTTTTTGGCTTTCTGCCTCTTCTTGGTTTACTGTTGTCCAGGGTTATTTCTCCCATGTATGGGAGATCTGAGTACTTCATTGGTGGTCTTGGTGATGGCTGTTGGTGGTGATGGTGATGATTAGGATAATTTGGAGCTGATGTTATCACTGATCTGCGGTGATTCGTTGATAATGGAGAGTCCGGATGTGATTGAGGCGGATTTGTTGGGGCACGTGGACAGAGTTCTTGCTGCATAGCGGCTATACGTTGAAGCCAGCCTTGAACATCTGCAACTGGACTTGGGGTTGATGTTGATGTGGATGTGGTTGGTGTTGGACTGGCTGTTGGCTCGTAGGCGTGCGTTGGTGAAGTGTTGAGATTCTCCTGGGCAAGGGCTGCTTCGTAATGGTCCAAATACTCAGGTGGTAGGGCCTGATGGTGGAATTTCAATTTCCAACGAGACTTTCTTCGTCCACGACTGCAACAAAAGAAGATTTTTCGCAATACTTTAGATTTAATTTGTTTTTTTTTTTATTTTTATTTTTGGCTGGAAAATAATAATATAAAAATAGAGAGGAATGAAGGCAATTTGATGGATTTCATCGGTACAACGAGAGCATCTGTCTTTTCTTTTTTAACTCTACTTTTAGATTGAATTTACAGAATATAAAAAAGTTTTGCTCCGACACCTCTCAAACCATATGCAGTAAGGTAGTAAGGCTACCTTTTGCTTTGGCTTTTATCGTGAATCAACAGTGAGCCGATAGAATCTCAACGAGTCTGTAAGGGCTCCTCACTCATTGATTTTATCTTTCTCTCTTATTCTTTTAAAGGTTTTTTTTTGTTTTTTTATTTTATTTCATTTCTTTTGTATCGAATTCGATGCAGTTTCTTTCGCATCCACCGAACCTGTTTTCAACATTGCCTGTTATGTCCACCTCATTCATGTCGATTCCAGTTGAATGTACATTTTAACTCTTACGTTTTACGGTTGGGAAAAAAAAGATTATTCATAAAGTGAATAAGAGAGGGGGAAGAGAGAGAAGAATGGGTAAAAAGGGGAAATAAGATGACAGTTAAAAGGAGCAAAATGGAGGCAATATTTTTCGTTATTTCAATGAAAATTTTGATAATCCAGAAAGAAAAAACCCAAAAATGAATTTTGGGGAGAATCAAAAATTACAATTTAATCTCGAATTTTCAGATTTTCAAGAAATATTGATTTTTCCTGTGCGATACATAGTATATATCGAGGTATATATAGTACTTATTTTCGCATATTCATCAAGGAACATGTTTATCTCTCAATTCTGTTAAAAATGTCTCCTAGTATCTTCATCTCCCTCTGCTACATCTTCTTAACAGCAATATTTTGAAATTTTTTTTCATTTATTAGATTTGAATATTTTGAAATGCCATTCAAATCTCGAATTTAGAGATTCTTAAGAAATATTCTAATATTTTAATCTCTCTTCATGAAATTTATTCTAACGTAATTTTAAGTACACACTCGTTCAGAAAAAAGAATAAAGATATCGTCGCCTTAGAATTAAAGGGGCGTAAGTGCAATGTATAAGCGTAGCACATACGCCTCTTAATTTCTAATGCAACGATATATTTTATTAAGGCAACGTGGGGCAAAATGGACATTGTAATGAAACAGTTGGAGATAGATTCTTTTTATGATCTCATTGGAAAGCTGGGGAAATTTTGATCCAGAAACATGTGCCAGAACTAATTATTTTCAATTTTTTGGGAATTTGATTTTTTTTTGCATTTTTGAGGGGTAAAAGCTCAATTGGTAGAGCATCAGACTGGTAATTTGAAGGATGTGAGTTCAAACCTCGCCTGCGCATTACATATTTTTTCCGAAATTTGATTCTTATAAAAAATTTATTAATAAAAATTAATTTATTAATAAATTTATTTATTTAAAGTCCGTCGATTTTTGAGCAAATTCAGTTTTTTGGAAATATCTCTATCTCTATTGGTCGTAGCGACCTGGGACCGATTTTAAATGAAAGGTGAGATCATTTTCCATCGATTGAAGGGGCTGTGAATTTAAAAAAAAAACGATTTTTCAGATAGTTATGGGAATTTTTGTGAAAAATTATGATCATCGATTTTTGTCCTATAACTATGTAAAAAACCGATATTTTTGAACCTAAACCCCCATAAATCGATGGGAAATCATCTCACCTTTCATTTAGAATTAGTCCCAGATCGCTACAATCAATAGAACCAGAGATATTCCCAATAAAATGAATTTGCTCGAACATCGATAAGCTTTTACCCCTCAAAAATGCCAGAAAATATCGAATTCTCAAAAAATTGAAAAAAATTAATTCTGGCACATATTTCTCGACTAAAATTTTGTCCGTATCACCCCACCTTCCCCTATATAAAGAAAAATTGCAATCACCTTGGTCTCGATTTATTCGTAATATCCTGATGATTTCCCTCCATAATGCCTTCTGTTGTCTGTTGTGTTTGCTGATGCATCAACGTTGTATCGTGGACATGATGTACGTGATGGGCAACTTCAGCTGGTACCGATGCATTAACTTCCGTTTGTTGGCTGTTAAGTGCCTCGTTAGAACTGGATCTTTGCAGGTTCGAAAATTTCATGGAAAAGTGCAAAAAAAAGGAGAAATTGAATTTTTTTTTGCCACAATTTCTGTCGTTTGTTTTGTCTCAAAGTAATCACGTAATTTTATAAAATCTACGAAATACCGAGGTATCTCAGGTATTTTCATTAAAATGGAAGGAAAACTGATGCAGTAAAGATACAATTTAAACGAGAATCATTAATCCCTCACTAACTTGACAAATGTACAGCAATTATCATTTGACGTATTAAAAAAACAAGTATTGGAAAAGAGAGAGAGAGAGAGAGTATTATACCTGATACTATTAGCCTCTCTCGCCCGTTCTTCGTCGTCCTGTGGCTCCTGTTTAACCGCCATGTGGACGAGCGATGGTAGTGGACACTGCAAGTGCTGTGATAGATGCAGAGGGCTTTTGTAATTCGAGCTATCTGTCAGAGAGCCGTCTATACCAGTTGATTGTGCACGAGGCACGACTTCCTCGGTCTGCATAATGCCCCCTAATAAACAAAAATAAAAAAGTGCAATTGCCATTTAATTACTGGTCTATTCAAAAAACAAGGAAAAAAGATACAAAAAAAAACGTAAATTTCTCATTAATTTTGTGATTTCAGGAAATAAAAGGGCGCAAGTGTTATGCTTATATATAGCACTTACGCCCTTTTGTGTTTTCAAAAAAATTAAATGCTTTGATTTACTGGCTAAACTAATTTACATGTAATTTGCAACGAGAAAATGAAGAAAAAAAATCAAATTTATTCATTTAAATTCAAGTTGATGCATTTAAATTAAAGTTAATGCATTTAAATTCAATTGAAATTGTTATCAACCGATTAAGATTAAGAAAATCATCACAATCATTCTTTTCTGTCATCGATTAATTGTTCAAGTACAATATTAACATCATTAAATCACTTTGGGAAGAGATGTGTAAGAGAAACACGTTTATGAAGTACGACTTTTTTTTTTTTCATTTTTTTTTTTTTTTTTTTTTTTGAAATAAAGATAAGATCGTTTCGGGCAAATGGAACGACTTCTCTTTTGGGTGGAATGCATACACGGTGTGAGGTCTGCGAGCCTACGTGGACTCATGGATCGTAAATAAATCTGTGGACAGATGAGAATCGCGCGTACTTGTAAGAGAGGGGAAAAATTTCGGAGGGATTTTTTCGATTGAGGTAAGAGAAAAAGGATAAATTAGATGAAACGAGATTTCATTGGGAGTTGAGAGAGAGAGAGAATTAATGCGTGATGTAAGAAATGAAATTTTTTCAAAATGGAGCAAGGGGGGAGGGGGGATGAGAAACGATGAGTGCTGTGGTTGTTCATTAACGGCGCGTCCACATCAATAAATTAAATGCAATTTTTTTTTTATTCTTCTCATTTTTTTCTTTTCTACCTCATTACTGATTGTGGTGGGAGAGTTTTATTCAAAAATCGAGGGAATGACATGATACATCGGTGGTACAGATGGTTTATCATGGGGGACAGTGTCAGTTTGTGCACATTTAATTGCGTCATGGTGAATTGAAATGATTTTAGAGAGCGGAATTATAAATTTTATGAGTTACGAAGGTGCTTGGTATTTGCTGAAAATCATTATTTATTCATTTATGGAAAGAAAATGAGGAATTTCATTCAGTTTCATGATTTACAGGGAAAAAGGGGAACTGGGGATTCTGATGAAATGGATTGGAATGAAGTTTTTTTAATGATTTCATTGAGAAGCTGAGGAAATTTTAAGCGGGAAACATGTGTTAAAACTAATTTTTTTAGATTATTCCGAGAATTCGATTTTTTTGGTCGAGTTTCGAAGAGGTGCTCTCTCTCAAAATCGAAAAAATTCCTCTTTTTTAAGATATCCCTGGTTTTATTGGTCGTAGAGACCTAGGGTTGATCTTAAATGAAAGGTGAGATCATTTGCCGTTAATTCATCGGGTTTTGAAGAGAAAAATATCGATTTTCAAGGTATTTAAAGGCCATTCCATAAAAAAATCAGTTTTTGCCTAATAAGTACTACGAAAATCGATAATTTTTTCTTTGTAAACAGCATAAATCCATGGCAAATGATCTCGGCTTTCATTTGAGACCAACTTTTAATCGCTACGACCTAGAGAATCCAAACTTTTCGCAAGAATGTGGAATTTCCCAAATGAGCAAAGCTTCAAAGGCCTAATTTCCGCTAGGAAAGGTAAATTAAAAAAAAAAATCTGAAAAATTAATTTTAATGTGTTTTCTACCGCAAATTTCCTCAGCTTTTCAATGAAATCATCAGAAGAATCCTATCCCATATATTTGCATTGATTTCGATCAATTTTCATAATGTAAAACCTGTCCTTTTCGCTCCACGTTTTCCTAAATCAATTTTTTTGATGATTTTATCATCTTTTAGTGTTGGAATTAATTTCCTCCTCATTTCATAAACTCTTACGTCCAAATATTTTATAATTCTCATTTATTCAAACAAAAAAATCCTAACCACGTGTTTATAAAACCGTACTACAAAATTTCTAATGTAATAATAAATTGATTACAATTATGATGAAATTCGTGAAGTTGCCAAAAAATATTTTATCTCATAAATCGTAAAATTCCGCTTCATTGAAGTAGAAAATTAGACGAAAAAAAAAAAAAATTATGAGAATGACACGAATTTTCTTCATAATACGTGGTTTGCTACCGTGGATTTAAAACGAAGTGAGAGAAGTGTGTGTAAAATTTATTTTTCATCTATTAATAGCCAATCTGGCGTGGCGCCACTATTTTCGGTTTCTGTCTCTCAAATTTCTCACGCCATATTTGGAATTATGGTGGACCAAAAGCGTAAGATTAGTGTTACAGTGAGTGGCATGTTATTTCGAAAATCGCCTAAAACAGCTTTAACGATAATTTAACTATTAAAAAAATTTCCAATCCGTGAATGATCATTTAAAAAGCATGAATTAAGTATCTATATTTAGTTTCATTCAGCTTTACAACCATATATGGACAACTTCTTTTCTCCAAGAATAGAAAAAAAAAAAATTCATTATTTATGGAAATTAGAAGAAGAAGTATTTATCATTGGATATTTATACAATTTCAATATTTCATTATTCCAAGGATAATGTAATGTTGAAGATGCGGCATCAGTGTGCGATGCAATCGCATAAAACCACTTGCCGAACGAAGGGATTTTTCAGGCAAACATGTGCATGGGCGGTTGCAATGCATTGGAAGAAGTAAAGCGAAATGAAGCGAGGGAGACGTTTTCTCGTAGGCGAATCATATATATATATACATATATATGTATATATATACATACATAAATAAATTAATTAATTAAAGTAAATAAATAAAAATTCGAATTTTTTCAAAGTGAATTGAAAATAAAAACAATTAAAAATTTGCCAATTTTACCTGTTACGGGAAATGTGCTTTCTGGCAACATGTACACAGCAATTAAATTCCAATGATTTTGAGAGTAAAAAAGTAAGCGCTGAAGATGTAATACACAAGTGAATAGGATAAGTCACATGCACATCACCATTTCTCGGGTGGATTAAACTCGATTGAATCAAATAATTCTGCAGTATCAATTTTTTTTTTCTTTTTTTTGGCACCAGCTCTAATTTATAAAAAAAAAAAAATCAACACACACCACCCGAGCAATCAACCCCAGTCGACGTCTACGATGGCACTCGCACACACGGGGTCGAGACACGCCAATGCCTCGAGCGGGGGCGCACGTTAACGCGTATATTCTCGATTTGGGCGGATGGAAATCTGAGATTGCTCCATATCGGGCCGTGTGCCCGTCGTGTGGCAAACCTCTTCTCTCTTAGAACCCAAGTATATTTATTCTCTTTCACTCTGACAAACTGTATTTTTTCATTTGACTGTCTCATTCTATTCTACACTGTACTGTGTAATATAGCGTTACTTGCTTCTTCTTCTTCTTCATTGCCCTCCTTGGTTTTTCGTGTGAGCAAAAACATCACTGTTCTGTGTGATACAACCATCCAAAAGGTATATTTAACCCTGGACCAAAGCAAATTATTCACTCGATGAAAACGTCAAATTTTGTCTTTTTTTCTAATCAATTAGAATTTTTCTAATCAAAAATCTAAAAATTTACCTTTCTGTGAAATGATTCGGATTTTTTTTTGGGGTGAAGGACTTTGCGAAAAAATCGGAAAAAATTCGAGAAGATGCCTCACTGTGTCTTCATTTTTGTGTAATTTTTTCAAAATTTTATCTGTTAATGCCTTTTCTCTAGAAAAAAAATTCATTAATTTCGCCCCGATTTCTCCTATTTCCTTCTTTTTTTTTTAGGTAAAAGAATAGGGGAAAGGTGCGGGAGTAACGAAGAAGTCATCTGTTGACACATTGCCATTGCGTTATTGGCACACACAGACAGTTTCGAAGAGGTGGGTGGTTCAGGTTTTACGTATAAGGCATATATAATAATACGCGAGACCGCCCTCGCGCCTCGAACTGTCGAAAGTGGAAAAGGCCTGTGCGAAGCCGGACAAATCTAGAGCCAAAGTGCAGTTTCTCGTGTGTTTAGAATTTACATGGGGGGGGGGGGGGGGGGGGGGAGGACCTCTACATCCGGGTGATGGTATTTATTCCTCCATGTCCATCCCCCCAGTGAATAAACATGGAACTCAAGATATACGTAATTCGCCAAAAAAGGATTGAACTTCGAAAAAGGGAAAATTCAATGTTTTTTAACATGTTTATTGATTAAAATGTGGGTGGTTAACACCCAATGGTCTTTTTTTTTTCTTTTTCATCCAGTGCATTTGTATTGGATTATCCGTGAATTTAGTCGTCACGTTTAAATCGAATCGTTGAATCTACCTCATGGCAAACTTCTTGGTATTCTATTATTCTGCTTTTCCATATAGAGAGACAAGGGTGGGAGAGAGAGAGAGAGGAAGAGTCTGTGAATATAAACGTGTGTAACGCTAGAGGCTCAACTTGGCTTTCAAAAGACCAACACAGTTTATAACATATAACTTCTCGCCACTTGTGTACAAGTGAGATAGAAAAAGAGATAGAGAGAGAATAAATAAAATGAGAGGAGTTGAATCTCTTGTGGTGTGTCTCTCAAGTTTATCAACGTGGGCGAGATTTTTGGATTGGTATTAGTTAGTAATGCATACAGACAAGCCACTCTCTTTATTAAAAAAAAAAACAAAAAAAAATTGAATTTTTAAAAAAGTTGAGATTAAAAAAAAAAATTGGAATTTTTTGAAAAATTGACATTTTTTTAAAAATCAAAATTTAAAGAAAAATTGACATTAAAAAAAAAATGGAAATTAAACACATCATGAATATGTAAAAATAGAAAAAGAAAAATATTTCCATGTTAATAGTCTAATTATAAATATTCAATTTTTCATTCTAATGAAATAATTGTTAATATAAAATTTTCAGTGTATTTTAACCCCCTGATAAGGATCTCAGAATGAGATTGAAATATCAAGAACTATGTGTTTCTCATTTTAAATAAATGACTAATTTTGAGCAAGACCCGGGAAGCCATTTTTATATCTTCAAATAAGAAAACGCAAAGAAAAAAGGGAGAAGAATAAAATTCAGGAGAACAAGAAATTTCGAGATTTCCTATTTTCTTTACCTGTAAATTTGCCTTTTAACTGACTATTTTTTGTGCTGCCCTCGAATTTTTTTCACAGGATTGAACAAAAGCAGCTCTCTTTGTTCGATTCAACGTGATGTACGATATACATATAACAGTGCAATCTCACTGGTTATATCGGACATGCATAAATGGTGAATACATTCTTTGTTACATCTATATTCAAATGTAGAATATTTCTCCGAGGGCTCATTCGAGTGCAGAGAGAATGAGGAAAAATTTCATACGACCATCGGATAAGAGAAATCGAGTTGCGATAGGTGAAGTGAACTGTTATGTTCACTTTGGAGATATATTCTGTGATATTCGCCCACGCGAGATTTGTACCGCGCCTTTTTGTTACTCAATATAGAACGAATTTGTAATTTTCTGTCACCTCGGGAGGAAGAGAGTTTGAGACAAGACCTTTTATCAATTTCAAGTAGCAATTAAAAGCGCATTAATCAATTTTTAAAAAAATTGAAAGTGCGACATGCGTCTACACTAATCTCTTCGGAAAATAATTTCAAAAAAAAGCATTTTTCCATATAATTTGATTGATCGAGAACTTTCAAGTATCGATTAATCGATAGGTGTTGTCTCGCATCAATTTTGAAATGTCGCATCACACTCGATAGTCCCGTTTCACTACTTTTAGTTCGAGGGAATTAATATAATTTGATGGATCGATAGTTTTTCAAATATCGATTGATCGATGCAATATCTCGCATTGAATTCGAGATATCGCACATCATTCGATAATTCCGTT
The DNA here is from genome assembly GCA_963921955.1 of Aleiodes alternator. NCBI lineage: Eukaryota > Metazoa > Arthropoda > Insecta > Hymenoptera > Braconidae > Aleiodes > Aleiodes alternator. The sequence continues at coordinate 4,824,573 of OY998109.1, read as the reverse complement.
TCTCTAGTTCCAGTTTATGGGGGATCAACTTTCAATCGATCAATTTCGAAATTTCGATCAATCGATATCAAAATTCGATCCTATTTCACCCGTTTAATTTTTTCTAGTTTAATAGTCTAAAAAAGGGCTCCAGAATTTCGATTAATAGATGCAATATTTCATCTCGCCTTAAATTCAGGGTTTTGAATTTCGTCCAATAATCGCATTTCATCGCTTTTAATTTAATAGAATCAATATCCAATCAATCAAAATCAAAATTTTGATTAATCGACGTCAAAGTTCGATCAATTGAATTCCCGATCAACCGATAATTTGATTTCCTTTCGCCTGTTCTAATTCAAGAGTGAAAAAAAACAGAATGGCCTCAACTTCCGATCGATAATTTTCAAAAAATCGATTAATCGACTCGATATTTCGCATCGAAATTTCATAGAATCTCCTGAATTATTCATTCATTTTTCTTTATCGATTCAACTAGATGATGAAAAAAAAAAAAATCGCTACTAGGTCTGTAGTGCTTCATCTCTAGCTTCAAGTTAACTGAGGAACTTTGATTGGTTGAAGAGAATAAATCGTGAAAACCAGTAAAACCATTTCCCCAACCCAAGATATTCAATAAAACGTTGAATTGTTAAATCATTATAAAAGAAGGCGGCCCTCGTGCCATTGGATAACATTACTATTCCACTCGGGCAATCTGTCTTTCCATTCCTCAGGAGAGGGAATTATTGTACGTATATTGATATACGGTAGTTTACGGTTTGTCCAATCGATACACCACATCGGAGCGATTGGCAGGTTTGTGCTGATGCTGTGTGTGTGTGTGGTTTGTAAGAATTCAATGTGGAAATGTGACTTTCCCCACCATATTCAAACAGAGACTTGAATTTGTCGTCTCGTTTTAACTGCCATGTGCATTTAATGTTAAAAAAAAAAAAACAGTTTGTCTCATTCTATCGCATTTATTGTGACAATAGTTGCCACCTTTTCTCACAAATGTCCAGCCTCCTTCAATCTCTTGCTTATCCATAAAAAATCAGAGAAGAAGAAAATATGGCCGTCAACCAATCAACTTTGTTTGATGCAATATGCAGCACACCATTGATGTCCAATGATTCCAATGATTTATCTCATGGATTTTATCAGATTATTGATTTATTGAGAATTTTCAATCATTAGTGAATTATTAGATTGATTTATAACAATTACTTTCTACGAGGATTTTTTTATATTTTTTTTTTTAATCCTTGCCAATGCTAATTTTTATATTAATTATGGATATCTCGAGGGAATACACGAGTTTATTGCAGCCAAGTGCGTGCTAGATTTTATATTTAGTTTATGGCATCGTGTTACTAGCAGAACTACTGAATTGGGTTAGAACGAAAATATCACACACACAAGCACCCACATCTCTATGTCTCAAGCAAATCACTCCAATTATTCTCCTTTTACTAAATCCTTTTTACACAAAGAAAAAGCTAGCCATAGATGATGAACTTCATTAGCATTATTCATGAACAACTGTTCATAAAATATGACTTGGGTATGTCATTGATCATGTTCTAATAGTGCATAATTTGTGTACAAAATTTTTACATGAAACATGTACTAAAAGGAGACATTTTGTGTTAAGAAAAAAAAGTGCATAATTCATGTACGTAGAAGAACATAATTCACACTCTATTTTTTATGCAATATATTATCAAATAATTCCTCAAAAATTTCAACAATTCTAAGAAATTGTAAGTCTCAATGTTTTCGTGGATTTACGATAATTCAAGGTATTAACTTGGCCAATGCAAGTGCATCAGTGCCAAATATCTCTCACTAAACAGCAAAGCTTAGTAAACTGATTCACTTTGTGTTTTCTGCAGTTTTGTGCTGAAATAATTTCCGGATGGAGGAATTAATGGGGAATGGAGGATATTTTTTGCTGCAAAATCAATAGAACTCCATCGAGATTAGAAAATAAAAGGACTCGAGTCATCTCAGGCAGGTCATCATCCAGCTGCTTCTTTAATGCTTGAGATTAACAAATGGAAGAGAGAACTTGGAAATCGTTCGTTCGTTTCGTGCCATTGATGATCAACACAAGCGAATAGTTCTCCTGGCTCACGCCATACCCTTCCAGAAGAGGAAATCAAGATCAGAGATAACGAGGTACTTCATCCTCTTTTACCATTGTTATAAACACGCGATTGAAGTTTTTTCCTCTGCTTCTTTTTTTTTTTCAATTTTTTGTTGGATGCAGTTGTTTTTCTGAGCGTTAAAGGAACTATCATCACCCACACGTGTCCTCTTGATCTTTTGAGTTAAATAAATGCGATGAAAAGGAACGAGAAGGGTGAGAATAACTGGTTTTGAGGTAGTATCCTAGAGAATGGTTGATAAAACAGGAAAAAATGAGGATTTGCAGGTTATTTTCTAATTAATTGCTGATTATTCGGGAAAAAGTGCTTCAATTTACCCGAAAAAGTGATTAAACTGTTCGAACATCATAGCTTCAGCTCGTGAATATAATTTGTTTTTCTCGAATTTTTTTTGCATCAATCTCTTATCACATGCATGAGATAGAGAGAGAGGCAAATAGTTACGACTACCTTCTAATTAAAATTTTTCAATAACTATATGGTGAATTGAATATTTTTTTCTTCTATTATTTAGTTAAAATGCTGTTCTCTTCGCCAATAGTTTTCAAATAATGGGTCAACTCTGTGGTTTTTTAGTAATTTCGTTATTTCTGTCCGATTTAGGGCGTTTCATCCCCACCACTGCTATTTTCAGTAACTTTGATAATTCATATCTCATAAACTAGACGGAAAAAAATTATGAAAAAATTCAGAAAAATGTAAAAAAATATTATTTTTGATGAGGCATTAAAAAAGTAAGAGGATAAGGGGATTTTAGGTTCTTTTGGCATTGCCCCGTCTTCTTTTGCGCAATTTTACGCCTCTCAAAGCTGCAGAATTACGTAATTTTGTGTAAAAACACCGCATATCTATTTCCAACTTTGTATCAGCACCTGTTGTGTTCCACTTCATTTCTCGCCAACTTCATTATCCTGATTCATTCTTCAAGATATATAAAAAATAATTGAACATTCAAAAAGATAACTGTATTTCTCTCGTTTTTTTTCCCCTCTTTCGGAAATCCAATATTTTTCAAAAAATAATGTTATTATATTGAACCTAATTGTTTCGTATTTATTGAGAAATTGGATATGTTTATGATGGCTTTAAAATACCGAAAAGACATGAGCGTGGCACAGGTGTGCTCTCTCCACACAACTCTGGAGATTCCTTCTCAGAATTCACACGGACCTACAAGCAACGTTCGTTGGACTTTACATATATTTACGAAGGTTACTGGGACAGCGTGGGCTGCAAATGGGAATGATGCATCGTTCGTAACAGTATAATATTTCAGGCATTATCTCATCGGTCCTCCAAGTCAATTAAAAAAAATGAAAAAAATAATGAGAAAACGAGAAAAGAGGTGAGAAAAGAGATGAAATTTCATAGCTTGTAATGATAAAAATAAAGTGGGTGTGAAATGACAGTATTTGGTGTTACATGTTGTGTATTGGCAATAAAAATTAGAATAAAAATATGTTTCAAGTGTTGAAGAAATGGAGGAGGAGAAGCAAGGGGAAGAAGAAAAAGAGCATCAAAAGTCGCTCTTTATTTAATTGCACGGACAAATGAATTGATCGGACAATGTAACGAGCATTAATTCGCAAAACTAAGGACACAAACCGAAGGAACTTGTTTCTCTTCATTCAGGAGGAAAGGGGAATAAGAAACAGAGAGGATGAGCAAAATGCGTCCCTTCGTTTTCTTCTCGTCTTCATTCATCAAACGCAGCATTCCCCAGTACTTGCAATTCTCCATCGTCTTTTTCCATCGAGCGAGCAAATCACATAAACACACAGACACATACAAACAGGAATATACGATCAAGCAGATTCTAAGTGTATGGAGGATAATAGATGTTGCAGCTAGATGCATACGTGTATCTCACGGAATTCATCAAGGTACTTTGGTCACCAGTAAAGTAGTAAAGGACTGACGCCAGCCAGACCGGAGATGGCCGACATTCCTCCGTCCCTTTCTGGAATTTCCATCATTTTCTTCTATCCTGCAATTTCTGTACTAAACATACATTACAGTCACACACACACAGACGCAATTTTCCTTCGCTATTTGTTCAATTTGTTGGGGGGAATACGCATAGGCCTGTCAATAACTCCGACTTCTCTCTCTCTTTCTCTCGAACTCGTGTGTTTATGAGTGAATAAAGTCATTAAAGCATTTATTCTATCATCGTCACATTAATTCAATTTTTCTGTGTTTGAAATAAAATTTGTATTATTGCAGAATACAATAGAAGTGCCCCCTTGCACACACACACACACACATAAACTGAAGGGTACTATTGGGTGCAGGTTTGAATAATGAGATTTATTTGAATAAGATGAAAAAAGACAGTTGCATTTGGAGCAAACAGACAAGAGCCTTTTCTCTCTCTCTTCTCTTTTCTTTTCTTCAACGGCTCATCCCATTCATCAATCCAGTTGGGAGTCCCGAGAAGGTCCAACTGGTGCATTTTACCAACACACAGACACCTCAATTCACAGATCAATGTTAAACACATATATATAGATATATATGTGCACGTGTGTAACCGAGTTCAACCAACCCACAGACTCTGCGCGTGTGTCTCTCTTTTTCTCTCTCTCTCTCTCTCTCTTTATCGTCGATGAGACGAGTTGTTTCACGTATATACACACATTTTCAGCCAGAGTGTGGCCCTTATTCCATATAAGTCCTCAGCAGCTTGGCCGAGAAGGAAACTGACGGTTTGCCTCTTTGCCTCGATATAAAACGGAGAAGAGAAGAGAAGAGGAGGCGTGCGCGCCTCAAGTACCAGCGCCGCGCCAAATGGCAAACTTTGTATAACACTAAATAAAGTGAAAAAGAGAGAAAATAAGAGAGAAGTTTATCGTTTATGGGTAGAGAGAAAGAGAGATAAGGGGAAAAAAAAAAAAAAGCGAATGAAAAAGAAAATGATTCCTAACGTTTCGAGGCGACGCCTGGAGCGCCATGAAGAGACGAGACTTGATTTACAAGAACGTCGGCGCCGGCCTCGTATATATATACTTGCAGTAACGATCATCACGCGATTATCAACTGCGATCAAACACAAAATTGCGGGATATACCCTTTTTTCACCGAAAATTACGATGTTATAGTGCTTGGCCTTTGAATTTTATTGGATCGTACATTTTCTCGGTGCATTCTTCCCGTTTCTTTCAATCTTCGATGCATTATTTTTTTTTTAATAATTCGCTTCTTTTTTCTTTGTGCACTGTTAGAAAAAAATAATGGGAATTTCATAGACAATTTGATAGGAATCTTCATAAACGTGATATTGAATTTTTTTTAATGGGAGGATGGTTATGAAATCTGTGAGTTTCAGAGGAAATTCAAAGGGATCTATGAGTCTCAAGTAGAATTGAGACGAAAACTCCACGACTTACTTGATTTTTCAACTGAACATGAATATTCAGAATCAAAATGACTTGAATTTTCAATTTTTTTTTTAATTTTTCCTATTTTTACTAAATTTTCAAGAAGCAATTAATCTGAAATTTACCAATTTCATCGATATCCAGACGTAAAATTATTTGAAAATCGATGATTTGTTCATTTTTCAATTACGTAATTATCTGAAATTTCAGTAGAAATCATAATCATTAGAAATTTTCGAGTTTTTCCAGGGAAAATTCAGTCAAAAATTTTTAACAGTGTAATTTTAGCACTTGTACGACCTGCTGATTGAATATACTCAGGTGTAACCCAACAATTTTCAATTCAATAATAAAAGTGTAATTAACCATGCACGCCCATTGTTTTCTTGCAGTCATGAATTACCCTTTGTCTTATTCTTAATTTCACTTCTCTCATCTTTTTTTTTACAATTTTTTTTGCTTTATTACTCAATTCTTTTATTAACGCACACTTTGCGCGACACTCGTGAATGAAAATCCCCATTCATACGTTTGTGCCACATAGCTCTCTCTTCCCCTCGCGCTTTACCCCCCCCCCCCCCCCCCCCTTCCCCTTACCACCAGTTTGAGGTGTATATACCCCCTTCAAGTGTGTGTACTATATAACGAATCCAGTGGAGAAAAGAGAGATACATTGCTACTGGCTTGCGAGCGAAAACCAGCGTACGCACGTGATCGCCATTGACGATCAAGCTGCTGGAGTTTAGCGCCAGCCTTCCACCTTTATATTTTATTCAATTCTTTCCCTTTTTTTGCAGATTTTTTTCATTTTTTTTTTTTCTTTCGTTGTATCAGAACCAGAAGCCCCACACAGAGAGCTCTAATATGGCGGCTGTACTTCCCTCCTCAATGGATGCACTTTTTCCAGCGGCTCATTTGAGCGTAAATCATTGTAATAAGGTCTCCCAGAATTTCTTCGAATTTTTGGCGGACAATTAATGGAGGTGGAGGGTTTATATTATGAGAATCGAGAGAAATAAGAGAAAATATGTGACATAGGTTTTTTGGGATAATTCCAATGGGATAATGAGGAAATTTCAGGTGGAAAACGTGTATAAAAATTAATTTTTTAAAAATTCGACTTTTTTTGAGGAAAGAATTAGAGCTTTTCTTAGAAAAATTTCAATCATAGGATTTTTTCTTTTTTTTTTTTTAATTTTTCCCTATCCCAAATTTTCTGCTTCTTGAAATCCCACACTAGCCTCACAGAAAAGCAACAAAATCACTTAAATATAGGTAAAAGCCTAAGGGCTGAAACTATGTAAATACTTGTCTAGCTGTAACTGTAAATAATAATTGTTGTCCAGTTTTGTATTATATGTTAATAAAATCTCTTGAATTGAAAAAAATTAATAGAAAAATTCCACTTTTTTGAGGGTATCCCCACTTCTATTGGTTGTAGGAACTTGGGGCCAATCTCAAATGAATGATGAGATCATTTGCCATTAATTTATGGGGCTTAGAAGTGATAATTATTGATTTTTCCATAAAAATGTTACATAACTGATGGTTAACTATGAAATTCCTTATATCTTGTTGGAGATGCTAATGTTTATTTTTTTTTTCTTTGTTTCTGTTAACTTTATACTACTATGTCATTCTGCATTTACAGAATTTTATGAAATTTCATGCTTATTTGTTTTTCTTTCCTCTACTTTTTCATTATATGATTAATATTATGTATAATGCCGTTTGGCGTAAAATAAATAAATTAATGAATAAATTGTTGAGATTTTTTCTGGGAGAAAAACAAATTTTCATGGAATAGTCTACAAAGAACTTGAAAATCTATTATTTTTTCTTTTTTAACCACATAAATTAATGGAAAATGATCTCACTTTTCATTCAAGACCAACTTCAGCTTGTTACGATGGAAAAAAACGTAGAAATTCCCAAAAAAGTGAATTTCTTCGATTTAGGCCCTTTAAATTTTAACAAAAATAGTCAAACTCTTCAAAAAAAATAAAAAAAAATCCCTGCTAAAACCTGTTTTCCACCAAAAAATTTCCTCAATTTTTCAATGAAATCATTAAAAAAAATTAATCTTCAACCGTTTCATCAAAACCTTCATTCTTCCCTATTTCAATCAATTCCAAGCGCATTAACCTCTTGATAATTAGCCATAAAAATTTATTACAAGCCACGACAGCATAAATCCCGATAATAACGTCGGAAGATTCCGGAGGATGGCACATAAACCATCTGGATAAGATATTGAAAGAGATGAATATTATCGAATATCTCTCGGTGGCATCCGGTCAGTGTATGCCGTCGTGTTGCAGCAAAAATCGAATGAGAGATAAAATGAAAGAAGTTGAAGTTGGACGTAAAACGCGAGAGTCAACGATGAAATAAGAAATGAGTAAAAAATGAAAAAAAAAAAAAAAACACATCCTAATAATAATTTATTCCTGTCTCGACGTTCCCATATGGCAGAGAGAAGCCGAGACACTGGTCTTGTTGCGAGTCTCTATGGCACATACAAGAGAAGAAGAGAAGAAGAGAGAGAGACATTGCAATGGGCCCAGTGCAATTCTATATTCCTGTGTTCATTTTTCATTTTTTTTTTTTTTTTTTTTCATTGAAATAAATATTTTTTTTCCTCTTTGTACCTTTTAGAATTCTCTTCAACTTCTTTGGTATGTAACATGGTACTGTATTGCTTGTGTATCGCAATAACATAACGCCTGGTTACCCACGCAAAACGAATTAGAATATGGCGGACATAATAATTTATTCATAATTTATTCAACGATCGTTCATTTATATGTGTCAAGAGGACGGGAAAACGTGTTTTAAACGAGCAAGTGTCTTTTTTTTTTTTTTTTCCAACTTTTGACAAAGAATTGTTGGCAAAAATTTTCATCAATTTAATTATTAAAATTCATGTGAAATCACGTGAAATGAACCGCGAAATTACCCATTGAAAAAAACTAATAATTACTCGTTTAATTTATTCACTCTGCTCGTTTTTCTCTTTTTTTTTCTCTTTTTTTTTTGTGAAAAATTACCGATAATTTTCACACGCGAAAATACACGCGTGGTTAAGTACTGAATGAATTATGATCGTATATATTCAGTTATGATGCATTTTGTGTATGTGCATGTGTGTGTATTGGCACTGACAATTTTATTGCCACGACGATCTTTATCCTTTCGACATTTAAACATTAAAACATGAAGCATTGTCCAAACCATTTAATTTTTATCGATCGATAATCATAGGAGTGGAGCCGATGATTAACCGTTGGTTCAACGACGTTTACTCTTCATCCCCCCTCTCTTTTTTTTTAAAAAAGAAGAGTCTACCACCTAATAATTGTCTTCACTCGTAAAATCCATTTTCGTAAATCAGATACCAGTGATTAATGAATTACACGTAATTTATTTTATGATAATTGTAAGAGTCAACGAAAATTCGTGATACTAAAAATAACAGATATTTAACTCTTTTTATTTTTTTTATTTAAAAAATAAATTATTTCTAAACATGAAAAAAATGTTCACATGTAGAAAATTCGAAAAAGCTACAAGTGTTAATTTTTTTTTGTTTTTTTAATTGATAATTCATTTGTTTAGAAGATTTCAGGAAATTTTATCTTATCTTTCTTTTAATAATTCCGATTATTATTCGTGTATATAAACAGTCGTGACATAATTAACGGTGAAGAGGTTTTCCTAAAGCATCTGCTTTAAAACCGCGGGTAGACTCATTCAAAGTATGCGTCAACAGCTCTTCTCTAACTGTCGACAATAAATGGATTTTATTGCTCAAAAAGAGAACTTCAAGATTACTCATGTGTAGTGTATGATAAAACGTGATTATTAAGGTTGAAAATAAGGGAAAAAAATAATTTCTAGCATTTTAGAATTTCGGGGAAATTTAACGCACACGTTTATTAAAACAATTACGTTATTTAAATTTTAATTGCTCGATTAATTGCGATTTTTGCACAGAGAAAAAAAAAGAAACGTTTGTTGCAAGAAAAATTACTCAATCGTAGAAAATTCACTTTGCTCCCGCAAATTTCGATATATCGTCGTAAAAACCTTAGTAAAAAAGTGGCGTAAGTGCTATATATGTGTAATGTTGTGCTTATACCTATGTATATATGTATAAGCACAACACTTGTGCCTTTTAAGCCTTAATTCTATGTAAAGGTATTTATGATAAAATTGTTGAAAAATAGTGAATCAATAATTTTTGTAATTTTATAATTATTTTGTATTGAAATTGTTCCAGTTTCTTGATTTTATATTAAGCAAGTACTCTGAAGAGGACTTCACAAAAAAGTTGAAACGTTGATCAAAGTAACTTCGATGTTTCTTTTTATAAATCATTTGAGAGCAGCGACCAAAAAGGCCACAAACTTCACATATCAGCACTTAAGCCACTTTGTTCCTAAATCGTTGACTTATAAAACAATTTTCTTGCCCCAAGAATTCATTTTTTCTCAGTATACGAAAGATATGCAATGATAAAATTTTTGTTCCATTAGCTCTACCTGTAATGGCATTGCAATACTAAATCAGATAAATAGAAGTACGATTAAATAAAATGCAATATATAACCATTAAACTTCATACACGAGGTTCAGACATATATCTCGATATGGTCCCAATGAATGGGGAAATAACAGACTCACCATTGGATGGAATTCCATAACTTGAATCTTTAAGTCCCGATGAATTCTCCAATTTTATCTTCTCAATTCAAAAAACCTTCGAGTCTCTTCAAATCACTGAACTTTTTGCATTTGGCATTTTCACTTTTCAGTTCATTTTACTGTTTCAAATTAATTGTCACAAGTGAGACTCAATCGGGCACTCAATTAGTTTTATTAAACTAGTATTCATTCAACTAGCTCAATTGCTTTTTGCTCTCTCTCTCTCCTTTTTTTTCTCTTTATTAATTATTAATTATTAATTATCAATTCTTCACGCGATTTTTTCTCTTTCAAGTCTATTAATTATTTTTTATTTAACAATAAATTTCAGGGCACTGTCATATAGTAAACAGTGACAACGTGTGTTTCACTCGTTGAATCTCTTAGCTACGTGTTTCAAAGAGACGTTATACCCGGTGGAATAGCGTGTGCGCAAAGCGCGCAAACGCTTATTCGTTCAGACTCATACCGGGAGAAGTCCGGCCACATTCGGTTAATCTCGGACATTTCCGTGTGAATTGACGAAGATTGTCGACTAGTTTAAGTATAGACCAATGACATTAACTTGATGATTTTTTTGAGAAGTCCTCGCACTTTCATCGAATTTCGTCTATTCACGAGAAAAATTTCGTCAGTCATTTCGACGAATGAATTCCTCTCGAGTCATAAAACTCCGGTATTTCCATTGAAAAAGTGGCAGAAAAGAAGCGCGATTGGCCCAAACTTTTCTGATCAATGTAAGACTTTAGTGACGCGTGCGGGCTGGACCAAAGCACTGGTGGGGATACTGGGGTCACACGACCAATAGATGGACGCTGACCGAAAGATGGAAGGTTTTTATTATCGTGGATTTTCATGAATAAATGAATGATTCTTGAGGAAGGTGGGGCAAAATGGACATCAGGGGTAAATGGACACATCTAAATTTTCAGGCAAATATTATGGAAAACTCTTGAAATTGATAGAAATATTGGGGGTAGATTGTTTTTGATGATTTTATTGAAAAGCTGAGGAAATTTTAGGCGGGAAACAAATGCCGGAATTTTTTTTTTTGGAATTCTTAGCGATTTTGACTTTTTTGAGTATTTTAGAGGAGTACAGCCTTCCTTTTTTTGAAAATTTTCAGTTTTTTGAGAATATTTCCGGTTCTATTTGTCGTAGAGTAAAAATTCATACAGGAGATGAAAGATGAGATCATTTGCCATCGATTCATAGGGTTTTCAATTTAAAAATATTGATTTTTAAGGTATTTATGGGCATTTTTGTAGAACAGTTTTGTAAAACAGTTTTTGGCCTATAACTATTCCAAAAATTGATATTTTTGAATGTGAAACTCCATAAATCGATGGGAAATGAGCTCACCTTTCATTTGAGACCAACTCCAAATTGCTACGAACGATAGAACCAGAGATATTTGCAAAAAACTGTAAAATTTGCAAAAAAGGAGAAGCCTTTACTCCTCAAAAATCCCGAAATATATCGAATTGTCAAAAAAATCGAAAAAAAAAATACGTCTGACACCTATTTTCCGGCTAAAATTTCCTCATCTTTTCAATAGAATCATCGAAAACAATCCATCTCTAACCGTTTCAGTATAGTGTCCATTTTTCCCCACTCTCCCCTATACTTTTCACGTCAATTCCTGATTATTACATTTATTTATATTCATAAACTCTTTGTTACATACCGATTGATGGAAATTCAAAATCATACCACTGCAAATATGCAATTGTCCATCTATTGGTGGTTCAAGTTATTTCCCAATTTTTCCGTGATTCGTTTTAATTATTTTTACGTTATTCAAGTTCAATTGATTTTTTGTCGATTCACGAATTTTAACGTGATTTACCTATTTCATATGAATTAATAATGTCTTATATTTCCTTAACCGTCCTTCCATTGGTCACGTTACCCTATATATGGAGACGCCCCGATAAGACACATCAACTTAGAGACAAAAGAATTAAACAAATGACGGCTTCTTGATGAAATCCATTTTTTCGGGGGAAAAAAAGGCGAATTATCTCTGATTACGCATAAATCCTCGAGAGTATTTCAGAGACACTTGGGTTAACCATGAGACCTGTTTTACGAACTCCGGGGGAATCGTTAAAATTATATACACCATAATTCATGGGAATGCGGAGACAATCTTTGTCCTTCGAGCTCTGAGGCCAGTGGAGAGAGAAATTTCATTCTACTGAGTCATGTAAACATATTTTTTTTTTTTACTATTTCATCTTTATCTCATTTTTTTTTCTACAGCACGCGGATGAGATAAACGTTTGTGCGCAGGAGTTCAGGAAATTTGGGGAATTTTTTGGAAGATGAAAAATGGAGCAATGAAGAGTTTTCAGGAGTTTCTGCAATAATGAGAAGAAAAGAATGAGAAAAAGTCAGTGGTAAGAAGTAAAAATATTGATTTACCTACACTGGAAAAAAAAATTTGTTGCAAGAAAATTCACTAAGTTGGAGAAAATTTACTTTACTCCAGAAAATTTCAATATATATAGATATAAAAATTGTAAAAGGAAATTTTGATAAAAGTCTAGTTTCTTGCTGAAAGAAATCTTTTTCTCAGTGTGCAAAATGTTCGATTTATCCAAAAAATGTTTGATTTACCCGAAAAATATTTCATTTACTCGGAAAATGTTTCATATAGCTGAAAACCACTTTTTTTTAATCTTTGCGAATGAAATTCAATTCAATTCTTTTCATCCATTCTTCTCAAACATTTCGAAAAATAAGCGAGATAGCGCGAAATTTCCCTTCAATCCTTCTCCATAACTCTTAAAATTCTCTATAATTAAAGAAGGATTGGGAGGAAACCGTGTTATCTCTCTTATTTTCCGCGATATTCCCGAGGACAAAGCCAATTCAGCTTCTCTCGCGTACTTGAAAAACTTTTCAATTTCTCAATGAAAACAAGAAACACAATTGCAATTGCAATAGCATCGTGCTTCCGGTTGTGTTACTCTTTGACGTTCATGCGCCCAACAGTACAATTATGTAATAGGAGATTTACGTTACGCATTACGATCACAGTTGCCGACTGATGCGCATTTTTTACCCCATTAAAACAGCATTAGCATTGTATGAAAATTGCTTATTTAAGATTGATTATAATAAGTAAAAAAAAAAAAAATTAAAAGACATTGAATTAAAATAGCAAAACCGTTTTTTAAATTAAATTCGTGAAAGTTACAAAAAACTTGTCATCTTCCTGTTTCACATTTTGTATCTATAGTTAATAAACCAATACTACCACTCACTTTCTCTGAGGTTGAATGAACAAGTGTATTAAATCAATGGCTAGATAATTTTTTTTTTTAAATACAAAAATCATTGGAGACAGGAAGCAATATCATCACCGGTTCTACACTGTCTGTGTTATAAAATTAAAAAAGAGTGGGGAAAAGAGAGGGAGTGAAACACCTGTTGATGCTGTGTCGCCACTCCCGTTCATACAGTTATGCTCAAGCCTTTTATTATCATTTCTTTTTATTTTCTTCTTTTTTTTTTTTTTTCTTTATTCTCCAATTTTTTTTCTCTGAGTCATGCGCGCTCCCGACAGTAATAAAAAGAAGTGCCCGTCATAATTCGACTCCCGAGAGAGGCTGACTAATAGCTGTGTGGTGCAAATTATCGAGGGCTTTCAAAAGTTCATTCCTAGAATGAAGATAAAATTTTTTTATTAAGGTAGAAGTAGTATTGAAGAGTATGATCGATAAAACAGCGAAAAATGAGGATTTAAAGGTGACAAGTTAGTAGAAAAAGTGATTAAACTATTCGAAAGTCATATCTTCAGCTTGTGAATATAATTTTTTTTTCTGAATCAAATTTTTTTTCGTATTAATCTCTTATCACGTGCATGAGATAGAGAGAGAGAGAGAGAGAGGCAAATAGTTACGACTACCTTCTAATTAAAATTTCTCAGTAACTATACGGTGAATTGAATATTATTTTCTTCTATTATTTAGTTAGAATGCTGGTTTCTTAGTCAATTTTTTTCAAATAATGGGTCAACCCTGTGGTTTTTTAGTAATTTCGTTATTTCTGTCCGATTTAGGGCGTTTCGTCTCCATCACCGCTATTTTCAGTACTGTTAAAAATTTTCGTCTGAATTTTCCGTACAAAATCCCGAAAATTTCTAACAAGTCACATTTCTACTGAAATTTCAGATAATTGCGTCATTGAAAAATGGACACATCATCGATTTTTAAGTAATTTTACGCCTGAATATCAATGAAATTTGTAAATTTCAGTTTAATTGTTTTTTGAAAATTCAGTGAAAATAGGAAAATTCAAAAAAAAATTGAAACAAGTGAGTTATAGAATTTTCGTCTCAATTCTACTCAAGACACATAAATTCCTTTGAATTTTCTCTGAAACTCACAGATTTCACAACCATCTTCCCATTGAAAAAAATTTAATATCACATTTATGAAAATTCCCATAAAATTGTCTATGAAATTTTCATTTTTTTCTAACAGTGTAACTTTGTAAATTCATATCTCATAAAATAGACGAACAAAATTACGGAAAAATACAGAAAAATGTGAAAAAAATATCATATTTGATACAGTTTCTAAAAAAATAAGGGGCTAACTGTACTCGAGTTCGCTGATATACTACCTTAACACTGTTTGAATCCTCTTGAAATCATGTAAAATATATGGAAAGTCATAAGCAATGAAATTTTATTGCTTCTAAGAAAATGTTTCACTCCAGCTTTTACCATAGAATGATGTATTTCTCGTGTTCAATACAACATGAATCGTGTTAGTATTGGCTTTAAGGTCACATGCATTGTTCGTAATGTTTTTTCCCGTGCCCCCATGAGCCATCGAATCACAAACTTGAATAGCGCCCACGCTTGTGATTTTATTGCTTCGCATTTAGCATTTGCCGTACATACACAACGAGAAAACACACGCTATCTGCGACATCATCGTGGAGTTTCGAGGAAAAAACTGAAAAAAAATGCATAATAAAATAAATAAAACGTGAACAAAGAATAGAATTCGCGCATACACAGTTACAAAAAAAACGCGAAATTACTGAAAAAAGGCAAAAAAAACAATTATTCGTGATAAATTTACTTGCGTGAGTCTTCATTTTTTTAAAAAATTTCTACTGTGTCAAATCCTCATCTTCCGGTGAAACATCATCGAATTCATTGTTGCAATTACTTTTTTTTTTCCTTTTTTTTTATCTTCTTTTCTTCCTTTCATAGCGGTGAAATGAAATGAGAGCATTAACGGAGTTCCGTAGGTTTGTGAAATGAGTATTCATTATGTTGAGAATGCGTGGGTTTATTAAAGTCGATTAGCAAAGATGAACGTCCTGTCGGTTTCTTGTCAATTGATACCCTTAACGATAAATATATACATTTATGTAATTGATTATTTCATTGTTTCAAATGATCACTAATATCACTTTGGATAATCATGATTTTTTTGTTTCTCAAGAGAGAAATGACCGATTGTGTTAAAAACTTGAGGTAATTTTTGGTCACTACATAAATTTGAAGATTAAAAGCTGAAAGAAATTTTAAATGAAAGTTTATAGAAATCTTAATTATCTCGTGAAATTTCTAATCAATTTGGCGTTCCACATTCAATTTCTATAGCCAATATGAAATTAAAATATTGATATGAATCTTTTGGTTTTTAAGGATTATTTTCCAGAGATCTTTCAATTATTTTCCGAAGATTTAGTCGAAATTATTACTATACTGATTCAATTACTAATTATTATACAATTGAAATAATTATTGAAATTGGTGGGAAGAGAAAAATAATTGATGAAATGTTATGTTTTGAGGTTTTTGTAAGAAAGTTTTCAACTAATAAAATATATATTAAACGTGACTAAATAGAAGTTCTTTTGAAAAAAAAAAAAAAAACAATAATAGATGAAAAGAAATAGGAATAACGCGCACTATTCTATGAGCCAACGCAAGATTCTGCGCTTTTAATTTAGTTAAAGGATTAAAATTTGGGAAAATAGCTTGAAAAAACGAGAAAAAAAGGCAAAAATTTACGATCCAATATGGAAATTATTGAACATCTGATAATAATTGAAGACTTTGCTGAAAATGAATGTTTTTGTTGCTTAGGAAAAACCGTAAATATGTTTGGGAAATGGCATAGTATCGATGAAGCAATGAATTACAAATATTTAATAATTAATAAAAAAAAATGAATAATTAATACGATCACTTTAGATTCATAGTGGCGTGAATGTTATTTTCATTGACATTACTTACGCCACTTTGTCTTTAATGCTACGATATAATTGAATAATTGTTCTTCGAATTCAGTTTTATTATTAGAAAATGGGATTTAATCATAAATATTAATTCTTGAATGTTTTCTTCCCTTATTAAATGATTTTTTCCCCTTACTTTCTTTCTAGACACTCAACAACTAGCAAAATTTATTATCAAACACCTTAAATTCATGTTCTCACAAATTAGAACGTACTTTATCTACATCTGTTCAACTATTTCGATATATTTTTGTCAATTAATCTTGATTATTACCTTTTATGCTGCATTCTCATTACAAATATGTGAAATATCGGTAAACGTTAATTCAATATTATGCAAATAAACTATAATGCGGTGGTGCAATTATTCTTTACTTAAGTGGTACACGATTTGTCGTTATGTTTCAATGTGGAATTGAGAATTCTCAGAACGTATGAGAGAAGGTATCCGGCTCACTAGGAGAGACACAGTGACTGTAGTGCTTGTAACGTAATACGATTCATTGTAACTTAATTCATGGAATCGTGATGTGAATTATATTTTTCTCATTTGAATAAAACAATTTGAATTATTTGTAGAAAATAATTCAAATTGTTATTTTCTTTCTTTTAAAGATTACTTTCCATAGAAAATAGCACTTTGCACTTTTTTAAAGTTAAATTTGAGAAAAATATTGGAAAAATATTGAAAAATTGTTTCAAAATATTTTTAAAATTTTGGAAACCCTCAAATAATGAAATAGTATTGATTTTTAAGAAAACATGGAGCAGAAGAAGTTTGCAGGACTTGAATTTACGGGAAATCTTGAAAAATATCGTAAAAATATAGACAATAATTTTCAAAATATTTTTAAAATATTCCAAAAATAATTTTTAAAATTTTGAAAAATCTGAAGTACAACTGATCTTTTTTTTTACAAATATTTTAGGTATTCATACTCTCTCGATTTCTTCAATTGCTTGAAAAAAAAGACTTGAATACTTAATTTATTCTCTTTTTCATCTCGAGTAAACTTTTGTATAAGGATGCAAAGATCCTTGAAGGCAACACAGCAGCGACACCGTAGAGATCTCAGATGCTAATGTGTGGGCGAGGGATGTCCATCCAAGACCAGTCCCTTCAGTATATATTCATTCTCTCTCACATGCTTTCAACCTCCCCAGTAACTGAGAGTATGAAAAAAAAAAAAAAAAAAAAAATGAAGAAAAGGAGAATAAAGGCAGTTGCACACCTATTCGTCTGGGTTCTTTGTGAAAATCCATTTGGTGATAGTGTTTTCTCATGATATCACGCGCAACTTTCCATATTGAGATACTTTTGAGCTCTCTGTACAGCATCATACACATGCAGTTCCTTTTTCTTCCTTCCTTTTTTCATTTACTCTTATTCATCTTTTTTTTTCGACCAACGGTGGGATTAAACCAGAAGCGCCTACACACGCATTCGGTTTCGACTGGTTAGGCAGAAATGTTTCACCCTACCCACGCACACTCGTTGCGCTTCGTGCATATTATTTTCATTTTTTTTCTTCTTCTTTCCACTGGAGTTATGAATACTTTATACTTTTGAATTAAATGGAATCATCATGTTGGAATTCTTTGTTTTTATTTTTTCAAACTACCTCATTTGTAATTCAAAAAATTATTAAGAATTGTAAAGGCTTCTTCAAACAGACACACAGACACATACACGCCTATCTTTAAAACAAAAAAGTGAATATCACAAAAGAATTTCTCCAAGAATGTACGCGATCTTGATATTTCTCCTATTTACATGGCAGATAGTAGAAAAAAAGAGAAACGTTAATTAAAATGATAACATATTTGTTTTTTTCTAGAACTGTACAAATTGATCGAATGAATAATTACAATTCAGACATGTCAAGTAGTGCATTTAGATGCGTTGGAACCCAATTTGTTCCATTATGACATACAAATAAGACATTACCATCGATATAAGCCTGTACATTTCCAACTTTGTATACCTGTTTAGCTTCTCTGTATCTATTAGGTATTGGCATGAATAGGATACCACGCTCCTCGCATTTTTTCTGCACCAAATCCTTGAATCCCTGGGGTATCTGTGATGCAGTACGTACAGCTTCCGCAATTCTCTGTAATTGAATAGATCAGAAAAAAATTCATTATTAATTATTATTTTATAAGTAGATTCATTATTGATAGACAGATAATGTCATTTGAATTTTTAATTAAAAAGGATATTATATGTTTTTATACCTCAATTCGTGGTTGTGCTGTTGCTGGAATTTGTGCCATCGTTGGTTGTGTACGTTCTAAACTAGTGAGATATGATACTTGCTCCATTGCACCAGGTTGATGGCCCTGGGGATTCGATACAGCACGATTCATCATATCTAACGCCTTTTTAAAATAATCTGTAAAAAATTGCATAAATTCAATTGATATTCATAAATTATCATTAATTTAATCGTCAGATGAAAATTGATAAACATAGGGGAACGTGGGGCAAAATGGATATTGTAATGAAATAGTGGGAGATAAATTTTTTTAAATGATTCCATTGGAAAGCTGAGGGAATTTTAGTCGATAAACATGTGCTGGAATTGATTTTTCTCGATTTTTTTCTGGAATTTTTGAGGGGTAAGAGCCTTCCAATTTTTAAGCAAATTCAGTTTTTTGAAAATATCTCTGGTTCTTTCGGTCGTAACGCCCTGCGATTGATTTTAAGCGAAAGGTGAGATCATTTCCCATCGATTTATGGGGTTTTGAATTCGAAAATATCGATTTTTCAGATAGTTATGGGAACTTTTGTGAAAAATTATGATCATCGTTTTTGTCCTATAACAATCTAAAAATTCGATATTTCTGGATTCAAAACCTCATATATCGATGGGAAATGATCTCATCTGTCAATTACAATCGGTTTTACCCCTCAAAAATGCCAGAAAAAATCGAATTCTCAAAAAATTGAAAAAAATCAATTCTGGCACACATTTCTCAACTGAAATTTTCTCAGCTTTCCGATGGAATTATTGAAAAAAATCCATCTCCAATATTTTTATTAATTTAAAGATTTTTCCATAATATAGGTCCGTATTGCCCCACCTTCCCCTATAAATGATGAATTGAATGATTATCTCAATTCTTCATAGAACACAAAGTGAATAGGAAAATAGGCAAACCTTTGATAACAGGTTCAGCCAGTAGTTTCTCACTGAGCATGTTCTTCCATCCCATGTACCAGTGAGTAATTTGATCATAATTCGGTGAATGATTGAGCCAAAGTGCAAGAACTTGTAGCCACTTGGGGAAAAAAAATTTATCGAGTAGTCCAACCATAATGTGTATTGGCAGCAAAGACGCCCACTCGTAAACCCAATTCCATTGGTCCAAGTGCTGTTGATGAGGATTGATGACGAATTCGGAAAGAGTGATTTGCAGTTTTGGAACGATGTTCTTGACGAGAAAGGCCTCCATATCACCTTTGTTGAAGACCTCAGCCCAAGGTAGAAGCATGCGTCTAGCTGACCAGTCTGATGGATGCCATCCACCCAAAGCTGATCCTAATTTCCTTCTGATTATCGGATAAATGAGGGTGTCCATCCTGTTGCCCATTAATGGCAACCAAGGATGAATCCACGTGTGAATAGGCACAGTGTCAGTAACAGGATTCCATTCCTCGACCTCCAGCGTCAATTTCGGGAGAACAAGAAGCTCCAGGATATTATCCAGAATCCAACGAGGGAGAATCGGCATCCAGCACTCGATGAGCTCCACCAAAGCATCAGGCTGTCTGCATATCCAACTTTGAACTGCACCTCTCATCGAAGGCATCCAAGCATTCCAGATCAATTGATCATAAGGATGCATTCCATTTCTCACTTGCAATGTGCTCGTTCCCGTCTCCAGGATGTCCTTCCACTCTTTCATCAAGGACAACGGCTGTTTAGGATCCACCAGCGGATTCCACATGGCGAGATACTCTTTTATCTTTGGAGCAACAAAGCTGCCTGCTAATTCTCCCAGCTCGTACATCTTGTACTCCTCGTAGTACCTGTCCTGCAGCCTTTTAAATGCATCAGCAGTGTCCTTAAGCGTCATTTCATCATTCTTGTCCATCAATTTGTCGACAATCTCGAGAACATTCTCCAAAGTGTCTATCAATTTTTCATGATGTGTTACTATCTTCGCTATACTCTTCTTTTCAGCTTCAAGAGCCACTGCTCGATCCCCCAGATGACGAGTTCTTCTGTCATTTTGTATGATATTCTGCTCGCACATGTCCACGATCAAATTCAGGTTGTGCTGAAGTTCAGGAAGAGAGAAATTAACGTGTGATCTTTTGTCAGCCTCGGTAATTGATTCGTCCGGACGTTTCTGACCGGCTATCGCATGATAACCGCTTAAAATCCTCTGTTCCGGACCAGTCATGTCAATCACCTTGACTTTGCTTAATTCGCTGCTAATTGGTGCTTTGACATTGGGCCGCAATTTTCCGTCTTCCAGTACTTGATCAACACTTCTGTAGTTGTACTTGATTTTTTTCTTGGTTACTGAAGTATCGGTCTTTCTCCAGTGTGATAACTTAGCTTTGAACTGCTTCTCCTCTTCTTCGTCTTCGTCTTTCAGCTTTTCTGCGATTTTTATCTTTTTTTCTGGTCCATAAGCACCAATTGCACCTCTTCCTCTTCGCAGATGAGCCTCGACAGGTGCTGATATGCCCTGGAGCTTCTTTCCCAAGCCCTTGCCAGGCTCAAAACCCATTTGAAGAAGCAGTTTAGCTCCAATTCCTTTCGTGTGCTTCTCCCAGCTGCCAACTCCTGTTTTTATCAATGCCGGATTTATCTGATTCCTCTTTCTTCTGAGACCGGCAATGTCACTGTCGAGATTCATGGAGAAAGATGGTCTTGCGGATTCATTTCTCGTGTTTTCAGCCTCTGAATCACTGGAACTGTTTGGGACGTAGTCAGTATCACCTCTCTTTGGTCTTCCTGTGTCATCATCGTCATCTGAACCCTCTTTCTCCTCTTCCTTAGGTTTCCCCGCTTGTTGAATACCTCCAGCAACGAAATTTACAGGGGCTGTGTAATTTTTTGGAGCCTTGGAAAAGCCTCCGAATGATGGCCTCGCTGGAGCCTCTTCCTCACTGTCCTCAGCCCAAATGCCTATATATCAACAGAGAAAAGTGGAAATTTTTATTAAAATGTAAGGAATTATAGAAATTCTAATTAAATTGGCGATTTTGGAAATTTTTGACAAATCGCTAGAATTTCATAAGTTTTTTGGGAAATATGTAGGAAACTAAACGAGATAGAGCGATTTTTATTTAATTCTTTTTTTTGTTGTTCTTGAAATTCTTTGTGAACAAGGAGAAAGGCAGAATCACTTTATCTCGCTTATTTTCCTATTTCTGAGAATATTTGAAAGAAAATTGGGGCTGAAATGACATCAATGTGCCTGAAAAATTCAAATTTTTTTTAAATTAGTTTGGTTCATGATAATCATGATAATAATTGACGGAATTGAACTTACCAAGCATTTGCTGTGATTTCGTGAGCCTTCGACGAGGACGATTCGTGTTGAATTCATTGTCAAGATCGTAATCTGTTATTTCAAACCTCTCTACTTCGTCGTCAGACATTTTTAACGTTAATTAATTAAAATTAGAGTATTAGAATTGTATTCTTTTTCATTAGAATAAAGAAAAAACACAGGATCTCGGGATTGAGGTTAACCTCGGTCCAAACGTCAATAAACGACGATGTCGACTGAGCATCAGCGGTTTTTCAGTCGATAAAATCAAATGAATGCGCCTATTGTGGTTTCAAAAAGGCGCACCACTGCGCGCCACTGTACGGTCACGTGACCGCACAGTGAATTTTTGAATGAAAATCGTAATAATGAGATGAATCAATGAATACAAAGCGGTAAATAAGAAGATTTAAAGGTGTAACCTTGTGTAAAAATTGAAGAAAAAAACAACATTTTAACTCGCGTTTTTCATGGGAAATTTTCGCTTCGAGATAGATAGGGAAAATCGGGGCAAAATGGACCGGAGGGTCAGAATGATTTGAAATTATTTTTTTTTAGAGTGAAGGGCTGTACGAAATTTAAAAAAAATCCCACTTATTGGAGCTTTTTATCAATTTTTTCAGATTTTTCCGAAGAATTTTCCGTTGAGTCTTTCGAATAATTTAGAAATTAACCAAAAATCTGAAAACTTGAAGATTTCTAGATTTTTTCCGAATTTTTGAGACTTTTGATAAATTCAATATTTATTTGTGTTTCATCATATTTATTATTAATTCAATTATGAATTCAATTTATTAATTCAATGTTTATTTGTGTTAAATTCAATCATTATTTGTGCGTTTAGAAATGCATAAAATTTGGAAATTCTCGAGAAATCTTGATTTTTTCTATGCTATATATCGTATTATATGCATATTATATCATATTCATCAAGAAACATTTTTATTTCACGATACTGTTGAAGGAGGTTCATTTGGTCTCATCTCTCTTACACATAGAAAAATGTTTTCTTAATTTAAGAATGTGCAGTCACTTAATTTAAGTGACTTTTCTCACTTAAATCAAGTGACTTTTTCTTTCTTAATTTAAGAAAGTAAAACTAACTTAAATCAAGTGACTTTTCTTTCTTAATTTAAGTGACCTGCACATTCTTAAATTAAGTGACTGCACATTCTTAAATTAAGAAAACATTTTTCTCTGTGTATATCAGAAAAATATTATTTCGAATTATTTCATCAAAATGCCTATTTCATGGCACTTTTCAGAACTCTGTTGGCATTTGTTCTGAAGCCTCAGGTGTAAAAGAAATAGTTTCATCCCACTTCACATACATAAAAGACTTCCCCTTTTGTAAAATATTTGAAGAATCCCATAGAATTGAGCCTCTAATTGTTTTTATTTCAAAAGCCTCTAATTGTTTCACCAAATCATCAAATTACTCCTTTCATAACTCTTCATGAACAAAAACTGATGTTTGATTGACGTAAAGATGTTTTCTACTCGACGAAATAGACGAAATTATCCCCACTATAAGAAAAAAAATTCCATAGAAATTTTATAACAGTTTTATGAAAGTTTTATAAAAATTTCATAAAAAATTCCGAAAAATCTCAAATATTAGAATAAAACTGATTTTATTTTCCACTTCTCCAGAATAACTTTCCTTACAACACGTGGACCCTTTTTGGCCTTGAGAATTCCGAATCTAACGTGGAATTTGGCCCAGCCTCGTGCCATTACGTCACGAGAAAGAATAGATATAGAAAAAAAAAGGGCAAAGATAATTAGAAAAATGAGATTTGACTTGTTAAAACACACGTGAGAACAAAAGAAAAAGTGATTTTGATATTTCCCCTCCAGAGAATCCTCCCACCTCGATTCTAGAACTACTTTTCTCTTGTAATTCCACCAGCAAAGAACTCAATCGTGATTTAGCTTTTCTTGAAGACACAGTAGAAATTGTTGCAAATAAAAGGAAAAAGTTTTGTATTATGATTTCGCAAAATAGCGGAAATTCAAAGTATCTATAATTCAATGTGAAAAACAATCGGAAACGAATAGAATTGTAATAGTGAAAACTCTTCCGGTGTTTATTTCAATGTCTATTGTCTCTTTTTCATGTATTTTTTATTTAATTTTATAATAATATTGCAAGGAGAATGTACTTGTGTAGTGGTATTATGCACGATATTCTAAGAAAGTCGAGCGAAATTGCTTTCAGTGGAAAATAAGCCTTCGTGTGTCTGCAAATTGCTGAAGAGTGACTCCGTTTCTTCGTGTTTTCACTATCGAAATCGTCGAAATATCCGTATATTCTGATTTATTTTGTTTTCTACTGCGTTAATTCACTTTTATTTGTGCTAAAATAACGAAAGAAGAGAGTCCTTCAAAATTTCATCAATTATTCAAATTAATTTTTATAAAAAACGAAAAAAAACATGAATTTTTCAGTGAAAAGTGTCTTGAAAGTTTCTGCAATCAGACGAAATTCTTGTACATTTGCACGAGTGCTTGATAAAGAGGCTTTATCAGACGCTCGTCCCTACTCAGAAATTCCTGGACCAAAGCCCATTCCACTGCTTGGAAACACATGGAGATTCATTCCATTCATTGGTACGTGATAAAAAAAAATTCTATTATCAAAGAATTCGAATTTGAATTGAAGAAAAAAAAGATTGATAATCATCAACAGTTATCCATAGTTTAGTTCGATAAAAACTCAATTTTTTTTGATCAATGCGAAAATTTTATCTCGAAGTAGTGTATTTATTCTTGAAGCACAAGCGATGAGATGATTAGTTTGAGAAATCTTCAATTAATTCCAAATAATTAATGGAAATGAGTTAATTCCAATGTGGATATATTCAATCCAAGTAACGCATTATCACTTTTGATAAATAATTTCTTAAAACTGATAATTTTTGATTTTTCTTAATTTCAAGAAATTTCATTCTTGGGAAAAAAAACTTTTTTTTTCAGTGTACCAATTCAACCATAAGGAATTTAATTTTGATGATATTTATAGGGGAAGGTGGGGCAAAATGGACACGTCTAAATTTCATGGGCAAATATCATGTGAATCTCTTGAAATTGATAGAAATATTGGTGGTAGATTGTTTCTGATCATTTCATTGGAAAGCTCAGGAAATTTTAAGCGGGAAACAAGTGCCAGAATTAATTTTTTTTGAATTTTCAGCGATTTGGACTTTTTTGAGCATTTTAGAGGGGTAAACCTTCCTTTTGATGAAAATTTTCAGTTTTTTTAGGATATTTCCGGTTCTATTGGTCGTAGCGGGAAAATTCCGATGGGAGGTGAAAGGTAAGATCATTTGCCATCGATTCATATAGTTTTCAATTCAAAAATATCGATTTTTGAGGTATTTATGGACATTCTTGCGAAACAGTTCTGTGAAACAGTTTTTGGTCTATAACTATCGCAAAAATTAATATTTACGAATTCAAAACCCCACAAATCGATGAGAAATGAGCTCACCTTCCATCTGAGACCAACCCCGAATTGCTACGACCAATAGAACCAGAGATATTTGTAAAAAAACGGAAAATTTTCAAAAAAGAAGAGGCTTTTACCCCTCAAAAATTCCGAAAAATATCGAATTTTCAAAAAAATCGGAAAAAATAGATCCGACACTCATTTTCCGGTTAAAATTTCCTCAGCTTTTCAATAGAATCATCGAAAAAAATCCATCTCTAACCGTTTCATTACAGTGTCCATTCTGCCCCACTCTCCCCTATTTGATTCAAAGCTTGCGTGGAATCGGAAATCTACAATCTTTTTATTTCTCGATTCAAGCACGAATTTCTCAATAAAATACTTTTCTTTTCTCTCGCCATATCAAAGATATCAAATTCCCTGAAGCTCAAATTGCAGTTACAACATGATATTCACTTTTTTCCAGGTGATTTCAACATTCAGGAAATAGACAAAGTATCTACTCGTCTTTTTCACGATTATGGTGATATCGTGAAAGTCGAGGGTCTGATGGGACGTCCAGACATGGTATTTCTTTACGATGCCAATGAGATAGAGCGTATATTTCGCCAGGAAGAAAAAATGCCATTTCGTCCATCAATGCCCTCGCTAAATTACTACAAACACGTATTACGAAAGGATTTTTTTACGGAAGACTATTCCGGCGTCATAGCTTCGTAAGTTTTCTTTTCAAAATATTACGAAAAACAATGCTCTTATTCAATAGCAAATATAAGTAATTTTTTTTTTTTTTCATTTTAAACTTAACGAACACAATGAAAACAATTAGCGATTACAAATTGTTTCTCTCTGTTGCAGACACGGTGAAAGTTGGTACAAATTTCGCAGTAAAGTGCAACAAGTGATGCTTCAGCCAAGAATAGCAAACATGTACATTGGTGCTATTGAGGAGTCTAGTATTGCATTCATCAAAAGGTCGTTAAGAAATAAGCGATGCTAATTGCGTTTAAAAAAAACGTTAAATAAAGGAGCAATTATTCTTTTTAGGATTCAGAAGATAAAGGACAACGACGACGAGGTTCCTGATGACTTTTTAAATGAAATCAACAAATGGGCACTTGAGTGTGAGTCATTTTTGCAAGCTTTATCTCTCATTTTTTGTTTTTTTTTTAACAAAGTTCATTTTTAAAAAAAGGTACATTATTCACTGTTCTTACAGTTACATGTGAAATAAACGTGTTGAAAAAAAAAATATATCAAGTAGTTATCTATTAAGATTCAGGAGTCAAATGGCTCATCAAGCTCTCATGGCTTTACTGATCGAGATTTTTCGTAATTTTGTACTTGATCGAGTCTTTTTTTTATGATTTCCACAATCGGGATTTTTATAATTTTTTTATGGAAATGGGAAAAAGATACTTTGATCCTGGGATCATGAAAACCATTCAATTGTCTACTCTGTCTCATCTGACGTATTATTATAATTATATCATTAACACTAATATAATATTCATGTAAATATACATTCAATGTATTAAATATAAAAAAATATTATTTTAACGAATTAAGCCAAAATGAAGGTTTGCTGGTGAAATTTACATGATATTTATCATGTTGATATACATTTAATGTATTTAATATAAGAAATTATATATTTTTTTCGCTTCATGATTTGGTAATTAATGTGGTAATTAATTTTCAGCAATTGCACAAGTTGCACTGGATCTCAGATTGGGCTGTATGGATGAAAACGCTAATTTGGAGACTCAAAAGCTGATAAATGCGATACACACTGTCTTTAAAAATGTCGGGATTCTGGAGCTGAAAATACCATTCTGGAAGGTTTTTCCAACTCCAACGTGGAGATCATGGGTGGAGTCACTGGATACTCTATATAAGTACTTGACTTTTTTTTGTCTAAGTTCTTTACATATGATAATTTTTATTTCAAACACGCAATGTGCGGACTTCCAAGGATTCTTTGATGTATAAAAACAAAGTTTGTCTCTCTGTCTGACTTTAAAAAATCACGCATAAATTATTTTCTCAGCCCTAATGGCTGTGTATTAACAAAGAAAAAAGGACATTGTCATTAAAATGAAGAAATCATAAAATCACCATTACAATTGAATTAACGACTTGGAGAATTTCAGACAAATCTACAGGATTTTGCCATCAGTTTTCTCGAGATGTCTCGGAAACTAAGCGAGATAGAGCAATTTTTTCCGAAGCCTTTTGTTGTAGTTCTCGAAATTCTCTATAAAAAAAGTTGAAAAGCGTTAAATTACTTTATTTTGCTTATTTTCCTAAATATTCCAAAGAAATTGGTGACAAAATTAGACCAATTTGTCTGAAAACTTCAGATTTTGAAGAAGTACTGTATGATAGGACTTTTTTTTTCAAATTTCTTTACATATGATAATTTTTATTTTAAACACACAATATGCGGACTTCCAAGGATTCTTTGATGTATAAAAAAGAAGTTTATCTCTCTTTGACATTAAAAATTCAGGCATGAATTATTTTCTCAGCCCTAATGCCTGTGTATTAACAAAGAAAAGAGGAAATTGTCATTAAAATGAAGAAATCATAAAATCACCACTATAACTAAATTAACGACTTGGAAAATTTCAAACAAATCGATAGGATTTCATCCGTTTTTTGGAGATGTCTCGGAAATTAAGCGAGATAGAACGATTTTTTCCTAAGCGTTTTTCTGTAGTTCTTGAAATTCTCTACAAAAAGGAATTAAAATCGTCAAAAAAGGTAAAATCACTCTATTTCGCTTATTCTCTTAGATATTTCAAAGAAACTGGTGACAAAATTAGACCAATTTGTCTGAAAACTTCAGATTTTGAAGAAATACTATATGTTAGTTCTTCTTTTTTTTCAAATTTCTTTACTTATGATAATTTCAATTTTAAACACACAAAGTGCGCACTTCCAAGGATTCTTCGATGTATAGAAATAGAAAAAAAAAAGTGTTATCTCTCTTCCATATGAAAAATTTACGAATGAATTATTATCTGCTTTCGAAATTAGTTTTTCTGTGAAGTACACGAAAATAGCTTTGGAGAAATCGGTGAATGGTGAGAAAGGGTCAGAAGATCAGTCCCTTTTGAAGCGTGTTTTGGAGATAGACGGAGAGAGGGGACACAAATTAGCGGCTGTTCTGGCGCTAGATCTTTTCCTAGTTGGGATAGATACCGTTAGTATTTCCGGATTTTAATATATCAATTTTGAAGATTTATTTTCTCCTTTTTTCTCTCTGGAATTGATGATAATTTTTTTAACTAACTCTTCTAGACTGCAACTGCGGTTGGATCAGTGCTCTATCAACTGGCACTTCATCCAGATAAACAATCGATATTGCATGACGAAGTGATGCAAATCCTGCCAACAGAAGATATGCAAATTAATCGCAAGCATTTAGATAGTTTAAAGTATGTGAAGGCCTGTGTAAGAGAAACCTTGAGGTATTTTCCAGAATTATTTCAAATTTTTTGTATTTTAAGAATGTTTAAGATATTTAAGAAAAGGGCGTAAATAGTGCACATTGCCTATTTTTTACGCACTTTTCACACTACAATCACGATATAATACAACGGAGTAACAAAATAGTTACTGTTACATGTATAGAATCATTTACATAGTTACAGCACTTAGGCTTCTACTCATATTCAAGAGATAACGAAAAACTTAGTAAATTTCAAACGTTCAAATCCATTGTTCAGCTATAGTTATTATTTTTTTCAATGAATTAATGGAAGCAGTGACTTTCTTATTCCTTTTCCCAATCGTTGACACTATAATAAGAAAAATATAATGGTAAAAACAATCAAATATTGATGACATTGGTCCTCAACGAATATTTTCCTCAAATAATTATGTAAAAACAACTGTTGAATTTACTGTAGTCAGTCAAATCAACTAGTTAATCTGTTTGGATTAACTAGACTGAGTCAATTCATCAACTTTTTTAATTATTTAAAAAAAATATTCGCTAAGGACCATTGAACTCAATATTCGATTGTTTTACTACTATTTTTTTTCTCAGTGTATTTTATCATGAACAATTGGTTGAAAAATTCCATACATACGAATTTTTTCGTTATCTCTTAAGCTATTTTATAGGATTTTGTAAATATTATGAGTTATGGGGTTGTGGGTGGGAGATCAGGAATAGGGAAATCATTAAAAAATGAAAAAAATCTTATAGTCCCAAAATTTTTCTGAAAAAAATCCAGAATTTTCTGATAAAAGAGGAACCTTTCGAAGAATTTGCTAATGCTTTCTCTTTTATTCTTCGCAGAATGTATCCTGTGGTAATTGGTAATGGCCGTTGCATGACGAAGAACACCATAATTAAAGGCTATCATATACCGAAAGGCGTAAGTGAAGAACAATCAATAACATCTATTTCACATGTCTTCAAATATAATTGACACAATTAGCGTGAATCGCTGTGCAATTTGGAGGATAAATATGCTGTATGCATGGCCTTTTTTTTTGTGACAGGTACAAGTGATATTTCAGCACTATGTAATTAGCAATCAAGAAAAGTACTTTCCTCGACACAATGAGTTCCTCCCGGAGCGATGGCTGGGGGAAAGCGAGTCACGCCATGCATTTGCATCATTGCCGTTTGGATACGGTAGACGTATGTGTCTTGGACGAAGATTTGCTGATCTTGAATTGGTCATGGTTATAGGCAAGGTGAGTTTTTTTTTCAAATATTTCGCGTTTTCATTGTAAAATGAAGATCCACATTTTCGATAAAATTAAACAAAAAGGAAGATTTGATAGGGAAATTTGGGATATTTAGGAGGAAGGGGGGAGAAAATGGGCATTACAATCAAACAGTTCGAGATGGAGATTTTCTGATGATTCCATTGAAAAGCTGAGGAAATTTTAGGTGGAAAATAAAAAAAAAAAAAAAATTTTAGGTGGAAAACATGTGTATAAAGTAATTTTTTGGAATTCATTGAAAATTTGAAGTTTTTGGGCACGATTTGAAGGAATACTTCTTTACAAAATCGAAAAAATTGATTTTTTCGGGCATATCTCCGGTTTTATCCATCGCAGCGTTCTGGGGTCAATCTTAAATGAAAGGTGAGCTGATTTCCCATTGATTTAGGGGGTTCTAAATTTTTTTCATCGATTTTCCAATTACTTATAGCACATTTTCTGGAGATCAGTTTTTACTCTATATCTATTCCAAAAGTCGATAATTTTTCTTCGCAACAGTATAAATCGATGGAAAATGAGTTCACATTTCATTTGAGACCAAACCCAGGCCGCTACGACAAATAGAACCGGAGATATCGTCGAAAAAGTGAAATTTGAAGAAAATGAATAGAGTTTCGCCTTCAAATCATGACCAAAAATAGAATTTTGGAAAAATTGGAGACAATCAATTCTGGCATATGATTTCCATCGGAAATTTCCTCAGCTTCTCGATGGAATTATCAAAAAAAAACCTATCTTCAATATTTCCATTGATTCCGAGTGATTTTCATGATAAAATTTTCAGAATTTTTTTTTGGAGTGAAAGACTCTGTGAAAAAATGTTGAAAAATCGGAGAAGATGATTCGAAATGCATGCTTTCTAGGTGAATTTTTTCAAATTTTTCCAAGAAGGCCTTCACAATTAAAAAAATCCCAATTCCTTCTTTCCCAAGTCTTCTTCATAAAACATAGAAAAACTAAGATATGTCCGTTTTTCCCCATCTCCCCCCCCCCCTCCCTATTGATCTTTTCTCTCTAAATGCTCTGTATTTATTTCTACCAAGTGTTGCTTCTCTGATAATTCACCATGAAATAATTCCAAACGAAGGATTAAACTTTCTGCACCTAACAGTAAATGATTATTAAAATCTCCAGTAGAATCTTTTGATGTCAGTCACGCTGACTGCATGAAAACAATAAGAGTCTTTACCGCCTTCACTTCTGTACAATGTGCCGGATTATCCAAGGTCCCGGTTTTGTTCCAATCTTTATCCCTTTAGTCTTTAACTGTAAATCTGCAACGCCTCTGAATGTCCAGTGACTTCCTACTTTGTTGAAAGATTAATTTTTTTAATTTACTTTTTTTACACTCTTGGTTTTGATAAGCCGTCATTTGTTATTTAGAATGCCAGATTGGTTGAGGTCTAATAATTTTATTATTGTAATTATTACGCACAACTAGCATAGAAGACCTTAATGATTTGAGTAATTATCCTTTTTTTTGATAATTCCGCTTTCTTTTGATTCTCTCATTCAGATTGTGCAGAAGTACAAGTTGGAGTATCATCATGATAAATTGGACTATCACATCAATCCACTTTACACACCAAGAGGGCCACTAAAAATCAAATTCATCGACAGATAGAAGGAAATTGATAGTAATAAAATTAGCACACATCTGACAATTTTTTGGATTTTTTAAACGAATAAATTATAATGAAGATAAATAGTAAAAATAAATTTACAATCATAGTTTTTTAAAAAATTTTGATGTATGCATATTTTTTTTATTTTTTTTAATTAATTCGCTTTTGTTAAGAAAAAAATAAATAAAAATTTTTGGATGTCTGCTATTTTTTAGTGTATCATGGAAATTGTACGTAAGAGTCATGAAATTACCTGATTAAATAGCGTTTATTACATTTAAGATAATTAACAATTGTATAAACTATCGATAACTCAATAAAACTTAAGAATATTCCATTTTATATTATCTTTTAATCAATTTGAACTTGAGGTCTCCATCTGGGGCGTACATGAACGTAACTCTGTACTTCAGAGGCTCGTAGTGATATTCCAGTTTATAATTGCGGATTAACTGGAAGAAATTTATTTACTATTATTTATAATTTGAAATTTATACTATTTTTTTATATTATTATTTCATTAATATGAAGACCGAAAAAGCTGAGAAAACCAAGTAAAACCGAAAGAAAAACAAATTCGGAAAATTCAGGCGAATTCAGCGAACACTTGTTTCGTAATTTTATCAGTTGAGACAATTCTCAGCTCAAAAATCAACTTTAAAAATTCATTAGTTTTTTGAAGAATACCTTTGCAAGAAGGACTTGCATCTCCAGATCTGCAAATCTTCTTCCAAGGCACATTCTTGCACCATAACCGTAGGGTAATGATGCAAAAGGATGAAGTTTGTCATTTGCATTCTCCTTCAGCCATCTTTCCGGTTTAAATGTTTTTGCATCCTTCACCCACTCTTCCATGTTACCCGTGACAAGCGTGGGAAAAACAACTTGGACCTGAGATTGTCAAAGAAAAAAAAAGTGATTCATCATGAAAAAATTAATTTCTCGTCAAATTCACATTAACATTAGTTAAGCAAATAGCTTTACCCCTTTTGGAATATGGTATCCGCAGATAACAGTGTCATTTTGCAATGTTCTTCCATTACCAATGACTGTTGAGTACACTCTGAAAGAAGAATGATCATTATTGACTGAGAGAAAAGAAAAGGATATTATTGAAAAATTCGTGCTTGAATCAAGAAATAAAAAGATTGCAAGTTTCAAATTCCACGCAACCTTTGAATCAAATATAAATATCATCAGAATTGAATTCGATGTGGTTGAAGCGATACACTGAGAAAAAAAAAGTTTTTTTTTTCCCAAGAATGAAATTTCTTGAAACTAAGAAAAATAAAAAATTATTAGTTTTAATAAATTATTTATCAAAAGTAATAATGCGTTACTTGAATTAAATATTATCCACATTGGAATCAACTGATTTTCATTAATTATTTGCAATTAATTGAAGATTTCTCAAGCTGATCATCTCATCGCTTGTGTTTCAAGAATAAATATACTACTTGGAGATAAAAGTTTTCGCATTGATCAATGAGTTACTTGATTGAAAAAAAATTTGAGTTTTTATTGAACTAAACTATGGATAAGTATTGATAATTATCAAACTTTTCTTCTTCAATTCAAATACGAATTCCTTGATGATAGAATTTTTTATTGTTTCATAATAATTGGAGAAAGAAGAAAAGTAAGGATACCTAAAGACTTCACGAATAAATGCTTTTGTATAAACAGCTTGATCCAGATGTTTTGTCGTCAATGGAATACTTGGATCTGGCAGAATTCTCCTCAACTCATCATGAATTCTCTCCTGCTCAGCAGGCCTCGTTGCTAATTGATATAAAATAGAGCACACGGCCATAGAAATCTGAAATTAAACCGCAATATTAAATTAATGAAATATCTGTTTTCTTTTCAAAAAGTACTACCGTGTCAATTCCCACTAAAATAAGATCCAAGGCTAGAATATACGCTATTTTTGGGTCTTTTTCATTCGCTAAAATTCTCTCGACCAAGGACAAATCTGCCTCATTCACTGCCTTTTTGCTCTTCAGCCTGACAATCGCTGCATCAATGTGCTTCATGCATATTCTGAAAATCATCCAAAATTACACAAAATTCCTCAACATTCATCAGGCATACGCTTTTACGCTCAACCGTTATTCTAAATAATACTTACTCAACGAAATAATCCATGTTCCGCACGTATCGAGACCAGACGGGCGTTGGAATGTATCTCCAGTAAGGTGCCTTTAATTCTAGTTCAGCAACGTTTCTCAATGCAAATTTAGCGGCATCAATTATCTTTTGGGGCTCTGAATCTGGCGTTAAATCGCCATCGAGACAGCCAAGTCTCACATCGAGTGCCACAAGACCGATACCTAAGTTCATGAATACATTAATGCATCCTCACCTTGGAAAGAAAGTGGCGTAAGTGCTATGTGTAAGCATAGCAAAGTGCCTTTTTTATACACAGCACTTACGCCACTTTGTTTCTAAGGTCAAACAAAGTGCCTAGTTTATACACAGCACTTATGCCCCTTTGTTTCTAAGATTGGCACTTGGTTTTAACTTAGAAACAAAAAGGCGTAAGTGCTATGCTTATACACGGCACTTACGCCACTTTGTTTCCAAGGTAAAACAAAGTACTTTGCTCCTGCACAGCACTTACGCCCCTTTGTTTCTAAGATAGGCACTTTCTTTCAGCTTAAAAAAAAGGGCGTAAGTGCTGTGTATAAGCATAGCACTTACGTTGCTCTTAAAATAAAGGGGTGTAAGTGCTATGCTTATACAAAGCACTTATGCCACCTTTTTTTGTAAGCGAACGACATAATTAATTGAAAATTTAAAGCTCACATGCAAGTGCCCAAACTGTTAAAACAAAGGTGAAACAAAGTGCCTTGATTATACACTTCACTTATGCCCCTTTGTTTCTAAGATAGGCATTTTGTTTTAACTTTTAAAAACAAAGGGGCGTAAGTGCTATGCTTATGTGCAGCACTTATGCCACCTTGTTTCTAAGCGAATGACATAATTAATTGAAAATTTAAAGCTCACATTCAAGTGCCCACTTGTGAATTTCATTGTCAAAGTCTGCAGGTACTTCGTCAATTTCATCTTTAATATTCTCAATCCTGAAATTTTGAATTAAAATTTAATTCAAATTTTCGAATTATTCGATTTTGATCAGATATTAAAAAAAAAACGAAAATTCGAATTTTCAAATTATTCGAGTAGATTTTAATAATATTCGATTCGCACCGAATCATCCGTCACTTCGAATAATTTGCACACCCCTGAATTAAATCCATCAAATTATACTTTATTGTTTTGTTTTTTAAGGTTTTACCTAGTTATGAAATCCTTGGTGACAGTTTCAATAGGTGTTATGTATTTTCTGACTGTTTGCGGTTGTAAAACTGGTTTCTGCACTCTCGTGCGAAACTCTTTCCACGGTTCTCCATGGCTATAATCATGAAAAAAAAAACATTCAATTACGCAATATTGAATTTGAACATTGTTGTAAAATAAATGTCAAGGCTAATGTCAACTTACACACCAACAACACCGCCCAATTTACCGAAAAAATCTTTACGTGCAACACTTTTGTAGTGTACAAGACATGGCATCGAGGGTCGAAAGGGTGTTGGTCCTTCCTGTCTGTACATTCTCTCAATTTCATCAGCGTTATATACAAACAATAGGTCTGGTCTACCAATAAGTCCAGAGAGTCTTGTTATTTCACCGTACTCTTCGTGAAACAATTGGGATATTTTTGCAACATCACCAATTTCATATTGTCCTATTATGGGAAATAAACGCCAGGTGTTGCCAAGTATTGGGATTGGTTTTGGCCCAGGTACCTCTGTGTAGGGTTTTATGTTTGCTAGCTCTGGATATTCACGATGGGCATTTATTACATGATTGCACATTGGTCTGATGATTTTATCGAATTTACGCATGATTGGGTGATGCAGAAGTACTGGAAATTTCATGGTTTCATCTATAATTGTATCAGAATGAAATTAAAAAGAGGGGAAAGTAGGGGGGACTGAGAATTTCGATGGAATGACTTGGGATGGAATTTTTTAAATGAATTCATTGGAGAGCTGAGGGAATTTCCCATGAAAAACATTGATTTTGCCATAAGACTTGTTTTATTTTTTTATTTTTTCGATGAATTTTTCCTATTTTTTTCAATTTTTCGAGGATATTTTCGGTTTTATCGGTCGTAGTGACTTGGAGTCAGTGTTAAATGGAAATTAGGATCATTTACCATTAATTCATGTGGTTTTTTTTTTTTAAAAAGGAGATTTTTGAAATCTTTATGTGCCATTTTATGAACATCAGTATTTTCCCTATAAATACCTCAAAAATCGGGACTTTTATTTTCAAAACAACATAAATTGATGGCGAGTGATGTCATCTCTTATTAAAAAACAGTCCCAAGTTGCTGTGACCAATTAGAACCGGAAATAACACCGAAAACTCGTGAAATTTTTCAATTTTTTTGATTTTCGGAAAAAAGTCGAATTTTTTCTAAAATTATTCTTGGAATATATTTTTTGATTGAGAATTCCTCGAAATCTTAATAGAATTATCTGAAAGAAAAGAAATATTTCAATTTTGTAAAAACCTTTAAAAATCATAATTTCCATCTCAAAAAGTCAAATTTCAAAAAAGATTAGAAAAAAAGATTTTTGATATATATTTTGCTAATTGAAATTCCGTCATCTTTTCAATGAAATTATCAGAAAGAACCCCGTCTAAATATTTTCATTAATCCTCGCTCATTTTCCTACTGATAAAAAATCAAAGTCTAAATTATCTAGAATTCGCAAAAAAAAATTACATTATAACATTCCTCCACTGAGAGAAAAAATAGGGGTAAAAACAATTAAATATTGTGGCAAATGGTCCTTAGCAAATATTTTTTTGAAATAATTGAAGAAATTGTTGAATTTACTGAATTTAGTTAATTCAAATGAATGAGCTAGTTGAATTTATTGAATTTAGTTAATTCAAACAGATTAACTAGTTGAATTGACTAAATTCAGTAAATTCAACGACTGTTTTCGATGAATTCAACAAAATATTTTTTAAGGACCAATGACATCAATATTCGATTGTTTTTACTATTATTTTTTTCTCAGTGTCTAATTATCAATTTAGGACACGATGTGCATTGGCATTTGAACGTCATTGAATTCAAAAAAATTCATCAGTAACAACTTTCACTCTCATTTATTTCTCAACTATATCCACGAAGGACAAAATAGATGTAATTATTAGCAAAAAGTATTTTGCACCTTAATCACAGTGGATTTAGTAACTAAACTCAAGTAATTTCGTATGAGCCGAAGATAATAAAGACAATGAATTTGGGACAGTAAGACCCGAAGGGTCAGTGGAGGTAGGAAAATAATGAGGTAAGAATTCCCGTTATTACGAAGGGGCATAATGCCGCAACAAATAATCATATTTGTCCACTTGTCTGTTTAACTCAATGCATGATATTATTTCAAGTGAAATAATATCACTGACACCAGGTATTGAAAATGCACTGTTAAAAATTTTCGTCTAAATTTTCCGTGCAAAATCCTGGAAATTTATAATAAGTCACATTTCTACTGAAATTTCAGATAATTACGTCATTGAAAAATAAATACATCATCGATTTTCAAATAATTACACCCCTTGATATCAATGAAATTTGTGAATTCCAGTTTAATTGTTTCTTGAAAATTTAGTAAAAACAGGAAAAAATAAAAAAAAATTGAAAATTCAAGTCATTTCGATTCTGAATATTCATGTTCAGTTGAAAATTCAAGTAAATCGTAAAATTTCCGTCTCAATTCTACTCAAAACTCATAGATTTCTTTGAATTTCCTCTGAACTCACAGATTTCATAAAAATCTTCTCATAAAAAAAAATTCAATATCAAATTGATAAAAATTCCCATAAAATTGCCTATGAAATTTCCATTTTTTCTAACAGTTATCCTCTCTTTTCCCACAATATTTTCGAAATTTTACACCATGGATAATAAATTTAATTTCACACTTTACCTCTTTCTATTGAAATTCTATCGAGAACTTGTAACTTGACCACTTGTCATGCTCATTGGTCATGAGATACGATTTGAAGAGAAAAGGGCATGAGATATATATATAGTATTGACCCTTCTGTTTTCAAATATTTTCGAAAATTATACCGTTTACTATTCGGTAATAAATATAATTTCAAACTTCACCTCTTTCTGTCTTTCTTTCTTGTATCGAAATCTTTATTGACAACAACTTGACCACTTGTAATGCTCACTGGCCATGAGAGACCATTTGGGTACTACTAGGTGAATCGCGGACACGAAAAGATTGGAAAGAAGGTCGACGAACAACTCCCCACCTCTGGAATTCTCTCTCTCTCTCTTGTGCTCCATGTTAGGAGGAAACGAAATTTTCAGGTTTATTGATATCAAACGAATGATTCGAGGCAATGAATTGATCGGAATTTCACGATTCTTCTGCACTGGAAAGAAAATTCTTGTAGCAAGAAAATTGCCTTTTAACTAAATTTTCCGTCGCAATTTCTGTATCTATATATATTGAAATTTTCTAGAGAAAAGTAGATTTTTTTCGATAAAGTCAATTTTTTTACAACAAAAATTTCATTTTCTCATTTTCTCAGGGTAATAATTAAAATTAATAAATCTTGGATTTCTGGGATTTTTTCGTAAATTAAAGCACTTTTCTACTTTAAAAACATCTAGTTTCGTGATTAATTTAATGAGATATTAAATTATTAATAGGAATATTGATGTAGGGTTTGTTAGGCTTGATAAAAACAGTCTAGAAGCACATAAAAAAAATTATATTCATTTTATGCACTTTTTATATATAAAGAGCAGTTGAATATAATGTCTTGATTGGTATGTGGATTTGCGGTAGTATGAAAATCTTGAAAATGATCTATACAAAACAAAAAAATCAAAAAATGTAGAATTTATCTTAAAATTTGAATTGACACTCTATATTTTTTGTAAAAAAAATATTTTAGAAGAAATTACTCATTTCTCTATCCTTTTTCATTTTCCTAATTATTATTCCATGATTTTCGCATATAAATTGAAAATTTTTGTTCAAACGG
The DNA here is from genome assembly GCA_963921955.1 of Aleiodes alternator. Classification (NCBI taxonomy): domain Eukaryota; kingdom Metazoa; phylum Arthropoda; class Insecta; order Hymenoptera; family Braconidae; genus Aleiodes; species Aleiodes alternator. Next base: position 4,785,624 of record OY998109.1, on the reverse strand, counting down.
TTAACTAGTGTTATATTGAACCCAAAACCTTAAATAATATATTTATGTGTGAAATATCCAAAATTTTCTTCTTTAATTTATGTCAAGAGTACGATTTTTCGTACAGTAAGCCTAATAAATAATTATTCTTCTGATAATCTCAAAAAGTTCACAATATAGCTACTTTTTTGAGTATTCAAAGTAGACTACTGTCACTCAATTCAAAAATTCCCACAAATCGAAAATTTATCGATTTTTTAAAAATTACAAATTTTCGATAATTTCTCTAAAGTTAACTCTGAGTCATTGATTTCATTTCACAATTTTCACGTATCCTCTGGGAAAAATTTCGAATTCATGCATAACTGTATTTCCAAATGTGCGTCAATTGTCACATAAATCCAAAAATTTCCTCGAAATAATTGAAAAGACAGGGACAGGCCTTTGTGCAGTATGAAAATTCGCGTGCGGCTTGATTTTCAAAATTTCTACGAAGTAATAATATACCTGAAGTCCCAATTGGGGGAGAGACGAGGGCAATAGTAAGGCGCAGTCGACAAAGAGGCGCCTATTGTCAATTATATTGCATTTATAGTACACTTCAAGTACAGTAATATTTAAAAAATGTTTACGGTAGTTTTGGGGAAATTACGCGAAGCGATTTTCGTAAATTTTCGAATATATATATTTATGGCGAGCAAAAGGCGAAGGTTTTTATTTTTCTCTTATTCATTATTTTCTTCTGGATTTTAATGATGTGTCCTCACAATTTATTGTCCCAGAAAATCAGGGGAATTCCCCATCAAAAACATGTGAGAAAATTAATATTTTTCCATTTATTTTAATAAACATTTATCGAAACTTTCAACTTTTTTTTGAATATCTATAGCGTTAGCTTAGAAACAAAGTGGCGTTAGTGCTAAGCTTATACATAGCACTTACGCCCCTTTGTTTCTTCAATTACATATGTTATTATTAAATATTATATCTTAATATTTAATAAAAATAAAGAAAAATAGCAAAAAAAAATTAAATCAAATATTATCGTCTTAGAAACAAAGGGGCGTAAGTGCTATGCTTATACATAGCACTTATGCCCCTTTGTTTCTTCAATCAAATATGATATTATTGAATGTCATATTTTAATATTTAATTAAAATTAAGAAAAATAGCGAAAATTTTTTTAATTAAATATCGTCGCTCTGGGAATGAAGGGGCGTAAGTGCTATACTTATACATAGCACTTACGCCTCTTTATTTCCAAGGCAGAAATTTATATATTTGATTAATTTAAAAAAAATTCAAGTCAAGTTTTCTATTATTTAACTGTTTAAAAAATAATATTTCAAATATTTAATTAATAAATATGTGAATTTTTTGGAAAAATTGTTAATGATAATTGAATTCAAGATAGAAATTATTAACGAAAAATTTAGTACTCAAACGAAGTGACCAGGTAAACTGTAAGTAGAAAAGAAAATAATCAAAACCGGCAGACAATTTTATGACCCCCTTCGAGAAAGGGACAAAATCCACGTGCACAGTAAGATGCACCCTGTTGTGCTTAAAACGTAATCCCTGTCATAAAATTGTGCCCCTATTGTTTGAGGCCTAGTTGACGACTCCGTGAAAATGACCACAGGTAGAACACCTTAATCGCCTAGAACCCGGAAATTTTGGAGACACACTCAAATGGCAACAGTGCTTTGAAATCCTCGTTTTCTATTGGCTCGGACACATTCCCCCATCTACAAATTTACCACCACTTTTTCAATCCTTCGAAATTACTTATACCCCAGGACTTTGCGAATTTTACTCAATTGATTATCGTTCGACACAGTGAGAACAAGTGCCTAGAGTTTTCGAATAGTTACGAAGTGAATTTACAAATTGTATCATGGCAATTCAAGCAAAGTGGATAAGACAAAATATGTTTTCGAATTATGACGAGAGTTCACGATTCGAAATGAGTCCGAATAGAAGATTAACAGAGGCGGAGATTAAAGTGCAGAAGTCTTTGGAGAAGCTATCGATACCCGAGTGGTACTTGAACAATTCTTCAAATCCACCGAAAATCCTGAGGAGCGATATCCCGATAGAGTGTCGTCCTGCATCCTGGAAGACTGGAACTTACAAGAAGAAGTCATCCACAAGCGCATCTTCACTGTCCAGCAAAAATTCTAAAGGTAATTGATCAATTAATTAATTTATTTATTATTATATTGTTATCAGACCTTTTTTGGTCCATTCGACTTATAATTGATTAATTGAAGCAGACATTTATTAATCTGCGGAATTGAACACTGAGAAAAAAAAAATAGTGGTAGAAAATATCAAATTTTGATAATATTGATTGTAGACCAAATATTTTATTTGCAATTATTAAAAAAGTTGATAGATTTACTGAATTTAGGTAATTCAAACGAATTAACTAGTTAAATTAATTAATTATAAAAAAAAAATTGCTGAGGACCAATTGCATCAGTATTCAATAGTTTTCACAACTTTTTTCTTTCTCAATTTATAATTGAAAAAACTATGCCTTTTCAACTGTAAAAGTACAATTATTTAATTTTTTTTCTTTTCTTTTTCTTTCTAGGAAGCAATAAATCAGTTTCATCATCATATAATACCTACACAAAGCCGAATAAACAGAAGACCAACTTCAGCCGATCACCTGCTGGAAGCACCTCGCAGATAGCCCAAAACGGAACATTGGAGCGAAAACTAGCAAGATCGAAAAAACGTGGAAACACTAGTGGCACTTTTCCTCGAATGTCCGTTTCCAAGAAAATCCAGAACATCAACATCGTTTTTCCACAACCACCGAAACTCGATCTCGACGAGGATGAAATCATCAAAGTATCAAGAGAGTCTTCAACAATGGAGGACTCATTCATAAACAACAAATCCGTTATGGTGACAGATTTAGACGATCCGGACCCCGAATGCTTAAAAGGATACAATTCTGAGGAGCCATTCACGAGACCAAAAAGTCCAAAAAGACTCGAAAAACTGGAAATTCCTCCGATCCCCTGCAGAACGCCCGATTTCAAGTCTCCAGCCCTCAAAAACTTCAAATTCCGAACAACCTCAACTCCGCAAGGTTCTCCAGTCTCAATTTTTTCAACATCACAACTGGACTCGCCCCTCTGCAATCCAATTCGTCGATCCCCAAAACCTTGCCAAGAGTCAATCTTCATTTTCCCGCAAATTGAAGCATCGCCACTGGCAAAACCATTGCGCAAAGACACACCACCATCTAAAGAAGACATCATCTCAATTCGTGCGCATTCGGAAAAGCAGCCGGAAACACCCGAGCCTCGCCGAGTGTCCCCGAGACCTCCACTGAGCCCGAATAACTCCGAAAAAGTGGAGATTTGCGATTCATGCAAGGAAAACGTGCGCATTCGCCTTATCATGGTTTCTCCATCCTCAAAATCTCCACGAACATCTCCAACCTTCCGCAGTCCTTTACTTCCCATAACCGAGGACTACAAGACAACAGCAGTCTCACGTCACAGCTCAACAGCTTCCTCAAACATAGCCTTCATAATGTCCAAGAAGAAATCAACAGTAATGGAGAATTTAATCAAAAAGAAGCGATCAGGAGCAGGAGGGAAGAGCTTGATCCAAGAGATCATTGATGATCTTCAAGAGAAGTGCAGATCGTCACCACAACCAACTTACACGTCTCCTGGTTCTAGAAACTTCGTTAGGAAGCTAGTTAAAGCTCTGGAAAAGAACGATGTTGAGGATCAACAATATGCAGAATTCTATAATGAAGCGGAAGCTTATAACAGTGAGAGCAGCAGTGAGCCAGACATCAAATCGGCAGCTTCATCAACTTCCCTCTCCTTTAAGGACTCTGACAGTTGCAGTGATTCTGAACCAAGATCACCAACATTATCGTCAGAGCCTGATTACGATTGGGCTCTTAATGCACAAGAAGAGGAGAAGAAGACAGAAGATGAAGAGTCTGTCTTCTGGGTTCCAGTTAAGAAGCCATCACTACCGAGGACCAGTTCTGAACTCAGCATGCTTACATCATCGATCTCAGGAAGAACTTCACCTTGCTTCAGTCCAATTAGAGTTCAGAATGGATTCAGGGGCTTCCAATGGGGCAGTCCAGATGCTTGGGGACCAACTTACAGACAGAAGAGAAGTCAATTGTCAAAGAGGCTCTTCAGAATCGATGAATCAGGTGTTCTTGACTCTGGTTATTCAGACAGATCCGAGAGATCTTCGGCTACTGATGCTGGTTCTAATTGGTCGGATTTCGAGACAACACAGAGTCCTAGTGACGTCGAATCTTCATCCAGCAGCTTTTCTCGATCAAAATTGTCGTTGTACAGGAAAAATGTCTTCATCGGTACTTCCATCATGGTTTAAATGTTTTATTTTTTATTTTTATTTTTTGGATGATGTTATTTTCTTGGATTTTTTTTTTTTGATCTAAGGAATTATCATTTATTTGATGAATTTTGTAATAAAGAGTAGCTTTCTAGATACTATTTCGAGGGAAATAGTTGGATGTAAGAGAGCTAATTTCTCATATTTTAGGGATGATATTGAGTTGTTTTGAGATATTTTGTAAGTTCGTGTTCTTCTTTTTTTTCTGTATTTAAAAAAGTGATATGCGAGAATTCTTGTGAGACTAGTCTGCGGAGGGAAAACAGTATTATTATATGATAATAATTTCTATCAATTGATTTGTATACTAACATATTAAAAGATGATCATAAATCTTATGTATTCTATGTTTTCCGTATTGTATATGTTTTGTGATTGAAGGTGGATTTTTTGATTGAATAAATTTTAAGAAATATAAAAGGAATTATTGCATTTATTGATTTATTTATTGAAAAAATTAAGAAATTCTATATACATTTTATTAGAATATCCATTTCTCTGTACTTTCTTTCTATTTACACTTATCATTATGATGAATAATTGATTGTTTCATCTAATTAAACTAAATTGAATTAAAATTAAAATCAAGTTAAAAATTTTCTTCAATTTTATAAAATTCTTTGATTTTCTCAATAAATTCTAGTTTCGATGTTCTATATCATGGAAAATCACTCGAAAAGAGGGAAAATATTCGATTCAAGTTTCTTCCAATAATTTCGTTGAAAAGTAGAAAGAAATTCCGTTAGAAAACATACATAAAAATGTATTTTTCTGAAATTTTAGAAAATTTGACTTTTTGTCGATGAAATCGAAAAATTTAACTTTTTTTTAGAAATATTTCTCGTTTTATGAAAAAGCAGTGATTCGCAACCGATTTTGAATGCAAAATGAAATGATTTGGCATCGATTTATATGGTTTTGAAAAGAAAATTGTCGATTTCTGAGATATTTATTGAGTAAAAATGGATTTTATAAAATGGCCCAAAAGGACTTCAAAAATCGATAATTTTTATTTTAAAACCCCATGAATCGATGGCAAATGATCTCACCTTTCATTTGGGAGTGACCCCCAAGTCGTTGCAACAAATAGAAACAAAGATATTCTAGAAAAAATGGAGAAAATCGCAAAATTAAAAATCGAAAAAAGTCAGATTAAAACAAAAATTAAAAAAATAAATTCGGACGCATGTTTTCCATCAGAAATTTCCTCAGTTTTCCATTGAAATTATTGAAAAAATTCGATCTCAAGCCATTCTCATCAAAAATTCCATTTTACCCCATTTTTCCTTACACTTTTCAATTATCGTTGCCTACTAATTTCTGCGCAACGCACTGTTGCAATTTTCTGAGAATTTGAAAACAGCGCATTTTTGCAATTTTCTGAGAATTTGAAAACAACGCATTGTTACAATTTTCTGAGAATTTGAAAATGGCGCAGGTATTTAATTCCCTTTGAATGTACAAAATTTCGCAGCGCCACATGTATTGGAGTCGATTTTCTCTCTGGCAGATGGCGTATTATCGTACTAACGAAAGAATGGACACACGAGGCGTGCCGACTGGCGCCGAGGCCAAAATTCATATGGTGGGGCATAAGAGCCGAAGAAAGCCGATGTCTCTCCTTTCGCCAGTCCTCCTATATATTTCCCCGATGGCCGCACATTGAGCGAACGAATTTTGGCGCTCGTGATCTCTCAAGCCCAGCCAGTAAGCGTCGGTGTCCGTAAAATGGCGGACGGTGACATTGATCTGTATGCCGATGATCTTGAACAAGACTTTGCACAGGTAATATCACAAATAAACAAGATCTATAACATTAAAAACATATATATATTTACTTCTTTTAATTTTACTGTAATAACAATGTTTGAAAATTTGTAGAAACACGTGATTGTTGATTTGAATTTTCGGCGTCATGGAGGATGGAGGATAACGATCGTGTGTGTGTCTCTCGGAAGCGGCACGTATACCGCATTCGTGATTTTTTTTTCTCTACCTCTTCTGCATATTTTACAATACAATAATAGTCAAATAATTCATTCACTTCAAACAATACAACTGCGAAAACAAAACAAAAGCTCTGTCGAGGAATTTTTTGAATTCAAAAAAAGTCCCATTTTCCATGAAATAGTCGATTATTGGCGAATCGTGTGTGTGTGTGTGTGTGTGTTGAGTGAATTGAGAGGAAAAAAAGAAACATGGAGCGTGGCACTGGAGTCGAGCTAAATTCCCCGGAAGACTTTCATTATTTCATTTGAATTTTTTAGGAAAAAAAAAGATTTTGGAGTAAATCATGTGCGCGCTTTATTCAAAGAGTCTCTTTGAAGAGTAATTGTTGCCCTCTTCGCCTATTTCTCTATATATATTTCTTTGTTGACCTGTCATTTGATTCTCACCACTAGGAAACTAGGAAATGTGGCCTTGGATCACGTACGAAAGTGCTTTATAAAGATTTTTTTTTTTTATAAAGAATTGGAACTTTTCCTTGTTAGAGAACTGGAACTTTTTATAATGACTTCAATAAAAACTTTATAAAGTCTTTATAATGCATTTTCATATGTGATGCTCCAAATTGATTGGAGTATAGAGTTGAATAGAATTCAGTAGCGAAGAGGTAAAACGAGATAAGTTCATTTTTTTCCTCATTTAGTTCTTTGGAAATACGTTTAAAAAATGAGCGAGATAGGGCAATTTTGCCGGACCGCTTTTGCAATTGAAAATGAAATTTTCTACCACAAAAGATGAGTAATATAGCCTTATCTCGCTTAGTTTCCGAAATATTTCCTTCAAATTTACCATAAAGATGAGTCAATTTATCCTGTGTTACCTCTTGACTATTGGATTAATACATTGAACCACCCAACTTTAATACTTCAACTCAATTTTTGAAAAATTGAAAATTTACAAAAATCGAAAAAAAAATTGATATTTCAGGATGAATTTGCTGGCGATGGAGTTGATCTTTACGATGATGTCATAGCTGCACCTTCCGGTGGAAACGGTGGTGTAACAGGAAATAGCACTGGTGGAGGTGGTGGTGGTGATGCAGATACACCAAATGCTACAAACGAAGAGACAAATGGTAATGCACCATATCATCAGCTTGGCAACAATATACAGCCAAATCAAATTGGTAGAAGACATCAGCTGTATATTGGTAATTTAACTTGGTGGACAAGTGATCAGGATATTACTGAGGCTGTCCAAAGTGTTGGAGTTACGGATTTTGTTGAAGTTAAATTTTTTGAAAATCGTGCAAACGGACAGTCCAAAGGTTTTTGCGTTGTATCACTTGGTTCAGAGCAGAGCATGAGACTGTGTATGGATAGACTTCCAAAGAAGGAATTGCATGGACAAAATCCAGTTGTTACATTTCCAACTAAACAGGCATTGAATCAGTTTGAGTCGCAATGTAAAACACGTCCAGCACCAGCCCCACAACAGAATCAGAGTCAGAGGCCGCATAATCCGCATCAGCATCAGCCTCCAATGCCACCACATCAGCAGCATCCTCAGCATCCCCAACATGCACAGCATCCTCAACAGAATCATGGACCCAGAATGATGATGGGTCCACCGCAAGGACCGAGACCTCAAAGAATGCCTCCTCCGGGTATGGGACCACCTGGACCAGGTAATGCTGGACAACAGGGTCCACCGAGAATGCATGGACCTCCTATGGGGCCTGGACCAGTTCCTCATCACATGTCTGGTCATCCAAATCAGGGGCCTCCACCTCCTGGCTATCAGCAGAGTCATTGGAATGGTCCGAGACCGAATGGACCACCGGGGCCACCTAGAGGACCGAATGGAGGACCTCCTCAGCAAGGACCACCGGGTCCTGGCCCTGGACAACATAGACCACCAGGAATGGTGAGTTCAAATTTCAATTATTTACAATTTTATTGCCTTGGAAATAAAGAGGCATAAGTGCTGTGTATTGTACTTACGCCCCTTCGTTTCTAAGTCGACGATTTATTTCATTGATTTTTTGGTATTCATTGATGAATAATTGTCCCATTTTTATTCTTGATGCAGCAATTCCATGGACCACCTGGCCCTCCCAATCAAGGCCCACCAAGAGGCCCACCTCATCCTGGCCCTCCTGGTGACCCACGAGGAGCGCCACCACGTCCTGAATGGAACAGACCACCAGGTATTGGAATTATCTCAATTTTTCTTCTTAATTAACCCTTAGACGGCTTAAATAATAGTTTGTGAGGAAGCAAAATAGATGAAATCGATAGTTTTTTCATCATTGAATATATTTCTTCGTAAATAATTCAGTTTGTCATTAATTATGCACATATGACACACAAAATACCCGTCTAAGGATTAAAATAGCCAATGTTTTTGATAATGATACGACAATCATAGGTATGCATCCACATCAAGGACCGCCCGGTTTCTCCCAACACCAACACATGCAAGGACCTCAGCCAGGTCAAGGACCACCCCAGAGAGGACCTCCACCCGGGGGAATGGGTGGTATGTTACAAGGTGGTCCACCGCCAGGACACGGAGGACCTCAGCAGGGACCTGCACCAGGTCCTCCTGGTGGTCCAGCACCTCACGTAAATCCTGCATTTTTCTCGCAAGGTCCACCCCATCAACATCCTGGTCAACATCCCGGTGGTCCACCACCACCACATCACGGCCCTGTTCACGGTCCACCGCATGGTCCAGTTCATGGACCACCTCACGGGCCACCTCATCCACCCCCACACGGTTATGGTCCTCCCTCTGCCCAGGTGAATATTCATCATTAATCAATTATACTCCTTTCATTTAACAGAATACTATCGAACAATTAAAAATATATGAACATGATTTTTCCTCTCGATGAACTCACAGAAATCGAATTTGCAGCCACCTTATAATGCACCTGGACCTGATCATCGTACGGAAGATCCACCGCAATTACGGGAACAAGAGTTTGAAGTTATTATGGATCGAAATAGAACAGTTTCATCGTCAGCAATAGCTCGAGCAGTTTCAGATGCAGCAGCTGGTGAATATGCGAGTGCCATTGAGACTCTTGTAACTGCTATTTCACTTATCAAGCAGTCGAAAGTGGCTGGTGATGATCGCTGCAAGATTCTGATCAGTTCTTTGCAAGATACTCTTAGGGGTGTGGAAACGAAGAGCTATGGATCTGCTCGAAGAGGTAAAAAAAAGGCTTTATTCAAGGAAAAATTCCCTTTTCATTAAAAATAAAATACATTGACCTTTTTTTTTATTTTTTAAAAAATGAATAATAATACTTGAATGTTTTTTCTTCTTTTACTCTTCAGAACGCTCGAGATCACGTGACAGAGAACGCAGTCATCGCCGTAGACGTGAACGGTCCAGAAGCCGTGACAGAGAGTACAGAGAAAGAAGCAGAGATCGTGATCGTGATAGAGAAAGAGATCGTGATCGTGAAAGGGACAGGGATCGTGATCGTGAAAGAGAGCGTTACTACAGTGAGCCTTATCCCAGAGAGAGATCCCGCAGTCGTGATAGAGATCGTGAACGTGAACGTGACAGGGAATACAGAGAGCGCAGCAGAGAAGAGAGGTAAGCAATGAACAAAATAATTAAAGAAACACATTATATTCATCAATTCTACACTCGTGCGAGTTGTGAATGATAGAATTTGAGAAAATAATAGGAAGAAGGAAAAGTAAAAAGAACAATTGGACATGAAAAATTGAAAAATTGAAATAAAAGACAATTTCCAAAGGAAATTTTCGAGGCCTACTTCTCAAAAAACCTGTGTATTTCTCCTTAATTTTTCTGTTTCCAGTTCAAACTTTTTCGATAAAAATTTCAATTTAAATATTGTTTGTGAATATCTCGTGTTTGAAATGGAATTTTATTCAATGAGAGAAATTTTTTGAAATGTTGAAGAATTGTGTAATGGGAAGGAAGAATTATATTTAGGGAAAAGTGGAGTAAAATGGATATTTTGATGGAATGGTTGAGCTTTTCATTGCAATGAAATTTAAATTAAAATCGTTTATATGTCCGTTTCACCCCATTTTCATGAAATTAAACAGATGATTATATTGAAACGATGAAATTTAACGATGAAAGAGCAGTTGTACTGTGCGAAACATGTGTAAAGTGCAGCTGCTCGTGTATTTTGTAATTTTTTTGTATTGAAATCAGCAAAACTAGGGCTGTAAAATAATTCACATACAATTTTGCTATTTGCGGTGGTCGTGCCATTTCTATATGGAGCAAAGATACTGATAAAAGTATTGATCACTAGGGAAAATTGAAGTAAGATGGACTACTACTAAATATGGACTGTTACGAAATTTTCAACATTAAAGTACTCATTTGTACAGTAGTTGTCCCGGTTTCTGACACTTGGAGCTAGTTTCATCAACTATTTGTTTATTAAATTTGATTTAATTATATTCATACATATCATTTGCACTGAACGAGCTCAGTAATTGAATATTAAGCATTGTGTTGTGCATTACCATATAACTTGATTGAAAATTTTCCAAAAATTGCCTCATTTATTAAGGCATTATCGGAATCCGGTAACACTGCAGTAGTAAATGATAATGGAAATGCAGAATATTTGATCATTCAATTTTATTTATAAAAAACTACTGCATTTTCCATTTTACCCCCTTTTTTCTCTATTTTTTAACAAATAGAGAGGCGTAAAATGGAATTAATCCCAATAAAAACTAAGCCAGAAGGTCCTTATTTGTTTAAGAATATTCTCATCAGTTCATCTCATTTTTCATAATATTTCCATACATTTGCATCTAATGTGAATAATTCCGATGAATAAATGAGCGAGAATGCTTTTGAACAAAGAGTAATGATTCGATAATCGCAGAGCTAAATTATATCATCAGAAAAGATGAATGGCCTGAAAAATGTATATTAGAAAGAATAATTGAAAGAAAAAAAAAACATTATAGCATTTTTGTAAAATATCATAACATCGTATTTTTCATTAGTACAACACGTCAGGCAGCCAGGCCCAGAGTTAAAGAAGAACCGCCCGAGGCGGCACCAGTATCATCTTCCAAGCCATCTAGGTAAACCTACTTTTATTACATTTAAAAAATTACAAATAAATTAAAGAAACGAAATGAAGCAACAATTATCTACTGAATGCGATGATGAAGAAATTATGTTAATTATCCATTAGATCTGTTCAAACAAAAAGGAAAAGCAAAATGAAATGAATGACTGTGTTATCATTAATCTCTGTAAATCAACGAAAATTTCCTTCAATTCTATTTTTTTTTTATCTTTTTTTTTTTCTTCTTTTTTTGATAAATTTTTTTTTTCATTCTTTGTATCTCTATTAGTCACAGCATCGTACATTAATTTTCACTGCATCCTGTGTGTGTTTTACGTGTGTGAAAGAAATTTTGTAAAAAATGTGTAAAAGAGAAAATGAAAAAAAAAAAAACAATTTTCTGTAAATGAAATGAAATAAGAAGATAAAGGTTTTTCTTTACCAATTAATCAATAATTAGTTGATCATTTCAAAAAAATTAATAGGGGAAGGTGGGGCAAAATGGACATCAGGGGTAAAATGAACAAATCGAAATTCTTAGGCTAATATTATGGAAAATTCTTGAAATTGATAGAAATATTGGTGGCAGATTGTTTTTGATGATTCCATTGGAATGCTGAGGAAATTTAGGGCGGGAAACAAGTTTCGGAATTAATTTTCGTGAATTTCTAGTGATTTTGACTTTTCGGAGCATTTTAGAGGGGTAAACCCTTCCTTTTTTTGGAAATTATCAGGTTTTTAAGAATATTTCCGGTTCTATTCGTCGTAGCGTGAAAATTCCGATGGGAGATGAAAGGTGAGATCATTTGCCATCGATTCAATATAGAGTTTTCAATTAAAAATTATCACACCAAGAGTGTGTTCACATAGAGTTTTCAATTAAAAATTATCGATTTTTGAGGTATTTATGGGCATATCTGTGGAACAGTTTGTGGTCTATAACTATTGCAAAAATTGATATTTTTGAATTCAAAATCCCTTAAATCGATAGAGAATGAGCTCATCTTTCATTTGAGACCAACCCCATATTGCTGCGACCAATAGAACCAGAGATATTTGCAAAAAACTGAAAATTTACTAAGAAGAAAAGGCTCCAAAAGAAGGAAAGGCCCCTCAAAAATGCCAAAAAATATCGAAATTTCGAAAAAAATACACTCGATGCTTGTTTTCCGGCTGAAATTTTCTCAGCTTTTCAATAAAATCATTTAAAAAAATCCATCTCTAACCGTTTCATTGCAGTGTCCATTTTGCCTCACTCTCCCCTACAATTTCATTAAAATTTATCTTCTTGTTCCAACTAGTGATGATCAATCTGGACATAAAAATTTGAAAAAAAAACCAGAATGAAGAAGTTTTAGAATTTAAAAAAAAAAGAGTGAAATTGTAAAGAATTTAAAGATTTTAAAAAATAAGATGAAAACGTGTACTTGTCTAGGTATTATGACGATCGCTACAGAGAACGTGAACGTGAAAGGGACCGTGAACGTGAAACAAGCAGAAGACCAGCTGAACGTGAAAGAGAACCAGAACGTGGTGGTGGAGGTGGTGGGGGTGGTGGTGGAGGTGGTGAGAGAGAACGTGAACGTGAACGTGATCGTCGTGATGAACGTGGAGACTCATCGCATCGTTCCAGACATTGAAAATAATGAAGAAAAAGGGAAAAAAAAATTAATAAAAAAAAAACACGTCCTTCGCATTACTATTGGTATTGCGATGAAGTAATAATGAACTTAGTATCGTGAAACTAAAATGAAAAAAAAGTTAAGAAAATAATAATAATAATTATAATAATAATAATAATAATAATAATAATGATTTTCTTTAAACAATCACAGAAACTTTTTAGTGCTTATCGTTGTGATCGATATATAACGTTCAGTTTTTTTTCTTTTTCCTGGTGGCATCCAAAGATTTATACAAAAAAAAAAAAAAAAAGAAATGAGGATGTTAATTTGTAATATTAATAATGAATTTTTTCTTCTTTTTCTAAAGAACATGGATATTTTATCAATTCAAAGCAATTTGCAATGTTTAATCTCATTGCACAGTTTACAAAAAAAACAATAGCATCAGATGAAATTAGTGAAATTATTTAGTGCTTCTTTTTTCTGGACAGATTTTCATGAATTATTATGATGAATTTTTTTTTTTTTTCACTCTTTCAGTCTTCTTTAAAGATAAATGATAAAAATGCCACATTATATTGATAATTATATTCTTCATGTATACATAAAGTATATGTAACAGCACTGTAATTAAGAGAATGTTTGAAAAAAAAATTAATAGAATTAATGTGAGAGAGAGAGAGAGAGAGAGAGAGCAGTGTTACAGTAGACTAATAATGAGAAACACAAAGAATAATTCACAATAATGAAAAAAAATAAAAAATAATGGAAGAAACTGAATGCTGCTCAAGAAGATTTTAATCATCTACAGACGCTGTCAAGAGGAATGAAGACGTCTTAATGAAATTTACATCGGTCTTCATGGGCTCATGCGACAATGCAAGATTGTATTCTTAATATAATACAGAAAAAAAGAGAAAAAAAAAAATATTCGGTTTCGAAATATATATGCTGAACATGTCTTTACTTTATTGATCTGTGACACAAAATCCTAGAAAACAAAAAAAAAAAAAACATAACTAAAAACTATGAAAATATGTTAATTTATTTTTTATTCTTTTGCTACTATAATATATTAATGCTTGTGGTTTGTCTGTACAACGAGACTGGCCATATAATTGGCCTCGTATTTTCATTACTGAATAAAATTTTCAGTCAATGAAAAGAATAATTTAAAAAAAAAAACAAAACATGTAAATATTTAATTGTAAAAAGAATTTTGTAAATATTCTTTTTCATTTCTATTCTTGGAGAAGACAAACCAGATTCAATTAGAGCCACGAAATATGCCATTTCTTCATGATAAATAATAGGCAATTTTATAATTTTCACAAGAACAAAAAAATTAATAGAAATTATGCTCTTTACATACTAGCAGTAGCCTTTACATGCTCTGTGAGAAATGCAAGTCTGAAATTTTTTTTTGAAAATTTGCTATTATTTCGTGTGATTTCCAATTCTCACAAAGTAAATTTTATTTTTTAATTTTTTTTTATTTTTCTTCTTTGAGTTGAAAAACCAATTAATAGTTTTACCCTGTAGTTGCTCCAATATACTCTTCCTGTCTTTTTATGTTATAATTTGATACTGTCAATTTTTTGTCAAAGTTGCATGCATATTTTTATAATTACACCCAAATGAGATGATTGAAATTTAGAAGTAAGAGAAAAAAAAGAAGAAATTTTTTTTGGATATTTATAGTTGAATTATGGATTAGTCTATAAAATTTGCATTTGATGCACTTTATTTCTATTGCTAAAGATTTGTATTCTTAAGAGGATAGAAATCCATAATTCAACTATAAGTATTCATTAATAAAAAGAAAAAAGAAAGTAATCTTGATTTGATATAAATTTCAGTATTCTGAAATTTTTATCCGAAAAAAATGAGCAAAAGCGTAAAACCAAATAATTTTCAATTTCCATCAACTGAAGCTCAAAAGTCTTGTGACTGTGATACAATTAATTCATTTATACATTATTAAAAAATCTGTGTGATTTTAATTCCAAAAGAAAAAAAAAAGCTAAGAGAACTGAGTTCTCAATTCTTTTCAATTGCTCAATGAATCAGGGAATATTCCATATTTTTTTTTACATTTTCAAAAACTTCTTGCATCTGTACTGAAATTTAATAATCATATAATCGAGTTAGGTGCCTACTTTTTTCACTCATAGGCAAGGAAAAAAAATCATTTCTTTTTTGTATTCACATATTCTATGATGATAATGAAATTAGCACACTTCTGGCAATTTTTTCGATTTTTTTTAAAACAAATAAATTATTGTAAAAAAAATTAACTCAAAAAATTCGCGCCTTTCGAATTTTCACTCGAGTTTTTTGAATTTTTTTACATGTCTGCATATTTCTCATTTTTTTCTAAATAATTTATTTGTTAGGAGAAAAAAAAATGGAAAAGTTGTCAGATATCTGCTATTTTCAGTATAATCATTTTATGGTCCTTCTAATAGCTCTTCCTTACATGGAAAGCCTTTCTTGATTTATATAGAACAAAAAAAAAAGATGTTTAAAAAAATAGCAAACTCTCCAATAAGGATAATTAATACCAGAAATAAATTCGTTCGTGCGTTGCAGGGTAAGTTTTACCATGTCGTGCTGAAAAATAGAGTGTAATTGATATTTAAAACTATGAAAAAAAAATGGTATTTTTATAAAAGATCTCAATTATCAATTTATCACTGCAAAAATAGAATTTTCCAAAAAGAATGATTTTAAAAAAATCTCAAAAATTTTTAAGGTGTGGAAATTTAAAAAAATTTCACAGTAATTCCAAAGATAAAATAATTCGAATAAAAATTAATTGATAATTGGAAAAGATAAAAAAAAATATACAAGTGTAATTACTGCGAATAGGAGAAACGAATGGAGAGATTCCCGAAAAGAAAATAGAAAGTAATGAAGCAGTAAATAATTCGCTTTTAGCTCCTAATTGAATAATTTAATTGTAGGCTTTCATTATTATTATTATTTCAAAATTCCACTGTCTTTTTTTATTTCTGTTTTCTCTTCGTCTGTTGAGACAATTACAATTTCCATTAATTTTTTAATTTCTCCCTACGAAAACCAAAGAAAAAAAAAAACAATTAAAAAAAAAAAAGAATAGATTTATTGTGGGATTTCAATAACGATGTAATATATTGTATCGATTTAGTGATGAGCATCAATAACTTTTGGTAGGTATTTCGATGGAACAGTAAGACTGATTAATAATTGAGAGAAATTGATGCCATCTGAGCCTGTGATAAATAAATTATTAAAACGAAAGAAAAAAAAAAATTAAATAATGGTTTTTATAAGGTAAGTGTGAAAAAGTAGAATGAAAGAGAGATACAATGCGAATTTCATAAATTCTGTGTTACGTTTAATGTCTTTTTTCACATGTATCATTTAGAGATATTCTTTTTTTAGCTGAGAGGCTCTCGTTCAACTAGAATATATATATATATATAATTTTTCTTAATTACAAGAATTGCTCATAAAAACAAGTTTTGTTTAAAATACTATTTTATTACTAAGCACTAGAGACTAGAATCTACATATTTTTCCACAATTCAATCGAAATAATCGGATCAATGAATTCGATTTAAATAAAAAAGGAATTCTAGTTCTATCTGTAATTGTGAATTTATCGAAAAAAATGATTATGGAATAATGAGATTTAGCTGTTCAAAATTATTGTAGAAGATAGAATTGTGCTGTATTGATATTTTTCGAAGGAAAAAAGATAAATCGTATTTCAAATGATCAGTCACTCATTTCACTCAGGAAAAAAAAACGAATAATAATGTTTAGGCCTCATATCATTTAGATATAATTTTTTCCTTTTGCAAATTCATTTTACCATGTTAAATCATTTATTGATTCAATTCATAAAATTTCTTTTTTTGTGAGTGAATTTGGCACACAGACAATATTGTACTTGAATTATTATTTTTCATAAAATCTATTTGAATCCAATGAATTTATTATTACTCTGTTTTTTTTTTCTTCAAAATCGACAGATTATTGTACTGTCACTAATAAAGAAAAAATCAATCAGTTAAGAGTTATTTAAACTTTCATTCATATATATTTTTTGTGTCTTTGTTGAATTAATTTGAGCTGTATTGAATTAGAAATTATTATATATGTAGAAAAAGGAAGAGACAATATTATAACTATGTTCAATAATTCTAACAGTTAATTTAATGAGTGAAGGTAACATTTCGTTAATTTTTTTTGTATGAGACAATTAACGTGATAGGCATGGCCACATGGAAATATGGAAATACCATTGTTTCCTAATAGTACTGGAGTTTGAAGTGATAGAGTACAACATGGACATATTGATGGTTTTGTTTTAAATCTAATGCCCCAGTGATGGGCTCCACTTCCGAATACATTATCATTTACTGGCCTCTCGAGATCTTTTTCTAGTGCTTCAACGAGCTCTCCCCTTATCTGTGATAATCAAAAATGACATGAATTAAAAATTTATCGTAGAAAGAAATCAAAAAATTGAAAAATGGTTAAATTCACATGATAATAGAATGAGCATTTGCTAATCTTTTGTATTTTTTTAAACAAATACAGAAAAAAATTAGAAAAAAAAGTGTTCGAAAAAAATTGCACTCATAGTTTTCCGAATTTTCTACATGTGCATATTTTTCATTTCTTAAAAATACTTTATTTGATGGAAAAAAGACAGTGAAAATGGTCAATTGTCTGTAATTTTCAATATCATATTCACCTCTGTTGAACAAATGGAGCTATGCTCTTTATTTCCATCTCTGTTACGATCAAGTTCAATCACTTTATCGTATCCATAACGTCTCAGTAATTTCGTGAAGATAATCGATTGGAAAATACTGAAAAAGAAAAGCACGATTAGACTACAAAAATATTTTAAAAATGACAATAAAAGTAGCAGATATCTGAAAATTTGTGAATTTTTGTTAATAAATAAATTACTATAAAAATTTTTTTTTTTAAATTCGCACTTATAGATTCTTAAATTTTCTACAAGTGCATATTTTTTTTTTTGATATATTATCTGTTGAATGGCAAAAAAATATTTAGAAATTTTCACATATCTGCTAGTCTCAGTATCATAGAATGAAAAAAATTTCAAAGCATAATTCGATGAGAACTCACCTCTTATTTAATTTTATCTTAGGAAGATGTTTCTCAGCTAAACCGAGAAAAGTCATGGCAGAATCCATTCCCTCTTTCTTCATAATCTCATGTGCAACACCACTCCAATCAATCAGCTCATTCTTATTAATCGTTGATTCAATGATTCTCCCACAAGAAATACATTTTCCCATTTCCATCATTTCGACAATTTCAACGACCGTATCCCACTGTTTACTATCAAGTAATGGAAGAATAATAGAAAGAACAGTATTGTCTCTAGTTTGAAGGCACAGACGAAGTATATCATCTAGTGGTCTATTATCATTAATATAAATTCTCAAATAATTTCTCCAAATAAACGGTACATTTTTGCATAATTTGATGCAATTATCCACACTATTCTCCATCGAGAATTTCTCCATCAATATTCTCCCAATTTCAATGAACTTTGGTTCAGTTAAGTGCTCAATGAATTTTGGAAAACCACATATACATTCACAATAATTCGAGCCATTTAAATCTACAAATGCCCTCATTAACTCATCAATCACATAAATATTATCAGTATCTCTCAATAATTCCACATTTATATTCTCTAAAAGTGCATGAAAATACATTCGTTCAATTGATCTCACAATTTCATAGAGAAATATTTTTAATTCAACAATATCCTCATACTTGAAATTAATTTCTTTTATACTATTAACTATTTTAAAAATTGTATCTTCCATTTCTTCAGAATTCATTGATGTTTTTAAGGTACCAATAAGTATATATACAGGCTGAAAATCCATTTGAATATTCATTGTTGCTGATTCAATTAATTTTTTTCGTTGATTAACATCTTTATCATTTCCATTAATTTTTTTATCCAAATTATCATCATTCAATTCAATTGCCATAATTTTATCACCAATTTCATCAACTCCATTAGTTCCATTGCAATTTTTAACTCTATTTTTCTTACTTCTCACACCAATATTACAAACAATTTCTGAATCCGATGATGAATCATCGTATTTTCCATTTTTAAATATCAATGAATTACCAGAATTAACAACTACAATACCCGAATTTAATCTCTTTGGTTGAGTATTAAAATTTGATTGTATAATCATTATAATTGGCTCAAGTAATAAAATTAAATCATTGCTACAATCATTAAAATCATCAATTATCTCATTACTATGACTATCAATAATTCTATTGCTCTCAATTAATTTCATTAAATCTGAACGAAATGTCATGCATGCATTTAAACAATCATTGTATAATTTAATCTCAAAAAGTTTTAAAATCAAGTAATCTATTGAAGAGAGCATAAGACTATTAAATGTACCATTACTATTCATTAAGTATATTTTGTCATCAATTATTTGTGCACTTGTTATATTATTTAATTTATCAGTCCACAGTATAACTGCTGCATTAACTGGATCAATAATGTATAAACATTTGTTTGTGTAAGAGAGCAAATATTTTTTACTAATTACGAATAAACGTGAAAAATTAAGTATTTGAGAGCCAATTATTTCTTCATTATCTTCGTTGACATGAATTGATTTAATTGCTGTTGTTTTATATATATCTGATGGTGGTACTGTTAGTGCATCCTTGAATTGATGGGTTTTCACGACAATACCTTTGATATTTACCTCCCAGAGTCGAAATCCAGGTCTTGCAGAATAAATTAATAGGTTTTCGTCATCTGCACTTTCTTCATTCAATCCAATTATCGAATTTAAACCGACTGTAGAAGATCTGTTCGATGTTCTCTCGTCTTCTGGTGAAACTGAAGCATTTATATCGAATTCGCACTGTCTTTTATTGAAGAAACAAGCACCAAAATCACCGTCTCTAGCTTTATTACCAATTTGCTTGAATTGTTCTTGTGCTGTATCACAAATGTAACATCTCGTTAAAGTTGATACCAATAAGTAATGAATGGAGTAGTCGATTTGAACAATACTGGAGTCTAGATGCATCAAAGCACAAGAAGGAGCTTGGAACATTCCATTTACCTGTTTAAAAAAAGACCTTAATTATTTCGAATTTATCGATAATGAGAGTAATCTTTGATTGAATTGAATAGTTACAGTAAATATTGATAAGACAATTGTCGATATTTTGCCATTACAATCGCCAGCATAAATCTCCGAGCTCTTTGCATTCCAACAGAGACACGTGACAGTCTCATTCAAGTGTTCATTTGATATTGATAATAATTTAACTGATGGTTTGAGGCTTATGACGCAAACACTACCGCGTTTTGTGGATAATGCTATTGTTTTTTCATCGGGAGACATTAGGACGTGTGTGACGGGTCCTTCCTGCAAGTAAAATGAATTTATTGAATTTATGAAACGATTTTTTTTTATGAAATAAATGAAAATGTGAAATTTTTCAGATAAATTTACTTCATTTCGTGACCAGTCTTCTTGGAATACCTCGGAAATCAAGCGAGATAAAGCGATTTTACTACAATTCTCTATATTTGTAGAGAATTTAAAGAGCTACAAAAAGAACAAATGTAAAAGCGCTCTATCTCACTTATTTTCCGAGATATTTTCAAAAAAACTGAACATTTAATGAGAAGAAAATGTTTAAAGTCTCGGAAACTAAGCGAGATTAAGCGATTTTTCAGTAATACTTTTTTTTAAAGAATTTCACGAGCTACTAAAAGGTTTGGGATAAAATCGCCTTATCTCGTTTAATTTACGAGATATTCTGCCAATACTGATGACAGAATAAAATCGATTTGTCTGGGAATTTCATATTTTTTTAAAATGAAATTATTTCTGTACCGATAATGGTATGACTTGTTGAAAAGTACATGGCTCTCTCGTAAATAGATACAGACTCCCGCTCGTTGACCCAAGGACAATGTGATTGGTGGATACATTGATGCATGTGTACTACAAAGAAATAAGTAAATGATTATAGAAAACAATACTAAAAAGAAACAGACATCTGACAATTTTTATTCTTTTCTTTTCCTTTACAAAAAAAAATTACTAAAAAAAAATGAAAAATATACGTATTTAAAAAATTTAAAAAGTACAAGTCCATTTTTTTTGAATATTCATATTCCAATAATTGAATATTTAAAAAAATCAAAAAAATTGTCAGATATGTAATGATTTCATTATAATTCCAAAAAATCTTGAAAAATTCAAAAAAATAAAATGAAACTCACTTTGATTCGTTGAGTTGTAATTATTGGTTTATAAAGCAACGAATTAATATCTTCATACTCCGATAAAACAATTGCACTCTCTTGCATACTTTTATTTATTATCCCTTAATTATAAACAATTAACTAAAAACATAAATTGTAATATTTTTTTTTTTTCCTCACGAATAATAACATTGACTTTTGTGCTTTATTTGTTCAGTTTGTAAAATTGACCTTTAAAAATTTTGAAATTATCAGTATTTAAATATTGTGTGCAAATAGTGTGTGTGTGTGTGTCAATGCCCGGAATCCATTAAAATGATATGTAAATATGTAAAATTTAACTCATCTTGTATTAAACACAATCATTTATTCCTGTCAATCACACGAACAACTGGAGACTCTATTTTCATCTTGGCAATTTTTATTTATTTTTTTTCTCTCTCTCTCTCTCTTTATCGACATATAATCATAATTTTACCTCTCGAATTCACCGAAAGAGCGCGCCAATTTTTCTTTTCAAAATCGTCCAATGAAAACGCGCCATTAATCGGCGAAGAACGCCCGAAAATAAAAAAATGTTGCTGTGAAACTGTTATTATTACATAAAAATTACACAATTACATAATCAGACAGATAAAGTATACGATAATATAAGTCATTGCTCACAATTTTGGAGGGAAAACAAGCATTATCGTCGTCAATTACTTCAATTTTCATAGATACAGTAAATAAAGAGAAATCAAGCGCAACTTAATTTTGCCGGGAATTTACAAATCGAAGGTTATGGAGTCACAAAAACGACAATAGGCTTTTTCTCTCTGTTTGAGTTATAAAAAATAAAAAATAAAAAAAAGACGCTATGTGTGAAGCCTTTAAAACGCCGCTTCTTTAATCAATGCTTCGTCCAAAAGTGCTTCGCCTCATCAAAAATAGAAAAAGAATTATCCAATAAAAAAAGGAACATTTTGTCGAAAGAAAAAAATTGAATTAATAAAAAAATCCACAAAATCCAATCAAATAATCAAATATTTTGCCGGGCTGTGTCGTGCGGAGTTAACTTCCGGTGAAACATAACTCAACTCAACGTATATATATGATATATATATATAAAATAAAAAAATATAGTATATGTATATATATATACACATATATTAACTAATTTCTTTCCTTTTCTCTCTTTTTTTCTTTCCATTTCTATTAAAAAGTGAGTGAATGCCTGTGTTTTTCTCTCTCTCTTTTTGTGTGTATGTATGTGTGTATATATATGTGCATTGCGTATATATTGTGTGTGTTGCAAATGATCACGTGATCGAAGTGATCGACTTCATCGCGTTTGGTGGCCACGAGGTTTTCTGTGGTTGAAAATTTAATTAAAAAAAGATAGAAAAAAAAAAAACAGGGAAGAAACACGAAAGTTGTCTAGGGTTTTTTTAAGTTATTGGATAAATTCAACAAAGTGTTATCATAATTGATAAATTCAATTAATTTTTTTTTAGTTAATAATTTAATATTAAAAATGCCATCGAGCAATCCATTGCCACCAAAAGAGAATGCATTGTTTAAGCGAATTTTGGTGAGTAACCAAGCCAATGAAAATACATGTTTTTTACAATATTACCCCACTCTTTATATATATATATACAAGTTAAAAGAAATAACCCGGTGTCCATTGCTATTTGTCGCAATGTAATGATGAGGCATTGCTTTTGCTGAATGCCTCGAATAGTATCGATGATTGATGATTGCAAAAGTTGTTTTTTTTTTTCGTTGATCAATCAATCATTTTCACTACATAACCTTCATAAAAATTAATTTATCCTATTGATTAATTTTATTTCATTTTTTTCATAAAATGAAATTGAGCAATATTTGTTGTTGGATTAATCCAATTATTTTGTTCCAATAATCTCATTTAATTGTTCTATTTCAACAAAATTTGGTTATTATTTCGGATTTATTGATGTTGACGAACAATTCAACAGCAAAATCATCAAAAATTTCATTGCACTTCATTGCAAACAATTTTTCAACTTCTAACCTAACTTTTCACTTGATTTTCTCAGATTGCTTCAATTCTATGATTGATCAAAAAAATAAGAAAACAGACAAAATTTTTACATTTTTTTTTCTCTTTGACAATAAAATAACAATCATTTTTAAAATATGAAAAATTTGAGAATTTCAAAAATTAAGAAAAAAACAAAAATGCAGATTTTTTTAAAATATTATCAGCTTAGAAAGAAAGGGGCGTAAGTGATGTGTATAAGCATAGCACTTACGCCCCTTTGTTCCCAAGCTGACAATACTTTTTTTTAAATAGTAATTTATTTTTTATTTTAAAAAATACCAAAGATTGTCAAATTTGTGAAAATTTCATCATTATTCAGTTTTTACGAAACATTTTATGCAAAAAGGACTTTGAAAATTGCAAAATTGCTATGAAAAAAAGTAAAAATTATAATCTTAGAAAAAGGATTTCAGGTATTCATTTTAGAATAAATGATCTCCTTAACCTCTTCTCACTCACCTTGTCCCAGAAATTTCATTACCTTCATTATAATTAATGAGCTATTTTTCTAATAATTACAGAGATGCTACGAGCACAAACAGTACAAAAATGGGTTGAAATTCGCAAAGCAGATACTGTCAAATCCAAAATTTGCAGAACATGGAGAGACATTGGCAATGAAAGGACTAACTCTTAATTGTTTAGGCAGAAAAGAAGAGGCTTATGATCATGTACGTAGAGGATTGAGAAATGATTTACAGTCACACGTTTGTTGGCACGTTTATGGTCTACTACAAAGATCGGATAAAAAATATGATGAAGCTATCAAGTGCTATCGTAATGCACTCAAATGGGATAAGGATAATTTACAAATTCTCAGGGATTTGTCGTTGCTTCAAATACAAATGAGAGATCTTGATGGCTACAAGGTAAATTATATTAGAATAGAATAGAATTTATTTCTGAGTTACAAAGTCATTTGTTTTACATCCTCCATACTACAGCCTTTCTTTCTATCTTATTCTAATTTTAATTTTTATTTTATTTTAAATTCAATTTTAATTTAATTTGAATTTTTACTTAGTTTAATTTGGCATTCGTTTGTCTCAATCACGATAAAAAGTAATATAAGAGAGTATAAAATAATTAGTCACATTTGCTGTTACGGTAAATTATATTAATTTCAATATATTTTTTATGATAATGACATTAGCATTATCATGAAATTAACAGATATTTTGATATTTTTAAAGAAAAAAGATTATTGAAAAACATAGTATATTTAAAAAAAATGCACTTATAATTCTTTTAAAGTTCCTCATTTGCATAGTTTTTGAAAAAATTTATTTGTTGAAAAGCGAAAAAATTGGCCAATGTCTGCTATCTTTAGTTCCATAAATTTGCAGATATCTGGCAATTTTGCGGATTTTTTCCAAATAAATGAATCATTATTTTTTAAAATTGCACTCATATTTTTTCGAATTTTCCGCATGTAATATCTTTCTTCTCTTTATTTTTTTAAATACTTTACTCGTTGAGAAAGGAAATAAGAATTGTCAAATATCTGCTTATTTCATTATCACCTTTCTAAACATAAATTCATCAATAATTAATGGAGAAAAGATAATAATCCTTTCTTGAATCAATTTCAGGATACGAGATATCAATTATTTATGCTAAGACCTACCCAGAGAGCCTCGTGGATTGGTTTCGCAATATCATATCATCTCCTCAAAGATTACGAGACAGCTCTTAAAATACTCGACACTTTCCGTGACTCTCCAATGATCTGCTATGACTACGAGCACAGTGAGCTTCTTCTTTATCAAAACCTCGTTATCCAAGAATCTGGTGACAGTGAGGCTGCCCTCAGGCACTTGGACAAGTACAGCGATCAAATATGTGACAAAATAACTGTAAAAGAGACGTACGGAAAATTGCGGCTCCAATTGGCCCAGTATGCTGAGGCAGTACAGGTTTACAAGGATCTTCTTACGATAAATCCTGAGAATACGATTTACTATGCAAAACTTGCTGAGGCAGAGCAACACGAGAAACCAGAGGATACTCTAGAGATGCTCCAAAGATACGAGGAATTGTTTCCACGTGCACTAGCCCCAAGAAGATTGCAGTTGAATTACGCTAGTGGTGATCAGTTTAAAAAATTAATTGATCAATATTTACGAAGAGGATTGCACAAAGGTGTACCACCACTTTTTGTCAATCTTCGTTCTCTTTACAAGGATCAGCAAAAAGTCGAGACAATACAGTCGTTAATGCTCGAGTACAAGGATGCTCTAAAAAATCATGGACACTTCAGTGATTTAGACAAAGAGAATCCTCGTGAACCAGCTTCTGCCTTACTCTGGACCTTTTACTATCTCGCCCAACACTACGATTATCTGGGAAATACGGAGAAAGCCCTGCATGAAATTGATGCTGCATTAGCACATACACCAACGCTCATAGAGCTTTTTGTTACCAAAGGACGCATTTATAAGCACGCTGGAAATGTTCAGGATGCCTACAAGTGGCTCGATGAAGCACAGGAGCTTGATACTGCCGATCGTTATATTAATTCAAAGTGTGCCAAGTACATGCTACGTGCTAATCTTATTAAAGAAGCAGAAGAAACGTGTGGTAAATTCACGAGAGAGGGTGTACCAGCTATGGAAAATCTCAATGAGATGCAGTGCATGTGGATACAGACTGAGGCTGCTAATGCTTATCAGAGATTGGGAAAATATGGAGAGGCATTGAAAAAATGTCATGAAGTTGATAGAGTAAGTTTTAATTGTAATAATTCAGCAAAAAAGCGGTAGAACGAGATGAATCGACTTTTTCTACAATTTTTTTTAGAATATTTTTCTTTTTTTCTTTATTAATATATGGACTTCAGGTTTAAAAATCCATCGAAGCCTTTTCAAATGATATTATAGTGTGAGCTCTGCCATTACAGTATATCAAAAATAATGATAATAATCATAATGAATAAACATAATAATCACTTCTCCATGAAAAAATGAACAAAAAGAACAATCATTATCTCGGAAATTAAAGGAGATAGGACGATTTCGCTGAAAAGAAAGGGTGAATCGGCAAATCGCTCTATCTCGCTTATTTTCTGAAATATTTTCAAAAAACTAAATGACGAAGACATTTATCCTGTTTTATCTTTTCACGAATGAATTAGAATTGCACGAATTTTTTGCTGATTTTGCTCCTGAATAATTCTTTTTTTTCTCTTCCTTTCTATTTTTATGCTATCGCAGCACTTTTCGGAGATAATAGAGGATCAATTCGACTTTCACACGTACTGTATGAGAAAAATGACACTACGTTCATATGTTGGTCTGCTGAGGCTAGAGGATGTGCTTCGTTCACATCCATTCTACTTCAAGGCTGCTAAATGTGCAATGGACGTTTATCTGCGACTCCACGACAATCCCCTGCCAGATCCAACGCAGATACAGGAGATTGACACTGGTGAGTGAATTTTTTTGTCCTTTTCCTGATGAATGAAAATATCGGTAAATGGGCAGTATAGCTCTGCCAACCGAAAATTAGTATTTTCAGCGTTTTCTTCACAATCTATTGTTTTGCTCGATTCCTCTTGGACCATTTTTTTCGATAAAACTTCTTTAGTTATTTTTCGGAGGAAAGTAGGGGTAATACGTGTCAAGTTAAATATAGCAAATGGAGAGACACTATGACCAACGGAAATTAATCCTGTCCAAGATTAACATCGTGACGATGAAATTTGATCTGTGCAATAAGGAGATGAAAATAATATATTTACTCATTAATTTTTTTTTTTACTTAATTCACTTTATTTTCCAAGTAAATACGTGATTTATTTAGAGACACTGAGTCCAAGACATCGACTCGAAGTTACATTTTCTTTTTTATTTTGAAAAAAAAAGAGAGAGAGAGACACGTGACAGATTATTATATAGAAATAACCCCATAGGAAGATTATAAATAGCTTGTCTCCTACAGTTACATCACATGCTTCATAAATCCGTTATATTATATACATAACTTTTTGTTTTTTCTAAGGAAGAAGAATGAAATTCATTAATCACAGACAATACAAACACACACAATAGTCAATACACAGCGACACTTAGACTAATAAAAATCCTAAAATTACATAATTCATTAGAGAAAAAAGAAATTCGTAATTTAAACTAAAAAACATATTTACAGGGTAAATAAATAGAAAAATCCTAATTATAATAAACGAATAATGAAGAAAAAATCCAGAGTGCTAACACACAAGTAATAGTAGCACAGTATGACACAGATTGCTATATCGGATTCATTCGTTTTAAAAATCAGAGTATGGCATAGCTCCGATGAATTTAATTCAAAAATAATTTTAATTGTCCATTTCTGATTTCATGAAAAAAAAAGCGAAATACCTACAAATACTTTATTCTTTTATCTTCTTTATTACGAAGATTAATAGCTATAAATTGAACGTTTTAAACGTCCTCAGGACCACTCCGCCTGGGGAATCTGCTTCCTCTTGGTCTTCCCCTTAATCTCCCCGAATATAGATACGAATTACCATCCTGTCTCTGTGTAATAGCATGTGGCGTCAAAAAATAAAAATGACCACTATCACCCGGCAATCTGTAGGCAAAATAGCTGCTTGATTTTTCATGATTCCCAGGCTGTCCAATAGCTGGATCAATGTATTCAGCATCTGGATTAATTGCTGGCCTTGGATCACGATAATTAACAGCAATGTCACCATCGAGTGATATAGGTCGCCCGGGAAATATCCTGTGTCCATTCTCCCTCGTGTCATCCAGTGACACAAAGCTCGTTGGACTAGGTGGCTGTCGAACAACCTGTTCTCTGTATCCATCAACTGGAACATATTGATGTCTAGCAGGTTTTCCAGTTCTGTACCTCTGAATAACGTGTTCATCCTCTTTTGGACTATATCCGGGTAAAAACTCGGCATCTGGATTGATTGCTGGTAATGGCCTCTGGTAGTTGACATTCGTGTCACCTTCTAACGAAAATGGCCTTTGCGTCTGATCACCATAATGTACTTTAACTTTCGGAGAGCTGTTGTATGTCGGCTTTTGTCTTTCATTAAACGAATTAGGCACAAACGAATTGGCTGTCGAGTAATCAGGTCTTTCAGTGACACTGCTCGTTTTTCCGTAAATCGGAGTTGTCGATGAGAATCTACCGTGCTTTATTTTCCTTCCGAAATTCGTGAAATACTCTCTGGTAACATCGTCCAAAAACTTTTCATCTTGTTTAGTGTAATAAGCGTGATGTGAACTTGGAGTTGTGACTACTACTGTTGGTCTGACTGTGGTTGTTGGAAAACTTATTGGCTGCTGCCTTGTTCTGTATTGATTCCTTTCTGGTTGTAATCTCTGCTCTGGCACCACTTCGGTATCGTAATCACTGTACTGTTGACCAACTTCCTCGATCTCCTCTTGCCATTCATTGAATGTAACTTGTTTTTGTGGTTGCTCTTGTGCTTCCTGCTCGTAAAGCTGCTTCTGTCGTCCTCGTTGGGATGAATAATCAGCGGCTTCGAAGCTGTATTGATAGACTGGTTTCGATTTTGTGGGATGACTATAGCGTTCTGATGTTGGGGATGTGAAGTACGAGTGCAGATTCGAATGGGGACGGTCTGTTACAGTTCGGTAAAAGACTGGCGATGTTGCTGGTAGCATACGTTGTCCTTGTGATCTCGAGGAAAGAGGAACATTGGTTGCAGGAGCTGGATCCGAATACTGATACTTTGGTGATGTCTTTGCGATAGGTTCGATGACCTCCACACTGTAATCCTCCTCCGTTTGTTGGGAGGGCGTGACGTCGACGTTGTAATAAGGCTTCTTGGTCGGCTCTTCCGATTTGTAGATGGGAGTCGTTTCTTGGAAGTAAATTGAGGGAGTTGGTGTTGTACCGGAAACATCATCGTTTGACTCCTCATAGAAGTAATAGGAAGCTGAGCTTGGAACAGCTGTTTGGGACTTCTTTGTCTTGACTGATACAGGAGTCGTGTCTACTGGATCGTCAACTGTTGGCGGTGGTGTTGAAGCGTAATACGCTACAATTGGCGCCGATTTTGATGGCAATTCATTCCATGTGGATCTATGGTCCTCCGTATTTGCCTCGATAACTTGATTCGTAAAAACTGGTCGAACTGTATTAATTTCTGATACTTCTAGTGTACTGACTTCATTTGGTGCTGATGTTGTCACTTGGATGTAACTAGTGCCACGGTTTGGTGGCTTTGTCACAGTTTCTTGACGTGTGACATTCTTCTGTTTGAATTTGTTGAGGGGTTTCATGGTGAATGGTCTTGGCTCTTTAATTATTGATACGGTACTTGAAGAAATGACTTTGTATGGTTTCGTTGTATTTTTACGGGTAGAATAATGAGTTGGGGATTTTGGAGTAGTACTCGTTCGTTTTGGATACTTTGTTATGTGGGATTTCGTTGTTTTCTTGTCATCCAGTTGAGAGAAAAAGTCTGGAGGTGGGGGGAGAATTATTCCGGGAACTAGAGGTCCGGGGGGAACGGATGTTGAGTTCTCCTGGGAATACTTGAAACTGTAGGGAGGAGGGTAGTATATAGACTGATCATCTTCATCATAATCCGACTGATTACTGGGTGGCGGAAGAAAAACAGCGCCTGGTGGTAAAGATGGAAAGAATGGTCCAACAATTCCTCCCAATCCATTTTTAATCTTCTTGTCGTTATCACCATCAGTACTATTGTTCATTCCGGGCGGCAGAAAGGTTTCATTAGCTGGTATCAAACCATCGAACCAATGCGGCTTATCACTAGATGTATCATTAGATCCGATCACTTCTACTGGACCACCTTCAGTCAATTGTACTGGGAATGGCGGTGGTACTTTCGGTTTCGTTGGAATTTTAACCTGTCTCTTCGGCGCTTCGTAGTCGTCAATCGGTGCCCAGCCCTGTAGATCACCCGTTGGCTGTTCCGATTCTTCCTCGGGAAAGTTACCACCGCGTAATACTAAAACGTGATTCTCAGCCAGCCAAATCTCGTCCTCATCTAGACCACCAAGATTTTTTGCACTGTCTTTTGGTACTTCAGGATTCGATAAATAGCTTATTATTCCAGGTCTCTTTGGTTTTTTAGGGTAGATCTCGTTCTGAATCAATCCGTATTTTCCCTCTTTAACTTGCTGGGCTAAGGTCTTTTTTTCATCATCATCGTCGTGAGATTTCTTCTCTTTTCCATTGCCTGCTGATGAAAGAAATAAGCCATCGTCCCAATTGGCCTCGTCCACTTGTTGTTTCTCAGTCGTTGGTGCTTGGGTCACTTTCATGTGACCACCCATTAATCTACTGACTTTTCTCTCAGGCTCTATCGTAAATTCGTTGTTCAATATTGTTGACAATCTCTGAGGCTCGTAATCTGACGTTTGGACACGTGCCTCATGGTGAATACTGCGAGTTGTATGTCGATTCGACTCGGTTGCAAGGGTGCACGTTGTTAGAGTTGTTAGAACAACCAGAACAAGTTTCTTCGAATTCTGCATCTGTAAGAAAAAAAGCAAAACTGGACATTAGGTACTTTGAAATAAACACTAAAAAAGCTAATTTTGCTTAGTTTTATGCAGAGAA
The DNA here is from genome assembly GCA_963921955.1 of Aleiodes alternator. Lineage (NCBI taxonomy): Eukaryota > Metazoa > Arthropoda > Insecta > Hymenoptera > Braconidae > Aleiodes > Aleiodes alternator. Next base: position 4,754,614 of record OY998109.1, on the reverse strand, counting down.
TAGCATCATGTTGGTAATTCTTAGTTTCTTAGTTTGGATTAAATTGGAGCAATTTTTTATTTAGATGATTCAAAAGCATTCATTGATCTATGATAACGGAATGCAATGCATAAGAACTGCCACGCCTTTCGCCCAGTGAACGGTTCCAACATTCACGGGTCACTAGTATGTAGTATGGACCAACTTTGTGTATGTCTGAAAAAAAGGGGAAAGAGGGAGGGCTATATAATGACGTTTGAGTATTTCAGTTTGTGAATTTCAAACCCATGAGATACCTGCAGGCGTGTCTGCACGTTTCAATCCACGGGGGGCTCTATCTCATTTCGTGAGATGCATTAGAGTACGATGTAGGACTTTGTATGCACATTTTGCTATAACACTGTTATTCAAGATACCGTATCACGGAAGTTGAATGGCTTGAATGAACCGTATTAACGTTTATTTGCTCTTTGTGTCTTATTGTACGAGAATCAAATTGACTTTACAAACTGGAAATTATATTTTCATGGATTAAATGAATGGATAATGAGGAGAATTCAAATAGTCACGTATAGGTTTACTAACTGGATGACGTTTTCATAAATTTATCATCTTTATACATCAGGGAAACTGATTGATTCAAATTTAAATTGCCATTTATCTCGTTATTCAATCGGTCATTATGGAATTGATGAATTTAAATCGGAATTTTAATTGATTCGATAAATCAATTATCGAATGTCCATTTTCTATTAGAAGGAGTCACTGTTAGGTTCTATTAAAGCAGATTATTTTTGATCATTTAAGTATTCGTTGGGAATTTCATTAATGAAGTGATATAGTTAGTGGAAAATTAACGAAATTAGATTCTAGATCAGACACACGTGAGTTTGCCACGTTTTCACCACCTTTCCCCAACACGTGTGAGGTCCCTTCAAGGACACCAGCCACTTTTCCAATCTCGCCTTTTACTATCATGGAGGAAGTGAATGATATGAAAAAAAACACAGGGATAATCTTGGAGTAGATAAAGCTATTACAGCTCAATAACTACAATCAAATAGACGTATTATTAAAAATAATTACAATAAAATAATGATTGGATTTCCGGGTTATTTACAGTTCATTCAGTTTTTCAGCGGAAATTTTTCTCACTTCCTTCTGATAAATATATAATGAAAAATTCTTGAAATCAGTGAAAGGAGTTGAGATTTAATATTTTCGATGATTTCATTGAGAAGCTGTGGGAATTTACTATGAAAAACAGGTGTCATTATTGATTTTTAGGATTTTTTTTTTTTCGGAAATTCGTCTATTTTGGTCGGTTTTCAACGGAATTCAATAGAGAAGAGTTTTGGCAAATGTTTTCTAATGAATTTTTCCTCACTTTTTCAATGAAATCATCCATTTTCACCCCATTTTTCTCTTTATCCATTTCCATACTACTAGTAACCCAGTAATTTTCGCTTATCATCTAAAAAAGGAAGTTTGCATTTAAATCCACGAAAAAAAACTTTCTATTTAAATTCGACATAAGTCTTGAGTGCACCTCTTTTTTCCCACAAGTGAATTGTTTTTGAGGGAATTATACTTGAAATCCTTCCGGAAACATCGAAATGAACTTTACCCAAAAAGAGATAGTTAAAAGTTTTGAAGTGAGGAAGTGCAGAAAATTGTGAACAGAGAGAGACAGAGACAGAACTCTAAAAAGTCTTCTAAAAACAGAAGAAAAGGCTTTTTTTAAGTGACTCTAGTGTATTTCCCTTCGCGGTTCGTTTCACTTTTTCCCATTTTGTCCACCCGCAGGGACCAATCTCACGACTGTCTCACGCGAGTTAATGTTGTTTCAAGTTAAAACTATGTGCTTCAGGCGGAGTCACATTGAAAAAAAATGAAAATAGCTATTGCAAAATCATAATGGATGTATGAAATATTTTTCTGTTAATTCAATTACGCCGTCATTGATAATATCACTTTGATTTTTTTTTAAATTGTATTTTGAATTAATTGAATTTAATGAAGAAAGACATAAGAAGAATCATATTCCGCGAAATAATTTCAATGAATTTGAATCTTTTATTCTCCTGTCAATATAACAGGGACAAAAATTATTTGGCGATTGTGTTGCTCCACAATATTTCTTTTGTCACCCATTCAATTAATTTTGATCAACGATAAATGCTTCAAATACTCTGGGCATTTAATGGATCACTTTCAACACTTAGTTGAAGTATTGATCTTTTTTTTTTCACCCCCCTCCCCTTCTTTTTTTTTTATCTCCATTGTTCTCGCTACTTTTTAATCGCTACTAATCATTGCCCGAGGGCTTAAACCTTGGACCTTGCACTCTATCTAGAGCTAAATGGGTGGGAAAAAAAAGGAATGTTATATCGAGTGAAAATAAAAAGGTAGGGACAAGAAAAAAATGGGGAAAAAAATTGAATTATATGAAACGCGCACACAGGACAGGAGCACGTGAGAGTGAAAGGCCAGCATGACCCGGGGTGTGTCTGGGCAGTTTCAACACTTTTCACTTGAGCTCTACTATTTTTTTGCCCTCCCCCCCCCCCTCTTTGTACTTGATTTTTTGACATTACTAGGGTCTAACGATGGGATTTCACCTAATATGGACAAAGTGGAACGTGGTAGCTTGGATAAATTAACGAATTCGATGTATATATCTATACACATATATATATATGAAAGGTGATACTAACAAATTCAATTCTAAAATGTTTCGATAATTCTCAGAGCATTCTGTTACGCATAAATCCAATTTTACGACTCTGTTCCAACTGTCCAACAGGTTTTTTTTTCTTCTTTTTTTTTTTTTTTTTTTTTTTTAAACTTGTAACATAAGTTTTACGAAATGCTCTACTTTGTCTCTAAAATTATTTTCTTTTTCTTCACATCATTTGTGACTGTGCAACATCATCATTCAGTCATAATATGATATTAAATGAATGAAGAGGGGAAAACGCCAAAAAGAAGAAAGAAACGTTTGTGTCAAGTAGAATATTTATTTGAATAAAATATAATATTTCTCATGGACGGTTTATTTTTTTCTTTTTTTTTTTTCGAAACACAGAAAAGAATGAAGAAATTGAATTCATTTTATTTTTTTTTCCACAACATTATGAAAGTTCGTGATTCAAAAGAATTGAAAGGATTGTGTGATTCAATAAATTCATTGTATTATTTTCTGCAGTACCGCCCCCCCCCCCCTCCCTTTTTTTCGCCGATCACTGTGATACTGTTACTATTATTGAGTTGTCACGTGATCCAAATCAGGTAAATCACGAGAGACTAATTGCATTGCTTCAATTAACTCAATTATTCGATTATTATAATCAGCAAAATGAATGAATCTTCGAATAATTAATCAATATAGTGTATAATTAGCAGTGATAATTAATTATCGAGAGATTAGAGTTAATGTTATTTCGAATTTTTTAAAGATTCTTTTGACTTTTTTTCTCGAAATGAATGTGCTCATTGTTAAAAATAATAAGCAAAGAGGCTGTAGGCGTTTTATTTTCATTGGTCAATCACCCAGAACATCAAATACTCCAGTAGGTATCCACTCAAAAGTCATTTTGAGTTTGAAATATTATAGTAAATAGACTCACAGATTGTTCCACTTCTTCAAAACCCTCAATCAGCAATATATCGTTACAGTTCATTGCGTTTCTTTTCGTTAGAAAGAAAAAAATAGAATAAAAAAAAACATTTCACATTCATGCACTCAAATTGATATTCACATTTCCTCATTCATCGATAAAACGCACAATCATGTAGGCTCTGTAAAAAAAAAAGTAAATTTTTATGAATTGAAAAGGAAAATAATGGAATAAAAAAATGGGATTTTAATGTTGGACAACGGGTTATCAGAAAACAGAAAATTTACACTCGGGCATTCCACTCTTATATCATTGTTTATTGTATAACTTTCCCCACTTGATACACTTGATGCTACCACTTTCTCAATGTGTATAACGTGAGTAGACTCTAACGCTTTGTAATTTTCGTCGTAAATGTTATAAATTCTCGGGTTTAAACTTTTGCTCTTTTTCCTATTGTTTGAAAGGACTTTCAGGTTTTCTTTGACGTTTTGCATTAATCCTTTATCATTAATGAGGGGGGGGGGGGGAAGGGACACAAGGGATGAAACAGACATATCTTAATTTTGATGTCTTATATTGCGAAAATCATTTGAAATCAAAAAAAATATTAGAGGTAAGTTTTTTGTGATGATTTCATTGGTAAGCTGAGAAAATTTCACAGGGAAATCATGTGTCAAAATTCATTTTTTGGGGATTTTTCAAAATTTTCAATTTTTTGGTCAAGATTTGAAGGTAAAACCCTTTACGTTTTGGAAAAATTTCACTTTTTTGGGGGTATTTTGGGTTCTATTGGTCGTAGCGACCTGGAGTTGGTCTTAAATGAAAGGTGAGCTCATTTGCCATTGATTTATAGAGTTCTCCAACAAAAAATATCGAGCAAACAAATATATCGTACAAATCTGGAGCAAAAATTGATTCCCAGAAAAATGAGCAATAAGTAATTGAAAAATCGGTTTAAAAAAATTGAAAACTGCATGAACTCATGGGAAATGAGCTCACCTTTCATTTAAGATCAACCCCAGGTCGCTACGATCAATAGAACCAGAAATATCTCTAAAAAAGTGAATTTTTTCGATTTTGGAAAAGATTACCCTTTCAAATTGTGTACAAAAAAGTCGACTTTTCCGAAAAAAAATCCAAAAAATCAATTTTGACACATGTTTTTCATCTGAAATTTTCTCACCTTTTCAATGGAATCATCCTAAAAATTCTATCTCAAACCATTTAATTGGAATGCCTATTTTTTATCCCCTTTTCACCTGCAGTTGACACTCTGCAGCAGGTGACAATTGAGATGCGCGTTAAAACCCGAGAGACTGATGAGGATAATGGGGAAAAAGTCATGAAGAATAGCAAAAAAAATTGCGAGAATTACAATGGGAGAATTATAAAGTATAAACTTGAAGACGATTGAGGCAGAATACCTTGGCATTGACCGGGTCTCTCACAGCAGCACGCTTTTATGCTTGCATAATGTGCTCGTCTCGTTTCATCCCGCGTGATTCCCTCCGGGGTCTTACCGCATTCACCTCTTGGTCTTTTTTTTTTTTCCTCACTCCTCAAGACTGTGTGTGTCTCTCACTCTTACTTTCAATGAGAGAGTAGAACTCGTCTTTGGTTAAAACTTCTCACTTCAATCGTTCAACAAACACTGAGAGACTATCACGAGAGACTTGATGAGACGACTAGCCACTTGACTCGACTTACGAATAGAAAATTGCCACTTTAAAATCATTTAAACTTGAATTGTTTGCATGCTTTGTTTATGCAATAGTTTGATTTGTCTAGAAATCTTGAAAAATGGGGGAAAAAAAAGGAAAAAATTTGCATTTTTATGATTAATTTTATGAGAATGATTCATAAAGTCGTAAAAATACCTGGGAATTTTGCGAAAAAAAAAAAAAATTGGCATCGAATGAGGAAAATATATCTTGTTCTATTATTAATTCATCATTATTGCAAACAATTCATTTTTTTTTATACAAAAAAAAAATGAAACCTTGGAATTCGATGACACCCACGATTCATTCCGTAGGCGAATTGTCTTTCGATTTGATTTACTTGTAAGAATACGTTTTCATTTGAATACACTGAAAAAGGAGTACGCATATATGCATTAAGACCGGTTCAGAATTAAGATTCTGTTTTTTATTTTTTCTTAAATGATTTTATTTTTATTCTCTTTTAGACTTCTCATTATCTCTGCATGGGACGACGTTTAGACAAGGTTAATGGCCCAATTTTCGAACGTGAAGCCAATTATTTTCTCCACCTTGCAATCTCGAAAATACTCGCATTCCACGATACACTGCTAATCAAATTGACTTTTAGCAAAGTAAAAAACATGTTTTCTCGCAGTGTTATATTTCATGAATTTTTCATTTACCTTTCCATGTAAATGGCTCTATCAAATATTGATATATTATATTCTTTACGTGACAATGTCACGTTCTTTTTTTCTTTTTTTTTTTTCAATTTTCATAATCCTCTAATGACATTCAAATCACTTCGTGACTCTTAATGAATTTTATAATTTGTTTATTTCTTCCGGCTATCTGCATATGTCCTTCGTTACTTTTTTTTTTTTCTTTTTCTGTTCATGTTGCAATGGGAGAATAGAGTGGAGTGATTTTCACTTCAATGTTAATGTAATGAGTGAATGTACTTTTGGGCAATAACTCTAATATTGTAGGGGAGAGTGGGGCAAAATGGACACTGTAATGAAACGGTCAGAGATGAATTTTTCTTGATGATTCCATTGGAAAACTGAGAAAATTTTAGCCGGAAAACCAATGTCAAATGTATTTTTTTAGATCTTTTGGAAAATTCGATATTTTTCGGCCAAAGGCCTTTCCTTTCTTGAAAATTTTCAGTTTTTTGCGAATATCTCTGGTTCTATCGGTCGCAGCAATTTGGAGTTGGTCTCAAATGAAAAGTGAGCTGATTTCCCATCGATTTATGAGGTTTAAATTAAAAAATATCAATTTTTGGGATAGTTTTAAGCCAAAAAATGTTTCACAAAATTGTTTCACAAAAATTCCCATAAATACCTTAAAAATCGATATTTTCAAATTGAAAACCCCATGAATCTATAAAAAATGATCTCACCTTTCACTTCCCGTCAGAATTTTTACGCTACGACAAATAGAACCGAAGATATCCTCAAAAAACTGAAATTGAGAGGGTTTTACCCCTCTAAAATGCTCAAAAAAGTCAAAATTGCCAAAAATTCAAAAAAATTAATTCCGGCACATGTTTACCGCCTAAAATTTCCTCAACTTTCCAATGGAATCATCAAAAACAATCTACCGCCAATATTCCTATCAATTACAAGAATTTTCCATATTATTTGCCTAAAAATTTAGATGTATCCATTTTACCTCTGATGTCCATTTTGCCCCACCTTCCCCTATATGCATTTCCCAAATATTGTTGCTTGCTCGAGAGAATATGCTTTTAATTTACCAAATGTCCATAAATTCTTGCATGAATCTGTGGAATAATATGTAATCTCCAATAATTACTAAATAAGACTGTCTAAGAATGAGATTTCTCTGGTTCATCGACTCCTGTGTGAAAGGAATTCCAGAAGATAAAACAAGATAAGCCGATTTTATTGAGTCAAAACGAAATAAAAAGAAGAAAATTGTATCCCAGCCTCGAATTTATGAGATCTCGAGATATCTCTGGAAATCCGCTTCCAAATAAAAATCATTTCATCTCGTTTGACAACTCTGCAGTTGAAATAATTCAAAAAAAAGAAAAGTGCAAATGAAAAAAAAATACTCATATTTTATCACACCATTCCTAATCAGCTAATTTCCCCAAGCTTTCCCAACATTGAATTCCACTTCTCTGCGCCAATGAATCCAGTTTTAATTCCACAGTTCAAAATAAATTCAATTCTTCAATCTTTATCCAGCGAATGAAAATGCCATGAGGCACATATATTTATCGTTTAGTTCCTCAATTCGAAGTAAATACTTCGGGCCGAACTTTGATACAACATTCCCACGCTCGTACTGACCCCCGTGCATTTGGCCCCAGTGATTCAAACACAGCCAGGCAAATCTCTCTCTTTCTCTCTTTCTATTTCTCTGTCTCCACTTTTGTGTCATCGAAAGATACGTGGCAAAAAAAAATGGAGAACATGATTAAAAAAAAAGGCAATAAGCGAGTATGTGTGACGGAGGTCGGAGCCAAGGTTTTATCATTTCTCGCCTCTATTCCACGCCTCGCCCCCAACTTGATCTATAACTTCTATTAGTAAACCTACAACAACAAGCATTTGAAGTGCTTTAAATATCATTTACTTCATTTTCATCTGATTGAGGAAGAGGGGGGGGGGGGGGGCGAAAGAGTGTGTGTTTCCAGTTACTGAAGGAAAACTGGATTACTCATTCACATGGAGAATTGAATTGATAATTGTGAATTAAATCATTTGCAATTATTGATACCATAATGAGCAAAAGCTAAAACCCAACTTTATAAAATATAAATTAGAAAATTTGAATTATCGATCAAAAAAATAAACATTAGTTTTATTTTAATATTTGACATTTTTTAGAATTTTTGAAATTTTCATGAAATTTTCATGAAACTTTTATAAAAATTTTCTGAAATTTTTTCAGATATTTTCTCAAATTAAACTCCGGCAACCTTTCTTTGTCTATATATATTTCAAAAATCAGTTTTATCGTAATATTTGAGACTTTTCAGAATTACCGTCACGGTAATTTATATTTTAAAGAAGTTATTTTAAATTATAACTTTTAATTATAATTAGTTTAAAATATAAATTGAAAAAAAATTCATATTTTTAAATTTTTTTAAAACCCAATTGTATTAAAAATATAGATTCTTATGATTTTTATAATTCAAGGAAAAATCTTTTTTTTTTTAAGGGAAAATCTAATGAAAAATTACTTTCACTGGTTTAAATGAATGTAGGAAAAAAGGAGAATTAATTACGTAACTTTGAAAATAACTGGTAACTTCCTAAGAACTACAATAATTTTGTCTTTTTTTTTCTCTTTCATGTCCCTCACGGGAATTCCCCCGTTTGTACTTTGCGATGAGTATAATTATCATTGAAAATACGTTTCTCAGACACTCGGATATTCCCTCCTTTTCTTTTATTCTCATCCGCAAGTCTGCATCATCTGCATTATTTTTCTCGACTTGTTACAAATTATCTGTGATACATTGTATAATTGAAAGGAGGGTGCGTTCGTTCACTGGACCCAATTCTATAATTATCATTTAACAAAGTGCGTAAGAAAATGCGAATCGACGAGGATAATCAAAGACATCGAAACACGATTCGTAATCACTTGAGAAAACTAAATAATTTGTATTTAATCACTCGATAAATGGTAGTTCCATTGGTCTTGTATAGCTTCCTTCAAGCTTGGAAAATCCACTGATTATATATCTGCTGAGTATTTACAGGGACGTTTATTCGTGAGAGTCATTTATTTTAATGGAATTGGAATTTTATTGAATTCATAGGAAATTCAGTGAGTCGTGAACAATAATAATAACTCAAATTATTATTTTTTTTTTAGATAAACCAAAAGAACTAGTCTCTTACGAATTGTATTGTAGATCATAAAAAATTCAGTCATTTAAAATATCGTTAATGACACTTTTACAGGCAGTAAATATTTCAAACAATCGAGAGACGAATACCGAGAGTAAATTATCCTATTTAATGCACATAATTTATTTTTTTATTATTTATCTTTCATAGTGTTATTAAAGAATTCTACAATTGCAGAAATCTTTTTTTTTTTCTTTTTTTCTGTGTCCAGAAGTTATTTGGAATAGTCACCGTCAAATGATTTCCATTAGTGTTTTATTTATTTTCTTATTTTATTATTTTTTTTTCTTTCTTTTTTCAGTGAAATAAATGTTTGAACGAGAGTGAAAGCTCGTTGTGGGCAGTTTTAATAGATGCAAATAGACTACACGACTCATTAAGACACATTCAATTCGGATTGCTCTCGAGTAATTAAATGTATGTGGATTATTTATCCAAATGGATGATCGGATAAACGCGTGAAGCTGTCAAACGGAAGCTGAAGAAATAGATAGAGAGAAGGATCTCTTTAATTTTTTTTTTTTTTTTTTTCGCAATTGCTGCAATTTAATGACAGCCGGAAATCAGGGCTATTATTTTAACGAGGTGTACTGGGAGATCGATAGTTTCTCGAGATTTTTCTTTTTCATTATTTTTTTTTCTTCTTATTTTTTTTTCTTCATTTCTTGAGAAATATACGTGTGCACATGTGGCTAAATACTACTGGATGTATCGTGAAAGCATTTTCCAATGGGCGCAGCGACGACGCGTGCAGACTAAATTTCCAACTTCCGGTTGTATTCGTGAATTCAATTTCAATAGTTGGTATTTATACTCCGATGATTTTTCCTCTATTTTCACATTTTCAAAAAAAAAAAAAAAAAAAAAGGAAATTGATCAATTTAGAAAGAAAAGAAAAAAAAAGTATTAATTCAGAATTTAATGATTTTTTATTATTATTCTTTTCTTTTTTAATTATTATTGGACTCAATGAATGTCTCATCAATTAGTTAATCTATTATTATATCGAATCTATTAAATCACCGGATTATTCAAATAATTTGGACCAGAAAAGACTACATGTATTTCTAACAGAACATTTAACGACTTTCACCAATGCCCGTTACCGTGTGGTCCCGTATAATCATATTCTCCGTGTTATTTGCCGGTACAAATGTGCGACAAAAAAAAGGGAACATTAAGAAATAGAAACGGGAAATATATAACTCCATTCGCCTTTTTTTTTCCTCACAATTTACATGTACGTGTAATGATTACGTAGAAGAAGAAGAAGGTCCCATGAAAACATTTGTCATATTCTCACACCTCGTGTTTTTTTTCTCAATTTAATTAATGAAGTAAATGTAAAGATGTAAGTAGAGATGAGGAAAAATGGAAAATTAACACTCACGATTGTTATATCGATGAAACCCTCGAAATTAATATCACTTTCCCCTTTTTTTTTCAAGAAAAAAAAAAAACTTTTTTTTTTCAATCTCTCTGTCTAGAACTAGATAAACTGATCTCTTCTACACTCTGGGGAAAGACACTCTTGTGTGTATGTTAGTGTCAAGTGTGTTGACTAAACCGAGTGTGACAATGAAGCAGTCAAGCTCTTGTTCCCTGCTCCAGTGGCTTCCATGATGCAACTGGTCAAGCGCAAAGATGCACCAACTGCACTTGGTCTGTCCCGGCAGCCCATGCGCATCTACTGCCTCCCCTCAAAATCCACCCACCCATCCACACATACACACACACACACAAAGTCACAGAGACACACAAACACACACGCACTAATATATATAGATATATAGGCACTATGTCCGAAGAAGTTTGATACTAAAAATGATAATGTTCCAATTTTTTTTTTTTTTTTTTAATTAAATTCTAAATAATTTTTCGAGAGCATTCACCAGCACACTCCAAAGTATCTAGAGTTTGACTGAACTGTGTGTTATAATTCCGCATGTCTGTTGCCGGTCTCTGGTTTCTGTTTCCCTCTCTCCCCACCCTTGGGGCACTTTATTCCTCCCCCGGTGGTCCCTTTCCTATTTGCAATGTATAAGGTATATGACCCCTTCCCCCCCCCCCTTCTTCTCCCTACATCCGCGTCTTTCTAACATGTTAGGAAAAGTCACGGCTCACACCCCAGAACAAGTGCATGATTTATGTATTCCCATGTTTTTCACGTATTTTCTTAAGGATTTTCATGTTATTTATACATTACTCTTTTGCTCCTGGAGAAGTCAGATGAGACACTCAGCTTCCAGAGGTTGTAATACCTCTCAGGAAAACTGGGTCACCGTGAAATATTGGATTATCTCTTCCCCTGCCCTCAAGGTCGTGGTTTTGTGTCTTCGTAAAAAGAATTATTATTATTATTATTTGCGGACGTGGACTCTGGAAATTTTTTGGATTACACGGATCTTAATCTTGTAATGAAGTCATTAAGATGTGGGGAGGGGGGGGGGGCAACCCATTAAAGTCACATTCGTGGAATTTTTGGAGTGGAGTGGTAAATTTCTGGGTTAATTGAGGAAGGCATAAAATAGTTGTAATGAGAATTCTACTCTAAATTCCGTTGTTTAAATGGAAAAATCAATTTCAATTTTATAATTGAAAATTTGATTTTTCTGGGGAAGTCATCGGTTATTAAGAATTAACTCATAATTTTCAAAGTGGATCAAGAAACGATTTTCGCATTGATCGAGATATCGCATCGACTAGTCGATGTTTGGAAATGATCGATTGGTAGTTATTGTTTTTGGATAAAATAAAAATCGATTAATCAATTTTTTAAAATTATATCAATTTTTAATGTTGAGGAATCGATTCTAGCGACTTTAATCGATTCTTTCGATTTCAATCAATTCTTTCGATTTTAATCCATTCTTTCGATTTTAATCGAGTGTTGGAGTCGATTGATCGATTCGATCGTTTTTCATTGATTCTTTCGATTTAAATCAATTTTTATAGTCGATTAATCGATTTTAATTAATCTTAATTGATTCTTGGAGTCGATTAATCGATTCTTTTTAATTTTAATGGATTTTAATTATTTTTTCAAGTTTATCAATCGATTCGCTCGATTTTAACTAATTTTTGTAGTCGATTAATCGATTTCAATGGATTCTTGGAGTCGATTAATCGATTCTTTTGATCTCAATGGATTTTGATCAATTTTTAGAGTCAAACAATCGATTTCCACGATTTTAATCGATTCTTGCAATTCATCAATGAATTTTCCCATTTCTATCCCAATTGAATTAATTAATCGTCAAATGCAGTTGCTCTGAATTCATGTCGATATTAATTCAAGTGAATACATTTTTATTAATAGGAAAATGATATTACAATAGAGCAATTGGATTCACTGATACCCATCAATCAGTCACACCACGCGCACCAATGAATCACATCTCTGAATAGAAAATCATTCATTAAATTGCATCGTTTAGAAGGACACAACCAAAATACACGCCTCCTCTGTTCCACAAATGAAAATACAGAGCTGCATCGATTGATCTCAATTTTCCCGGGAATTTGTTTCATTTTATGGAGAAAATTACCATTTATTTTCTTTATTTATTCGTTCCACTAATCATCTCGTGGTGATCAATGATGACGACATGTCTCAATTATGACGCACATTACTAGAAAATTATAGTACCGGGATTTGAAAAAAAAGACGTCATGTGGAGAGTCCCACGTGCAAAAAAATAATCGAAAATAATTTTCAAAATATTTCGAAAATCATTTCATAAAAAAATCGAAAATAACTTTTAAAATATTTCGATAATCATTTTATGAAAAAAATCGAAAATAATTTAAAAAATATTTCGACAATCCTTTTAGAGAAATTTCCAAAATCATTTCGAAAATTCTGAAAAATCTTGAATCTTGGAAAATTATGAATTTTTGAAGAATTATATGGGCAAAAAAATGTTTCCGGAGTTGAATTGCGAAAATTTCGAAGAAAAAAACAATTATACTACAAAAAAATTATAGTATTAGGATTTTTTGGAATAAAGTCAGTAAACGGATCTCAAGAGCAAGAAGAAAATCAAAAATATTTTTAATATATTTGGAAAATAATATCCAGAACATTTCTAAAATGATTTGAAGAATTTTTCAATTTCTGGAAAATCTCAAAATTTTGGAATTCCTAGAAAATCTCAAAATTTCTGAATTTTGGGGATTTATAATGAGGCATATGAGCAAAAGAATTTGTTATCAATACCTTCACTGGAGAAAATTTCGAAAAAAAAATATAGTACTAGGATTTGAAAAAAAAAAGTCATCTAGAGAACCTTACGTGAAAACGTCATCGTGATTTTCCACAATTTGTTCATTCTATTTATTCTTGCAGCATGTACCTGGATCACGTACACACACCGGAGAATCTTGTATTTTTGTGCTAACCGTTCATTCATCTTGGGAATCTCGCTGAGGTGAACTGAGTCATTTGGCAAGGTCACATTTTACTCCTCACATCGAAATGGGTGTTCTTCGAAATAAATTAAATAAAACTGACGCGAATCAAGCGGAGTCATCGTTTCATATATACATCGTTTTGTATTTTTATTTCAAGATCGTGCGTATTCATTTTGGTTGAAAACCTCCGGATTTTCCTTATAGATCCATTATTTTTTTTTTTTCTCGAAAAAATCGTTTAAATTTAAACATGCATTAATTAATTATTCAGAGAATTATTGGGTAATGAAAATTTGGAGTATCGGAATTTCTCAAAATATTAAAAAATCCTGTTAACTGAGCTGTTTCCTACTGTAATAGCCTTTTTTTTATCTTGAACCAGAGGATCAGATGACATTCTTGTTACAAACCTAAAAAAATATCGTTTTCTATTCAAGATCCCATAAATTTCTTGAAACATTAATAAAAAAATTTTACAGTCTTGTTTAAAAATCAGTGAATTCACATTCAACCATTTTTTCTTGTTTTATTCTTCACTTTTTTTTTTCTCTTCGCTTTTTTTTTTTCATTAACTCTGAAAGAATGGGTGAAAGCGGCGTGACAAATTCATAGCAAGGTGAAGGATCACTCATTTATCCATTGTCTTTCATCGTGACAGTAAAAAATACATGAATTTTTCCCACTTTTCTTTAATTTCTCACTTCTAAATGTTCTCCTTTTCTTTTTTTCTTAATCTCTGTATGCAATTTAATTCATAGCAAAGAGCAGTTGGTTGAGTTAATTCACTCGGTAATTAGGCAAATCTCAGGCATACTCTACATGTATATATATATATATATATACTCTACGTATAAAAAGTATCCATTGTGTTTAGTTGATAGCCATTATAAAGCGATTCAATCTCGCGAACAATTCGCACTTGAGAGTGCGAGTGAAAAGAGAAGAAAAAAATTAGTTTTATTGTAATATTTGAGATTTTTCAGAATTTTCGAAATTTTTATGGATTTTTTCATGAAACTTTTATAAAACTTTTATAAAATTTTGTAAAATTTTGTAAAAGAGAGCCAGAGGAAGAAAAAAAGACAGGAAAAAAGAAATTCTCCTTTTTATCATGAATTTGTTGCCTTTTTTCCATCTAATTGTGCTTTTAACACTCGTTTAATCAAAACTCACTGTGATGAGCTCATATTGTAATTCAATTTCTCATTACTCATCATGATCTACAAAGTGTTTTTTTTTTCAAGAAATTCATGTTAATTTTATCACGAACAATCTTATATTCAGTTTTGCTGTCTAGACCAAGAAGTTGGGGAAATCTCGCTCTCACTCAGGAAGCATTCAGTAATTCACTGAGCACACTATATTTTTTTTGTATTCAATCTGTAGTGTCCAATGGAAATCGGCGTCCAATGGAGTCATTTATATCTCCATTTGACATTTATTCTCGTAGTTTCATTATCAATTTTTGAATCAATTTCAATTATCAAAAAAAATCGAGATTTATTAATGAAATTAATCAAATGATTTTATTTTTCTTAATTTTCATTGAATTATTCAGGGAACCACACACAATTCATGCAGATTTATCAAAAAATTAAGGGTCATTAATCTGCAATAATTCGACTTTCCACGGGGACTTTCCTTCAATTTCTGCACTTTTTTTCCACGAGTCATCTCTTTTTCTTCCTCTGTTTATCAGAAAAAAAAAAATCTCACTAGCAAAATTAGAAATTTCAATCGGATCGACATTAGGTATTCTCTGTGCCAGTTTTCTTGAGCCTCACGAGGACAATGACCTTGTACGAAGCCCATATATCCTACCGCAAATGGCATACCCACAATTTGCAAAGAAAGAGTTCTTTTTTTCAAGGGGGAAAAGAAAATGAAGAGAGTTTTGTATCATGATTTCGCACGCGGGGAAAGTGTCGTTTTGATAATGTCCTTTACTCATCACAAGGTGTATAATTCCTCATGTACTGTTGTCACGAGCACAAACAGAAGAGACGATTTCATTTTATTCAGTGGAGTTCCTCTACATTTGACGAGTCCTTCCAGGATCGTCTCTCTATCTTTGACACATCCTTTTGTCCCCAGCAGACATCCTTATACATGTCTCATATGTGCAGTCAAATGCCCATGAATAGAGATATAGAGGAGAGTGGGGCAGAATGGATATTCGTGGTTACATGATCTAGGATTTTTTTTCAAAGTGAAGGACTTCATGAAAAAATCTGAAAAAATTTGAGAAGATGTTCCAATATGTGGACATTGTTGGTGAATTTTTTGGATTTTTTTTGAAGAGGCCTTTTCCCCTAAAAAAATCTCGAATCATTTTGAATTGTTGGTCCATTTTGCCCCGGTCTTTTCTATTTTGAAAATTTTAATAGACCCACCTAAATCTTGTTTCCTTTATTGTTCGTCACGGCAGTCGCAATTAATTTGTTTGGAAGATAGACTTGATAGAGTGAAAATTTAGTCAAACATAAGGGGAGGTCAAAGATACCGGTGTCAAATATAGGGGAACTCCACTGTATTGTGTTCTATCACCTTGTCCGGTATTTTTGAGCCCCTCTCATTAAACTCCGTCTCTCTGGCGCCTCATATTTATCTCCACTCGACAGTTTTGTGTGTGTGTGTCTCAGAACTAAAAATAAAAATTGAATATATGATTATTTTTTTCTTTTCCATCATCGAAAGCAGATGAAAAGAGAAATGAGGTATTTGATGGAAAAATAAATCACATAAAAATTCACCGGATGTTTTTGAACTCAGCATGTTGATCAACCAGTTTCACCAAAGTATCCACAATTATCTTGCCATTATCTTTTTTATTATACTATTTCTTTTATCGCAATGATATAGCATCATTAAACTTGATATTCTCACCGATAGGAATCGAGCTCTCTGTGTCAATTCTCTATGTTGATCTTGTTTTTAATCATGGTAATGCGCAGGAAGAGAGGCAAAAAAGCACTAAAAAAAAGAAAAAAGTGCAGAGTTCCTCTCTGCATTGGGTAATGTAGAGAGGAACTCTGCACTTTTTTTCACCAGGTCATTGCTTCTCCAATGCTCCTTCGACCCAGAATAACACGAACATTGTCTTTTTCATCTTCTCAAAACAATTACCCTCAACCAGGTTCATCTAGAGGTCTTTCTTATGATTACAGTATTTCTATTTTTTTTTTTTTTTTTGTGGAAGGTCGGTAACAGCGTTGTAACACTGTTACAAATCACCAGAGTCATGACCTTGGGCTTCCCGGATCTTCGATAGACTGTAGTTCTCCGGTTGTAGTTTAATGTCGCTAATTTGTAACATCGTTTTAATTTTTTTTTCCTCCTCCAACGCCTATAAAATCGCTTTTTTCTTCTCTTCAAAGCCTAAAAAAAAAAGTCTTGTCATTGTTTTTTCCTCATCGCAATTAAGTTTCGATGAATTTTATTCAAATTAGAGTGATGATTCAGAGTTATTATGTTAAAGCATTTTTTATTGCTATAAAAAAAAGGAATTCTGTTATATTTGTACAGATTTTTTCTTGTGTGTTCTATTTGAGGTAGTAGTAATGTCCAATCAATTGCTGACGATTCGGGAAAATATGCTTTAATTTACTCAAAAAAGTGATCAAACTATTCGAAAGTCATATCTTCAGCTTGTGAATATAATTTTTTTCTCTAAAATTTTTTTTTGCATTAATCTCCTATCGAATGCATGAGATAGAGAGAGAGGCAGATAGTTACGACTACCTTCTAATTAAAATTTCTCAATAACTATACGATGTATTGAATATTTTTTTCTTCTATTATTCAGTTAAAATGCTGTTCTCTTAGCCAATAGTTTTTAAATAATGGGTCAACCCTGTGGTTTTTTAGTAATTTCGTTATTTCTGTTCGATTTAGGGCGTTTCATACCCACCACTGCTATTTTCAGTAACTTTGATAGTTCATATTTCATAAACTACTCGGTCGAAAATTATGAAAAAATTCAGAAAAATGTAGAAAAATATCATCTTTGATACAGCATGAAAAAAACAAGAGTTCAACAATACTCGAGTTCTCTGAGATACTACCTTAAAAAAAAAAGGATTTGTATGCTATATTTGTACGATTTCTTCCATGTTCTATTTAAACCAGTATTTATTTCGTACAGAATCGAAACATACACGAATTATCATGGGAATTTAGCATTCCAGTGGCGTCGTGCACTCCACTTATTCCAACGAAAAGGCCCCCTTTCCATCGATACAGTACTTCATTCTTACTTTATATCAATCGCCTAAGAAACAAAGTGTCGTAAGTACTATGCTTATACATAAAACTTGAACCACTCAATTTCTGAGGCAACGATATATATACCTTTCCTTATTCTCTTACTCGGTTATGCCACGCCTTTTAACCGTGCACTCTGTGGCCCCGGTAACACACGGCATTATTTTTTTTTTTTTTTTTTTTTTTTTTTTCATTTTTTATTTCAATTTTTTTCTTATTCATTGTACACACCCTTCACTATGCCCATATAGTACGAAATACTGGCATGTATATAGAACTGCATTGAATCCAAGAGACAAACGTGGGCCGAGAGAGAGAGAGAATAATCTCGTGCCAGATAAAGAAACGATGCACTGAACCTCGTAGAAATAAATAAAAAAAACTCCTAGAATCCCAACAAAGCACAACCGATTTAGCCGATAATTCTAATCGTTTTTCCACTATTTTTCCATTTTTTTTTTCTATCATTCCATCTCTTTCTCTCTTCAATTCATGAATTTTTTTCTCACTCTCTCTATTTATTTCCCTGAGCGATATAAAAGAGATCGATAAAACCTTCTAAATACCGTAATTGAGGATTGCGATATGTTAGTGAACTCTTTTAATGCCGCCTTTGATAATTGCATGAGAATTTTAATTCCAAAAGGGATTTTTTTATCTGAAATTACATTATGAGATTGGTCTTTGTGGTTTTTTTTTTTTTCATTTTTTTTTTTTTTCGTAAAAATTATTTGTCTCATTTTATTTGTTAGAGTTAGGGAGTTATTATTGCAATAATTTTCGGTTGTTGGTAATTGGATGGGATATTTTTTAATGGGAAAAACCTGTGGCCTCTGTGTTTATTGAATTTGTGCATTCTCATACGATGAACTCGTGGATAATAAAAAACTGTCATTTTTGTATACACACTCGCTTTTTCCACTTTCATACACGGCTCATTAACAATGATGCCAGTTTTCTCCATTTCACTATGCTCAACCATCCGGTATGGGAGCATCCATGTATTATTAAAATTAAAAAATAAAAGGAAGAAGAAATCATTTTAGAATAATAATGTACGTCATGGTGGCTAATAAAATTAAACCACTGATCCTCTGAAGAGATAAAGTTGATTATCCTGTACTAATTAATTTGTGAAAATTCGTAATTGTTCAGTTTTATTTTCCTGGACAGTTAAAAAAACCGGGGAGAATAAGAATATTGGGAGAATTATTTAATGAAGCTTGAAGAATTCTATTTTTAATTGATAATAAAAAGCGCTAATCAAATTCAGACAGAAACCTTAAAAATTATAAAATTCTCAGAAAAATCGATTTTTTAATATCGTCAGTATTTTTAGGATATCTCGGAAATTAAACGAGATAGAAAGCTTTTGTCCGAGTCCTTTTATTGTAACTCTTGAAACTCTCTACGAAAGTAAAAGGATCAGGGTGAAATCGCTCTATCTTGCTTAGTTTCCGAGATATTAAAAAAAAGATTTTATTGCATGATCAGTTTTTTTTAAATATTGGAAACTAAGCGAGATAGAGCGATTCTGCTTGAATCCTTTTCTTTAGCTCTGGAAATTCTCTAAAATGGAGAAGATAAGGGCAAAATCGCTTTATCTCGCTTATTTTCCATGGTTTAAAAAAAAACACATCGTTGGCTCAGGAAAAAGAGGCGTAAGTGCTATGTTTATATTTAACACTTACACCATTTTGTTTCTAAGCTCATGACATTTTATTATTTCGGAAACCAAGCAAGATAGAGCGATTTTGCCCAGTTCCTTTTTTTTTAAGTCCTAAAATTCTATATAAAATAAAGAATTAGAGTAAAATCGCCTCATCTCGCTCAGTTTACAAGATTATTTATAAAAGAAGCAGGTGATGAAAATGATATTAATTTGTCTGAAAACTTAATATTCTTCATTTTCACATCCAGATGAGAATTATTAAAGCAAGCCAAGAATGTGCAAATTGAGAGATGATTAATATCATTTAGACTCACAAACATAATATTCCAGAAAATTTCTCAATTGAAATAAATGAATTAAAGTGCAATTTCTCCACTGATGCAATTTCGTGTCTATAAAATATTTTAAATGAGATAACCATTTTAAATTTATGATGAATAACATGAGAAATTTTTCATTTACTATTATTCGTGATAAAAACGTGACCGTTAGTTTTTCACGGACGTTTTTTGTTACGAAACAGAAGTGGTGCACCAGCCAATTGAGAGTATTCTAAGTGAATAAAGTACTCTCATCTGTTAAATCGTACAAAAGAGAATCCGTATTGTGGTTTTATTGTGGCAGTGGTGGATTTATTTTTTTTTGTTTTCTTTCATTTTTCACTTTATCGTATATATTGCAAGACCACAGCAATTACACGAAGGCATCTGTATTAAGTGAACAGTCCCACTCTATTTGCTAATAAAAAATGTTATTTATTTGTCCAATGAATACCGATTTACACGATAAATTGCTTAATTAAATTGCCCACACGAAACACGGAATTGAATTGACATTAAAATAAACATTTTATTGTTCTTTCAACACCAATAAATTTCAGAGATGAATGGTTATTAATGAAAATTCTATTAAAATCATCTTTAATAGCGTCATTTATACTTGAGAAAACGATTCTTTATAGTCAATGATTTTCTCACGCAAAAAATTATGCAATCGTACTACCGATAAAGTGAATCAGGAAATCATTTATACACCCTCGCAGATATATTGTAATTGTGCACATCTGCCCACGCACAATTTTTTCATTGGCAATCGATTAATTCGCGATGGAGAGCATAGAAAATCTATTGATCATTGTATTAAGGTAGTATCCCAGCGAATTCGTGTTTAGTCAAACCTTTATTTTTTTTCTTGCTGTATCAAAGATGATGGTTTTTTACAATTTTCTGATTTTTTTCATAATTTTTGACCGTGCAGTTTATGAGATATGAATTATCAAAGTTACTGAAAATAGCAGTGGTGGAGATAAAACGCCCTAAATCAGAGAGAAATAACGAAATTACTAAAAAATCACAGGGTTGACCCATTATTTAAAAAATATTGGCAGAAAGAACAGCATTTTAACTAAATAATAAAGGAAAAAAATATTCAATTCACCGTATAGTTATTGAGAAATTTCAATTAGAAGGTAGTCGTAACTATTTGCCTCTCTCTCTATCTCATGCATGTGATAGGAGATTGATGCGAAAAAAATTCGAGAGGAAAAAATTATATTCACATGCTGAAGATATGACTTTCGAATAGTTTAATCACTTTTCCGGATGAATTAAAGCACGTTTTTCCCGAATCATCAGCAATTGATTGAAATCAGAGTTTCTTCGAAATGTTTGACATTTCTTTTCTAAAAAATTTGCCTCAGGCAATCTATTCCTTCAATTGAACAACTTCCGTTTATTCTCAAACGACGCACATGAGATTAATTTGTGCGTTGAATTCGTAATAAAACATCGTTGCGCTTATTAATGGTTCTTGGAATAACCCGCAATTGGATTACTCAATAAAATGCATCACTTGACGCAATTTCATTGACGTTAATGATAATTAAACTACAAAATGTTAAGTCAATTAAACGCGTACAATTATCATTTAATACAGTTTTTCTTTCTTTTATTTTATTTTATTGTTGAGCATCTTTTTTTGTTTTTTTTTTTTGTGCCATCATGATTGTAGTAATTCACGGCCTTATACATCCTACAAAAAAGGGGGGCAAAGAGCCAGTGTCATTAAAATTATCTTTTGATTTTCTTCATGGTTTTTTTTTTCTTCTTTATTTCTTGGTGCTTAATGACAATGCAGTTGACACCTCACGAATATAATGGCCTTGTGAGATTCATTCTCAGGTGGATGCAGTATCTTTCGCAATTGTCAATTATTCCTCATGACTCATGAAAGAAGACAAGATTATTACAATTTTATAGAGGGTGGAAATTCATGCTTTCATGTAATTTCAAAATGATTTAATGAATTCATTTGGATATTGGAGATTTTTATTGAAAGATGAAATATTCATTAAAATTTTCAGATGAATCGATTTTTATCAGTTTTTTTAAAATATCTCGGAAACTGTGCGAGATAGGGCGGTTTTGCTGGAATCCTTTTTTGTAGCTCTTGAAATTTTCTACAAAAAAGGATTCGGTCAAAATCGCTCTATCTCGCTTGATTTCCGAGTGCCTGTTAAAAAACTAATGAACATTCCATTAGTAAAAAAAAGTGAATAGGAAATAGGCAATAATTTTAATTATTTTTTTGCGAATATCTTGTAAATTAATGGAGATACTCCCATTTTTCGCGCATCCTTTTCTGTAGCTCTTGAAATTCTCTATGAAAGAAAACGACTGGGCTGAAATTGCTTTATTCCGCTTAGTTTTCAGGATATTTTTAATAAACTGATCAATACTTCATTAGCAACGAATTAAAAAGAAAGGCAGTTTTTTGAATGATTTTTGGTGAATATCTCAGAAAATGATGGAGATACGCCCTTTATTGCTTATAAGTTCTTTTGCATCCCTTGTAATTCTCTTCAGTAAGACAATAAGACCAAAATCGCTCTATTTCACTTAAATTCCGGAATTAATTAATTTAATTAAATTAATTAAAAAAACAACTGTTAACAAAATTAATTGATTTCACCTAAAAATGTCATAATCTTCATTTTTCATCGATTTCGTCTATTTCAAAAATAGAAAAGAGGTCCTTTTCATGATTTTAAATAGTGCATTTCCCCTCGAAAAGTCAATTTCCAATTGTTCTCTTACTCCATTCATTCGCTTCGAGAACTGACATTTCGCAATAGACAGGAGCGAATGAATAAAAGAGAAAAAAAAATCATGTTCAGAGGATAAAAATTGAAGTCACTCAGAGAAAGAAGGAGATCACATGGTTTTAGTACATGAACAGCACAGAGTCTGAAGGTGTGGTCTCGAGGATACTCGATACACACAGCAAAACTCAGTGGTGCTCCAAGTTTGCAGTGACTCCACCCGTAGGACATTATATAGGGAAAAGAGAGAGAGAGAGAAAGAAAGACAAAATAAAAGGAAAAAAGGAAAGTTTTGGAAAAAAGGTGGGAAGGATGAAAAAAAAAGCATACGTCCGCGTGCCTCCGTGATCTGTAGCACAATTGAATTGAATTGAGTTGGCGGGTTCATTTGAATGGTTAAATGTCAAATGTGAAATTGTAAAATGATAATTCGAGACAATTAGAGGAATTTGAATAATGCGCGGGAATTAATGATTTATTTTTTTTCGTTATGATAAAGAGATAGAGGAATTTTTTTTTTTTTTTAATAAACTGAACTAAATTGTATAAATTAATTGTTCTTCTTCCGGATACGCACTGAGAATATTACATTCACGTGTGTTTACTCAGTTCCTGAATTTTCAGGTGGGTGGGGGAGGATATAATTTGCATAGAAACGTGGGTAATGCCCGCGTATTCAATTCTCTTTCTCTTTCTTTTTTTTTTTTTTTACTTGATTATGTGGCATTCACGCAAGTCAACGCCGTGCCGCCCTGGTGACCGCACATTCCATGCGTTCTGATGAATTATCTATGTGAAACTGTGAAGTTATAGCCAAGGCTCAATTTTTATCCAAGGATTAAAAATTCACATAGATTAATTATTGATATTTTTTTTTTTTTTTCTTTTTGAATATCAATTCAATTCTTGCACGCAAATGTTTAATGTAGTGAATGACATTCTTAGTTCTAGTATTCCGCGATTGTTGGAGGGGAGGAGGTAAAAAAAAGGGGGGGATTGAGAAAAGGGAATTCGAGCTGGATTTAGAGGTTCAAGGGGAAAAATAGGAATTTTGAGGAAACAGGTTGAGATAAATTTTTTCTAGTAATTCCATTGAAAAAGTGAGGAAATTTCAGGTGAAAAACATGTGTCAGAATTGATTTTTTTGAATTTTCTGAAAATTCGACTTTTTTGGGGCCAAATTGGGGGTCAAATCCTTTCAATTTTTGAAAAAAATCCACTTTTTTGGGAATATCTCCGGTTTTATTCATTGTAGCGACTCAGGGTGGGTCTTGAATGAAAGGTAAGATCATTTACCACAAATCTATGTAGTTTTAAAAGGAAAATCATTCATTTTCGAGGTTTTTTGAGATACTTTCGTTCAAAACCGATTTTATCCAATAAATACTTGGAACATCAATAATTTCCCTATAAAAACCACATTAATCGATGGCTAATGAGCTCACCTTTCATTTAAGATCAACCTCAAATCTCTAGGACCAATAGAACCGGAGATATCCTCGAAAACGTGGAATTTTGCAGTTCCATAAAGGGTTAAAGCCCTAATTTTCAACTAAAAAAGACGAATTTTGGAAAAATTCTTAAAAATCAATTTTGATATGTGTTTTCCAACGCAAATTTCCTTAGCTTTCCCATGGAATCATCAGAAGAATCCCATCCCTAATATTTTCATTGATTTCGAATAATTTTCATAATATAAAACATCAAACTGAATTATCTTCGGTTCCCACTTCCGGTCCATTTTACTCTAACTTTCTTTGGGTTTAAAATCTATGGAAATAGAGGAAAATATTGAAAAGGGGATGTTCTTGATGATCCGATTAAAAAACTGAGAAAATTTCAGGTGAAAAACCTGTATCAGAATCGCTGTTTACAAATTTTTGAAAAATTCGTAAAATATCTCTGAAATATCTTCAATTTTTCAATGAAATCATTGAAATAAAAAATCCATCTCCAATCATTTCATCGCTCTTTCGATTTAATCAGCCTCTCCCTTCACTTTTTCCCCTGAAGGAAAAATTTTCATTCTATAGTATTTTTTTTTCCTTTATTCTATCAAAGAAAAATTTTGAATTATTAAGAAATTTCCGAGATCCCTATCAATTACCATATTTTTCGTAATATTTTTACGCACCAATCGAAGTATACCATGATTTCATATGCTATTTTTTTTTTCGCCGCCCTCTCGTAATTTACGTAATATAGAAATAGAGAAAAATACCTAGGAAGAGTTGAGTACACAAGAATGCACCGATGAATATAGTACAAAGTACATAAGTCCTTCAGTTAAAGTTACAACTGTTCAAATTTACGCATTATGCTTGGTTGAATTATACTTTTTTTTTTTCCTTTAACTTTTATAATAGAGCCCATTGAATATTCCTTACATAATAATTGGAAAGTAGTTGAATCTGGGGTTTATGTTATAATTTCTTTTTTTTTTTTTTCCTCTTTTTTTCAATGTATTAATGACGATACTAATTAAAATTGTGGATGCTCGTTGAGCAGAATGAATTTATTAACGCAATTATTCAAGTATTGCTCCAATTTTACTTGCTTCTATTTCTTCTGTTTACATACTACTAAGTTGAGTGAATAATTACATTAGAAAATTTATAGAATCGATGAATTTTAGAGAAAGATAATATTTGAAGTTTCATGTGTATAAACTTCCCAAATGCATGGAGAAAGATAAATTAATATCGTTGTCTTAGAAACAAAGGGGCGTAAGTGCTATGCTTATAAACTGGACTTATGCCCTTTTTTTTGTTAGGTGACAATATTATTTCGTTTCTGTTTGCATTTGAATTTTGAAGTTTCATGTTCATAAACTTCGTGAATAAATGAAGAAAGAGAAATTTATATTGGTACTTCAGAAACCAAGTGGCATAAAAGCTGTGTAATGAGCATAGCACTTATGCCCTTTTGTTTCTAAGGTGAGAATATTATTCTGTTTTTTTTTTTTTAAATAAAAATTTGAAGTTTCATCCTTAAAATTCCTAAATGAATGAGGAAAAAGAAATTAATAGCGTTTTTTAAGAACAAAAGGGCGTAAGTGCTATGCTTATACACGACACTTATGCCCCTTTGTTTCTAAAATGACAATATTATTTAATTTCTTTTTGAAATGAATATAACAGCATGTGAAAATTCACTATCACGTGTAACACGTGTTCAGTGTTGGCTAGCTTTTCGCATTTTCTCATAAATGACCGATATATCCGTTTCATGAAAGTCAGCATTGGGCTGACATGAAGGTTTTTTTTTTTCTCCTTTTTCTTTCTTTCTTTTCAAGTATATAATGTGTTTGCGAAATACCCCCGTGCTCAATTGCCCAGGCGCATTGTCATTTCTGGATTAATGCTGACCTTGGTTTAGGAACTGGTGTAGGAATGAAAGAAGGAAAAAAAAATTGTCTTGAATAAAATGAAAAAAAAAAAAAAAAAAAAAAAAAAATGTCTGTTTCGAAATAAACGTCGCAACAATTTCTCAAGAGAGAAGAAAGCAAAGTAAAAAAAAAATAATAACAAGAATTTGATATGAATTCATAATTCCCTTTTTCCTCATATAATTTTTCATAATTACTGTTTTATGAAAGTTTTTTTTCTTGTGTTTTCTCCCTGAATTAATTGTTGTAATTCATGATTTTTCATATTTTTTCCTTGAAATTTTGGGATTACAGAAAATTTGGCACCATCGGAGCTCAAAAAAATGAGAAACAAGCAACGTAAACAACGTAGGAAGGCTGAATTAGAGAGACAGCAGGCTGCACAAGCACAGGAAAAGAGAGAACAGCATAATAAATCACGACAACAGGCTGATCCAGACTTTGAACAGCCAACATTAGACGAATTGATACCCGAGAAACTTGAGAGGGTCAGTTACATTATTAATAAGGTCATTTTTTTGCAATTGGAAACATGAGAATTAAAAAGATTCATTTGTCATTTCAGGTTGAGGATCCATTGGAGCAGGCAATTAAATTTTTGCAGCCACTGCAGAATCTCGCGGCTGATCGAATAGAGACTCATTTGATGGCATTTGAAATCTATTATCGTAAAGGTGGGGATTATTTTTTAAAAACTTGAATTTAAGGTAGTATCCCAGAGAAATCGAATAAAGTTAATCCCTCATTTTTTTGATGCAGTATCAAAGATGATATTTTTTTGCGTTTTTCTGAATTTTTTTCATAATTTATGCCTGTGCAGTTTATGAGATATGAATTATCAAAGTTACTGAAAATAGCAGTGATGGAGATGAAACGCCCTAAATCGGACAGAAACAACGAAATTACTAAAAAACCACAGGGTTGATCCATTATTTAAAAACAATTGGCGAAGAGAACAGCATTTTAACTGAATAATAGAAGAAAATAATATTCAATTCACCGTATAGTTATTGAGAAATTTTAATTAGAAGGTAGTCGTAACTATTTGCCTCTCTCTATCTCACGCATGTGATAGGAGATTGACGCAAAAAGAATTCGAGAGAAGAAAAATTGAATTCACAAGCTGAAGATATGACTTTCGAATAGTTTAATTACTTTTTCGGGTAAATTGGAGCACATTTTCCTCAATTATCAGCAATTAATTGGTAATTAATCTACAAATCTTCATTTTTTCCTGTTTTATCGATTCTGGGATACTATTTACCTTGATTAATGTAAAAATTTTATTATGCAAATATTTAATTCATCGTTCTCTCTTTCAGGACGAACTCTCCTGATGCTTCAATCGATAAAACGTGCGCATCGTCTTGACGCAAATAATCCCGAGCTTCACTCGTGTTTAGTGCGTTTTTTGCGGCACACAGCAGCATCACATCTCGATGGACCAGTTGCCGAGGTCATTAAACGCCAAACCAGCGAAATCTATTCAACAACAGACGCAGTGCAATTTAATGCTGAATTTTTAAAGAAAAATCCAAATTCACTTCCTCATCTTTTGCAAGGTGGAAGAATGCTTTATCTTCTTGATCCATCAGCCCAATCAAAAGCTCTCTCACTCGTAACAAGTATCGATGATCTTGATGGTGTTACACTTAGAAATTGCACGAGGGTGCTGGAAGCCCTACGTAACAATGATTTTGGTCCATGTGATGCTGCATTAGATGATTACATGAATAAGTGTCACAAACGTTTTCTTCATGCAACTGCATTTAGACCACCAGAGGCTAAATTACCAACTGTACAACTAACTGTGACACTTAATCATCAAGACAAGGAAAATTCAATCAAGAACTGATCGTTTAACAGTAATATTCATCATTAATTTTGGTGTAGTTAAAAGGAGAAGATAAAAAAAAATTGAGAGGTAAAAAAAAAGGAACATTTAATAATTGAAGAAACGAAACACAAAGAACAATTTCAAGCAATGAGATTTAATCATAAACAATGATAATTGAAGAATTTTTTTCTTCTTTTTAAAATTAAAAATTTAAAAAAAAAGAAAAAATTGAAAATATTAACAAGAAATATCGAGATAACAGAGTTCGATGGATTTTTACGAATTGGAACTGAGGAATTTTTTTTTTTTTTTTTGAGGATAATGGATTTGAAGTGCTGATATAAACAGTGATCCTTGTCGGGACAGTGTTGAATTTAAGGGACAAAAATGATAATGAAAAAGAAAAAAAACAACAAATTTGAGGAAACTCATTGATAAAAAAATTGAAAAAAAAAGAAACTTTATAAATTAGACATCACTGGGTCTTGGGGGATCGTTTATGGAATTTTAATGTAATACCAAGGACGTTTAGATATGTTCAATTGATAATTGTATTATGAAATAAATGATAATGAAGGCTCTTGAAGATGAATGCATGATGAGTGTATGAACTTCAGTGAGATTTGAGCGATTATGAAATAATAAAATAAGAGAAAAAGAAAGGAAAAAGGAAATTAGATAAAAAAAAATAATAATAAATAATAAATAATGAAAATAATATCGTAAGACTTTTACGTTTCATATGCTCTGTCATCATTAAGGAAAAGAAAACATTGAAAAAAAAGAAACAAATTGTTATAATAGTCCATTTAAAGTAATGAGGTGTTTAACTTCTCCAACAATGCCTAATTAATGGCACTCTACTGTGTAGAGTAACAAAAAGGAATTAATTTATGTCACCTAAAATATCCTTTATCAGTCATTATGGACTTAAGATTGTGTAATTAATTATATGTGTCATCAAATTGAAGAAAGAAAAAAGAAAAACAATCGTTTATTCATTAAAAAAAATAACGAAGGTAAAATAGTTTGAGTTTTTTTTCTCTCTCTCTCTCTGCTGTTTTTTTTTAAATCATCATCCCAAGACTATTGTCGTGATTTATCGCCAGAATTTAATTAATTATTGTTATTTATCAATAAATGAGTGCTCAATTAATTGCGTTTTCATGGGCTCTGCGTATATTTACGCATTGGAAAAAAAAAATTTAAGAACATTTAAGAAAATCTGTAATTAAATAAATCAACCATAGTACCATTTAAATTCATTAAAGAATTAATCATCCCATCTTACTCTGTTCATTAAAATTAAATCATGAATCAATTTTTTTGAATAATAAAAGATGGTATGGAGGAAATTTAAGAAAAAAAAAATGATGTATGGCGTACGTATATCGTGTGATGTATTTTAGTGATCATAATGAAAGAAAAAGAAAAATTCTAATTAATTCTAATTCAATAATCTCCCTTCCTAAAATTATTTCCAAACAAAGTAATGAAAAATTTGTTATTTCTAATATTCTGTATCAATAAATTATTTGATTGTTACAACGGTAAAATCACTTGAGTGCGAGAAAATATTTCGATTAATGAGAATGTATGAAAAATTTTTCTTTTTTTAAATGTAGAAAAACATACATTCATTAAGATAAAAATTGATTTTGTACAGTAATGTTAAAATTGTCACTGAAAAGAAGCAAAATAATTGTATAGTAGTCACTCTTCAGTCTTCATTTAAAAAAAAATCCATTACCTCAGCATTGACATAATAAATTTAATTAATTGTCATTCTTGAGTCAGATGTTTTCATACATTAGGGAATAAACTATTACAGTTAATTTGCAAAATCGTTTTATTTACATTATAAAAATGACGTTTACATGATTGAAAGGTGAATGGATACATGGATTTGCAATATTATGTCTCAAAACACTGGGGAAAACATGTAAAATAAAAAAAAAATATGAATATCAAAATTCGATTAAGAGTGCTATTCAAAAAAAATCAATGAAAATTATCAGATTACTCCAGAATGCTTTACAACTCAATAATTACAAAAATAATGGGATATTAAAATTAAAGTCAAAACTTTTGCCAAATGATAAACTTTCTTAAATACTAATCAGAAAAAATGAATATTTGTAATGGAATTTTTATTTATAATGCACCCAGGGATGATAGTAGAACGAATTATTCCTCATTACTTATCTTGAACTGTACAAAGTGAACGCGTCCAATAAAACAAAAGTATAACAATATACAAATTCGATTATTGAAAAAAAATCAATTGTTCTAACTCTTCTTTTTAATCAAAGGCACTCTGCTATCTCGTCAATCTCTTAAAAGCCTCAAAAAAAGAAATAGATATCAAATTCGAGAATATTGCAGTCTCAAATCTTCAAATCGTGTAGAAGATCTCCTGGTTCAGTCTCATCTGTCTCGTTGAACTGGTCAAACCTGAGAACAATTTGCGATCTCGATGGGACATATTGTCTGTAAAAATAGAATTGCGAATGTCTCAAATATTAATTCCAATGTTTTTTCATTAATTAAGTAGAGAAGAGATGAATCGGAATCTGGAAATTAAGCGAGATAGCGAGATTTTGTCCTAATCTTTTTTTAGAGATCATTTCATAATCCTAAAAGTAACAGATATCTGACAATTTTTCTTTTTTTCTTCTGTTTAAAAAAAATAAATAAATGATTTGAAAAAAAGAAAAATATGCACGTGTAGAAAATTTAAAAAATTATAAGTGTAATTTTTTAGTATAATAATTTATTGATTCTAGAAAATTCAGGAAATTGTCAGATGTTAACGAATTTCATTATCATAGAACTTCAAAAGCTACAAAAAGATTAGAACTGGAAGGGCGTATTTCCATTGGTTTTATAGATATTCTTGAAAATGAATAACTGGAAAAAATCGAATTATCCCAATTTACTCTTTCGTTATAAAATTACTTGATTTATCTACCTGTACTTGATTCCAGCATCATCAAACATCATTTTAGCAGCAATGACCTCTGGTTTCGCTCTATTTTTATCAGACAAATAGATAATTTCTGCTATATCTGCCTGTATTATGGCTTTAGCACACTCATTACATGGAAAAAGTGTTACATACATTCTGCAGTTTGTCAAGTCCTGAGACATTTTGTTGAAAATCGAGTTCATCTCAGCATGAACAACTGTTGAATTGAATTGATAGAATTAATCAAGAGAATAGTTGGACTTTAACAAGCAATAAAGTCTTAATCAACATTTTTTTCATTCTCTCTATTCAGTAAACAAGCTTTTCTGGACCTACATATGTAATCTAGAAAATTTTGGAAAAAAATTTTGTTTAAGACGTTATTGCTTATTATTATCCAGTTATAGGCAGTTGAAATGTAAGGAATGAAGAAAATGTTTTCAGTTTACCAAAAGTAAATTTGGTCTTGAGCTTATCATCAGGGTCCTTGGTCCATGGATATTTGTCATCGCTGCAACCATTGGGCATTCCATTGTAACCCAAGCCAGCAACTCTATTTTTAGTATTGCAAATGCATGTGCCAACTTGTGTACATGGATCTTTGCTCCTCATTGCTGTTAATAGTGCCATTGCCATGAAATAATCCTCCCAGTTTAGATAATCCGTCCTCTTACCGGTTTCAATGCTGAAAATGTTCTTTTATAAATGGCAGAATTGAAGAATTATTGATGTGGAACTCACCTGGAGTCTCCGTGTGAAGCAGTACCATTACAGGCCATTTATCAAATCAATTGAGTAAATGAAAAGAATTTCGAGGAGTAAATGATAATTAAGTGATTTATCTTCTGGAGATGATGGAAAACGTGATGTTCTGCCAGCTGGATCAACTGTGCTGTTACCGGTAGAGAAAAAAAGTTACGTTTTCTGGCGCCATCTTCAACATTTCATGATCTTTTGATAATTTAAGCATTATGGGAAAAAGAATTACTGCAATACCGATAATATAAACGAGAAAAATTATTTTTTTCTTTACACAGAGGGAAATTTCAAACGATTTTCGGTGAGGAAAATGCCAACTCCCCTTCTTTTTCAAATTTCAGTTTTCGATACAGGCACATAAATATTTCAAATCATGCTGTTCTTTTTTCGTTTATTCATTGTATACTCTTAATGATGCCTGCTTTTGCTTCATCTTTTTTTCTACATCATTTCAAGCACAATTGAAAAAATTGCATTAAAAAATTCTTTTTTTTCGATCACGTCTCCTTTATTTCCGTCGTAACTTTTAGGCAAATGCTCGGATCAAGATGAGATTAAACTAGATTTTTTTCGTTTCGGCTATTCCAGTGGTTGGTTTTGATTTTTCTATGAAAAAATCGATGGATTACCCTTCTTTGGGTCCTGAAGGTCCTCGAAGTGAAGAGAAAATTATTATTCGCAATAATTTTCTATGCCACCTACCGGTGAGAAGAGAAATTGGATCACTAGGGTCACACTACCAATAGATGGACACTGACCAAAAGATGGACGGTTTCTATTATCGAGGATTTTCATAAATAAATGAATGATTCTTATACTTTTCACGCCAATTCCTGATTATTACATTCATATAGATTTATAAACTATTTATTTCATACTGATTGATCGAAATTTAAAAACATACCACTGCAAATATGCAACTGTCCATCTACTGGGGGTTCACGTTATTTTCCAGTTTTTCCTTGATTTTCTATAATTATTTCGACATTATTCAAATTTAATTGATTTTTAGTCAATTCATTGTATATTTTTCTGTACATCATTCTTTGCTGCAACTTTTTAATGTGATTTGCCCATTTCATATGAATTAATAAAGTCTAATATTTCCTTAATCGTTCATCTATTGGTCATGTTACCCTACCCATGATTTTTTGAACGATGGGGCCTCCTCATGTTCCTCATATTCCATAGAATTTCAAGAGCTACAAGGAAAAAAATTGAACTAAAAGGGCGTATCTCTATTAATTTCTGAAATAATCTTCGGAGCGCCTTCATGGCCACCTGAATGGCTGGTTTTGATTTTTCCATGAAAAATCGATGGATTTCCCTCCTTTAGGTCCTAAAAGTCTTCAAAGTAAAAAGGAAATTATTGCTCTTAATCAGAATAATTCAAAGAGTTGACAGGGTTCACAAAAGCCATCTGAAATGGACCCTGAAAATAATCGAGATAAACACTTTTCCTCATCTGTCAATAAAATATATCTTGGTCATAGAATTGAAGGGGCATAAGTGTTATGCTCATACACAGGACTTACGCCTTTTTTACTTTAAGGTGATGATATGATGATAATGATATTTGCATGGAAGAGAGGTCAGGACAGAGCTGAGACACGCTAGCTGGTAGCTCCTGGCACCAGAAGATCTTCCTGAGCTTCTTGAAGAATTTTGTATATATATATCTATGTCACGAGACAAATATACCATTCGATACCATGTCACATTCACATTGTCTTAGAATAAAAATGTATCATCCATTCTTCACGACATTAAAATTAATAATGATCCCTTGTCTTCATTTCATTCGAAATTGCCTATTTTTATTTAATTTTATGTCTCTAATGTTCTGTTAATTCATTTTTAAATAAGAACATGAAAAAAAATTAATTTTTATTAATGTTAATATTAATAATGATCCCTTGTCTTCATTTCAAATGAATTTGTCTTCATTTCAATAAATTTGAATTTTAAATAAAATAAAAAATAAAATGAATTAATTGAAAATAATAATTTTAAATTATTTGAAATATTAATTATAAGTTAATTAAAAATTATGAAATTAATTTTTATTTAAATTAAAATTAATAGTGATTCCCTGTCTTCATTTCATCCTAAATTGCCCATTTTTGTTCCATTTTATATCTCTAATTCTCTCTTAATTCACTTTTTTTATTTTTCTGTCCTTGAAAACACTGGAGCCTGACAATAAGCCAAAACGTTTCGGACTACTTACTGAACAAATATCGCTGTCGTTTTTCTTTCAGGACAACTTCAGAGAGAAGTTGAAAGTTAAAGTATTCAAGAGTATCTGAAAATTCATGAATTTTTCCATTTACACGAGAGAGTGAAAATTTTCAGATAAAATTATGAATTTGCGGGTTGATGTTCAATGATCCTGTGCTAATATTTAAAAAGCAAAGTGGAAGAAAGTCAATAGAAGCGAATAACAAAGGATAACATTTCAATTTTCCTTTCAACTCGAACAAAAGTCCCTCGAGACTGTTAAATATTTTCGTCTGAATTTTCTGTGTAAAATCAGGAAAATTTCTAACAAGTCACATTTTTATGGAAATTTCATATAATTGAGTCATGGAAAAATGAACACATCATCGATTTTCAAATAATTTCACGTCTGGATATCAATGAAATTCGTGAATTTCAGTTTAATTGTTTCTTGATAATTTAGTAAAAATAGGAAAAATTAAAAAAAAATTGAAAATTCAAGTAAATTGTAGGATTTTCGTCTCAATTCTCCTCAAGACTCATAGATTCCTTCAAATTTCCTCTAAAACTCACAGATTTCATAAGAATCTTCTCATTAAAAAAAATTCAATATCAAGTTCATGAAAATTCTCATCAAATTTTCTTTGAAATTTCCATTTTTTTCTAACACTGACAGAAGTACTTCAGAGTCTCCCGGCTTTTTTCCGTGATTTTCATGGAAAAAACGAACGAAAAATCACTTGCATACATAAACACCGCATATAAACACTACTCGGTTACGGTTTACGATGCCGTACCACGTACCACCGCCCATCCGTACTCTTTTTTTTCCTTTTTTTATTTGATTTTTTTCCTCTTTTCCTCAACTTTGTAATGCTTTTTTCTCTTTTTTCCCCTGTAAATAAATGGAATCTAATAATAAAAGTAATAAGCCCAACAAAGCCATGAAAGACTCCGTTTTCTTCGTATTTACTACTCAAAGTTATACATTTTCCATGGTGTTTCAACTTCTGTATATATATATGTTTAGTCGGCTTTTTTTAAAAATTATTTTTAGTTAACTACATTTCCGCCTCTTATTTCGCGACAATTACAATGTGTTTTTAATTAATGTATGAACTTGAGGAGTATAATTATCACAAGTAGAAGAGTCACGGGAGATGCATTAATAGCTACTTTTGGATCTCGGCTCTTCTTCTTTATTATTTCCTGAAAAACTTGCACTGAGGTGAAAATCCTTCATGACAATGTAAATTTTACAATTAAATAGAAAATTCTAATGATTAACTCTAATTGATCAAATAAAAATAAAAGTAACACGAAGACTCGGCAGTTTTTATGAATAAAATATATATATTCTAGATACATAGGGGAGAGTGGGGCAAAATGGACACTGTTATGAAACGGTTAGAGATGGATTTTTTTTTATGATTCTATTGAAAAGCTGAGAAAATTTCAGCCGGAAAAAAGGTCTCAAATGTATTTTTTTCGTTTTTTTCAAAAATTCTATATTTTTCGGCATTTTTGAGGAGTAAAGCCTTTCTTTTTTCGAAAATCCTCTGTTTTTTGCGAATATCTCTGGTTCTATTGGTCGTAGAAATTCGGGGTTAGTCTTAAATGAAAAGTGAGCTTATTTAGCATTCATTTATGGGGTTTTGAATCGAAAAATATCAATTTCTGGCATAGTTATAGGCCAAAAACTGTTTTAAAAAACTGTTTCACGAAAATGCCCATAAATACCTTAAAATTTAATATTTTTTAATTGAAAACCCTATAAGTCGGTGGCAAATGATCTCACCTTTCACCTCCCGTTGGAATTTTTACGCTATGACAAATAGAACCGAAGATATTCTCAAAAAACTGAAATTTTTCAAAAAAAGGAGGTCTTACCCCTCTTAGATGCTCTAAAAAGTCAAAATCGCCAAAAATTCAAAAAAATCAATGCCAGCACTTGTTTCCCGCTCATAATTTCCTCACCTTCCCGATGGAATCATGAGAAACAATGTACAGCCAATATTCCTATTGATTTCAAAAGTTTTTCATATTATTTCCCTGAAAATTTAGATGTGTCCATTGCACCCCTCATGTCCATTTTGCCCCACCTTCCCCTATATATATTATCGCCTTAGAGTTGAAGAGGCGTAAGTGCTGTCTTTAAGTATAGAACTTGAGCCCCTTCGTTTCTATGGCGATAATATGTGAAAATATATTCTTTTCGAAATTAAACATTGAACAACTAAATGTGAAAGTTTGCATGAAAAGCAAAATTTTCCTTTTCTTCCAAGTTTTTCATGGTTCATAAGAAAGTCAAAGTTATATCGTTACAGACATAGTTGAAGATTGTGTTGCGCGAGGAAGAGAGGTACTCTCTCCACCAGTTATTGATTAAAAGACACAGCAACCGGAGGGATCGTCTGCTCCCTCTCCTCCCTGGCAACTCGACCAGCCTGTGTGCCAATGTGAATGGAGCCTACTACAGCCTCCCTTTCTGCCATCACTCCAGGGACCCTATTTTCCACTGATGAGAATTTTTATTAAACGTAAAATCCCAATCGTAAACGAAAATTTTCACACGTACTGACTAGTGAAATTAATTCCTAGTTGGAATTGAGGATGTATAATTCGTGGCACTGCATTGCTGTGTTCAAAGTTTATAACTTCGTGATTTTTCCTCGAAAATTCGATCAAAATTTGTTTTTTTTTGCTCTGGACAAAGTTTAGTGCAGCATTTCATTTGATCCTGTGCCTTTCTTCGTTTCCCTTTTTTTGAACTAATGTCTTTGAAAGTCATTTTTTCATAAATTAAAATGGACTGTAAATCGTTCAATCGCAAACGTACTGCTTTTCATCAAATAAATCCGTCTGAGAAATTTCAATCGTGAACAAATTAGTTATTTTCCATATCATTGCCTCAGAGCTGAAGGGGCGTAAGTGCCATGTATAAGAATAGCACTTACGTGTCTTTGTTCCTGAGGTGATGATATGAAACTTTCTCCTTACGATTGAGATTTTGCGTGAATTAAAACATCCTGGTGAAGTTTATCCTTATTCTCTTAATTCTTAGAGAAAAATGTCAAGAGAGCTTTTTTGTACAGAATTTCATAGGCTACCAAAAATATCTCCAAAAACATTCCCGCAAGATCAATAATTTTGATGAAAGGAGACAGGATCTTTTTTACGAGGATCTCTTCACGTGAAACCAATGAGAATCCTTCTCACTCGAGTAATAGGGCCCCAGGAGTTTTTGAAATTGGAGGGGAAAAAAAGCGGTCTTTTACCTCTTAATTCTTCGTTATTCTTCGATGAACCAATCAAACAGGGCCTGGAATACATTAAGGCGATTGACAAAGGGTGTGTGCAGTCCTCCCTGCAATGGGTGTGTTAGATCCAATTTTTTTTTGCATATGCTTTTTTCCCCCGTATTTGCCGCAGGGGGGGAGGGAGGTGGAAAGGGAGGGGGGGAGGGGGTCAGTGCCGGCCGGCTGAAACGCATGGTGCACGTGGTGCCGGACGACTGGGGAGGGGGAAAGGGGGGGAGGGGGAGGAGAGGAGAAGATGGCGCTGCTGGACGTTGCGCCAGTGCAACGAGGATAGAAACAGCCTTTTTTATCCTGTTTTAAAACCGGAGAAATGAAAAGAGAGGCTCTACTCAGTTTTGGGAGAGTAGAGACTGAGAAGGTGGCTTTGCCTTCGAGAGACGTGAAGGTTTTTTAGCCAGGAGTTTGGTGCTACAAGCCGTAGTGCACGCGTCGATTGTCGCGTTATAAAGCAGGCGCGCGCGTGGCCCCCCTCGTTTCTTCTCTCATCCGTTCGCTTTCAAAAGAGACCCTAGGAGAGGGATTAAAATACGAGACCTCTCGGTTTTTCTCAGTTGCGTTTGGATGACCGATACGTGAAGTACTTGAGGGTTTTTTTTTGTTGTTGTTGTTGTTGTTTTCTTCTTTTTTTGGGACACACAAATGTTTTCTCGATGAGTATTATTGTGATGAGTATTTGATTTTTTTTGTGAGTTCGAGGGGAATTTTTGGAGGGGATTGAGAATGGCTGAGCATTGGGAAGAGGTGAGTTGTTGCATTTATCAATAAATGAGGGGTTTATTAATTGCGTTTTGTGGGCTCTGCGTATATTTACGCATTGGAAAAAAAATTTAAGAACACTTAAGAAAATCTGTAATTAGATAAATCAACCATAGTACCATTTAAATTCATTAAAGAATTAATCATCCCATCTTACTCTGTTCATTAAAATTAAATCATGAATCAATTTTTTTTGAATAATAAAAGATTGTATGGAGGAAATTTAAGAAAAAAAAAAATGATGTATGGCGTACGTATATCGTGTGATGTATTTTAGTGATCATAATGAAAGAAAAAGAAAAATTCTAATTAATTCTAATTCAATAATCTCCCTTCCTAAAATTATTTCCAAACAAAGTAATGAAAATTTGTTATTTCTAATATTCTGTATCAATAAATTATTTGATTGTTACAACGGTAAAATCACTTGAGTGCGAGAAAATATTTCGATTAATGAGAATGTATGAAAAATTTTTCTTTTTTTAAATGTAGAAAAACATACATTCATTAAGATAAAAATTGATTTTGTACAGTAATGTTAAAATTTTCACTGAAAAAAAGCAAAATAATTGTATAGTAGTCACTCTTCAGTCTTCATTTAAAAAAAAATCCATTACCTCAGAATTGACATAATAAATTTAATTAATTGTCATTCTTAAATCAGATGTTTTCATGCATTACGAAATGAACTATTATAGTTAATTCGCCTAATCGCTTTAATTTCAGACCGTTCCCAGTTACGTTTGGATGATCCGTGGAGTACTTGGTTTTTTTCTTTCGAACATGTTCTCTCTATTTATGTTAATTTGAGGATTTCTTTCGTCTTTCGGTTCAAGAAAAAAAAAGGCACTTGGGGCCACCAGAGTTGAAGCCTCAATTTATCGTCTGTCAGAGTCTCACTTATTTTTCGTTGGAACTAAATGACTTTTTTTTTTCAAAATGCACTTTTCTATTCATGATTTTGACAGGTTTCAGTCATTTCCAGTTTCACAATTTCTTTGTCATTTCTTCTTTTATTTTTATGGGGAGAAGAGCATGAGTTTCTAACGGTGTGTGGAGATGAATAAACAGAGCAGTCACTTCTTCTTCTGATTCCACATGAGATTGTTCTCTGAATAGAAGTTCTTGTGTGTTTTTCCAAAAATTTCTTGTTATCGAAACGATTAAGTCTCTTTGGGAATTTCAGATTAAATGAAGAACAGCAATAGTTTTTTCAAAGCTCATGCTAAACTCTCGCTAATGCGCCTAGTAATTAAGCAAATTGCTTTGCAACCGTGGAATTACCACAAATGACCGGTGAATGGGATTTAACTTGCGACAAGTTTGTCAATATTCACTGGAAATTAGCAATCTAATCTTCAGTTTAAGAAAAATCGATCATTCCAGTTCTGATAAAGCTCTGCCTTTTTTTTTCTTATCTGGAAATATTTGATTGAGTGGTTTTAAAATATTTTAATGTCAATTCAACCGTTAATTCCTCATAATATGCTATAGAAAAAAAAAATTTTGTTCTAAGAAAATTTAATTAGTTGAAGAAAATTTACTTCACTCCAGAAAATTTCAATATATATAGATATAAAATTTGCAAAGGAAAATTTTGTTAAAAGGCAATTTTCTTGCTGCAGGAATTTTTTTTCAGTGTAGAGCTAGA
Organism: Aleiodes alternator; assembly: GCA_963921955.1. Classification (NCBI taxonomy): domain Eukaryota; kingdom Metazoa; phylum Arthropoda; class Insecta; order Hymenoptera; family Braconidae; genus Aleiodes; species Aleiodes alternator. The sequence goes on along the minus strand of OY998109.1, from coordinate 4,715,063 downwards.
TCCTGACAATATAAATCAAATGCAACAACTATCTGTTTATGGAATGTAATTTAATTATATTAATGCATTGTCGTCTTAGAAACAAAGTGGCGTAAGTGCTCCTAAAGTGACGAATTTTTACTTTGCTGCTCTAAATAAGTTCAGCAATCAAATATTAAACAATATATTTTAGGGGAAATCGGAGCAAAATGGACCCCCAAATTGAGATGATTTACGATTTTTTTTCAAAATGATGGAGTTTGCGAAAAAATTTGAAAAAATTCCAGGAGATGCTCCAATATGTCTACTTTGTAGGTGAATTTTTTCGAAATTTTTTGTAGAAGCCTTGAATCCGAAAAAAATTGTGAATTACATTGACTTGCGAGTCCATTTTACCCCAGTTTCCCCCAACATTTAAATATAGCTGAGAAATTGGCAAAAATTGTCAGTCGAATAAAATATTTTCAGATAAAATATTAAATTTTTAATTCAATAATTTCCTTGGGTGCACAATTTTTGATAAAATCAAATATTTATTTATCATTAAGATATTATATTTTTCTTACATCTCAAGTTCAATTGAGCTGTTGAAATTTTTATTTAAATGACCATGCCCAATATAATCTCATTAGCATAATGGCTTTTTAAACACACTCATAAACTCCCCCGCAGTGATACACAAACTTGAGAATAAATACATTGGAGAGTGAAAATATTTTAAAAAAATTTTATCTCTTAAGTGCTGCTGAGAGACGGTAGTGAGTTTTGCATGAGAAGCCTGATGTGTAGTTGGATTGTGTTTATTTCACTGTACTGAGTGACATAAAATCATTATGGAATTTGTAAGGTGTCGGACAATGGCCCGCATTTCTTTACACTTGTCACATGTAATTTTCAGGTTCTTTTTTTTTTCATCAAAGACATTTATCAGATTGAATGATGTCTGAGAGTCAATTGCAGACGCACATATTGCGGAGTTATCGATTTATTCAAGGTCATATTCGTGAAATGGGATTATTAAGAAATAAGATTGTTATTCATTTTTATTATCAAGTTAGATCATGAAATTTTTTATTGAAAGTAATTCAAGGTCATGAACGTCATTACTAATTGGGTAAAAAGAGGCAAATGTTTAGGAGAAATTGGAATAATGTCGAAGTTTCAAAGAAAGTGTTCAATCTGAATTTCTCAAGGAAATTTGGGGATTAAAATGGATTTATGGGACTTATTTTGGAAATTTTAATGGTTCAGCTACTAATTGCTCTTTCTAACTGTTATAGTAATAAAAATCGAAATGGAGCCGATACCTGAGTCGATTTCCCATTGATTTGGATCGTTTTAAATTGAAAAAAAAGGAAATCTGAAGAAAAAGGCCCTTAATTTTTCGAAATAACGTCAATCTTATCTTTCAATTCATTGATTTTTCTCTTAATAAAAAGAAAATTATTTTTTTCTTATTTTCCATAAATTAATTTTATCAATTTCTCTCAATTTCCAAAACTTTCATACTCAAAAACCCGAGAAAAAAAAAAATTCATTGCCGTTTTTGATTAGTGGAACACATTTAATACTCGCATCTCTCATGGTCACGCTCCAAAACTGTCTTATTGCTTCAATCTTATTACTGTTAACGGCGTGTTACTCGTGAAACATTAAATAAAAAAGAAATGAGAGAAAATGAATAGGAAAAAGAATGAATGTTTCTACTCTTTTAATCTTTCATGATTGTAGCATTAGTAAAATGAGAGAGACGAAGTCAATAGAATGGGGTCGAGGGATGAGATCCTTTTATTCAGTATGTGTGTGTATGTAGGGGTGTTTTTTTTCCTCTTCATTCTTCTCATTCTAATGAACTCATGAAAACTGCATTCCCCCTTTTCTGTGGTTTTAAGGGCTTCAGACACATTGATCGGAAGTGTAATTAAATTATTAGCACGCTCTGTTTGTACAATTTAATTGGCTTCCATGTGATTCTTTAATTGCCACTTTTTTCTATTAGCGACATTTTTAATCAACTGATGGATTTCGAAGAATGGAATTCACTTTGATTTTTCATGTTTTTTTTTAGATTTGAGGAAGTTGGAGACACAAAATGGGCATTTTAAGGCAATTGTGGGAGGGGGGGGGGGTAAAAAGAGCTTTGATTACGTATTAAGGAGCAAATAATATAGTTAACGAATAGAACTCACCGACTCATCAAAAATCCGCGATCCGTTGAATTTTCAATGGATATGCACATTACTGTACGTATTATACTTATGTATACCGGTATATATATGTTGTATGTTACGCGCCTCTGCCGCTACGATGATGCAACAGTTCGATGATCGTCCTACGCCGTTACAAAAAGGTGTCAGATGTTTTACTCGAATTACTAGTTCTTGAATTATCGCAATTCTTCATTTGGAATCTCAAAAATTGGAGAAAAATGAAAATGTGTGTTTGTGAATGTTTTTTTCTCTATTGAACAACGTGAAAAATAGCCAGTATTATTTTTGTATCTTTGTATTCATTCAATTTCAGTTTTTGCACGTATTTTGGTTGTAACTTTCAATTTTTGCATTGTAGTTTCCAGAACCTGAGGAAACCTTAATGAAGCAGGCGAAACGTCGTTCATTTGACAATTATTTAGATACTAGACTTTGGGTGCGCGAACAGCGTGCACCTTTTTTGCATGGTGCTCTTGAAAATTTATATATATTTTTACACATATTTCTGAACTGACCGCCATTGAAATGAAGAAAAATGAATGTAAAGCGTGTTTTCACGTACAAAAAGCAGCAATTTGCCCGTTTGAGGAAGAAATACGTTTTTTTTTTTAATTAATGCATTTTAGAGTCAAAAAGGAGCAAGTTTCTGGACTTAAGCCCCTTCTTTTCTGAGGTCCTAACATAGACTTTTTAGAGACAAAAATATATTATATACTATCATGTATAATATATTATATTATATTATATTATATTATATTATATTATATTATATTATATATTATATATATAGTATAGTATATAGATATATATTAGGATAAGTGATGACAAAAAATGTCCCATGCTTTTTTATATTATGGATGATTCCAAAGATAACAATTTAAACATGGAAATGAGAAACATAATTTATTGGAGAAAAAGTTAATGAAATTGCGGAAAAAAAAGTGAAGAATGCATTTTTTTTCTTGTCCCATTTCTTTTTCTGCAAATAAAAAGGGGACAGAAGCATATTCATTGATAAATTAGCAAATCGAGAAATTTCAATTAATTATCCTGTCTAGATTGGCTTCTAGAAAAGGAATTTTAAACAATTCATCAATCCAAAAACTCGAATCACCTTTTTTTTATTATTCACAATTTTTTAATTTCTTTCTCCTGTCTCATCATCAATTTTTCATTTCTCCTGCCAATGCAGATGCTACGATTTATTCGAAAGTTGTTTGTTGAGAATTCGCTCATTGGCAATGATAGGTAACAACACCGAAAGAAGTATCTCTCTCAGCTGCCTGCACAGCTTGGGGCATACTTATCATAGATGCGGTCCAGTTCTTTCAATGCATTTCAAAACACACAGAAATGCACTAATTTTTCACTGTGATGATTTTCCTCCATGAAAATATATTTCTTCAACTTTTTTTATTTCCTTTTTTTCTGAGAAAGTTTTTTTTTTCAATTTAATCAAAAAAATTTCCACTTATTCTTGAAGCAAAAAGTAATTATGCTGCCAAGTTGATGAGTTTTTTTTCCAGAATATTTGAATAAATTGATGGATAATTGTTTATTTCTTTTGTTTGAAATTCAGGGAAAACGATCGATGTTAAAAGAAAAAAAAAAGGAAAAAAAATTCCCGGTCTGAATACCGTTTTGTTCTACGTTTCAACAATTTAAATGTGCTGGTGTACATATATATGTGAAAATAATCATCACATACAGGCATTTCTGCACGAAGGCACGAGAGAAGCCACAGTGTCGGGCTCGATTAGCTACATTGACTTGGGGTAGCTTAATATCAGTTATTTATATCTCATCTCTCTTCATCCTCACTGCATCAATATTTGCACTTTTCACTCAATAAAATGCAAAAGAATTCCCCATTTTCAACGAAACAAATTACAATTTTCTAATTCTCTAATAAAATCCATAATTTCTTATTACTCAATTTGCAGAGTAAAGCCTGCGAAAAAAAAATCAATAGAAAAAGCAATAGAAGCAATTACTATTACTATTACTATTACGCAATGAATACTCACGTGTTAGAAAAAAAAATATTCAGTAACATCAAACAATTATTTTCCTTTCTTCCAGGTAAAAGAATGTGAAACTGCATTTTGTAATAATCCATACAGAAAATATTGTTATATGGTGAATTAGCATCAATCGATTTTCCTTTTCTGACTCATCCACGTTATTTTCACCTCATTAGTCATTATCTCCCTCAAATTTAATCATGCAAAATACGCCGAGGTAAAAACACACACAATCGAAAGGCATTGAGTGAATCAGAGAGTTAATTTTCAAAAAAAAACAAATATCCTATTTTTTTTTTTTAAACTCTCTACTTCACTGCGCGCCTCTTGGGCATTCTTCGGTGACAAAATCTTTTTTGATCGATGAGCACGGATGCTGATCATCAGCTCAAGTATCCTACCACCCACACAGTTGTTCCATTGTGTTATCAAGATCAAATCACATTAAATTGACCTAAAAAAAAAAAAACATTAAATTGACCCAAAGAATTTTGTCTTCAGGTTTTTTTTTTTTTTATTTTTTTTTTGTGATTGTGGGGACTTATGTGACCTCGAGAAAGGGGCATCAGGTTGATTTGCGTTAATTCTCACGTAAGTCCCACCTACTCTAACGCACATCACGTAAATATCCACTGACACAGGAGAGAAAACAAAGATACGACAGAATGGAAGGCGTTCCCACGCCTCAGTTATTGTCTCTTTCTCTTTCTAGCACACATTGTAAAATAGCCCAAAGCACAGTGAATTAATGGAAAAGTGAAAAAAAAAACAATACTTACCAGTGACATTACATACAGGACACATTCAGTGTGTTATATACGTTCACATAAGAGCGTCACGAGTGTAAACTCGAGAAAGAGAGAGAGAGAGAGAGAGAGAGAGAGAGAGAAGAGTAATGGGGGTAGCGCCCACGTGAAAATGTATGATTCTAACGTGTCTCTCACGATGATGGAGAACTCTAAACTTCTGCAATGAGAAGGAAAAAAATGAAAATGCTATCAAATAAATTTTTGTTATGTGCGACTGAATATTTCGGATTTTTTGTGAATCGAGAAAATCTTAGTCCACTAATTTCTCGTTCAATTTCATGAAATAATAGTTTGCAGGAAGAATACCTGAATTTCTGTTAGACTTTACCAAATTATTTCTGAAGAACTACGAGAAAGCTAAAAAAAAAACATGATGTTGCTTCTGTTCATTAAATTTTTTTCTTTTGAAGAATTAATTGATTGAATACAATACTCGATCATACAGATGAAAACTGATCTACTTATATAAAGTAAAATTCTCCTTCTATAGAAAATTTTGCAATTGCTCAGAAGAAAATCTCTTCATAATTGGAAACTTCAGATTTTTTAGTTTTTTTCTCTATGACTTGTACATCATAAAATTATGTAGAAAAAACACTTGATCTCTATCAGAATGTAGAAATTCTTGAATTTTGTAATTGAAAATTCTCGTTTTCTCACAATACCATACACAGAGAATAATGTTTTCTTAATTTAAGAATGTGCAGTCACTTAATTTAAGAATGTGCAGGTCACTTAAATTAAGAAAGAGAAGTCACTTGACTTAAGTGAGAAAACTCACTTGATTTAAGTGAAAAAAGTCACTTAATTTAAGTGACTATTACTTTCTTAAATTGAGAAAGAAAAAGTCACTTGATTTAAGTGAGAAAAGTCACTTAATTTAAGTGACTTTTACTTTCTTAAATTAAGAAAGAAAAAGTCACTTGATTTAAGTGAGAAAAGTCACTTTATTTAAGTGAGAAAAGTCACTTTATTTAAGTGACTTTTACTTTCTTAAATTAAGAAAGAAAAAGTCACTTGATTCAAGTGAGAAAAGTCACTTGATTTAAGTAAGAAAAGTTACTTGATTTAAGTGAGAAAAGTCACTTCATTTAAGTGAGAAAAGTCACTTTATTTAAGTGACCTGCCATTCTCAAATTAAGTGACTGCACATTCGTAAATTAAGAAAACATTTTTTTCTGTGTATATTGACAATGAATAAATTTTAAAAAATCAGTGCCATAAAATGCCCCAAATGTTGCATGATATTGGAGTTATTTTCAGCTCATTAGATTATACTTCATAGTTGATCCCTTCAAGTGAATTTTCTTCATTTTTATTCTCTTCCTCTTAATTCACAAATTTATTCCAGTTTCGATCCCTCTAACGACGCAGAATGACAAATTATAATTCCCAACAGTCATCCAGTGACAATTCATCAATCAGCCTCCGATTTTCCAAAACAGCCTTCATAATTTAATATTCCTCATGAATTTATTATTGAATGTTACCTTTAAAATTCCTCCAGGTCACTTGTTTTCGAGTCCTCTTCACTCGAAATATACCTGTGACTAAATTCTTTTGTGTCCTCCCTTTTTCCCCTCTCCTTCTCTGCAAATAATTTTCAAAACAGTCCTCAAACAAGGTGAGTGGGACGCAAGTATACCTCTCGCGAATCCTCTTCTGTGTGTGTGATTTTCAGTTCAGTTTGTAAACAGTCGTTGTTGAACTAACTGAGAGAGAATATACCATTTCAAGTTATCTCTGGATATTATATGTGCTTCAGTTCTTCTCTGGTAAATTGTGATATTTCATTACAATGAACAGACAATTCATGTCTTCCTATGAATAGAGTAAAACTCGGTCATTGGAGAATTTATTGAAATTAAGTGGAAATATTTGTGATAAAGTGAAGTATGATTTTTCAATGGCACTATTAGAATTTTCATAAAGTGGAAGTTTCAATAAAACTGTTTGATCTCAATTTTTGAGAGAAATTTGAGGATTTTGATTGATTTATAGAGTTTATTTTGGAAGTTTTAGTGGTTTGGTTGATAATAACTGTTTCTAATTGGTGCAGCACTAAAAATTGAAAAGTAACCGATACGTGATCTAATTTTCAATTGATTCCGATCATTTTAAATAATTTCGGAAGAAAGGGGGAAGTTAAAAAAAAAGAAATGGTTAATCTTGGAATTTATTTCCATGATTCTATATTTAATTTTCTAGTTGTTTAGAAGGATATTGGGAAAAAATAGTTGATAAAATCAAAATATTGTCAAATTGGAGCTTTTTACTGGATAATTCCAATTCGTTAAAGATGATTGGGAGGTCAGAATCGGGAAAAAAGTTAAATTTTTGTATAAAATCGTTAATAACAATTTGTATAAGAAAATTGAATAGAAAATTGGAAAATTTTCATTATTCTTCACATTCCTTTAAATCTTGAATAATTCGAAAAAATCTAAAAAATAATGAAAATTTGTCAATTTTCAATTAATTTTTTGTTTCTGGGGTTTATTTTATTCCTCATCCCATCCTCTGCAGATTCACTGAATCAGATTTGAGAATTTGCTAATAAATCAATCATTGGGATTCTAATGCAATAAAAAAGAAAAAAAATATTTGAGCATTTCATCTTGTATAAATTGTCATTAACGATTTCATACGAAAATTCAACTTTTTTTCCGATTGTACCTCCCAATCATTCTTAAGGCTCTGAAAATCAAACAAAATACTTCAAATGAGCATTGTCCAGCGAAAAACATCGCAATTTGACAATATTTTAATGTTGTTAACAATTTTTATCCAAATATCCTAATGAACAATTAGAAAATTGAAGAAAAAAAATGGTTTAGGCTCTTAATTTCCACAATCGTCTCTTTTATCTTCCAATTCATCAATTTCTCTCTTTTCTTATTTTCTCGAAGAATTCTCCACTTTTTTTTGTACATACTGGTGTTAAATTCCAGCCTTGTAGAATCGGAGCAACATGGCACGTGGATTATTTTTGCACTTTATTTTGATTTCTTTCTGTTTGTGTTATTTCAGTTTTTTTTTCATTTCCCACTTGCAGGTGATCTAGTGATCACCTTTCTGTCCTCAGTCGAGTGGTTTTGCTATTGAAAAAACACACAACGCAGTATAATAGAAGTATCTAATAACGAAGGACAGCGTAGGAAGAATCATCCGTGATAGGTTTATTCAAATTATTTTGCTCTATTCCAGTAGATATATTGATTTTCAATAATTCTTTATTTTTTTTTTTTTTTTTTGCAAACTCATTCCACCGTGAAGCCCACGATCTTTCGCGGTTATCCATTTAGTATTGATCGGTATTTCAATGTGTGTATTTTTATCTCCAGTTACTGTGTATAATTTATAGCTTCCGTTTTGTCGGGAATCATAGTTATTCGTTATTAATGAAATTCATGACACTTCGGTCACACTGATCAATTGATTAATGTACAGGTTTATTGAATTTTTTAAGAAAACACGAGAAAGTGCATATTTTTCTTCTTTTTTTTTTTTTCAATGAAAAAATGCATATTTTTATTTTCGTCGGCGATAATTTTTAATACTTTAGCAAATATTCACTTGATATTTACTCGAATGTTTCATTATTATTCATTAAGATATTAATTTTATTTACTAAAATATTATTTATTGTTATATGTTATATAGGGGAACGTGGGGCAAAATGGATATTGTAATGAAACAGTGGAAGATAGATTTTTTCAAATGATTCCATCGGAAAGCTGGGGAAATTTTAGTCGAGGAACATGTGCCAGAATTGTTTTTTTTTCAATTTTTTGAGAATTCGATTTTTTTCTAGCGTTTTTGAGGGGGAGCTTTTTGATTTTTCAGTAAATTCAGTTTTTTGGGAATATCTCTGGTTCTACTGGTCAAAGCGACCTGGGACCGTGTTTAAATGAAAGGTGAGATCATTCCCCATCGATTCATAGGGTTTTGAATTTAAAAATATGGATTTTTCAGATAATTATGGGAACTTTTGTGAAAAATTATGATCACCGGTTTTTGCCTTATAATTATGTGAAAAATGGATATTTTCTAATCCAAAACCCCATAAATCGATGGTAAATGATCTCACCTTTCGTTTAAAATTGATTCCAGGTCGCTACGACCAATAGAACCAGAGATATCTCCAAAAAACTGAATTTGCTCGAAAATGGAAAGACTCACCCCTCAAAAATGCCCCAAAAAATCAAATTCTCAAAAAGTGAAAAAAATTAATTCTGGCACATGTGCCTCGACTGAAATCTCCTCAGCTTCTCGATGGAATCATTGAAAAAAATCCATCTCCAGTACTTTTATTCATTTAAAGACTTTTTCATAATGCATGCATAAAAACTCAAATGTGTCCATTTTACCCCTTATGTCCGTATTGTCCCACATTCCCCTATTATATTTTATTAATATATATCATCATTTATTAATAATTTTCCTGATTTTTTTTTGCAGGAAAATCATAGGTTCCAGAATAATTAGAGACAAAAGTGATAATGAAGATGTCTTATACGAATCGATTTCCGCCAACACAGCATACACGTTATCGTAGCAGCTGGGGCCCATCATCAGTTTCTCAATTTTCACGTGCTGATATACCACGTCCCTCACCGGAGGAGGAGGAATTTCAGTTTTATCATGAACGCCTTCATTCGGCACAAAGCCGTCAGCTCATACCGCTGCAGGAGGATTTGGCCGATTGGATGAACAAAACGATAAGTAAGTAATACGAATTTTACGTTATATATATATATATCCTTTTACCCTTTCTTCATACATCAAAGTTTCTGAATGTGGAGCTCAAAACTTGAAGCGGTGTCTTTGCACGCGATTTTCTTTGCTCCACTCGCAAATAACGGGCTTCATTTTTTTTTCGAGTGATTTATTACGTGGATTTTATCATCTTATTGCTCATAAATCCGGGGGAATTTTGGGTTGAGAAATACTGGAGATAGTTAAGGAGGTCCAGTTGTTGCATATGAGTCAAATGAAGTATGGAAATTTTTTTTTTCAATGATTAAATACAATTTTAATAAACGGTTTGACTGCATTTTTATGCTGATCAATCTTACATTGTCAATTTGAAGGAAAAATTGGAGGGGAAAGTGGGGCAAAGTGGACCTGCGGGGCAAAATGATTTGGATTTTTTTTTCGGAGTGAAGACCTCTGTGGAAAAATTTGGAAAAAATTTATCTATAATGTAGACATTCTCGAGCACTTTCTCGAATTTTTTCAGAATTTTTCATGGAATCCTTCGCTCCGAAAAAAATTCCTGGATCGTGTTACCTTTGGAGTTCATTTTGCTCCATTCACCCCTATATTTCAGCTTCAAAAGCTAATTTTTTTTTTTCAATGTCATTTAATCCACAAATAATGTAATTCAAAAGGCAAGTGTCGAGATCCCGATTTCCCATAAAGCTGTAAAAAATGACAAATTAAAAAAAATTTAATTCTGAAAAATTTTAACGGTAAAGTGATGACAAAAACAAAAATTTTCATTATCATCTGACAATTTTTCTATACAATGGGCATTTTTATTAAAACGGCATTGGGCATTGCATCTCTTTGATCAAGTCAATGACATTATTTTGAAAAATTAAAGAATCTTCAAAATAATATCTCATGTTTTTATTACCATTGTTGAAGATTCCAGTGTGTTACACAAAAATTCATGCATATTCGTGACGTAACCGAGTGCAATTGGTATCAGGCGATCATTTGAGTCGTGTCTACCGTGCCTAGCGTGCTCCATTCACTCTCTTCTCTTTTCTCTTCATATCCTCAATTCATTTTTTTCTTCATTTTTTTATTATTTCCCCTCTCTTCCTATTCTCTCTTCTTTCTTCTCATTTCAACCAGGCTCTCCGCGCACATTTGCCTCGTGTTTCATTCAATACACGTCGTGCGCCATTCACTGCGCATCTAATAAACGTTTTCTCTCATCCTCGAGGCAGTGTTTTACTCCACACAGAGATAGGGCCACACAATGATTCGAGGCAAAACTTCCTCCCCAAGTTCTACTTGTCATTCGACACGTTTGGAAACACACATATTAATCATTTCTTACGAGGAGAAAGAAGCGAAAAAAAGAAGAAAGAAAAAAAAATCATATATATTTAATTTTTTCCGAGTTAATGTACTCACGAGAGAATGTTTTGGCTGATGCCAGATGTTACACACTCTCATTTTAAACAAAAATTGTCGTGTGTATAACGTGAAAACCGATGCATCAAAACCACACAAAGCTGGGACATGTGTTTCAACGTGGGAAAGGATACCCATAACATTTGCGCATCCGTTTACCACTTCGTATTACCAAATTATGCTTTTTCTGCAGAAAAAAACATGAGATTCCCATGACAATAAAAATTGAAGGAAAATTAAATTAAATTATTTTCTTTTTTTTTTATGAATTCACTATAGATCTGCACTGTTAAAGATTATTTTCTGAATTTTTTTCTGCCAAATTAAGGCAATTTCAAAACGAGCCTCATTTCTATTGAAATTTCAAATAATCGAAGTCATTGAAAAATCAACTACATCATTGATGTTCAAATAATTTCACCTGGATATCAATGAAATTTGTGAATTTCAGTTTAAATGTTTTTTTTTACCGAGAAAAAAGAAATTTTGTTGTAAGAAAATTTACTTAGTTGAAGAAAATCTACTTCACTTCAGAAAATTTCAATATATATATAGATATAGAAGTTGTGAAGGTAAATTTTGTTGAAAGACAATTCTCTTGCTACAAGATTTTTTATTTTTTAGCGTTTAAAATTTGGTAAAATTTTGGAAAAAGTCATGGAAAGTTTAAAAATCAAGTCATTTTGGCACTCAATATTTACGTTCAGTTGAAAATTCAAAATAAGTTGTAGAATTTCTATCTTGCTTCTTCTTAAGACTTATAGATTTCTTCAAAACTCTTCAAAAACTCAAAATTTCGAAATTATTCCTTCCATTAAAAAAAAAAATTCAATATCAGACTTATGAAAATTCCCATAAAATTGTCTATGAAATTTCAATTATTTTTTTAAAGTCTGATTTCTCCACTGAAGCCTCATTTCTTTCCTCAAAGATCCACTTTTTTTGTGGTGATAAATTGGTAAAAAAAAAAACTTGGGGAGGTGCACACAGCAAAGGGTGCAATTAAGTCCCGATATCGTGATTCAAGTCTCGTGACTTGGAAATAAAGTTTAAAGCAAAAATGTATAGATATACTTATATTGTAGGCAGTACTTAAAAAAAAAAAAAGGGTAAAGTAAAACAAAGTTGTAATACGAACCGGCTCAGCTGGTAGACGTTGGCTGAGGCCTTGTGTGGCTCATAGTACTAGGTGAAACTGTGCTATCGAGTTATTGGGTTACTCGTGAATTCCGGGAAAAAGCTAGATAGTCGATATATCCAGTTTTAATTCATTTTATTTTCAGCCAAAGTAATTAAAATTATTCATCATTAACTTTTTTTTCCCCCAATAATGAAAATCAATTACGTGAGTTTCCATGTGGATGCCATTTTTTCCAGACATTCATTACATTCTGACATTACAATTATTTGTGCAAAAAAATATGAATATAGAATTATCAATTGCCTTTTCTTTTGCTGCAGATTATTGCGCAAATGATAATTTTAATTCCTCGCAAAGATTCCAGATAAGGAGATACCCTGCAAGTAACATCATTACTTGATACAGCTTGAGAAGAGCAGATTGTGTGTGTTTACCTTGTACTGGATCCTTTGGTGTAAAAAAGAAAAATAATCAAGAGTATCATTGACATGAAGTGTAAATTGACTTGTTAATTGGGGGAGAGGATTCTTGAATTTATATTGACCGACCTCGATATGTGGATATCTCGAACTATTCACGTAAAACGTGATTCTGCCACTGTGTTTGGACCACCCTGTAGTTTATTACGAAAGGCAGAATGTATCGAAGCCTCTGAGTCCACCTTAAATGTCTCTATCAAGGTAAACTGGATGCTACTTGGTCTGATTTATCTCTCAGAATTCGGGCAAATCGTTTATCTTGTTGTAAAAAAAAAAAAAAGTATCAAAAAATGCAGAACGAGGGTGAAAACGAGATTTCTCATTTGAATTATTGAATTGAAATTTAAAAAAAAAAAAAAAAAAGGATAGATTGAGATGGAAAGTATCTCAATGCTGAAGTCATTGTGCTTAAAGGCTCTTTAACGCAAAATACATTCACGCTGTGGCATTCGGCTTCTTTGTCAAGTCATACGGAGATCCGATAGTTAGATTGTGTGTGCTTTGTGTTGAGAGGGCGAGTTTTAGATGCGAAAAGAAAAGACACTGCTTCCCATTGTGCTTCCTGGGTCAAAGACTCCCGGTTACACGTTCACCCATTCGCCGATCGTGAGAAATTCGATTCGTTTTACCCATTATCTTCTCTTACCCCGAGACAGTCAGTATGGGACAATCGTGATAATTCTACAATACTCCAAAGTACATTGTTATTCTAACTTCAATTAGATGATTTATTTTGCATATATTCTATTCTTAAATATGTGATCTACATCAAGTTTTTGTCATGGAAAATTAGTCTATTCATAATTTGATAACAATAGAAATTCTGTTGTGAAACGGTGAATGGAGACAAATCCATGCATTTTTTTATAATCATTTCTGATGGAATATCTTTGTCTTTAACTTTATTTAAAGTGGACTCTAGGGGAAGTTCTGATCTGAGCCAATAGTCATAAATGGCAGGAAAATTTTATGATGTCTGTTACATTTTCATGCATTTATGAAAATATTTTATGCAATTTCATTTTGATTATAGCTAGCTAATTTTTAACATGAAGTTTTACAGATTTAATGTGAAAAATGAAAAATTGAAGATAAATTATTGGAAAATTTGATAATAAATGATCAGCATCAATTGATAAAATGAGGGAAAAAGAGAAAGAATTTAGATAAATTGTTCGTTACAAATGGACCGAATACAAAATTCTTCAGAATATATATAATCCATAGACATATTGACTCTGCAACCAGTAGAAATAAGTTTTTTTATGTTTAAGGGTTAACGAAAGACCCAGTTAAATTTCTATTTTTCAAATCCATTGTTTAGCAATAATTCTGATTTTTTTTTTCCTGAAACAATGGAAGCATTGACTTTCTAATTCCTCTCCCCAGTGTTTGACACTTTTTTATGACAAAAATATTGAAGAATATCGTCAATCAATTGGTTCAAGAATTCAATAGATAGAAAGCCTTCAGTTACCTTTTGATGGCATCATCTTAAAAATCAATGAAGATACGCCTTTTTTACTCTTATATGCTTCTAGAGAATTTCAAGAGCTACAAAAAGAAAGGATTGGGACATAATCGCTCCATCTCGCTTAATTTCAGAGACATTTCCACGGAAAAATGACAAAAAAATTGGAAAATTCAAGACAAAATGATAAATTAATGTATCGAATTTGACAAAGTTAGTGACGTTTGATTTGACACGGAAATCCTACGCTCCTTGTCCTCGTGCGTCCCTTCACAATGCACTTGGCTCCGTTCCTCTCTGACTCACCGGATGTCAGTCCGGCCCACCCCGGTTAGTTTCCTTCACTCGTCATCACCGCATACCCTCCCTCTCCCCTCTAACTCATTTGTTCCCTCTCTCTATCTCTCCACGTGCACAGAGAAATAAGTAAGAATAATACTAACTTCATTATTAGAAAAAAAAAAAAAAATTAACATTACCAACTTTGTATTCCTCAAGGGTGAAACATGGGCAGGACTCTTTACGCTTCGTTTTTCATTTTCTTCGATCATCGTTGAAAATTTACGAACTAGCCTCCTTTGGATGTCATGGATTATCGATAAAGCGTGACTTATTTCCTCTATCCTTCATGCTCGATGATTTTAATTCATTTTTTTTGTATCCAAGACAAGAAAGATTCAACGTGTTCGAGCAGATGGTCACTATTATTAGGTATTTTGGAGTTTAAGGTAATCCTAGTGACAGGTTCAAACAATCGACTTTTATTTAAAAAAAAAAAAAAGACTTTTATTTTTTTCCCCTTTTACTTATTATAATTAGTACAACTATTTCGATTATTCCGCATTTGACTCACGCTGTTCCAGTATTCAGAACTGTAATTGGAGGATTCTCATTTTAAATACCAATATTCCCGCCATTGATTTTTTTATGTAATGAATTGCATTAATCGTCGTTATATGTCCGGTAACATGCATTTTTCATGATTTCAAAAATTAATAGACATTCTGACGAACAAAAAAACATATAAGAAAAAAATAGGTCTGTGATCGTGAATTTTTGCAGTGAAACTGAAACTCATAGTTTATAGAGTTTCAATGTTAATTCAATTATTTTCAAAAATTAATTTTGGCCTTATTTGTCCGGTAACATGGGATAAAATAAATTTTAAAAAAATCTCCTTATGCTATTCTATCGAAAATGACCAAAATTTAAAAGGTGAAATAGATTGCCCGAACCACTAGGATTACCTTAAATGCTTCGGAAAAAGGTTTCGGACAGTTTCTATCAGTAGAATATACGCCCATAATACAGGAAGTCCTTTTATCCTATTGTGTCCTTTTCTTTTTGTTTCAATTCCTCAACTCAATTCCTTGACGACGTTACCTTCTTGATTTATTAGACAGTCATCAGGGTATCTCCTTCCATGTCTCTATTCATGCGCAGTGCCGGAATTCAATGGACGGTGATCGATTATCGATGTCTCTCTCATGTACCATGTATCAGCATGTGTGTTGCATAGTGTCCAGGGTAACAAGGCTCTTGTCTCATTGTTAAAAGGAGATTTTCCTCTTTTTTTTCATCTCCATTGTGTGTATGCGTGTGTTTCATTTTGTACCTCAACTACTGGAGAAATCTGCTGAAAAGCCCTTTTTTTTCTCTCTTTCTTGTGGAAAACAGCTTACACTTGCACAATTTTTCTTGTTATTTCCTTGAAGGCCTAGGGCTTTCTGTAGACTTCTCAGGATCATTTCTCTCACGTGACTGTGCTGCTTTTGGCGCTACTCCAACATCGGAAATAAACTCCTCAAGCATCCAAAGAATATAAAAGTATATTGTTGGAACTTGAAAGAAGAAGGAAGTTTCTAATGAAAAAAAACGAAATTTAAATGTTAAATTTTCATTAGAAATTTTAAATTACTTTCTTAATGAAGCAAAAAAGAAACTATTCGGGTGATTAAATTCTTCGATTATTTTCATTCGTTTTAGGTGCTGCAAAAGATTAATTAAATTCGTGCTTTTTCTCATGCCTGAAAATAAACTCGACAAATTATTAGCAAAATGTGTCTGTGTCTCTTGGAACTTTTTTTTTTCTTCTAAATGGTTTTTTGTGTGTGTTTAATCCACTTGAGAGAGACTTTAAAAACACCTATTGACACAACGTGATCACCGGTAAATCGTTGAAAGTGTATAAACGTTGTATACAACACTGTCACCATAGATGTACACTAGTTCCGGGTGACCGAGATCAAGTCAAAAACATTTCTATTGCAATTTAAATCCTTCGATATTTCTTTTTTTTTTTTTTTTAACTTCAATTTCATCAGCAACAAGAGTGCAACTCTCTGCGAGGAATAATTTATCAAGTAAAACCTGAATATATTCTGACATTAACCGCGCCTTTAATGTTTTCACTATCTGTTTCCATTACCATTTTTTTAATTTTTTTTTTCTTTTCATTAATGCGAAGTATAGCAATGGACACACAACGTATCTTTTAATCCACTTTGAAAATCAAGAAGCGTCCTCGTGCCATGTACCTACGTTACATGCAACAAGCCTAACTCTTGCAATTGTTATACAATCGTGAATTCCCTTGGGAGAACAAAGCGGAGCAATTACAAGGTACAAACATTGATAATCCTTTTTTTTTTTCATTTATTTTCTTTCCATTCTCATTTGTTTCGTTTCTTTTCATCTCTGCTTTCTAGCCTTTTGTTTTAGTTTTTTTTGATGTTCTTTATTTTGCCGTTCCTTTACTGGAAGACACGTGATGAGCTTCGATGATTCTTTACTCGACCCCATTGCAGACCAACTGTGGACCTCTTTCAGCCCTCCATTGTTGTCCTCTCTCGATTCTACTGAGTCACGAATCATGAGATGCATTACTCATTACCATTCTGGATCTGTTGGAGTATCCGATTCAGTCCAGTTCCTATTTCTCTGTTTTTTTTTAATGAGAAAAGTACGGACTTTTCGATGAAATGGCTTGAGATAGAATTTTTTTGATGATTCCATTGAAGAGCTGAGGAAATTTTTGGTGGTAAACATGTGTCAGAGCCAATTTTTTCAATTTTTTTCTTGGAAATTTGACTTTTTGGGCACGAATTGGAGGTCAAACTCTTTCTATTCTTTGAAAAATCCACTTTTTTGAGAATATCTCTGGTTTTATTCGTCACAACGATTTGGGGGTGGTCTTAGATGAAAGGTGAAATCATTTGCCATTAATTTATGGAGTCAAAACGATCAGTGTATCGATTTTTGACGGAATTTATAGGCCATTCGATAAAAATCTGCTTTTGTGCAATAAATGCCTCGATAATAATTTCTATTTTATTTTCGACACATAAATTGATGGCAAATGATCTCATCTTTCATTCAAGATTAATCTCAGATGGCTACGACTAACAGAATCGGAGATATCTCCAAAAAAGTGAAAATTTTTAAATTAGCAGAAAGCCGAAGCCCTTATTTTCGTCTAAAAAAGTCGATTTTCCAGAAAAATTATGAAAAATGAATTTCTATATATATTTTTTCACTCAAATTTCCTCAGCTTCTCAATGAAATCATCAGAAAAAATCTATTTTCACGGACTCTAACCGATTGCTATATATGCTATGTCATCGAGTCAGAAACAAATGAGGGAATTTATTATCGAAAGACTCCCACACATGACTGATCACTGAAAATTTCACGAATCGGCTCAGTGAACCGACAATATATCCCGAAAAAGGTTACTCAATAATGTAACAAAGTTCTTCAACAAAGGCGGGTTCCTCATTGTCACGACGACAATGCTCACTGTTCATTGGAGTTGTCTAACCAAGAGGAGTGACATCCGGGGTCATTAAACCTCCTTCCCAATATCATTTATATTTCAGGGTTCTTTTTGTTTTTTTTTCAATTTCTTTTAATAACAATATAATGAGAAATGAGAGAATGAGAATAATCATAGAATCGTGACGATGACTTGCATAAGATTTGTAGTTCCAACATCTACGATTAGTTCTGAGTCATTTTATGTGTGTTGCAGAGATACTTAATGATTATTTTTCATTTCTTTCAGATGTGGATCACATTACCGGTGAGAATTTCTTTGATGTACTGGATAATGGAGTTATAGTCTGTCGTTTGGCACGTGTTATTCAGGAAAAGGCTCGTACTGCAGTTGATGCAGGTCGTGCCAAAGGGGTGAGTAATGATTTCCTTAGATTTCTCGCATTCCCCCCCCCCCCCCCCCCCCCCTCCCCCAATTCCCCTCGTGGAATACATTATTTTTTTCGAATTCCCCCTCAATTCTCCTTGCAAATATAGTATTTTCTCCAATCACCCTCCCCCCTCCAATTTCCTTCGCAGAATATAGTATGTATTTTCTCGAATCCCTCTCCTCTCCCCCCCCCCCCCAAATACAGTATTTTTTCGAATTACCCTCAATTCCTCCCACAAAAAATAGCATTTTTCTTATTGAAGTTAAATCGATTGTTAAACTGTGAGAAGACGTTTGTATTACCATTTAATTTTCCATTTTTGTCAAAATAATGTAAATTGTCTGATGATATTATTGACAATTTTTAGAATGAACATAATAATGCACCCTGAAGAGATTCACGCAGAGTGGAAGAAACGTTGGTGCCTTTGAAAATTAAATTCAAATTTTTTCGAGAGTTATAATGGCCGATAATTTACCTAATATTATAATTCTTACCTTAAGCTCTTTCCCAAATTTTTTATCACACAATTATTATTATTATTATCTTATTTTTTTTTATCGATTTCTATTGATTTATAAACTGTCATTTTGACAATTTGACGTATATGAATAAATTATAGAATTTTAGCGTAGCGTTATATTGATTTTGGTCCAAATTTTAAAGGAATATCCAAGCTCTAATGATGAGAAACTCGATTTATTCATTATTTCAAGTATTTTTGCTTGGAAGTAAAGAGGTGAATTTTGTCATTAACAATTACGCCCAATTTTACCACCTATGATTCTCAAGTGATCAAAGTTTCAGTTTCCCTGCACGCGATCAACTTGTTGCACTGAAAAACACAAAATACACATAGTGTTGAAGCCTTGAGGCTCTAAATTAGTGAGGTTTAATTGATGCGGTGTTTGCTTTATGTTTTTTATGATGTCATCCAGCCTGTACCAGTTATACGTGGAAGATGCTGGGAAAATGCAGCAAGACGCAGTTTTTTCTCCAGAGACAATATGGAGAATTTCATACAATTCTGCAGACGTCTTGGTGTTCATGAAAATCTATTATTCGAGAGCGATGATCTTGGTAAAGTGTTTTCCTTCCCAATTGTGCTTTAAAAAAAAAAAGAGCTAAAAAAAATAATAATCTTCAATTTTAGTTTAATCATAGAGCCTTTGAATCAATAATTATTTTGATAAAGATTGACATGTTATGCTTTCGCAGTACGTCAACTTCGTTTGATTGAGTTCAAATGTCGCTGACTGTAGTTTAGACTTGACTTGTCATCTCTTTAAGTGTAATATCCGACAAAAGGCCTTTTACACTCGGTCAATTGTTGGAAATTTGCTTATCAGCGATGACCAGAATATATCACTAGCATACCACTTAAATCGCTTTTTCTTTTTTTTTTTTTTTTTTACGTAATTCTACAAAATTTGTGTCTGTCTGCAGTACTCCATGGACAGCCACGTAATGTGGTACTGTGTCTACTGGAAGTTGCACGATTAGCATCACGATACTCTTTGGAGCCGCCTGGTCTTGTACAGCTTGAACGTGAAATAGCAGCTGAACAGGAGAGAGATTTACACTGTATGTCTGACAGTGGTATATCACATAGCAGTCTTGTTTCTTGGCAATTTCAGCCTCCCTCGCCCACGCCATCACCCATACCTCAAAATGAGAAGATGAAACACAGCAGGTTTGTGCTTTTTTCTTTTATCACACACACAAAGAAAAGTTATTCTTGACCAATATTAATTATTAATTATTAATTATTAATTATTTATTTGTTTGTTTTTTAAAATCATTTTTTAAGTTCGGCATCGGAAGTCACGGCTACACGCTGGCTCGATCCATCACCAACAACACCTGATGGTCCAGAAATGCGCAGATCTGTTAGTGACAATGGACCAACTGGCAGTGATGGTGTACCAAGTGATACAACAGAGGATGACTGGTCACGTGGTAGTGCTGAGGATCCAGATGAGGTTTCCCCATCAACTTCACCCTCACCTGCAGAACCACCGGAACACGTTGGACCAGTTACTGAACTCGATCGAAAGGTATTTTTAGATATATATAGTTGATTTGGAGTTTGATGAGAAATTGAAAGGTTTTTCAAGTGGCTATGTAACTCATCATCAGAGTAGAAATTTTAATCCAAATTTTTTTTGTGTAGAATGAATAATCTAGAAGAAAGCAAATTCTTACATGCTTAATAATAATGTTATGCAGCATGTAAGAATTTGTTTTTTTCAGAATATTCATTATGAACAGAAAATCGGGGTAAAATTCTTAGTTTGATGATAAGTTACATGGCCACTCAAATACAGTACTGAAAGATTGACAGTCTTTTGATTAGTATCATGATGGACCCAGTTACCGGACATATCCCAGTTAACGGACGTAGCAGCAAGATATACTAATAATTAATGTTTGAGTAGAAAACCAGATTTTCCAATCCTTGCTCAGTGCCAGAATAAAAATCAAATGAATTGTTTGATTCGCTTATGTGAAATTTTTTATCAGTTTAATAATTTAATTCTAACTGTCCGGATACTAGTGCCATTCCCTTAACTGTCTGATAACTAGTGTCTTCGTGGTATTGTATTTAAAAAACCTTACAATTTCCCATGATATTTCAAGTCAATCATTATTAACATGTAAATTAATCCGGTTATTGTTTTTTTATACTTGATTTGAAGTATCATGGGAAATTGGAAGCCTTTTTAAATACAATACTAAAAGATTGACAACACAATACTAAAAAATTGACAATCTTTTAGTATTGTAGTTAGAAAACCTTACAATTTCCCATTATATTTTTTTTCCATTTATTTATGAACTTCGAAATGAATCCGATTATTAGCATTTTCGAAGGTTGCTTGCATTAAACATGAACTTTCTTTAAAAAAAAAATTATTTACATCAAAAATTGTTCCATTAATCATATATACATATGTAAATATGTTTTCGTGTAGAACTGAATTTTTAATTCACATTTCGCTCTTCCAATGTTGACCCTATCATCGTGACCTGGTTTCCTTTTTGTCTGAAAGCCTTTTTTTTTAAGTTTTTCTCTTCAAATTTTTAAAGGTGAAATGAGAAAAATAATGTTTCTTTCAGGTACGACGTGTAGCTGAACAAGTTCAAAGGCTCTGTCAGTGTTCATCCGAGAAATGCTCGAGATTGAAAGTGAGAAAAGTTGGAGAGGGACGATATCACATTGCTGGGCGCAATGTCTTCATTAGGGTAAAGCCCTCTTTATTCTAAAAAAGCTCTGCATTTATTTCTTCTCTCCCCCCCCCTTTCCCTCTCTCTTTCTCTTTCTCTCTCCCTCTCATGTCTGTTATTTTTACATTCTTCAACTCTGCAACTGCTAATGACCTCTTTCTAACAATTTTTTTCTTCTATCACTAACTCTCTTTTTCTCTTTCTCGCTTGTTCGCAGCTTCTGAAGGGGAGACACATGATGGTGAGGGTTGGCGGAGGCTGGGATACACTGGAGCACTTCTTGTCGAGGCACGATCCATGTCAGGTGAGGGTCCTCAGCCGTGAGAGTACACCACCACCTCACAACAGTGTCAAACACCCAAGCTTCCTTCACATTCGGGCAAAGTATCGAAGTCCACCATCTGAGCCACTATCTGGCCGTTAATTGCAATCAATTTTCAGTCAATCATCCACCCCCACAATCACCGTAATACTCAAATGCACAGTGCCTAGAGGGTGGGAATTAAGGAATAGATATCATTAAAAAAAAATACAATAATTAAACAACAAAAAAGAAAAAAACAAGTATTCAGGTTGATAAAAAAAAAAAAATTCACGACGTTCACAATAACAATTATATATTTCTTTATATGAAAATCATTAATTGTGAACGATTTATCATTGCATATTAATTAATAATAATATTACACTATGCTGTAATTATTTTTTCATAGCATTCAGGTTAATGAAAGGTCCATTCAGCACTAATATATATTTTGTTGAATGCAAAGATAATAGAGAAAAATTATATTCAGAATTATCTAATAATTTTTCTACGATATTTTCGATAATAATAATAATAATAATAATGATATTATATTCAAACAATAATGCTCACGTGTCTTATAATGACGTTTTCAATATTATCAATATCTAAGCATTCTTCAAGAAATTATCGAATTTATTGCACGGGTTTTATTGATGTAATTATGCAGTTGCCAAGTTAATGAGTAATTTAATTATACTAATTCTAGAAGAATTGGTATCAATTTGAGTGAAAAAACTTTGTTACATATCGTTGCCTCAGAGTCAGAGAGGCGTAAGTACTATTCTTATACATAGCACTTACGCCCCTTTTTTTTCTAAGTCGATATTAAATTTTTGTATTTTTTTTTCTCTTTTTTTATTATGAAATAGATGAAATGGACCAAATTAATGAATACATTTGTCTCCATTTTATCTAATTTTTCGTTTTTTTTTCTTTTTGCATTGGCTCTTCAACTTGGCTTCTGTAGTAGCCTACAGAAAATTAAAATTTACAAACGCACGTAATGCAATATGCAATCACCAATCAAGATAATCAATGATTGCACTAAATTAAAAAAAAAAATTCTGCTCTATTACCATATACATGGTATATATGGTACAATGAAGTAGAAATTAATGGTAAATTTTTCTATAATACTATATATAAGATGAAAAAAAGAGCTCGATCACGGTGAAAATCCTTTGCACTTAATTAGCACGCAATTATTAAAATTAGTTGAAGTAATGAACACTACTGCCTCAAAAAAAAAAAAAAAAAACACAAGAGAATAATTATTGGCTCAGTATTGTAATAATTAATACGTTTTGTATTTTTATATAAACAATTTAGAATAGAATTCTCTAAAAAAATGTAATGAAGTGTTTTGGTGATGAAATTTAGTAGATCTAGTGGGTATAATCATTGAATTTTTCAGAAATGCAAAGGAACCTTTTGCAAAGGAATACCAAAGCAAAGGAATACACGACGAGTTGTGTCAGCACGTTGAGGCTAATTGAAAAATTACAAATTAGAATTTAATTTAAAATGAAAAAAATTAACAAAATTATTTGTTATTCCAACATTGGCTGTACATTGGTAATCCAAAATTTATTAAGGAAGTCCCTTAGTATACTCTATATAAATATTAATTTATATATTAATATTTTTCTCGCAATCAGGACAGTCTGAATTTTGTTAATTTTCTTTTTTTTTTCTTTTTTCTTTTGGATTACAAGACTGTAATTATTTTTTTTTTACTCATGTCCTGAGTGTTTGAATAATTTCGCCATAACATTACCAGCTAGAATTGTTAATTTGTACGAAGTTAATGATAGAAATCATGTTTTTTTTTTTTCAAGTAAGAGGTACCTGTTTGTCTGGAACATGGGAGTAATCGGTTGTACCGAGATTTACACCTTTTTTGCCTAAATTCATTAATTACGCCTGTAGATTGTAATGATTTAGGGCAATTTATTAGCAGTATTTGAGTTAGTCAACGCAATAAAAGAGATAAAAAAATGGAAAAAATTACATTTTTTTTAACATGAGAAATAATTGCATTGCAAGTTCATCAAACTTGGCAATATTCGAATGGAGTTGATTATTCTCATTTTCTTTCCTTTGATAATTACGATTTAACAGTTGAATTTAGGTTTAACTTTCAATTTGTTATTTTTTGTTGAGTAATAAAATGTTTAATTGCAAGTATTATTTACTGGTTTTTTATTTATTTATTTATTAAAGACCTCTTTTATTTCAATCTAACATATTTCGATGTAATTTTAAAGAGAGCACTTACAAATTTATAAATTAAATCATTGAATATGAATTATAAGTATCAAAATTTGGTTTACGAAGTTTTTATGATTAATAAAAATTGAAAAAAAAATTAATTAAAGTATACCGTTTAATGGCACGAATGTCAATGTGAATAATTACTTAATGAATAAATGCATAATATTAAAACATATTAATTGTGTCAAATGCGAGAATTCGCTGGTCTCTTTGAAAAAAAAATACTAGAAAAAAAATACTAATGTCCACATTGTAGAACGTAAAAATCAAGAAATTGGAAGATGATGGTCAATTTATCCTTATTATAATTTTTATAATTTATTTTTTCTTGCTTTTACCAAGAGTAAGCATGTGATGCTGTGTCTGCTGTGCAATTTGTGTTTTTCGACGATTAAATTCAACAATATCGTCTTCCAGCTTCTTTCGACTCTCTTCTAATTTCTTCTTTTCGTCCATATGATCCTTCTTCAGTTTATCAAACTTGTTGTGCAGCTAAAAAAAACATAATTCATTTTAGATTGAGCAAAAAAGGAATAGTCTATCGATTTTACCTCTTTTTCAGCTTCCTTCAATTCTGCCTCTTTCTCCTTGACTCTAGCGACAAACATTTGCCTCATTTCATCCTCCTTCTGCTGAAGTTCCTGCAGATGAGTTGATCTCTTTGCTTCACACGTCTGCTGGAAGCTGACCGGTTTATTCTCACTGTCCACATCACTGAATCCCATTTGTTCCAATCGTTTCTTACGATAAAGCTCATAATGACGACAGTGTGTTTTTTCTCTCATATCTTCCATATTTGTTCTGATCAACATTTCACGTAATTTCACGAAATCACAGTGAGATTCATTCTCCACTTGAACTGTGCCCCATGGATATTGACGTGAACGCATCATTTTATTACCAACTCGTACGAAATCTGTGCTTCCAACAACGGCAAATGGTACGTGTGCATTCATCGATGAATTTATGTCTACTACACTCTCATCATCCACTGGAAATTGATAGATGTTCACCCCATTATTCTGGAGTTCGGACATTATTTTGCTCTGAAATTTCAACCTTCATTAGTTATGACGTTTAATGAAAATCATTTTCTTCAGTTAATTGCAAATTGAAGGGGAAAAAATGGTTAATTTTCATTCTTTCTCATAATTACCTTGAACTTTTGAAGTTCTGTCTTTGAAATGGTGTCGGCTTTTGCAATAATTGGAATAATATTAACTTTAGTGTCAATTTTCTTCATGCAAACAAGATCAATGGATTTCAATCTGCAATAAAACGTATAAATAATGAATAAAACAAGAGAAACTGCGAAATAAAAGAGTTCTTCCTTTAAAAATGTGATATTTTCAGTCAAATAAATGTCATACGGCCGGATGTTCTCAACAGAGACAGAGCCAGAAAAAAAGAAGAAGAAATAAATGTCATTCTATCATCTGTTTTCATAGAATTTCTTGGAAAAAAAGTGAGATAGGGATCCTTGTGGGATAGAGATCTTTGCCCTAATCCTTTTTTTTAGCTTTTGAAAATATCTATGAAAAAAAAATTAGGGCGAAATCACCTTTTCTAACTCAAATTGCAAGATATTAAAAAGAGACTGATTATAAAATGAAATCGATTTGCCTGAAAACTTCATATTCTTCATGGTACTGGAAATATCAGGCATTTGATAATTTTTTTCTTCTTTCACAAATAAATTATTGGAAAAAATATGCACATGAAGAAATTTCAAAGAACTACAAGTGCAAAATTCTTTCCATATTTTTTCTAATAATAATTTATTTGTTTGAAATTTTTTTTTTCCAATTTTCACGTATGCTAATTTTATTATCATGATTCTTCTTCCTTTTCCTCAAAATAATGAACTCACCCATGACCTGTTGGACAAATAAAATACAAGCAAACATGTATTCTCGTGTCATGATAAGTAGCCAATGATCTCTTGATCTTAAGTTCCTCTTGTAGATAAGCCTCAAATTGTGCATCAATATAATCAACAACAGACTTGAAGCTGTCCTCTTTATTAATCTGATCTCCATATCCAACAGTATCGACAATTGCTAGTTTTAATCTGACATTGCTCTCTTGGAGCTCATAAGTATGAGCTTTTAGCTTGACAGCAGGTAAATTGTGTGGGCTTGGATTTGACTCAAAACTCGTGTTAAATAATGAATCCATGAGTGTTGATTTTCCCAATCCAGTTTCACCTGAATAAAATAAAGGGAAATATGAGAACAAAGAATGTAATATCAAAAATAGGAGAAATCTGACGATTTTCAGTTTTTTTACCTTCACAAATGAATTATTTTTTAAAAAATAACAAATGTGCACATATAAAGAATTCGAAAAATCATAAGTGCAAATTATTCAAATATTTCTAATTTTTTAATAATTTATTTGTTTAAAGAAATCCAAAAAATTGTCAGATGTCTGCTATTTTCAAGTGGATAAAAAATTTATATTTCAGAGTAGTTTCGAGAAAAATTTGGACAAAATATTAAATTTACCAAAAATCTCGAGAATCCTCGAAAAATCTCGAAATCTCCCAATTTCGAAATTTCTGATTAATTTCAAATTTTCTAAACTGAAACTGATTATTATGTTAGGATCATGGGACGTAGGAAGAAATTAATTGAAAAATACTAAATAATTGTCGAATAAATATTCATTCGTTTATTTGACAATTATTTAGTATTTTTAAATTAATTTCTTCCAACGTCCCATGATCCCAACATAATAATCATTAAATTAATTAAAAATCATGGGAGATTGGAAGGTGCTTTCAATAATACCGAGGAAGGTGGAGAAAATGGACACATCTAAATTGTTCGGCAAATATTATGGAAAACTCTTGAAATTACTAGAAATATTGGCGATAGTTTTTTTTTGATGATTCCACTGAAAAGCTAAGGAAATATCGGGTGGAAAACAAGTGCCGGAATTAATTTTTTTGAATTTTTAGTGATTTTGACTTTTTGGAGCATTTTAGAGGGGCCAAACCATTCCTTTTTTTTTAATTTCAGTTTTTTGTGAATATCTTCGGCTTTATTTGTCGTAGAGTAAAGATTCTAACAGGAGGTGAAAGGTGAGATCATTTGCCATCGATTCATAGGATTTTCAATTAAAAAATATCGATTTTTTAGATATTTATTGGCTTCTCTGTGGAACAGTTTTGTGAAACAGTTTTTGGCCTATAACTATCCCAAAAATTGATATTTTTGAATTCAAAACCCCACAAACCGATGGAAAATGAGCTCACCTTTTATTTAAGACCAACCCCGAATTGCTACGACCAATAGAACCAGAGATATTTGCCAAAAATTGAAAATTTCTTAAGGATGAAAGGCTTCACCCCTCAAAAATGCCGAAAAATATAGAATTTTCGAAAAAATCGAAAAAAATACATCTGACACTTGGTTTTCAGCTGAAATTTTCTCAGCTTTCCAATAGAATCATCAAAAAAAATCTATCTCTAACCGTTTCATTACAGTGTCCATTTTGCCCCACTCCCCCCTAACATGATAATTATTAAATTAATTAAAAATCATGGAAAATTGGAAGGCACCCTCCAATCTCCCATGATTTTTAATTAATTACTACATAAATGGAAATGAATCCGATAAATAATTATCAAACATGGAGATGAGAAACACAATTGACTAGAACTGATTTTTTTTCTCTTCAGTATCCCAAAAAAATTGCATTCTCGAGGTTTCCCCATGCAATTTGATCCTTCATGACTCACCAATACACAATATATTGAACACGAATCCATTCTGCACTGATTTATTGACCAATTGGTCAGGAAGACTGTCAAAACCAACGTGGCCAGCCAACTTTAAATTTCTCATATTTGCCTCAAACTGAAAGCAAAGAAAAAACAATTTTGTAGCAATTAAAAAATTGAAATTTCGTTGATTCTAAGGCTAGAAGAAGTAACAAACGGTATTTTGCTCCGTAAATGGAACACACCGGGTTTATAGAAGTGACAGGAAGCGAACCAACGCCCCATGAAATTCCTCAAAATTCCCCAGATTCATCGATCAACAGCAAAATTAATTGATTCACCTTATTCCCTAAATTACAGTGACTCAATTTCTCATCAAGGTCATGCACAATTCCCAGTATTTGATGTGTTTATTTGCATATTTTCTCTACTCACCTTAGCACGCTCAACATCAACGGCCGCCATCTTTGATCAACTGGAGTAGAGGGGTGGGGGGGACGAAGGTTACATCGACAGTCGACGTCTCTGCTCCCCTCAGTCGCTTGCAGCAGTTCGCAGAGCATTGAAGTATGACTTAAGAAGTAACAGAACCCCTTGTATACATTGAATTTTTGAACTAATTATTTGACGATATCAATGAAGCCGAGTGCACTGAAAACACAACAAATTATTTAATTAAGTTTTTCAAACATCCTCATGATTATTATTTATTTAGAGAGTACAGCAGTTATTATTACTTCTATTAGTTGATTAAGAGGTATTTTTTGCTCAAAAGTTTTATGTTTAACGTGTTTTCATTGACACAATGAGAAATCATGAAACTTTTTGTGTTATTAAATTGTTAAATCCTTTGGTAAGAAAAAAATGAGATTCAGGAATTTTTTTTTATGAAGGAATCTGTGAAAAAATCTGAAAAAATTTGAAAAGTCGCTCCAATATGTCTCCAATATTGGTAAATTTTTTCAAATTTTTTGCGAATGCCGCGGCTTTTTTAAAAAATGTCTAATTATTTTGAATCACCTGGTCCATTTTGCTCCGATTTTCCTTATCTCATTATTTAAGATAAAAAGTAAAGAGACTTCTTGAATCCAATTTCCAATTCAATTTCCATGATTACATTATTTTTAATTTTTTTTCTTCAAATAAATTGAAGAACAAGTCGATAATGATTTATCTTGCACCGATAAATTACCGAGGAAAGAGAAAACCTTCACGAAGCCACTTTAAAACATTGAATTAGCGAGAAAAAAGTGTCTTTTTGTGTTTTAATGAATCATGATGATTATTCAAAGCTTTGGAAAAGTTCAGCAACAATTCACCGGTGGAATGTGAATTATTGTGTTTTTAATAAAAAAAAAAACAAATAAACACAAGTGAACGTAGAGAGAGTTTTGATTTTACCGACCGTGTAAAGATTATTTTTATTTTTTGTAAAATCACTTTTCGCTGCAATTTCGGTCATATATATTCCATTTAAGCGATAACAGAAGACCCAGTAAATTTTCCAATTTTCAAAGCCATTGTTCAGTGATAATTACGATTTTTTGCATTCATAATCGACATAATTGACTTCTTAATCTCTTTTTCCAGCCATTGCCGCTTTTAAATCATAAAAATATTAATAAATAACGCCAAAAAATTAATTCAAAAATTCAAAATATAGGAATTCCGTTACCCCTCAAAAATTGCCGCAAAAAATCATGTTTCAAAAAAATAAAAAGTACGTAAAATGAGCTTGATGCGGCGTCCGCTATTGGCTTTTGGTGGCGCCAGTGTATTCGGCGGCAGTGAAGTGTCCAGTGAGATACACTCCAACTAGGGACTTTATTCCCGTAATACTGTCAGAACCCTCATAACAGTGTCCACTTTCTAACATGGCAGATCAATTTGTGTTGTATTATCATGTGACGGGAATAGTTACGCGTTAAAAATAAATAACAATTTGTGTAATTGTTTGATTGACCCAAAAAAATAGTTAAAAAAATAGAGGAAAAAAAAAAAAGTGTTTGTAATAAGCAAATCGTGCAATAATAGTGTTTTGTTTGATAATGGCGGACATTAAAAGTCCACCGTTCAGTGAGATAAAGAGACCGGAGGAGGTGGTGGCGATGGCGATGAACGACAGCCTTAAATTTGCCGTTTTGATCGGTTTAATTGAGGTTGGACAGGTGTCTAATCGTGAGGTAGTAAACACCGTTCTTCATCTGGTAAGTTCTTGAATCAATGCTCCAAAGAAAAAAAAAAATGGATTATTTCCTTTAATGCGAGAAATTCCCTACACACATGTTCAATGAATTTTTGATTATTTTACAATTTTTATTTTTTTTTCATTATTTTACATTTAATGAAAAAAGCAGGTTTTCCTTCCTCATGTATGTGTATGTGTGTGTATATACATGTTTGTATATATAGATATAGGGATGTATAGATGTATCCCTGTCCTTGGCGGCTTTCTTGCCACACAGCGAACTGTCAAAATGTTTCGAGTTCGCCTGGAGTTAATTGGAGATGTATGGATATTCATGACACTATATTGTGTATATATATAGGTAATAGGTATGAAAATTATCGACCTCGTGGCTACAAATTTAACGTGTAAGGAAGTTGTTACAGACTGCGTGATTGTCTTTCGAAACTCATTAAATTTGTTGAGTCTCTTTTAATTATTGAGGCAGGAGCGATAAACTTTTGTTTTTTTTCCCCCCCCTCTTTTTTCTTTTAGTTTCTTCATTGTTGGAGAGTTTTTTAATTAGGTTATGGAACTTGATGTTCAGTGTTTCGCTTCATTTTTTTTATTTTTTTATTAATTCAGAGAAAAAAGTAGCAGGAAGGTGTCAGCAAATTTCCATGAATTATTATAATATATAGGACAACTGATGGAATACTTCTGAAGTACTTGCCCTCCCCCCTCTTTTTTCTCAACACAAAATTTTTCAGATTCTCTGCAATAGCCTAAATTCCCAATTATTTTAAATCACACGGTCCATTTTGCCCCGGTCTTTCCTATCTCATTATTCAAGATGAAAAGCAACACGAAATTCGACAGTTAAATGTGCTTTTTTTTGAAAAAAAAAAAAAAAAAAGATAATTTGGAAACCGAAATAAATTTGTGTCAATGAAATTATGTAATATTTCTTTATTTCACATGTGTTTTGAGGGGTAAAATGAGGATTATAGTATTGACTCAGTTGTGATATTTGTAATGACGTTTTTTTTTTTATTATTTTTGACGATTACACAATGTCCATGTGTATGTACCGGTGAAGATGCCCCGTCATCATTTGACATGGGCTCCTATCCCCCTGCGATCCTGTTTGGCCACTCACCACGCCTCATTCCTCTTTTTTTTTGCTTTCCTCCTTGTCTTTCACAAATGCTCCCCTCCCCCCACTATGCGTGACTCTCACCCACGCACTAATTCCTCTTCCTCCACTTTTGGAGCTACATGTTTTTTTTTTACCTCTACAAGTATCCGTAAAACCTCTCCTGACACAATGCAGCATCGTGTCTTATCATTTTTCTCCTCTTGATGCGGTAAATTTAATTTACAAAAGTCTCTCTATTCTCTTTCTCTGTATCTCAAAAAGCAATATTTCATCCCATGAAACTCTATCGATGCTCTTATCGCTATTTTTCAACACAATACACACACGACAATTCTTAGGTGAAGACAGAAAAGTAAAAAAGAATTCTTTTATTTTTTATTTTTTTCATTTCTTTAGCTTTTATCCATGTATTTTATTGGAGTAATATAAACTTCAGGAAAAGCAGGAAAAAAAAAACACGAATATCCATAAAAAAGTATATATCAAACAGAAAACTTTTAGTATTTTTGCACGAAGAAATTTGAAGGTAGAATAAACATTTCAATCCAGTAGTTTTCTCTCCTTTTTTCTTTTTCAATAGGAAAACTCTTCAATTTTCCTGGGTTCTTGAGGAATTGGAAAAAAAAATTGAGGCTTTTGTGCATGAATCCATATATAATTCCATCTGATGAATCCTGGAGAATATGAAAAAAATCAAAAAAAAGAAATGAAAAATTCCAAAGTTCAAACACGTGGAGATACTTAATCTTGGTATCCTCGCTCTTATTCTCTTTCTCTTCTTTTCGGGTTTTTCTCATTCCTGTGAGAAATCAAACGGCAAACACAAACACACAGACACACTCACATGCACATAAAGCATTGAACCACTTGTGTCTCTTCATCTCTGTCATCTTCGAATTATTTGCAATACCTTGAATTTAACATCATAGCAGGTGATATTCAGTCTCGCATAATCCAATGGCTTGGTATTTTGCATAATTTGTCTATTCATCGTTGCTGAATGGCAATGAGGTCCTTCTCCTTGATATTGGCAATCCAGATGGGACGTGGTGTAAGTTCCTTGGTGTCCTCTCTCTCATCTCTATCTGTGTGTACCTCCTCCCCCCCCTCTCCTCCCTCCCTTCTCAAGTTTGTGCTGGGGACAAGGCGTATTTCCCATCGGGATTTTGGAGGTGCATAAAACCCCTTAAGGGCGATGACGTGTGTTAGCTTTCACGTTACATCAATCCCCCCTCCCACTCTCCTTCCCCCTCCCCTCTCTTCTTCGTACTTTCTGGAGAAATTTCAAACCCTTTGGTATAGTGACACCACCGCTGTGGTAAAGTCACATGTTGGTGGATGCTAGACTCGTGTAACTTATCCTTGGGGGAATGGAAGCGAATCAATTGGTGGAGTGAGAATGTAGGAAGAAAATAGTATTTTTTTTGGGGGGAAATGCAGAAAACAGGGGAAAAGAACTAGAAATTCAATGGAAATGCCCTTTTTTTTAAAATGCAATTACACTTTTTGTAGAAAATTTCAGGAGCTGAAGAAATGGATTGAGAGGGAATAGGGCGTATGTCCATTAGTTTTCGAGATATTTCAATGAAATTTGTTGGGAAAAAAGGTGGAATACAGAAATTGCACTCAGAATCTAATGGAGGTACGCTTTTTTGACTCGATGAGACTTCTTGCAGACAATTTCGAGAGCTATAGAAATAAATGGAGGCAAAAAAAGGGTGAACTCGTCCTGCAATCGAAGTATTTAACGTATTTATCCTGGAATAATCGAAAATCCAGGAAAATATCAACTTTTTTAATCTTTAAAGCATAATATGATGTTCATTAACTCAATGAGAGTTTATAAAATGGTTCAATGTAGGGAAAACTGCGGCGAAATCGTGCTCCAGGCTGAAATAATGCAGGATTTCTTTTTTTCCAAAGGAAAGACTGCGGAAAAAAATCAGTAAAAAATTGAGAAGATACTCTAAAGTGTCTGCCTTGTTGGTGAATTTTTTCACATTCTTTCGTAGAGGCCTTCATTCTTAACAAAAAATGTCTGGATTATTGTGTCTTACAGGTCCATTTTGCCCCGGTTTCCCCTATCAGTAATTACCGAATTCCATTCGTTCAAACACTGACATTTGACGATTCTTATCTATTCGAACACTGGATGACTCACACTATCCTATTTTACCTCTTCACTACTGAATTGATTTTATCCTCTTCATCGCCTCGCCTGAATTTTCCTTTTTTTTTTTTAAAGTTACCATATCAATATTCACTTTTTTTCCACTGTGCACTTATCTTTTATTCATTTACTCGATAAGACTTCACGTATAATTCTATTGTCATCCTTGTTTATCGTCAAGAGTACACTTTTGGGTTATGCAATAGCATTAAAACCACATTGGCATTAATAAACCGAGATACTCAATGTCATACAAAGCCCTTCTGTTCTCGTTTTCTCGTGTTAATGTTGTTTTAGTCACTTCTGCATTATTTCGAGATTGACGGCTTGAGGGTGAAGAGCAGAGGGATGAAGAAGAGGGGAGGGAGGGGGGGTTGGCTTCTCAACAGAGAGCTGAGTTGCATTTATAACCGAATCGTTTCACTTTAACGTCTCGAAAACTGTAACCACCCCTCGATCGTGCTATTGTCTGCAAAGGCCTCTTGTACAGTGTCGAGACGATTGTACTGTGCACTCGTAAAAAAATAATAATATCGAGGTAGAAAGCTATTTTATGAAGGATCTTTTTCGATTATTAAATTCTGAATTATACTTTTATTGATGTCGTGAGAATATATTTGCATTATTATTTTTTCTCTGATAATAGTGAAGATCGGATAATAGTCAAAATGGACGTGTGGAGTAAAATGGATTGGAATTTTTTTGAGCGTGAAGGAGTCTACAAAAAAAAAATTGAAAAAATTCATCGAAAATTCCGACATATTGCAGCATCTTCTCAATTTTTTTCAGAATTTTTCGCGAATTCCTTCACTATAAAAAAAATTTCTGAATAGTTCTATTCTAGGGAGGTCCATTTTGTTTCGATTTCTTTCATCACAAGATAAAATCTTGTTTTTTGTTTCTTCGGTTGAATTTGATGCCCTTGATGATAAAAATCGCTTAGAATCAATGGAAATATTTGAGATGAAATATTTCCGATGATTCCATTGAAAAAGTGAGTATTTTCTGAAAATTGTACTTTTTTCCCAAGTATTGGTCCATTCTTTCTCATTTTTAACGAAAAAAAACCGTAAAAATCTCTATCACAAAGCATTTTATTATTCTCTTTATCGCAAAATTCTCTCGCAAAATTCCTGTACCCAAAATGTCAATTCAACCAGTAGCACACTGGTCTCGATAAATGTCTCACTCGATTGCACAATAGGAAAACGAGAGACTCGAAATGGTAGCACACGAAAACATCGATAGCTAGCCCCCCGATGCATGTGGCACACCTCAGTGCTTGTAATTAGTTTACTCTCTGTGTGGCTTAGGTACAGTTCGAGTTACGATATGACATCATGGACATTATTATTATACAAGCAAAAGCATTTCTATTCCCTCTATTTTCTACTGTCATTTGACAATAGATTTATTCATGCAACACATCATGAAATTGTTATTGCTCTGGTTTCATGATGATATTTATGGAATATAATGGAAGGAAAATTGAGGAAAGAGTGGGATTTTTTTTTTATAGAATAAATTATGAGTCGTGTAAACATGAATATGATATTAACTTGTGAGTGTATCATCTCAGTTGGAGACTGTTAAAAATTTTCGTTTGAATTTTCCCTGCAAAATCCTGGAAACTCCAAACAAGTCACATTTCTACTGAATTTTCAGATAATTACGTCATTGAAAAATGAACACATGATCGATTTTCAAATTATTTCACGCCTTGATATCAATGAAATTTGCAAATTTCAGGCTGATTGTTTCTTGAAAATTTCGTAAAAATAGGAAAAATTGGAAAATTCAATTCATTTTGATTCTCAATATTCATGTTCAGTTGAAAATTCAAGTAAGCTATAGAATTTCCGTCTCAATTCTACTTAAGACCCATAGATTCCTTTGAATCTCCTGTGAATCTCACATATTTCATAATCATTTTCTCATTAAAAAAAAATTCAATATCACGTTTATGAAAATTCCTATCAAATTATCTATGAAAATTCCATTTTTTCTTCTAACAGTGAATCATTGCAGTCTAATTCCTTCGGCAAATTTGTTTTATCGTTAATCCGCATCCAGGAAAAAACACGCCCGGGACGCTCTGCTCTTTACATACTCAGGATTTTCCTCTTTTTTTTTTCCTTCATTTCTTTATTACCTGGTACTTCTTCATTTTCATCCTCTCTCGCATCATTTTATTTTATTCCTCTCGCAGTAACATGAAGGTGTGTCTATAGTCATAGACTTCTTCTTTTTTTTTCCCCTTTTTTTTATACTCTTTTTCTTCTTTTTCTCTTTTTTCCTACTATCCTCGCCCATTTGCCCTAGCTTTTGCAATGGGATTACCAGTGGGATTTTAACGGATCCCACTGGACTTGCTCTCCTTCGTGCCCATGTGCATTTTATGCTAGTATGCATCTCGTGTATATACGCAATTCTTGTGTGTACATGTAGACACACAGACATCTTTTGTTTAAACTTCGTTACATTGTTGAAAGCTTTTTTACGGATTTTTTTCTTCTCCACTTTCTGTCCTCTCTCCATTTGGTCATTGTTTTCTCGACTATTTTTCTTCCTTATTTCCTTTTTTTTCACTCCAATTTGTGGTATATCTTTATTTTTATCGTTGGATTACGCCAATGCGAGTAATTTCGAGGGAAATTCAGAGGAAAAATAGATTTTCTGGCAATTGAATGTTTCTTTTTTCAGCTTTTTCATGATTTTTTTACGTGAATTTAAAAAATTGGTAGAATATGTGGGATTTCAGGTGAATTAGTCTTCATTTTTTTTTTAATGCGCAGCTGAATGATTACGGATGTAGGAGTGACCCTGACATGTCATGTCGTCGTTACAATAACTCACAATTTTTTTTTTTTTTTCAATGTATAATCCTATTATTTCAGTCCCGAAATTTTCCCGGTTTTTATTATTCCACTAATGCATGAAATAATTCAGTGGAAATAATCAAATTAATACTTCGTAAATATTGACACTGCAATATTCCAAATATGTCGGTGATTTAACGAACGTTGTATTAATCTCTCAATTGCTTTTTCCATCTGTAAATTGATTAAATGCTGTTCATGACAGACTCGTTACTATCAACTTCATTCAATTTCCATAAATACACAGTTTATTTTACTTCTTTGATCAATCCAATTTGTTTAGTGACTCTGTTCAATCATCTGCAGGATGCAAAAATAGAGAAAAAATTAATTAATCATCGAATATTGATGCTTACGAAACGACAAAACTCATTAAAAAGAAAAACACAACAGGATGAATAAATTGAAGTGAATAAACAAAGAAATGAATTCTGTAATAGCTAATAGTTGTTTTTTTTTCTCTGTTGCAATCTCAAAGAATTCAATTGATCAATTCTATTGGCTGCACTTGATTTCTGTGAATTAACAAATTAACAGAGAGCTAGATTGGACCTTCGGGGTGAACTTCAATGGAAAATCCAATAGATTGTACAATAATAGCCACTGGGGTTGTGTAAACAAGCATTCGTTTTCAAATGCCTCAATGAATTCATCCCTCTCTCTCTCTCTCTCTCTTTCTTTCTCTCTTCATCCCGTACACATTGAACGATTAGTGACTATTTTCTATTAGGTTTACGTGAGGCTTTTTCTACTGGTCAGTGGTCGCTAATTAATGTGAAGCTCTCTGCAAATTAAGTACCTACAAATTCACCTCTTTTTGCACTATTTTTATTCATTGAAAGAAGTCATTAGTGATTCACCACTGGAATACTGGCAATTTCCATAAATTTTATCTCACAAAATCGTTGTTAACATCAATAGAACGAGCAAAATGAACAGATTGATATACGAGTCGAGGAATTTTTTCATTTTCCATTTAGAGAACGCAAGAAATTTATAATTCCAATAAAAGTATCCGCAGCATCTTCCAAGAATGAATGGATCCTCCAAAACTTTTCAATTACTCTCACATACTTCCATTATATATCTCCTCCACCTCTTTTCACCTGATGAAAATACTTTCGACCAATGGCAGATTCCATGATTACGCTATTTTATCCATTTTGATGTACATTCAAACGTCATTGCGTTTTTGTTGTAACACGACACAATGGTAGGTGGCACGCGAGGCACGTTTGGATCGATCGATCATTCAGAAGGCCTCTCCAATGCTTTTCATGGTATATATATATACATATATATATATGATCCTCCCTTCTCTCTTCATTTTCCTCCAGGGATTTATCGTCTAGCCAATGGCATTTTCGACTATTTATGCCATTCACCCCGTTTCACCGAAAATGTATCGCTTTTCTCGAGTCTCTATATATGTGCATGTGTATGTATATATGTGTGTGTATGTCCAGCTATTTTTGGTGACAATTTCAGCCACACTGGTCGTCACTGAACCTCCATGAGCAAATAGAACATCTCCATATCTCTTTGGTATTTTTAGTATTTTTTTTAAATTCTATTTTTTTTTTTTTTTTTTTTCGTTTCGCATATTTAGATCCATCAGGCTGAATCCTATACTCACACTATCAGAAGCAGTTAGCTACTTTGTGTATGTGTGTGTGTTATGTATTCTCGATCTATGCTGACGTGAGTGTCATTCATGATTTATGATGCACGTGTGATTTATGCTTGTGTTTGGTATGGTTTTTAGAGGCTGCTGCTTTTTTTTTTTCATACATTTTCATCAAGGGTCAGGTGCAGAGATGAAAAAACAAGTCGTCTTTGGACTTATCAAATATGCAGATGGAGGAAAATTAGGTTTCATTTCAGAAAGTGCATGGAATAAAAAAAAGCGTATGGATGCGAATAATTTTTTCATTTCGAGGTCTAAAAAGGTGAAGGCCATTTTTTTTTTTTTTTACTACATACATTTCACTGAAATTATTAAATATTTCGAGAGGAATTTCATTAAGAATTGTCGTTGTGGTACTTAATGTGACCTTTTTGAAAAGTAATTCTTTGGGGCTTTCTCTATATTGAGAAAACAAAATTCCTTTGATAACATTCTTTCTTGGGGAAAGTTTTGCGGGTATTTTGTTTGTGACCAAAGGGGCTACACAAACGCTTTTTCGGTGATTCTACGGCCAGAGAAGAGCTAACTAACCACGTACAACTTTCTACCTAACTCGATAAATTCATTGTGGCAATGCCAGCAGGGTTTCAGATAATCTACCACTTCTAGTTTTCATGGAAAACTTTATCTGCATATGTTGTAAACTCTGTTTCATACGTTTGCATAGGTCATTTATTCTATGAAAACAAGCTGCGATCAGGTATTTCGGTTCAATTATAGAGAAGAATTGGGGAAAATGCGAGTTTCAATGGAATTGCTTGAAATTTATTTTTTTTAATGGTCCCATTAGAAAGCTGGGAAAATTCGCAGTGGAAAACGTATGTGAAAATTAAATTTATTAAAATTCGTTGAAAATTCTATTTTTTTTTACTTAAATCTTATCTTCTTACCTTTACTGAATCAGGAAAAGTCTATTTTTTTTTTGATAATATCTTCATTTTTCTGGTAATATCGTTTCTATTAGTTGCAGCAAACTGAGACTGACTTCAAATGAAAAGTGAGATGATTCAAGTTTTTCTATGAAAATTAGTGATCTCCCTAAAAATACTTCAAAAAACTATTTTTTTAAACTGCATGAATTGATGGAAAGTGAATTCACCTGTCAGTTAAAATCAACTCTGTGTCAATTTCAATTTGCTTCAAGAGTTGGAGGTCGAATTTCCCTCTGGAATAGTCAAATTGTCAAAAAAATTCTAAAAAACGAATTTTTACGCAAGTTTTTCAACCGAAATATTTTCATTTTTCAAATGGAATCTAGAAAAAAAAATGATCTCTAACGTTTTTATTGATTTTTTGATATTTTCATGATATATAACTTCAAAACTAAAATATCTCCGTTCTACCCCTTATGTCTATTTTACTCCATCTTCCCCTGTACGTATTTTTTCCGCCAAATTAGAATTAATGGAAAAGTTCAACGCAAAGTTTTGAGGTGAGATATTTAATACGAGATTGGCATCTGTGTCGACTCTTTTTCACTCGACGGAAATGAGTTTTCTTTAGTGCGCCACATCTGCAAAACTTGAACGATTTCAACTTTATTATTTTTCTTTTTCATTTTTATCACTCCGTCTCTTCATTCCAATTTTCTTTGCCACTGAAAATTGTCTCTCACTCATCGGCAATTCAGTGCTCGGATTTACCGTTAAATTTATCGAATCAGAAAAGGAATATATATTGTCTGCATAGAATCAACAAATGCTGCGTTTCACGGGGAATATATAGAATTATTGCTTCACAAAATTATCATCATGGAATATCTCGAGTGTAAACTCGTTATCAGCGTTAGCAGTGGGGATGAGTTAATCGCCGTAATCTCGTGGCATATCAACCGTGATATCCTATAAGCGTCAATAGTTTGGTGGACAATAGAATATCATCAACATTGAACTGAAAATTAAATTAAAGAACAAATTTTCCTAGAACAAAAAGGGATTTTTTCCTCTGTCCTATTGGGTATTTTTGATAAATTCTTCACCTCTTTTTGAATTTAAAAAAAAATCATTCATTCAAATTTTGATAAATGCACCTTCGTAGCAACCCGATTCAAGATTTTATTTTTCAGTAAAGGACTTGATGAAAAAATGTGCAAAAATTTGAGAAGAATCTTCAAGATGTGTTAATTATTGTTGAATTTTTTTCAAAAAATTTCGGAGACTCCTTCACTCTGAAAAAAATTCCTGAATCATTTTAACCCAGAAGTTTATTTTGCCCCTGTCTCCTCTATATATAGTCACCTCAGAGACAGAAGGGTGTAGATCCTATGCTTGTGCTGTACATAGTACTTACGTCCCTTTGTTTCTAAAGTTGTGATATTTATATACTATCTATAAAATCCCTTTTTTTTTATTGTTTATATTTCTTTTATATTATCATTATTTTAATTTTCATTTTGTTTTTTCTTGTCCATTGTCATTCCATTTTGTCATGTACTTAGCACAATGAATCAGGAGATTTCAAATGCGTTAGATATAAAAAAAAAAAGAGATTTTCCCAGCCGAATAATTTTTTTTATCATAGACGACGGAAGAGCATCATCCGTTCTGCTTATGGTCCGATAAAAGAATCATGATAAAGACATCTAGGCACTGCAGTTACCCCAGTGTTGTCCCCGAGGATCGCAAGAATATCGAATGAAGTCTCACACCCGTACCTAGTAAATCCCAGAACCCGTCTGCGGATAAGAGGGCCATAGAATGAGTAGAGGGTGAGTGCCAGGATTTAAATACCCCACTAAGTCAAGTCGTCGTCCTTTGCCCGATGCGATGAAGTCTCTCTATCTCTTTCTCTTTCTCTGTGAGGGTCGCCCAGGGAAAATATCCGGCTGCTGAGTGCTCCTCTTGGGACTTTTTCCACTCAGACACGTGGGATCTTTCCTTTTCAGAATCATTTCTTTTTTTTTTCCTTTCTCTCTCTCTCTTTCTCTTGAATCCATCGATTTCGGTGAAGCCAGAGGGCAAAAGAGAAAATTATCGAGAAGCGAATTGGGAGTGAAAAATTGTTCTTCTTTTTCACTTTTATCTTGAATGGAGAAATCGAAGGAATTAAATATAAAATGGCTTAGATTTTTCTTGGTAAATGTCAGTAGTTTTGCTGAAGCCAAAGTCAGTATTTACTCGGGGTTTTTCGTTGGTACATACTGGATGCAATGCGGGCATCCAGACGTACAGAATCCGGCGTCTACTGACTTCCGGGATTTTTCAAACTATATAACCGTTTGGAAGCCGCACACAGCGGTCTGAACGCTGGCCGGGGCTGAACTTAGGGAGAGAGAGAGGGGGGAGGGGGAGGGGAGAGTTTGCTGGGTTCGAGGTTCAAGTAGAAAAAAGTCGATATTGGTCGGGCACACGCGGTTGGACCGATAAGTGCCTTCAACTTTTATTTTTTTTATTTTTACCACAGCCATGCCGTTCACGATTTTTCCATCTCCATTGTCTCTGCAATGATGATCAGTCTCATTACCATTCTGAGTGCATCCAGAATAAAGGGGAATTCATGCAGGAGTAAATTGAAAATAATCAGTTGAAAATATTTTGCATTAGAGAAGACTGGGGTAAAAAAGACCTATATTTTAAAATGATTCAGGATTTTTTTTTCAAGTATAGACTTCCACAATAAAAATTCTGAAAAAATTACACAACAATCTAGACATGTTGGAGCATTTTGTCAAATTTTTTCAGATAGTTTCGTTGAATTCTTCACTCTGAAAAAATTATTCGAATTCTTTCTATGAATTGAACGAAAAAATATGAGAATTTATAGTACAACACAATATGTTGAATTTGGAAAAAAATTGATCGAAGCTCTAGTCGTTTTATCTCTGGAGAATATCTGCCGTTTATAGTTGGAACAAACGATGAAATATCAGGGAAGCAGGATGCTGGACAGTGTAGCGTGAAATTTTCACGAGGTTTACTTTTCTCGAGTAGAAGGACCCAAGGAAGAAAGGACCCCGGATAAGGAAGCCTAGCTTATTCAAGGGGATTTCGAGGTAGCACAGCAAGAAAGAGGCGTCTCAGAATCTAGCCACTACCCCTTCTTCTTTCTCCAGGAGTTTGTGGAAACTCGGCTTCTTACTCTCTTAAATTAAATCCGTTGTATCTATATATGTATATATATATAGATATATACATGTATATATAAAGTTCAGTGACTCCACTGGGTCTGCTGATAAAGGACCTCGGGTATAGAAATAGAGGTTAGATAGGAAAAAGGAAGGAACGGACATGTAAGCATTGAGGGTTTTAGAATTTATAAAATATGTATAACATACTGTCTCGACTTTATCGACAATCATCTCTTTCATATGGTTGAAGCTCAGGTAAACTTTTTCACAATAGAAGCAATGAAGGCAATCTCATAGTTACCTTTTGTCTGTGATAATGATTTCATTCTCAGTTAAGGTAGTATCCCAGCAAACTCGAGTACAGTTAATCCCTTATTTTTTTGATGCCGTATTAAAGATGATACTTTTTTACATTTTTCTGATTTTTTTCATAATTTTTGACCGTGTAGTTCATGAGATATGAATTATCAAAGTTACTGAAAATAGCGGTGATGGCAATGAAATGTCCTAAATCAGACGGAAATAACGAAATTACTAAAAAACCACAGGGTTGACCCATTCTTTAACAATTATTGGTGAAGAGAACAGCATTTTAACTAAATAATAGAAGAAAAAAATATTCAATTCACCGCATGGTTATTGAGAAATTTCAATTAGAAAGTAGTCGTAACTATTTGCCTCTCTCTCTATCTTATCCATGTGATAGGAGATTAATGCACAAAAAATTCGAGAAAAAAAAATTATATTGACAAGCTGAAGATATGACTTTCGAATAGTTTAATCACTTTTTCGGGTGAATTGAAGCACTTTTTCTCGAATTATCAGCAATTAATTGGAAACTAACCTCCAAAACCTCATTTTTCTCTGTTTCATCAACAATACCCTGAGATACTACCTTAGAATCCACCTTTTGTCTGTCGTAATGATTTCATTCTCAATTCAATAGAAGAAAAAAATGATAGTGAAATTAATCTCTTTCATCCTTCTTTCCATTTCTTTTCATCAAAAAAATGTAAAGTATTAAGTTGCATTCATCAATTTTCCTTTTGTTCACGAAATTCAAAAAAAGCCTCGTAAATGGAATATTCATTTCAATTCATTCAAATTTCCGCAGCTTAGACATTCAAATGTATGATCGATAAAAGCACACTCAATAGAACGTACACATCACTCAAAATTAATACCAGTATAAAAAAAAAAACGATTTTATCCCTCTTTGAATGCATCACTCATCTCTTTGATTTTACTCTTTCAATTAGAGAAAAAAATTGCGTATTAATTACACAATGGGCTCTGAAAATGTGGTATGAATGAATTCATAACCCTTGAAAATTGGAATGAAAGCTGTTTTTATATTCACCGAAAAAATACCATTGTTCTCCACATGATATCAGTCTGTGCCTGTGTGTTGGGCTTTTGTTTGCTTCCATTTTTAATGGTGCAAAAAAATAGATTTCACAAAATAAACAGCGATTGAAACAATAACAAAAATAATGGAATGACGAGAATGAAGGCGAAAAAAAACGAGAGAAGATAGAAAGGAATGACAATTGACTGAGAAAAGCTGAACTTTTCCTCTGGTTTCTCCCAAGAGCGTGTCTATGCAAATGATGCTGGTGGCTTCTACAAGAGAGCCTCCCTGGAGTATGAAAGTAGTGGTGAGAGGTTTGCTTGCATTGACTTTTTAAACTCAAACCTCCCTCATACTCTCAATAGGTACGAACGTACTCAC
Organism: Aleiodes alternator; assembly: GCA_963921955.1. NCBI lineage: Eukaryota > Metazoa > Arthropoda > Insecta > Hymenoptera > Braconidae > Aleiodes > Aleiodes alternator. The sequence goes on along the minus strand of OY998109.1, from coordinate 4,671,199 downwards.
ATTTGAATGTTCAGTATAAAGAAAATAACAATGAAAATTTTTTCGAAAAATAAGGAAAGTCATTGAAAAAACGGAAACGAAAATTTTGAAGGGAAGTGGGAAATGGCTAATATAATCACTCCGAAATTATAAAAAAATATGGATAAAAAGAAAGAACTACCTAAAAATTTCTAAATTTAGTATCAACGTTTTGGGGCTTTGTGAAGACCTTTTCAAAATGCATTTATTCACTCTAAAATTGATACTTAAATAAATTACATGAATTTACCAAATTTATGTCATAAATTAAGTAAAAACGAATTTATCTCTATAATCTTATTCTATTGAAATCTTCGAATTTCAACATTTTATATTTATCACGAAGTCATTAGAGTTCATTGCAAATTTTATCCTCATGTCCTACTTGAATGTTCATAAATTATTTGTATTATTTTTGGAGTACCTGAAAAGTATCCTGGAAATAAATGAATCAATAGAAAATTGAAATTATTTAAAATTCGTAATATTTTCATATTTTAAAAATAATTGAATGAAGGGAAATATACCTGAGTACTCAGTTAAGAAAAGGAAAATTATGGTGATTTGAGTTCTCATTGTTATCTTCTTATGTGCGTTCTTAAAGTTTTCCTCAAAAGCTTCCGAAAAGCTCTATTATCTTCTTTTTTTTCTTTTCCAATGAAATATTGATGTTAATATTACATTCAATTTGATTAATCATTTCATCAGTCTTTTTGAAGAAATTCTTGGCAAAAATTATGTAAAATTGATAATAACTTGAAGCTTTAAAATCATGAAAACAAAAATTTTTTCTGAGTTCACCACTTTTTTTCATTTCTTCTCACTTACGAATTATTGATTCACGTCAATGCCTCTTATCGCCCTTCTCTCATTGTAGAATCAAGCATCGTAACGTGTTGCCCTGAGAAATCAATTTACTAAGCGGAAATTAATTTCGCCCCCGTTATTTCTCATTCTTATTCTATTATAAAATAATATCAATATAAATGTAGAGCCTGATATATTTTCACTCGTATTATTGATAATCCTTTTTTTTTTTTTTTTTTTTTTATTTATGCGTTTTAAACAGTACATAGTTTATTCCGCTAATGAATATATAGTATATAAGGAAAAAGAAAAAAAAAGCAATGTATACAAAGAATAAGATATATAAATGTATATATGTATAGATATGTATGGTACATTAATAAGAACTTATGTTGTACTTCTCTCAGATCATATTCTTGGGTTTTTTTTTTTTTTTTTTTTTTTTTTTTTTTTTTTTTTTTTAATCTATTCTTACGAAAACTATTAGTCTTAAATTTTAATTTTGCATTGAGTCACAAATTGGTCGATCATAATGAGAACTTTTGGGTCTAGGGTTATTGATAATCCTCATTTCAATGTATTTAACATAAACCGGGTGAAGCTGTTTTCTGAAGTTTCTCCAAGTGGAATTGTGAATGAGAGAAGTGCTAGAATAACGAAGAGTTTTATTGAATAACTAACAATCTCGTAGTTGGATTCTCTGACGGAAGATAATCGCTTTATGTCACTTTTCTCCATTTTCATCTCTCGTTATAGTCATTTGAATGAATCCTTTCCCTCATCTTATCTCTGTTGGTGCGTTACGTCTCCACTTATTTTTCATCATTAACTTTTCTTTTTTCTTTCGAATTTTTAACAGCTATATTTTGTACTTTCTATGGAGTTCAAATTGTAGAATTCTAATCCTTTTGCCATTGGATTTTATTATTCAAAAAAAAAAAGAATTAAAAGAGGAGAAATAAAAATTGTATAGTATCGTGTGGATTAGTGCCGTATGACGGGGGATTTTCTCCAATGGATTCAATCGATTCTCCAGCTTCTTTTTCTCTATTCTCTCTCTTTTTTTTTTTTTTATTCACTCCACCAAAATGTGCGGGATATTGCGAGACCGAAATGGGGTGCGCCCTCTCCAGGCAATTGCTATCTCTTTCTCTCTCTCTCTCTCTTTGGACGATATAAAATTTCAATTTCAAAGGGAAAGAAATGAAATGTCGTAGGTTGTTGAGCAATTTAATATATGGATGTAGAGAGGGGAAAAAAATTGTGTTCACTCAAATGATATTGTAAATTGTCGCGTATGTGGAATGACTTCCGGTAGCTTTTTTTTATCAATTTTTTTCAACGTTTTTCTATCCATCACATGTAGTATTTCAAATTTGATTTCATAAATTGCATTGCAAAGACAGATTTTCCCAGCAGAAATGGGGTTCCATCTTGATACAATCATTTCCCCATAGAATTATTTATATCTCACCGCAAACACCCAAGAAAATCTATCTCTGCTTGATCAGAAGATGCCTTCGAAAAATGGAAAATCGAGAAAAATGAGAGATAAAATGATGAAAAATAATTCCCCTCCCCCCTCCCTCTATTCACGTCATAATGTTACGGGTAAATATATTGTCTCTCTGGGATCCCTTTATAAACGTTCAATAACGACTATTTTGCCTGGAAAATCCCTGTGTAAGCTTTAATGCTTCTACTCTCTCTCGGTCTATGGTGATACTGGTGCGTAATAACGTTGCACGGGTATATCGAGAGAGGATCGATCCGGTTACATAGTCATATTACTTTACAGCCTTATTTCGTTCCAGTTATTCTCCTATAGGGGAAAAGTGGTGGGAATAATACGTGGCCATTGCCTCATAGATGTGCTGCTTTTCCCTCGACCATTGTTGAGCTCTTCTCGATTCAATAACAGAGAGAAAAAAAAAGAGGGATAATCCGACTATCGCGCCTTCGTGTTTCATTGCAGGAAAAATGAGAACGGAACAAATAGATAATATAATTAATAGCAAGGAAATACTTGCTCTCAGGCTTCAGTACTATCTAGTATCTTTGGAAATAGATAGTGTTTGGGGATAGAATTGAAAAATTTGAATAATTAAGGATTTCTTATATTAGAAATTTCTTTTTTGGAATCAGAGAAAATTTTAGATAGGCTTTTTTTGATGATCCCATTGAAGAGCTGAAGAAACTGGAATTGGGAAAAATTTGTGAAATTTTTATTTTTTTTATTTTTTTTTGAAAATGTAACTCTTTCAGGAAAAATTAGGGGGTAAACCTGTACGTAATTGGAGAATGCCACTTTTTCAATTTCATTTCCGACTCTATTGGTTGGAACGACTTGAGGCTGATCTCGAAAGAATGCTGAGATCTTTTTATTTATTTATAGCAGGGAGAATCTGATTTTTATGAAACTGCTTCATAAGTACTTAGCAAATCGTATATGATTTTCTCACTTTTCGAATCGAATCATCAAAAAATTCTATCCCAACTATTTTCATCAGAATCACCACTTTACCCCTCTTTTTCCTACAAAAAAATGATGGAATATTCCCTGAATATCCAGAATACTCACTTGCAGTAGTATTTATTCTCCATTCTCTCCATTTACGCTTCTCCCCATTTCGTACTCTCACGTACATACACTAAATCATAAGATACAGAGTATCATCGTTCCTCAGTGAGCAAACAGCAAACAGAGAATATACCCTCTCTCGCTCATGCTTTCCCTTTAAATATGTCGGTACTGTGTATTTTTCTTGTATAAGATCGTATGCCACGAGGATTTTCCGAGAAAATGGATACAAAAAATAAATACGATAAAGCTTTGAGGATACGTAGCATTTAAGCTATTATCATTGAGAAAATTCTACCGAGTACAGCAAGAGTGATCTTCAACTGTAGAAGATTACCACTGGTTATAAAAAAAAAAAAAGCAAATCGATATATCGATTTCGTCGCTTCTGACGAGTCTCGATAACTTGAGACACGTTCATTGTTCCCTTATATATTTTCACCATCATCCAACAAGATCAGTAGCGAGATGATCCTCGTTAAGTACAGGAAAACTACCACATACTAGCAACTTTTACACTCACATTTTCATCATTATCTATTTCTGCTGTCAAGCACTACTCCATTTCCTCTCTTTCTCTCTCTCTCTCTCTCGTACAATTATTTTTTTCCCTCTCAACACTTTATTATTTTTCTTATCAATAAAATGTCTTATGCGATTTCTCCAAAATAGGATTTCAAGGAGAGATGAAATGTTACTGTTGGTGGATGAAATTCAATAAAAAACATGTCAGAGTATTTTTGATATAGACGAAGATCTCACGTTTCTGGGTTATACACCCAGAGGGCTGGTTCTGTAACACTTGATCAATAATATAAGGAGAGAGAGAGAGAAGCAAGGAGAAAATTTTAGAGAACACATTTCTTGGAGTAGAGTATTTGGCAGTGAAACGTGTTAACAGATGGATTTTACAACGTACCGGAGAGATTTTCCTGACATTATATATATTTTTTTTTTTTTTGAAAAATAGATAAGCGTCAGAGAGAAGTTGAAGAAGGTTTTAGTTGGGTGTGTGTTGGTATAAAAAAATTCTTTAAAGGATCACTCGTAGGTTCGTGGCCTCGTCAACTTTATCGAGTTTTAACCGGCAACGCAGTTTCCGAGGACGAATCAGTCAACGGGAAATGTTGAAACGATCGGATTTGTCGTTGAGCAGCTGAAGGTTTAGGAGTTTACGATGTTTACACTTGTAGCAGTATATTTTCTTTATTTCACTGCTATCTCAATTGTTTTTTTTTTTCGTTTTTTCGCTTTGACAAAACTCCCTGGTGCAGACAAGACTGTGTCTTTATTACGTAATAAATAAATATATATATATATATATATATATATATTGTGCTTTAATATAAATCCTAGTAAGACGTGATCTGAAGAGGACGAGGGAGAGAGAGTGAACGTCTTATTCTTCCGTTCCGGATATCGACTCTGGATGATGAAAAGCCCGGGGTTGGTTTGCACCCGACCTAGCTCATTTGTAACTACGTAGAAAAGTGACTAAGAGTAGAGCCACGTTTATTTTCTTCCATGACCCACATTCAACCATTCATTAACAGCTAATCTTCAACTGACATAATTTCTTCATCTTATTCTCACTATTTTCCATGAAGACATCAAATCCATAATGAACTCATGATGATTAGGGCCGGAGACTTCATTTTTGAAAACCGCCCATTGATCTCAAGTTTAGGAATCAAATAATTTGAATGTTTAAGACATATATGCCACGACATTGAAATTATTGGAACGTTAATCTGCAGGATTTGCTACTAATCGAATAGCACTAGAGATTGACCTGAAATAAGGGAAAAAATCAAAGTTTGTCACAATTCCCACAGATTAACTTTCCAATGAATTCAATGTCTTAACGTATCTACCATCAACATTCGAATTATTTGATACTAGATCAAACTTCAGATCAATGGGCCATTTTCGAATATCAGCTCTCCGGCCCTAATGATGATGTTAATTCAAAAATGTCATTTGATCAGAGATCCATGAGATTCTATTGCCACGAACTGAGTAACACACTATTCCGCAGACTCTGGCATTTGACGTGAAGCGGAACGAATACCTCCACATTCTGTGGTTCCACCTGCGGCTTTCGTTTCTCATTATTGAGTTTCTCAAATAACTCTGGAACTATTGATGCTCCAATGGAATCACTTTTGGAGAGTGACTCTGTGTGTATCTGGATGGTTAGAGTTTAAGTAGCCATTGAAGACATTGTGAAGCTTCACTCTTTGGTGGATATAATCAACTTGTATGTGTGTGTAAATTCCAAAAGCGTTTGTGAATAAGAGAGAAGTTTCTCCATGCGATGAAGGACATTTAAGTAGGTGTGGAAGGACCCAAGGACCTTCAGTATAGTCTCAAAATTCATTGGGCCACGTCTTTTGATGCGGAAAACTTGAAACTGTTAAGCAGCTTTCTCAGTAGTGCAACATTCTCTTCTGTATTATAGCTACAAGTTTCTGTTTGTAACTTATCTCTTGTGAATGTTCTCGGGTTTTTCTGAGGCTTTTGCTATAATATTGCACAGTTTGTTTGAAAAACAACCAAAGAAAATTCACATTGTTTTTTTGAAGACGAAAGGCTGTGTGAAAGTAGATGGAAGGAAAGAAGGAAAAGAGAGAAAGAGAGAAAGGAGTAGGATTTATCGTTGGGCTCTTGAACCTTCCAGAGAGCCAAAGCCTCGTAAAAGCTCCCCAAAGTACTGAAAATTATTACTCTCCACTTGAATTCGTTCTTGTGATTGATATAAAATCCCTCACGGGTAGAGAGATGGTTTATGAATGCTTTAATCGTTTTTAATGGAATGAAAAATCGTCTTATGAGAAGAGCGAAATATCATGCGCATTACCTGGAGCAAGTCTTTGTTTTCAAGGACACTTGATAGAATCTAGATGAAATGAGAAGGTTTCAACTGCAAAATCTAGACGATTTTTTTTTTTTGAACTATTGCCAAGAGTTTTTTTTCCACTACACGTCTGTCTTCTATCTCCAGCAAAATACTGCTGATCCTACTCTTGGGTCAATTCTCTAGTGGCCACTACTCTGTACAAGGTACTTAGTACTTAGTAGTGAGATTATGCACACAGGGCTTCTTTGTCGATTTAAACTGGGAATTAATGGAAACTAGTATGAGGCAATCTAACTCGGAGAGAGATTCTGCAATGAGACGGTACAGTTTATGGATGTATAATTGCCTACAGAATTTAGTTTAGAGATGGAAACTTAGAGATGAGTTTATCATTGGTACCCAAAGTGCTCATGCGTGGCTAAATGGATCTTCGCCAGACTGTAACTTCAATCTTCTATCATTTGGACAGAACTAATGGCATGCACAATTTTCAACTTTGACATCAACAAATCATTAAGATCCATTTGCTATTGTCTTCTCTATTTGAGGAAAAGTCGGATGAAAGTATGGAAATTTTTGTCCTATTTCAATTTATGATGTCGTATCGTGGTGATGTTGGTTCCTCGACAAGTCAGCTTACCACGAGGGAATTGAATTCACTGGGAAAGGACGAAGTGAGTGGACACACACAGGGGTTAGCGTGATGGATAATACAAGATCCTAAAGTGCTTGGAAATGTGAGGCTATGATGGCGTCAAGCAGTGGAAACTCACACAGCCAACACATATTTGCACCCATTCCACCATACTACCGTGACTAATAGTCTATTGATGTTTGATCTTGTGGACATTTCACATTTCCATTGTACCGTGTTACATTTCAGAATGACAGGAAATTTTTTATTGGATCGATTAATGGAAAATGCACACAATTGACCCAGGGAATTCATTAGGAACTGGCATACGTAACGCTCAATAGCTATGAATATTTTTTTTTTGAGTTATTACCTTGTTCATGAAAGCTCATGAAAAATCTACTATCGAATATTGATTCAGCAGAGGAGGCTTTACATTCAACCTACCTACGATCGATCAGCTTTTAAAGGCTTTCATATTTTATGCAGTCTCATCCTGTAGAGCTTTGACTTCAAAGATTGAAGGGATACCTAAATAAAGAGGGAGTTAGAAAAATTTTCCAGTACCAATTGCTTGCTCACGTTTTCAATGCTGTGGAAATAGGCAGTCAGCGCAATTTATTCTGACACTAAGTTTGACAGTAATGGACGAGCTTCTCAGGACCTTATCGTCTAGTAAACCGGTACATTCTTACTACAAGTTAAGGTGAATCGGAAGAATGTACGTTGTGATGAGTCAGTTGTGATTTACATTGATTATTAAATAAATTCTGTTGCAGAAAATTTTCATGGACGTGCTAATGTATTCAAATTCATTTAGCACTCTGTAAATCAACTGCTGATTGAGCATTGATAGTTGTATGAGAGAGAGAGAGAGAGGGTCCTTCATTCAATTTATTATATTTTTATTGGGAGATTATTTTCAAGTGCTTTTTTTTTTCCACTCGTTGATGAAAACTCAAAAGGATGAAAGTACATCTTTACAGAGATATTCTTTCTCGTTTCTGCAATTAATCTACTCGAGTGCTCCTTTCAGAATCTTCAAGTTCATTGAGAAAATACTTCTGCATCCTCTGAATGTACTCATCATATCTTTATTCCTATCGCATACGTTCTAGTTTCGTGTTCCCCGGAGTCTCATGAAATTTGTTAAGAAACATTCGAGTGAATTTATTTTTTATACGTGAAGCAAGGAAAATGTAAAGGCTTTTGAAGTGTTCAAGCAGAGTTTTCACAGAATTGACAGGTCCAATTTCAGAAAAATATTTTTTTTTTTTCGTTGAGAGGCTCCATTGGATTGAAGTGCAATTCTCGGGATTTTTCGAGAAAAGGGTGGAGCATAGAAGTGATAGAGTGGAAGAGTGCCTTGACTCTACTATGAAACAGTCAATCTATTCGCAGCACAAAGACCCGGTGAACACTTTAACTCCTATCTCAAAGAGCATAAATCTCTAATTAGTGAGTTTCCTGATGAATAAAGTAGGTTCAATGGTCATCCACAAATTTGCCTTTCAGCGCATAAATATCAAGGAAGAATACTCGAAATACATCTAGATAAAACAGCTCGATAATGCGCATAAAAATCACGCAACAATTAAATTTACTGTTTTGCTGATTTTATTCCAAGACTGAATTGCTAGAAAATTTCAACTGAATTTTCAAGGAGATCTAATTTGATTTCCAGAGACCAGTGTCGAAATTCAAAGGCATTGAATGTAATTAAGTTGAATTAAATTAATGAATGTGAAACGAAAGAAGATTAAGTCGAACATTTCGCACAGGAATGAGAATTCATTTGCTATTTTAGTGATCTAATTACAAATAAATTTACAGTGTTTTCTCGAAAGGTCAAAATACTGAGAACAATTTATACCGAAATTCTACCAGCATCATTAAAGGATAATTATTACCATATAATACGAAATTATTCATATTCTGTGGTCACAATGAGAATGAGGAAGAAATAGCTGACACAAAATAGAGTCTATTAATTTCTCATCATACCACTGACTACTTACCACGAAACGAGAAAATCATGTACATGTCTGTTGATATAATCCCACCAATTCATTGTGTAATTAACGCAACGTTAATTTGTACCAAGTGGCTGCACGTTAATCTCGCACGAATAATCGCTGTACTAGGGGAAAATGGCTGCTGCCACAACATGCGTTTAGCCCTCACATGTTTGTGCTATGACAACTTCGGTATTAATTCAAAGGTGAATTTGAAGCTACCAACCAGCTCAGAGGTCACTTGATGCTATTTTTTTCATTTTGTTCCTTGTCATGGGGACAGGAAAAATGAGAGGATTACAGGATGCTTCATCATGCTGAAACAAGACTAGATTCAATTTCTGGTATGTGCAACCTCACGGGCCAGCTCGACGTGGGTATCTTGGTGACAAATAGCTGTACAGAAGCTGCTTCCCACGTCTTACTTAGTTCCAGTATAATTACAATCTCAGCTAAATCCTATTCCCCCAAGTTTTTCCCCTTCTCACACTGCATCATCACCCTCCTTGCTGTTTTTCACTCGCTCATGACTTACGGGAAGATTTTTCTTCTTTTGTGCCTTTCACTGTGTACGGTGAAAAAGAAAAACCTCCTGTCGGCAATAAGATTCGCTCATAGTTAGGAACATTGGGTTCTATTTAATTATTTTGCTATGTGTTTTTGCGTCAATATTATTGTAAATTTAATTAGAGGTTATGTGGGATATTTGGATCAAATAAAATAAATTGTAAATGTCAATCTGTACATTTATTTTCTAGATTATTTTGTTTAATGAAGAAAATTGAGTTGGAGGGATCAACTATGAAGTATAATCTGATGGGCTGAAAATAACTTCAATAGCATGCATTGTGAGGAAGCGAAGATCTTCAATTTCAAAATTGAAGAATTCGTGCAGTCTCGTAGAGATGAAGTACTTTCTCTATATAATTTTATGATGTTTGAATCATAGGGAAGAAACGATAAAATCTGAAGTTTCCAGTTACAAAGAGATTTTCTTCTGAGGAATTGCAAAATTTTCTATAAAAAGAGAATTTCACTTTATATTAGTAGATCACTTTTCATCTGAATGATGAATATTTTATTCAATCAATTCATTCTTTAAGATAAAGAAATTGAATAAATAGAAGGAATATCATGCCAATTTTTTTTTAACGTTCTCGTCGTTCTTTGGGAATAATTCAGGAAAATCTAACAAAAATGTAGGTATTCATTCTGCAAATTAATATTTTATTTGACGAAATTGAACGAGAAATTAGTTGACAATAAGATTTTTTTAATGGAGAAAAATTTTTAATATTCACTTGTACATAACAAAATTCATTTCACAGGTATATTATATTTTTCTCACTGTATTTTATTTTCTACATTCATACCCGGTAAAAAAAAAGCTCGAGCAGGTGGCATGTGGCAGTTAACTATCAAGAATAGCTTTTTCTTCAGCTTTTCACCGAAAAAAAGAGTTACTCAGTTACCCAAGATTTTCACACTCGTTCCATTCATTCCCCTCTGAATCCTTTCATTCTACTCTACTTCTTTCCGGTTGCCCTCGCTTTTTATTGTTGATGTCAATTTTTTTTTTTTTATTTATATGACTTTCAAGGGGTTCTCCAACGAGTTCAACTAAAAAAGCCTGTAAAATTCTATGAATCCACTTTGCAACGGAAGTTTAAATGCATTTAACCATTTTTTACAGTTCCTTTTATTCCCTCGAAAAAAGGGGGACTGCTCATAATTTTGATACCGTGATAATTAACTCACAGAGAATGAAACTGCCAAAATTGTGGAAGAATTGTGTGTAGAAAAAAATGGTAGAGTTAATATGAATGGTAAAAACCCATTTTGTCATTACAGTACAGTGCCGATGCACTCAACGATCCTCAAACGCCCTCACTACTCGTTGAAAATAAAAAATAAAATGTGTAGTGAAAAAACAGCAACCCTTCCTCTCTTATATATTACACTCCCAAAGGTATGAGTGTACCTAAAGCCATGGGCCACTTCGGACTAGGAAGGGGAATTAGTCTCGCGTTCATGAGTGCGTTAATCGAGAAACTTTTCGTGAATGTTGGTGAGGAGACAGGAGAGAAGTTTGGTATGCACAGGAGGATATGATGAAAATTAAGAGGAATCCTTGTAAACCCTCAATTACCTCACGGTCGAGTTTGGTGGCAGCATTCAGGAGGACGTGTTGCATTTTTTTGCTTCTTTCCGGATCGTTTTTATCCCTTGTTGGAAAAAAAAAATTACTCGACTCTAATTTATTGTTACTGAGGCTCATAAAAAAAAAAAGCCCAGTGACCAGTAAAAGTACTCAATAAAATTAAAACATTTATTTAACGCGTGCAGAGGAGAATCGTTGAATTTAAGAGGCCATTTCGTGGTGGAAAAACTAAAAGCTCCAATATTTACAATCGCTCTGGGAGAATGAGCCGTTGATTTAGTTTCAGGACATACGTGTATATGGTTTAATACAACTGCGTTTTACGTGGGAATTGAAAGCGAAAATGTTTTTGCGAGGATCTCGTTGTTCGAGAATTGAGCTTTAATAAATAAACAGAAGCTGACACCCCATAAATGGACTGGCATTGAGGAACAAACGGCAAATCGAGTTGCTATGGGTACTATAGGTGCTTCATGTTTATAGAAAAAAAAATACTGTAAAATTGAGGGAAAAAAAAGGTAGAAGTGGTTATTTGCGAGTTTTCCCAGAGGCATGTAACCGTATCGCTATCATTTCTTCTCCGAAAAGTGGAATTTTCTGAATATAAAACCTCATGCTCACACATTTTGTAGCAACTTTAATGTTGTGAAAATATTATGATTTATCTTTTTCACAAGATTCTATGGTTCAATTCATAGTATCATAATACTTCAGTGCCTTTTATAAAGCAAAAAAAAATAGTGATTCTTTTGGAGAGAATCTTCTGGGCTGCCTCACGGCATTTCGCCAATTGTCCATTATCGACGCTCATTTATCTTAATGGCGTCGCTTTCAATCCGCCCGAGTGCCCGCAATTTCTTGGATTGTATGAAAAAAAAAGAAAAAAAGCATTCGATACCTTTCTTCTGCTTCATTGCATGTTCGCTTTGACATTCTCATTCGAGTGAGGTGAAAAGACATTTCTTTTATTTTTGCTATTAATTATATTGAAAGAGACATTTTTTTTAATGCCACTTTATAAAGCTCATTGCTCTGTATTTGAAGCGTTTTTTCTTTCTCGCATTGTAAAAGGAAAATAGATGCATTGCATTAGCAAGGAAATGAAAAATAACGGAGATGAAGCTTCTCGCCTTTATCTCAGAAAATGTGCATCACTTTTGCTTGAAATATTTCCATCCGGATTCTCAAGATTCAAGGAATATCCAATGCTTTCTCTCTGAGTTATTGGGATACACACAGGTAGTTGTACTGCTGTGAAGCTCTGGGACCAAATGGCTGGTCATCGATATTCCATCCTCGATCTTAGAAAACTTTGAGAATGGGAAAATTCACGTAGATCCAACGTGCGTTACACAATCCAGAGAGATTCCTGGATCTCCAGGACACACGAAGGACGACGCTCTTGTCTCTCTTTTTTTTTGCCTCTTTTCTCTCGGCTTCGGACGTTATGTACGAGGTCGAGTCGCGGGAATAACGTCGTGTGAATGGCCATCGTAAATTTTCTACTTTACCCTACTACACGTGACGCGGCAGGCTTCTGTGGAAGGAGCTGAATCGCAAATTTGGACGGTTCTGGGATGCAGTAGTCTAGTCTCCTGGTACATGCTAGAATTATTTATCATTTGGTTTTGAATTTCAGAAGTTTTTTTCTTTATGCAGGACTGCACTGGGGAAATAAAAAAAAATACTGGTCTCAATTAAATTTTTCATGTGCTAGTGAATATTTCAAATTTTTCTTCATCAAAAATTTTCTTTTTCTTCTAATAATTTTGGCTGTTTTGGTCATTGCACAAATTAATAAAAAATTAAAATAAAATTTGAATGTGCTGCCTTCATCAGGGTATTTACTTTATTTTATAATATCTGGAATGATTTCATAAACTTATTATTATAACGGTTTTAAATTTTTATATATATTAATCTATTGCACATATTATTTCAACTTAAATTATCATAAAATTTTTCTTTATATTAAACGTTCGGAGTAAATACCTTAAGAATGAATAATTCCCAGAATATTTTCTGTCATTCTTTGCCGTTTTATTCTTTCATAACCTCAACTTGCGCTATAGAGTATTAAATTTCTGTCAGTTATCTTAAAAATAGATGGATCAAAAAAAATCTTATTGTCAACTGATACCACATTCAATTTAATGAATTTGGAAAAATCACTTTCGTAACATGTCTCAAACGTTGCATGATTTTTTTCATTGATAAGTATCAACTCTAATCGGCTTATTCACATTCGTTTTTATAATAGTGTATTATTAACAAGTTTATATTCCACTGATGATGCTGAAGTTATTCTGATCATAGATTTTTATTGGAATTATTTTCAGCTCATTAAATTTATATTTCCTGGTGAATCCCTTCACATCAATTTTTCCATTAAAGGAATTTAACTAGATGGAACTGAATTTTACTAACTATGAGTAAGGCTTATTCCCGATAAAAGGTTTTCTATTCACAGTGTGCGTTTGAACTGTGAGAGTGACATGGGTTAATTTCAATAATAGCGACTCTACTATTTCCAGAGTTTTATGAGAAATTTAACATTCATATTGGATCGTGATAATTTGATTTTATGAGCTTCACTCAATTTCTCCCGTGAATTATGAGGTAATACGAAGCGGGGAGATCTACATGGAGGTCAAAGAAGCATCTAAAATTAATGTTACAAGGAATGAAATGAGATATGAAGAAAGAAGGAGGTTGGTTTCGACTCAGGCCAAAGGTTCAACGAAATAGTCGACTATATTTTTTGAGGTAAATATTCATTTGAGAGATGTTACTCCCCGTGGGGTATTGGGAGCCAGGGTGCGGGCTGAATGTGGAGTACCTTTTGTGCAATGTAAAAGCACACAGGAAGCAAAGAAAAGCAAAGTATAGAAAGAAATAAAAAATAAAAGAAGGAAGACAAGAGAGAAGCCCGAGAGCTACTAAAACGTCGTTATATTGTTTCCGCGCAGTCGCTGGCTTTGATGGTGTCAGTAGCATCGTTGCTCTCATTCAAAGCCAACTGGATAAAACTCTGAGAAGTTTTTGGATAGTCTCTGTATGTTCCTTTGCGTAGAAGAAAATGTAGGAAAAAAATAAAGCAGGAAAACATTGAAGAGCTGAATATGTTTGCTATAGAGACACAAGCAGAATAAGGGGGAAAGAGAAGAGGAGATACAATCCATTCGCCTGGGGAAAATCGCCTTATCGATTACAGAGGAACGAGAAGATTAGGCTTCAGGGCCATTCGACATTCCGATTCTCGACCCTTTCCAATGATGTCTCTCTCTCCTTCACTCGCATAGATGTGTCCGCATTCTCAGTTGAAAAGAACCTGGATTATTTGCCTTCATTCTTGAGAGTTTCTCTTTTTTTTTTCATGATCCAGTATTGAGGCTGAATGTGAGCACACACTCTTTCAAGTGCTCTTACAATGTCTGCACTAAAAGCCAGATAACCACTCGCCATTTGAACCATTCTGCATATTACAAGGATCGAAATTAAAGGTATCTCTTGTATATTGCGAAATGTCAATTTTCGAGTTTTTTCTTCACAAAATTTCATGAATATTGAGCTTTTTGAGGAAGACAATTGTAACGATTGACTGTGTGAGGTGTTAGTGCATTAGGCACTGTCAATGTCACAGAGACAAAGCTGTGTATTCCTGCATGGCTCTTAGCTGATTATTTGAAGGAGAGGCCACGATTGTGGCTAAGGCTATGACGTTTGTTAAAGCGATGGCTCAGTTTGTTCCAGGGTTAGAACGTACAGGAGATATCCCTCTCACTTTAGGCAACTGGACTATCCCAGTTCTTCGTCATTGACAACATTTGCTTGTCTATTGAGCTTTGATATGTCTTAGTAGCCTCTCAGCTATTCAAACATGTATCCGCACAAATACAGTGGCTAAACGTCTCGATCAACTGCAGTTAATTGCTCATTGACTATCTGCTTTGATGTGATTTAGAGGTGAAAGGCAAATATAGAGATCGTCTCTGTACAGACTATGGATTCACAGAATTAACTTTTATAAGTTTGTTTCTCTCGGGATATGAGAGGTCGTAGGATTAAACTAAAATTACGGGTATGCCAGAGCTATTCTGTATTCAAATTCAGAGTCTCGTGACGTAGATAGCGAAGTTTTCAGGGTCGAGTGTTCGTACAGACTGAAAATCTAAACTTTAAGCCGTCACAAATAGAGCTTAGTGGGAACATGGATAAATATATAAAGTTCATATGAGTCTTTGCTATTCGTTTAATGCGTTTTGATAACGCCAACTTTGCAAAAGTCATCTGCATTCAGGTTATCTGTGATTCGGGATGAAGATGGTATTATCGGCTATGTGATAGCTTCTTTCATATTCAATGGAAATTGAACCTCTTGAATTGCGTCAGCAAATAGCCCATCCATGGAGGGAATAGCACTATTCCAGGCCTTGAATTCAAGTCGATATGGTGGTGTTGAGCTATTACGAGGAAACTTTTGACCTTTGGTTTATGGACCGTCATCAAAAGACACTTGTGAATATCAACGGAAAACATGGGAGTGAATTCTGCAGTTCTAATGCCATTCAAAATCTCTAATTGGAGGACATCATGCCTTCTGCTGATATCCTTCGATTCCTATTGAACTTCTGCAATGTCATTTCAACTGGAGAAAATTTGCTTAGTGTTGGAAACTTTGATCAGAGTAATGAGAAACTTCGGGATAAGGTGAATGATCAAACGGAAGAAAATCTCTCGAGTAACTGGATTTGAATTTTATCTCTTCATGCTCAGTTGTACTTTGATCTTTTCTTTTCACAATTTGTGCTGCTGATTCAGAGGGGAAAGAAATGGCATCGTTTGATAACAGTGAATCTATTGGTTATCGGCAAGTTGCTTCTTCATCTGCATCCAAAGCCCTGTTAATGACATTGTGGGTGGATCTGCGTAGGCTGTAGATAATGATGCAATGTGAGAGAACCGTCTCTCCATATTTTCCAATTATCTTATGAAAATCAGACGTTATTTGATAACAGGGCTGGTTCAGATTGACAATCGCTACACCATCGTGTGCTTTTATACTTGACAAAAAAAAAATGATGGTTGTCGAGGCATTCGATTATCGATAAAAAAGAGTCGACAAAAAAAAGGAAAAACTGTTTGATGAGTGAGAACGAACAAAAAAGAAGCTTAATAGGTTTTAGCCGAGTGAAGAGTTTCCTGTGCTGACCTTTGTGGGTCCACTTTTTTTGTGTTTTCAATGTGAATCTCGATTCCCACTCACATGGAAAAATGGGAAAATTGACGTGGCAGTTGCCGTAGGACAGTCTCTTTTAGTGAGATCAATAGCATTCAAAAATTTCCTGATAATATTAAAAAAGCTCAATCAGAGGCAGACCCAGCTGCTGATTCAATCATTGTTCTCTATATTGCGAGAGAAGAAGCATTCATTAATCAGAATATAGACCCATCACGAGTTTCGGAATTCGCGAGTTAAAATTGAAAATTCTAATTAATTGAAGCATTAGCAAACGCCAATGCTGTATAAACAAAGAATATAGAAACAATAGCACTTGAGCCTTCCTTGTGTACTCACGTACAAAATTTGTGTTAACTCTTCGTTAACGTTCATTAAGTAGCTACCTAATGAATGCGCTTAATGTGCGTTTTCAGAGAACTGAGCTGATATAATAGTGAGCGTCGATTGTGATCAACGTATAATAGCTGTAAGGGCTTTTGGATTTGCGATTGTATACCACAAGCCAGATGGATGGATCTATACATGCTTCAACTACCACAGCCTCTCTCTCCGATTTTCCACATTAAATGTGGATATGGTTGCAATTTATACAATGATTTATTCAGAATTCCAGAATACCCACTGCGTTTCGATATTCAATGCTACAATAACACAGCAGTGATCAATGATACCATAAATTTATGATACACCAAAAAAGAGATAATGTATATTCGAATAGGTGATAAAGCATGTAAATTCTTTCATTTGCCAATTTATCGTTATTCGTTGGCCTCTATCAATGTTTGTTTGAACCAGTGAAATGAAAAATTGTAAAAATGTTTATCAGCCATAGAATTCCCATATTCCATTAGTATTGAAATAGGATGAGTTTCTCTGTACGAAGGATATGTCGGCTGTCTGGCTGACGGAGAACAACATATGTACACGTACCACGTCTCGTTCAGTTATCGTGATCGATTTGTGGACGAGAGAGGGTCTATGTTGAGTGACATATTGTTCCCTCGGTCAGCGTCTGTACTCCCCAATGAGCTATTTCATTTTTTTTTCATCAAATTCAACCATGTCAAAGTTTTCCAGTACCATCGTACTTCTACAAGTCTGAATATTTTTCATTTTCTTTTATGAATTATACGCTTCTTGTAACAATACACTTGTGTCTTCTGGCTATTCTTTACTCGTGTTTTATCATCGTTAAAGTTTTATTCTACCTCGCTTATTCGTGCTTTTAAAATGATTATTCGGCATTTGTGAAGGGCAAACGAATATCCAGAGAGAGGATATACGTTTTTCATGTTAAAAGTTCATGAGTTTGTGTGTCTGTAACTTCATATCTCTGTCGTCTATACGATGTACATATTTATTGGCAAACAGACTTTGTTTTCTGCTTCTCAACTGATATGCTTCGTAATCTGTAAGGTTGTTTGTTTCCGGGTGTATTTTACTTTCACAGAGAACGATGCAGCTTGAAGAAATCCCGTTTGAGTGGAGGTGATGGAGAATAAAAGGAGTTGGAGAAGAAAACCAGGAAAATGGAGACAAAAGATTTTTCATAAATTGGTTCCAGGTTTTTTTTTCCGGTTTTCCGCTGTGTTTGCGACTCGCTTATTATTCATTTTATTGGCCCAATTCAGGTTTGCAGACAAGAGTCTTTTCCTATCAAAATTTTATGTTTTCCCTAGAGGAGAAATAGCGATGAAGATAATTCTGTTGTCTACGTCAATCACCATCATTATTTCAGTACTATTGAACTTGGCTCGTGAAATATTCATCGAGTGAATGAAAGCCAAAGAAAAATCTATTTTATTCGAATAAAATTCAGTTGAAATACAATAATACAGGACAGAAGGCAGTTTCCAAGTTGATTGGTTAAGAATTGAAACAGAGAAACACGGAATATTGAGGAATATAGGATAGCCACTCCAGGCGTTTTCAGAATTATTCATCCTTCAACGTAGTACCTCCCGGGAATATCGAAACTAATTAAGGAGAGACGAGACGAGTATTTTACTTGTGTTAGTTTTGGTTACGTTACCAGTGTGCAAGAGGTACGAGGAAATGGAGACTCTGAACAGAAGTGAGCTTTACTATTCTCTAAACTTCGATTTCCATCTACTATGGAGGAATTACGACACGTAATTTGATTGGCAGCTGAAGAGGCATATAGTTTGGTTCATTCGTATTGTAAAGTTTCTGAATGCTGTTTCAGTAAACTTTACTGCTCATTCAGGGCTTAATTACATTTTTTTTAGGCTCTCCAAAATTGTTAATTATTATTGGAATTTTCGCTAATTAAATTTCCGTTGAATTCAACATTGTCGATGCTTGATTACTTTCATTCTATTGAATCATCGAATTACCCTTTTGTCACTGGTGTTTAATCAGATGTGTTTGGCACTAGTCAATATACAAAGGACGTTGATTCCTTTGAGAGTCAGTGTCACACGAAAGCATCGATAACGCTAGGGTTTGAATGCTACAATTTCGAATGCATAGCACAAACCTTGGTACATCATCTTCATAGGATAAAATATATTCCCCCCCCCCCCCCCCTTCACTGCTTTGGGGCCTGGATAAATTTGAATTTGAAACTGATGTAGCACGACCAATTGGGGATTTCGTCAGGGTATTCCAGTGATCTTGTTATCGAATTTTACAACCAAGTTTTCCCCCAAAATCCACATATAACTATGTTTCATTCTACATATTTTTTTTTTTTGATATCCTCTGAACTGGCAATCTTAGAATGTGTTGCCTGCGGTTGGCCAAAACTTTGTGACTAAACTTTTCACACAAAAAAATTTTCCTCGTATATGACATTGGATTTGTTTCATGGTATTTTTTTTTCTGTTTTGTTGGAGTAGTTTTCTTGGTGCACATTGTTTAATATAAACAAAAAGTTTTTCGCACATTTGTGACGTGAGAAGCGAGATGTTAATAGAAGGGGGAGATGAATGTTCTAATTGTTTGCATTCGCAAAAAAATAATAGATCTGCATCACACACAGATTGAGCAAATGCCAGGCTGCTATGAAATACGGAATTTTACGAGTTGAGAGAGTCATAAATTTTGGTGCCTCTCGTACTCGTCTGACTCTGTTCTCTAACTTTTCTCTGAGAGGGTATTATCACAATAAAATGGAGGTGAAAAGAGATGGAAAGGGTAGAGATGGACGACATCGTTAAACTTTTCATAACTTTGCTTAGAATATTGAGTTTTCGATGAAAAAAATTGCTCTTTGGTTATTTATCGTGGATTCATTTGTCTTTGATATTCGCTTGATGCTTTGAAGATAGAGAAGAGAAAGGTTCTCTATCTAATTCAATTAGATACAGGAAAATACGAATTCAACGTAATTTGAAATTCCGAAAAGTTTTGAAAACCACGAATAGTTTTATAAAGTATGCTGCGATGAGTTTCTACATAGTTTTAGTTGTAATACCACACGTGTCCTGCTTCAAATTAATGTATCACCACAGAGACAGAGAATACAGAGTGATGGCTAATTAGAAATACAGATTGCAGTTGGCTACACTGAAATGGATATTGTCATACATCATGTAATCATAATTAGTTGGGGTGTCATGCTTGCATTGTGCTCTGCATTGCGTAAATTGTTTAAAATCATGGGAAATTGTTGAAATGGGATATTTTTGATAATTCCATTAGAAAGCTGAGGAAATTCATAATAGAAAAAGAGTTTTACAATGGATTTTTTAACATTTTTGAGAAATTCAAAACTTTTTTTTCAATGACGATTAAAACTATTATTGATTTTCATAGTATTTATGGAGGAAGAAATGAACTTTGATATGATGGGTCACAAAGATGTACGCTCAAGGAACTATGTCCAAGAAAGTAGACAATTTTGATTGTGAAAAGGGTCATTTTCCTCATTTTGGTCTGAAAGTTGAATTTTCGAAGATTCGAAAAAATTCATTCTGACACATGTTTTTCACCAGAAATTTTCTCAGCTTTTCAATGGAATCATCGGAAATATCCTATTCCCAACCATTTAATTGGAATTCTCATTTTCCTCGACTTCCCCTACAGCTATAGAATTAGGAAATTTTTCGGACGAATTCTCGTGTAAAAAACGCCATATCCTATTTCAGTTGGAATCGTAAATACGCAGTAACCTGACACTTATGAGCAGTAGCTTCATGGAGAAACTGCATTGTGTACATCATAAAAACTGTATTTTGCAGAAGCATAAAAAAAGAAAATTCTAAAATTTACAATCACTTCTGCCAAAGTCAGACTGTGTTATCCTAGAATATTACAAGAGCAGATGACTTTTCCCCCAGAATAGACAGAAAATTGCCTCTATTTTCGGTAAAAATGATGAAGTCCTCTATTTTCGTTTTTCTCCATCACTTTCAATATTAAAATGTCGCATGAACTCTGGGAGAAGTGGAGCAGAATTCTGGCATCGATCGTTGCATAAAAGAATGATGAGCGTTGAATAACTGATGCACCTGTAAAGTGTAAAATCAAATGTGCATTGAAAATAGGAAAATTGCAAAGTGTCTTTAAAAAGACAAAACTGTGTTATTATGTTGGTAATAACCAATTTAAGCATTAAAAAAATCTGAGACAACTCCAATTACAATAGTCCCAAGTTTTTTTTTTTTTTTGCACTCCAAACTATCTTCTCTGACATTTTTCGCCTCTCAACTTCCAAATTCCTGATTATATCATTCACCGGAGCATGAAATTAAATCCCTTCAATCTTTTCCCTCAGTAATTTCAATTTCATTCGTAAACTTTTCTTCCATTATTTTTTCTACATTTATCCTCAGAATATATATTCTATGAAACAACATTTTTTTTCATTTCATTTAAATATTTCCCAAAAAGTTTTTCTACATTTTTTTTTCTCCAGTCTCTACTTGAAAAATCCACTCGTATTGCAACGATTCTACTCACTTCACTCGTTCTATTTTTCTCCACACCGTGAATCTCACAGGTACTCCTAGACATAAGGAAAGGGAAGCAGTGCGAAGCTTTCGTTTCGATTTACCGTCAGTTCTGTGTGCAATGGGCCACGAAGTCCTCGACGTTACTGCAGCAGACTCGATCCAACTGAACCTCCATCTCTGCCTCATTCCTCTACCGCCTCACTCACGAATATACACGCCTTTCATGAAATTTTCATTTCCCTCCTGTGCCAGACTGTGTTCAACATGCTAAATTATCCGGATAAACTTAATGAGCTTTGGAATTCTCTCTCTTCCCTAGACAGATGAACACGTGCTCTTACTCATGTGCTTACTTTCAACAATAAATTGTACTCTATCGAATTTCCTTGAAATTCAATTATTTTTTCCATCAATTGCATTTAGATCTCATGTTATTCACTGAGACATGAAAAAAAAAACTATTCTGTCTAGCTTTGCGCATTTATTCATGTATTTTTCACTAACACCTTCCATTGTTCTCCGTCTTTTTTTTTCCCCCATTTTTATCTTCATTTGTGGTCTGTCCCTCTGTCTTTGCACCTTCATCTTTTTTTTTTCTCTCCATTTCTTTCACATTTTACCCGCCGTTTTAGGCTTTAATCGTTGCGATGCATCAACGATCCTTGGAGAAGTGTACATCCAACGGTTTCTCTGCCTTTACAAAACCGTATTGTACAACAACGCTCAACTGTCTCTTCACTTTCTACAGCCATTTGTCTGAACTGTGAAAAAAAGAGAGATAGAGAGGGGGATAGAAAAGAGCAGAATGCATCGACACTAAAATGGATAAAGACGCCAGAGAAAAATCCTTGTGCTTTTCGCTTTGTCGATTTTCAAGAAGAAATTCTCTTTCGCTTCGTTATTCTCCATAATGATTCGTTGCGAATCAATTCAGCATCTTCAAGAGTACTCTCCAGTATTTTGTGTTTCTTTTCCCCCATTCCCTACACTTGCTTTAATTACGTACACTGTAAAAATTCCATTAAATTGTCTAAAACCCTGGCAAAATTACCGTTCTCATCTTGACACAATTTTTCACATTTTATCTGGATTTTATCCCCCCATTCTATCAGGCTATTGTTTCTACCCTCTCTAAAAATTAAATAACCCCAAAATTTTGTTAACGTCATACCGATGACAATCGCTTTGTATAATAAATAATGATTATCCAGATAAATTTCAGTCAAAAAATTTATAACTCTAACATGTCAAACAATTATCTACAAAAATACAAAGTACAAGAAGAATTATGGAAAAAAAAATTCGAAACAATACAAATTGTTATCGACACTTTGATTGTTCAGTATTCCCCGATAGTTTTCACAATATTTGACATGAATGCAATCGATCACAATCGATCAATGACGTTGCTGCAATTTTCCTTTCTTTTTTTTTTGCTTGATTCGATTCGTCAAACTCGGAAAATCGTGTATACTCACATACTGGGCGTTGCTATAGCTATTCGGGGGTAGTATTCAGTGTGAGAGAGGCCTGAAAATGTAATTATCGGAAATTCGTTGAGTGTGTGTTCGGTTTATCGAGCGAGCATTTGAAGGAAGAGAGAGAAGGGGCCTCTGATAGTGTGAGTGTACAGGGGTAGTAGGTAGCTGGGTAGAATTGGAATTGGGGGGGAGGAGGCGGGAGGGGGAGAGTGGGTGTGCGCGAGACTTTAGTTTTGGAAAAGCGTACTGGACGTCTGCCAACAGCGGGACACGGGTCTTTCGACGAGGTGCAAACAAAAGGACGTTTCATTAATCAACTAGTTTCGAGAGCTTGCTGAAGCTATTGCGAGAGACAGTAGCAATACACACCGCAACTGGGAAAGCAAAAAGAGAAAAGAGAGAGAGAGAGAGAGGAGAAAGGAATCGTGTGGTGCTTTTCTATATCATACCATTCCGCAGGTTTCCTTTTGTATGTGGCTACAGTATACACAAGCTTCCGGAATTCCTCGTCGGATGTATCCCGGAGATACATTGACTTGTTCATACGACTGACGGAATTGTACGAGTTGATGTGAAAAGACGAGAATAACGGATTTCTCTGTACCAGCACGGAAATGCATGCATCATTTTTCTTTTCTTTAAAATCACTTATCATGATGAAAGAATTTTGATTGTATTGTGCATTTGATTCACAAGAAATTTGCAATTTCATGGGAAAAGTGGCATTTACTGATAATTCAACTGATAGGTAGAAAAACGAATTCACTTCACAAATCAACAGTCATTGATATTGAACATCATGTCTGTATATATTTCCCTTGGGAGCTACGTTCCATTAGCTTGCACAGTGCAGAAGTTCAGAGACGCATGTAACCGGCTCTATTTGCATTCAACAAAACTCCCTTTCAACCGATGAGCAGTACCAAGTATTGAAAATCAATACAGCTCAAAAACGAAAATTCACAGATTGTGCTAATGAAATTCCGTGTGGGTGAAATCATTAGTCAAATTAAATTACTTCAGGAGTCGCAGTAATCACTAGTACTTTCTCGGGAATGGGGTATATATGGCTTCAGGTAATTTGTCTTTTTTTGTTCGGAAAATCCCAGAGAGTTTCTGGTGAGACTTTGTACCTAGGGGAATTTGTGTGTTTGGAGGCATGCTGCAACTATGACCATGAACAAAAAAAAAAGAGAAATATCGTTGGATAGAGAGGATGGAGAGAGCTTGCCCTTGGCAACAGGGACCAAAATGAGAGGAATGAAAGCGTACTTGAGAACTCGACTGCATGTTATTACATGCTCCTGGTAGGTTCATTTGCAATTCAGCCAATTCGGGGATTGGATCAACAATAGCCTACAACTGAAAACTTTCTGGTAAAAAAAAAAGAAGAAAACATGGAAACTCCCTGTTATTGCTTATGAAGTGAATGTTTGTTTAGTGAGGCAGAATTCGGCACTAGCAGAGGGAAGTAATTAGTGCGTCTATCGGTCATCAGGATCAAAAGGCTTGATATCACTCGGAAGTCTTCCTCTTGTTGGTTATCAGCTAATTAAACAGCTCCAGGCAACTGGACAGACAAAGTTCTCGTATTTGCCTTTCCTGAGAAATTCTGAAATCTGCGCTTGAAAGGCCACTGTCTGGACCATAGTACGGAATTATGCAATTTTTGACTCTGAAATATTTTGGCTTCATAATTAGGATTACTAGATTCATTCGCTTTTGTCTCTATGGAATATGTATATATATGTGCGTTGGGAATTCATGATGAACACGTCTCTCGTCCACTCTGTATGATTGCTATTGTAACCATTCGAATTACTCTCTGTTCTACCTTTGTGACCCACGGTATGCAATAATTGTTGGCACAGCCCCCCAGTGCAGTTGAAATATTCTTTCACAGAATTGCCACTGATAATTTTGCTCTGCAAGCTTTATTCTGCTTTTCATCCTCAGTACAACTGGAAATAGAATTTTCCAGTTTAATAAAAGCCAGTCGAATGCTCCTCATTGAAGCATGTATTTTCAGGTAATTACATTTGTGCCAGCGGCTGTTGGAGATCGAGTGTCGCTTTATCACCGGGGAAAATTAAAGTTCTCACACCTCTTGGGGTGACTGTATTGGAAACACTCGTAAATTGAGTTCCTCAGAGAGACGATTGTTAGAGGTACCTCATTAATTCAAGATAGTGTAATTACCGCTATCGAAATCTCTTCCTTTGTGTGTGATGAAGGATCATTAGCACTGTAATCGGGTAGAAGTGCTCTGGTAGAACTTCTACCGTGGAAAAATAGGTGGTAACTGTCAGCAATTGATTGGAATCCAAGTGGAGGTATCTGATGCTTCATCTACATTTACGTCTCTTCAAATTATGTCCCAG
This sequence comes from Aleiodes alternator, assembly GCA_963921955.1. Lineage (NCBI taxonomy): Eukaryota > Metazoa > Arthropoda > Insecta > Hymenoptera > Braconidae > Aleiodes > Aleiodes alternator. The sequence goes on along the minus strand of OY998109.1, from coordinate 4,646,100 downwards.
TATACACTCGGTGTTGGTATTCCTCCTCAACCGAGTTGACATAGATCAGAGACGACGTTAGTCTCCCACATGTGTATTGCATTTCCCGATAACGCGGATGTGACTCTGCAATGACTTCCTGACTGTATACGAAGATCCTGTGTCTCCAAAAATTATCATCAGTCCATATACTGTAATGAACTGAGACAAGAAATTGGAGTTAATTCTGTTTATTTATTTATACATGTCTTTTCTCTTGCCTCGCGGCTATTCATCTGACTCTCTTCTTTCCTATCTCAGGAAACTTCATAGTTGTCATTCGTTCTTAGAAATGAGAGAGATTGGAACTTCATGACTTTCCAAACATACAATTAGAAGTAGATACTATTCTCAATAAACTTCTTGAGAAAAGTACCACATAACAATGAAGAAATTGCCCTTCATAAAATACTTCGGCATGACGTCTCGTATATCCACACCATCAGGTAAAAGAGTGTGATCATAAAAATGTACTAGATCGTAAACCATCCGGTTATGTAGGATCATGTGTTTGCTCCTGCAACACAACTCGGATTTATTTCTCGACAAGTATTACGCTATTGATCGAATCACCTTAGACTTCACATTGAGAGCTACCTCCATGTCTTGAACACGTCTACATTTACAATGAAAATACCTACGTATTCCAGTCACTCCAGAATCAGTGATAATTCATAACCCAACTCATTCTCTAACAAAGGCATATCTTCATGTATCGTACCTTACATTACAGTCCAATTAGTGCGACTGGTACACACAAGACGTCGTGAAACTTCACTCAGCTCCTCTCTTCTACAAAGCGCCGCCTCTGTCAGGCACTTTCTATCTTGAATTCTTCATTATTACTGCTAGCACGAAAGCGTACAAGCTAGTTGGTACTATCCCGAGGGTAACCATCTCTTCCGCTTTTAACCATACCATCCAACACAATTGTAAAATTCTCCAGAGAGGCGAATTAATTTATGAGAGGCCTATAGTTCGAGTCTTTTGTAATTCCATAATCCACTTTGTTACAAGAACCTTTATTATACCAGCTCATCTGTTAGCCTGTACCCCATAGAAGACTCTTTTCCTCATAAATAATTCTTTTTATTATTTTTCTACATTTTTTTTTATTATGTACGCAAGTTTTTATCTTCATTCTGAAAGTACAACTTGAAGCTAGAATAATATTATCTACTTGAGTCTTTTATACCCGGATTTGAATTTCAAGTCATCCGGAGGGTAGATCGTTATTCGGAAGAGCACTTGAAGTGTCGGCAACGAGTCGTGGTGCTTGTCCGCATTTTCTTTCTCTTCTTCGTGCCCTTCAGTTCTCATCCATACAGTCTCCTTCACATTTTTCCACATTTTCCATGAGAGTAACCTGTACATCAGCAGACATATACACTCGGTCCGCAAAGTTAACGGCGAGGAAAGATAAATAATCCAGGCTAGATGGATGCTCCTGGTTCTTGAATTAAAAAAAAAAAAAAACAGGAGAAAATATGATACACCGTCTCTTCATTCCCTCGAGTCTCAACCATAGATTGAACGGGTAGTTTGAGTATTAAAAGTTACGAGGTTCGTGTCATAACTCCTGAAGGTGAAACCAAGCTGTTGCAGCTGTGTCACTCCATATCTATATATATATATATATATATTTATATCTGTCTTCTGTTGATATGATGGAATATCCTCATTCATATATTCAACGAGTTACTCAATCTTGTCTAATGGTTCTTTCTTTTATTTTCTGTTTCAGGTAAGTCCTGGCTACTTTCAATTACTTCTTAATTGTTCCACGAGAAGATGCTGCATTAGGTTTATTAACAAGTTCAGAGAACCAGAGGGAAGTAAAAGAAAAAAACAAAGAGACTCTTCTTTGCACTAAGTAATTTTCACTGAAGAAGAAAATTAACTGAGCAGAACTTATAATGTTTGAACAAGAAGATTAAACAATACACAAAATTCTGGGTGCTCCTGTAGGTTACGGTAAGTAGAAGAGACCTCTCACCCACAGAATTAATCCTTCAGAAACACTTGACCTTTTCATTCATCTCCTCCATGTCAACACACACACACAAGAAAACTTGTTTAGGTATCTCTCTCGCATTCCAATGAACCTAGGATGTGTTTTTCTTTATGAAAGTCTAAAAGACACGTATTTTTTTTCAATCAGCGGAAAACATTCTTACTACTTCATGAAGTTCAGACCCAGAAGTAATGTTCTTGAAGTTTGACATTATTGCCGTTTCAATGATTAAACGGAACAAACAATAATTTTCAGGATTTTTCGTCCCGAGAATAATTCCGTTTGTCCGGAATTATTGAATTATTTAAACTGCAAGTCTGTGAAATTTCAAAAGCGCCCTTTCTGTACCTGAAATTCAGGTTCATCGAAATTGGAGAGAAATACCGGAAATAGGGTTCTTTGTCATTTCTTTTTGTTTATTTATTTATGAGGCCATGTGTATAGTGTAGAGAATTTCATCTCGTCAATAAATAAAAGATAGAATATGAAAATTGCAGATTTACAAAAAAGTCGATTAAGACGGTTTCAGTATTTGTGTATTTTTTTTTATTGTCTTTGGCTACTTTTTTGGCATTCATTAGAATAATTTCATGCTACATATTTTTTGTAAATTTCGAAATGGAAAAGCTTCTCAGAACCGTTGTTTTTTGGTCAGTCAAACATTGGCTGTTGCCTATAAACCACAAAAAATCACTGCTTTCAGTGGTAACTGAATAAACTGTATGACATGGTGCAACGATGTTCATTATCCTAGAAACATTATCAACCATCGACTTCCTCTAATTAAACCAATCACAAACCCCTGTTAAGCCCATGGACAAGGGCTGCTAATGATCCTTCACCAAAATTTCCTCTTCTACCAATCATTCCAAAATTCACTCGATTCTATTAACATTTTCCGTGGGAAAATCCAATGTTCCATAATGTCTCGTGAATGTCCCTATTACGTTCAGTTTCACTGTTACGTTGGCTGAATTCGAATGCAAATACTGTGTATGCACATGTATCACCCGCACATTGACAGAATAGTGAGGAATGTGCATCACATATTGTCGTTGAATTTGGAAAATCACTGGGGGCTCACGTAGTGGTACGAACGAGTCAGAAACTCGTTAAATTCAATGATCGTAATTTGTTAGCAGTCGAACCAGCGAAAAGCCAACGTTTTCATAAAGCCTCTGATCCCGTGTCCACACTAATGCTTTTGAGAGCTATAATTTTTGACATGGTCTCTTATTAATACTTGATGCATTCGTGATATTCATGGCTCTGTATATTACACATCCTAGTGCTCAATTACTCGATCAATAAATCTAGAAATGGTTACTTTAGTGGTGTATTATGTGAAATGTGTTGCCATAAACTTCAGTAATTAATCCGAAGTAGAATATTACATGAGTACGTCTGTTGATGTACAGCAGTTCTAGTTTCGTATGAATATTAAAACAGTCAAATAACGCAGGGATTTGGTGATGCGAATGAAAACACTGGGGTGGAATCAAGCCATTGTTTTGCAAAGGGAAAAAAGTGCGAGAGCTCATTAAAACTTTTTAGAGCTATTCAACGATTTATAGAATGCTCAATTCACTCAAATTTTCCATTGGAATAATTAAAATCACGTTCTCATTAGCGAATTCCTGACGGAAGTATTGAATGAGCATGAATATAATATTCAAGGGATTCCGTGAATTTTAGAGAGCTAAAAAGTTCCATTTTTTCGATATATTTTTGTTTAAAAAATTCATTAATATATGAAATGGCTGGCCTTTCGGTCGTTGCTCTCAAATGATTTATGAGAAAAAAAATGAATTTACTTTGCACCAACGTTTCAACTTATTTGCAAAGTCCTTTTCAGGGTACTTTATTAATATAAAATTGAGAAACTTATATGAATTTCATGAAGTTCATCTTTGGTGTATTTGTGGGTTGCATAGTGCTTAATCTCACAATTGGAATTTACAAGATTCCAGAAATTCAAAAAATAAAAGTTTCAATTTTCATTTTTGTCGGTTTTAATATATTGCTTTGACTGAGCATAATAAATAATAACTATTACAAATTGACAATACTGTTACAAATACAATGCTACATGAAAGACAATCAAGCTGTGAGCTTGATGTCGTATGAATAAATTAGGACTAGGACTAGAAGTTTTATAAATCATTTGAGAGCAGACAAAACAGGCCATACACTTCATATATTAATATATATCAAGGTCGGATACCTAAATCAATAAAAAAAATTCATTCATTCATTCCAGTTCCACATACATGAAAGAACTATACTTAAACCATGCTTTCTGGAACCTAGTATGTAGAAGAAGTGTACGAAATTCCAAGAAGAAATATGTTTTTTATAAATCGTGATAACCAGCATAGAAAACATAATTTCGAAAAAATGCCATTAGTTTTGCATCCAGTTCACAAAACAATAAGTAAATAATCAAAACACAAATGTATTAGCACGTGGCTCAATGACTAACTCTCAACTAGAACATGCTGTGCTTTTGTCAGTTGGTAGCAGTTGAATCTTCTCTTTTCGAAGGAAATTGACAAGAGGCTATCTCTAGACCGAGTTGGATGGAGAAGTTTCGGAAGGCTCTCTCTCCTATAGTTTGTCTCTGATCGACTTAAAATTTCAGAACAAAATTGCTCCGATGGATTGAAGAATGAGAAATTACTTTAAAAAATTGATTTTTTTCCATTTCAAAACCCATGCAACCCTTTAAATACTCTGAGATGAGACTATGATGGATTTGTTTGAGGACACTATTTGAATGCTGAAGCTTCTCGATTGAAAATGCATAAACACTTCACTTGTGCAGGTGGCAGTGCCTAGGGTAGAAAGGGGCTACCGACATGGGACAAAGCACAACTCTGGTAGAGAAGGGGCAAACGATGCGAATTAATTGAAAGTCGATAGAACCCAGTGGCCTCCTACTCCGTCTCCCTCTCTCTCTCTTGCAAAGTTTCTAACAGCTGCATACACAATAGCGCGCCTATGCTTAGCCTATGACAGATACCGCGACGATTTGGCCCACGCATGCCACTTAGCTCGGTGGATCAATCTACATTACAGCATCAAACTACCCCTTCGTATAACTTACGGGTTTTCCCTCTGCTCTACTCTGATTTTCATGCCCCAGCACCGTTAGGTCTTTCCCCAGGGGAAGGAAAAAAATCACACTTGCCACTTAATCAATCCATTAAGTTCCTCTTCACCTCTTCATTTTATCATTAAATCAACACGCTTTTGTCTCACTTATTCCATTTCGCTTGATCCGATGGCTGAAGAATGTCAGGAATTCATTGAATTTATTTTGATGGCAGGACATTATAATTGAAAAACTCCATTCAAGCTGTTTTGCTGACAGGACCTCTGCAATCTCCTATTCAATTATTTTCCGCCGTTTATACGAGAAGATTGTTTCACGTGCAGATGTTGGAGACACTAGAGTGAAATGGACTTACAGGATAACACGATTGATGATTTTTTTTTGGAGGGAAGGACTTGGTGGAAAAATGTCAAAAAATTTGAGAAGATGCTCCAATATGTGGACATTGTTAGTGAATTTTTGGATTTTTTTCTAAAGTGTCTTTCGCTGTTCAACAAAATCTTGAATCTTTTTGACCTCCAGGTCCATTCTGTTCTGGTCTTCTCTATATTCCAGTTTATTGTGATAATAGGAATCTCAGATAGCATGACCTCTGACTCCTTAAATTAATTTAAGTGTCGCGCCAATATTGATTGTCCGGACTACAATCGTAAACCAAGGTTCCTGCGAAGTCATTCGACCGAATGGACAAGTATGACGCCACTGGTTAATCAATATATATCTACATTTATATAGCTATATATGTTATAAGCGTTATGTGCATATACATTTGTGGGCATTCGCGCATGTGTACATAGATTAAACTAACAAAGCAGCTGACCGAAATGACCCGTTGATATGGAGTAAATGGGAATATACAGTTTACCTGATTTCCACCCATGATTTTCATCAATGTTTTATTAAGTATTGGTTCTCATTAATTTTTCAACTCATTTGGAATGATATTTATACGTTCATGATTAATTGCCTCAAGATATTTACAAATTACAGTTTAATAGGAAATTTTCCAAACTTCAGAAAGAGCTTCTCTGAATTGCTATTTAGGCTGTTTACTTTCTCATATCGTAGAATCGAATCTTGATCTATGGCTCCAACTTGCTCCTTCAGTACCAGTCGTTTGGGCCATTTCACTTCCTTATGGACAAATAAATTATACTGCTTCTCTGACTCGAGCTTTATCAACTCTTCTTTTTTAAAGCAGTGCACAAATATTCTCATCCCATCTAAATTTCTTGTCTGCACTTTTTCGTTGAGTACACTTTGATTTCCTTTTTTTTTTTTTTTTATTATCTATATGATTTTTTTTCCCCCTTTTACTCTCAGTGTTCTCTTTCATGTTTGTTCGTTCAGTGCGCCACAGTTCGACGAACGACCGGTCGATTCTGTGCTCGTCCTGAATGGCTCGCTTTGATGACTGCTCGTTTTACTCTTCTATCCCCTTTCCACTTTTTTTTTTTTTTTTCATTTTGTCGAAGTAAAAGCGTCAGATCGCCTTCCATTTTAAACTTCCACGATTCTCATGGAAGGACGCTTTTTCCCTCCCCCTTTCTATTCAATTCCAAAAAAATGCCATTCTAAGGGTCAAAAGGGATCATGTATTGGTACATTTCCCAAGTGGCATTGATTCTCAAATACACATGGTGAAAGTATTTTTCATTACTTAGAAATTTTCGGATAACTGAATTATTCAAAGTACCACTCCTTCGGAGCTTCCGACCCTTCGGACACACACGCATACACAAAAATACCCATCTCATATACACAAACCCCTGGTATTCGTGTCTCAGCAAATATGTTCACAGGGTGTGGAGTTGAGGAGAAGATAGGGCAGTGGCTCGTTTATCCTGAATGTCATAAAATTAGATGTTGGTATTCGGAATAACACGAAATTACATATTTTTTCCTCCTTTTTTTTTTCAAAAATCGATTCATGACTGAAGGGTTTGGCTGTTCTAGATGTTCTGTGGTGTGACATTGTGCCAATTGCTGAGCTTCAACAATCAAGATCAAGACAAATACTACAAATGAATCTGCAAATGATAATTCATTTAAGTAACCCAGAAACACAAATTAGCCAGCACGTGGCAGACGTGCAGTATTGCGATTCGCGCAACTCATCCCCACCTGAATTTTAACAGTAAATTCTGAGATATTTGCACCCTCTCACGTATATAACCAGTGTCTTTTCATACCCAAAGTTGGTAATCCTGGTCGACAGATAGGGTAGAAAAATTCCCCAGATCGATCTTCGTCTCTCCACCTTCAGCTTCTACTCACTTGATAATGCAGAGCAGGAGGATCTTCTCATCAGACGATTATGAGAATAATCATCGGTACAACAGCTGTTGAAGTCTCAGCCATGTAACTAGTGTTGGTAAGACAGGATTCTGCATCAGTGCGAGTGTTGGTAAACCGTAAACAGAGGATCACAGAGTCTTCTCCACATTATCATGAATTTCTTCGCATTTTCGAGAAGAAAGGTACAACCTGCCGACAACAGATTGCAATATTCTCTGCATACCAACTGAAGCTGTGAATTGATGGCTCAAGTGTTGTTATGGTAGAGGGTATATTACATGATCGATGGTCGGGTGATTCGTACAATCAAAAGTCCCTGATCAATGTGCAATCACCTCCCTAATTAGAATCCTGCATATTGTGTCGTTGATGAAGGAATATCTGTAGCAATATTCAGCTATCGAACTTTCATTTTTTGCTGCAATCAGTCTGGTTTTTGATGAGCCATTCATTCCATCATGAAAATATCCTGGAATTGGACAAAATAACAGAAATCAGATCACTAGGTCAGGGGGTTCACAGTGGGTGTCGCTGTGTCATTCGCATCTTTTCATTTTTAATGATGCTAACGAGAGCCCTTCTGCTGGACCATCAACCGTGGTTACACGTAGTATATATATATACATCAACTGGCGTTGATATTATATGTCACAGGGCTATGGACGCCCACGTTTCTGCTACTCGGTGATAATTTCATGCAAATATAAACAATTATCCAGCCAGACACTGCTAACGATGAGTATTTGTGTATACAGATTCAATTCAAGGAGGAAAGCTCTTGACTTGTTTTTTTTTCTGCATGGAATATTTGAGTTGAACATCTGATATCCTCTGCTTTTTTTTCGGAGAGGAAAGAAAAAATGATATTAGAATTGCAAACACATATTTCTGGATGTTACTCAGAGTTTATAGAAATATTCTGAATATTCTGAATGATATTTGTGTACAGATTTCTAGGCTTTTATTTTCTCCCTTCGTTTCATTTAATTGGGGGGAGAAGAGGAGATGGAAAATGAGATGAATACGAACAGACTGCCGGGGTCATTCATCCCTGGGGATTTTTTTGCGCCCCGCTTTTTCACTGTTTTATCCGTCCAATTTTCATTCTGACGGAGCACTGTCGACGCGCCTTGTATACCAGCATCACGCGAATCTCATTCTCCCGGGTGTGTCTCATTCTTCTCTCACCTCCTTACACTTCACTACTTCTACTGTTTTACAGGTAGACTTTCTCATTCTCACATTTAACTTGCTACACTGTGAGAACCCTTCTGTCATACTCACAATGTGAGCATGTCCCTATCTGCTATCCACGATGGAATTCGTGATTGCAAAGGGAGAAAAGTAGACTCACTTCTTTTTTACTCTCTCTCTTTCTCCATGTTATATACTCTTGAAAACTTTTTTTTTTCCCTAGTAGAAATGAAGATTGGAGTTTTGCGAACGCTATTCTCTACTTGACTTCATGAGCATAACTTGGTGGAATACTTTGGATTCTCCTCGGTATTTCAATGAAAATATGATTTAAATTTATGTGGAGTTTTTTTTCCTCGTGCTTAAATTATGGAGATAAATTATAAAACTCACCAGCGGAATCTGCAGATTTTTTTATTCAATTAAATATGTGCAATTGAAGGTAGGGAAGACTGAGGCAAAATGGACCACCAAGACTAGATGATCCAGAATTTTTTTTCGAGGTGATGGACTTTATGGAAAAATCGAAAAAAAATGAGAAGATTCTCCAAAATGTATCAGTTATTGAGGGATTTTTCCAAATTTTTTGATAGTGTAAAATGTTTGGGAATTGTAACTGTGAGTCAAGATCATCTTCTTCATTTTTGAATAATTTTAATGTATTTTTTGCATTATGGTCATACTTTGACCCTATTATTGGCTTCGGCTATTGGGTCTCGATAAAAAAAAAAGAATAAATAAATAAATAATGGCATCACTTAAAAAAAACAAATCCCAGATGATTTTTAACCACCGATCCATTTTGCCCCGTCTCCCTCTAATTCATTAAATAGAATGACAATTATAAATTTCGAATCTGCAATATGACGAGAGTGAAAACATTCAAAGTTCTGTACGTGTACGAAACTCGTATGATTCCGTGTTATACACTATGACAATTGTACAAAGAACGAAATACACCATACACAATGGAGCACAGTGTCGCCTAGTCGCGTATTTCGGTCGCCATGACATTTTCAAGTGCGCAACATCCGGTAGGGCTCAAATGCAGATTAGCACAAGTACTGGGACACGAGTGGTACACATATTGTTCTCAAATGTTGGGTGCATTGTTTGATACGTCAACTCTGATGATGTTGCACTGGGGTTGAGTTCAGACTACACCTATTCACGTTTACTACCACCATAGATTGCATTAATTCCACCTGATGTCAGCTCGATCGTGAATTCATTAATTATACCTTCGATAATTCAATGAAACTTGACATTTATGTTAACAAATATTGAAGTATTAAATGATGCTGGATGAATTTGAATTTAATCTCGAATGACCAATATATTGACTTCTTCACATCTGCACATTCAGACAATTTCAAGACTCGTTTGAGATTTCATTTCGCTTTTTATCAAAATTTTCTAGCATCGATTTTTTATTTTTATCGAATCTTACCTCTTCAAAATGAGGAACAAAACATTTGAATAGAAGAATCTTAAAAAAATTGAGAGAAACATGTTAAAAAGAGAAGGAAAAGACAAAACAGCTCTAGAAAAGGATTCAGACAAGTTTCTGAGATATTTTGAGGGAAAAAATAAGCAAGAAGATTAAATAATTTGTTTTACCTCTTCGCAACTGAATATTTTTTGACCAACTTTTTGTTTTTCTCAAAAAATGGCTCGCAGTGTTTTCAATGAAATTCCCTCTATAACAATTCTGAGAAGGGAATGAGGAAAAAAATAAGATGTTCACAGCTTGGATGGGTGTTCTCTGCGAAGTTGTCGATACCAGACGCTAACTGGAAGCATCGACCCGTTTTCTCTATATTCCTTGAGTCAGAGTTCCACGAAGTAACTCGCTCGGAAAGGGTGTCGCTCTTCTTCTCATCCCTGGTGCCATTTCATAACGACCTTTCTTACGCCAAGTGCAAAAGCTCTTATATCTATATGTATAGATATATAAGAAAGTGGATTCTTTTTACTCAGATGTCTCTGGGATTACTGGAGTACCGTGAATTTTCTATATATATATAGAGGATATGGCGTTAGCAATGTAACTTTGCCGATCTATTTGAACTTTGTTTTATCGAAAAGATAGTATCTACGAAGATTAGGAAGAATGCATCTCTCTGAGATGTATTGAAGACACTTAAATACTGAAGATTTTCCCGTCTCTTGGTTTATCCTGATGAAAAGTTTTGGAAGAATCGTTAAGTTGTTACTTTATGGTATTCTCAGGATCAGTTGAATCTCTTTAAAAAAAATCCAATATTTCATTGAACCTTATAATAAGCACTCGAGATCGAATGACTTATGCAATCTTCAGATTTTCAAATCTCATTTTTTTTTTATCACTACTTTTAATATGTTTTTTTTTCATTCTCATCCTTGTGATAGCAGGAAAACTCTCGTAAAGTACATAAGTACTATTATGAGTTTTAAAACTTGTGAACTTTAATTAAAGATTTTGTTTTTTTTTTTTTTTTTTCAATTTTCTTTTTTTAAATCTTAATGAGATGCAAAAAATTCAAATTCTTCACTCATCCTGAGTTTGACCACGAGACTTTAGAGTTAAATTTCTCACGGCACTTGGCGGAAAAGAGGATCATGACTTTTTCTTTTGCACACCATTTTTCGTACTCTCTTCACCTCATCATTCACGTACGTCCGAACAGGCAGTAAGCGATTGAACATAGAAATATATGGGAGAATCCTTTATTCTTTACGTAGTTCTCTTGGCTTTGGATTTTTCTACCTTCACTAACTCACTTTTTTCATCTCCATCTTCTGGGTTCAGTGGACTGTGAGAGGAAGCTTGACTATGGGGAAAAATAAATTCAAACAAAAAGTTCTGAGGTTAGACAAGTGAAAACAATAGTGCTTGTTTATGTAATACTAAATTTTGCAAATTCAGTAGCGAAGAGATTAAACAGGACAGGTCAAGTTTTTTGTGATAGTTTTCTTCGGAATATCTAGGAAATTGAGCAAAATAGTGCGATTTTGCCACGATCCTTTTGTTTTTAATTTTAGAGAGCCACAAAAGAAGGATTAAGGACAAATCGCGTTATCTCGTTTATTTTCTGAGATACTTTCTTCTAAAAAATCGACAAAAAAAATCTGCATTTAATAAAAAATCATGGAAAAATCCTGATGCCTCATTAAATTGAAGTTTTACCGAATTTTTAAGAGTACAAAAATGAAGTAAAACCACTACTCTACCCTATTTATCTCCCGAGATTCAATTCCCCGTGGAAATTAAGACCAACGATCGATGATTACGATAAATTGAAGTTCGAACTGGATGAGAATCAGTGTAGCAACTTTTTCCCTTTACCCTCGCTCAATTTCACGTTTCCAATATTGTTCTCCTCATTTTTTTTCTCTATCCATAGTACATTAACCAATAGAGTAATTTAGAGAACGATGCTAACAGAGACGTAAATAGGGGAGTGATTTTCTCTATTCTGTCTAATTATGGTTTATTCGAGCCAGATAATATTGTATGAGAATTAACCCGAATACGGACTATATATTCGAATCTTTTGTTCATCAATGGAGAGAAGGGCTTTGTTTTCTCATAATGAGCACTATTCCCTCGTATTTTATAATTATTCCTAATTATTTTGGTCTCAGATGGATTATATAATTCAAACATAAAAGCTCATTATTCCTCCAATACGAAATATTGAATGAAAAAACAATAATGTAAAATTACAACATAATATAAGAATATATACTCAATGATTGGTAATTGACAATAAATGATGACAATAAATAATAGTGATTAGTTGCACATATTTCAGTTGAGTAAATAAATTGAATAAATTAACTAAAGAAAATAAATTTTTTCTTTATTACATATTATATATATATATATATATGCATTCATATGATGAAATTCATATAAATATCCCACACCGACCATTTGCAAATTGTCAATCATCTAGTTTTGTATCTTGTAGCTTTTCAATTGCCAATGACCCTTTAAATTAATCATTATCAGCATGTAAGTGAATCCGACTATCAATAATGTAAAATTTATCGTAGTAGGAAGTGTACAGACACTGGTCTGACCATAGCATAGTTTCTTCCACTCGGCGAAAGCCTGAAATTGTGTAGAGTAAATCAGCCTCCATTTTGATACAGAGAAAATACATCCGCCTGGGGTTTCCAATTTCTTTTATTTTTCCCACAAGTTATTTATAGTATAGCCATTGCGATGCTTGGTAGTTAACAAAAAAAGAAATAAAATAAAACGATAAAAAATAAAATAAGCAAACAAAAGAAAATACAAAAGTGGACAACCACAATCTGGTAGCTGGGGATAACTCTGCAGAAAGAGATTACGCCTCTTTCCTTCTCTCCTCTTTTTTCCTTTTTTGATTCCGAAGTCCGTAATACCCTTGGAAACCGTATTTTACGTAGAAGAAAGAGGACACCAGAAGGATTACACCTTGTGTCTCTCTTTGAAGTCGAACAATATCCTGAGTTAAACGGATTGATTCAACATTCGAGGGTCATCTTGCTAGACATTTGGAGCAGGAAAAATACCAAAGAATAAACTGAGTGCAGTAGAAGCCGAAGAAAACGAAACTGGAGTAGAGAAATTGAGGGAAAAGAGGAGAGAAACGGAAACAGAACGAAAAAGCAGTACTGAGAAAGTAGGTACTTGGAATGAAAGAGAGATGTTGGAGAGGAGGATCAGTGTATACAGCCGTTTCGAGCTTCTGATGCAATCTGAGAAAACTGATGGGACACTTATCGGATTCACATACCTGAATTTTTCTCGACTAACCTTATTTCTTTGCTTTTATTTATAAGCATTTATGCTATTCAGTTTTGTGAAATAAAGCAGGAATTCCTCGATAATTCGACAATCTTCAAGGGATGTGGAATGTAACAGGATGATTTGACTTAACGTATTACCGCACATTCGATTGTCAAATTTTGAATAAAATAGTCGATTAAGGCAAAGAAGATCCAAGAGAGGACGACCTTGATATCTCAAAATAATAGCAATTTCCGAAAATGATGTGAATAAATCGAAATTAGCCCTGCACAAGAGTTTCACAAAGACGAGACTTACAAGGCAATTACTCATGCCCTATTTGGCAAAGCGCATGGTGAATGCACAATGTTGTTAGCAAATTTCCTATACTGATTATAACATTGAAGTTAATTATCTGTCGAATGGTGTAAAATTGTCGAATACCGTTTAATTAATTGAAATAAATTACGGATCAAATTGTAAAAGGGATTAGTCAACCAGGGAATGAAAGTAAGTTATTAACAATCCTCTTTCGCTTTAATTCTTTAATTCTTCATTTCTACTTCTGCTGATATTTAATGTTCATCCCAAACAAATCTCCCTTGAAATCCTCGCTCTTTGAAAGAATTAGTTTAAAATGTTGTTGCATGAAAATAATTCATTAAAATAACACTAATATTGAAGTTTAATATGGAAATTCTACGAATTAGGATTAACACTTTTTCCTCTAAATCTGGCGATTATTCACTCAACAAGTCCTTGATCCTACCTCAATAAAACACTAGTTTCCCTCAAGGTATCTCTGGGGAGTTTCCACCCTTGGAACTTGCAACTCCAAGAGATTCAAACGAATAATACTTTGAGATGAAACAAATGTTGTTGACAAAATTGTTAATTGACGTTTAACTCAATAAAATTTCTTGAGCCCCAGTGAAAGGTAAAATAAATCGTCACCTTTGAAAGAAAAGGGCGTAAGTGCTATATTCATACACAGCACTTGCGCCCTTTTTTTTAAGGTGACGAAATTAATTGATCAAAGAATAAAGCCTTTATTCAAATTCACTTTTATCATCCGAAATTCAATAACTTATGCCAATTTATTGAGCTTCGTTAGAATTACACGAAGAAACGATATTCTTGGTCAGAAATTAGTGCAAATTATTGTACTCTGAGAACTAAATAGTGCAATAGTCATGAATATTTATGTGGTCATGAATTATCGAGCGTACTTGCAAAGTTAATTGCAGTCAATGTATTTCCGTAACGAGATTCCGAATACCTCTACGTCCATTTCCACTTGAGACTTCAATTCACCTTTTTTTTTTTTTTTTTGTCTTTCATATTATTACTTTTTTTTTCCTTTTTCATCTTTTGTTCTATTATTCAATTTTCCCTACGCTCCAGTCATTTTATATACAACAAAAGAGAGGAAAAATAGAATGGAAAAAGAAAACAAAAGCTCTACAGTGACGCGATATAAAATTGCACAATTATTGTGACTGGAACAGCTGGAAAATTTCGTATAACTTAATGCAGCTATATTTGCAATTTGGATGAGATAGTGCGAGTTCTTTTTTTTTCTGTCCACTGGCCATTTAGTGAGTCATTAAACCTTCACAACCAAGTGCACAATAATTCGTGAATGAATATGCCTATTTAGCTTAACGATAAATTCAAAATGAAACTGAATGTGATATAAGGAGAAGGGAGAAAAAATAAAATGGAATTATACTGTGTTGGAATTTTCGAAATTATTACATTTATTTCAGGGAAAGTGAGAATTATTATGAAAAAATTTGACAGAATCATAAAAATATAGTATTTCAAGAATTTGAGGGGAAAATCACTCAAAATCAGGGGTAATATTGGGGATGAGTTTTTTTCATGACGATTCCACTAATAAGCTGAGAAAATTTACGAGAAATTTCTGGAAAACTCGCCTTTTTTTCGGCTGATAATTAAAATTTTCACTTGTTCGAGAATATCTTCGGTTCTATTGATCGCAGTGATTTGGGATCGATTTTAAATGACAGGCGAGATCATTTGAGATAATTTTTTTATGAGGGAAAATTCTTATTCTTTGAAATATTTTGAAGGAATTTTATAGAATGGTCTATAAATGCGTTAGAAATTTATTTTTTCCCTATTGCACGAATCAATGATAAATGACCTCACCTTCCATTTAAGATCAACTCCAACTCACTATAACCAATAGAACCGGAGATGTCATAGTAAAGTGAAAAAAAATTGAAATAGAAAGGATTCGAGTCCTCATTTGCACCAACAAATGAGAATTTTCCATAATATTCAAAACAAAATCAATCTTGACACTTTTTTCTGCCGGTAATTCTCTTAGCTTTGCATTGAAATTATTAAAAAATTCAATTTCCAACCATTTCATAAAAATCCCTATTTTCCCCCCAATATATCGTGATGTGCGGACGATTAATCATGCCAGCGATGAAATTACGCCGATGAAGATAGACGAGCTGCTTCGCTCGTAAAAGATAAAAAAAAAAAGCAGAATGAGCGGACATGGAAAATGTTATTAATCTGCACGTAATAAAATCAAATAATCCATTATTGAAGAGCATCCGGTTGAGCGTGCAATTCGTCTGGACTGAGACTGATGAACGTAAATTGAATCTCCGCAATTCTCCATTCTTCTGCTTCGCTCAACCTGTATGGATAATCCCTGCGTGATAATTATTCATTCGTTACTGCCTCTATATGCGGAAGCATGATTTGGTATGTTGGTGGCTCACATTGGAATATGACTTCAGCCGTATATCTAAATAACTATGTGTGCTACGTACGTATTAAAGGGATCTCAGTGCATGCCATTCTCGTCGTTGGATGCCTGTTTTGCGTTTACTAAGTACGTCACGTATTTGCTTCTAGGTGCATTATCTTGAACCCTCGATATTCATTGGTGGTCTTTTTGGTCTGGACTTGCCTTCCAATCTCGCTCCTATTTCTACTTCACAACTTCTCGTTTGATAATTCGCTTGATCAAGTTAGAACTAATTCATGGACATAACTCCGCCTATCCCATTGTAATTCGGCAAGTCAGAATGATATGTAGCAGGGAATGCACCAATTTAAATTAATGAATGGAAACTAATCGAATTTTTGATGTTGTGCGACATTATGAAGTCTGTAATTATGATCCTCATCATTGGATGCTTCTCGTCATTTTTTATTTTCATCACTGGGATAAAATGGCATTTTAAGTGCTTCCTGTAAACTATATTGTCTACACCTCCGTCGTGCATTAGCTGCAGAAATTTTTATATTGTTATGGTCATGACTACGATAAAACATGTCTATTAAACTCTCTCTCTGTTGATGAATATTGTGGATTTTTTAGCTCACAAAAATCCTCTTTAATAACTTCGTGTAGAAAAAAAGGAGAAAAGAATGTCGTGAATAACATTTTTAAGAACTCCGAAAAAAAAAAAAAAAATCAGTGAGTCTCTAGGCAACGCACAACCCCTTGTAGTATTCATAGAAAAACTTTTTCATTTACGGTGAACTCTGGAAAGAGCTGGGGACCATCTGGGGATACACAAAGTTGGTTTTGTGAATTGCAAATACTAGAGTGAAATACGCCGAGGATTTCACTAAAATTGTAGTGAAGTCGACGTCAGCGAGAATTTGATTTTCCTCTTAAAAAAAAAAAAAAAGTTGCATCCTGTCGTTTTTATTATTTGTTTCATTCATTCTTCCATATGCTGTGGGATAGTACATATTCATGATGACGGAACGGAAGCTTGTGCATTTTCAAACGATTATGAGGAGCCTTCAACGTGCGTTTGAAATGTATTTTAGAATTCATGGAGATATGAGAGGTATATGTATAGAACAAGAGATTTCCTCTTTTGTAGAAATTATGAGAACAAAGACAAAATCAGGTAGAATGGGTGCCAGAACTGTTTGAGATAGGTTTTTCATGATGATTCCACTGAGAAGCTGAGTAAATTTTTGTGCGGAAATCATGTGGTAAATTTGATTTTTTTGAGAATTGATCAGTCAGGACCAGAAGAAAATTCGTAAAAAAAAATGCCGACGCTGGTTTCTCATCGCAAATTTTCTCAGCTTCTCAACAGAAGCCTCGAAAACCCTCTATCTCAACTTCTCATTCTCTTTCGAAGTAATTTTCATCAATAGAATATCGAAATTCCAACTAAATTGAAAGAGCTCTCTCTCAAAAGTCGAAATATGTACAGACAATAGCTTCGTTCTAACTTTGGCTATCTTCCCGTAGCTCCAAAAGTTTTCAGGGAGCGTTTCCAAGACGAGTTCCCTCAACTACACAGAATAGAGGTTACCTCACAGCATTGAGGTCTATCTAATTTTATTAGAAGTAGTTACCTTCCAGAATTCCGATAGAATTCAACACAGCATAGATGCCCTGCAGTCGTTTAGATAGTGCAGTCTTCTTCAAGAAGGTTTTCTCCAGAGATTACAGTTGAAAACTCCAACAATCAGGAATTCTTTGCCATATTTGTACTATTTTTTTTTTCCTTTCTTCTATAAACCCAAGAATTCCTTCTTCTCCATTTAGTCACATCAGAACATGTTCAGGACTTTATAATGTCCCTGCTGCATCATTCAGAGACTTTAATTCACGGACACTACTAAAGCGCCAGACTGCACTGAAGTAATTGGGAACACGTGTTCACAGTGACAGTAGTTAGTTTGCCGAGGGGAGTGTGCCTAACCATTGCTCGTATAAACGCTATGATCTCCAATTCAAGCATGCTGGATGTTAATTCACCTAACATCTGGCATTCTACTAAATGGGTTACAATCTAAGAATCTAAAGTACATTTGCATTTCCATGCTCAAACACTCCTTATAATTCGCCGAATTGTGTTCGTTATTCAGATTAATCGCTCAAACCCCATCTCAACACTTTCTTCAGAAGAAGTTAATAAAAAAAAAAAAAAGACGTAAATATTAAGCGTCTTCAAATTTCTCTCGAGTTCATTGCACCTAATTCTACATTCTACAACCCTCATTTTCCCCTCAAAGAAGCTGCAATTTTCCTCAGTAGCAAGTTACATTGGAGAAAGCAAAACATTCCAGTATGAGATGTCCCAGTTGCTAGTAGCCTTCTGGCTAAAATCGATCTCAGACCTGAGTTCTAGTTTCTAGTTCAAAGTTGGAAACGTAAGAATTATCACTCGACAGTTTAACGATACTTATTCACCATGTGATTTCAACGTTTTTTTTTTTTTTTTTTCAATTCTCTGCAATGTTAAAGTATTGATTATTCTCATAACCAAAGTTCGGGATAGCCACTAACGAGTTTTCTGATGAATAATCACTGGTAGATTAAAAGCAGCGATTTTTTTTGGCACTCTTAAATGCTCACAAATCAAGCAATCATGAATGATGATGATGCTAAATGTGAATAACTGAAAGGCTTCTCTATAATAGTTCCATCCAATTTCTTCATGCTCAATAGAAACTCAATCGTTTAAGTCCTTGTAGATTCATCAAAGTGTCCAATGGCAATTAGCAAAGGCTGTAAGGTCAATCCAGGCTCCTGTCGTCCTCGATATGGCGCGCACGGGATTTGCTTGCAATTAAGCGAGGTATCGCGCAAGAGAGTCTAGGGAGGGCTTTAGTGTTCCAACGGTGATGTCGACGATCCTAAAGCATCAAGATTTACAGGAAAAGGATTTAATTAATTTCTCCTTTAGTATCTTCTACCAAACCAATTCGTTCAACTCTTTACGTAATACTGTAAATCGGTCTTTAATCAAAAGGTGATTTTTCATGGTTTGAAGGAATTCCTCTGCATTACGATATTGGATTTTTTCCACTGCAAATAGAAGAAAAAAAAATAAATGTTAAAATGCTGCAGTATTTTCGTTGCTTTTATTTTTTTAGCACGTAGTGTTAAATACAAAGCACATTGTGTGTCGTGGAAAGCTGCGTTCAGATTTTGCCCATGGGCGCCCAAGTTACATTTATTATCTAAGCCGTGCCACGACCACCGAAAGATTTATGCGAACACCGGCAGTGTTATTTATGTCTTCGTACAATACCACTACACATCCAAACGTGTTCACTGTTCGTGAAAATTCGTACGAACATTATCGGACAATTTATTCAAAAAATTCCAAAGTAATACACCAATATAGTGGCTGAATTCATAGTAAATCAGTTCGATGTTATCGCTTATCTCGACATTCTCAGATATGAAAAAGAGATTTTTTATGTTTTGCATGTGACAGTAGGAATCATGATTTATCGCAAATCATCTGTTTCCATGGAGATAAATGAGGTGAGGATCTGTGATAGATAACTGAGTAATAGGCAAATTGCTGCAGCTAATACAATATTGATTCACCTCAAACACCTGAACGAGATATAATCAGATCATTTAATATGATCATACTGATGATACTTTACCCTATACTTGGATCTGGAAATTCATTACATTATACTTCCGATGAAGTAGATAACTTGTGTATTGAGAATTAGTCGATATTTTGCACAATACGCTAGAGGATATTGATTCGGGAATATTTGAGGTAGTTGATTCGTCAAATGGCTTCTATCAGGAATTTTATGACATTTTAATATGAAGTAAAGCTAAGTGTTTTATATTTAAAATTGGGAAAAATGCAATTTTTTATTTGATTTGTTCATAAAATGTTCATTTTTGAAGCATATATTATTCTGAATATGTGCTATATCGACAGTTTGTCAACGTTGCAGTCGTCAAAACGGTTTTGATTCTTAATTTTTTTAACAAATTGATTTTTCTGCGCTTATAATGTTTCAAATTCTTCGCAACCTCATATAAATCAACAATACATGACCTATACCTTCTACCCAAGCTTATATTTCCGGCTACGACTGTCACTAATAAGCTACCTTAAGGAAAAAGTGAATATGTGAAAATTTCCCAATCATCTTAGGAATGAAGCGAAATAGGTTGGAAAAGTCCTTACTTTACGAAGTCACGTCTCGAAGACTCAGAAACGTTTTTAACTTCTACATAATGGCTGTAGTTATCAATTGATTGATCATAAACCCTGATAGTAAATGTAGGAGCTCATGTCGACGAAATAACAGAATCGATATTCCTAATTACTGAGAAATAATTTGCATCCGATTTTCAACGATATGCTCACAATCCTCTATCATTACACTGAAGCATTGAATTTCCACGTATATGAAATCTGAAAAAAAAAAAAATTATGAATTGCTGACTTCCTGGAGCAATTAGTTTCATTCGGAGAATTAATAATCGCCATTGAATTGGATTTGAATGATTGCTGGATAACGAGGCTGCTCCTCGAGTTTCCTCAATTCTATAAATTTTCTCTCTTTCACCATTTCCGCGTCATAATGCAGCATTGAGAACTCGAGAAGAAGCCACATTTATCAACAATATCTAGGAATATTTTTCGTGTTTACGATGTATTGATGCAGTACAGTGAAAGACTTGGTTGAATATGTTCGAATCATTCTCGTTTCTTCTATTTTTTGTTCACCAACCATAAACTCCTCTATTGCCATGGAAATGTAACTATTACGTGTCATATCCGAGGCGAAAAATCGACGTGAACATCTAGGAAGCTTCTGGAGAAAATGCAATTTCTGAGGGAGAATTTTTTTGTGTAACACAATTTCCGCAAGCATTTTCTTTTTTTTTTTTTTTTTCTTTCCACAAACTACTTTAACATTTCTTTCTGCGTATTCGGTAAAAATGGAAAACGATACTCACTGTGAATGAGAATGAATCTCACTGATGTGACATTTATCACAGCCGATGGATTTCATATCTTCGAATGAAAAAGGGATACAAGAATATCGTTGAGATTGATAGCAAGCATTGCAGAATGTATTTCAGAGTAGTATCCATGAATTCATATAAGTTTTTCATCGAATAATTTATAAAATCTTGTACACGATGAGAATCTACACAGCTTTCAACAGATATTCTACTTCATTGAATCAGTTTTCTAGGCAATTTGAAGAATTTGTGTACTTATGAAATGCAGTTTTCTTCTGATATATGTTCGTTGCAAATCTATGTATATCTCAAGAAAATCTGCCACATCCTTATTTCCGTTAGTTCCCATGCAGATTTAACTCGGCATCCGTTTATCTGGGCACATGGAAAATATTTCTGCGATGAGACACTAAACTAAGAAAAAAACAATGTTTCCGGAAAAATAAACCTTGCTCATATTCAATAAAATTCAGTTCCTTTAAATTATTTTCTTCGATGAAGAAAATTTATTTGGAGAGATCTACCATGAAGTACATTTAGCTGTAGTAAAGAGGTATGATTTTATTATGCTATTTCATCTATTGATTCATATTCGGGTCAGTATATAATGCGAATTTCCCTTATAATGTTTCACTTCATATTAGTGGTGAATTGTTGTATTGAATTAATTAATTCTTCAGAAAAACGAAAATTTAGTGAATGGAATGGAAACTATGCTGTTTTCTTTAGGATTATTTGAAAAAAGTCTAATAGAAATTTATTTTTTTGTTTCTGAACCCTCGGCAATTTTTAAAGTTTTACGATTTCAACGTTTGTGTAGAAAGTATTAATGTCCACAAAAAAAAAAAAAAAGAAGAGTAGTATTTATATATTTAAATTATGAATCAGAGTATGATTGTATCATTAGTATTATTAATATCATTGATATCACTGTCAAAGATTCACCTTAAATGTCTTCATTATCAATTTTCTCTGCGGACTGTCCAAAAGAATCAAATTCATTTGTAAATTTATTCATCACTTTCGATATTCTATGAATCAGAAATGTAGATATCCATCTTACAAATGTGTATTTTATAAATTTGTATGGGTTATTAGTTAATGGAAGGATTTTTTTTCTTTAGAAAAAATAGAAATTTTTATTTCTCCATAGTCAATTCATCTGAGAGCATTAATTTTCATTCTCACTGTATACACATGTTCCTGCAGCTTTTTAGCGCAATTTTTTCAATCTGCCTGAAGGAGAAGTGCTGATTTTCCCGGAGATTGGATTGTTTCAGACCACAAAATAGTCTCTATACAAAGGGTCAAAGTACGGTTGAGTATCTTTGGGTGTCAAATGAGGGGATGTGCAAGCAAGTAGAAAGAGCTCTGGCAACTTACAAAAGGCGGGTGATAGAGAAAGTAGTTTGGAAGAAAAGAATAGCACAAGTATGGTCAGAATGAGGAGCCTGAAAGAAAGTAAAGCAGCTTCTTTGATCTGACCACCTGCGGCTGAAAAAACCTACTATCTACCTCTTTCTTAGTTGAAGCATATATATATATATATACATGTGTTCTTGCTTTCGGGTATCTCCTATTCTCCAGCAACATGCGCTGAGGAAGAAACAGGAAATAGAGTTCGAGGTAAAAAAATGGAAAAAACCCCTGTAGAGTCTATAGTTTTTATCTCCAACGGTTTTTCTTTTGTCGAAGAAAAACATTTCCATTCTCAAAGAAGCAAAGAACTCTCACATAAACTTTTTACATTGTAAGAAAAAAGGGGAAAAAGAAAATTGTTAGATACATGAGATTCTTAGGAGATATACATTTCTCATTGCATTCCTTTGTTGTTGTATAAATCCTCTCTCTCTCTTCTTCTCTTGAGATCTCATTTTATTCTTCAACAGTTTTGTGAATGTTGCAAGATATCTCGTGGCAGTATTTTGCGACAGTTAAATGTGACAGGTACGGGAAACAAAAATTTCCATACCAGCACGTAGGCTAATATTATGCTTTGTTTGCTAACCCGAGGCGTGTTGGAGCAAAAGTTTTTCTAACTGCAGACCAAATGAAACGAAATATTCGCCTCGAGTGTCAGTTTCATGAGTTTCGTTTTGACTATTAATTTTCGTAATTTTATTATGCTATTTCATCTATTGATTTATACTCGGGTCAGTATATAATGCGAATTTCATTTCTGCATTTGACGTGAATTTTGCCTCAGGGTAAATGAATTCCTTTCTGCAAATAGTTAGTTTTAATAAACTAAAGGATGAATATCAAATATGAATGATATTTTATCAAAGGATTTTTACAATTTTAGTAAAAGATCATTTTCACCTAAATAAATAGTGTGTGAACTCTCGGTGAGTGTAAATTACATTCCACATCAGTTGGTAAAGTTCTTTAGAAATTCATTTTCATTTTACTGAATAACTCTTTTGAAATTAATTAATTCAAGCAATTTTCATATCTTTGAGAGAAACGAAGTAAATGTGAAGCGAAGCAACAAATAATGCCTCCGCTTGATTTAAATGGAAAGAAAATAAAAAGGGAAAAAACGTAAAGTTACCAGTGATTTTTTTCCTTTTTTTTTTCTTGCATTTTCCAGTTAGAATTAATGGGAATTTTTTTTCTTTTTCACCTCGAGAATTATCAATTACTTTGAGAATATTTTTGATACTCTGCCAGGAAAAATTAGTGGAAAAAAAGGCGAATCTCTATATGAAATAGTTTCTACTTGGGGTCACATGTGAAATTGCCTTTTTCTCTCTTTAAAATCGATATTTTTGTTCCATTCTCAATGGTAGTATATATTCCACACACTCTCCAGAGTCTTAGTGGATAATAAGAGAAATGAGAGAGAAGGAGCACTGATAAAAGGACAAAATAAATAAATGGGAGCAAAAGTTTTACGATGGCTTTCACTTGTCTTTAGTGAAAAACTCATTATACCAAATAATCCAGTTCCCCTAACAGAGAGAATTCGTTAGAATTTGAATTGAATTGCCGCAGACTAAATTCAATAAATTTCAAGATTAAATTAAACTGATATCATGTGATGTGGAATATCGAAAGTGAATCGAATTTTTTTTTTTTATTATTATTATTATCAATCTCAAGTAGCTCTGAATTAATCCTCATGAGAAACCTGTTGCATTTCACTGCCTTAACTCGATTTAATAGACAGAAGTATAATTTTATCGTGTACCTTGGGTAACCAAATGCAGAAGGTAGCATGGTACTAATTAATTCGACTTAACTACTGGCATCGATGACGCAATTAATTCGAAAATTGCAGACTTCCAACTAGATAGTGGCTAACTACATGAAACTGGTGTATTAATTTGCTCAGAAATAATTGACGTTAATTCAATGTTTAGATTACAATTTATATCATCATCTTTTATTCAAAAAATTCATGTCTACACTACAAAAACTAATGTTTCACAGATGTCTCAATTTAAGATATCAGTTGGAGAAGAATATCTTAAAATTGAAAGTATTTTAAAGCTGGGGAACTGAAATGGAAAACGTTGGAAATTGAGGAACGTTACGTGTTTATATAGGAAACATGTAACGTTCAAGGTTAATATATTCAGCTGCTTTTTATGTTTGAAATTGAAATATTTTTTAATTGCTCAGTCATTGGAGCTTGAAGGTATATGGCGAATAGAGATGTGAAAAGGTAACGATACTAGTAATTTTACGGTTTCAATAACGTAATTTACCGAACGTCAGTAAATAACAAAAATGGTAAAAACACTGTTTTCAAAGTAAATTACCGTAATTATTATTTTTAGAGACATAACGGTAAATTTACATCTATATAGATGAATTGCGGAATTAATTTTTCAAATCACTTCTTTCTGATCATCATTTGTGTTACTTTTCTTATAGTCAGTGACAGCCAATGAAAAATTATAAAATTGTTGTTATTATCATTAATGTTCCTAACATATCATTTTAAATATTGATGTATGCAAATATGATTATCCTAAGGAGGCAAAAATGAATAAATCGGGTAACTGTTCTCATTGAATGATTAACAAAATTAAATAATTGTCCTTTTAAAAAATTTAATTAAAAAAAAACAATTTCAATACTAACTCTCATATAATTGACTACTTGAAAAGTAATTCTTTGAGTATGGAAATTTTTTTTGAATCATCTATATAGATGGAAATTACAGTAAATTACGGTATCGTTACATCAAAAAATTCTGACGGTAATTTTACATCAAAACAAATAGTTTTTTCCAATTACGTCACAATACAGTAACATTACGATATTTTTACCGTGATTTTACTACAATAAGAATTACTGGTAATTTTACGTCTCTAATGGCGAAACTCAGTTGCTAAATGCTATTCAGACACATCAGTATAAAATTTTTTTTGTGTCTCAGTCAGGTATTGTGATTTCCTACACAAATATGGGAATAATGACAACACGGATTAAATAAATAAGAAAAAATTAATATACTAATTTTTAATCGATTTTTTTCCACCTTCCAGTCTCCAGAAATTCATTCAATTCAGTTCCTATTCCATGACAGAACACGTATACATTTATAGGTTTTGTCAGTGAATAATAAGACACTTTGGCAGATGCAAACATTTTGATATAACTCAATCGTCACTACCAAAGAATTCCTTAAAATGTTCTAAAAGTGTCTTGATGTCAAACATTAGTTGTTGTTGGGTACATCATGAATGAAGCATCCACGTTATTTTGTTGAAATATATAATACAACCGCATGTTCTGCATCAACACATCGTGAACTTTACAAATGGCTTCTTGATTGAAAAAGTTTAAAATCTACATAATGGACTTTTCCCCAGAATCCCAAAAATTTACAATTTATTCGGAACATCGTTTGTGAATCCTGAACGGTTACATCGATATTCCTTTATACCGTAGACGTCTATCAGGATGAATAAAACGTCAAATGCGAAAAATGCAGAATATTCGAATGGAAGATGATCGCTTGTGAAATGTGATAAAAAAAAATATAGGGATAGAGCACTAACAGAAAGCCCTCGAGCATTTTGACCCTTTCAAGCGAAACTGTGTCCTGAACACTGTGTCCTACATATTGTTGTTATGGAACGCGTAACGATTTCAGTCGTTTTCATAGAATATCATGGAAGTGCCTCTGTTTCTGCTCTAAAACTTGAAACAAACATTTAATTCATTCGACTGTAGGTGTATTGCTGCATTAGGTACAGTTATTAAATGAAGCTTCAGTTATCAGTGGAAATAACGAGTAATAAAGAAAATCCAATTATTAAAGTATATTATGACATAATACTTTTGGAGATAATCTAAATTCTGTTATAATGAAGTAAATTCTTTTAATACTTGGGAAAATAATGTAAATTCCAGACGCAAATTTTTTCACTATTAAATCTTCTTATTATAAATTCTGGCATATCTGCCATTTTTTCCTTTTGCCCAGCATCATTCTACTATTATTTTAATTGCTTCAAATATTTTGTAGCATTTTTTTTTCTCTGTCACAATCTGCGGAAACTATATGTCCACAGTTCTTTCATCCTGTTGTCTGAGTTTTAATGAATTTTTTTTTCTTTTTTTCTTCCACTCCAAGTCTTTTGTATCAAACGGCAAAGGGAGGGCAAACAGGGTTTATTTTTCCTGTTTTTCACCTCAACGCAGTTTCAACAAAGTAGTAGCTGTAAATGTTTCTAGAAACGGAAAAATATAGTCTGCATGAACACATTTTCTGTTTGTAATTTCTCTTGTGAGAGATAGAAAATTAAATATAATGATAATAATAATAATAATAATAATATTCATGGGAAAAGAAGGTTGATTTATGCAGTGAACATTTGTTGGAAGTAAAAGAAAAAATTTAATGAATTCAAGAATCTCCACTATACTTTATAAATCAACAGATTTAATTAAATACATGCCAAACTTGTTCCTTATTTCAATATGAATTCTATATATAGTACAGAAGTTTCAGAGTTTCAGAAAGTTTTTTGGTAAAATCGATGTAGTTGGCGCTGCATCTAGAAGAGTAAATATCGAATTTATTCCGTAAAGTTTAGGTGGAGTTCTCTTCTTTTTTCCCATGCCCCCTCTTTTAAATGAATAAATAGACGTGCACAATATTTAAGTTGTTGGTTGTTCAGTAGAGAATGGAGAGATGATAATCAATAAAGAAATAGAGTTTTCTGGAGGAGAAAATAATGGCAAAACGAGTTACAAATGTAACGTGATGTTCCTTTCAATAAACTAGTGAATAGAATTCTACGAGATTGACATTATTTTCATTGGATCAAATTCATCCAAGTGTTTCAGAAAATTATACAATAAACTCAGATAAATCCAAGGAATATTCAACTACAATCAGGATCAATCTCGTCCAATTAAATGATTACACTGCATCTGTTCATTATCGATTAGCTTTCAAAGCACAGGTACCAAACAGATGCGTCAGCCTGTTGGTTGAGGTTGACTACTCAGAAACGTCTGACCACTGCTGTACTGAATTTAGGCTGAAATAGTAAGAGAATGCCACTGAGGCATGTTCCCATCAAAGCTGGACGTACAACACGATCACATGTAGAGAAGCTGTGTTCTGTTATACTGACACCAATCCCACAGCCAAGCTTGCGCTAGTTTCCCTTCTTGCTCGAATAAGCTGCCACTTGTCCCAATGATTCTGGACATATGCAGGCTGCTGCCCTAAGCGTCCGCATCAATGTTCAAGTTGACTCCAGTCAACTAGATTGCTTAAAAATGTTTCTAAATCTTGAATTTTGAGGTTAATTGGGATGTTGGACAGATGAATAAATAGTAGAAGTCAATTTTCACATTTATTTCCTAAAATCGTGACGTTTCTGATGAGAAGCTTCTTCAGGCTCTTTGGATAAATGTAAATTGTCATAATAATATCAAGTAATTAATTGAGATTCATAGAATATTGGAAGGTACCTTCCAATATCCTATGAATCTTAATTAATTACTGTAAACATGAAAATGAATCAGCCTATCAATAATATTAAGATTAAATAAAAGTTCTGTCGCACTATATCAATCTTTATTGTTTTTTCCTATTTGCTTGTATCTATGATTTGACTAAAACAATATTTTAATAAATTAATACACCAAT
Organism: Aleiodes alternator; assembly: GCA_963921955.1. Taxonomy (NCBI): domain Eukaryota; kingdom Metazoa; phylum Arthropoda; class Insecta; order Hymenoptera; family Braconidae; genus Aleiodes; species Aleiodes alternator. The sequence continues at coordinate 4,617,817 of OY998109.1, read as the reverse complement.
TGGCAACCTAGACGAATTGACACAAATTCAACAATACGAACGTATTGTTGTTTATATTGTTAAATTTGTGTCAAATGGTTGAATTTCGGCAATTTGTGTATCAATTTATTTCAAATAATTTTTCGTTAAATCGTAGATACTAGCAATAGGAAAAAAACTATGAAAACTGATATAGTGGTACAGAACTGTTCTTCAATTTTATTATCATCATCATGACAATTTACATTTATCTAAAGAGCCTGAAGAAGCTTTTAATCAGAACCGAAACGTCACGATTTTAGGTAATAAATGTGAAAATTGACTTCTCCTATTTATTCATTTGTCCAACATCCCAGTTAACCTCAAAATTCAATATTCATCATCATGGACGACTACAAAAATAGAAAGTTTCTAAATCTTTTCGGTAATACATTGGATATTTGTGAGTATTCTGCTTTTCTCCGAGGGATTACAACGTTAAATCCCCGTTCCAATAGCGAGGATTGCTTGGCGATAACATGAAGTATATATTCTCTCGATTCCTTTTTTTTCATTGGAAATGTTTTTCATTTTCCTCAGTTTTCACAGTCTATCTCTTTTTCCGTTATTTTTTTTTCACCCTCAAATCCTCTCACGATTTCAGAACGAATCCCATGCACAAATTCCAAATCCGCAAATGTGGCGAGTTACACGAGTGCTTCTCAACGAAAGTACACGCTCGTAAACGGCAATTCAGAGACGCGCAGAGCCTCGCTAGTTTCTAAATGAGATTAAATGGAGGAATAAAGTTGGCTCTTTCATTTTTTTTCTTTAAATGCGTCCTCCTTCCCACAGGAAATTTTCCCTCTTCCGTCTCGTACAAGAGTCCTGAAACAAGCTGATATTTATGCGGAATGAGGTGATTTATGGAATGCACATTGTTCTGCATCACTTTTGGAGGACAGACATGATCCGCATACAGCATTTTACGAGATAACTCGTGTCATGCTGTTTATTTTCACCTGTACACGCATGCATAATAGGCTCTACGCAAACCGCACGTGCTTCCAGAATGAAACAAGCATTTCCGAGGAATTCTGCTCTACATCAACTCTGTACGTTTCATGAATTTTGAAATTACAATGAAAATTGTTGTGTAAGGATCATGGTACGTTGAAAAACAATTGATTTAACAATACTAATTAATTGTCAAATTAACGACGTTTCGCCTGCTTCATTGAGGCTTCCTCAGGTTCTTCACATCATCAGCATATAGTCAACATGAAATTAATTATCTTCAATCGGAAATTCAATCCATGCAAAAGTATTTTTATTAACATTATAGTGTGTTGCTCAACTTACACAGCAACTTTACTTGTGTAAGACCTGAGGAAGCCTCGATAAAGCAGGCGAAACGTCGTTCATTCGATAATTAATTAGTATTGTTGAATCAATTTTTTTCCAATGTCCCATGATTTCTTCACAACAACTTATGAACATGGAAATGAAAAAGCCAATTGATTACAATGAAAATATTCGACTAATTCTCACTGTAGATGTTCAGAATAAGTTTTTTCTTGAATAATGCCAATTAAAAGACACTTTATTCTTGATGGTAACTAATGATTCTGGACCTGTGAACAATGCAAACTGATCGGTTTTCATTGGCTCATAGATTCAGGACACGTATACAGGATAGCAGTGATAATTCACGGAAGTGAAGTGGATCGACAGTGGTATGCAAAGCGTTCTGGCAAAACGGTGCAAAATGTTACCGGTGACTCGAAAATGAGGAGACATCGTTTTGCCAACTTGATTAAATGGCCCGGTTTTACGAGGGTGTCTCCCATATCACATACGTTGTGCCATTTGAAGTTCAACTGTTATGCAGCAGTGAAAAAAAAAAAAGAAGAGACTGGCTTGGATTCACAATGGTGAAAATGATGCTACTGTTCATTGCTTTTTATGATCGGAAGGCATCAAAATGCACTCTAACCAACGACATGCGATGTGCATATTTCATTATTGCGTACTTTCACACCTTTGAATCCGGAAATTGATGGCTTTTGTTGAGTAAAGTGGTGCAATTGGAGGCAAAAAGTTTTGTGATTTTGAAAAATCAGATTTTCATAGGACCACTCCCTTTTTTTCATATTTGAAGAATGGAACAGATACCGGAAAATTATTATTTATCATTGAAAACCTTCTTGCTGACATTGAAAGTTGATTCAAAGACGAATTAGTCAATTCTGTCGTTGCCTTAGAGTCAAAATGGCGTAAGTGCTGTCTTTATAGTCAACAATTACGCCACTTCGAATCTAAAGCGGGAAATATGGTTTTTTTAGCCCTTTTTTCCATAAAATATTTCAAATTATTCAGATTTACATGAATTTTCACGAAAAGTTAATTTTATATTCCAATCTTTGAATTCGATTCATCAGCATACCACTTTGAGTCAAAATATTCACTCAAAAAGAAAGGATAATTGAGATAAATTCGTGAGAATGAGAAGGGTTATAACGTTAAAAGATTTTGTTAAAAGTTTTGCTTTTCAAATTACATCACAAGAATTTCTCTAACTTCTTGGGAGGAATCCATCCATATTTACTTCAATGTCACTGTACAGAGTGATACGGATTTTCACTCGAATAGTTCCACTATACTTTGGGTATTCTCTTCACCCAACTATCTCTCTAACCTCCAAGATGTCACAGTACGAGATTGCCTGAGGTAAAAGTTTCACCAAGTGGCAAGTGTAGTTTCGTGTGAAATTTCTCTCCTCTATTTTCAGGACTATCAATGCTTACCAACCTTGCACGATGTATTCCATCGAATTTTTGCCAAGAGAAATGTGTATGAGAGTTTCACGTATTTTTATGATTTTCTTTCATATCTGTGCAATGGAAATGACATTTAAGATTTGTATCATGATTTTTTTTTTGTCAGAAAACTAATAGAATATCCTTTTTTTTCTGTTTCAGGTATGTATGACTTCTTCTAACGGGCATTTCCTGAATTTCCTCGACTCGAGGCATAAAGTGAGTCGACTGCTCTTTATCCTTCCTTTTTATATCCAAGAAATCTATATTTCTTGTTTTGCGTCATTTGCGGAAGTCAGAACTTCCGAAATTCCTGGAAATATCTGAATTTAGTTTAAAGATCCTTTTGGAAGCTATGCAGAAGTAATTTATTCTCTTCCCAAACAGTTTTCAAAGTTGGCTTCCTTCGAAAACAAACTCGTGGAGCATATTTGCCTTCGTGCAGGGCACTTCCAAAAAAACAACCGATAAATCTCTCGAAATTATCCCAAAGATCAATAGATTTATCAATGGAAAAAAGTTATAACAGAGAAATTTTTTAGATGATTTACGTTAAAATATAGAGCAGAAACCAGTAAACTACGAAAATGATTGTAAACGATTGGAAGAAAGTTATGATCCCATAATTAACAATATCTGATATTTTGCCAAATTTGAAGAAGGTTCTTTGCTTTTCGATCAAAAACTAATTGTTGACAATTTTAAGACTTTATTATGACTGTTGTTTGCCACTTCAGAAACAAATGGGCGTAAGTGTGCTGAGTAAGGATAGCACTTACGCCACTTTAATTCTAAGGCGACGTGTTCTTTACATATTTCCTCCTTTTTTAAATTATTCAGATTATAATTAAAATACATGCATCATAAGGAGAACGGTGCTAATGAATGAATTAATAATAGCAGTGACTGTAATAATGGTTGAATTAATAATCTTATTAATTGCAAATGAGAAAAGAATAAATAGATGAATGAAAAAAGCTTGAATAAAAAATTTCATCGTTTCACTCTTCAGAAATGTCCAATGAATACCTGAAAATTTCATATTTTCCCAACATTGAACATTGTGTTTTTCTCAGTTCTCTCATATGTCACACCTTTCTACATTCTCTTTGCCACTGGTATTTTGTAGAGTGCAAACCATCATTCTGCAGTAAAACGCGTGGCACATCTGGTAAAACGAGATTTTCTCCTCTACTCTCTCTCACACACCTTTGGAGGAAAAACGTTGAAATATTTGTAAAGCACACGAGCACGATACGCCCTCTAACCCGTTACAAGCGCCACAGTGTTCACGAAAAGAACAGATGTGTCTCAACAAGCATGCATGTGCGGAGAAGCGAATTCGTGTTTTACTTTACTAGTCTCTTCATTATGATTTCATAATTTGTATCGTACAGACAACTCAACAGAGATTTAAACTCTCAAAAGCAATTCTGTGTAATTCCTTCGTTTCCCTTCCCGAAGAATGTCTGGGTGCTGCTGCAGCATGAATTGACATTAATAAGCTTGCTGTTCGTTTTTATGTAACATCTCTACATGTGTAGGAGACGTGAACACATGAAACGTGGAGATCAGCCTCGAAAAATCTCTGTTGAACTTTCCTATCTGAGCCACCGTGACATAGAGCAATAATTTATCTACCTCATGTTCCACCGTTACAGAAAGACGATGGAGAAAGAACGAGACAAAAAGGGGAAGCACGATGAAAGCAAGAGTTGCTAGAGGGACTTATCTCTATTGTCAGGGTTAATCCCTGAAAATTGGCTCGAGCTCTTTTCCTTGATATTTCCACGTTTGCAATCCTGTATAATTCTCTCTTTCCGTCAAACTGTCCGATATTCTGACAATATCTATTTTATCCTACTCTTCTGATTAGATCAACAACATCAACACACCTTCATTAGCACAAACTCGTCCAAAGTAGCTGCAATAATAAAATTTCAACTTATTATTAACTGTTATATAATTCTGGAGGGATACTAAAATCCTATTTACTCAAGCAGCTACCCGGTTTTCTTTGAAGTACGGATCTACACTGGGCGAACTGCTTAATAATCGAGCTTGAAACTCTATTTTACCGTGCTTTCAGAGCCTATATTTCTAGCACGTACGAAAATCCTCGTTTTATACTCTAGGATCAAAACCAGGATTATGAGCACAATACCTCCATATACTCACATAAAATATAGTTACCAGGGTTGTTTAGCATTCTGCACGTAGGTTTTCGAACGAATTATTACGTAAGAGTATAGCAGACGCCTTCACATACAATTTTACTTGCCAATTTAACGTACAATGTTGGTTTCTATTGAACGACATTCATCAGTTATAATTTGAAATGGACTTTTTTGAATTATCCAAAAATAGACCATGAATTATCGAAAAACTTATGAATTGAAGAAGCACTAGAATATCCATTTAATATCTCACCCACTGCCATATGCAGTATTGAGACTGCAAAATTTATAATCCAAGGTATACTATACATCAAATAAAGTTACTGGCTAGTCGTAAATGTCGAAATATATCAATAGTTGAACAAGCACTAAATATCCAAGTTGCATAGTCTCGAATGCCAGTGGGTGAACCACTATCGTTGCTCTGGTAACGTCGATCCTTTGGTTGAATCCAGTGCACCTTCTGTTCTCCAATGCTCGTAGCCTTCACAGCTAGGTGGACACAAACCAATAGAAAATTAATGACTCCGTTTATGTGATAAATTTATGATCTCCATCAACTGTGGCTTTGTATTTCATCTTGTTTAATGATAAAACTTGAGGCATTTGTTCAAAACAGAATTTTCTTTTTACAATCAATTGATATTGAATTTTACTATTTCATTAATATTTAATTATTTTAATTCTATTCGGAAAATCCCTTCACTCGACACTGCCTGGGTCAGAGCCTGTCAAGGCTTGAATTGACAAAAAAAATTATTTTGTTAGGTACCAGTTAATTTTCTAAAAATTAACAAAAGTTTTATCATATAGAATTTTGAGAATCTGAGGGGAAATTCGATTGGATGACCCAAAACACAGAACAGACTGAGCAAGTAAAGCCGTTTAGAGTAAAATTTTCAAGTTTACTCACCAATTAAATCCTTGTCTAAATATATTCAGCTACATTCGTTCGATGATTAATTTAATTGATGATTACAATAATTTAATTGACAACAACAATAGATCACAAATAAAATGTAATTTATTAATAATTTTGACAAATCTTTGTGCGCCTCTTTCAGTCGAGAGAATTTTACAATAATATTCACGCTGTTTTCTCTATTAAAGACAAAGAAGAAGTGCGTAATTCACACCTATAGCCTGTCGTCCCCTTTCTCTTCCAATACCAAATACCCTTACTTTTATTGGTCAAAATGAATGAGTAGTTATTCGTCAGGGTTCAATACCAATTTAATAACCAGGAGTCGCTTTTCTGGCGCGAATTTTTAAAATTGCTGAAATAATAATTTGTGTTACGTTAGGCGAATTTTCATCCTGTCACATGTTCTTAGTCTTTACACAGAGAAAAATGGTATCTTAATTTAAGAATGTGCAGTCACTTAATTTAAGTGACATGCCATTCTTAAATTAAGTGACTTTTCTAACTTAAATCAAGTGACTTTTCTCACTTAAATCAAGTAACTATTTTTTTCTTAATTTAAGAAAGTACAAGTCACTTAAATTAAGTGACTTTTTCTTTCTTGATTTAAAAAAGTGAAACTCACTTGAATTAAGTGACTTTTCTCACTTAAATCAAGTGACTTTTTCTTTCTTAATTTAAGAAAGTAAAACTCACTTAAATCAAGTGAGTTTTTTCACTTAAATCAAGTGACTTTTCTTAATTTAAGTGAACTGCGCATTCTTAAATTAAGTGACTGTACATTCTTAAATTAAGAAAACATTTTTCTCTGTGTATTATTGCAAATCTACTTATTCCAATATTTTCAATGTCATATGAATATTTTAATGTTTGTTGGCTTCTACATGATATGAACATTCTACAAATAGGATTTAGCATTTTTTTTACATTCTAGGTCATTGTCTTATTTGTTTCAACAAGCTAGATATCGCTATCAGAAAATTATTCAGTCTCTGATTCTCAATCAAGTGCAGAGAGAGAGAAATACACAAATCTAGTTAGTAACTGTAAAGCAGATGGTGCAGGTACATACAGAACACCAGAACTGTGTAAGCCACATCCCTAGCTTACTATCGATCTCTAACTGCGTCGTACTGGCCTTTGTTCTCGTGATTAAGTGCACGCGCACATGCCTATTCTATCTTGGTATCGGTACGCATTGAACGGATTGAGTTTACTATTAACGATCCACTAATGAAACACACACGTGTGTGTGTTAGAAACCAAAACCAAAACGTTATCGCTATCAGGATTTCGTGTACTGTAATCACATCCTACAGAATGTTTGTTATACAAACTCCTCTCATTACATCATGTACAGTATAGTACTTTGATGAAAAGGAAAAAGAGAATATTTGCTTGCAATTGAAAGTACGAGAAGTACTTGAAGAGGATACTGGAGAAAGGAAAATGAAGAAAAATTACCAAACGAAATTTAAAAGTTGTTCTTACAAAATCAGGAAACTCAACTCTTGAGTCCAAACTTTCGATTTGGATGCACACATCCAATCAAACTTCATCAGACGCAAAACTGTTGAGTAATGCCAGAACTTTTTTAAAGTTAAAGTTACTGGCTAATTCAAAATGTCTAGTATAATTAACCTCAGTTTCCCTCTCTCCCCATCGTAAATCCTCTGCTAATCACGTAAAAGACTTCAAAAATACATGAAAACGATTTCTATTGTGATAGTGCATTGTCTCGTTCGAGGGTTAAGTAACCCGAAATCCGGAGATTTGACAAGGACATGAGCCAAGCTACTTTCAGTATTAAATCAGTTAAATAAGTTTATCATTGATGCCTCAAAGAAGACTGACCACATTCGCTGATGCCACAGCTGCCATAGAAAATGAGAAAAAAACTGTTTGGAATCAGAGGATTTTCATCATCACAAATTTTATGAAATCGTAGATTCTCTTTCTCTGTCGTTCGAGGATGTAATAAAAAATCGAGGAATCCGAGGGAATACATGGAGTACATGTGCAGCAGTGGAGGGTAGATGTCCCACTAAGGATGTGAGGTTGGAAGGTGAAAAATAAGAAGACCTAGAAAGTTTGATGGAAAAAAAAAAGAAATAGGAAGACGGAGAGAAATAAAAAAAAAAGACGAAGAAGATAAAACGGCGTGGTCGTCGGGATGGTCGACTGGGAGAGAGGGGTGGTTTGGCAAGGGGTGGATAGGGTGGCGCCATGGACCGCGCCGTCGCCCAGCATCCCCTGTGACGCTCGTCTCCCGTAGAGGCGCACCCTCAGTGCCAGGAGTATCCCGCTAGTCATACATTGGACCGTTGCGAGTTAACTGTGTGTATTTCAGGCAGTGGCGTAATCGTAACATTTGAATCCACGTTGACAGTTGGTTTACGTCCAGTGTTTTTATTTCTTTTTTTTTTCTGCCGCAACTTCATCATGATTAATGAAAAACGAGTGATGAATAACTGGCGCTTTTAGTCTTTTTTCACGTTATTAATGGGCCATCAATTGGGTATAAATCATGGGAATGGATGTACTGTGGTTTAATAAGTGTCACGATGAAAATGAACTGATTGAACAACATTGTGAATGAATTTTCGCTTCTATCTTACGGATTCATAAGGATTGTTCTGGGCTGACTCTACAATTATTCGTGTTTCTAATTGGAGAAATACCGAAATATCGCTGGGTTTTTGCGCATGGTACTATCAATGGGATCAACGCCTGTAGTTATAGCAACGGAAATACGTCAACATCATCAGTACGAAACAATTGGATTTACATTGCTGCTATTTTTGTTGGCATTTGCAAAATAAAAATTATTTTTCAACAGTTATTCTATGAGGCAATAGCGTAACATTGATTTAGCTGTCACACAAAACTAGTCATGATGAAAGTTTCATATGATTGACATTTGCTGATTTTCATTCAAAGTTGATGGATGGTGATGTGGTGAAAAGAGAAAGAGAGAGAGAATATAAAATAATTCAATGGAGAACAGAAAAATATCAAATTGAAAATAACGTGATGATTTTGTGTTAATTAACGTTTTAATTGGATATGAACAATTGAAATCTATTGTTAACGAATGCCAATTTAATTAAAATGGATACTTTTTTGATAATAGGAATCTGTTTTCTCTGTTATGAGGTCTGTGATTTGATCAGACGTTATACAGCACCTGTGAACAATAGCCCTCAGGATGTTGTACCCTCAGCACCTCCATCGCCTCGGGTTTACTCAATCTCACACAAAATTCCATCACAGAATCCTCCAGAGTGTTTTTCACAGTAAATTAATCCATCGTGATTGATAAATCTGAAGAATTCACAAAGATAAAACAAATGATGTTCTCAAATATTTGAAAATTCCTTGGAATACAGGAGTATGAATGGACAAAAAGACACACATTCGAGTTGTCAAATTGAAAGCTCACGAGAGGTTAAAAGCCTCCAGGACAGCACGTTTCTCCGTGACCCACAGACCACCAACGGAATCGAGTGAAAGCTCTTGGTGAACCACATCAGTCTTTGAAAACTTAACTTGAAGGAGAATAGTCTGTTACTTATTTGCTCATTTTCATTTTGAAACTAAAATGAGCAAATGAACTCTATGATTGTTATTGACAGAGATTGTTCTCAATTCGAACATGAAATTGCACGAAAAGTATGGGCTCAATTGATTCACAATCTTCCATAATTCTACATTCGAGTATTCTCTCAACAACCTGCAATCAAACCATCAAGTGGTTAGGCTTCTTCTTCATAGTTAATGCCTACGTGCCGAAACCGTAGAATTTGATCGATTCATCGAGAGAATAGTGACTCAATAGGAATAGTGTTTGATGAAATCCCTTGAACAACAGAATGATGAGGAAGTCTCTGGCTTTGATCGGGGATTGATTGAAATCCTTGGATGAATGGGAAATACCAGTTTATAGAAATGAGGTTAGTGCCTCTTCCAAAGTACTCTCAACATAATCACTGAGTGTCCACTGAATTGACGTAATTCTAATTAAATGGATTTTGGCACAAACAAGTTGTGTTTATCATGTACATCGATTTGGATCAGTGGGATTGATTCTGTACGTGGTATTGACGAGTAAGGAGGTATTTTTTTGACAAAAATCTGCGTAAGACTTTGGGCGTTTAATTAAGAATATCTTGGAGGTAATAGTCAAAAGTGTCATTGTGAACTGTCAGTAGAATCCAGAGTCTTAGTGAATTAACACTCTCCTTTTTTTTTATTTCTTGGAGCCAAATAAAAGAGAACTACAGAGGAACTCCATTATCCGAATAATAAACAAGAAGGGATGGACTCGTTGGAGCGATTGATGAGCAATGGGCCCCATCATTCAGCACTTACTGCAGCATCAAGGACACAGAATGCCTTTGTTCAAGCAAGCCTATGCTCCGTGATTGGACGTAAGGGTCGTCATCTAACAGGCACATTCTGCTTAACTGGTGATACAATGGAGGGAATCATACAGTGTCTTGTTTTTCTCAAGGCATTCTCGGTAAGGGCTCTTAAGAGGTCAAGCCCCATTCTTTTTTTACCTCTCATTTTTTTTTTCTTTTACTCTTCACTCACCCAGTAACTATGTGTTTCAATTCAATTGTGAGTTTGGGAAGAATGATAATGGATTTGGGAGATAGAGTCACAGTTTCGTTATCGATCCAGCAACATTTCGTGTTGAGTGGTGTATTATTCTAGGGAGTTTAGGCCTTTGCCAATGACCCGTGGAAGGGACATATCCATTGGTGTAAGATAAGAGGATCCAACTTGACTATCTCAGAGAATTTAGGCAATCTGCTCCATTTGATCTGTCTTAGCTAGATATCGAAAAATAGGTTTTATGATTTTTTCTCTTTGATCTTCAAAATGATGGGAGTACTGTTGAAAAATAGAATACGCCCTTCTCATTTTAACAAGCCCACTCATTTTTCCAGTACTGTCGTTCCTGTGAGGATGATTTCCTCTTGCCCCCTACCCTTTAATCCTCAAAGTTTATCATACAAAGGATATACACGTGGAAAGCTCTTTGAGTCTACATCTTTAACGTACACTTAATACATTTTCTATATCAAAAATATATCCATTACAAAGATCCGGTCTCGTTTCATGCTAAAATGGTAGAAGCGGAAATACGAAAGAAAGGATGTTGGAGGATGAGAAACAATGAAAAGTCTTTGAACCGTGAGACGATAACATCAAAATAAGAGGTTATATTTTTCCAATTTTTTATCTGTCACTGGGTTTTAAAGAGCTTGGTAGTATACGGTTGGTGGGGAAAGAGAGATGCACAGTGAATTGAACGCGATATTCCGTGAATATTTGGTGCCCATGCGGGTGATAAAATTATTCGATAAGATCAAGCATACACGTACCATCTTTGTCTGTTACTGTCACATGATTCACTCCTATTTTATCTAAATTAATGAATGCTACTTTTTTTTTACGTGCAATGGAATCATACAACACTGGATGATTTCCAATTACATTTTTTTTCTCATTTTCTCTCAAGCCTCGCATATTTTTACAGAGTAATAAAAACAAGCGGAACGGTCATACGTAATTCGTATGTTCCATTGGATTCCCAAGCGAGTGGTGAAATGCGTGTGTCCTGGGGGCAAATTCACTGTGTTCTCTCTGTGTCACTGCGGTTTAGGTAAACATGGCGTTCATCTGTCGTGAATCGTATATGATCCACCCGAGAACAATTAGCGTTTACATTACATGCAAATGACTCGTCTGTGTATGTGTGTGTGTGTGTCTGTGTATCTGTTTCATGTTATTGCGTTGAACGTTTAATCGGCTGACTATTTACGTCATGAAAGTACTTGATACTGCTGGAATCAGCACAGGGGAATTTTCATGAGACAGTTTAGCACCAATGATTCTCATTAGGTTTTCTCCAAAGTTGACGTTATTTTAATCATATCCAGCTTCATTGCAGTGCTACTGGCAGTGAACTTCCGCGAATACATTATCTTCAAAGATCATTTGCTTGAGATTTAATTAGTTTTGGTAACAGTTAATTAGTTGGGCTCTTTGATATCTGACGGACATTGGATAGTAATTTGCTTCTAGATACTCCAACGCATAGCACGATAGCTGTGTATAGAATTAATAAACTTTAAATATTCATGGAGCACAGTTTGAAAGTGCAGAATTATGGAGAAATTATCTTTTTGAATATTGTCATGTGATGCTGTTCACAGTGAATTTGGGAAGAGTTTTTTACGTGCTATTCAATCTAATCACCGGAAACGTTGAAAATTCAATATATCACCTTTTTTTTTTATTACTGATCGCTTGTCTGTCTCGTTTGACCAAACGAGATAATTTCAACGTGTGAAAACAATGGGGGGAGGCGAATTTGACAGGGACAAGTGTTTACACAAGTTAACAACCAAGCAGAGTACACACGTGTATGTGTCAGGATAACTATCACTCTCTCTCATCATTCCATGGAGATGAGAGAGAAATGGACGAAAATTTCTTTTTAACTTTTTAAAACATGGTGGAGCTCTACATATTGATAAAGAGTGTAATGTGGATCACAGTGTTTACTTTCAATTTTTGTGTTCTTTGATTCAGCTGCTCTATTGATCGTGCTCTCTTCATATTCAAATGTACTGGATGAAAATGTTGGAGTTAGTGGATATAGATTATTTTAGGGGAAAGTGGAGGAAAATGGCAATTTCGATGGAATGGCTTCAAATATATTTTTTTTTAATGATTCCATTGGAAATTGGAAGACATTTCAAATGGAAAACGTGTGTCAGAATAAATTTTTGTTAATTTTCTTTTTTTAAAGTTCAATTTTTTGCTCAAGTTTGAAGTGGCATCCCTTCCCTTTTTTTGAAGAAATTCACTATTTTGAGAATATCTCTGGTTCTATTAGTCGTAGTCACCTCCGGTTGATTCTAAATGGAAGATCAGATCATTTGCCATCAATTCATACAGTTTAAAAGAGAAATGATCGATTTTTTATGTATTTAGAGGCCATTTTATGGAAATCTGTCTCTACCGAATTAATCATTTTCCCTTCGAAACCAAATAAATTGATGGAAAACGATCTTACCTTTCTTTAAAGATCGATCCTTGGTCGCTATCCTTAAAAATGTCCAATTTTTTCAATTGGCTAGAGGCTAGAATCCCCATTTTCAGTGGAACAAATCCAATTTTCCAAAAAATGATCAAAAATCAATTTTAACATGAGTTTTCCAATACTTATTTCCTTATCATTCCAGTAGAATGATCAGAAAAAATCTCTCTTGACTGATTCCACTGATTTCTCACGACATTTATAGGATGAAATATAAAAACTAGATCAATCTTCAGAATCTGTCTTCGATTAAAGTGCAAAAAATATCAGAAATTATTGAAGTGTTTAATTTGGATGACATCCAAGCATTCTCACTCTGCCAATAAATATTAAACACATACGTGAGAATTCTACCGCAATAAAATTGAGCAATCATAACGAAAGTAATGTCACTGTAGTACGAAGATCAATTTTTTTTTCTTTGTTTTTTTCATTTCTTTTAATCACCGATGGTGCTGTGGTTCAATCGATCGTCATTAATTTTGTATGAATCCGATCAATTCGAGCCATACGGGAAGCTCGACGGAGCGTGATTCAATAAATTTTCACCCGAGATATGGTGACTGGTACGTTTACCGGATGTACGAGGAAAATTCGCCCCAAGCGCATTTCAATAATAATGAATACTGAATGAAAGAAAATGAAAAAAAAAAAAAAAATCGCAACAATACGAAACATAACCAATGCTAATAATGAATTTATTCATGTAACAAGCGAAATAGTTATTATTGTATTTTGATAATAAATCATTGATAGGGTAAAATTCGGTCATTCGTAATGATTATGAAAGCACAAATACTTTCCGCTGATTGAACAATAACAATTAATTTATTTATGCTTCAGAGATTTTTAATTTTGAATTATTAAATGATATTCATTATTCAGATCGAAATAAAATGGAATCCAATTTTTTTTTTTTCTACAAATTCTGATGCAGTGTGAATTCTCATTGACAACCTTCTACTCTAGACAGAATCGACGATATTGGTAGCACGTGTATTAGGTCAAACGTCAAGTCAATTTCGTGCAGATGTTGAACTGTTTCCTTCAGAAGGACTTCTTGGAAATGTACTGGATCTCTGAATCACTTGGAAATTGTAAATTCTATTGATGAATGATCTTCATGTATTAGAGTAATTCATGAAGCACCTGTAGAGGACATTCTATAGAGAAAGTCTAGCATAAATACTGTTACGTTTGGGCAAATCATTAAGACTCAGTAATATTTAAATATTTGGGGGCAGTTTTATTTAATCCAAAAAAAACACAAGAGATCTGTTCTTCATTACACAGAGAAAAATGTTTTCTTAATTTAAGAATGTGCAGTCACTTAATTTAAGTGACCTGCCATTCTTAAATTAAGTGACTTTTCTCACTTAAATCAAGTAACTATTTTTTTCTTAATTTAAGAAAGTAAAAGTCACTTAAATTAGGTGACTTTTCTCACTTAAATCAAGTGACTTTTTCTTTCTTAATTTAAGAAAGTAAAACTCACTTAAGTGAAATGAGTTTTCTTACTTAAATCAAGTGACTTTTCTTTCTTAATTTAAGTGACCTGCACATTCTTAAATCAAGTGACTGCACATTCTTAAATTAAGAAAACATTTTTCTCTGTGTAACTCCCTGTCTTGAATGAATCTTCTCATCTTTGTTAATCTCCAATGACAACCGTTGCTAGGTAGGTTTCTAAATCATCGTTTTTTCCTTCAGATCATGGATGGGTGATTGGAGAGGGAAATCGTAACAATACTTATGTTCACAAAGAAATTGGATGCGATAAAATAAAGGTGATAAAGATAATGATGAGATAATGAGGGTAGAAACGTGGCTTAGTGAAGTATTAATACGATACCTATTAGCATTAATGGAGGAACTCGATGCTTCATTTCCTGTGCTTCTCTCAGCGATACAAAGAAGTTTTTTCCAATTTTCTTATGTAATGGATAAAGGAAGAATGAAAGATCTAATTGACACTTTGATAAATATTCTTTTCATCCATCGCATTTATTGTGGAACTTTCTTCTATTTCCTCGACTAAATAAATGCAATTTCGTTTCAGTTCTGTGTAATCAGCACTCAAGAATTCTCATTGTATTTACTCGGTGAAAATCCTCTTTTTTTCTGCCTCTTTTGACGAGTCGACAATAGTCAGATTGACTTTTGGAAAGGAAGAGGTCTCGATTTTTTTTTAATTCATTAAAAAAAAAAATTCTCATTCTCTCTCTCTGAATTTGTTTCATTTCATTCTCATCGTTTTTTAGGAGGCTGATAAATCTCTCTATCTATCTCGACTCCCTTTGACGCTGACAATTTGAGTTTCAAGAATAATTGAGTCTAGGATACAATGGTAAAAAAAAAAAAAATCAGAAGGAGAGAGGTAAAAAAAAAATCATCTGAAGCCAGTCTCTGGACTTTATCCTTTCATTTCAGTTGTATTTTATTCCATGAAAATTCTCCACACAAGACGTTTCAATTGGCTCTAGAGTCTCGTTGAGTTTTAATTGGGATTTTATGCATTCTCTTCACGAATCCTTCTATTTTCACTGCTCCCATCATTCTGACATTTGCCGGATATACGGAAATAAAAAAAGGAGAATGAAAAATCTGGAATTGTTACAGTTCAAAACCAAATTGTTGATAATGTCACAGAATTGAATGCAACAATGAAGGAACTTTATATTGTTCTAACTTCTATTATAAAAGAATTTTTTCCCTTTTCCCAATGCTGAAATCAGCTGGAGTTTTGAGACAATGAAGTTGTCCCGACCGTGAAAATACGAGACGCTAGTCGTATTCCAGAAATTCCAGGCAAAACAAAAAAAAGAGAGAACACAGTGGGTTCCAGTATATTCTGCTTTAGTACTACTGCACATTAGACGTAGAAGCATTGTCCGTGAACTCTATTGTCCACTCTCAGAGCCCATATAAATGATGCTGCCGTTGAAATATATCAACTTTTGATATACGAAGGTCGACTAGTTTTCTCCGGTGCTCTTAACATTGAAGCTCTCTCTCTCTCGTTATACTACTTTTTCCATTATGTGCTTCATATTTCAATGGATTAGTCTATGAATACGCCCAAGATGGGCTATTCATGAAGTACATCTATCTTGCATACTACATTGCAAGACTCCTTTTTCTGCATGAAACAAGTAAATAAATAATCGGGATGAGCCAATAACCCATTGAAAATGAATGCTGCATCTAATCCTGCAGAAAGATGACCAGAAAAGAGAGTTCCAAGGTGATTTATCTCATTTTTCTCGCAGGACCACATGAATTGATGGCAAATGATCTCATCTTTCATTTGAGACCAACCCCAAGTCGCTAAGACTAGTAAAACCGGAGATATCTTCAAAAATGTTTTTTTTTTTCAAATTAGCAGAGCACCAAAGCCCCAATTATGGTTCGAAAAGGTCGAATTTTCAAAAAAACTGATGAAAAATCAATTTTGATATACATTTTCCGACTCAAATCTCCTCATCTTTCCAATAGAATCATCAGAAAAAATCTATATGAAATAGTTTCACTGATTTCTTATGATTTTCATGACAGAAACCATCAATACTAAAATATGTCCGTTCCGCACCTTATATTATTATTTTTATTATTTTTCGTGACATCAATTTTTTCATGGCATATGCTAGAAGTACCATTTGTAGCCACTGTACCTTTTTCGGCCACTTTATATCCACATTCGAATATGAATTATTTTATAAGTACACTAATATTATAAATTGGATTCGTGTAATCATGAAGGTTTCGCAAATTCAATAAATATATTATTGTTATCTAAGAATTGTTAAAAAATTAATTTGGATTTTGAAGTGACCAAAAAAGGGGCAAAGATGGCCAAAACTAGTACTTCTACCCTATTGGTCATTAACGCGTTCGTTCATGATTTCAACCTTATATCATTGATCTCCGGTATTTTCGTCTATTCATGCAGCACATCTATCAATATCGTGCATTCCTTTCTCTGCTCAAAACAACAGAATAAATAATCAAGATGAGTCAATAATCCATTGAGACTGGATGCTCCATCTGCTTCAGCAAAGACATGACCACAAGAGAGAGTCCCAAGGTAAATTAGAGAGGCTGTGTGTCACACAGTGAGGGCAGAACTCGACAGAATCACTTGTCAACCACAATTCCCAGTTGGTGCAGTACACTCAGCTTCCAGCAGTTTCATTCGACTCAATACTACCCATACAAAGCTTCATCTCCGAGTGCAAGCCCTCCAGTAACTTTACAATGATTCTGGGGGTACACTAGGTGGCCAGATGCCCGGTTTTGTACTAGCATACCTATATTTTACCATTGTCCACCCTACCAAACCCCAAAATCGTTTCAATGCCCAAAGCCAGCCAGTAGCCTCCGTCGTAAGCGCGGCTAATTGCTCGCTCTCGCTCATTCTACTGGACTGATTGGAAGTGGATTACTACCAACGGAAATCGCCTGGCTAGCCCCTATGTCCGGGGCATTTTCTCTGTATACCATTCAACCTTGTTTCAAACTCTTTTCAACTTTTTTCACGTTTTTTTTCCTGCTTTTATACATTTTTTAGTTTATTCTGCTTGCCAGTTGTGGTTCGGCAAATTGCAGGAAACATGAAAATACGATTAATCCAATGGTTTTCATTTTTAATCCTCGGAAACTCTGGGTTTTTCCATCGATTTTCCACTTTTCTCAATTTAATGATGGAAAAATCGGTAATTCCTGAGTTTTGCTCTACCGAATATTATAAAAATTTCCAATGATTTTTCCAAATTTTTTGAATTAAATTGATGTATTTTGATGTAGCAGAGGCCAGTGGCAAGATTTTGCGGCAGAAAGACGAAATCCTAATCAAATTTTTTCAAAAAACAACGAAAAATCCGTACAAATGTTGGAATGATGAGGGAATCACTCGCTATTCTCGTGAAATAAATTGCGTTAGGTGGGATAGGTGAAAAAGGCTTGAGAGCCCTTTTTTTCACACTACACATGGTCCAATACGTATTCTGGCTATCTGCTGAAAAGAGCAGAGCTCTGGTTTTTGGCCCCCAATGTGCTCCATTCATCAGGCACTTCGACTTGTCATCGACACATATATCTATACCATCTTCTTTTCAGTCTTTGGAAACAGCAAAGGGAGATTGATGAAACAAATATATAGCTGAAGCATCGATCACTTTTGCCAATTCTTTGGAATCTATCATCTGATTCTATGATTCAGGAAAAAGCACACAAAATCATACCATTGATTCAGTGGATTTTAAGTGTAATATACTCTCGATGTATAGTTAGTGAGTTTTCTGGTGTTGCTATGACTGTTAACTTTGTTCATTCCTTTTTAATGAAGAAAGAGTGTAGTGTCTCAACGGAATACCATTGGATTTAAGATTCTAGATGAGTATTTTCGAAATTTTCTAGAATCTGAATTGAAATCATAAACGTTTTCAATTTAATTTGATTATTTTATTCGAATATATATGATAGAAATGTGGGTTGATATTGTTCCACGTGAAGCATTCGAGTTATTGACTAGAGAAAAAAGTACGCATTTTAATGCTCGATGTACTTGTTTTCTTAATAACTTGAAAATTCATTTTTCTTTTGTATATAACGTATCATCCATTAATAATAATGTGGAGAAATAAAAAAATGATGGAGTTGAAGCATTTCTCACTTGAGTTGTGGGGAAAATGTTCGTTTTTCTTTTCCTTGCGTGTAACTCTACCAATGACATCATCATTAATAATGGTCTTGGTTTTTTTTTTCATGTAACTTCTTTCTTTATCTGCTTTTCATCAGTGTTCGAAGAGGTTTCCAGTGATAATCGCTGCTTTTTCCAATATTTTATCTTCTCAATTTTACTCAATTCGTCGAGACAATTTTTTTTTTTTTTTTTTCGGACTCTCTTTAGTCGCTTATTAATGGCTTTGTTGTTCTCGACAGTTTTCTACATAAGAAATGGAAATGTAAGCAATATAATTTTATCTGCACCTCAGGACAATGGCTGCAATTCAATTCACTCAGTTTTACTTGATTGTTCTTTTTTTCTTTTTCTACTGACTTACCATAAATCCCTGTCATAACCATAAAACCGTTTCTTCATTAAATCATAATGCCTGTATTCATAAAATACAAAGTCATTTCCATTCTTATTTTCATTTATTCTTAAGATATTAAAAATTTCATTTGTTTTCTAGTAATAAATAAAATTTTACTTTTTTTTTCATTTGTTTCAGGTATGTAGACATTTCAATGATGACCAGTATTTCAAGAGAAAAATCCAAATGTTATGTGAGATTATTTGAAAAGAGTTTTTAAATGTTAATATATATATATATGAAATAATTTAAATGTGTGAGTGTATTTTGAGACCAAAAATATAGGATTTCATTTCTACTCACTTGTGTGTCTCATTTTTTTTCTCAATTTTTTCATGTTTTTTTTTTTTTTTTTGGCAAATTTCCATTGTGTGTGCTCTTCATTTGGTTGATTGATTTTTTTAAAAAGGAATTTAATGCAGAAAAAGAGGGTAGAATGTGTGCAGAAATAGGAGAAATGAAAAAGAAATTGAGAAAAAGAGACGAAAGAGAAGATGAGATTCCGAAGTTTTGCAAAATGACGATGTGAAAAGTTTCTCTCTACGGGATACATACGGCCTGTGTAAATAGAGAAACTTTGTGTGATACAAAGAATGAAAAAGTTACAATTTCCAAGTAATGTAGAAGCCGTGAAAATGGAAGAAACCTGAAAGAAGCAAGTTGAGTATATTTGATAGCTAAAAAAATACATGTTTTTTTTCGAGAGAAAAAAAAAGGAAAAAAAAATCATGGAGTAAGAAAAATAGAAAATTTTCCTCTCATCGATTGCTCAAACCTTTTTCTCAACTTTCAAATCTACTTGGCCACTTCATCTTTCTACTAAATGGAATGGAAACACGTCCTTTATCTTACTCCATTGAAATAATTGCAAGAGGACTGGAGAAAAAGAAAGAAAGAAAAAAGAACAAACGCTTTTTTTTTTATTTCTCTTAATACTGTCTGATATTCCTCCTCGTTTGATGTTGAAAGTCTCGGGTCTTGCAATCAACTGATTCTTTACATCGACTAGAATAAAAATTTTGATTTAAGGTTTCTTTACTACTCCAGGAATTTCCACTTGACTGCACATTTTATCATTGCTTCTCGTTTATCTCTCGGTTCTTCACTATTCTATCTATCTGATTTTTTTAATTGAACAATTAAAGAAAGAACCTAATCATCTTCATCGATCCCTATGGAAAAAATATGTATTAATAATTTTGAAAAATTAGTAAAATAGATTTTTTTATAAAAAATGATAGATTTCGGATATTTTATTGACAAAAAACAATCGATTATAGAACTTTTGTCAAAAATTAATTCACATTTCTATACATCCAATTGGCTGAAATATAAACAAGATATGCAAAACATACATTATTTTACATTTACTACATTTGTCATATATATATTTGATATAAAATTTTTATATTTCACTATATTACTTTTATAGGGGTGAGTGGGGCAAAATGGACACGCTTATGAAACGGTTAGAGATGGATTTTTTTTATGATTCTATTGAAATAGATGAGAAAATTTCAGCCGGAAAACAAGTCTTAGATGTATTTTCTTCGATTTTTTTGAAAATTCAATATTTTTTGGCATTTTTGGAGGGTAAAAGCCTTTCTTTTTTCGAAAATCTTCAGTTTTTTCCAAATATCTCTGGTTTTATTGGTCGTAGCAATTCGGGCTTGATCTTAAATGAAAGGTGAGCTCATTTTCCATCGATTTATGGAGTTTTGAATTCAAAAATATCAATTTTTAGGATAGTTGTAGGTCAAAAACTCTTTCACAAAACTGTTTCACGAAAATGCCCATAAATACCTTAAAAATCGATATTTTTCAATTGAAAACCCTATGAATCGATGGCAAATGATCTCACCTTTCACCTCCCGTTGGAATTTTTACGCTACGACAAATAGAACCTAAGATATTCTCAGAAAACTGAAAATTTTCAAGAAAAGGAAGAAAACCCCTTTGAAATGCTTAAAAAAGTCAAAATTGTCAAAAATTCAAAAAAATTAATTCCAGCACTTGTTTCCTGCCTAAAATTTCCTCAGCTTTTCAATGAAATCATCAAAAACAATCTACCGCCAATATTTCCATTAATTTTAAGAGTTTTCCTTCTTCCGCCTGCCTAAAAATTTAAATGTGTCCATTTTACCCCTGATGTCCATTTTGCCCCACTTTCCCCTATAGTTTAATATATATCGAGGGTCTAAAAGCAAAAGGTCGTATGGGCCAAAAATCGGGTCGCGTCCTGAAAAGGGGCAGAAGGTCGTATGTCCACCTGTTTTTCAATTTTTTTTTTCGATTTCTCCACGATTTGAGTGGTTTATAGTCGCGGACAACCACTTTTATCGTGAGTTGGCGGATACGACCTTCTGCCTGGAAAGAATGAAAAAGAAAATTATGAAAAAAAAAAATAAAAAATAAAATGTAGGGAATGCAGAGAGAAAACCGTGCCTACAAGAATTTTTTCCCTAGGACTACTTTTCTCCTCAAAATTATGTGGATATACGACCTTTTGCTTTTAGGAGAAAAAAAAGGGAGTCAAAATTTTCAAAAAATTCTAAAAATTCAAGGGAATGGGAAATTTAATTTGGAAGAAAAAAAGTCTTTGGGAGAGGGTAGGGTAAAACGGACACGGGCTGGTTTTGGTATTTTATACCCTGAAATTTACTCGAAACAGATGAAAATATTGAAGATGGATTTTTTCTGATGATTGCATTGGAAAGCTGAGGGAATTTCACATGGAAATAATATGTCAGAAGTTATTTTTTTGAATTTTTCAAAAATTCCATTTTTTTTGTCAAAATTTGAAGGTAAAAGCCGTCTGCTTTTGAAAAACTTCAGGTTTTCGGGAATATCTCTGGTTCTATTGAACGTAACGACCTGGAGCTGTTCTTAAATGATAGATGAGCTCATTTCCCATAGATTCGTGTGGTTGAAAAAAAAAGTTATCAATTTTTCAAATACTTATAGAGCAAAAACTGATTTTCAGAAAATGACCAATAAGTATTTGAAAAATTGATTAGAAAGATTTTTTAACCACATTAATCGATGGGAAATGAGCTCACCTCTTATTTGAGACCAACCTCAAATCAGTGCGACCAATCGAACCGGAGATATCGCCGAAAAAGTGAATTTTTTCGATTTTCAGAAGAGAAACCCCTTCAATACTTGGCCAAAAAAGTAAACTTTTCCGAAAATTGATTTAAAAAAAAACTTTGACACGTGCTTTCCGCCTAAAATTTTCTCAGCTTTTCAATGCAATCATTAGAAAAAATTTTTCTCGGAAGTGGATAATAATTTTCAGTATAATGCAGATGATACGGAAATTTGAAACGATTCGAAACTGCAATAAAAGCAGAAGGTCGTATCTACAATTGTGTCAGAAATATCTATCGCACAGCTGCGGATATATTCGAATTATTTGATCCTCCTCTAAAGGCAGAAGGTCGTATGTGTAGGATATACGACCTTCTGCCAGAGAAAGGGCCATTTTGGCCCATACGACCTTCTGCTTTTAGACCCTCGATATTTTTTCATGGGGGATACAATTTGTTATAATAATTATTTACACTTTGAATGAAAAAAAAATCGTAAATTTTTTAACTCTGACGCAGATTGAAATCTGAATTCTCCTTCACTCCTCTGAATTATGAAATTGTTCATTGCTTCATTGAATATTAAAGGAAAAAAAAAAAACGAGAAAAAGTAGATAAAACTTTTAGCAAATTTGCGAATAGTAATTTGGTGAAAAACTTTTCTGAATTATAAAGAGAAGTGTGAATTATGAAGACCGGAGAATCAAGAGAGTAGTACCTTGATGTTTTAATGCCTTGAACGTGAAGAAAATCAGTGAATTTCAAAAGAAGAAAGTGGAAGAACTGAAGTTAGTCCCTAGATGCTCTGAGAGATTGTTTGATTAAATTTTCTTTCTCTCGTTATAATTCGCAGATAAATGCGGGAAAATTCTTCCTTTTCTTCTCATGTATTTCTTATTATACTGCAGTTGTTCATTTATGGTACACTAGAGGCTCTGAAGCGTAGTATTTTGAGGGCAGAGAAATCATAAAACTTTACACCCTTCAGGCATCTCAATTTCTTTTGTGAAAATACGTGAAAAATTGGAGTAATCCAGAACAAGTAGTGGAAAGGAACGAGGAACAATACTTGAAAAAGTCATTACCTTTAAAAATTACAATTGAGGTAGTATATCAGTGGAATCGAGTGCAATTAACCCTTTATTTTTTTGATGCCACATCAAAGATGATATTTTTTCACATTTTCTGAATTTTCTCATAATTTTTGTTCGTTAGATTTATGAGATATGAAGTATCAAAGTTACTGAAAATAGCAGTGATGAAAATAACGAAATTACTAAAAAAAACCACAGGTCTGACCCATTATTTAAAAATTATTGGCAAAGAGAACAGCATTTTAACTAAATAATGGAAGAAAAAAATATTCAATTCACCGTATAGTTATTGAGAAATGTTAATTAGAAGGTTGTCGTAACTATTTGCCTCTTTCTCTATCTCATGCATGTGATAGGGGATTGATGCAAAACAAATTCGAGAGGAAAAAATTGTATTCACCAGCTGAAGATATGACTTTCCAATGGTTCAATCATTTTTTCGGGTGAATTAAAGCACGTTTTTCCGAATTAATTGTAAACTAACTTACGAATTCTCATTTCTTTTGTTTGATCGACCAAACTCTACACAGAGAAAAATGTTTTCTTAATTTAAGTGAGAAAACTCACTTGATTTAAGTGAGTTTTACTTTCTTAAATTAAGTGAGAAAAGTCACTTGATTTGAGTGAAAAGAGTCAATTAATTCAAGTGAGTTTTACTTTTTTAAATTAAGAAAGAAAAAGTCACTTGATTCAAGTGAGAAAACTCACTTAAATCAAGTGAGTTTTCTCACTTGAATCAAGTGACTTTTTCTCACTTTTTCTCTCAATTTAAGAAAGTAAAACTCACTTAAATCAAGTGACTTTTCTCACTTAATTTAAGAAAGTAAAACTCACTTAAATCAAGTGAGTTTTCTCACTTAAATTAAGAAAGCATTTTTCTCTGTGTAGGATACTATCTTAAATAAAATCCAACTCTCATTAAGTGAGAAAAAATGCATTTCGCTTTCTTTTCGTCGATTATATCTTGAAAATTCTACGAATATTGATTCGACCCAAATGTGCATTGACTCAGTTGCGCAACAGCAATTCTCTCGCTCGAAAAAATCAAAGAATCTACCAGAGAAAGAATGAAACATAGAGAAATGACAAAAAAGAAATGAAGTGTTGCATAAAAAAATACGAGAGTAGTGAAATATTTTATGTATATTCGTGACCTCATCTACTCTAGTGATATTTCATTCAGCTCCTTTTATTTTTCATTCTTTCTGTGAATGTATCAAAGCTTTTTTAGTGTTACGAATCGTTGAACTTTTTCAAAGGTATCTCACAGAGATGAGACAAGAATGTTTTATGAGAATAGTAGTTGGAAAAATTCCACTGATTGTGAAAAAGTGTGTGCAGATATGGAATGCTTTTGAAATTCGATGTTTTGGGAGTTTTAAATCCCAGGTATACTAACTTTTGGGTACGTCAATTATTCTCTGGACCACTGGTTTTCGACAATGATACAATGATGCAAAGAAGGAGTAGATGTTCGGTTCAGTAAAAGGATTTCATATACACACACACACACACACACACAAAATTCACTAAACAGTTGATAATTATATTTCCTGAAACACTAAAAAGAAGATATTAATTTAACAATACTGCAGCTTTTTTTGTGTGTGAGTGTCGAGACTGAAAATAAATTCATGAATTCCATTTTAAAGAGTCAATTAACGATTTTGACTGGATTCTGAGAGGTTTATGATTGTTATTTAATGGATGCCTTTAAAATAGGACCTAAAACAGATTTCTAAGCATTAGGAACGTTCCATCGTTTATTCACTCTCACAAGTACTTCAATACTTCGTCCGGAAATTACCCACTGTATTTATGAAGGGCTTTACTTTTGTTTGCTGTTCAAAATAGCTCTTCTACTAACCACTAAATTGACCACAGACAACGTACTAATTGAAATGAAAGTAGAATAAAGCACTCGGCGATAATCGCAAACTCTCCCTAATTCTCGTAAAACATTATCCCCTCAGTTACAATATGTATGACTGTTAATGAAGTCTTATCCAACCAGATGAAATTTCATGTATACAAGAAAAGCACCAAACTATGCTTCAATAAATAATCAATCTATGCTGATAATTGGGTAAACCTAGCACATATGTGCAATACTATTCCCATTACATAATTCAAACCTCGAGATTAAAGAACCTTTTCTCTAGTACTTAAATCCCATTTATGTAGCAATTCCCAACGTTCAAGAATTCCCAAGTGCTTAATTATTGTACTCCGAAGATATTGCTTCGGCAAAGTTTCGTTTCCTTCTTTCCGCAACCCCTACGGCTCCTGTATTGCTTCCCCCGTTAACTTCGAAGTACGGAAATTGACTCAAATTATGCGGCAAAACTCTCTGATATCTAAATTTTAGTTTAGAAAAAAGAAATTGAAAAAAATCTGAGCTCAATAATCCAGGATTTTTTTTTTGAGTGAAGGACTTCATTAAAAAATCTGAAAAAAATTGAGAAAATACTCCAACATGTCTCTATTGTTGGCGATTTTTTTCAAATTTTTTCATAGAGGTCTCCACCCCTAAAAAAAATCTCGAATCATTTCGTCCCGAAGATCGATTTTGCTCTGATTTTTCTTTGTCAATGAAATTCACGCTTTATCTTTAAACAATATTCTGTAGGATACGCAAGCCGAATGCTATTGGCTACCAAAAAGTATCTAGAAACTCAAGCAGAATCATCAATAACCTACATTTTCGATAAATAATAATTCCATTAAACACATCCAATCAAAGATAAACTTTTCGATCAAATTCGTGTCTCATCTCCTCTTAAAAAAAAACCTATTTATATTTATTTCTTTTCCTTAGATACAATCTATTATCATCAACACGTATCCCATATACCCAATCCAACGAATACCAATACATATATATCCTTATTCTCTCTTTGTGTCCACTTCTGAGATGAAGAGAATAATCTTTCGACGTGAGTAGAATTTGCAATGTTCTTGAAGCAGAAGAAAAAGGTTAGAGGAAATTGATATGAGAACATGTCGTTGGAATTTACACTGAAAAAAAAAATTGGTAGCAAGAAAATTCAAAATTTTCCTTCACAATTTTTATATCTATATATATTGAAATTTTCTTGAGTGAAGTAGATTTTCTTCAACTAAGTAAATTTTTTCGCAATAAATTTTTTTTTTTTCAGTGTAAAAACAGCAATTCATGCGTTTTCACTATCAAACATGCCGTGCAATTATAATGACACCCTGGAAAATAGTTCTTCTATTCTCTTTTGACATGATAAATATCATCCACACACGAGTGAATTGATGAAGCATTTTTCGCTACTATTCTCCATTCGCTGAAGCCACTATTCACATAGATAAGCGTCTCTTATTCCAGGATATGAAATGCTACTTATGTACACACGGGGCTTCGTCTCATGTAAATAAACTCAACATATACATGAGTTTAATATCCTAGTATCCACGAGTAGTAGTGGTACACCTATTGCAAATGATTACAGGATGCTGTGTATGCCATAGAATTTCCCACGTGGCATTTGCTCCACAAAATATTCACTCATATTTATTCTTTCTATCCTCATGCGCTTTCGTATACAAGAATATATATATGTATACACATAGAGAGTTGTGAACGAATATATACGAGTTACGGATCTTCTGGCTCTTCAGGGTTCATAAAATTTACGACATATTCTTGAAGTATCGATGCTGATCGTTGAATATTTCTTAACACTGTACATTCATATCTACATCGTGTCGTTTTGAGAGAGAGAGAGAGAGAGGGAGTGCACTTTGTGCTACTTTATATGACCAGTAGAAGAATATAAAAATTGACATTTTTCACAGGATCTTTCGTCTATCGTGAAATATTAGAATTGAGAGGGATAGAGAATTCTTGGAGAGTATATAGCTTCAAAGGAAATTTAACATAAATCGAAGAATTATGATGGAATTTATTGCGTTAGTGTGTGTTGAGAGGAATGATGAGGTGAAAAGTATTGTTGGTGCACGAGAAAACTATGCTGCTTCTTTTTTCATGCAATTAAAGTAATCTTCTTCATTACTCCTTACTTAATACTTGAAAATTTAATTAGAAAAAGAAGATAATTATAGTGAGGCTCTTGTCTGAAGAGAGGAGAAGTTAATTTATTTTAGGGTAGTGTTCCAGTCAAGTCGAGTACAGTCAACCCTTTATTTTTTCGTTGCCGTATCAACGATGACATTTTTTTTTACATTTTTCTGAATTTTTTCATGATTTTTGTCCATGCAGTTTATGAGATATGAATTATCAAAGTTACTGAAAATAGCGGTGGTGGGAATGAAACGCCCTAAATCGGACAGAAATAACGAAATTACTAACAAATCACAGGGTTGATCCATTATTTAAAAACTATTGGTGAAAAAAACAGCATTTTAACTAAATAATAGAAGAAAAAAATATTCAATTCACCGTATAGTTATTGAGAAATTTTAATTAGAAGGTTGTCGTAACTATTCGCCTCTCTCTCTCTCTCTCTCATAAACATGATAGAAAATTAATTTAAAAAAAAAACGAGAAAATAAAATTATTTTTACAAGCTGAAGATATGACTTTTGAATAGTTTAATCAATTTTTCGGGTAAATTGAAACACTTTTTCCAAATTATCAGCAATCAATTGCAAATTCACCTGCAAATCCTCATTCTTTTCGCTTTTATCAACTGTACTCTGAGTTTCTATCTTCTTTGTTGGATTTTCTTCTTTTTCCCTGCTTTCATTGAGAACTTCTCCATTGTCATGTCGATTCTGCTCGATAAAAACTTTGATTTTTAAGTTATCTATCTTCGTATATTGCGTAATATATATCTAATGAAAAAAGATCACGTGTATCTATGTATCAAGTCACGCGAAATCAACGTGACACAGTACAAAGTATTCACTTGTATAATATCAATGAGAAATAAACGTGTAGTGACTTATTTTCGAATTTATCCAATATTGCTTTTCCTCTAAATTTAGAACTCCCCAAAATAAAGACATAGCTTTTGACTCAACTCTATTTTTCCCTCCTTCTCAAGCAGAGATGATTGGAAATTTAATTTATCCATTATCCCGATAAGCCCTGAATTTCATTCGATAAAAAAAAAAAAATAAAGTTTATGTTTGAAGAACCAGTGGATCTTTTCATAGTCTGCCTGGAGAATGAAAAGATAAGGAGTTTTAAGCCTTTCTAAATGATATATACAAGGATGCGAAATCTTTTTCTGACTATCACGGGAGAAGCGAGTGGATTTTATTGGTCTCACATAGTTCGTATTTAAGTCGATAAAAGGGGAAGTTGAAAATCCTTGATTTACTCGGGGAGCTTTTTTTTTTTATTCAGTGGTGAGAGAAGGAAGCATTGGGACTACCAGAAAGGATAGAAAAAAAACAGGTTATATCCAAGATGTCTGTGGAAAAAAAAAGCCACTGAAGAAAATATAGAGAAAGTGGCACGTGACACGAATGCCTTCCGTTTTAGTTAGTTTTCAAGGAAAGCAGTCCTATTGGAAGGGCTTGCGAATGAAAACACGCCTATCTTCAATTCGGACTCTCCGAGGCCCTTCGCTTTTCTTTCTCTCTCCGTATTTTCGTAAAGTACCAATGTAAAAAGTCAATTTTACCATTTCTACGAGGCTATTCAACACAATATCCAACGTCGTTTTCTGCTTCTTCCACACCCCCAACCCCATCTTCACATTTACCATCCGTTGATTTTCCCATTTTCTGGTTGGAGCATTGGTGAATCCAATGCATCTACTCCCGCCCCCTTTTCTCTCTTCCGCTTGACCCGGTTGTGGCCAACGCCGAAGTTATTTGTGCCCCAAGCATAGGAGAAAAACCTTAGCAGTTTTCCAAGAAAATTCAAGTGAAACATTTTTCTACTGTAAAAAGAGTGGAAAAAAAACGATGAAATTCTTCGTATTACCAAACTGAATCAGTTTGTGTTTGAAAAAGTTGGAAAACATGAATTCAACTACTGACGAAATGGATTTTTCAAGAGTCTCATGTTTGGAATATTCTCAGGGGATTCTGCAAACCAACTGTATGTACATTTTCGTGAAGGACGTTTGGGATATTTCTCATGTGGAAGCTGTGAGAGAGAGAAAAGTACCACCAGAGGGGTTATACGCTCGTTTGAGAATGGACCCGAGGGTGAATTTAGTGATAATAAACGCAGTAGCCCCCCCTCCATCTCAGTGCTTGACATTCTCTACACGTTATCTTGGGTAAATGGTCTTAGGGTTTCAAGGTAACTGCTAAAGATAATGGTTCACATCCAACTGAGTAAACCACGTATATACTTGAACAGTAAAAGAGTATAGTTGCTGTCGTAGCTTTTGTTGGTCTGATACAAGCGAAACTTCTACAAGGAATACAGTTAGTCATCGTGGTTACCTAGAAGCTCTTCTAACTACGTGAATTTTCATTCTAAATGAACAGCTGAAGTTTCAGGCATGTTGTAGAGTATGAGGCTTTCTTTTTCTACTCAACTGTCCTTTGGGAAATACTTGTTTTCTTCGGTCTCACTGAATCTGACACAAGTGCAGCTTTTGCGATAGATGATCCTCCGATGGAGGAAGTGGTCTGGGAGTAACTTTATTTCGAAGCTAACTGACACCAACTGCTTCATCGAAAACTAACAGCTTGCTATACCAATCTCTTCTCCACTGCCCAGTGGCTATTGGCATATATATATATACAGGGCTTATGTACGTAGAGATGATTTACTTGTACCCCCAGGGACAGATAGTGATAGATCTGCAGCCAAGGCATGCTGTGAAACTCAAGGCAGAGAGATGGGTCAAACCACTGTCAATCGGATATTCCAAGGTGTTAATTGTTCGACTACATAGCACATCTCCTTTCATGTCCAGTAACAGTTCAGGGTGGCCAAGGGTTTCCTTAGATTGGGAAATTTGGTGATACTGATTTTGAAATTTTAACAGAACGTGCTTAATATTATCCTGATTATGCATTATTTTTTTTCAAAAATTCGCATCTCATTGATTCTCAAGCAATCGATAGTCAAAGTTGATTTTCATACATGGTCTCTCTCTGGTTTTAGGACTCTGCTCTTTTAATTTCTAATGAACCAAGAAAGATTAAATGTTCATCGTGGCTCTGGACCTTTATTTAAATTCGACAACCAATGGTTTACTAAAAATAATTTTTTTTTTTTTATGATTAATATTTGAATCGAAAATCTGATGGGTTATCTATTCTTTGCTTTTCATAACGGGCAATTATATTTTAAATCGCTTGAACTCTCTATCAATTCGGCCAATATTTTATTTTTTTATTACTCTTCATTATTTTTCAAATAATTCAATCAATTTTGTTCAATTTGGATATTATCCATACAGAATTAATTTTTCTTCAATTTTTTAATTATTAATTACTCAAATTTTGGTTATTTCCATCAATTTTTATGGTTTGAATGTACAAGTGGTTAATAAACCATCAGAATTGTATTCTCTATTGCCTTATAGACTCTTTAGTTCAAGGTTAATAAATTTATCATTTACCTATCTATCATATCGAGGGTCTAAAAGCAAAAGGTCGTATGGGCCAAAAATCGGGTCGCGTCCTGAAAAGGGGCAGAAGGTCGTATGTCCACCTGTTTTTCAATTTTTTTTTTCGATTTCTCCACGATTTGAGTGGTTTATAGTCGCGGACAACCACTTTTATCGTGAGTTGGCGGATACGACCTTCTGCCTGGAAAGAATGAAAAAGAAAATTATGAAAAAAAAAAATAAAAAATAAAATGTAGGGAATGCAGAGAGAAAACCGTGCCTACAAGAATTTTTTCCCTAGGACTACTTTTCTCCTCAAAATTATGTGGATATACGACCTTTTGCTTTTAGGAGAAAAAAAAGGGAGTCAAAATTTTCAAAAAATTCTAAAAATTCAAGGGAATGGGAAATTTAATTTGGAAGAAAAAAAGTCTTTGGGAGAGGGTAGGGTAAAACGGACACGGGCTGGTTTTGGTATTTTATACCCTGAAATTTACTCGAAACAGATGAAAATATTGAAGATGGATTTTTTCTGATGATTGCATTGGAAAGCTGAGGGAATTTCACATGGAAATAATATGTCAGAAGTTATTTTTTTGAATTTTTCAAAAATTCCATTTTTTTTGTCAAAATTTGAAGGTAAAAGCCGTCTGCTTTTGAAAAACTTCAGGTTTTCGGGAATATCTCTGGTTCTATTGAACGTAACGACCTGGAGCTGTTCTTAAATGATAGATGAGCTCATTTCCCATAGATTCGTGTGGTTGAAAAAAAAAGTTATCAATTTTTCAAATACTTATAGAGCAAAAACTGATTTTCAGAAAATGACCAATAAGTATTTGAAAAATTGATTAGAAAGATTTTTTAACCACATTAATCGATGGGAAATGAGCTCACCTCTTATTTGAGACCAACCTCAAATCAGTGCGACCAATCGAACCGGAGATATCGCCGAAAAAGTGAATTTTTTCGATTTTCAGAAGAGAAACCCCTTCAATACTTGGCCAAAAAAGTAAACTTTTCCGAAAATTGATTTAAAAAAAAACTTTGACACGTGCTTTCCGCCTAAAATTTTCTCAGCTTTTCAATGCAATCATTAGAAAAAATTTTTCTCGGAAGTGGATAATAATTTTCAGTATAATGCAGATGATACGGAAATTTGAAACGATTCGAAACTGCAATAAAAGCAGAAGGTCGTATCTACAATTGTGTCAGAAATATCTATCGCACAGCTGCGGATATATTCGAATTATTTGATCCTCCTCTAAAGGCAGAAGGTCGTATGTGTAGGATATACGACCTTCTGCCAGAGAAAGGGCCATTTTGGCCCATACGACCTTCTGCTTTTAGACCCTCGATATGTATGAAATCTGTTTCAGCAAGAGATTATGTTATTAATTCAGATGGTAACACAGTCTTTCGTTAAAGTGAAATAGATCCATAAGAGCCCCCCTATAAAATGCAATTCTGTGTTCGTTAATTACTTTAGAACCTATCAGATGGAATCCTAGGAAAAATAGCACATGATAAGGATAAGATTAGGAATTTTTTGGAGGAATATCAAAACAATATCACTGAACTCGCCAATCTAACGAAACACCTTGAAATTTTATTAGCTATTGATGAAGAAAATTGAAAGATTCAAGCTATTAAATTTGTCCCATTCACTTAAATTCATGTGCCTGTAGATTTTAATCCTCTGACACTCTTCATTGCTATTACGTGCCATTGTGGATCTCTCGGCAGTTCGTATTGAATGGAGTCATTTATCCTGATACTGCCAATAAAAGGCAAATAAATCTCCCCAGTTCTATCCAACCTGTTCCATCAGATACACATTGCCTGTTTGGGTACACCATGAATTCCGGTCGTCATTCTGTTTTTCCCCAATTTTTTATCGTTATTATTTTATTTTCGAGTTTTTCAATGATTTTCTGCAACTCCAGTTTTGATGAGCTATTTTTCACAGAAAATTTGACTGTAAAAAAGCAGTGAAATACAGTAGATAAAAAACGGCAGCATTCAAATTTGTTACTTGCCATACCGAATGACTAGGTAAAAAACTTGTAAAAGTAGTATTAAAGTCGTTCGTTAATTGAATGAATCAGTCAGGTAAAACGTTTTCTGGACAAGTGATGAATTCACTGGCTACGATACTTGCGAAGTGACTTTCCACAGTTTTGAACCTTCTTTTTTTTTTCTAGTAGAATAAGTGTAGGTTGAAACAAGGAGTAACGACTTGGAAAATTCCAAGACTTCTGTGGTGCAGCACATGGATACAGAGAGTGAGGCTGTGCTAAAATGAGACCAGTAATTTCTTTAGCAGTCGTTTGGTGCTTTTGGAAGGAAAAGAGACAATGTAGCTTCTTTTATGGAGCAAAGGAGGATGACCTGTATAGTCTACCCACTCCTGATCATAGTCACTCGGGGCAAAGAGAGAGAAAGAGGGAGAGAGAGAGATAGTTGAATAGCAGGAGTTCTGGAGCCTTGGCTTCTTTCACCTCAGGGGTATCTATTTCCAAAACTAACGAGTTCGTTCCAACATTTCACCGAACTTTTACAATTTTACCAAGTCCTCTCACTATTCTTCCTTCTGTATAATTGTGTTCACTGGTCGGTTTTACATTCACTGATTCGTTGAATTTTCTCCCAGTGAATAAAGCTGAGAAAAGGGATAGAGAAGGAAGGAAGTAGAGATCAGTGACCTGTTCAAAGAGCCATAAAACAGAAACTTAAGCTCACTATTCTCCTCATTATGCTGTCCAATGAGCAGTTTCAATAGTGTCTTTCTTCATTTGTATTCATTTTGAATTTGTAATGCTGGAAAAATATTGAATTATTCCATAATCAATTGAAATTTCCAATTTAAACTATTTCATTCAATTTGTATTCTAGAAATGATGAAATTCAAGGAAATTAGTGATCACTCGGAAGTTTCAATGAAGTATTGATTATTCAGAATGGATAGAATTGAAGTTTGTAGTTAAACAATGAGTTTTATGAATCAGATAATTTTCCAATGTAACATGGAAATTGTTGCTTCATCTACTATTTCCACATGAGCAAAGTGAGAGATAGTCCCTGGGCTATGTTCAAGGGATCCCAGAGATACGATTGATTCTGTTACACGATATTTTACGGGCATCCAAGCTCTAATCTTTCGTAACTTAATCCGAAAGTGGTCTAACCAAGCCCTGGGACACAGGAAGCTCCATGGGACTGAGAATACTGTCTCAAAAGAGCTGAAAGCCTTAAGGGCTTCTCTACCAATGACTGTTTGGTTTAATTACAAACTAACGACACTCTAAGCCGTAAACTGATATCTCAATATTCCATTGAGATATCTCATAAATTTCTGTTTCTATTTTACATGTGAACAGGGTCGCTTAATTTTCCGTCGAAATAAAACTCACTTTGTTGGGAAAAAAAGGCTGGAATCAAATATACACAATGCAGAGAATGGATTCTAGTTTTGTCCCTTTTTTTTGCTTTTGTTCTTTCTTTTTTTTTGGCCAACATTAACCCTGTGTCATATATCGTCAGTGGAAATCCCAGCGGCTGATTTTCACGATTCCATCGGTGGATATCCTGAGGGGCTTCATCGGTGGGGCTTTTGGACCTTTTTCCGTTGGCTTTTCACATGCAGCAGTTAATTCTGAACAATTCATTTTTATGAATTGAAAATCCTTTCTATTTGTTAGATTCTTTCACCCGAAATTTGTAAATAGCGGTATTATTGGGGCTGAGGAAATTGTCAGTTAATTAAGATTTTGTCCCAGAGAGAGATCGATAAAACAGGAAAAATGAGGATTTTTGTAGGTTAATTGCTGATAATTCGGGAAAAGGTGATTTAATTTACCCGAAGAGAGTGATTAAACTATTCGAAAGTCATTTATCAGCAGTCACTATATTTAGCTTGTGAATATACTTTTTTTCTCAAATTTTTTTTTGCATTAATCTACGGTCACATGTATAAGATAAAGAGAGAGACAAATTGTTACGACTACTCTTCAATCAAAATTTCTCAATAACTTGATTCTCAGTAGCTCAATACATTTGAGGGAAAATCAAGAGATTTTATATCTATATATATATCAAGTTTCTCATCTAATCTAAACTGAAGTTTCGAATTACTCAAGTGAATCAAGGGTAAATTTGAGAAAATTCGCACCTATTGCCTTATAATTATGATTAACTCCCGACCTCAAACTGTGCTACATTTTTACCAAAATTGTATTTCTCTCAGAGTTTGGGTGGAAAATTCAGTAAGCAGCGTGAAAACTTGAAGTCATTAGAGAACATACAGAAAATTTTCTCTGCTTTCTACATGAGCAAGATGAAAAATTACTGTTTCTAAAGTTATGCGTGGCTCAATCTCGGTAACATGTCTGGTTTCGCATTCCGAGCTTAGGTTCGAATCCCTCTCGGTGCGTTAAACACTGCATTTTTCTAGCTTTGGAGAATTAATTAAATATACTTGGTGAATTAGTTGAATGAGAAATTAGGGTAGGTAGTTTGAATGAGTGAGAAATAGCTGAAGGAATTTCTTGAAGAGATGAATAAATCAATATTCTTTAATTTTTCTTCTACGAAATTGTTTACTGCAATCAGAAGAGTGAGGCTGAGGGTACAAATATGTAGAAAATTTTTTTTCCCCCGTAAAATAATTTGCTGAAGAAAGGTCGATGTGGGATATTTATATGATTTTCATCATAGGAAATTAAGCGAGAAGAATTTAGGAAGTAGAGCTATTTGTTGGCGTTCAAGTGAACTTCGGTATTTGATTTGCAGAACAATGATTTTTACACAGAGAAAAAGGTTTTCTTAATTCAAGAATGTGCAGTCACTTAATTTAAAAATGTGCAGGTCACTTAAATTAAGGAAGTAAAGTCACTTGATTTAAGTGAGAAAACTCACTTAATTTAAGTGACTTTTACTTTCTTAAATTAAGAAAGAAAAAGTTACTTGATTTAAGTGACCTGCCATTCTTAAATTAAGTGACTGCACATTCTTAAATTAAGAAAACATTTTTTTCTTTGTAATAACCACCTAATAGCTACAGCGTACATCTCCATAGTCGAGGTCTACTTCAACTCAAATTTTATAGTTTCAAAGTTCAAAAATTTCCCTCATTGTATCGTCTTTCACAAGGCATAAAAACAATAAGGGGGTTAATTAGACTGGAATACTATCTCAACACAATTCCCAACAATTGATTCACTCAATAACGAATAATCCACAGTCGAGTGTTTTTATGCATTCGTATTTTTGAATGGTCCTAGCCCAGGAATGGTTTATTATCGGATAAAAAGAGGATCCCAATAATTGAATATAACGAGGAAGCTGCGAAGGGCTTTTGAAAAATTTATGAACAATGCGCGTTCATTATTCGTAACGAATACACATTCCAATGTTTTTTCCCTCCAAAGAAGAGCCAATGCCAACTACAAATTTCCATTTTGTTGAAGTATTTCAATACCTTTCTCTATGAAGGATTTTTTAATTCGTTGATCAATACACGTGGAGATTTTAATTGATATTGTAGTCTGCCGTTGCATAATCGGATAGATGCCAGTGTGTGTTTGAATAAAGCATAATTGAAAATACCAAAGCCTCGTTGAAAATGTCGATAAATCTCTTTTGTACAGACGCCATGACATTACATAGAGTTGAGAGTAAAGCATCGTCCAGGATTGTTAGCGAACGAGTGGAAGCTGATATAGAGGATTGAAGAGTAAAGTATGGATGAGGGTAGAGGTCTCTGATACTTGAAAACGTGTGTGTCAGAAAATTGAATGAGATAATCCATTTGTATATATGTTCAGTGTCCTGTGTCACTGTCCTTTTCACCCTTGTCCAAACCAGCATATGACATGTGTATTGCTGATTGGTTTGATTTGTGATGCCATTTGCACTATTGGATATTGAATTTACTAGAAAAAATTGTATATTGTGCGTTAAATAAGCTCTTGATACATAGTTATTTGTGATAGAAGGGAAAAAAATGCAGAGTTCGTTAGTGCAGAGATTGTGATTTTTTTTTCAGTGCAAAATAACTGATTGCTCCATGGTCCAGCTTGTCAAGCATGCGAAGCTATTTGAAAACTAACAAAAAAAATAGATAAAAATATTGATGGCATTCACTGATGTAACAGCAAGAGTCAATCAGTAAAAAAAAAGGGAAATAGTCCTCTGGGTTCAGCGAATGTGTGTAGTCTCGTGAACAGAAAATTGCATCAACAAAACAACTAAACAAATGGGAAATATAGTGCAGTAAACCGAAAATTGATAAAAACACAATCAACTTCACTGTCTTTCATCTATATATATATATATATATATCTATATATATAGATGTACATGTAGACATACATACATGTATACATGTGAAAATCTACTGACGTCAACAAGGGATAAACTTGCACTGCCAGTTTCTCTCCGCCCCTGGTCAATTCCAAGATGAATAGCAAGTTTTGAAAACAAAGAAACTTCGACAATTGTAGTATGACATGGGTGTTAAATTTATCTCGAAAAATAGTGTATGGCTCTACAGTATTTTCTGTCACCTTCTGTCATTGATAGTTTTTTTTTTTATACAGTTATCTCCACCTGTCATCGAAAGACCCTCGAGAATATAGTGTCCTGCCGAAAATATGACCATCAAATATCTCCAATAGGTTTAATGGAATTATTGATGAATTTGTGAAAGTTTTCTTATGGCGTCATGAAAAAATCAAGAACGACTAGTGAAGAATTGCTTGGAATAAGTGGAAATATTCTCAGATATATATTTCTTCTGATTCCTTCGAAAAGCTGAGGTGGATTTCGATAGAAATCATGTGTAAAAAAACGTTGTTTTTTTTTTTTTAGAATTTTTCGACTTTTTTTCCCTTTCATGCGTTTATCACAATAGAATTATTGATGATTTTCTAGAAGTTTTCTTAGTGAATCATGAAAAAAAAATGAAAAAGCGACGTCTGAAGATGGAAGACCATCGACTCGTTCCTCATTACACCAACTTTTCTTTTACTGCTTCATCCACACGTTTCATCGGCATCTTTCATCCTTATCACCGATTTCGATGCTCGTCACAAGTCTCTCCGTCATAGTAGCAAAATTCACCGACGCTGGTATGACTGGTGTGGAACAAAGGGGATAACAGATCTGCAGTACATAGCACGTATGTAGTTTATTGGAAGCGAGTGTACGTGCATCAGTGTCTTCAAACGTTCACATATATGCTCCTTCAGTTTTCCACCATGTACACCAAGAGACTAGCGCAGTGTCGAATAAAAGTCAATAGACGCTAGTGCCTGGTGGAATGTGAATTGAAAACTTTCAACTATTTGATACAGAGTACATGTGGCAATACTGGTGCACTTGGTATTTTCATCAATTGATATTTCTTTCAACGAGGTCAGTTAAAAAAAAATCACATTAACTGTTATTAAATGCGAGAACAGAATTCTTTGGATCCTTTTATTTCTTCATGGACTTTTGTGTTCGGTCTGGACACATAGAATTCGACCGTTATTTAGTTGGAGAAAAACGATAAACGAAAAAAAAGCTCCAAAGATTTCTTCTAGAATAAAAACAGTCAAAAAAGGCAATAAATCAAGGAATTCAATAAACTAAAGGACAATTGTTAGTTATTCTCAAGTTCGACACGTGCAAGCCATAAAATTACACAAAGAAATCTCTTCTGTCCACTTCTCTCTTACATTTAGTTATTTCACCAAAGAACCTACACGGAAAGAAATTCTCATCAAAAAGTACCGAGCTTTCCCATCAAACGCGGGACATTTCACAGGTGCACAAAAAAATGATAAGAATCGACGAAAAACTAATAAGCACAGATGAAAAATTCATGAATTCACGCGAAATTTTGACGAACATGGTTCGGTAATTTTTAACGCGCTAACAGCGCCATTTTTAATGTACAGATGTGACTTTTCGATGTACTCCTGTGACTTTTCGATGAACTCCTGTGAAAAATTACCACCTAATACTTCAATATTTTGTATACATTACGGAATGTCCCACGATTACAGAACGTTCATTAATTTTTAGCAAGACCTTTCGGTACTTTTTACTGAAAATTTCTTTCCGTGTAGTGTCTCTATATTTTTCTCTCCGATTTTCAGGACTTTTCACACCCACAAATCCTCTTGACCAATAGAAATTAAAGTCTACTCCCAATTTCAGGCAATTCTATCCTCTCTTAGAAAGTAAATTCAAAATTGAAAGTTAAATCCAACCAAGATTTTGCAGAGATTAGACCAATCGTTCTAATCATCCTCCACATTATGATTACATACTGTTAAAGAATATGGATTAATTGTTATTACAATCTAATGAAATCCAGTCTACTTTTTTTTTTTAAATGTTTCATAACAAATGTGATCGATGCTCAAGAAGCATTCCTAATTCAATGCATCCATGAAAATCCGAATTCACTAACCTACAAATATAGCAATGCATTCACCGAACTGTTCCGAATTTTTCATTAATTCAAAATTCAGCAATCGATGAATTTTCCACTCACCAAAATTTCAATAGCACTCCAGCGCAATTAATATACTCACCTTTAAACATTATAGAAGGATTATGTATGCTCCTCCATATGAGAACTTGCATTTCATTCAAGAGAGCAAATCTGAATTCGTCAATAAAATGTTTTCATGAGAGAATTGTTAATCCTCAAACCAAATTTATGCAAGAATCTTCTCATCCGATCACGAATCTCATTTCGTCAACGAAAACAAATTCTCATGCATCAAGAATAGACCCCCAAATAAGAAAATTTCATCAATACTCACAAACTCCAATGAAACATTTCAAACTTGACAGATTAATATTTCATGAAGAAAATAAAGTCTCATGAAGATACTTGCTTCGATACTCGTGCTGAATAGTTTTAGGAAGGAAGTGAATACAGTGTGGAGCAAAGGCTATCCACTACGTCTGAAAGAGGAAACGAAACTTCAGGAAGACCGGAACGAAGGAAGCTTCGGGTCTCCCGGTCGTTTGATCCTACCACTCACGAGCATGATACTCCCTCTCAACTCGCTCTTAACTTCCTCATTTCTTTTAGCACTCTTTTCTCTTCCCCCTTTTTTTATTCCTCCACGCTTCACTTGTTTTACCTCTTTTATCTCCATCCCCTTTCATCCGCTCCTTTTTTTTTCCTCTCTTCCCCCTTTTCTCATACATTTTCTCGTGATCTACCGTACACGAAGCTATTCTTCACTGAGAGACACATTTCATGACAAACCTTCCCCTCAGTGCTCGTCTCTCACGAAACGTCATTATCGAGAGATACCTCCTGTTTTCTCCCACGTTCACTTCATCTGTCTTTACCCACTGCTTCTTAATTCTCATTCCATTTTCTCCAAGTTTTTGGTATCCCATGAAATCCAATTGCCAACAATCCTAATTTCCGCTTTTTTTTTTCCTTCTTTTCCTCCTTCATTTTTCTGCACTACGAAACACTGGACAGTCAATCAACCCAGGATTTCTCCAATGTTATCAAGATCCTCCTTATATTTCCAATTATCCCCGGAAATCAGGGCTTCCTGAAAGTTTTTTTCCTTATTTCTCAATAATCTCGTAATGATCATTACGATGCAATTGTACAGTGAATTCGAGCATTTTTTCTCCTCTCAATTTGTAATGGGAAATGGAAAAAGACAAGGAAAAAATGGGACAGAGAGTCAAACAAATAAATCCACTATCGAATTTTATTTGTACAAATGACACACAAAAGGGTAGAGCTTTGAAAACATGCGCTCGAATTTAAATGAAAAAAAAAAAAAAGATGAATTCGATGTATTGCAGAGGGATAACAGCATAAAACAGATTGAATTCAATTTTTCTCGTTACGGATTAAACTTTATCAAAGCTTGATTATTATCACTGGAAAATTGAATTCAGACCCTGTTTTCTGCACAACGTATTACAAAATTCCTTCTCACTCGTATATTTTTTTTTTCTTTTCTGTGAATAGTCATGTAATAAATGTAACAAGAGGCAAATTAGGTTCATTATCTCCATTAGAGTAATCTCGAGTTGCATTTGTGGTTAATACTATCATTAATCCCTTTGTTACTTTTGCACTCGTTTATTTTGACTCTGTAATTATGACTCTTTGGCCATTAGCATGTGTGTCATTATCAGGTGCAACTGATGCTCATCTAAAAATGTAATCAGTAATTTTCCGGAATTTTCGAGTAAAAAAAAACGAGTTGATTGCATTAACCTCGTTTTTTTCTATCATTAATAGTATTTAGCACTTTGCAGTACAGAGAAATTAGGAAAAAGAAAATCCCTGATAGTTCACATTGAAAGCACTAACCTGTGAAACCACATAGGGGATATATGCCTATTAATACCCACTACTTCGATCCATTATCAGCGGTGAAAGTGGCTAGCAACCATAATGATAAAAGGTCGTAATTAAAAATCTGTTCAGTGAGACGCGAAATAATTCGTTTTAAAGGAAAAAGCAATGTTGAATGAAAAAAAAATTGAAGTTTCCATCAAAAAAATATAAAAAAAAAGGGAGGGGGAATATTTTTGAAGTTAAATTGGGTGATTTCACGTTAAATTTGCATACTGAAAAAAATCGGTATTTTTTATTTTTCATCAATTTTTTTTTCTGTACTCCCCCTCAGCAATTTCATACCAGTGAATTACGCAATTAACTGATTTTCAGAGGGTTCGAAGTAGGTTATCACGTAGAAGCACACAGGCATGAAGTTTTTTCTGTTCCTCCAATTATTGTTAAATCTTTTTGCTATACATTCCTCATCACACTCTGGAATCCAGTGGGAAATTACGTTTTTTTTTCCTATTCAATTCTTTTTTTTTTCAAGCTCTTTTTTTTCGATGTCCTCATTATAGCTGATTAGAGACAAATGGCAGTTGATCGCTTCTTGATGATCGCAAATAATTTCTCACCATAAATTATCTTCAATGTAAGTGAATCTTCACTTCGATTGAAAACTTCTTATATCAGATGAAAAAAAAAAACACGATTGCTTGAATTTGGATATTCTACTCTTTGAAATAAATTTCACTGAACTGGAACGCGTCTAACGAGCCAAAGGAATTTCCTTTCCGTTGCCTTTTATACTTGGTTGATTCAGGAAAAGGGAAATGAGGTCAGACTTCACGTCCCTTCATTCTCCTCATGTCTCAGTACGTTTTTCCCTTTTTTTAAAAAATTCCTTCAACTTTCTTTTACCTTAATCCAGGGAAAAATTTACCATCAAAAGTTTTTCATAGCTTCAAATAAACTTAATAAAACGCACTTTGATGTTTGGCTACACAATGACGTAGGGGAGAAGAGGGTCAATTGAACTATGGGGCAGTTGCACCAGTCGATTAAAAAATAGGAGAGAATTTTTTTTTTAAAAGTTCCCTTTCAGAACTGTTATACGAGTTAATATCGAAAAAATTATTCATTAAAAAGAATTTATTTTTGCTTCCAATACTTTAGATTTAATTGACCCCAGCTAGTGGTTCAATAGCCCCTGAGCTAGGGACAGTTGAACCACTTGATCCGATGATACAATTAGAGGAGAGTGGGCCAAAATGGACCTAAAAGATGAGATGACTCGAGATTTTATTGAAAAGCAGCCGTTGCTTCAAAAAATCTGAAAAAATTTACAAACAATATACATATTCTGGAGGATTTTCTCAAATTTTTTCAGATTTTTCCGTCGAGTCCTTCATTCCAAAAAAAATTCCTCAATCATCTTACTACGAGGGTCCATTTTGCCCCACTCTCCTCTATATATATATATTTTTTTTTTATAATTACAATCATTCGTTGATTAATACACAAATCAGAAATGATAGAGTGAATAACAAACTACTATTCCATGGAAAAAAAAATTATTTCTAAAAATTGTATTCTAAAAAAATTGTGAAAGAATTTTTGGTTCAATTGACCCCCTTCGCCTCCTATCCTTCAAGGTACCTGCACGTGATGACAGGTTCTCGATAAACGTTGGACCAGTGTAATTGCAGAGGAAATGAATGTTAGGCACAGGGCCTGACGCCTGTTACAATTAATAATGTCTCCAGAGGAAGTGATGTAATTTGCAGCAGGCCACATCCGTTGCCCAATTGTTCCGTTACAAATTGTCAGTAACTCTGACATGACCTATGGAATGGTAACAGATGGATTAAATTTTCGAGAATTGACTGATTTACTGATGCTTCAAATGCTTCTATATGTGTCATTTTCAATATCAACGTTTCGAACTACTGTTTTCGAGCTACAAAATTTTTGCGAATGATGCTATCATCGAATGACAAGTGCTGATGTATTGGGAGAATTTCCAACAAATCTCCAACGATGCTTGCATACAATCCACTCGATGAAATTGATGCAGAGGAATGTGCATCAGGAAACAGGGTTTAGGTCCATTTAAGCAATGCCTGTCACCATTTGTCATGGAAACTAAAGCATATAACTGAAGTTAGTTTCACCCTCGACTTAACCTCATTAGACTAATTTACTCTGGCTCATGCAGAACTGAAGTTTTGAGTTATAATGGCACATCTCCATTATCACATTCGCTTTAGGGAATACAAG
The DNA here is from genome assembly GCA_963921955.1 of Aleiodes alternator. Lineage (NCBI taxonomy): Eukaryota > Metazoa > Arthropoda > Insecta > Hymenoptera > Braconidae > Aleiodes > Aleiodes alternator. Next base: position 4,574,431 of record OY998109.1, on the reverse strand, counting down.
ATGATTGAACTTGATGTATATATATTTAAGGGAGAATTGTTAATTGAGAAATATCATTGTGCTCTTCAAATGGTTCAGTGGAACACTAAAGGCAGAGTGAGAAACAAGGGGGGTCTTGAGAGGGGGGGATCTCTGGGGATATCATTCACCTCTTGGCTCCATTATCGTGTGGATATTCTCTGAATGTAATCTGTGATGGAATAAACGTTAAATTGAGTTCGAGGAATCATGATGAAATATAGGATATGAACAAATGGTGGAAAATATGAGGATTTTCCTCAGGGGAAGCTTTTTTTTTTTTATTAGTTAGGGGAAGCTTTATCATGACAATTCAGGAAACAAGTTGTAGGAGAAGGGGGGGCCATTAAACAAATAAATTTATTAATAAATTGATTTTTATTAATAAATTTTTAAGAGAATCAAATTCCGGAAAAAATATGTAATGCGCAAGCAGGATTTGAACCCACGACCCTCTGATTACATGTCAGGTGCTCTACCGCTGAGCTATTGCGAGTTACTATATTTACCATCGAATTTTTGATTCTCACAACTTTTCTCCACCTCCCATCCACGAGGCAATTGAAATTATGTAAAAAATATTTTAGTTATTTAGAAATGATTTTCAGAAGCCTTTCCATTTCGAAATGTACGAAAATGATTAGCATGTAATCATGCTAATCAACGCCGAAAAACTAGTTTTAGGTAAGAAAAATGAACACATAAATACCGAAACTATACTTGTAAATCTGAAATTTTCACATTTTATCATTTGTTCATTAACGAATGGTAATTCTCTATACTGTAGACAGGCCTCATAAATGAATGAACATCTATAAAAATGAAAATTTGAAAAAAAGAGGCATTCTAGTTTAGATGAGAATCGTGAGAAATTAGTGAAAATATTTGAGATAGGTTTTTTCTGATCATTTCATTGGAAAAATGAGAGAATTTTCGACGCATGTTTCGAAATTAATTTTATTTGATTTTATCATCAAAAAAATTCTATCTCAAAACATTTCATCAGAATCTTAATTTCACCCCCACTTTTCTATATTATCTTGAAAATTAGATATGCATAAGGACTGGAAACTCATTCATGGTGAAGAACAAACGGAATTCCTGCTGTTGCATAAATTGTAAGGTAAAAATTTTAATTCCAAATCCTCTTCAGGATTACGTACGTGTTTCAAGAGGAAAGGGGTTTTTCCAGAATACCCATTTCTGACGACGAAACCACAGATGCATATAAAATTCTTTGTTAGTAGATGCATAATATGCTGGTGAAAAAAAAAGGGATGAAAAAATGCTCACTAACTCGAGGGACATCTCGGAAACGGAATGGCCGTCTAATTAGAAGAAACGCGACTTAAATATAAATGCTGTGAGGGCAATGCGGTACGTAACTAGTAAAGAGGACAAGAAGAATGTTACCCAGTGGGGTAGAGGAAAAAAAAAAGAAAAGGGGTAGGTCAGCACACGTTATACTTCTGTGTTTACTTGGTTCTTTTTGTCATGCGACAAAATATTATCCGCTCTCCTACTTTCTCCGGTAAATAAACATTCTAATGTTTTCTCACGGTATTGTCGAATAATCGGAGAAAGCAAAGCTTCCTTTCTGTTATACACATTATGTATTATTCGTTGTTTTTAAAAGGGAATTTTCATTCATAGAAAATGTACCTTCGCATCACACAAATCCCCTGGAGCAATAAAAAAATATATATATATATAACGGAATACACAGCGGATTCAAGGAGGCAAATGTACGGTAGATGTGAACCTGCGGAATTTGAAACAAAAAATGAAACTACAATATTTCAGTCTGTGCAGGTAACTTCTGTCGATTCAGCGCTGATTTCTGCTTTTTTGCTTTCGAATGGAAGCTATAATCATCAGAATTTTCGATTGTAATTTTTTTAATAGAAGATACTTAAAATGATCTGAATAGAGAGAAAATGATATTTTTAGCGTATGTCTGTGTGTGTGTGTGTATGTCTGTATGTGCATAAAAGTTTCAATTACAACAAAACGGTTTCGTAGAAAAATTTCATTTTTCATAGAAAACTCTCTCTCGAGGAACTCTGTTTTTTAAACTTCATTTGAAGAGAATCCGATCGGTACTTTTTGCGATATGTCAATTTTCCGAACATCAGTTTTTAATGGAAGTTATGGAAGCTATTCAATCGATGTTATTTATACTCATATATTATCTCGAGAGTTGTATCAATTAGAAGCATGTCAATTTTGAGCTCAATTTGATAATTAGTTTCCTCATTATTGACGTTTTCATGAATTTTCCAAAATTTGATATTTTTATGATTGTTTGAAGAAAGTTGTATCACTTTCATTCAGAAGCATATTGCTAAAGTATTAGCAGAAAAAGCTGCATCAGTTGAGAAGCAATAGTATTGTCCACTTGTTTCAATTTGTCCTATCAAACTCAGTGAAATGTGAAACGAATCGGAGATAATCGAATTTGAAAACCAACTTCTTCAGCATTATTTGTCTTCATCACTGATATTCATCTTTCAACTTGCTTTTCACAAGTGTAACTTCAACATATAGCATCATCCAATCATCGAGATAGTGCTCCAAAGATTTCCCGAATGATTTAACCCTGATAACGCACTTGAATATAGATCAGAATACACTGATGCTTCACTATTCTTGTATGCATAGTTTCATGTAAATTCGAGGCAATCGAAAGGACGACACACGTCTCAACGGGAAGAGAGAAGCAACGTTAAAACAGATACCAACCATTGAAATATAGATTCCGATGCAAATTGATGATCCTGTGAGATTTTCTGTTTTCTATAAAAAAATCTACCAGAGTAGTTGCTTCATCTGATTCTTCTGCAATGGAAATTCAACATTGATTGTGATTTATGAAGAAAATGCAAATTATCAGTCGAATCTATTCGTTTATGATATAAATGAAGTTAATCAATTATAGTTCCATTAAATCTACGAGTTTACGTTTGAATAGTAAATTTGCAGATTGGCAATTGGTATCTTGGCAATCACTCGGAGAGCTTGAGAAATTAACTTGCGACGATAACCAGCATTTCGCGGGCTTGTCTACTATTTGCATTGCTGAGTAGGCAAGTTTGGTGTGGCTTTACTGGCTTGGTTGCCTGGTTTTGGACGAACTGGCAATGTAGAAGGTGTAAAAGCAAGTGGTATCCAATTAGTGACTGCACCACCGGCCAGCCCTAATTCACTGACTCAACCCAAGCTATGTCTCTCATCCTCCACCATTTCTCATTTACACGCGTTCAGGCAGTTTTACAGATGGGTTGAGCCCCGTTTTTACAAAAATAAAATAAAGAAAATTTCTGGGAAATTAGTGGAACTCTAATGTTTCTCATTCAGTTGGTTTTATCAACTATCTTTGCATGTGGTTTTGCGCTGAATTCGGTGAAATCTTGGGCGGATATGATAAATCCTGCCTGAAAAACTTGGTTTAGGACACAGAGTGCAAGAAAGAGTATTTCTGCTTGTGACATGTACGAAACAGTAGCACTATGGGCGGCTTATTGTCCTCTGGGGATGGATGATTTTTTTTTTGTTTTTCTAAATGGTGAAAACGTGATATAGCCATGTGCTACAATATTACAGTCTCTGTAAAACAACTTTGTTTCACTCGTTTTATAGCTTTCTGGCAGTAAAGATACCGCAGTGTCCTCTGAGTATTGACGGCAATTGTTGCCAACAATAAAATCAACTTCATGACTTTCTGGCTTTTATTAAATTTTTGTGACGTTGTAGGAAAAAATATTTTCTCTATTAAGGTAGGATACTATAGTATGGTCGATGAAATGAAGAAAAATGAGGATTTGTAGGTTAGTTTCCAATTAATTGCTGATGATTCGGGAAAACGTGCTTCAATTTATCTGAAAAAGTGATTAAACTATTCGAAAGTCATATCTTTAGCTTGTGAATAGGAGAAGGTGGGGCAAAATGGATATCAGAGGTAGAATGGACACATCTAAATTGTTAGGTACATATTATGGAAAACTCTCGAAATTAATAGAAATATTGGCGATAGATTGTTTTTGATGATTCCATTGGAAAGCCGAAGAAATCTTGGGCGGGAAACAAGTGCTGGAATGAATTTTTTCTAATTTTTGGCGATTTTGACTTTTTTGAGCATTTTAGAAGGATAAAACTCTTCCTTTTTTTGGAAATTTTCAGTTTTTTGAGGATATCTTTGGTTCTATTTGTCGTAGCATAAAAATTCTGATGGGAGGTGAAAGATGAGATCATTTGCCATCGATTCATATGGTTTTTACTCAAAAAATATCGATTTTCAGGGTATTTATGGGCATTTTCGTGAAACAGTTTTGTGAAACAATTTTTGGTCTATAACTATCCCAAAAATTTATATTTTTTAATCAAAAACCATATGAATCGATGGCAAATGATCTCACCTTTCATTTGAGACCAACCCCGAGTTGCTAAGACCAATAAAACCCGAGATATTTGCAAAAAACTGAAAATTTTCAAAAAACAAAAGACTTTTACCCCTCGAAAATGCCGAAAAATATCGAATTTTCAAAAAAATCGAAAAAAATACATCTGACGCTTGTTTTCCGTCTAAAATTTCCTCAGCTTTCTAGTAGAATCATCAAAAGGAATCCATCTCTAACCGTTTCATTACAGTGTCCATTCTGCCCCACTCTCCCTATCATTTTTTTCTCTCGAATTTTCTTTCTGTCAATCTCCTATCACATGCAGGAGATAGAGAGAGAGGCAAATAGTAACAATAACCTTCTAATTAAAATTTCTCAATAACTATACGGTGAATTGAATATCTTTCTTTTATTCTATTATTTAGATAAAATGCTGTTTTCTTCACCAATTGTTTTTAAATAATGGCTCGACCCTGTGGTTTTTTAGTAATTTCGTTGTTTCTGTCCGATTTAGGGCGTTTCATACCCACCACCGCTATTTTCAGTAACTTTGATAGTTCATATCTCATAAACTGCATGCACAAAAATTAAAAAAAAAAAATTAGAAAAATGTGAAAAAATATCATCTTTCATACGGCATCAACAAAATAAGGGGTTAACTGTATTCGAATTAGATGAGATACTACCTCAAGGGTAAGAATTTCAATGAAACCGAGATGGTCCAGTCAACAAAATATCCACTGTCGTCTACATTTTCTTCAAAACCCCATCACCTTGATTTTTCAAGCATTCAATGTCTTCAATGCATATAATTATCCACTTGTTGTCTAGAGAACTCTGAACTTTCTCAATTTACTCTGTATTCCTGAGGACAAGACGCAAAATACTGTAAACTTTCATCAGGAAACCTAGAAAATGTTATTGCTTTATGAATCCCGAGAAGTTGTCAGTTGTCAACTGAGAAAGGAAATCTGACTCCCAGTAGGAATAACAAGAAAATTCTTCATGAAGAAAGAAGAAGAAGAAGAAGTGAGTAGCATTGAATTTTGTGCCTTCTATTCACTGTCTGACATTTTTGAAGGGACTCTTCGCAATTCGGAAGTTTAACTTTACTCCGGAGAAATATGAGAAAATAAGAGATGAAGAAGAAGGATGAGAAAGAAAGGTACGAGAAGTTTTTTTTATTGAATCAGAACTGAAATAAAAGCTCTTGTATCTCAGATTCTCATGGAGTTGTGATAGAAATGGGTAAATTGCATTAATCCAGAGTGTATATAATTCAACGAAATGTAACACAGAAATGCTGATTTATTGAATATTCGAATATTCTCCGTTATGCGAGAATCTGCATCTTGTTTAGTACTTCCATACTTTTCTTTCTCTCTCTATATCATATATTTCAGTGAAATCCTTCAAGTGACACTTCAATTGAAGCAAAATACAAAATGAAACAGGAGATTTCGAAAGCTGTAATGAAAATCGAAGTGATGATGTATATACAGACACTTCAATAATGTGAGACATGAAAAAGGAGGGATGAGGTCTGGTACCGGAAATTACACTCTCCACAGAAAGGCGACGTTTCCGATTTAGTGGTGGCAATACCCCCGCTGGCACGAGTGAACAACCGTAAATCGTAGACAACCAGTACTGTCCTTCCTATCTATTCTACCAGAACTGCGATTCAACTGGAATAAAGCTAGTGTCCCACTTGGCCATCACTCTCATCAGACCCGATCGGCTTTCACCCCTATTCTCCTTCTTTTGGTTTTCTCCCTCATTTCAAACCCCCCCTTCCCCTTCCTCCTCAACTTCTCACTCTTCGAGGTAACAGAAGAATGGCTACAACATTGTCTCCCATCTGACTTTTTACATTCACGTCCTTGGCAGCCCAAGTGAAAAACCCGAGGCACGTTCAAAGCCCAACGAGATTTCCCTTGATAATAGAAAAAAAGAAAAGGAGAAAAAAATAGAAGAGATGAGCCCGCAAAGCGCCCAGGGGTGCATCCAGCTTCAACTCGTGGAACGAGAGAGAGACGGTTTTTATTGTCGGCCAGTCGGCCAAAAGCAATGCGCATGACTCGATAATATAGAGTGGCAGATCTGTGGAATTCGACCGTGAAATACGGAAGAGTGCCTCCAAATTTTCCATTCCTGGGATGTCCGAAAAATGGAGAAAAAAAAATCCCAGGTTATAGGTCTCATTTCCATTGGTAACATGACTTTATTTCTTTTTTTTCGTGATAGATGAAGCAACTGATAGTGAAATAAATTGCGCAGTCTTTCGTAATGAATTTAAAGCTTTTCTGGTGTTCGTGTAATTGGCTATTATAGTTACTCCTGGAAGAATAAGGGAAATTAATTTGAAAGAAATTCAATTTGATGGATTTTTATTAACGTTAATAGTTACAGCAATGTGAAGTCGTTAGAAAAATTTGCTTCTATTTCTAAAACTAATGCCAGGATAACAGTCCAAAAGCTCCAATACATATTCAGAGCGTGGATTAATGAAGAAAATTAAAATTTTATATATAATACTTATTATTGCATTAGGCGATCGTTTCACGATATCTTTTCATTATCAAATCTAAAAAATTTCAATTTAAATGACTATTAATCATGAAATCTATCAATTTTGAATTCTATTTTTTTTATTACGTTATTGTTATCTTCAAGGAGGAATGTCAGTTGAAATTGACTAACATTTCCCCTCAAATTTTTTCATTCTTACGAAATAATTATAAAAATTACCACTTTTTTATTTGTCTTGTTGCAGCTTGTTGGTGGTGAATTCGATATGGAGCTCAATTTTGTCATTCAAGATGCTCAGAACATCAGGCACATGCTGGAGTTGCTTGATCACTGTCCCCCTAATCTCCAGGTAAGAAGATTATCACAATTTCAAGAAATCCATGAATTATTCAGATCCTTACCGACTACAAAGAAAAAGTGCTCACATTATTTCTGCAATGTGCAAATTCTCTCTGTTTTCTGCATATAATCTCATAAACTTCGATTGGACGTGAAGTAATATTAACATTCATGAATATCGTCTTGTAAATTCAGTGGATAAAATTGTAATGATGTTCTCTGTGTAGCAGTTACGTAAGAATAAATTTTCCTAATACATGTACAGATTACCATTGGGGTACTGTCTGCAGATGCAAAGATTTTTGCGATCGTTACGAATTGCAGGTATGAGGTCGAACGTGATGTAACAGCAGAAACGAGAGAGAGAGAAATGGAATGAGAAATTTTAGAGATTCAGTACACGTATATATTTTCTGTAGAATAAAACGTGCCAGTTCTCTCACCATTCCACTGACATGGGTCTGACCCATTCGAAATATAACTCCTGCCAGACTATTCTTTCACTCAGCATGTCTCACTTGGTCCAAGTTGAATTGAATAAAAGTGTACACACGTATCACGTGTTACAACTGTAATGCACATCAGTCCGAAATAAAAAGTGCGCAAACATCAGCAAAAACTTGCTGTTATGCCCCATAAGCATTATTTAATATTATTCAATTATTTCATAATTAAAGTGAAGAAATTGAACGCATTAATGAGTTCAACTTACTTGACATATTATTTGACTCAGCGTCTTATTGCTACATGTTTAACCATGTTGCAGTGTCATATTGATAATTTACTACAAGAATCGAACTCACTGATGTTCGAGAGATCAGTTCTCAATCAGACACGAGAATGTTTTATTTTACTTCAAGCCTTAATATTCTATTATACATAATGGATATTAATGAATCATTCAACTCAAAAGTGAATGCTTATTCCTTTTCCAATAAACCATCGAGTTGAAGTATCGTTTTTTTTTTTTTTTATAGATGTTTATTAGAGGAGAAACCAGAGTACATTTTCCTTTTTTTTTCATGATACAAATTTCCTTAATAAACGAAAGTAAACCTATTGATACTGTTTTGCAAAAAAGTCGCCTTAGCGACGTGCTATGCTAATTCAATTGCTGTTCGTTTATTTTATGTGTTGTGTGGGTTAACTGCGATGTTGACACTTCTCATTTACAGAGGAGATTTTACTTTTTTTTTTTTTATGTGCATTTGAAATGGAAAGGCTTCTAAAACCATTTCTATTGTTTTTTTGCTACAGGAAAACCCAAAGAATTCACTCATAGACTAATTCCAGTCATGACATCGCGTTTATTATAAAACTATTTTTGTTACTTTTAATCATGAAGAGAATTATTTTTTGAGTATTTTTACGGTGCACCACTGCCAGTAAATGCTCTTTTCCATCTCCTCGTTCGGCTTGTTGTTGCCGCAAAGAGGTGGGAAAGGAAAAAAAAAAAACTACCAAAACTCATGGCATAACCATAAATTTGGTCGTGGAAGATCTATGGTTAAAGTAGCCACGAGTTACGAGGGCCATTGGGTAAACCGTAATTCTGCTTTTACGGCACAAACAGTTTGAGGTTTGTTAAACTTAAGTACCGATTGCGAGTATATACGACGGGGTCAATAATTTTCGATTGAGTGGAATGTCTTTTGAAAAATTTAAATTGATGAGTTTAATCGATATTAAAGGAATGTGTGCACTGAGAGAAAAAATATATTTTATTGAGAAATAAAAAAATTGGAAATTTCCAATATCACGTGAACTTTAAATTAAATATAAATATCATTAAACTGAGGAAAAAATTATTTCTCCTAACAATTGAATTTCTTGAAACTGAGAAGAGTCAATAATTATTAATTTTTAGAAATTAGTAGATTGGAATTAATTCATTTTTATTAGTTATTCAGAACGAATTGAAGATTTTTCAAATTGATCATTTTACTGCTTGTTCCAACAATAAATATACTCTTCTCAAAGAAAATTTTTTACTTTAATCAATTAATTGATCAGAAAATTCATTTTTTTTTCTTCAATTCAAAGACAAATTTTCTCAATAAAATCATTTTTTTCTCTCAGTGTGGGAATAAATATTTCAATGAAGCATAAGTATTATAATGAGGCTTTTTTTGGTTATTGATTGTAAAAATAAAGTCTTGAAGAAATCAAAGAAAATACTGGTGCAAACACTATTGAATTAATATTCTCTTCATCTTCTTCTGATCTCCATTTTCTTGATGAATATCGAGAAAAGAATTTATCAGAATATTTATGGATCATAATTGGTTGAATATTTGACTATTTCAATGAAACGGTTAGAGTTAGAAGTTTTTTGATGATTCCATTGAAAATCTGAGGAATTTTCCGATAGAATAAACCTATTAGAATTGATTTTTGCGGATTTTCCAAAAATTCTGACTGTTCTGGAAAAAAATGACTCATGTGAAGGCTCATATTTCTCATCGGAAATTTTCTCAGCTTTCAAGCCTGAGGCCAATTTGAAGCGATTATCATTGCACATAACCGTATAAACTCCAGTTGAAATTCAATCTTTCCGTTCTATCTCCAACGTCCTATTTTTCTCCATCTCCTGCTAGAAAAGTGGTTTAATCTCATGTAGAATTAATGGATTTGTTTGGTTCTATTGTTAATGAAGTTAGGGCTTGTAATTGGAATCTGTGAACTTTGAAATTACGTAAAGTAACTCCTTCGTAAAATTGTGAAATGAAGAGCAATGCTTCTGTACGTCACAAAGCTGCTAAAAACGTTTTAAAAAAAACTTAATAATCACTTATCAACAGCCACAAAAAAAAAATCACTTGAAACTTCAGAATCTCATGTCTTTTATATTTCATTAAGATACATGAAAATAAATAAATTCTTTAAAAAGGTAAACTCAATCCAATTTCCAACGTTTCCGCTCGAATGCAAGAGTTCAAACACGAGTGTCACAGAATGGGGAAAAAAAGAGAGAAAAAAAAAAAGGAAATAAGTACTACTTCACGCTGAGCTGAAGAAGAGTGAGAAAAACTTTTTGTAACCCCGTTAGTGTCGACTGTTTTTCTGCAAAAACCCAAAAAGGAAGAAAAAAAAAGAACTTCGTTTACGACTTTTGCCTCTTCGTTTTGCACTCTTGCATCTGTTTTTTCTTCTTTATCTATATAAGACACACTTGAAATGTGCTGCTGCTGGCAGAAGTTTAACAGGAAAATGTAGAAGAGTAAATAGAAATTTCAAACTGAATGAACAGAAAGTGGAATTGAGTAAGGGGCAACAGAAAAATTCATGAGAAACTATGCTTTTCAAACGAATACGTGAAAGAGAGAGAGAGATGGAGAAATTATGAGTGAATAAGAGTGAGTCCATTATCACGTCAAGATATTCAAAAGAATATAATCTCGTATTTCTTCAATCTCCAGAGCAGAAAAACAATATAAAACTCCTCTGAAACACTGAAAAGTGTCTTCTACATAATTCAGAGAGACTGATCCAGAGCAGCAGTTTAAACTGGCGGTTATAATCAACCTGGGGATCAATTTCCCCTTCTCATAATATCGTACCAACGTCAGCCTGAATTATTAAGATAGTATTCCAGTGAAGTCGAGTACAGTTCATCCTTTTTTTTTTGATGCCATATCAAAGTTGATATTTTTTTGCATTGTTCTGAATTTTTTCATAATTTTTGAACGTGCACTTTATGAGATACGAATTATCGAAGTTACTGAAAATAGCGGTGGGGGGGATAAAACGCCCTAAATCGGACAGAAATAACGAAATTACTGAAAAACCAGAGGATTGACCCATTATTTAAAAAATATTGGCGAAGAGAACAGCATTTTAACTAAACAATAGAAGAAAAAAATATTCAATTCACCGTATAGCTATTGAGAAATTTTAATTAGAAGGTAGTCGTAACTATTTGCCTCTCTCTCTATCTCATGCATGTGATAGGAGATTGACGCAGAAAAAAAATCGAGAGAAGAAAATTATATTCACAAGTTGAAGATATGACTTTCAAATAGTTTAATCACTTTTTTAGGTGAATTGAAGCACATTTTCCCGAATTATCAGCAATTAATTGAAAATTAACCTACAGATCCTCATTTTTTCTTTTGATTTATCGACCGTATCCTGGCATACTACCTTAATATTGTTGAAGAAGTTTCCAGGCATCTAGTAACACTGAGCTTCCAGTCAATCCCCAGGAAGACGAACTTTCAAAATGAACGTGTGGACAGATATTTGTGTTGGTACTATATACATCTGTTGACCATCGACTGTAAACAATATACTGTCCATTGCTATGGTGTCAACATATTGAGCACACAAGTGATCCTATACAAATGACATGAATCTATTGGAATGATATTCCATCAGATACATGGAATAGGACAAATTTTGGATAATCATTAGTTTCAATTCGAACATGGTATCCATTAGAATTATATTCTGTCATCATGGAGAAATTAATTAGATCAACGTGAACGAGTATAATGATTTTCTTCAATTGAGAGTTGATTAGATTTGATTAGTGTGGTTATTACTATGCACCTGATGACAACGACTGCAATTGTCTGTGACCACAGAACTAATTCACTCCAATTCAATTATTTTCACTGATTCTACAGAGAATGTATTTTCACTTCATTTCCTATGAGAAATTTTAACAACTGTTATTATTATTAATTTTTTTTTTTTTTCAATTTTATCAATTCTCCACACGTACTGTGCACTCCTGATTTCATTCCAAACAATGGTGTGCTGATGGATATTCCATATCAAAATAGCTCGCCAACGAAATGCCGCCTTCCATTCATCGCATAACTGAAATAATATCGTTTCAATATAATAGAGGAGTTATTGTGTATCATGAACACAAAAAGAGAAAAGAGAATTTTGGTATTTGGTGTATAAATATACGCGACCTGGTTGATAATTTAAAAAAAATATGTGAGCATTGAAAATTTCTAATTGAAAGAATTTCTGAAAAAAAAAAAAAAACAAAATTGAATTCTGCAATTAAAGCTGATTGTCTCAGTCAATCCTGACTAATATTTAGGCTCTTTGAGCTATGAATTTAATTGGAAGATAAGAGCATGATAGATAAAATAAACAGAAAAAATTAATCATGTTATCATGTAAAATGAAGCATTTGCTTGAAATTTCATCGTTATTTTGCTAGAAATAATCCTTCGATCTATACGCTATTTCTAGATTAATTACAATATGATGTAATTCAAAATTTTGCGGATGACCATTTTCATTAGAGTATTGTGTACCACAATTGTGAATCAGATACTATGGTAAATTACATGCTGTGACATCAGAATATCATCATCATCAACGGATATGAAATGTTCTGCTCCCCCTTCTCCGACACAATTTACATTCCCCTTGAAACATAAACAGATTACTACAATCTAGTTTATGCACACAACTTGTGTATTTGAAATACTCGTGAATCTCGTTTCACAATGATATTTCATTACCAGTACAACTGAAATGAGGCTAAATATAATTCATTTTTCCAGTTGGAGCATAGCCCATCATGATCACAAATGACTGCAATATGAAATATATTTTTCTCTCGAATATGAAGAATAAAAAGGGAAGGAGAAAGAGTTTTATCACTGCTATCGTTGTACAGTGAATGCTTTTCAATAAAGATAATACAGCTGATAAAATACAATTGTGTTGAATAAATCGAGATATTCGTGACATACCAATGCTTTTAGCTATTGAATTGTTGAAAGGATTCCAATGGTAGCTGACGAACAGATTACTACTGGATCCTGTAATCATCTTCAAAATTCAATGGGGTTAGGTGATATTCCATTAGGCTGATAGAAGCCGATGTAAATGACGTTACAGTCTGCACTTCTCTGAGTATCCAATAGAACCAAGTATCTCAGCTCAACTTGTTAATGTTAATGTGTCCAGAATATCTCTGTGTAACCATAGAGAACATATTGAAGGCACATAATGTATTGGAGATGGGATAGATGAAATTGACCAGGTGGTGTACAATTTATGGTTTAATAAACTGAATTATTGGGGACATTGAACTTTGGAATGAATTTTTGAATGGAAAATACGCATCAATTTCAATGCTAATGTGTGTGTTTGTGCACTGGAAAAACTAATGTTTCACAGATGTCTTAATTTGAGATATCAGTTAGAGAAAAATATCTTGAAATTAAAAGTATCTTGAAGCTGGATCACTCATATGGAAAACGTTTGAAATTGGAAAACAGTATATGTTTTAAAAAGCTGCTTTTTATGATTGAAATTAAGATATTTTTCAATTGTTCAGTCATTAGAGCTTGAAGGTATATGGCGTAGCTCATTTGCTAAATACTATTCAGACACATCAGTGTCAAACATTTTTCGTGTCTCAGTCAAATATTGTAATTTCCTACACAAATATGGGAACAATGATAATGTGGATTAAATAATTAAGAAAAAATTGATATACTCATTTTTTAACGATTTTTTCCACCTTCCAGTCTCCAGAAATTCATTCATTTTAGTTCCTATTCTATGAAAGGACATGTATACATTTATATACTGTGTCAGTGAAAAATAAGACATTATGGCAGATACAAACGTTTAGAGACAACTGAATCGTCACTACCAAAGAAATCTTTAAAATGTTTTAAAAGTGTCTTGACCCTCTCAGACCCAGACCCATTTAATGTTCAATGAACATCGTTTCCTTCAAGGTTTCATCTCCGAATACCTTGTAGTTGATGAGTCCATCGTGACATTTCAATTTTTTTTATGGGAAATACGAATTTTTGAATGTTGCATGTACGCATCGCAAAAACATTAAACTATCAGTTTTCAATTGAATCTAATAACTAACACTGTAAAAACATCATATCAGCTTCTATTTGGTGAAATATAACATTTGGAATATGAAGAACAAATGTGGACTGTCACTTTTTTTGCGATGACTAAAACAGTTTGTCAGTGCTTTGTCACAGCACACCAACTCGACAGGAGACTCTCTCGCTATATTGATATTTTGATGGATAAAAGCAGTTCATTTCAGGGTTTGGTAAATGTTTAGATTGACACACCTATGCTATATCTCATTCAGTCTGTCCAATAAATGAATTTAATTTAATTGGAAATTGCTGTATGATGGAACAGCGGAGTGAGGATAAGACTGAGTGTGAGATTTCAAGGCAATTCGAATGGAAAGTTGGTATAGAACTGGATAACTCAATCGGTAGAGCGCCTGACATGACATCGGAAGATCCTGGGTTCGACTCCCGGTGCAGGACTATCCAATTTTTTCTCGAAAAAATCTTGAATTAAGGGAAGGTGTGTTAAGATACACATTTACCCAGGGTTTAAGAGTATCTATTAGAACATCTAACCTTGCTTGATAAAGCTATGCAGTTAGAACCCTGATATTGCCAAACGATGCAATTCTATAGGGCTTCGAAGTGCGTGTTGTGTAGAAGCAACATACGGTTCGAAAGGGTTAATGTCGAACATTAGTTTTTGCAGCGTGTATGTGTGTGTGTGTGTGTGTGTGTGCACCTTGCATACAGCACCTTAGTTGATCCAATGAACATCATTCGTGTGGAATCTTCATCGTGGATTGTTTCAGCAACAAGTGATGATAAATATTGATGATCATAGTATATGTATGTATATATATAGTGTGAAGCAGAGGAATTTCTGAACTATACAGTTTTCGAAGGTATATAGGATGGTAAATAAAATGAAACGAGCCCATAACGTTGGGTTGGTATTCACGCAGATTCTGTGTCGTTATGCCACTGCGTGAACTGAATATATTGATTTATCGCCCACCCTGATTCTCTCGTTCAAAACCTCCACATCTATTCCCCCCCACTGCTGAATCCCAAAAGGTGGGATGCAGAAGAGCGAGAGAGAGAAAATAGCAGCTCCACCCGACAAACTCCCTCTATATTCTGCAACGTCCTCTGTAGCTCAACACTCGATTGCACTTTACTCTCTACTGGTCTCTCTAATACTCATTCGTATGGTCTATATATTTCAAGAAAAATCAAAGCCAAAGCCGAAAAAAAATGTTCAAAAAGGTATTACAATTTTTTTCCTTTTCATCCCTTTTTTTGGGGGGAAACGAGAGAGGGGGGCGGTATAACTAAAAAAACTTTGGCAATATTCATCCCAGAGAGGTGGAGATTGTGTAGTGGATGAAATTTTTCCAGGGGCTATATACCTACAATTTTCTGCAACAGCTATTTCTGCAATATGGTGCAACTAGAGGATTTTATTCGAAGCCAACTATGACGTCAACACGGAAATTTTAAGGCTCAAAAACTTTCTGTTATCACTGAGATTTTACAAATTTACGGGAAAGAATGAGATAAGACTTAATGCAATTTATAAAAAAGGATTTCTCAAGTTATGATGCATTTTTTTCCTTGATTTTTTTTTACTTTTTTATTTTTATTTGATTCTGGGGATTCTTTATTTCTGACACACGCCAATGCGCATATCTCGTTGGAACAGCGATATGAAAGGTAGAAAAAAAAAAAACTAGAACGGCAGAAAGAAGGGAAGAGAAAGGAATGACGAAGAATCGTAGATGGGGGAGAGATTTGTCCTCGATTCTCTCTGGTTTTGTGAGAGGATTAAATTATTGCTTATGCAAAAGCCACTTTCCAGATAAAATAGTTTCAACATTTTCGTGGCTTTCAATATAATCCAGAGAGCTTGCGATTTATAAGTAAGTTGCTTGAATATATTTTTTTCATAGATTCATTTTCTTGGAGAGGAAGAATTACAATAATATTCATATGGACCTTCTGGTGATGCTGAAGATACAGCTGTTGGAATTTTTTGGGATAAAATAGACTGACCTACACCCTCAACCAGGGAACTTGATCCTCGCCTCACTTCAGAAATCCATGCTCCTTTTTTCCCCTCTTTTCTTAAAAAAAAAAGCCAGAAAAAAAGCCGTCAACTTCAGACTTTTAGTGTTTCACTATCTACAAATCTCTGCTGAAGTTTTACAACCATCATTCTTCCTTTTCTCCAACGCAGATAGACTAGTTTGGACATTGGTATGCACCCCTAGGTCCTGACTAATGGCCATCCTGTATTTGCCCACTTCCCACCCTCCTTCGACATCGGACGTTCGTCACTCCGCCCATCCAACACGAGAGGAAGATCCAAACTCCTCCAAATAAAAAAAAAACCCCCGATTACTTCTTTTTCTCTCACCGAATAAAAGTGGAAATACCCACTATTGAGTCAGGCATTGAGGCCAACGTGAAAAATCACCGGGGTATTGAAATTAACGAGCCAGTGTGAATTAGAAACAACCATTAATTATCATTAGATCCAACGAACTATAACAGAAGCACCGAATGGGTGTCTTAATGAATGTTAACGTTCGTCATGATCTCGGAAAATCCCCAAGGGAAATGGAAAATAGCATACAGCAGCACGTAAATTTACGCGCCAACAACAACATAAGGCAAACACACACACACAGACAAGTTTACCCCAGATTTTCTACTCAAACAAGTAACATCTTATGCCTGTAAAAGGGGGTCGAAATTTCAAAAGATTATGCCAAGTCATAAACACAACCTTCTCTTGATAATCATGTCTCGTTAAGCATAGGAAAATTTTCATACTATCTCACGTCAATTTTACCATCTATCCACTTAATTATAAACTTAAACATTGAGTTAACCTGTTGTTATTAACATTGTAATCAACGAAACATGAAAATTCACTCAATTGTAAGATATTTGTCAGCGTCATGTTGCATTAGGAAAATGTGGCTGAGTGAGAGATGGGCTCAGTGAAAATGAAAACAATGAGGATATTGTTGCTCGAGTTTGTCTGCAGTTATTAGTTACCTCAAACAACATTTTCTGCTAGACTTGTGTGTACGAAACACACGAACACTTGAGACTGCACTGTGCTAAATGGAAGTGGGGCTTTTGCGAGCATAACAAGTTGCCCCCCCCCCTTTCCCTCTCTTTTCAAACCCCAACCCCCATCCATGGAGTACGTGGTGTAAACAATAAAAATTGAAGCATACTGGCTGTCTTCCAAACTGCCTATGAAACACAATATAAAAAAGATGAAAAAAGAAAGTTTACAAAAGCTCTCAACATGAACATCGTTGAATGAAGAAATATGTTTACCCGAGTTTCATCACTGTCTTTTCAGCTTGAGCATCAGAAGGGTACTCGATAAAAATTAAAGTGACATTTCAACGTAATGGAGAAAGAGAGGGTTACATGTCTGAATAATTTTTTTTTTTTTTATTGAGATGTCTGAATAATGACAGCAAAAATGATATGCAGAAAAAATAATACTGCATGATTCAAAAACATATTTTATCAAGAAATCATTTATCTTTCATTTATTATCATTATTTTTTCAAATAAATAAATGTCAGAAATTCAAAAAGGAAAAGGGAAACACGACGATGAAAAAATTTGAACGATTATGGAATTAAATAATTGATTCAATTTAACATTAAAAAAAGGAAAATTGAGAATTTGTGTTATTGCATAAGTTCATTGTTAGAAAAAAATGGAAATTTCATAGACAATTTGATGGAAATTTTGCATAAATGTGCTATTGATTTTCTTTTTAATGGGAACATGGTTATGATATTTATGATTTTAAGAGGAAATTTTAAGGAATCTATGAGTTTTGAGTAGAATTAAGACGGAAATTCTACAATTTACTTGAATCTTTAACTGAACATGAATATTCAGAATAAAAAAGGCTTAAATTTTCAATTTTTTTCTGTATTTTTCCCATTTTTATTAAATTTTTAAGAAACAATTAAACTGAAATTTATAAATTTCATTGATATTAATTCATTCTTCAATGACGTAATTATCTGAAATTTCAGTAAAAATGTGACTTGTTATAAAATTCAGACAGAAATTTTTAAGCGTTATTTTTATTAAATAATATCTTGGTAAATGTTATTCACACGTCTTACCAACAAAAAAGAAGCAATCTAAAGATAAATACATCTCATGCAAGACGCTAAAGCGCTTTTCTCAGAAACACTTGAAGAAAAATTTTGCAAATGGAATAAATCAAAGGACTATGATATACGAAGCGTGAAAACTAGTGTCGTATTCACATTCCAAGAACCTGGAAAATCTCGTGGATTCAAGCTTCTGGAAGATAAAAAGAAGAGTGTCTTATTCCCTTTGAGACGAGATTTTTCATTTTTTTTTTTTTTTTTCGAGTGAATTTTCAAGGGAATTGCTCCTTGGTTTTTTCAAAAACTACTTGAGCATACGAGAACATAGACGTAACCTCTGGAATGGAATAGAGTATACCAGGGCTATTGTACATTTGGTGGCTCTCAGGGCGATAGCATCAGAGAAATTCTGGTGAACGGATACAAAAGCCTGTGGGGAGTTGGCAGTTTTCGGTTGGGGCTTTTACGTTGGATAGAAAACTTCTCTCTCTCTCTCTCTTTCTAGTTTTAAATGCCAAAAAGAAGAGAAGCACAGTAGATTCAACGACGTCAATATGCTGATGAGAATTTAGTTCCACGTCATGCTTCCATGGTGCCTTGTCTGTAGCCCCGTAACCAACACTATATAGACTCTCAGGTCTCTTCTCTTTGCACAAGACCTCTTTCAGGCATCAAGATTCCTCAAAAATGCAGCAATACTCGTTTTTCTTTTCTTTTTAAATTCCTTCTTTCTTCTTTCATCTATTCTCAACGGCAGATGTAACCTCTGAATATATATGTAGACACTCTTCTTTTACACAAGTCTGAAGGAACTTCACCATTTTCACCTATTTCTCAGCGTACATTCCGTTTTCTGCGATTCTCCATTTCACTGCACTTCGCTTCACGCCACTTCACCCTCCTCGGATTTTGCATACGCCCATCCATCCCACCGGAAAATTATTCTCTCGATGCACTTTAGGACTGTTCGATATTATATGTATAACCCATTCTCACTAAAATTTTCAAACATTTCTGGATGTGTGTGTGTGTGTGTGGGGAATCCCTTGAGGAACTATCATCTCTAAAAAGCTTCTATTCTTGATAGACGATATGAAAATATCCATTTTCAGTATGCTCTGGATTTTCATATAAATTCCCCATGAGATGAGCTTGCGATAATCATTTTATAATGTATTCTATTATCACCGGTCTCCCCATTATTTGTGGATTTATTTTTCCTCAAGTGATTCATGGCTTTTGCTTATTGTGTGGGGGAAGAGGGAAATAGATGGAAAAAGAAGGTTTTAATCAAATTACCGGAATCAGAATTTTTTTGAGGATAATTTTGGCTAGAATTTTTGGTGTTTTTTAAAGAACAGGTAACAGAAGTGATTTATTTCAGGTTTTTTTGAAAATTCAATTTTTTTTGGACAGGATGGGGCTTCAAATTCTTTCTATTTTTGTTTTTTTTTTCACTTTTTTGGAAATATCTCCGGGTTTATAGAACGGAGGAAGTTGTGGTTGGTCTTAAATGGCAGGGGAGATTATTTACCATCGATTCATGGGGTTTTGAAGAGAAAAATATCGATTTTTGAGGTATTTATGGTTCATTTTGTGAAAATCAATTTTTTTCACGATAAATATCTCAAAAATCGATCATTTTCGAGGTACTTGTATGATTAATTTACTTAAAACCACTTAAATCGATGGAAAATGATCTCACTTTTCATTTAAGCTCCACCTCAAGTCAATATGACCAACAGAACGAGAGATATCCGTAAAAGAGTGAAATTATTCAAATTTTCAAAGTAATTTTCGTAATTTTTCCCCAAAAAAAAGTTGCATATTTAAAAAAATTAATTTTGAAATATGTTTTCTAGCCCAAATTTTCTCAGCTTTCCAATAGAATCATCAGAAAAATTTTATCTCAAATATTTTCCCCAATTCCTCCCAATTTCCATAATACTAAACGTCAAAACTGAAATGTCTCTCTTTACCCGATGAAAAAATATTAAAAATAAACAATGATTTAATAGAAACAGCAGGAAAGCTTCCCGCTGTTTATCGTACTCACTCGAGGGATGTTTTCAACTCCAGAAAACTCGTCTAAAACTCTCTTCCTCCTCAACAATATTTCAAATAAAAAGTTGATAATTTTTTTTATTCCCCACTTTGTTTTTGTTTATCCACGTATCCCACGAGTTTTGCGCTTCTCATTTATTTCATAATTTATCACAGTTACTCTTTAATTCAACCAGTTAATCACAAAACTTTTCCAATGCTACAAAACATAACACAAATTCACATCACCGTTTAAACCCCT
The DNA here is from genome assembly GCA_963921955.1 of Aleiodes alternator. Lineage (NCBI taxonomy): Eukaryota > Metazoa > Arthropoda > Insecta > Hymenoptera > Braconidae > Aleiodes > Aleiodes alternator. Next base: position 4,553,868 of record OY998109.1, on the reverse strand, counting down.
GAAAAAGGGGCCAAAAAAAAGAGGAAAAAAAAGACCCATGAACTTGTAATGAAATGATAAAAAAAAAAAATTCAAAGATGAATAAAGTTTTATATATGTTTATCCCACGTGAACCGAATTGTTCCGGACCAGCGCAATCTTACTCTCTTACTTGGTTACAACATGAAACTCCATGAGTAAATTTGTGTGCGCGTAGCACATAATGCACTATTTCTCCCACACTCTTCTCATGTACACGTAAATTCTCTATTTCTCTCAAAATTGACTGGAGTATGAGAGGAGTAGAAAATTTTATGTAAAATGCCAGTACAGAGAGTGTCTAACCCATGTGCTCTGGTAAATTTCGGCAGCTGGAATAAACGTTTATAGTCTGTTCTATACTTGAATTAAAAACATGAAAATTTATGAGTTAAGGTAGTATCCCAGAGTACAGTTGATAAAATAGAAAAAAAAATGAGACTTTGTAAATTAGTTTCTAATTAATTGCTGATAATTCAGGGAAATGTACTTTAATTTACCCGCAAAAAGTGATTAAACTATTCGAAAGTCATGTTTTCAGCTTGTGAATATAATTTTTTTCTCTTGAATTTTTTTTGCATCAATCTCCTATCATGTGCATGAGATAGAGAGAGAGAGGCAAATAGCCACGACTACCTTCTAATTGAAATTTCTCAATAACTATACGGTGAATTGAATATTTTTTTCTTCTATTATTTAGTTAAAATGCTGTTCTCTTTGCCAATAGTTTTTAAATAATGGGTCAAAAATTATGAAAAAATTCCGAAAAATGTAAAAAAATATCATCTTTGATAAGGCATAGAAAAAATGAGGAATTTACTGCAATTCAGCTCAGAAAAAAAAAATCCGCTTCATTATATATAATATATATATATATATTTATATGATAGAATCACTACCTTGATAAAACAATTACGCTCATTCGACACGTGCTCGAATTTAAGAATAAATGAATGAAAACCCTATCACTATCTCTGATGTGATTAATTCTTATATTTTAATCTCATTTCTTCCTCAGTCAATTGTTTTTCAATCTACCAAGGGTCGCGCATAGTTCCAGCCCCGTTGAAGAAATTAGAAATGCAAAACTAGATAGGATGAGACTCCAACGATTCTCTTCCTGATGCAGTTATCGGGTTGCCGAGCCACTGGGTTTTCGCGCCCACCCCCCCCCCCCTCTCCTCCTCCAACATCACTCCTCTTACTCTCTACAAGCTAACCAAGTGAACCTCTATCTCGCTTCGAACGTAATTTGAGTTTAACCTTCCCCGTGTTCAACCAACTTCTTCCCACACCAGCTATTCCCAGCTCTTTTCCTCTTTTTTTATTTTACATTTAAATTTCTGATGCTATTTTATTACCCTAAACTGTTTTATTTATTTTTTAATCAACTCGAGTAAAATCGATGAAAAAAAGTAATGATAATTTTCCACTTATTATCACTCAATTTAGAGAAAAAAATTCATGAGCTATATACATAAGCTTTTTTTTCTCAGCACATGAACAGTTGAAAATACGTACAATTTATCACAGTATTCCAGAAATGTTGGCAAACCTCATTTCACTTCTATCAATTGCTGCTGCCCGCTCCAGATACCGCTATCCAATCTGGATTTCCCGCTAGCACATTAAATTATCGGGAAATTCTGTCTGAATCTTCGGAGACAAGGGAGATAATCATCTGTCTTGTGGATTGATCGTCAATTAAAAATAACTCGAGAAATTATGTGATTAAAAATATCACAAGTTTCATTAACCCAGGGCATATTTCTATTCAAAAAATTTCCATTATCATGAATTCATTGAGAAATAAATGATTCAGGAATTTTTTTCGGTAGGAAAAAATGCGTGAAAAAATCGGAAAAAATTTGAAAAGATGCCAGCACATGTCTACATTATTAGTGAATTTTTTCAAATTTTTTTGTATACTGCTTCACTGAAAAAAAAAATACTATTCCATTTTGTCTCCACAGGTCCATTTTACCCTACTCTTCCCTACAAATCATTTATTCTCAATCTCTTTCTCTCTCTCTCTCTCTCTCTCTCTCTCTCTGTTCTCAGTTTCATGATTCATGTAAATACTCAGAGAATATGCATTGAGGTTCAATTTTGGACAGGAGGTCACAGAGAAGTGGGGAAAATTCCCAATAGCTCCTTTGAAATGCGATAGGTCACTTGAATCATTTGTTGAGTTACTTCTCCTCCCCCCTCCCTCCCTCCTGTAATTACAAACTTCGCCAAGAAGTTATTGAGACACAAAGGAAAGACCCCGAGAATCATTTGTTCGTGAACTTCGATCCTTTAAAATACTTTGAAAAGTAAAATTATCGAAATTATCGTGTTTCCTAAAGTCAGTGATGATAAAAAAAAAAGTTTCATTTGTAACAAGTACTCTTTAGTAATAAGCTAATATAAAGCCCTCATTCTTAAATTTTTTTTTTTTGCAATAAAAAAACTTTTCATCGTCCCATTATCTTTATCTGTCTTTTCTCATTCTCCGTATCTTAACTTCTTCTTTCTCCTCTCCCTCTCTCTTTTTCTCCAATTTTTCGCTCATTTCGTGGTCATTAGTGGTTCGAATGAATTCTATTCGCGGCTTACATTATCGTTGAACCTCTTTTCCTTCGTCTTTCCTCTCTCAAATGTTTTAATTATGTAAATTACAGTGTTTATATCCACAATGTAGATTATTTCAGATGCCCAGCTGTTAGTTGTTTCAATTCCCATGGTTTTGCATTAATGGCCTCATTTGTTTACTCAAGGAAGTAATGCAAAGAGAAAGAGAGAGAGAGAGAGGGAAGATTGAGGAGACAGAATAAATGCTGACAATGGTCAGAGTAGAATTAAATGAATTTTCTTAATTAAATGTGTTAATTGAATGAATATTTCTTCATTAAACAGAGATAATGTCTCAAATTCAAAAGGACAGAAATTCCAAAAGGCTCATTGTTGTCTTGCAGCTTTGTTTGCCAAATACACAGGAAAATCCTGAATTTTCAGTATACTGAACACAAATACATGAAAAAAAATTTGTTAATTCAAATAGTTATTAATCAAGTAATTCATTAATTCATGTCGTCACCTTAGCAACAAAGTGGTGTTAATGCTATGTATAAGCATATCCGAAAAATGAATGAATAAAATTAAAAAAATATAATTTAATCTCAGTTTCTCGAATTTTTTAGGAATTTTGATTGTTTTTTTTTTAATGTAGCTTAGAATTTACGTCTCTTTGTTTCTAAGGCGACGAGCTGGAAACTTTCCTGTTCAAGTGATATATTTATTATGCAAAACAAGCAATAAGATAATCAGCTTGAGAAATCTTTAATTCATTCCGAATAATTGATGGAAATTCTTGTTCATAAAATATTTCGGCATTTTCTTCTGAAGCTAAATCTCTCAATTCATGTATTGGAAAGGATTATTTTAACAAATTTTGTGTTTCAAAAAATTTTCGGCTCGAGTTATTTTTATATCTTTTCTCGAAAAAGCCCTTAGTCTTTTCCAATCTTACATCTAAAAGATTCTTCACAAGGTTTTTCATTGGATATATTCAATCTAAGTAATAAATTATTACTTTTGATAAATAATGTCTAAAAACTAATAGTTGTTGATTTTTCTTAGTTTCTAGAAATTTCTTTATTGAGAAAAGACATTTTCTTCTGAGTGTATCGATTCAACCATAAGAAACTGAATATTGATGATATTGATATTTGCTCCAAAGCTTGCATGGAATTGGAAATTTCCAATCATTTCATTTTTTGATATTCACAGACGAATTTCTCAATAAAATATTCCGTTTTTTTCTCTCAGTGCAGTAGTAAAAAAAACGATGAATGGAATTTACTCGAATTAAAGAGCTGCATAGTAAAAAAAATTTTTTTTAATACTCTTCAGCTATTCATTGTCAGAACACTATCTACATAACTATTCACAACTTCGAAATTTATGTACTTATAGTCTTCTCTGCATAGTCCAAACTTAAACTTCTCCAATATCTTATTCTCTATCTCTCTTCTTTCAACGAGGCACTCTATTCTTCTGCACATGTTTAATAAAAAAAAAATTATAATTACTTTTTCCCCCCTTAAGTAGGAAAAGTACTGCAATATTTTATTTTATTCATTTTTTTAAAATTATGTAATTGCTCTCTTTTGTTCTCTAATACCGAATAATTGTCCTTTATTCACTTGTGTTTGAAAATTTCAAAACAATTACGTGCATTGTCAACTATGTTGTTGAATGAATGCAAATTACGCAATTATTTTAATTGAAGAGGAGGGGGGGGGGGAGAGGGGAATTTATTTCTCAGGATGATAGCACGAAGAAAATTACATTTCCTTCACTGAATAATAGTCATTCAATCAGCAACACACACGAAATCATTATTGCAGGATAAGTTCAAAAAAAAAAATCCCTTCAGTTTCTATCCGTTTTACAGAGCGAAAAAAAGGTAAAAAAAAACGAATTGCTAAAACCACTCCCCCTATTTCCACCCTTCCTTTCTATTCTTTTCCATTCTATTCTAACAGCTGTAAAATCCACCACGAGGGATATCGAACTTTTCTTCTTTTTTTTTCCCCCACTGAAAGAAAATAGGTGAAAAGAAAAAAATTGATCCTCCAGAGAGAAAAAGAGAGAGACTTTTCGTTTTCATTATCGTGCAAAATCATTTTATCTTATGGGCAATTCTTTTCTTCAACCATTTCTACACCTTTTTCTATTATCAAAAAAAAAAAAAAAAATCAATTCAATATCATCTTGATGCATTGAAATTGAAAATCCAAATCAATTACACAATTCAACGCGTATTGCCAGTTCGAGTGAGGGAAATTTTCGATAATCGATCATTCCAATCAGTATTGTCAGCCATATCATAACATCATATTGGTTTGCCCGATTTGAGTTTACGAGTTAAGGGGGAGGGGGGAGGAGGATAAACGTCGATAGAGGAAATGATGATGCGCTCTCGATGCGTATGATAGTCTTTCACTCGATTGAATCTGGGAAGATCGAATTGCCTCACGCTCTCTCTGCCTGTAGATTATCCTCAAGATTTGAGTGAACTATCTTCGGATAAGGCGATATTTATCAAACTCCTTGAAGCTGAATTGAATTGTTTTTTTTATAGTAGTTTTATTGCTGAATCGGAAAAGTTTTTAGTTCAAATGGTAGTATGTGGGTATTGATGCAATTTTTTTTACGCGGGTTGTAAATGTCAGTTATATCGATTTTTGAGCACAATTATTTCTCCGTCCAACTCTTATTCAACAATGAGATGAGAAAAGTGTTTGGTAACGAAATTGTTGAATAAAATAATTATTACACTATTTCGATATAAATTTAGATTTTTTTTTGCAACTCAAATAATAGGTTCGATGAAAGGAATTCACGAATACATACACATTAATACTGTGCACTGAACTGTAGATGATAATATTTTATAAAATAGAAAATTATAAAGGCACATTAAAAAAAAAATGGAAATTTTATGGACAATTTGATGGAAATTTTCATGAACGTGATATTGAATTTTTTTTTTTTATGGAAACAGTGCTATGAAATCTGTGAGTTTCAGAGGAAATTCAAAGGAATCCATGAGTCTCAAGTAGAATTGAGGCGAAATTTCTACAATTTGCTTGAATTTTCCACTGAACATGAACATTCAGAATCGAAATAACTTGAATTTTCATTTTTTTTTTAGAATTTTCATATTTTTACTAAATTTTCAAGAAACAATTAAACGGAAATTTATCAATTTCATTGATATCCAGGCGTGAAATTATTTGAAAATCAATGATATGTTCATTTTTTCAATGATGTAATTATCTGAAATCTCAGTAGAAATGTGATTTGTGAGAAATTTCCGAAATTTTTCACGGAAAATTCAGACTGAAATTTTAAACAGTGCACATTGCCCTTTTTTTTTATTGTCTTTTATTCTTTTGGAAAATTTTGAATCTCTTTTTATTCGTCATTTTCTTCCAACTCAATAATGATCGAATTCCAAGTGTCGAGACCAAACAGACAATTTTTTCATTGCCTTATTTTATCAGCCATGATAATTGATATCCGGAGCGTTAATCACATTATTCACATTCATGAAGAAACCATGAAGAGATCCTTTTATTTTATTAAAACAAACTTTTTTGATCAGACGCTTCAATGATTTCAATATAAATTTATAAATGCAAATCTCTTGATGACACTGAGGCGTGTTTGAAGTATCGGATGAATTAATTCATAACATAGAGAAATATCTCGTGCTTTTCTCCCTTCTTTTCAATGAGAAAAAAAAGTGAAATCCTTCATTCATCCCTCTGCAAACTCATTTCTCAGTCGAAATACATTCGACAGTGGCAAATGATTGAGCACATTCATTTTCCTTCTTTTCATATCTCCATGTATTTTGAAAAATATAACTGGCACATTTGCGGTTGAGAAGAGGTGGCGGAGTGAAATTCAATGACAGAAGCATTTTAAGTGATCCATCAATTCTGCCAAAACCGATGGAATCTGTTTATCCAACCACACATCGTCGATGATGTAATTTTAAGGAGGATAACGAATGGAATAATAACACTGGCAGTGGAAAATGTGTTATAGGGGAAGGTGGGGTAAAATAGACACTCCAATTCAACGGTTCGAGATAGAAATTTTCTAATAATTCCATCGAAAAGTTCAGGAAATTTTAAGTGAATAAAAAAACATGTGTTAATTTTTTTTTCAATTTTCGGAAAAATTCAATTTTTTGATCAAGTTTTAAAGGGGATTTCCTTTTGAAAATCAAAAAAAATTTACTCTTTCGGCGATATCTCCGCTTCTGTTGGTCGTAACAACCTGGGGTTGATCTCAGATGAAAGAGAAGCTCATTTCTCATCGATTCATGTGGTTCAAATTTTTTTAAAATCAATTTTTCAAATATTTATATGTCATTTTCTGAAAATCCGCTTTCGCCCTATAAGTATTTGAAAAAATTGATATGTTTTTTTTTAAAACCCCCTAAATCTAGGGAAAATGAGCGCACCTTTTATTTGGGATCAGCTTCAGGTCGCTGCGATCAATAGAACCAGACATATTCTCGAAAACCTGAAATTAAAAAAAAAAGAAGCGTTTTACCTTCAAATCTTGAGTAAAAAATGAAATTTTTGAGAAATTCAAGAAAACAACTTCTGACATATGATTTTCATGGGAAATTTCCTCATCTTTCCAATGGAATCATCAGAAAAAGCCTATCTCCAATATTCCCATCTATTTAAAATAATTTTTAGAGAATAAAATGCAAAAATCCACCAGTGTCCATTTCACCTCACCTTCCCTTATATATCATAGTTTAATATTCTCATTTACCGGATAAATTGGAAAGAAAGCAATTTATCATGAAAGCAATCCGGTACACAATGCTCTGAATATATTGACGATACCCTAGGGTGCACTGTTTCAAGGATCATCAGATCTCAACTCAATTTCCAATACAATTCACCTTCTCCAACTGGTTCACAATACTGCAGAATAGAAATAAATGATTTTCTCTATTTCTACATTCAATATTTTCATTGTTAACCAGAAGAAATTGCTGATAGAGGCGATATAAATTTCTTTATTCCATGAAGATCCTCACACAATGAATTTTCCGCTTTTTCCCATCACTCAAATGCAATTCAGATAGTAAAATGTAATTTTTATTATCGTTGAAACTAGCTTCAGGACGAATTTTCAATACGATAATTGTGATAATTGACAGCTCTGACAGGTGAAAATTTCCAAGTTCGTTTTTGTCCTAAGCATGATGGACAGCTTTCCGTGTTAGGATCGAAGTAGCATCATTAATTCATTGTCACGTATTCGAAATACATTAACGTCCCTCACTCTCTCTCTCAGCCTCCATTATAAATTCGTTTTTTCTCATTTCATATTCATCACTTTAATGCCACCATCTTTGCAATTAAATAGTCTGCGTCACTTCACTGTCACTTTTCTCCTAGTTGCTCGTTTTTTTTCTCTTTTTATCACAACAGATCAGTCTGATGAGTTGAAATCTCCGACAAAGTAAATCTTCTGTACAGATGCAACTCAATGCTGCACAGACAGAGAGAGACTCTTGTGGTAGTTCGATAAATTATTGGTTTTGTGGTCTAATCCCGAATTGACAGTGATGGGTGAACATTCGGAAATCCCATTGGAGGATTCCAATTTAACGCTAATGAAAGTAGAGCATTTGCCGAAAGAATTGAAGTAGAAGAAGCGATAAGGAGAGAAAATTTTAAGAAATGTTCTCTCATTAGTAGAAGTGAATTACCATCGTTTGAACGTATTTGGTCAGTTCAATTAAAAAATAATAATTCAACGGGTTGGAAAAATGAAAATGTCATTTGTAATTCTTCAAGCACAGCTGCTACTGCTGCTGCTGTTGCTAATTGGACATCTCATTATAAAAAAATTACAATGTACTTGCTGAAATTTTTTGGAGAAAATCACTGCATAAACCACAGAAGTGCAATTGAAATGTTATATATATACATTTAAGTAAAGAGAGCATTTATCTGGACCACAAGTTGAATGTAGAACGCTTCACGAATTGATATGGAAACCGCAGGAATTTGTGTTTGTGTGGAATGTGCGAGTCTGAAACCCTGGACCAGCTTTCTGAAACAGCACATTTAGAATTCGTTTGAAACTGTTAAGGTTGGCAGACTCTCTCGAACTTCTCTGTCTTTCTCTCTCTTCACTATCTTCATCCAGTATGTCTCATTCAAGTCAGTTAGCAGCAGACGAAACTCACTGACCATCCATGTTCTTCCTTGTGAATTACAAAATGAACGTTACCTCTTGGTTCGGTTCAATTGTTTAGCCAACTGGATGTTCTGCTTTTCTAGGTTTCTAATATATCAAATTTTCAGTCTATCCAAATAGATATTTACATATTCATATAATATCTTGAATTATCCATTGCAACTACGGATTTTAATCCGCAGTGGAATAATACGATAATCCAATTACTAAAATTCACGTAATCCATGGGAAAATCAGGCGGGGATTGAGGGCAAATGTGAATGTATTTGCCTCGAAGTTTCAATGAATCATCTGCTGATGATTGGATCAAATGATTGTTTTGATAGGAGAATCGATCAATAATATCTAGGACAATCGGATTAGCAACAGTCTTGGGTTAGAACGCAATTCTCGTAAATTTAGATATTTTTTGCCACCTAAAATAATAGGTTCGATGGGAGGAATTCACACATACACACACATAAACACTATTCACTGAACTGTAAATGATTGTATTTTATAAAATACAAAATTATAAAGGCACACTTTTAGAAAAAAAATTGGAAATTTTATGGAGAATTTGATGTGCATTTTCATAAACGTGATATTGAATTTTTTTAATGGAAAGATGGCTCTGAAATCTGTGAATTTCAGAGGAAATTTGAAGGAATCCATGAGTCTTAAGTTGAATTGAGGTGAAAATTTTACAATTTCCTTGAATTTTCTACTGGACATGAATATTGAGAATTAAAATGACTTGAATTTTCAATTTTTTTTTTAATTTTCTATTTTTACTAAATTTTCAAGAAACAATTAAACTGAAATTTACAAACTTCATTGATATCCAGGCGTGAAATTATTTAAAAATCAATGATATGTTCATTTTTCAATTACGTAATTATCTGAAATTTCGGTAGAAATGTGACTTGTCAGAAATTTCTGGGATTGGCAAATGTAAATTAAATTGCCTCAAATTTTCAACGAATCATTTGCTGATGATTGGATCAAATGATTGTTTTGATATGAGAATTGATTAACAATATTTAGGACAATCGGATTAGCAACAGTCTTGGGTTAGTACGCAATTCACCATGTGTTGTGTGGAGCCAGACAATATGAATTGGAATCCATGGAACGTTTGCAATTCGTGTGAAGGATTGAAACTCCGAGACATCCCAATAGTTTCCACTCCTTCTATTTCTCCGATACCTTAATACCGTTGATCGCTTTTCGGATCAACGATTTTATCGAGGATTTCGTGCTCCAATACACATTTGAGAGTAATGTGAATATAAATAGCGCCTAGATGAATTTACGGAATATTTACAAAAAATACTCATTATGCATGGATAAAAACATCAGCTAAATTCGATTCTTTATCCGAGAATCCAAATATTTCATCAAATTAGATAAAAATAAAGAAAAATAGGAATTCTTAAAGATTTGAAACGAAAAACTTTTTCCCATGATCAGCACGATTCCGTTTTTTGCTGATGCAGCAATATTTTCGTGTAGAATTGAACAGAGCGAAATATTCATAAATATTTATATCCTTCCAAATCGAATACACTGTGTGATCCTGTAATTTATCCCTCGATGTATCGATCTATCTAGTTTTCCAATTCACTGGAGTCTAGGCATTCACAGAATACTAACGCAAATAACATAGCACTAATTCCGATCGTGGCAATGTACTCTCACTCTCTCTCTCTCTCTTGAATTTCCATCATCAGCTTGTCCAATTCGATTCATCGGGAAATTCCAATGTCTGATACTATTTCGAAAACTCTCAATTGGCAGTCCATGAAGTGGAATATTTAGAGACTAGTTGGACTAAATGAGAGGGAAAATAAAGAAGACATCTATTTTTGGTTACTATAAATTATAAGTAAGGAAAATTAGGGAAATATGGACCTGTGGATAAAAATTATTCAGAATTTTTTTTTAGAGTGAAGGAGTCTTCTTAAAAATTTTGAAAAATTCACAAACACTGTTCATATATTAGAGCATCTTCTCAAATTTTTTCAGGTTTTTCCATTGAATCTTTCACTCTGAAAAAAAAACCTGAATTATGATACTATGGAGGTCCATTTTGCCCCATTTTTCCCTGGTAATTGATGTTAGAATGAGAAATTTGATGTGCTCCAGTGTTATGAGGTATTATACATTATACTGAGAGAAAAAAAGTGGTAAAAACAATTAAATATTGATACCATTGGTCTTAGGCAGATGATTTTCTTCGAAATAATTTAAAAAATTGTTAAATTCTGCTAACTTCAGCTAATTCAAATAGTTAATTTGTTTCAAATTAGCTAAATTCAATGAATTCAATCACTTTTTTACCTGTTTTGGAAAAAAAATATTTACTTAGGACCAATGATATCCATATTTGATTGGTTTTCTAACTTTTTCTTTCTCTAGTGTAGGTTAAACGAAAAGTTATAAAAAAAAACAAACCAATGAGTCTTCATTATTGAGTAATGGACACTTGAAAATAGCGAATGGCATGAGAAATTCCACACGTTACATTCATCTAGAGTTAGGTAAAAGTGAATACTCGTCTGGTTTGTTCTAAGGCTCAATGTCAATGTTTGCCATGGGCAAAAGCCACATAGCGTTCTCCGATTTCCACTATTCTACCCAAGGGAATTCAGTGACTTTTGTATGACTCTGCCTTTAGTCTTCCCTACTTTATCATTCACTTCACCCAGTGATTTCCATTTCACATGTATACAAAGTACACACATGCCTTTGCACGAGGAAATCAGACGGTGTCTCATTTTAAAATACAAGAGAAAGAGAGAAATAAACATTTTATTACTTGAAAATCTAATATAATCCTAAAATATTGTCAATTCGCGACGTTTCACTTATAATTTAAGCTTCTTCAGGCTCTTGAAATTCTTAATATTTCATTTTATAAGCATTTTATGCCTTGAAAACTCGTGGAATTATTGAACTCGTTTCAGGTTACTTCCTCAATGTGTTATTCCGAATTTTATTGATTCGTCTGTAAGTTTATAAGCGTTGTAAGTGAAACGATTGAATTCAACAATCGATCACTAGTGCTTGCAGAAACAACTGGGAGAAGATAGATTGCTTTCTACCTAGCTCCATAATCTTATTTCGTCGTATACGTTTATTTTAAATTGAATTATCCTTGCTCCTTTTACAGCTTCAAATATTTACGAAACAGCTTCTGACTCGAGAAATTTACGTTCACTTTAATCCAAAAAAAAAAAGAAAAAATTCCGAGTTGTCCCTTGTGTTTCAGTGAAATGAATGAATAATATCGTCAGCCAAACACCAAAGTCCAGAACAAAATAATCCATATTTGACGTTTAACACAATTAACTGGGTGATTATATTGGCGTATGATTAACATCACCTCGATGTTCAATTAACCACGAGAATCATCATTCTTCAATAATTGCCCTGAAATATTCACTGAATTGCAGCAATTAGTAAATAAAATGATGGAAGAATTAACCGGAATTTCAGATAATCACTATTTTTGTTAATTACACATTTGCATTTACGTTCAGTGTACAATTACACGTTAATATCCTTTTCCCGAGAATTCACCAAAGTAATGCTGATTACAACTGAAATACGTAAAATTCAAAGTCAAACAGTAGAGTAGTCAACGCTCAGAGAGACAGAGAACACTTGTTTGTTCATTTTCTTGAAATGAGTCGTTCTATCTTTTCTCTGTTCATTCTCTTATTCCCTTATTTTCATCTGTGACCTCGTTGCAACTTATTGCGCAAACAGCGACTTGTGCTAAATTAAATTGTTCAATTTATCAACCGATAATTTTGGGATTTGGATTAAAAGTAGTATTCTAGCGAATTCGAGTACAGTCAAACTCTTATTTTTTTGATGCCGTATTTTTTTTACAGTTTTCTGAATTTTTTCATAATTTTCGTCTGTGCACTTTATGAGATATGAATTATCAAAGTAACTGAAAATAGCGGTGATGGGGATGAAGCGCCCTAAATCGGACAGAAATAACGAAATTACTAAAAAAACCACAGGGTTGAGCCATTATTTAAAAACTATTGACGAAGAGAACAGCATTTTAACTAAATAATAGAAGAAAAAAATATTCAATTCACCATATAGTTATTGAGAAATTTTAATTAAAAGGTAGTCGTAACTATTTGCCTCTCTCTCTATCTCATGCATGTGGCAGGAGATTGATGCAAAAAAAAAATTGGAGAGAAAAAAATTATATTCAGAAGCTGAAGATATGACTCTCGAATAGTTTAATCACTTTTTCGGGTAAATTGAAGCACCTTTTCCCGAATTATCAGCAATTAATTGGCAATTCACCTACAAATCCCTATTTTTTCCTGTTCTATTGACTGTATCCTGGAATACGACTTTAAGCCAATGTCTCTTTGATTAAAAATGTCATTTGAAAAGGGCACGATCAAACGGAATGCTGATAAAAATAGCCTTTTGCTCCTTCTTCTTCCTCTTCTTCGATGAATCTAAGCTCAATGCAAAATGCCGCAGTAACAATTTTAGCTCCAATGCCTGTATCGTCTATCCATATGTGAATCCTTTGATACATCAGCCAACCTTTCGAAAGTATAACATATATGTCATCAACTCGTATATGTAGCCTTTTACCCAAGCTCCAGTGGTTTTGGCTTGTATCAGAGTCAAGGGGAAGGATGTCGTAAAAGCCGCTGGAGACCTTCCTCTCTTCCTCCAATCCTCTATTTCTCTGCATCTCTCGTCTTTTTCTCTTCCAACAACAGCCAATGCATCTCTTGCCTCTCGTTCTCTACGTCTTGCCATGTTATAACTATAACATGACAATATTCATGGTTCACAGAGCCAACTAACTTTGAACTTTGGGTGTTACAGTTTCGTCGTTTATCACGCATAGTGTGTAAAAAAAAACAGCCATTATATTTTTAAAGCTCTATCATTTCCATTATTTTTTTCACTTTACCATTCATGTCAGTAAATAACTCATACACACTGAGGAAAAAAAGGATAAGTGCTCTCAAATAAATTTAGTATCGAAAAATGGAGATTTTTCGAATTTTCTGAAAATGAATATTTTTTGAGTTCTCTAAAAATTCAAAATTCAGATTATAATTACCTCTTTTTCTGGGTTTTGACTCACTAAATTATATTCTATCAACAATTATTCATTTCAATCTGCGCATATCACTAATTCAATCAATTTCTCAAGTTCAATTTTGTGTTAATACAAATGGGAATAAAATATTTGTATAAAATTCCACATTTTTCACTATAAATGAACAATTTATTGCAGTACACAAGGTCTGGGTTCTATTTATGATGGATTTGGAAAGGAAAAGAACCAGTTTATCTCAAACAATTAACGATTTAACCATAAATCTGTAAATTTCGAGATTTCGAGACTTCTTGAGGCTTTTCGAGATTTTTTTGGTAAATTCACTGTTTTTCTAAACTTTTCAAAAAACATATAAATGATAGAAACATCAAAAATCAATTTATCACAAAAAATTAACGATTTAACCAAAAATCTGACAAATTTCGAGATTTCGAGACTTTTTGAGACTTTTCAAACCTTATTTCCGAAAAATAAAAATTCTCAGTCCATCAAAATTCTATTCAGCATCAAGATAGAGAGGTGTAACGACAGAAATGAGAAATAGAGTAATATAATTGATTAAATTCTGAAACACGAGGCTTGAAGAGTAGTAATTGACTTTTTCTTTACTTCCTTCTCTCTCCATCTCGTTTTTCCTTTTTTTTTTCTTCCTGATATACTCTCAGAGGTGAAAGGTGTCGTCTCTTTGAAACAATTCATTTAAGTAATTTGAGCCTTCCCTGTAAGTGGAAAAAAAAGTAAAACCAGAACGAATCAATATCTCCAACCACTGTATACATATACTTCAACTAAGTTTCCATTACTTTTCATTATTTACCTATTTCTCTCCTTCTTTCCCCACAAGAACTCAATGAAAGAGATGATAAATTAATTGATATCACGGAAAAATTTAATCATTCTGTTCTCCCATTCACAAAAATTTAATTACCTTCATTTTCATTCTGTGAAAAAAATTTAATTTCAAAAAATAATTACTGAAAAACAGTTACTAATTAAAGAATATCATCATCACTGAAGCAATTACATTTTTTTTTTGCATTACATTTTTCTTTTTAATAGCTTATGAAAAGCCACTTTTTCAAGAGCTTGAGATATGAAGCATTTTATAATATACTGGGGAAAAATAATAATTTTATTACGCTAGTTTCATGACTCTTGTTTAATAGCTCATGCCATTTTACAGTGTTTCATTATTACTATGATTATTATTATTATTATATATGATACAGAAAATCATGTTCATTGCAAACAAATTCCGCTACTTTTCCATTGAAAAACTCGAAAATTTTATTCCCAAAACTTCATCCTTTCATGAAATTGCAACTTGTATTACAGAATTACATGGAAATTTCTGTTTGTGGCTCCAATGTATTCACATATCCTTATTTTCTCTTCCTCATTGCCTCTTCAATGCTGATT
Organism: Aleiodes alternator; assembly: GCA_963921955.1. Classification (NCBI taxonomy): domain Eukaryota; kingdom Metazoa; phylum Arthropoda; class Insecta; order Hymenoptera; family Braconidae; genus Aleiodes; species Aleiodes alternator. The sequence continues at coordinate 4,538,540 of OY998109.1, read as the reverse complement.
TTAATTTTAATTAAAAGAGTATTTAGCGTATCAAAAGCTTGACAGTTTGAATGCTAATTAAATTTTCTCACTTGAATTTCAAACACACATGAAAAAATTTAATTAAAAAAAAAAAATTATAGAATAGGAAAATTAATTGGAATAATTAGGTTCAATTGAAGTTAATTGAATGAAATTTACTTGGAAATTAGGAGAATGAAAATAATCATTTGAAATTTAAATTCAGGTTGAAAATGAAATTAATTTGTTTTCGGGGACAGATGAGTTGAATTAATTGTGAATTAATTGATGGAAAATGGGGTCAATCAATGAAACATGGGATGGGAATTGCAATTGTTTTTAACTCAAAAAGCAGAATATATCTATATATATATATATATATACATTTTCATTGTTTGTATGTATATATATGTATATTTTGTGTTGAATATACAAGAGTTGACAGGGCAGAGCCTGCGGTGATCCTCTCTGTACACTCAGAGCTTTTGCGTTTATGTTTGGTTTAGAAAGCTTAATGAGAACTCGGGCATTTCCTATTGTGGTTAATGGCCAGTGCACTGTTCCGGAAGTTAGGGAGAAAAAGAGTTTCAATAATTAAACATATAGAGGAGTAAAAATTGACGGATTTTTGGGACTGTTAATTGAAATATCTTGGAAATATCAATGAAATCCAATGAAATATCGCAGAAAGTGATGAAGATACGTCATTTTTACACTAAAACTCGTGTAGAGAGACTTTCAAGACTTTCATAAATAGATGAGGATAAAGAGAGCGTATCTCCATTTGTTTCCAAGATTTTTTCGAGAATAATTCTCAAAATTTTTCAAAAAATTTACGAATTTCAGAATTTTTTAAATAATCATGAAAATTATGGAAAATCTCAAATACGGAAATATTACTGATTTTTTAGAGAAAATGTGCCAAAGGAAGACGGCTAGAATTTATTTTGAGAATATTACGAAAATAATTTAAAAATTTTCAAAATAATTTCAAAATTTAAAAATTCTCAAAATAACATCAAAAATTCTAGAAAATGTTCAAATATTAAAGTATTACAATGCAATTTCTCCAGAAATTGATAAAATAAAAGACAATGAAAAATTGAAAATCTAGAGGAGAAAAAGAATTAATTGAAATAACCGATTTGAATCGAATATATCGAAAACTAATGAAGATACGCCCTTTTTACCTCAATACTTTTTATAGTAAAATACTTCACAACTTTTAGAAATGGCTTGGGACAAAAAAAGGGTGCATCTTCATTAATTTCCTAGATATTTTTGAAAAAAGTGTTAAAAAAAAACGATTTTTTCTGCATTTTACCTCTTTACTACTGAATTCAACTGATGTTTTTATAAATGAATTTTCAAAATTAACTTGCTAGACACGATTGAGGACTCCCTTAACTATATTGCATCGTGAGAAATTAAATTTTCGATGTTCAGAAAGTTTGTGAGCCATGTTAGTTAAATTCTGGATGACCCTCAACGGATATTTGAGGCTACCATGCATCTCCTGGATATCAGTTACGTGTTAAACTATGTTATCAGGATGAATTTATGATACTGAGGAGTAATTATGCCCTGAGAATATTCAGTTACTTTGTTTCAAATATTCGACATATTTTTTTCTTTTCGACTCCATTAATTAATTCATTAATTGAAATAACACAGAATGCAAGTTTTGTAGTCAATGTTTAATTTATTTATCATTCAACTTTTGTATTATTGTTTCTGGTGCATTCTTCAATTTGTTTTGCTTCTCTGCACTGAGTACTTCAATTCAGTAATGACGAAGTTTGCGTATTGTGAGATTGTAATAACAATGATAATAATAATGCTAAAGTTGATGGCAAATGAAAGGAAATGTGAGTTGACACAGCAGTGTACTTGGAAGTTTCTGAATTCGTTAGTTATTTTCCAACATTACTATTACTCGAATTGAATAAAAGTATAGTCACTTGAAAAAATTTGCATTTTATTAAATTTGTGTACTCGAATTCTTCTGTAAATTTCAGAGGATGGGAAGAATTATAATTGGACGAAAATTTTTTTAAGTATCAATAGAGGAAGGTGGGGTAAAATGGACACAAGGGGTAAAACGGGTTGATTTTGGTATTTTATACTATGAAAATTACTCGAAATGGATGGAAATATTGGAGATAAGTTTTTTCTGATCATTCTTTTGGAATGATGAGGAAATTTCCCATGAAAATAATATGTCGGAAGTTATTTTTTTGAATTTTTCAAAAATTTCGTTTCACGCATTTGAAGGTGAAATCTACTCTGTTTTAAAAAATCCAGGTTTTTGAGAATATCTCTGGTTCTAGTGGTTGTAGTGATTTGGGGCTGATTTCAAATGAAAGGTGAGCTCATTTCCCATCGACTTATGGGGTTTCAAAAGGAGAATATCAATTCTTTCAAGTATTTATAGGGCAAAAGCTGATTTTCAGGAAATGACTCATTGATATTTCAAAAATTTATTTTTAAAAATTTTTGAACCACATAAATCGATGAGAAATGAGCTGATCTTTCATTTGAGATCAACCCCAGTTCGTAATGACCAATAGAACCGGAGATATCACCGAAAAAGTCAATTTTTTCGATTTTCAAAAGGAAATCCCTTTAAAACTTGGCCAAAAAAGTAAATTTTTCAAAAAAAATTTGATACTTGTTTTTCGCCTAAAATTTTCTCAGCTTTTCAATGGAATCTTTAGAAAATTTCCATCTCGAACCGTTCAGGTGGAGTGTCCATTTTACCCCACCTTTCCCTATTTGTTCTGTAATTTTTATCAATAAAATCTTTTGACAATTGGTAAAAAGGGTATTTAATTACAGAGGAATTCTGGGCAATGAAATTGAGCGTTTTGAATTTTCGGAAATTGGTATTGGCTTTAAATTTCATTTCCTCTATCAAATATTTATTTTAAAAAAAGAGATAAATCCTATTTTCACTGTAAAATTGATTTTTTTTCTATTCAGGAATGTGAAAGAGAGAATAAATGAATGGCTGATGTAACGAACCTGTATTTCGCCACTTTATAAACTCGTTGAAATATTTTTTCTCATTCCATACAATTTTGGAAATTTTTAGACTAATAAAAAAAAGGAAAAAAAGGTGATTTCGAGTATTTCTATAGAAATTTCTCTATTATTTGAGAGCTCTACTGTTCTCAATGCTCTAGAGCATAATCAATACTCGTGATGTTATGAATATAGTGTTGCGAATAAAAGAATAAAAAATTATAATTATTTCGCTTTTAATTATAATAATAATTCCGCCAATAATTCCTCTTCTAAATTAAATTCCAATTAATTATTGAAAAAAAATTAATTATCGGATTCATTTCCATGATTGAATATTATTAACATGCTTATCAAATCGTGATTCGATTATATTTCTGTGTTATTAACAGATTTTTCCAAAATCGCTATAAAAAATTAGGAAAATCGATCAAAGTTCAGTTGACGATTTTTTAAAAAATGAAAAATTAATTACAATTTTCATTTATTGATACGAAGTTTAGAAATCGATGGCAATAATGAAGAGGAATGTAATAACAGGAGAATGTCTTCAATGAATTCTTGGAGAATATTGGCTTACAATAATGTAGACAAGATCCAGAGACTTTGAAAAATATCGAATTTCTTCAATTAATATACATTGGAGACGAATTTTTCTTATGAATTAATTAGAAAAATTTTCAAAATAATTCAAAATTTTTTTTTAAATAATTAAAAAGAAATTTCAAAATAATTAAAAGAATTTCGAAATAATTGCAAAATTTTCAAAATAATTTCAAAATTTTCAGAATAATTTCAATTTTTTTTTTAAGAACTTCAATTACGAAATTTCTGGAAAATTCATGATTTTCAAGAAATTTTATGTGAATATTCCAAAAATAATTTTCCAAAATAATATTAAAATTTTAAGAATCGATTTTAAGCCAAAACACGACTGAAATATTTGATTTTTTCGAAATAAAATCGCTGCTACATGAAAATCAGGAATTCTTCAATATTTCCAAATCAATTTCATGTGAAAAATAACTCTGTGATTGAACGAAATATCCGAGCAATTACTTTTTCGTTTTTCATTTGCAGAAGTTACAATGAATCGACATGCAATTTATTTTTAATTTAAAAAAATGATGAAAATCGATGGAAATTCAATGCAAGTTGGAGGCAAAAAAAAAATTGTGAATGAAGGAAAAATTAGATTTCTCCATCACTCAGACAGACTCTTTAGAATAATTTGATTGAGAATGTAATTTTTTTCTTGCACTTAGCAATGAAAAAAAAAGGAAAAATGTATCAAGGCATGAAGAAAGTGTGAAGGTAAAATTAGAGAACACAATTTATGAGGAAATATCGAGAATGCCTTTGATCATGAAGAAATAATTTTCCTTTTTTTCCTGAAGAAATAATTAAATTTTCCAAATTGATTAATAGAATTTCCACTTTTTTTTCCAATTCTAGGCTGAAATATGGAGTGTTTTCATCGCAATATTGAGAAAAAGCGTGAGAAATCTTCAGGCATGCACAGATGTGAGTCTAATCGAGCACGTATTGCATCGTTTATCACGTGCAGAAACAGTTGTTGCTGGTAAATATTTTCTCCTTTATTTTATTTTTTTTTCATTCATTTTTTACGGAAGATTAAAAATGTAAAATTGATCAATTTCTACGATTTTAATTAAATCGTTCTAATTTCAGATTTACTGATCGATATGCTTGGTGTACTTGCTAGTTACAGCATAACTGTTAAAGAATTGAAATTATTGTTTGGTGCAATGAAAGCAGTCAAAGGAAAATGGGTAAGATAATTTGTTTTTTTATAAATAAAAAAAAATTTATCTCCACTTTTTTTTTCAATTAAAAATTTTCGAAATTCCCTAAGTGCATTAATTTAATTTTCCTTTTTTATTAACTTGTAGCCACGTCACTCAGCAAAATTGTTAAATGTACTGCGTCAAATGCCTCAACGAAATGGACCAGACGTATTTTTCAGTTTTCCAGGGAGAAAAGGCTCGGTAAGTTTTAAGTTTAATGCCAGAAGTTAAAAGAATTAAGCTTCTTTCAGTTCACTCGAGGGAAAAACTCGTTGATACAGAAGTAGAATAGAAAAAAAAAATTGAAAAAAAGCAACAACAAAGCTTGATGAGGTAATACTAGAGCTTTTTCGTTGAGTCTTCCGAGTTCAATTTCATCCCGATAGTTCACTGATTGTATCGAGGCAGAAACTTCATATTTTCCAATGATAAATTCAATTTTTAAGGGTATCACAAGAATTTTTATTGAATTTATAAATTCAGTTTTTATCGTTATACCTTTGGAGCTACAAATGGTATATATACGTCATTATTGATCCATCAATTGACCTCAATTCACGAGATTTCAGTTAATAATAAGAATAATCTAGAATTCGATTCAATTGATCACGTGTATAATATTAAATAACATCCTAGAATTTACTTCATTTTTTCATGAAATACAAAGAATATATCGTTACCTTAGAAACAAAGAGGCGTAAGTGCCATTCTTATACGTAAGATTTACGTCCCTTTGTTTCTAATGCAATATTATAATATAATATTTCAATTTAATTCATAACAATTCGAATAAAATTTTCAAAAATTTCAAAAAATTTCAAAAAATCTCAAATATTAAGATAAAACTGATTTTTTTTTCTAAGGATATTATTCAAAAATCATAATAGCTCGTTAAACATTTCAATAACGTAATCCTTTTTTTTCCGAATTTTATGCTCAGTCAAATGATTATTGAAAAATGAAAACGATGGAGCCCCGTGAATCCATCCTAGGGAAACCAGTCTTGGGCTAAAAAAAGTGATTTCCAAAAAATAATGTTAATAATAACAATAAAACGGTATCAAAAAATTTCTTATAATTGACCAATTTTCAAAAGGCTGAAAGCTTAATAATTGACAAGTTAAAATAAGGTCAACATCAAGTTGCAATTACGGTTAGCTAACAATCTTCAAACCGCCGTCAGCACAGTAGAGGATTATCCGTTGGAGTAGTTGATGGGGGTGGGGGAGGGTACATCCCAAGTTATCAGGGATGATAACGAAGCGAAAGCCAAAACTTGCTGTTGGTAAAATTTTCACGTGAACGGGAAAATCGATGTGCACTAGGAGCCAGAAAACTTTGTCACGTAAATCAAAATGTCAGGAGCTTTTGCACCAAACTGAAATACACAAAAAAAAATAAAACATATATTACCGTTTGTTAGATATTAAAAGCCAAAAGCCCTTTAAACTTGTATATCTTCCTCAAAGAATAACAACAACAAAAAAAAAGGGGGGATGAAGAAAAAAGAGGAGAGTTCAAGCTGAGACACACAAATCATAGTAATCCCCTTTAGCTACAAGCGTTCATTTAATTCTTCATTTTTTCTTCAGGTAAAAAAAATGGTTCATGACAATTTTACCTCTGCAAAAATCATTTCACCAAAAAAACCTCGGACAATAAGATCTCAATGGGAAACATCTTATGATCAAGAATATATCTTCACCCCTGATATCCATTTTGCCCCACCTCCCCAGACTTTTTCGTCCGAGACAAAAACGTGTCACCAAAAAAAAATAACATCTTTTCTTTTTTTTCCATGAATTTCATCAGGCTGTTGTACTACCACCAATGGCAAGATGGCCCTACGAGAGTGGCTTCACATTCACAACGTGGTTTCGTCTCGATCCCATTAATTCCGTCAATATCGAGAGAGAAAAGCCATATCTATACTGGTGAGTGTTCCTCCCCTCTTCTTTTGTATATGAGTACTCATCTATTGTTGTATCTAATAGCTATGATAAGAGTCTACTCAAGTGCCTTTGATCTAAGGCTAATGATACTTCTTACGATCACTTATTATTCATCAAATTACCTATTCATTCTGGATGAAAAGGCAAATTTAATGACTAGTCATTATTATTATTACTAGTGGAGAGTGGGGCAAAATGGACACTGTAATGAAACGGTTAGAGATGGATTTTTTTTTATGATTCTATTGAAGAGCTGAGAAAATTTTAGCCGGAAAACGAGTGTCGGATGTATTTTTTGCGATTTTTTGCAGAATTCGATATTTTTCGACATTTTTGAGGGGTAAAAATTTCTATTCTTGAAAATTTCCAGTTTTTTGCAGATATCTCGGGTTTTAGTGGACGTAGCCATTCGGGGTTGGTCTCAAGTGAAAGGTGAGCTCATTCCCCATCGATTTATGTGGTTTGGAATTGAAAAATATCAATATTTGAGATAGTTATAGGCCAAAACCGGTTTCACAAAGCTGTTTCACAAAAAAGCCTATAAATACCTTAAAAATCGATAATTTTCAATTGAAAACCCTATGAATCGATGGCAAATGATCTCACCTTTCATCTCCGATTTGAATTTTTAGGCTACGACAGATAGAACCGAAGATATTCTCAAAAAACTTAAAATTTTCAAGAAAAGGAAGGGAAAACCCCTTTGAAATGCTCAAAAAAGTAAAAAATTACCAAAAATTCAAGAAAATTAATTCCGGCACTTGTTTCCCGCCTAAAATTTTCTCAGCTTTCCAACGAAATCATCAAAAACAATCTACCGCCAATATTTTTATTGATTTCAGGAGTTTTTCGTAATATTTGCCTAAATATTCACATGTGTTCATTTTACCCCTGATGCCTATTTTGCTTCACCTTCCCCTATTATAGAATTAATTTGAGATTTTCTTCTTCCTTCATTTTTTTTTCTCTTATTAAAGCTTCAAAACGAGCAAAGGAGTTGGTTATTCAGCTCATTTTGTTGGTAATTGCTTGGTACTTACTTCGATGAAAATAAAGGGCAAGGGCTTCCAGCACTGTGTCAAATATGAATTTCAACCACGAAAGGTAAAAGAATTAAAGGGCAACCCTTTTTTTTTAGTTTTTCTGTGCTTTTTTTAATGTTTTCCGGTTGAGAAAATATTTAATGCCTTTTTTTTTTTCTATGTTCGTCTCTTTACACAGTGGTACATGATTGCAATAGTGTACATATACAATAGATGGACGAAAAGCGAAATAAAGTGCTTAGTAAATGGTCAATTGGCATCAAGCACAGAAATGGCGTGGTTTGTTTCAACGAATGACGTAAGTGAATTATGCAAATTTAAATAGTACACAAATTATCGATTTTTAAATGAAAAACCTTTAATTCAATTAATAAATATTACAGCCATTCGATAAATGCTACATCGGTGCTACACCAGAATTGGATGAAGAGAGGGTATTTTGTGGTCAAATGAGTGCAATATATCTGTTCAGTGAGGCGCTTACAACCCATCAAATTTGTGCAATGCACAGGCTTGGACCAGGATACAAAGTTAGTGATTATTGGAATTGAATATAATGTTAATGTTATGTGGTAATAGTGGAATTAAACTCGATGGATGATGGAAATTCTATTTTATCATAATTATTGATGAAAATGGAATCAGTACAGTTTTTTAAACAAATAAATTATTCGTCGAAAAATATTCGAAAAATTTGCACTTACAGTTCCTTGAATTCTCGACAAGTGCATATCTTTCTTCTTTTTTTTCAATAATTTTTTCGTTGAGACGAGAAAAATCTTAAAATTTCCAGATTTCTGCTATTTTTAGTAGGAGGAGGTGGGGTAAAACGGATGTAAGGGGTGAAACGAACATTTTTGAGCTTTAATGTCTATATTATGGAAAACACTTGAAAACAATAAAAATATTAGACATAGGTTTTTTCTGATGATTCTATTGGAAATTTGAGGAAATTTGTAGTGGAAATCATGTGTCAAAAATTTTGTTTTGCAATTTTTTTTAAATTTCACGTTTTTGGTCGAGATTTGAAAAGTTCTTCCTTTCCATTCTTTTAAAAAATTCATTTTTTCGGAAATATTTCCAGTTCTATTGTTCGCAATGTAATAATTTCGAATGGAGATGGAAGGCTAGATCATTTGCCATCGATTAATGGGATTTTTATTGAAAAATATGGATTTTAACATAGAAATGGAGCGAAAACTGATATTAACGCGAATACCCATAAACGCTGTGAAAATCAATATTTTTCAATTGGAAACCCCATAAATCGATGGTAAATAGTCTCATCTTTCATCTCCATCCGAAATTTCCATGTTATGGCCAATAAAACCGGAGATATTTTGAAAAAAGTCGATTTCTTCAAAAATGGAAAGGCGCAACCTTTCAAATTTCGCCCAAACAGATTCAAATTTTTGGAAAAATTTAAAGAAAATCAATTCCAGCACTTGATTTTCACCTAAAAATTCCTCAGCTGTTCAATAGAATCATCAGAAAAAAATCTGTCTCCAATGGTTGCACTCTAATATCCATTTTACCCCACTTTTCCCTATCATGATGAATTAATTCATATCATAATTATTAATTATTTTCATCATTTATTGCAGAGCCAATTTCGGTTTGACAACGAGTGCTACCTGAATTTACCTGACAATCAAAAAAGGGTGAGTGATGAACAGGAGCCCTCAAGCATGGTCGACCAAAGTATGCAAACTGTAAGCATTTTGTTTTTAGTTTTTATTATTTTGTTTATTTTATAATTTCATACAGTTAAATTTCGTAATAATCGTTCATTTACCATGATTTTAACAATTCCAAATAATCATATTATAAATGCGTTCACATTTGACTGAGGTAAAAAAAAAACGAAAAAAAAAAATTATGAAAAAATCTGTTACTGATGGACAGTTAATCCTTCCATTGGGCTTCCAATTTTTTTTTTCTCGTTTTGCGTTTGTTAGTAACTCGATTACTGCAGTGGATGTTTTTTTCTTTATTTCCCGATGAAATGGTTTTTGATACAGTTTATTTTTCAATGGCATGTGACAACTCTTTTTTGTCCAATTTTTTTTTCTGATTCTCCAGTTGTGCTTGTCTTTCATTACTCTTATTTACACAAATAATAAATGTAGTTGAATTTTTTTTTCAACGTAATTCCTTTGAACCACACATTTACATTTGTGCCTGCTCTGTGTATCGTTTTTGTTGATGTGAATGTGAAAATAAATATATTTGATTTAAATACATAAATTAATTCAGAGGCATAAAATATTTGTCTGAAATTTCTCTGTAATGAAAAAATAAACATGAAAAAAATTGTTTGCTATATTTCAACGAATATTTCATGAATTTCAATTAATTTTCACGTTATTTTTTTTTTTTAATTTTTTTTTTTTTTTAACTCTGTGTGTATATTTTGAGGAAAAAAATTTAATTAAATTTCCGCTTCAATTCAGGTACTGTACGATGGTAAACTGTCGAATGCAATTGTGTTCATGTACAATCCAGTAGCAACAGACTCGCAATTGTGCCTACAAAGTGCACCAAAAGGAAATGTCTCTTATTTTGTTCACACACCCCATGCTCTCATGCTTCAGGTAATAAAAATATGACAGTAAAAAAGTGATACTCAAGCAGAGTTGATTTCTCCTCATGAAAAATAAAAATAAAATGATTTTTGTTTTTTTTTTCTTTTTTCTTCTAGGATGTCAAAGCAGTTATTACACATTCCATACACAGTACACTGAATTCCATCGGTGGTATTCAAGTTTTATTTCCATTATTTTCGCAATTGGACATGCCTTATGACTGTATAGCACCGAATGACATCAAAAGAGATCCTACACTATGGTAATTAAGAATTAAATTAAAAATCGTGATTATACTAGAATTAACAGAAATCTGACAATTCTGATAATTTTTTTTTTTACAAATAAATTATTTAAAAATAAATTTAAAATATATGCACATGTAGAAAATTGGTAAAACTGAAGGTACATTTTTTCAAAAATATTTTTGCTATAATAATTTATTAGTTTGAAAAAATGTAACATTTTATATCATTGCCTTAGAAACAAAGTGGCGTAAGTGTTATGTATAGGCATATCACTTACGCCCCTTTAATTCTAAGGTATTTGACAATTTCTTCGATTTTTTTTCAGAACAAATAAATTAATTTTAAAAAAGTATTTAAAAAATTTCCATCTATAGTTCTTTGAATTTTCTAAATGTGCATATTTTTAATGTATTTTTAAATAATTTATTTGTTGAGAGATAAAGAAAAAAAACTAAAAATTGTCGGATGTCAACTAACTTTATCATCATAATTGAGATAACATAAACTTTTTGAATAAAATAAAATACTTTAGGTACCAGAGAATTGAAAATTTCCATTGTTTTTTTAGTTCAAAACTTTTGGGATTCATCTGTGACCTCGTGGAAACTTCACAGACTGTACAACAGCATATGGTACAAAATCGAGGCTTCCTAGTCATCAGTTTTATGCTTCAACGAGCCAGCCGAGAGCATCTAACCACCGAAGTACTTGCTTCTTTTCTCGAACTTACTAAGCATCTTGTCACTTGTCTCAGCGCCAACAGTGATTTACTATTGAAACAGGTATGTAATTTACTCATCAATTGTTTTATTGGTGTTTCACATTGATTTAACAATGAATTTTTGTATTTTTTCACAATCAATGCCTTTCACAATTTTATTATTTTTTAATAATAGAGGAAAGTTGGGGTAAAAGGTACTTGAGGGGAAAAATGGACAAATCCTAGTTCCAATTTTTTAAATCATGAAAATCACTCGAAATCAATGAAAATATTGGAGATATGTTGTTTTTTGATGATTTCATTGGGAAGCTGAGAAAATTTCACGTGAAAAACCTGTTTGAGAATTTTTTTAGATTTTTTATTCTTTGAAAATTCAACTTTTTCGCCCAAAATCGAGAAAATATCCTTTTTTTTGGGTATATCTCTAGTTTTATTGGTTGAAATGACCTGGGATTGGTCTTAGATGAAAGGTGAGCTCATTCCTCCTCGATTAATATTGTTAAAAAAAAACTAAATTATCGATTTTTCAAATATAGATATACAGTAAACACTGATTTTCAAAAAATGGGCTATAAATAATTGGAAAATCGATGAAAAAAAAATTGGAACTCTTCAAATCGATGGAAAATGAGCTCATCTTTCATTTGAAATCAACCCCAGGTCGCTACGATCAATAGAACCCGAGATATACTCAAAAAAGTTAATTTTTTCGATTTTAGCGAAAAAGTTGATATTTCGAAAAGTTGAAAAAAAAAAAACATTTTTACACCTATTTTCCACTCGAAATTTTCTCAGCTTTTCAATAGAATCATCAGGAAATCTCTGTCTCGAACTCTCCACTCAAAATGCCCATTTTATCCCACTTTCCCTTACACTTGCATGTATTCATTTCCATAAAAAAAAATGAATTCTCGTATTTTTTTATTCCACTCATGATTTTCCAATCTATTGATTTTTTCTCACTACACTTTATATTTCAATTTTATTACCACTGGCTACTCGCCAAATATGAAAATTTTTTTATGATCGCATCAGAGTGACGAGATAATATCAGCATGTAATGTAAAATAGCAAAAAAAAAAAAAAAGAGGAAAAATGATTGAATGAAAAAGCAGTGAGCTTTACAACACTTTGGACCGCATGTAATCTGTCGACTTTTTCAAGCTTCATTATTTTTTTTTCACTCTCCCAATTTCTAAATATTATTACATTGATGGACAATCAAAAATAACAAATTTCCCTCTGAAATCCTTGCTGTACTAGAATTGTATTTAAATTGATTTCGAAATTGTTTTGTAAATTAACAATCTATAAAATCAGCAATTCCATAAATTCATCTCTAAAATTTATCAACTAAATGTTTCACTGAAAATTTTCACTCTATTGCATGTATTTCACCAAAAAATTTAATATAACTGCTTCGAAGCACATTAATATGATTAATGTCTTCACAGTATCATCTATTATTCACATGAATTTTCCTGAATAAAAGCACTTTTTCACATTTTTATCTGAAAAAAAAAATAAAAAAAATTCAATATTGAAAAAGAAAGATTAAGATATATGAGTAAAAAAGAAAGAAAAAATGAATAAGTCGAATAGATTTAGCGTGTCCAGAGAACAGGCAGATCCATGGTGATGTAGTTATTTTATTTTTCATTCTTAACATGGCAGCTGCTGGACCATGTACTGTTTAATCCAGCACTATGGATTTATACACCAGCACCAGTACAAACACGTCTTTATTCATACTTGGCTACGGAGTTTCTCAGCGATACCCAGATTTATTCAAATGTCAGACGTGTATCAACAGTACTGCAAACAGTCCATACACTTAAATATTACTACTGGGTAGCAAATCCACGTGCAAAAAGTGGAATAACACCAAAGGGAATGGGTAAGTGGAGTAGATAATGATGATAAATTGAATTGAGTAGGGGAATATGGGGTAAAATGGAGGTTTTCATTGATCGGTTCAAGATAGGGAAGATGGGTGCCCCCTTTGAACACTTCTTGCTTTTTCAATTATCAATTTTAACGTAATAACATAATTAATCAATTATGTTTTTCATTTCCATGTTAAATTGATGTTATCTTTGGGATCATGGGTCGTTGGAAAAATCATTGTGTTCAAAGGTGGCCCCCTCTCCCCTAGAGATTTTCTGATGATTCCATTGGGACGCTGAGAAAATTTTAGGCGGAAAACATGTGTTGAAATGATTTTTTTTACAATTTTTCTGAAAATTTTACTTTTTTTTGCCGTTTTAAAGGGGTTTTCTTCTTGAAAATCGAAAAAATTCACTTTTTCGACGATATCTCTGGTTCTGTTGGTCGTAGCGACCTGGGGTTGATTTCAAATGAAAGTTGAGCTTTTTTCTCATTGATTTAGGTGGTTCAATTATTTCTAAATCAATTTTTCAAATACTTGTAGACCATTCTCTGGAAGTCAGTTTTTGACCTATGAGTACTAAAAAAATTGATAATTTTTTTAAAGTCACATGAATCAATGGGAAATGAGCTCACCTTTCAACCAAGATAAACCCCAGATCGTTACGACCAATAGACCCAGAGATATTCCTAAAAACCTGAAATTTTTCAAAAATAAAAGAGTTTCTACCTTCAAATCTCGAGTAAAAAATCAAATTTTTGAAAGATTTAAAAAAATAACTTCAGTCATATGATTTCCATGTCGAATTTCCTCAGCTTTCTTCTGGGATCATCAGAAAAAACCTATCTCCAATATTTCCATCGATTTCAAGTAATTTTCATCCTACAAAATATCAAAACTGAAATACATCCGTTTTGCCCCTCACCCCCATTTTCCCCAACCTCCCCCTGAAAAAAAAACTAAAAAATCTTCATCTATTACAGACGGACCACGACCCCAGCAGAAAGACATTCTGACAATCCGTTCATACATCCTCCTGTTCCTGAAGCAGCTAATAATGATCGGAAATGGTGTCAAAGACGACGAGCTCCAGAGTATCCTGAACTACCTAACAACAATGCACGAGGACGAGAATCTGCACGACGTCCTGCAGATGCTCATCTCCCTGATGTCAGAGCACCCATCATCAATGGTGCCAGCATTTGACGCTAAACAGGGTGTCCGAACGATTTTCAAGCTTCTAGCAGCAGAAAGCCAATTGATAAGACTCCAAGCCCTAAAATTACTCGGATTCTTCTTGAGCAGGAGTACCCACAAGCGTAAATACGACGTTATGAGCCCCCACAACTTGTACACTCTTCTCTCAGAACGTTTGCTTCTAAACGAAGAGACACTTCTTCTACCAACATACAACGTCCTCTACGAAATCATGACCGAGCACATAAGTCAACATATATTGTACACGAGACATCCAGAGCCAGAGTCCCACTATCGTCTCGAGAATCCGATGATTCTTAAGGTCGTTGCCACTCTAATCAGACAGTCTAAACAAACAGAACAGCTTTTAGACGTCAAAAAGCTGTTTTTATCAGACATGACTCTTTTATGCAACAACAATCGAGAGAATCGACGAACAGTTCTGCAGATGTCTGTTTGGCAAGAGTGGCTCATAGCAATGGCATACATCCATCCAAAGAACACAGAAGAGCAGAAAATCTCAGATATGGTCTATTCCCTCTTCAGAATGTTGCTTCATCATGCTATTAAGCATGAATATGGTGGTTGGCGAGTCTGGGTCGACACTCTTGCAATAGTCCATTCAAAAGTCTCCTACGAGGAATTCAAGCTGCAATTTGCCCAGATGTACGAGCACTATGAGCGTCAGAGATCAGACAACATAACTGATCCTGAAGTTAGACAGCAGAGACCAATAAGCACGATTTCCGGCTGGGATCAGCAGCACAGTGGCAATAATGGATACAGCAGACCATCAGCATGGACAATACAGCAGTCACAGGATGTGCAGAGTATAGAGAGAAATTACAAAGAATTTGAGACAATTGAGGGTAATGATAGACTGGAGGAATCATGCAGTTGTGATCTGAATTCTATTGACAATACGGAGAGCGATGGATCACCATCAATTGTTAAATCACACAATTGCAGTGATAATGTAGCTTTACAGTCGAGTGAAGCAGTGTCATTGGACTCGGGATTGAGCGAAAAACTAGAAGCACCATCTGCAATTACAGAAAATCACAATGAAACACCTACTATACATGAGGAAGTCAATAGCGAGGGAATTTCATTACCAACTACACATGAAACCAGTGAAGTTGTTTCTATTGAGAGCTCGAGTGAATTGTACAGTGAAGTGCAGAAGGTTGAGGCGAGTTCAACAAGTACAGATTCTATGGGAAATGAGGGAGGGAAGAAAGAGGAAAATCCTGATGAAGAGCAGGTCAATGATGTTGTTGTTGAAGTTGAAGGGGAAGAGGCAGATGTAAAGACAGCATCACCTGGTTCACTCGAGGAGGTTTCATCTGAAGAGATTAAAAATAATGAAGTTGAGAAGAAAGAAGAGGCTGAAGTGGCTGGAAATAATGAGAATATTGAGAATCATGAGAAGCAAGAAGAAGAAATCGAAGGTATTTCTGATGATAAAGCGGAGATTTTACCACCGAAAATTGCGACAGAAAAAAGTGCCATTGAGTCTGAGAGTAAAGAAGAAGAAATCGCGAAGGAAACTGCAAATTCTGATGATACTGTCGATCCACAAAGTGCAAATTGTGATAATGAGGTAAATAAAGGGCAAGAAGAGAGTATAGAGAGTGCTGATGAAACTGTACCAATCGTTGTTGAACCAGAGAATAATGAAAAACAGGAGAAAGCAAAGACAGATGAAGAGATTGAGGTAGAAACACTTGAGAAGACCGTAGAAATTGAAAATACGTCGAATGAGAGTCCAAAGAAAACATCCAACTTGTCAGAAACAATAGGATCTACTGCAGAAAGTGCAGTAGAGAATATCGAGAGTACAGAGAATCTATCAGTGCCAGCAAGTATTTCAGTTACTCCAGATAAAGAGGAAAAGCTCATTAATGATACTGAATGTTCAGAGATTGTTGAAGCATCAGCATCACTTGAGTCTGATGAAACAGGTAAAATCGAGGATACTGAGGATACAAAAGAGAAGGAGAATGGAGATATAAATGATGAAAAAATTGAAGTAGAGCAGAATAATCAAAGGGAAAATGAAAATGAAAATTCAAATGTTAATATAGATACGTTGGAAGTTAAATTGATTGAAAATAAGGAAATTGAGGATGATATTGATGAAAAAAAGGAAAATGAAATTGTTGATGATGTTAAGCCATTGGTAGTAAATAACATTGATACTATGACTGATGATGTCAAAAATGATACTGTAATAAGTGTAAATTGCTCAACTAGCTTAAATGAATTGACCAATGATAATACATCAATGGACAATGTTAATGTAGAAGTTGAGAATATAAAATTGATAGAAAAGATTAGTATTGTCAATGGTGAATGCAATGTTATTAATGAAAATGATAATGATGATGATGATGATAATATTGTTATTAATAGTAACAATGTGAACATCAATGAAAATGATGATACAAGAGAACCGTCCAATATTTCTACTAGTATAAGTGATAATACAAATTTATCAGTAATTACTGATGAAGTAGAAGTAAATGATAGTACTACTAATAGTATCAATGTTCAAACTACTGTAGATAACATGACGCAAGTGCCAAATAATAAGACCCAAATACCAACAATATCTACGGTCTGTGATGAAACTAAAAATTTAAATGATGGTGTGCCTCATAATGCTAGTAATAATGTCATTGAATTGGACAATCCATTGGTGAATGATACGATTAATAAAAATGAATGCATTGATAAAAGAAGAAGATCAAGTTTACCAAATGTTACGACTGATAATGATATTGGTGATACTAATGATGATGAAGAGACACCCAATATACCTGTTTCTAATAGAAAAAATTCGTCACCACAGAAGAGACCAAGGAGTGCCTCAACATCCACGCAAGTGGATCCAAATCACTTTGGTAGGTTTTTTTCTTTTAAATTAGCGTTTAATCAATTCTTTGAGAGAAAAATAGGAAAAAATCAGTTACATTACAAAATTTGAGATTTTTTTTCGAATTTTCAAAATTATTTTCGATTTTTTCTTCGAAATTTTTTTCAAATCAAATTTTGACAAGCTTTCTTTGCCTATATCGTTGTCTTAGGAATAAAAGGGCTTAATTAGAAATAATTTTTTTTCTTAAAAATCAGTAACATTTCAATATTTAAGTTTCTCCAGTATTTTCGAATTTTTTTTTCGAATTATTTTAGAACATATTTCGAAAATCATTTTTGATTTTTTTTTTGTTGTAATTTTCTTGAATTTAATTCCGGCAACTTTTCTTCGCCAATATGCTTTCAATACTGATTTTCTTTACTTTGTGAATCAAGTTAAATTAACATTGAATCCCAAAGGACTCGAGTAAATTCTTTAAAATAACTTTTCCCTCGTTGCAACTCATTTAAAATTCACTTCAACATTAAATCATGAAGTTATTTTGAAAGTCGAACATAATCCACTTGGGTTCGAAGTATTCTAAACTTTATTTTAACGACTAAAATTCCATTTACAGAGTCAAAGAGAGCAAAACAGGGAAATCCCTCAACCAGGCCAATGTTCAGTCCAGGTCCCAGCAGGCCACCATTCAGAATACCAGAGTTTAAATGGTCCTATATACATCAAAGATTACTATCAGATGTATTATTTTCACTTGAAACAGACATTCAAGTTTGGAGAAGTCATTCAACAAAATCTGTTCTTGATTTTGTTAATAGCAGTGAAAATGCAATATTTGTTGTAAACACTGTTCATTTAATTTCACAATTAGCTGATAATTTGATTATTGCCTGTGGGGGTCTACTGCCACTGTTGGCATCAGCAACTTCACCAAATGTGAGTTTAACAATTAAATAAATAAATAAATTCCATTCAATCTTTTTTGCAATTTTCTTTAAAATAAATTTTTTGTAATTTTTCTTGTTTCATGAACTTTTTGCAATTTTTTTCTAAATTATTTTTTTGCAATTCTTTTTTTTTGATGAATTTTCCAAATTAATTTCTTACAATTCTTGTTTTTTAATGAATTTCTTGCAATTTATTTTTCTAATTAAATTTTAGAAATTTTCCTTTCAGTCAATTTTTAGCAATTTCTTTTTTTTTCAATTCATTTTTCGCATTTCTAATTCCGAAAATTTGCTTGTTTCAGAGTGAACTGGATGTAATTGAGCCAACTCAGGGTATGCCAATCGAAGTAGCAGTCTCATTTCTCCAAAGGCTAGTAAACATGGCAGATGTGCTTATATTCGCGAGTTCTCTGAATTTCGGAGAATTAGAGGCTGAAAAAAATATGTCAAGTGGTGGAATTTTACGACAATGTCTGCGTCTGGTTCGTATTTATCATTAGAATCACTAGCTAATTTTTCTCTTCGTTAGCGTGAAATACCAATAATTTTTTGTCTCTCCCAAAAATAATTTGATAAATGCACAAAATCGTAAATTCTTCATAATATCATTTTTTTCAATCACGTGACTAGTTACCATCGCCAGAATAGTTTCACATTGAATTCATGAATCATAATTTAATTGGCGAGAAATTATATTGATGAGAAAAAATCAATTCTGCAGTCTAAAATGTAAAATATTCATTAGATGCATGAGTCATTGGCATTCGCAGCTTAATTGGCACATAATTATGCAAATTTAGAGAATCAAAATTGAGAAAAAAAAAGAAATTTTATAAAAAAATTAATTATACAGACAATTTTTAAGCCAGTGAGTCAGTAGAATTTTTGAAAAAAAATAATTATTCACGTAAAAAAATTGTAAATTTATTTTCCATTTAAAATTGAAAGAAGAAAAAAATCTACTGCTTGTCTAGGTCTGTACTTGTGCTGTTAGAAACTGCTTAGAGTGTAAAGAACGTGGCAGAACTTACAGCATGTTAGGGCGGCAGATTGGTACTAGTAATAAATCACAGCACATACAATCCCTAATTCGAGGAGCACAGACATCACCAAAGGTATGTTTTAATTAAATTAAATCAAACGATAGACACTAGATTATATATATTATATAGAATCGAGTGATTAGAGTAGGAGCCTAGCTTGAATTAGGAAAATTTCCGTGGAATAGAGTGATTTATAGTGAAAAAAAGCCCAATTTCCTAAGGTATTCTCCATTTTTAATGAACTTATATATTTTTAGAATATTGTGGATAATTTGACAAGTCAATTGAGTCCTGTCAAGGACCCAGAGAAACTTTTGCAGGACATGGACGTGAATAGACTCAGAGCTGTTATCTACAGAGATGTTGTGAGTAATTATTTATTTATGAAGAAAAGATGGGATAAAATGGATATTTTGATTGAGCGATTCGAGATGGAGATTTCCTGATGATCTCATTGGAAACCTGAAGAAATTTCAGGTGGAAAATATCTGTCAAAATTTATTTTTTCAATTTGTTGAAAATTTTGATTTTTTGACCAAGTTTTGAAGGGGTTTTCCTTTTGAAAATCGAAAAAATTCACTTTTTCGGAGATGTCGCCGGTATTTTTAGTCGTAGCGATCTGGGGTTGATCTCAAATGAAAGGTGAGCTCATTTCACATCGATTTATGTGGTTCAATTTTTTTTAAATAAATTTTTCAAATCCTTATAGATCATTTTCTGAAAGTCAGCATTTGCTCTATAAGTCCTTGAAAAATAGATAATTTTTTTTTTACCACATAAATCGATGGGAAATGAGTTCACCTTTCATTGAAGATCAACCTCAGGTCACTACGACCAATGGGACCAGAGATATTCCCAAAAACCTGAAATTTTTCAAAGAAAGAAGACTTTCACCTTCAAATTTTGAGCAAAAAATGGAATTTTTGACGAATTCGAAAAAATAACTTCTGACATATGATTTCCATGGTAAATTTCCTCAGCTTTCCATTGGAATCATCAGAAAAAACCTATCTCCAATATTTCCATCGATTTCTACTAATTCTCATAGTATGAAACAGCAAAACTAGCACGTGTCCATTTTACCCCATCTTCCCCCAATTAAATTGTGGAAAAAAACCATTCAGATTCAACTAATAATCAAAATAATCTTATCAATTTTCAGGAAGAAACCAAACAGGCACAGTTTCTGTCTCTGGCTATAGTTTACTTCATCTCTGTACTTATGGTATCAAAATATCGTGATATTCTGGAGCCACCAATATCCCAGAGGCCTCCAAGTCCAGTACAATCAATTCAAACAAACGGTGCCAACATGAGATCTGGTAGTCCATCAGGTGAGAAATTTGTACAATAATTAAATTTGAAGAAAATAAAATGAACAAGCAAGAAATCGAGATAGTTCCACAGAGATGGAACGAAGGAGAGAATTAATTGCTGAATAAAATTGAGGAGAATTACATTATTACGATCATATCTCAACATTTATTATTATTATTATTATTATTATTTTCATTATTATTAATTTCTTTATAATTTCTTTATACATTTCTTTTATTTAAAACGGTTGACATTATTCTAATTTATTTTCTTTCTAATGTAATGGTACACTTGATTAACGTCATTCGATCATTAAACGCGACAGAATAATTATTGATAACTCAGTAAAAACTCTTACGTGTCAGATATGTATTCTTACACATAATTATCATGAAAATTGGCATATTTATGTTTTTTTTATTAATTGAATCCTTCGATTATACTGCCGTTTGTTTCGAATTCTTGACTCAAACGATGTAATTAAGAGCATGATTAATAATTTACCGATAATAATAGCATGAATTAATTAATTTTAAATAATTTGCAAGTATTACCAGAGAGAAATGAATGGAAATCTTATTCGTAATATTGAGATAATAGAGAAGATTGGGGCAAAGTGGGTGATGTGGATCGAAATGATTTGGGGATTCTTTTTAGGGTGAAAGGAGTACATGAAAAAAATTTAAAAAATTCAGCAACAAGCTTCGTATATTAGAGCATTTGCTCAAATTTTTTGAGATTTTTTCATACACTCCTTCGCTCAAAAAAAATTCTTTCATGTTGTCACAAAGGTCAATTTTACCTCATCTTCTCTCATCTTTTGTTTTCTGCAGAATTTCAATAGATTTAGTTTTAAAAAAAATTGAATATAAATCTGCGAATTGAATTTGAAGAGTAAAATTAAGGTATTGACTGTAAATGCACAGAATTTAATGAATTGAAGACTAGTTTTTCTCTCAAGTATCGTCACAGGTCCATGACTAGATGCTGTTGAACTATTGAAAAATAAAGAACCACCTTTTTTTATTAGTTAAAAAAATTAAAAAAGAGGAAGTAAGCATGTGTGGTTGCACTCGTGTAGACGTAATTATTAATGTATGTATCTGACCGTGAGAGTTTTTTTGATGTTTGTCGAATGTGTATGCACATTGGATTGATGCTAGAACAAAATAAATCTCACATGTTCTCGATTATCTTCGGATTTTGTAGAAAAATTTCACATTTCATTAATTAAGTAAATCATTTCATTTTTAATTATTCTTTCGCCATTGTCATTAATTTCACACATATTATTTTCGTTGCCTTAGAGTCAAAGAGGCGTAAGTGCTTATCTTAAAACAAAGACACCCACAGCACTTACGTCATTTCGTTACTAAAGCAACAAGTTTTCTATTATTTTAATTATAAATTGATTTATTCTCCCATGAACTTGAAAGAAGAAAAGAAAAACAAACAACAATTAACTGTCATCTGTAAGTGGACAATTGTAATAAATTAGGAAATTCTCAGGATCAAGTGAATTCGTCATCAAGTGAATCAATAATTAAGGTCGTTGGAAGGTGGGGCAAAATGGACATCAGGGGTAAAATGGACACATTAAAATTTTTAGGCAAATATTATGAAAAACTCTTGAAATTAATAGAAATATTGATGGTAGATTGTTTCTGATGATTTTATTGGAAAGCTGAGAAAATTTTGGCGGGTAACAAGTGCCGGAATTAATTTTTTCGAATGTTTGGCAATTTTGACTTCTTTGAGCATTTCAGAGAGGTAAAACCCTTCCTTTTGTTGAAAATTTTCAGTTTTTTGAGAATATTTTCGGTTCTATGCATCGCAGCTTGAAAATTCCAACGGGAGGTGAAAGGTGAGATCATTTGCCATCAATTCATAAGGTTTTCAATTAAAAAATATCGATTTTTAAGGTATTTATGGGCATTTTTGTGAAACTATTTTTTTCGCCCCACAATTATCCCAAAAATTGATATTTTTGAATTTAAAACCCCATCAATCGATGGGAAATGAGCTCACCTTTCATTTGAGATCAGCCCCGAATTGCTACGACCAATAGGACTAGAGATATTTGCAAAAGACTGAAAATTTCCAAAAAAAGGAAAAGCTTCTACGACTCAAAAATGCCAAAAAAATATAGAATTTTCAAAACAATTGAAAAAAATACATTTGGCACTCGTTTTACGGCTAAAATTTCCTCAGCTTTTCAATAGAATCATTGAAAAAAATCCATCTCTAACCATTTCCTTACAGTTCCCATTTTGCCCCACTCTCCCCTATCAAAGAAAAAAATAATTTTTTTTTATTTTACTGCCGTTTGATAAATGGTATCATTTAAGCAGAGGAAACCAGTTTACATTCGAGTTAAGAACAATTAAAATTACATATATAAAATTCAATACAAAGGAGTTCCTGATGGATGCAAAAATATACAATTACAGATTATTACAGGAGGATTAGAGATCAATAATTAAATTGCATTAGAATTCAATCAAAATTGAAAGAAACAGTGTCACGATGAAAAGAAATCACTGGCAAGACAAAAAGTATATTAAAAAGCTTCAAGATTTTTTTTTCTTTTAAAAAAAAAAGTATTCTCAGGATTAGATCGACAGAAAAAAATGAATAAAAAAAATCTGGAAAATCCTGGAATAATTGTATGAAAATAAATGTAATTCCTCCAGCAGATGGGAATGGTGGTGGAGGAGGTCGTCCACTATTTCCACAGTGGTCACACCACGTGTATCCTCAGTTCCTTCCGGGTTCACACCCCAACGCCAATGCCAATGTCAATGCGAATCACCACCACATGAGCCAGCACCACCACCAGCACCCGCTACCACCACAACCAGCTGCAAGGCACACAAATAATCGCCAGACCCAATCCGGCTATTATCTCCCAAATCATCACAGTTCACATTACAATCATCACCCACAAAATAATTACAACTATCATCGTCACCATTATTATCATCATCACAATAACAACAATCACCATCATTCGCTTCAAAAGCATAATGAACAGCCCCGAAATATCTATCATAGAAACTCCAGTGTCGGTATGCAAGGTAATTTTTAAATGAAAAAAAAAAATGGAAAAAAATTGCTCGAGATTGCAAAAAAAATTTGAATCAAAAAAAAAAAATTATTAAAAAAAAAATATATTTTTTTTTATGAAGAAAAATTTTTTTCCCATCATTTTTTGCGTTTTTCGTTATATCACGGAATGAATTATTGTTGGCATTATTATTATTGTTATTTAAAAAAAAAGCACACCTTCATCCAATTGTCTTCTTCTACTGAGGAACAAGATTATTGTCGTATTTTTAAATGTCTCGCTTTTTTTCTATCGATTTAATTTCATCCCCCCCCCCCTCCAATTCATATACTGTGATGATACTTGTTACTTAATTTTATCAATCATGGTGCCTGGTTTTTTCCAATTTTCCCTAATTGCTTTCGAAATCGATGTGGTTTTGTCCTTTTTTTTGTGTCTTATTCGTTGGATATATATATGTATATATATATACACGTAGGCTACATCTGCGTCCCCACTGTATCCTCATTATTATTATTTTTTAATTAATTTATTCATTTTTTTATATAATTTTTTGGTAATTATTCGCAGGATTCAACTTTTGGAAATTCACACTTCGTCAAGCAGAATTTTAATGTTATTATTTATTTTATTTATTTATTTAATCATTAATGTTTTTTTTTTCTCATTGTGACAATTATTTTGCAGCATGACAATGAATTATTAATTATTAATTATGTTTTTTTTTTACATATTTTTATTGAATTACTGCATGTCTAGAATACGAACTGTTGATGAAATTCAGCTTCAGTATAACAATTGTTGATAATTATTATACTAGAAATTATTATTTATCAATGTTATTTTAATAATAATTTGATTATTATTCTAGGAAGTGGAGGAATTATGAGCCAGTCTGGATCACAGGACGATGGAGAATACGAAGTTATTATTGTTGATGAAAATAATTCATCAATTTTGGCTGATCATGATGTTACATCCTCTGGTCCACCATCGACAAAGGTAAAATTTATTCTTAATTAAATGTAAATTAATTACTTCACGAATCTACGCAGATTTTCCTTAACGGAACTAATAAAAGTGAAGTTGAAGCAGTTGAAGTAAAATAATTTTCAAAAATTTTACGATTTCTAAAATTTTGAGGCCTAAATAAATAACTGCATGTCTCGATTTTCGATTGATGATTCAGGATTTATGAAAAAAAAAATTCTATTAAATCCAATTAAGAGCACAAGCCTATGCTTTATCTTCTACTATTATCATTAATATCGAAAGAAAATGAAGGAAATTTTGAAGAAGAGTAATCTTTGTAGACTGGCACATAATTACATTCAGCATGAACTGCACGCGTCGAAAGAGAGAATCAGCACGTTCTATCGTGACTGTGAATTATTATTATTAAATGAGAAGAGAAATTTTAAAGATGAAAGAACGTGGTATATATATATATTTATATTTTTAATTAAATAGTTGAGTCTGCTGATGTTTAGCATGTATATTTGCTTATCGATTAATCGATGTCTTGCATTTAATGAGTATAGTCAATAATGATTACGATATTATAATTGAAATTGAATTATATAGTGATACTTGGGACCTTGATAATCGTTCAGCACGTCAATCGATGAAGTGATTGAGGGAAAAACATGAAATTTCTTTCATCAGTGATATTTATTATTTTTTTAATTAAGGTAGTATCCCAGTAAAAGATCGATAAAATAGATAAAAATGAGAATTTGTGGGGTTTTCCAGTTAATTGCTGTTAATTTGGGAGAAAGTGCTTCAATTTACCCGAAGAAGTGATTAAACTATTCGAAAGTCATATCTTCAGCTTGTGAATATAGGGAAGAATGGAGCAAAATGGAAACTGTAATGAAACGGTTAGAGATGGATTTTTTTCGATGATTCTACTGGGAAGCTGAGGAAATTTTAGCTGGAAAACAAGTGTCAGATGTATTTTTTTTTAATTTTTTGAAATATCGATATTTTTCGGCATTTTTGAAAAGCCTTTCCTTTTTTGAAAATTTTCAGTTTTTTGCAAATATCTTGGGTTCTATTGATCGTAGCAATTCGGGATTGGTCTCAAATGAAAGGTGAGCCCATTTCCCATCGATTTATGGGGTTTTGAATTAAAAAATATGAGAAATATTCAATTCTTGGGATAGTTGTAGGCCCAAAACTGTTTCATAAAACTGTTTCACAAAAATACCCATAAATTCCTTAAAAATCGACATTTTCAAATTGAAAACCCTATGAATCGATGGAAAATGATCTCACCTTTCACCTCCCATCGGAATTTTTGCGCTACGACAAATAGAACCGAAGATATCCTCGAAAAACTGAAAATTATCAAAAAAAAGAACGGTTTTGACCCCTCTGAAATGCTCAAAAAAGTCAAAATCGCCAAAAATTCCAAAAAATTAATTCCGGCACTTGTTTCCACCCAAAATTTTCTCAGCTTTCCAATGAAATCATCAAGAACAATCTACCGCCAATATTTCTATCAATTTCAAGAGTTTTCCATAATATATGTCTAAAACTTTAGATGTGTCCATTTCACCCCTGATATTTTTTTCCCTCGATTTTTTTTGTTGCATCAATCTCCTATCACATGCATGAGATAGAGAAAGAGGCAAATAGTTACGACTATCTTCTAATTAAAATTTCTCAATAACTGTACGGTGAATTGAAAATTTTTTTCTTCTATTATTTAGTTAAAATGCTGTTCTCTTCGCCCATAGTTTTTAAATACTGGGTCAACCCTGTGATTTTTAGTAATTTCGTTATTTCTGCCCGATTTAGGGCGTTTCATCTCCACCACCGCTATTTTCAGCAACTTTGATAATTCTATATAATATCTCATAAACTGTACGGTCAAAAATTATGGGAAAATTCAGAAAAATGTAAAAAAATATAATCTTTGATATGGTATCAAAAAAATAATGATTTAAATGCACTCGAATTCGCTGGAGTACTACCTTAAAATTAAATTTCAATTATCATTTATTATCTTTTAACAAAAAACTTTCTCTCTCCAGCTACTCTCTTTCAATACTTCAAATATTCTTTTCGTGTCATACGAAGCATGTTATAAATTTCTATTTTCCGGTACTCTCATCGTGTTAATCCTCTCTGCTTGCAATGCTATTACGTACTAACTACTGGTTCTGAAGGGAGGTAACAGTGGTGTACCTCGGACGCGGACAATACTCGAGGATTACGCCTCGACTGAAACAACTCTCGGTACTTCAAAGAGACCTGAACAAGTGCCAAGAAATACACAGGTAAAACATGATCAGAGAAATTAAGAAAAAAAAAATGCAAAGAAAAAAAAATTAAAAAATCACAAATTACAACGAGTTAAAAAAAACTAAAAATTGAGAATTGAACGAATGAAAAATGAGTGATGAAAAAAAAATGAAGGATCGATCAAACTTGGGCTTTTGATATCGTGATAAAATTCATTGAGATGTCAGTCACTCGATAAAAATCCACGGTCCGTGACTATCTCATTTCACATTTATATTACTTTTTATTTTTATTTATTTATTTATTTATTTATATTTTCACTGTCACCGCTTTTGGAATCACGGAAGGCTTATATATATATATATATATATATCTCTTTTATATTTATTTAAAAGTCTTATTACTAATATTCAGACTAGAAAGATTGCCTATTTTAAGTAGTGTATTCGGTATTATGCA
The DNA here is from genome assembly GCA_963921955.1 of Aleiodes alternator. NCBI lineage: Eukaryota > Metazoa > Arthropoda > Insecta > Hymenoptera > Braconidae > Aleiodes > Aleiodes alternator. Next base: position 4,511,111 of record OY998109.1, on the reverse strand, counting down.
TGTTCAATTATATATTGTCGTCGAAATTTTCCATTTTATTCATGAAAAAACATTAAAATTGAAGAATAAAACGTATATTTATTAAATATAATATTGAATTTACTTAAAATTTGAATTGAGAAATTAATGAAAAATTAGATAGTTATTATTTTATTAGAAATTCAATAGTTTTCGTAGAATTATTTGATAGAGTGAGAGTGAGATTATAAAAGAGTACAATTGTTGCACAGTAAATCGTTGAAAAAAAAAAGTAAATGAATTTTTTAAAAATCGAAAAAAAAAACATCAATTCTCGAGAAGTACGAAGGAGTAAATATGATTTTTCATTTTTTTTTTTTTTTTCAAATTTTAATCTTCAGAGCAATGACTCCAGCGAAGAGGCAATGCATCGCAGCAACATAACAGCTGATCCTAGTCCATCTGACATCACTACTGATAACGAAAATAAGCATAATTCATCTGAAGAAGCATGGACCGATGTTAATCTTAATGAGGATGGTGATGCAATGCAAAATTCACGTGAAGATTCACGTAATATTCACAATATGTCGCATGCCCATGATCCAGACAGTGAGGGTAATGTCCTAGATCAAGAGAATCACGGTGATCCAGAACGTGGAGAAAAGCCATCTGGCGAAATTTCGGTTGTTCGAGTACCAGAACGTCTTGTTGTCAATTCATCATCACCAAGACCCGATGATTTACCAATTAAAGGACTCGTTGAGCATTTACCGGTACCAACACCATCACGAGAAGCCTCATTGACCCAGAAATTAGAAATGGCACTGGGTTCAGTTTGTCCTTTACTTCGTGAAATTATGGTGGATTTTGCGCCATTCTTATCGAAAACACTTGTTGGATCACATGGCCAAGAACTTCTCATGGAGGGAAAAGGTGAATTATTGAATTAATCTCAATTTCTGAGTACTTTCATTTTGTATGCAATCGATGACATCCTTTTATATTCTATTGACGTTCTTAAGAAATGTATTGAATAAAAAATACGTTAAATTTATTTAATTGTTTTGTTCAACGTTTTTTTTTTTTTTTTTAACAGGTCTCACTACGTTTAAAAATAGTACATCTGTCGTGGAACTTGTGATGCTCCTCTGCTCTCAGGAGTGGCAAAATTCACTGCAAAAACATGCAGGACTTGCGTTCATTGAACTCATCAATGAGGGAAGGTAAATATTTTTTCGTGAATTTATATTCACTTTTTACTGAATAAAGATAATCAATGATTTATTTTGAAAATTGATTTATTAATGGTTTATTTTTTAAATTGAATTTTATAGATTACTCTCTCATGCAATGAAAGATCATATTGTACGTGTTGCGAATGAGGCAGAGTTCATTTTGAATAGAATGAGAGCTGATGATGTCTTGAAACACGCAGATTTCGAGGTAATTATCATTTTTATATTGAAAAAATAATAATGAAAAAATGTATACATTTAAATGCGAATACTTAATTATTATTTTTTTTTAATGTTCTCGACAGTCGCAATGTGCTCAGACACTACTCGATCGTCGAGAGGAGGAGCGAATGTGTGATCACCTGATAACAGCAGCCCGAAGAAGAGATAACGTTATTGCAAGCAGATTAATGGAGAAAATCCGGAATATTTTATCAAATAAACATGGTGCCTGGGGTTACACAGATCCAATGGCTGCCAAGTGAGTATTTATCAAAGATAACTGGAGAAAATTAAGGTGTTTCTGTCGGTATTCTCAATTCCCAAAGAAAATGACAAAAATTTACCATTTTTTTCTACAAATATTGAAAAAAAATCTCGGCAAGATCTCAATCGAAATTGCAGTCTCGTATAGTAGTTTTTTTTTTTTTCAATAAATAACACGATACTGTAATCTTTTCGAATTTGCCTCACTTTTTGTAATGACTGTACAGACAGAAACGCATTAATCCTTATTTCGTTTATAAGAAGTATCTAAAGTTCTACAATACTCACTTTTATCAAAGTCTCGACGAACTCGACAGATTGGCCGAGTACTGGAAGCTCGATGCATGGGAGGATGATGCAAGAAGACGTAAACGTTTTGTTCACAATCCACTTGGCTCAAGTCATCCTGAGGCAACACTTAAAGCTGCCCTCGAGCATGGTGCACCAGAGGACGCTATTCTTCAGGCTCGTGAGGAATTTCATGCACATTTGGCTGCCTCACGTGCTCATCAACAACAGTTGCAATCCACTGATCTCATGGATGACAGTGAATTAATGGCTGATGATAGAGATCTCGATAGTGATTTAACTGGTACGTTGTGATTTATCATACAATAAAAATTCGAAGTTTCCAGGATTTTTCCTCGACAATTTGCTGATAATTCAGAAACAAGGGGAATTGCCATTCTGGTCATTTCAAAATTGGAGTAATCATACGGGAGGAAAAAAAAACATTTCGGTCTTAAAGAAATGCTATTTTGTACAAGTAAATATGAAAAGTTCGTCTCGAAAAAGCATTGATCCTCTGTATCTATATCTATAGAAATTTAGGATATTTGCTCGTAAAAAATACATCTTTTTGAGATCAGTAATTTCTTAATTCAGTGCAGAATGGCTTTTTTCCTCGTTTTTAACTGAAAAAATTCGGAAATCAGATTCGAAAAAAAAAATCGCATTTGTAATTCGTCATTGCATTTGTACTAATTCATTTGTATTTCAGGACCAGTCAATATTAGCACCAAAGGCAGACTCATTGCTCCTGGTATAGTCGCACCTGGCATTATCTCCATAACTTCAACAGAACTCTACTTCGAAGTCGACGAGGAGGATCCTGAATTCAAGAAGATCGACAGTGAGGTAAGTGCAATTTTCTTTGAAAAAAAATTAACAAATAATCTCCCTTTTTCTTCGAATTCTGATTAAATTCGACAGAAAATGGAAACAATTACACTTATGTTCGCGTGAACATGTGATCATTGTCTTTCTGAAATATTCACAAAAGCTATTTGTGAATTCAACGTGTGGGTAGAGATTATAAAGTCTCTCTAACACACACAGGCAAATATCTAGGGGAAGAGTGATTATCATATATCGGTCGTAGATCTCGCGGTTTGTATAACCAAGGAATAAAACAAACAAAGGTAAGGACCCCATGGGGGCCCAGGGACTGATCTTGAGGGTCGGCAATTATGAGCCTCCTGCAGGGTCCACGTATATATTCTCTGGATACTGCTATCTCTCTCATTCTCCACTTCTCTTTTACTCTACCGTATCTTCAAGTTTTTATTTATTTTTTTCTACATCCACAAGAAGAGTATTCAAAGTTTTCTCCTCCACATAACCGGCACCTCGCAAATTTGCGGAGAATCCACGAAAAAAAAAAAAAAAAAAAAGGAAGAAATGATTAAAATTCGAATTAATCTTTCCATTAAATTGATTTCTTTCATCAAAATCTTTCTTTTTCTCGAAAAAAATCCAGAAAAAAAAACAATTTCTGAGTAATTATTTTCAGATACGTCAACCACAGTAATTTATTGAAAATCAGTTGAGTTTTTTGATAAATCATCAAAGTGATAATTTCATTCACTCTTATCTTCACTCTCAAACTCATTTTTTTTCCTTTTTTTGATTTAAAAAAATAAAGAGAAGAGAATGGACTAAACTAAAAGGACTATCGTGTATTCAGACCGGTTCGAAATTTCAATTCAATGTCGTTTCTCCCACTCTCTATCTCTATCTCTCTCGAAGTTCCTCGATTCACCAATTTTTTTTTTTTTTTTCGATTTTTTATTCGCTCGTTAGTTCAAAATAAAAATTTCGTGTGCAAGAGTGAGAGAGACAGAATGAATGATAGAGAAAGATGAGAAGAAATCAGAAATAACGGAGAAGAGAGGCGCCGGGGCTTTATTTCGTAGAATTCTTGGCGATGGATCACTCGATAGTCGAGTCGAGACTTAAGCGATCGTAATGCGCATACAGGCGGATACTGAATAGTGGAGCCCCCAGGGGTAGAGAAATGAATGCATCTTGTATTTGTATTTTCGTTTACGGGACTTTCTTTTTTTTTTTGGAGAAGATCACATTTCCATCCCCACTTCACCATTAGGCTCGTGCTTTTTTTTGGCTCATCCCCATTTAATCGCTCATTTCGTTTTCCTTAATAAATTCTTTTTTTTTCTCTTTGTTTATCCAACTTTTTAATTCTCCACTTCTTTTTTTTTTTTTCTTCTTTATCATCTTCTTTCTCTTGTTATAATGGCCGTAGCAAACGTATTTATCGTGATTTATCGTTTACACGAGCCTCCTCTCTCTGGTGTATATAACGTAAAGATAGGAATATATGCCGTCCGATTACGTACGAAGTGAATTATTGATTACCGGTTGAGAGCATTAATACATAGAACAAATAATATACGCCCTTGCAAATTTATTGTTAATCATTATAATTTTTTAAAATTTTTTTTCGCAAATTTTTTTCATTATTTTGTATTTTGTCATTAACAAAACACACATTGCAAAAATTGTGTTAGTAAGTTTTTTTTTTTATACTCTTGAAAAGAACGAAAAAAACTGAAGTGGAGCACGAAGATTGACAGGAGGGCGTGATCCCCACGTCTACACACCATAGATTCAACGTCGTCGTAATTTTTGAGATATTTTTCCCTTTTTTTTTTTTTCAATTTTTTTATTTTGTGTGTTATCCAGCAATGCATATGTATGACATACCCCAGGCACTTGATGTATCGCCAGTGACGTTATAATAATGCAACAATAATTACTACCGTCGTTTTCTTTTACGAACGTATACTTTAGACTGTACTTTCGTGTCATTACACTGTTGGCCACAATGTTTTATCAATATACCATGATCTTCAAGTGGTGATAAATCATGAAGTAATATTTTACTGGCTTCTGGTCCTGTGTCAATGGCCACTTAATGTCGTTGGATTTTTTTTTTCATGATTTTTAATGATGCTGAGATTGAATTTTACTTGAATTTCGTAATTTTTATTGAAGTTCAGTGTTAAGGTAGTATCTCAGTGAACTCGAGTACGGTTAATTACTTATTTTTTTGATGTCGTATCAAAGATGATATTTTTTTACATTTTTCTGAATTTTTTCTGAATTTTTGACCGTGCAGTTTATGAGATATGAATTATCAAAGTTACTGAAAATAGCGGTGGTGGGGATGAAACGCCCTAAATCGGACCGGAATAACGAAATTAGTAAAAAACCACAGGGTTGGCTCATTATTTAAAAACTATTGGCGATGAGAACAGCATTTTAACTAAATAATAGAAGAAAAAAATATTCAATTCACCGGATAGTTATTGAGAAATTTTAATTAGAAGGTAGTCGTAACTATTTGCCTCTCTCTCTATCTCATGCATGTGATAGGAGATTGATGCAAAAAAAAAATTCACGAGAAAAAAATTATATTCACAAGCTGAAGATATGACTTTCCAATAGTTTAATCACTTTTTCGGGTGAATTAAAACACGTTTTCCCGAATTATCAGCAATTAATTAGAAACAAACCCACAAATTCTCATTTTCCTCTGTCTCATCGATTGTACTCTAAAGTACTACCTTAAGGGATAAAGAAACGTCTCGTATATATAGATTTTTCAAACCAATTGTTTAAAATCGATATTCATCATCATTTTTGACAAAAAAAAATGTCAACCAGAAACGAGAAAATCAATGATTCTTCTATTTCATTAAAAAAAATCATAATTACTGTTAAACAACTAATTAAAAAAATTGTAATTCACCGGGTCTCCCTTTACCCCATAATAAACCAAATGAATCGAGAATTTAGTTAATCTGTTGGTAGCAAAAATCGACACGTGTGTATTTCGCCACAGTAACAAGGAGGCAGTTTATGTAAACATCCATCAATTCGTGGGCTGAAACCTTTCGGGGTTAATCTCGTGTACCCCACGTTAGGTTGAAAAAAAATCTACGAAGAAGAAGAAGAGCGAGTGAGAGAAACTCTTAGCCCTTTTCAAAGCATAAAACATTAAAAGTTTCGCTGAGGCCCTTTACCTCTTTTTACCCCGTACAGCCACGAGAAGAAGGTATAAGGCGTGTTCACTTTCCGAACAAGGCAAGGTAATCACTGCTATTAGGTCGGACATTACTCCGGTGGTCCGCCAATCTCCCTAGTACTCCATCATATCGCTACCTCCAGGGCCTATTGCTACAATTTTCCAAATTTTTTTTGTTTCTATTCTCTCCAATTCTCTAAAAATTGTCTCTTATTCCAAATGTTTGCGCCTTTTTCACACACAATTGCGCCTTTGTCCACTTCATTCAAACAAATTGAAAAAAAAAACACAAATAAATGAAAAAAATTCAAGTCAAGAAGAAAAAAAAAGGAGAGAAATCATGTTGTTGGCTTAGGAATAAAGGGGCGGAAGTGCTATGTTCATATACAGGACTTACGCCTCTTTGACTCTAAGGTGACGAGGTATTTTTATTATTATTATTATTATGCTGATCTCTGTCATGTATGACTGGGTTAGGGTTCTTCAAGTTCAGAAAAATTCCAAAAAATTTCGACAAATTCTGAAAAATCTCAAATATATTAGAATAAAACTGATTTTTTAAATATATATGGGCAAAGGAAGGTTGCCGTAGTTTAATTTGAGAAATTATCAGAAAAAATTTCAGAATAATTTTAATAAAAGTTTCATGAAAATTTCAGAAAAATACCAAAAAATTCTGAAAAATCTCATATATATCATAATAAAACTGATTTTTTACTATATATTTTTTTTCTACAGTGGCTAGATACTTCAATTCAAGTTACTTATTTAGAAAATGATGAAGTCTTTCTTTATTAGTTCTAAATCTCATTTTAGTGAGATATTTAATAACAAAAGTTATATTCCTTAATATTAACCGTTTGGTTTTAAAATATGATCATGAACTGACTCTCGAGAAATCATGTTAAATCGTTTAAATAATAATTAATTGTGTCACATTACAATACGATGCAATTGTATCATGCTGCAATGAAATTCTGACACATGTAAAATGTTAAGTGAGTTGAACTCATTCTTGCTTTCCACTTCATCACTTCTTTCTTAATATTAATAACAATATTTTTGGGACACAATATCTCCATGAGACTTGGCGCCACCAAGATAAAAAATTGAAAAAAAAAATGAAAATGCATCTTGGTTGACTGGTAGGTGGGGCATTTATTTCGATCGCCATCCAAAGGATGTGACGGATGGCGGCCACCTGTGGATTCATTCACTAATCTCCTCGCTAAGCAAACAGCCGTGGCGCACCCCGTCATTATCGCTGACGGCGTAAGTAGCCCTCCTGGTTTATCCCCACTCCCCCCCTCTTCAACTCGCTTTTTTTTGCTGCTATTCTTCTTCCTTTTTTTTTGCCAAACTATCATCACCATACCTCTTCCAATATTTATTGTGTGCACCCACGTTCCTTCTCACTCCTTGTTTGTGTATCCACCTTTCGTGGAGTTTTAAACATACGTATTAAAACACGCCCGGGGATCATTTTCACGTCACCACAACTATTTCGCCACATTGATTTTCGATTCCTGTCAGTCTTCGATAGTTGGTTATTATCTTTAACACTGGCTGCTTTTTGTGGACGTTTCTTTTCTTTTTTTTTTTCAACATTTTCTTTTTAATTCAACATCTGCTTGTGGGACAGGTGAATTTTTACGAGAAATTAAAAGGAATTATTAGTAATTTTAACGAAGCTCACTTGTGACAGTCTTATTTAAAAGTATATATACTATAGTTTTATGTAGTGGTCGAGGAATCGTTGAATTGAAAGATCTGGAGAAAAAATTCAGGATTTCAAATGTAAAAAATCTTTTTTTTTTCTTGAAAACAATCAAAAAATTGGAAGTTTTTTCTACAAAAAAAAACTCATTTTTTTTAATTTAACATGCATTTGTTTTTTTAAAAAAAATTTAAGTTTTTCAACATAACATATATATTAACATATATAGACAACCATTATGCACATTTATTTATTTACTAAGTGACGACAGGATTTCAGTCTATGGCAACAGCCCGGAGGCTTTAACGCATATATATACAGTAAAGGTTAATTGCTAATGCTTACATAAGTGTTATAGAGGAATAATTGCAATAGGGAAGAAAACTGCAGAAATTTGAAATGAGAAAAAATTCTATAGAATGTATTCGTTTTGGAAAAAAGTTGACCACAAGTTGAAATAATCCATTAAACAGGAATTAATCGAAGGACTTTTCTAATTTTCAATTAAATGCGTCTGCCCTTTGAAATTTCTTCTTTTTCCAAGTGGAAAAAAATTTCCTAGTCTCACTGTTTAGTAACCCAAGACTTGCAATATTCAACTGAGAAAAGTATCCCAGAAAACGATAGCTCAAACGCCTCGTGCAACCCATAATTAATGATCCATTGGATCGTTTGTTATCCGATGCCTTCTCTCTTGGTTGAGAGCAGCTGGTTATTTCGTAGAAATTCGCGATCGTTGCACTTTATCGCGGCAGGTAAAGTGTAATCTACCTGTGGGGTCTGTGTAAGACAGATTCACTATTATCCTGGAATCTTGATGGACTCTGTTAAATTATTCACTTGATATGGTGTATATATATATATATGTAAATACATTTTTTTTTCTTGCAAGAATGACGTTTTTGAGGGATTGCCAACTCTGTCAGAAAAAAATGGAAATTTCATAGAAAATTTGATGGGAATTTTCATAAACGTGATATATAATTTTTTTTAATGGGGAGATGGTTATGGAATCTGTGAGTTTCAGAGGAAATTCAAAGGAATCTATGAGTCTCAAGTAGAATTGAGACGAAAATTCTATAACATACTTGAATTTTCCATTTTTTTTTCACATTTTTCCTATTTTTAATCAATTTTCAAGAAACAATTAAACTGAAATTTACAAATTTCATTGATATCCAGGCGTGAAATTATTTGAAAATCAATGATATGTTCATTTTTCAATGACGTAATTATCTGAAATTTCAATAGAAATGTGAATTGTTTGAAATTTCTGGAATTTTGCACAGAAAATTTAGACGGAAATTTTTAAGAGTGAACATGTAATTAAATATTTTCATAATTCATGAATAATTGAGACTCGAATATTCGTAATGAAAGCAATGATCTTTCTAAACAATGTCGAAGATGGGAATTTCAACATTGAAGCATTGAGGAAAAGAAAATGCACAAGTATCGGTGTAGGAAGATGAGATGTACAGATTATTATCTTAAAACGGGAATTCATCTGTGACCTGTGTGTATTTGAGATGGTGGAAGGTCCAGGACAAAATGAGGAGTTAATACATTCTAGAAAACCGTATTCGTATCCCATAATTTAACGATTATTTTGACGTGGGTATGAATTTTTGACAGGTCGAACGTTGGCTCGACTCATTCCACTTGGAAACAATTTGAAATATTCTCATTTAAATGATCACTTAGGAAAAGTGGGGTAAAATGGGAATTTTGATGAAATGGCTTGGAATAAGTTTTTTTGAATGATTTTATTGAGAAGCTGAGAGATTTTTAGGTGGAAAACACGTGTTAGAAGTAATTTACAAGAATTTTCTGGAAATTCTATATTTTTGATGAAGATTTGAAGGAGAAAGCCTCTTTATTTTTGGGGAAATTCACTTTTTTGGGAATATCTTTAGTTCTATTGGTCGTAGCGACCTAAGTCCAATCTTAAATGAAAGATGAGATCATTTCCCATCGATTTATATCGTTTTAAAGAAGAAATTATCATTTTCTGAAGCTGACGTATAAATAATTGGCTATTTTATGAAAATAAGCTTTTTTCCCATAAATAGCTCAAAGATCGATCATTTTTCGTTCAAAAATCTCGTAATTCAATGGCGAATGATCTTACCTTCCATTTAAGATCCATCCCACATCGCTACGACCAATAGAACCAGAGATATCATGAAAAAAGTGAAATTTTCAAAATTAACCAAGAATTAGGCATTATTTTCACCTGAAAAAGTCAAATCTTAAAAAAATGATTAAAAAGCACTTTTGACCTATGTTTTCCAACGGAAATTTCCTCACCTTTTCAATGGAATCATCAGAACAATTATATCTCTAATATTATCATTTATTTCTCACAATTTTCATCACGTGAAACATCAAAACGAAGCTTTCTTCATTTCTCCCCTTTTTATGTTTGCTTCACAAAAGTTTATTTCCCCATTCGTTCTTCCCACTAAAATCAAATTTTTCAAAATTTCCAAGTTAATGAAATTGTTCACAGAATTAGACACTGAATTTCTCTTCGAAACACTTCGAGATCCTCTGATAATTGACTCTTTTTGGGACTCTATACCTTCGTCATCATGTTGTCCAACTGTGCAGGTGTATCCTCCTCAGTTTATAAAGAATTAATTGACATGGTAGCCAAAGAAGAAAAACAAGAAAAAAAAAAAAGAAGCAAAGAAATGGCTCCAATGTAAGAGATATCTACCTGAGTTTTTTTTCGGGACCACAAGCACTTTTAGTTTCCAGTTTTGGAGATCAATCTGTTGGAAACAGAGACTGGTTGGCACCGGGTTCACTTCTCAGCTCGTTAAACCAATCCACTTGAATGAAAATACCACGAATCTCTATCACTCTGAAGAAAGAAAGGAAGAAAGAAAAAAATGAAAAAAAAAAAGGAGAATCACTTTAATGTTTATTTAAATCAATTCACTGAGACAACAAGACTTAATTTATGCTGAAATAATTTACGATTTTATGATGTTGGTTTATCCTCAAAATTTTATTGGATAATTTTGATCACAATTTCCCTTTTTTTTTTCTTTTCTTCATCAATTGCCGAATTAGGAATTTTGCAAGATTTTCGGATTTGTGAATGAGAGAAAGAACAAAAAAAAATAAAAAAGGGAGAAAAAAAATCTTTGGACGCGTGGTTGATATTATAGAGCTTTGGTGTGCCTCGGGGCGAGAGACGGAGCTTATAAACTTTTGAATTATGGCTCAAGTTAATTATCCAAAACATTCAATTATATACCTCCTAAAGCAAATACACGAACGTCAAAAGTTCACTCACACTTAATCGTTTGTGAAGAGATTTTTTTTTTTTAAGAGGGATTTAATGTTTTTTACCTCTGGGTTAATAATCATCTCAAGAAGTAAAGGTGAATCATGATAGGTAACAGACACATACACACACACACATACAGGTCATAAGGCTTTTTTCTTGATATTTTCATTCAATGTCCCGGGGTATCAGGGAAATTCTTCAATTCACATTTATCTATTCGCGTACATAAGAACCTCTTTAACTGCGTTATTGAGCATCACACGCGAACGATCATATCATCGACTCAGAACCAAAGAGGCGTAAATGCTGTCTTTATGAACTGCACTTATGCCCATTTGTTTCTGAAGGCAACGATCTTTATTTTACACGTGAGTTATTTATATTACGAAAACTATTCATATATCCTCAAAACTGTTAGAGGGATAAAGAGGTTTTCTCAGCGCTTAAATGCTTAAGTAAGAAAGAGTAAAAGAGAGAGAGAGAGAGAAAGAGAAAGAGATTCCACTTTCCAACTTGGAGAATTATGATGGCACAATAATTTTTCCGCCACTGGCTTCAAACACACATATATATATTTATATGCACACATACACGTGTATATCCAGTGCCATAAACTACGTGCATTTATGATCAATGTAATTTTCTTGTACCTGTGCGAATTAAAATCTCATGGGCTTCCCACATTTTTTTTCCCCCTCTATTAAATCTCTAATTACAAATAATCATTTTGTTTTATCCATTTATTTTTTAACTCATTAGATTATGACGCGTGTCTAGCGAATTGTAAATTTAACGTAATCAATATTTATGGATTTGTTTTCATCCGTCATCATTTTTCGAAACTGAAAAGAAAATTTTTCTTCCCTCAGATGATAAATAGTTGTTCTTTATTGATGGAGCGAAATGTAACATTTTATGCACGTTATTTTGATACGAAATATCTATTTTTTACTGCATCTGTGGGTTAGGTAATTAAACCCTAATTGTGACACGAGATGGTAGCTCCGATTGTTTTCGCCAAGAGATATTTTGTGTTTTTCAGCACGCCGTGCGAAAAGTGGCCACTTTTCGCACGTTTTACATATAAAAACTGTATCTCACACGTGCGGTAAAGATTTGAGATTCCATGTGATTAAGAAACTCGTGTTTAGCTCATTTTGCAGCCTCACACTTGTCAGAAAATACTTTTTTGCATTTAAGGAGCAAAAAAGGACGTTTCTAACCTGACTTTGCCTGGTTAAAAACGTCTGCTTTCCATTTTCTTGATGCTAAAAATATTGTACCCACCATGAATGGAAAAACCTAGCTAAAAATAAACCTAGTTTTCCGTCCTAGGTGAATAATATACAATTTTTGCATCTAGGAGCCGAAAACGACGGTCCTAACCTCACTTTTCTTGGTTAAAAACGTATGTTTTCCATTTCCCCGATACTAAAAATATTGTACCCACCATGGATGGAAAAAAGTCAACCTCGAAAAAAATTTGGCACTCTCACTTAGCTCAGGAGGCAAATTTTTGTCGAAATGAACTTTTTCCCGTCCTAGGTATGCAATATACAATACCGCACTATTTTAAGTAATGTACCATGTGAATATCTCGCGCAACTCGTCAACCAATGGAATCAAAGTATTGCGAAATTTCGAAATCCATTCGATATCGATTATTGCACTTCGGTTCGATAAAATCTCGCAATGTGTTTTTTTAAAGAAAAGGAGAGAAATAAAAATGCTGGAAAGGTGTGACTCGTTTTTCTCTTGATTTTACGTGATTTCTGGGGGCCATTTATCATGGGGCACCTCTTGGAATGCCTTAAAACAAAAGGCAACAGTGTGGATCTTTTTTTTCTTCTCTTTCCTCGTTCTTTTACGGAGGATTTCACTACGTGGGAAGAGGGCTACGTTTCTGGCGAAACGTGGGAGGTTGAGCACGAGTGAGAGAGAGAGAGACGAATAAATGATTCTTTTTTAGCTAAAACGAAGAAAGGAAGAGAGTGAGCAAGAGCCACATAACGCAGAGAAGTTTACGCGCCGGCGCCGGGGCCCCCCCGCGGCTTCAGACGCCCGCCGCGTGTGCTTCAACCATAATACCCATGGAAAGGGACCCAGGGTTCATGTTCCTGCTCTTCCCCAAATTCTCACTGAAGAGAGAAGAGACACCCGGGCTTATAAGCCTATTCTACTCACATCGGACTATCACTGGCGCCTTTTTCTACTGCCTGAGGTCGTACTTCTCCTCCTCCCTCTCTTCCTCCTCCTTCTTCTCCTATCTTTTCAACAACGAGTCGTTTAAAAATATTCCCAAGACACCTGTCATACTTTTGGGCTTTTAATTATTATTTTACGACTCAAATGTAATTTATTCATTCAAAAAGTTACGTGAAGAATCTTAGTCTCGGGGAAAATGTTTGGTCATTATCACTATGACTACTCAAATTCCATTGGGAATACGTTTTCAATAGGAATGGGGAGAGAAACCAAAAAAAAAGGGGTATTCACAATGAACATTTAAAAAAAATGAGAATTTAGGAGGAATCGTCTGTCTTTTGGTCGGTGTTTATTCATTGGCTGCATTAGTTTGATTAGTTGAAGAAAAAAATTGCAAAATAATGAAACAATTGAAAAGAAAATGACAAATGGCATAAATCTTCAAATCTCCACTTCTGCTATTGTCTCAGCGGAACATATCAAGCATCGGCTTTTTTTTCGCAATGTACTAATTACAAATAAATAATTATAGGAATGTTTATTGTTGTATTCCAAATTCCTACACTGTACTATTCATAGCTTCTATTGAATACGTGCAAAAAATGATTTCATAATTTTTTTGCTCAAATTTATTTTTTCAACTCTTTTGATTATTATTCTTCGAGTTAATTGGAAATTATTGCCAATGATTGATAATTATTTTGAAAAAATCGTTTTATCCTTTATTTTTGATTTTGTTTTTCTGAATCGAGCGCACAATTTTGATCAATCAATGAAGAAAGTGCAATAGACATCACAGCATTACATTCGACTAGTATAAACTTTTGACACTGAGTAAAAAATCTTGTAGCAAGAAAATTGCCTTTTAACAAAATTTTCCTTCACAATTTTCATATCTATAGATATTGAAATTTTTTTGGAGTCAAGTAAATTTTCTTACAACAAAATTTTATTCTTCTCAGTTTAGAATGGAAATCATTAAAAAAAATAAATAAAAAATCTGGAAGATTTTAAAAAATTAAGAGAGTCAAATGCAGTTGCAGCATCCAGTGCTAATAATTTCCTTAAGAGTCACGTTTTTTCGTGTGTCCCAGCGGGAGCTAAGTGTGTGAGTGTATCTTGATGGTTAAAATTGCAATACGCCTCGCGTGTTTATACAAACGCCTCACGGAAATTCTCCGTCCTTTCAATTCTTTTTAGCTCCTCTTTTTTTTTTTTTTCTTGAATCAAAGCAAAAAAAAAGAGAGTCATGAAAAGTCACGTGAAACACAGACACGTATACACACACATTAACGTGAAAATTCCTCGTAAAAACGATGTACTACGGGGATCTTTAACATTCAATATTTTATAGAATTACGATGTATTTACTTTGTTCAGGAGATATAATGGGGAGACACGTGATTCCAGGGGAAAAATTCAATGGCACACCCATGGAGAGGACATATATTTTCTATAAAATACAACTTTCTCTAGTTTTTTTTTTTTTTTTTTTATGTATAAAAGAATTGAAAAAGCAATTAAGTCCAATTTGATTTGTCGCTTTAACGTTTTTTTTTTTTTTTTTCGAAACTGCAACAATGACTAAACCCAGTGAGGTCAACCAAGTAAAGACACCTGACACGCTGTTAACTTGTTGTTTGGTGGAAAATAAAAAAAACGTATAAAAAAGATACTCGCGAGTTGAATCATAAATGTCAGGATAAAATATCGAATATTGTGAGTTTAATCGTTTATACCTTTCTCAATTCTTTTAATTTCTACATTTTTTTTTGAAATTATTTCGCGGCTTTAATTACAAATTTTATTAACCCTTCTGTTATTCTCCATGAAATGACATCACAATTAAGATAGTTTGGTCACACACGACACTTCCACATTTTAAAGATTTTTATAAATTATTTATTTTGAATATTAAAATATGAAATTAATTTGAAATTGAAGCTTATATGATTCTGAAGTATCTCGTGAAATTTTGGATTAATTGACCGCTTCTTTATGGTCAATCCTTTTTTTTATGTGTGAAAAGTGCACTAAAAAAGAAAAATACCGGTAAAAACAATCAAATATTGATGTAATTGGTCCTTAACAAATATATTTTTTTGAAATCATTGAAAAATTAGTTGAATTCACTGAATTTAGATGATTCAAGTAGTTAATCTGTTTGAATAAACTAAATTCAATAAATTTTTCAATCATTAAAAAAAAAAACATTTACTAAGGACCAATGGCATCAATATTTGATTGTTCTTACCACCAATTTTTTTCTCAGTGTATATTGCAAGATTTTATCGAGCTCCAAAATATTCAATTGAAATCCTGACACGCTTAAATTTCATTGGTTAATCGAAACTACGAAACTATGTCTCTGTAAACGATAAAAAGAGAATCGGAGCTACATTCTTGTGGGAGATTTGAGGTTTAACCAAATCTAATAAACATTATATATCGTCGTTTTAAATTGAAAAGGGAGTAACAAGATAGGAAACGTGTACCATTAACCTTCTTTTTGCTCTAGAATGATATCATTTCTTCTCATTAATATAATTTCAGATATTTAGCCTCTTGTCCCATTAATTGTCCTTCCTCTAAACATCATTTTTTACCTTAATGTAAAATTTTTTTAAAAAATTTACATTGGTACCCTTTCGTATCAACCTGGGTCCTATAGGTCCATTGGACTTTAATAATATTTATACACATGAATTATACTCTTAAATGTCGATTTTTGAGGCAATAATGCCGGTTCTCTAAAAGTTAATTCTACTTGCCGGCAAAAAAATGCGCTTATCAATTTCTCAGTTCATGCCAACTTCACTTATTTCTCTACACTCGTGTTCTCGTCATCGTTTCTCCTGTTGTCTCCCCCCCTTCTCCTCTTCATTTTTCTTGTTCCTGTGTGCCCGATCGTATCAGGCAGGAGGAATGAAAGAAGAGAGGAGATAGACCCCTGAGGTCGGTGATGCTTCGTGTCTCCCTATCTCGATGAGAAGACGACGGGTTCGGATTGCCCACACGGTTTTTCCATGTGCCATGCACCATAAGAGAAAGAGCACGTGCAAGAGAGAGAAAGATAGAGTGAGAGAGGAAGAAGAGGCAAAAAATAAGGGATAAATGAAGCATTGGAGAAACACTGAGAGAAAAAAGATTAAAACAATGCAAAAAAGGAGAGATAAGATCTCCTCCCTCCCTCTCTCTCTCTCTTTCTCTGTGACAGGACCATCCACCGGTTTTTGAGGCGACCGTTTGGGCCTTAACGAGTCCCTAATAAATAACCGTGAAGTCGACAAGCGACCCGAGAGTCTATGAGGTCCAGTGTGGATTTTTCGAGGGAGGTGGAAGGAGGGGGGGGGGAGGGGGAGGATGAGGAGCGTTTCTCTCCTTCGAAAAAGATGGATGTGCTTTCAGGCGCCGCCACGTCACCTGGCTGTGAGCACCGGTGGATTCCCAGTTGTGCGACACCTTGTGGCGCGCGGGGAAAAACTGGAAATTTTAATTGAAATAGAAAAAAAACGAAAAAAAAACAGAAACACAACACGACGTGATACGTGATCTACTCGCATGTTCTTTTTCTTTTTACTTTATTCGAATTTTTTAATCTTTTTTTTTTTATTCAATCAACAGATGTGACAAGAGTATCGTGATATATAACTTTCAATGCCAGTATAAATTAGCATTTCAAAACAATTAGCTTTTGAAAATTGATTATCTTTCATGGGATATTTCGTTCACCCCGTTCGGGCGTTGCCTCCGGAATAAAACCAGGGCCCCCGACCTCGAGCCTACAGCCGCATGCGCGTTCTCTTCTTGTATATATATATATTTCTAAATAATTCCACTTGGTCTTGGAGAAAAACTCGAGGAGATAATATTTGATGTAATATAATAATAAAATCAGTTGTGAAGAGGTAAAACAAGATAAGTCTCTTCGTTTCTCATTAAGTTTTCGGAAAATACCTCAGAAAATAACCGAGAAAGAGCAATTTTGCCCTGAAACTCTTTTGTAACTCTTGAAATTCTGTACAAAAACAGATGGGTAATATCACCTTATTTTATTTATTTTATTTTACTTTTTTTAAATAAGACCCAACAGCTTCAAAAGCCAATTACAGGGTCACATAAATACATTTTTACATTTCCTGATATATCATTTCCAGGAAAAGATTTAATAATTCAATAATCACAAACAATTTGCATATACAATATTTCAAAAACGCGATCACACTGCCATTATTCTGTTTTCATATTTTTGATATATTTTATTGCACTCAATTTTAGGCAATCAGTCGATGCAGAAAACAAATCTATATTACTATCTACATTTAGAAACATATTATTAACTGAATCGCACATTCTGTATAACGGAGATGACAGTGGCAAATAAAAAAACCTTATTTCGCTTAGTTTCCGAGATATTTTCTTCGAAATGACCTCAAAGATGAGTCGATTTATCCTGTTTTACCTCTTCACTACTGAAATAATATAATAAAAAAAAGATATTAATTATTTTTATCTATTTATCAAAATTCCTCATACATGGTATCAATTTTTTGGAGAGAATCCCTCGGAAAATAACAATGCAGCAATTTTCTTTACATACAGGTTTTCTTATTAAGCCATAAGGCAGGTTTTCTTGAAAAAGGCATTAATTATTACCCGAGTGTTCATAATTTTTTTCGCTCGAATATCTTTTTTCAATCAGAAAAATCAAAATCTTTTTTTTATGCTTGGCTGTGTGTTTTTTTCTTTTATTTAACATGTTCTCTCGTATTATCGTGGGGACAATCTTCTTCACGCGTATTATACTCCACTGAAAATAGTGAATTTTTTTATTTGTGAGAAAAAAAAAGATGAAGAGGAAGGCTAAAAGAATGAAGAAAGATGTCGCCCGGTTAACAGGATCGGGTTTCCACCATTCTTTGAAGATCTTTAGGTAGAAGATATCGAATAGGTAAAAAAAAAAAAGGGTTGAATCTCCTTTCTTTCCAGGAGAATGCACTTGTGTCTGTGTGTGTCTCGTTATTTTTCACCTGAAATACCAAGTTTTTCATAAACGTAATCCGATATTTCTCATTGAGATCATCAGAGAAATTCAATATTCTCATTCAATCAAGGCATAAATCATTAGAAGGCAAAAGTTTCATTTGATTGACGTCTATTTAATAGAAACGCAACTACAAGGCAAGATGAAATGGGATAACATTAACTCATCCAGGAGTCGAAGGGGGCTGGTCCATGGCACAACGGGTGGCCATTGTAGAAATGTTGGACCCCCGCGCATTTAACTGTTTTCATGGTTTTATTTTTTTTTTTCTCCTCTACCTCCCAATATCTCTAGTATCATTTTCATCAGTGAGAAAGAGCACGAGAAAGAACAGAGAGAAGCTGGAGAGAGACTTGGAAGAGCTCCCTCGTAAAATTAAACGTTGACACTAGCCCCGGGACAAACTGCGCGTGCGACGTTTTTTCTTTTTCTTCGATTGAATACAATTTTTTTCATTTTTATTTCAACATTTATGTGGGTGGGAATTTTTCTCTCTCTCTCTCTTCTTTTCTACCCGTAAAATATTGAATTATTATGTTTTTTCATGGAAATTAGGGATATCATTAAAGTAAAAATACAATTTGTTTTCTTTTTTTTTTTTTTTTTCATCATTTTTATTTTTTATTTTATTGGTAGATTTTTGATTCATTCAAATTATCGTTTGTCATTGTCACTTTGTTGTAATCTGTCTTGAAATCTTTTTCAACTGAAAGAATTCTCTCGGTTTTTATCAATCGTTTTGATCTTTCGATAGCTTTTTTTTTTTTTTAATCATTTTGCAATTTATTTTATAATCTTTGTTTCAATCGTGGGAAAAATATTTTTCATAAATTTTTGCTTTCTCACATTTGTGTGATGAATCAAATTTGCACTAGTTAAAGTTCGTTAATATTTTTGGCGAGATTTTTTTTTTACGACGAGAGATGAATTAGCAAGTTTAATGATCTAATCAGTGAACGCCGTTTGAAGAACGTAAAATGTACTATTAACTCTGACACTTAACGTGATACAATGTCTTTAATCTTTACCGATGAACAAATAAAACATGATTATATTCTCCTTTTTCCCCCTATGTGTGTGTACAAAGGCAGCGGCAAAGCGTGCGAGTTATAGACACATGACGAGGAGGAAAAGAGTGAAAAGATGATGATAGAAAGAAGCTGCAAAAAAAGGCGAAAAAAAAATCACTGAGAATTATTATGAGTTAAATGCGAAAGAGGAAAAAAAAGAGAGAGAGAGAGAAAAACGCGTTTGCGCTGTTAGTCGGCAAACATCAGAGGCATGAGCCACGCCCCGAGACCGCCTCCTCTAATCATTGACTCATTACTCATTAGCGTTAATGAGCCACGCGCACTATTAGATTTTTATTAAAGTGTGCGTGATATTCTTTCTCTCTGCCCCTTTTATATATCCCAGTGACACCTATTTCATGGCCAAGTGAGTGGAATTTATATCCTCCACCCACGATGATCCACACAGGCTATCGAAGAGATTGATTGTTAATTGTTTTTAGGAGAATAATTCAATGTTAATGGATTAAGGTAGTATCCAAGTGAACTCGAGAACAGTTAACTCCTTATTTTTTTGTTGCCTCATCAAAGATGATGGTTTTTTCCATTTTCCTGAATTTTTTCATAATTTTTGTCCGTGCAGTTTATGAGATAGGAATTATCGAAGTTACTGAAAATAGCGGTGGTGGGGATGAAACGCCCTAAATCGGACAGAAATAACGAAATTGATGAAAAACCACAGGGTTGACCCATTATTTAAAAACTATTGGCGAAGAGAACAGCATTTTAACTAAATAATGGAAGAAAAAAATATTCAATTCACCGTATAGTTATTGAGAAATTTTACACAGAGAAAAATGTTTTCTTAATTTAAGAATGTGCAGTCACTTAATTTAAGAATGTGCAGGTCACTTGATTTAAGTGAGAAAAGTCACTTGATTCAAGTGAGAAAAGTCACTTGATTCAAGTGAGAAAAGTCACTTAATTTAAGTGACTTTTACTTTCTTAAAGTAAGAAAGAAAAAATTACTTGATTTAAGTGAGAAAAGTCACTTAATTTAAGTGACTTTTACTTTCTTAAATTATGAAAGAAAAAGTCACTTGATTTAAGTGAGAAAAGTCACTTGATTTAAGTGAGAAAAGTCACTTATTTTAAGTGACCTGCCATTCTTAAATTAAGTGACTGCACATTCTTAAATTAAGAAAACATTTTTCTATGTAATTAGAAGGTAGTCGTAACTATTTGCCTCTCTCTCTATTTCATGCATGTAACAGGAGATTGATGCAAAAAGAATTCTAGAGAAATAAATTATATTTACAAGCTGAAGATATGACTTTCGAATAGTTTGATCACTTTTTCGGGTAAATTAGAGCCTTTTTCCCCCAATTATCAGCAATTATTCCATAATTTCTTGAAAATTATCCAGGTGTCTTTCCTTATTTGTCCATCGTTAATGAATAGAATATTAAAGCACAATATATGGCTTGCGATAACGAAATACAATTATCAGCATGAAAAGGGGGAGGCTACCCCATTATCCATGAAAAAAAAAGAGCCACGAACATCGGTGCTCATCAGAGCGACCACGTGTAACGAGAGCATTCGAGTGTCCTTCTCCTTTTCGAATCGAGAGGATGGAGAGAGAAAAAGGCGCCAGAAGTGTACGTCTCGTTGCATCCGTCACAGCCGCCGGTCCGTAAAATTGGCGCCACCTGCCACCCCAAAAATCCCAGGATCACCAACCCCTAACTTTTGCGTATACATTTATGATGGTGGATTTTGTTGGAGATGATTTCAACTCAATCCTGAGTCATCTGTCCTCAATTTCCTTTTTTTTTCGTGATAGGGAGTGTAATGATCCTTGACGTAAGCCGTTTTGTTCATTCGCGTATTAAAAAATTGGAGAGAAAGAAATCTTCATAGTATTTGCACTTTTAATAACTTTTCGAGAATATTTCCAAGGCTGTTGGAGATATGCCTTTCTAGCTTCGATATTTTTTTATAGTTCTTGAAATTTTTTACAACAAATACTGCTCTCAAATAAATTTTGTTATGTGCAAGTGAATATATCAAATTTTTCTCAATCAAAAAAATCTTAGTCAACTAATTTCTCGTTCGATTTCATGAAATATTAATTTGCAGGAAGAATACCTTTCTTTTGCATTTCTGTTAGACTTTCTCAAATTATTGCTAAAGAATGACGAGATAGCTAAAAAAAATTTAGCATGACGTTTCTTCTATTCATTAGATTTTTTTCTTTTGAAGAATTAATTGATTGAATACAATACTCGATCATACAGATGAAAACTAATCTACTAATATAAAGTAAAATTCTTCTATAGAAAATTTTGCAATTGCTCAGAAGAAAATCTCTTCATAATTGGAAATTTCAGATTTTATCGTTTCTTCTCTATGACTCGTACATCATAAAATTATATAGAAAAAACACTTGATCTCTACCAGAGTGCACAAATTCTCGAATTTTGTAATTAAAGATCTACGTTTTCTCACAATACCATATATTTACACTAAATAAATTTGAAAAAATCAGTGCCATAACATAGCCCAAACATTGTATGATATTGAAGTTATTTTCATCTCATTAGATCAAACTTCATAGTTGATCCCCTCAAATAAATTTTCTTCATTAAACAAAATAATTACATAAAACCGAATTTCACTAACCATGAGCAAGACTTAGCTGCTACGTTTTTTTCCTCTCAGTCTGAAGTTTTGAGAAATTGAGAGAACCAGAAAAATGTCATTTGGATGACTTAATACATTCATAAAGCACCAAAAAAAACACTGATGCTCAAATAAATAAGGAATCATTACATTACATTAGTCCAGCCCCTAAGAGGGGTCGACTTGTCATCTCGGTTGGTTTTATGTTGCTTAGGGGATGAAATGAAAAAGTAAAAGTACAGGGCTCTCTGATGTAATGTGATTGTTTCCAGGCGAGTAATCGGGTGAATTCAACGACGATGACTTCATCCCCTTCGATATTTTTTACACGCTAATCCCCCAAATTGTTGTTATCTCTGTTACTTTATTTACCTCTTGTCCTCTTGAAAAATCCAGAAAATAAGAGCATCTGATCTGTCAACAGGGCTGCTTACATTTCTGTATACAAAAATTTCAAAAAAAAAAAAGGGTAAAGTAAATGTGAGAATGGAACCGAAGTTTTTAGAGATCGGCAAGAACAAAGAGCACGAGATAGGACCAGTGAGATCATTGTTCCCTAGTTTGTTTGTTTCCCTCCCCCCCTCTTTTTTCTTGCTTGTATACAAACCCCCAGATTTTATTTTATTGTATACAGGCATCGGTAAAAGTCTGTACAGGGCCCTGAGGAAACCAAAAAAAAAAAAAAAAAAAAACTCGATCCCATCTTGGCAAAAAGAGAAAAAGCACTAGAACCAACGGATTAACTAGTAAAATCCTTTAATGGCATTGTTGGCGTTTGAATAACACGAAATATGATACGAAAGATTGGGTTTTGAAAATGAAAAAAAAAAATCTATAGCCCTTCGATGGTATAGGGTTACCCCCCTCTGTTTGCTCGCTTTTTTTTTTCCTGTATTCTTTGCATTTTTTTTCTCTTTCAGTCTTCCGGATTAATTGTCTCCGTCTGATTTCGCGATAACTACTGGAAAAGAGAGAATTTAGCATTCACGTATTTGAAATTTGTTTTTTTTTCATATTTTTTCAACGAAAGACTTGGAATAAAGTCATTATTATCGCTGTACAATTAATTGAATGGTGAGAAAATTCACAGCGATCGTGAAATTAAATTCACCCAACAAATCAAATAATGCACAGGAGCATTAAAAAAGATTTTTTTTTTTTTTTAAAGAAAAATAACATATCGTAAATTCTCAACGAGTTTGAAGAAATTCAAAGTGCACAAAGCCGTGAACGAGGAAGGAATATCTTATCCTCTGGTTCACGGTTTTACGCACGCATTTTAATCTTGTTGCTATAATTTATGATAAAAACAAAAGAAATATATTATCAGAGTTCTTTCTTTTTTTTTTTTGAATTTTAAAATTTAACACTGCCAACATTTTCAACATTTTTATCATCGACATTGTAGTGTTAGTTTATTTAAATTCGTACATTTTACATTCTCGAAATTTCAGCAGAGTGATTCCATTTGTCTGTCGTAAAATATTAGATGATTTTAGAATCTTAAATAATATAAATAAAATGAGTAAAATGAGTAAAATTTAAAAAAAAAAGCTGCAAACTGATTTTTTTTTATTATTCCCAGTGCAAAAAGCTCTCGCATATTAATTTCGCCCCCGAGCCTGGTACGTCCGGTGGTCTCTGGCGTTTCGAATAGTCTCTCTCTCTCTTTTTTTCTCTCTTTCTCTCTCTCTTTTGCACTCTACCTCGTAAACTCTTGGCTTTAACGGTCGAGGGCATTAGGGAATTGCGTGTAGATGCTTTCCAGCACCCCGCGCCATCGCCGTCACAACTAACGTTTTTCTGCAAAAAAAAAAAAAAAAAAAAAAAAAAATTGGAAAAAAAAGAAAAAAGCAGAAAAAAATGGAATGGAGTACTGTAACCTATCCTACATTACTTGTGCGACACTGTAGCCTTGTCTCACTTGCCTCGTCTTGTGTCGCATAAAATAGCCCTCGTTGCACACTGCGGCCCGTTGTCTTTGAAGTTACGAGCATAAACACGCGATACAAACTCGCGTCTATTTTTTTTTTCTTTCTAATTCTCGCGCTTCTTGTCTCATTTTTTTCCCTCCCCCCTTCGTCTCTCCATCCAAGATAGAAAAGTGTCTGGCCACCAGGGAATAGTGTAGAAAATTGAAATAGAATTTATTGCGGTAAAAAAAAAAAAAAATTAGAAAACAAAAATAATTTTTGAGGAGTGAAAAATAAAAAAATTGGAGTACCTCTCAATTTAAATCCGATCTCAAAGAAAAAGATTTCTAGCATAAAAACGGTAAAAAATGGGGAAACCCTTGGTGATAATTCAAGTAAAAGGATGCATCCATCCTGTGTCACCCCAAACACACACAAAACCAGCACTCGAACGAAAATAGAGCAGTCCTCTATATCTCTCCTCTTTCTTTCTCTTCTTCATCCTCTTTGTCTCTCTCTCCTACGCGCTTATACAAAACCCAAGTTCCCACAATTTTCTATCTCTGGGCTAACATATCCCATGGGGAAAAACTTCTCCGCATGACTGCCTCGTTTTTCCTGTTCATCCATACACGCTTGGCTCTTTCTCTCTCTCTCTCTATTCCCTGCCCTCTTCTCTCGTTCATGTACTGTGGATGAACGCGCCGAAACATAAATCACTGTAACGCGAAAGCACGGGGAGGAGTGGGGGGGGGGGGGGGGGAGAAATGATAGTTCAGCACACGCCAGCCACCACCCCCGCCCTGGAACCAATCAAATTTCGATTCACCCCAGGATCTTTGGGATACATTAAGTATACTTGGTTGACGCGCACGCGACACAAACATTCGTTTCTTCTCAGTTGCGGTGAATTTGTTTAATCGAATGTATAATTTTCATTTATTCTTACATGGATTTATTATTGCACAGTTGATACGCACGCCTACATCAAGAAAAAAATTATTGAAGACAAGCATTAACGTTTTAATGTAATTTCATGACAAAAAAGAGAGGATTACATGAACTTTTGATCGAATAATTCACAAATATCGATTAATCGATGCAATATCTTGAATTGAATTCGATAGTTCTGTTTTATCTGCTTCAGTTGAAAAAACGATGTTTCTTCCCAAAACCGCAATTATTAATCGATCATTTTCTGAAAAATCGATTAATCGATGCGATACCTCACATTAAATTCGAGATATCGTATTCAACTCGATAGATTTGTTCCACTTGACTTCTTAAGGGATAGCACTTGAAAATGTGCTACTGCATCAATGTCAATTTCTTCAAAGAACAGCAACTTTCGATCGATCATTTCCAAATATCGATTAATCGAAGCACATTAAATTCGAGATGTCGCGAATCATTTCATAGTTCCATTTCACCACTTTTAATCCAAGCAACTCAACTTTCAATCGATCGATTCCAAAATTTCGATTAATCGATACGATATATCGCATCCAAATTCGAGATATCACAAATAGCATTCGATAATTCAATTCCATCAATTTTATTTCAAGAAAAAAAGAAAAAAAGCCCCTGAATTGTATCATATTTTTTTAGTACTCATTAATTATCCAGCTTGTCTCCCTGACAAATGATTTTTTGCTTCTCCCTCTCAGCAATTTTACGTTTCTGCCAAATGTGTATCCTCGTTATTCTCAATATTGTGTCAGAAAATTTCAGTAATCTCGTGAAATAAAAATGAAACAAGTGTTAAATAATGACTCTCAATATTTCACAAAAAAAAAAAAAATTCGTGTTAATTAAAAACAAATAAATGAAGATGACTGAACAGAAGCTCCTACGAATATTTCAAAATGTTGAGAGGGGGGAGAAGGCGTTGAAAGGTATCCAAAAGAGGCAACACTGAATGCATCATAGGCTTAAATAGTGTGGAAAGAAAAATGTCATGTAATTTTTCTCAATTCCAAATGAGCCTTCAAGAAGATGAGAAAGTGTTTATAATAGGGAAGGTCGGAGTCATTTGTGTTGTTGGATAATGTAGTCAAAAGAAGAAGAGAGAGCTAAGTGCTAGTGGGCTAATTGAGTGGGCTGGATTTCAACGCGTTTGTTCAAAGCATTTATATATATATATATATTTTTTTGGATGAGGGGCGGGATCGACGGGTGCCACTGCAGATGATACTTGTTATATTTTGAAAAAAATAAGAGAAATGAGGAAGAACGCAACACAACTATTCCCGCTGGGATCGAGAAATATATAGATTTTTTTTTTCATTCTCTTTTTTACGTTTACGTTCAGGAAAAAAAGGCCGGCAACACAGTTGTGTTGCCACTTTTATTGGTGTATTTGAAGTTACACACACACACACATACAGAAGCAGCGGGACATTAGCCAGATCACCGGATGCTTGTGACAAGCATTCTCACCCACTTGAATTTTTATGGATTATTTCAAATGTAATATGACTTGTTTCAATCTTTGATTCTCACGAAATCATATTTTTCTTTGGATTATTCGATGGTTCTGAGTGAGGTCGAGTACAGTTGATGCCTTATTCTCTTTGTGCCGTATCAAAGATGATATTTTTTTACGTTTTTCTGAATTTTTTCAGAATTTTTGATCGTGCAGTTTATGGGATATGAATTGTCAAAGTTACTGAAAATAGCGGTGGTGGGGATGAAACGCCCTAAATCAGACAGAAATAACGAAATTACTAAAAAACCAAAGGGTTGAACCATTATTTAAAAACTATTGGCGAAAAGAACAACATTTTAAGTAAATAATAGAAGAAAAAAATATTCAAGTCACCGTATAGTAATTGAGAAATTTTAATTAGAAGGTAGCAGTAACTATTTGCCTCTCTCTCTGTCTCCTGCAAGTGATGGGAGATTGATGCAAGAAAGAATTCGAGAGAAAAAAATTATATTCACAAGCTGAAGATATGACTTTCGAATAGTTTAATCACTTTTTCGGGTAAATTGAAGCACATTTCCCCGAATTATCAGCAAATAATCGGAAATTGATCTACAAATCCTCATTTTTTTTGTTTCATCAACTGCAATTTCAAATAACCCCGAAAATTGCAGACATCTAATCATTTTCTTTTCCTCAACAAATAAATTATTTTCAAAAAAACGAAAAATCTGCACATATAGAAAATTTTGAAAACTGAATTTTTTTTAATATTTTCCTTTATGATAATCCATTTGCTTGAAAAAAAGCCAAAAACTTGGCGAATGTCTACTAATTTCATGATCCTACTCTTGGATACTCCCTTGAATATTTGAAGAAAATGTTCTTCTCTTGCTCATCAATGTTTCACATCAAATGTACCTCGAAGTGTCGTCATTTGGTGAAATCCTTAAGTGGTTTTGCTCATAAAAGCGTAACAACTACTCAAGGATAACATCCAATTTTTCCCATAACATTTTAAAACTTGAGGGAAAACACATGGGTTAAATTTGCAGCAACTTGGCGTGATAGTTACCCATAATTTAAACAAACTAACCGCCTCAAGCTTTCAATGAATTCAAATTGCATACATAACAGCTCGAACATCCTGAAAAGAAAACGAAAATCCTGTAAACTTATCAGTTGATTTTTTTATTTTCTTCATCCTTATATTCCACACGGATCTAACTTCTGAAGATAATGATAAGAAAAATATCGATATCACGTTACCAGTTACGTTTACATGCGTGTGTTTAAAACGCTGAATTCGATTTTTGCATTTGCACTTTGTTTATGTCGTGACTGTGTGTGTGTGTGTTTGTTGGAACGTTCTGAGGGACCAATAAAAATTAAGAGACACGAGATTCAGCAGTACAGAAAGCCAAAAAAGCTACAAGTATTCACCATTGAACAAAAAGTTTTTGAAATAAGAGAAAAAAAGGATATCATCAATGTTTATGTTAATTTAACCAACACGATCATATTGCCTCCAATTTAAATGCCAAACGTGCGGATTGTTGAACACGCTTGGACTCTCTATTTTTTTTTTTTTTTTCATACTCTCTATTTTTCACCTCTTTATTTTTCAAGCTGAATACAAGAGCAATAACCGAATTAACGACCCCTTCGAAAAAAAAATATATCAAATAGTATTAAAAAAGAAATATATAGTGAAATACAGGAAATTTATATGAAATATGTATCGTCACCTTAGAAGCAAAGTGGCCTAAGTCCTATATATAATTATAACACTTAAGCCCCTTTGTTTCTACAGTGACGATACATGACAAAAAAAAATCATATTTTATGTACAAAAAAAACTATAATTCGATTGTAGAACTTCTGGCCGAAATTAATATTATATTTTATATGCAAACATAAAAATCTTATATAGGGTGAATATATAGTTATATACTGAGAGAAAAAATAGTGGTTGAAACAATCAAATAGTGAGGCAAATGGTCTTCAGCAAATATTTTTAAAAAATAATTTGGAAAATTGTTGGATTCACTGAATTTAATTAATTCAACAGCTTTTTTCATTATTTCGAATAAAATATTTGCTAAGAACCATTTGCCTCAATATTTGATTGTTTCAACCATTATCATTTTCTCAGTGTAATCATATAAAATTGATCAAATCATATTATGTTTGTATTTTTTTTTTAATTTCTTAAATATATATTTTTATACTGAATTTCATCAATTTTACAGCTTGCATAATTATGATTATATATTCGTCCACAATAGCATAATATTTTCGTTGTAAATGAGATATATAAACCTACATCGTCATCTCAGAAGCAAAATGGCGTAAGTGCTATACATATACATAGTACTTACACCCCTTTGTTTCTAAGTTGCCTATATTTATTTTTCATTTAAATTTATCACAAATTTTATCTAAAATTTTTAGATTTTCCTATACGTTTCCTTTATATTCTGAGCTTTTTTAAATTTTTTTTTCAATGTCGAAGACTCTGCAGCTGTTCAATTCCAATCTCTCGTCTGCCTTAATGTATCTCGTCGAGGCCTTTCATCGTTTCTTTGCTCGCAAAACGACTTCTCTCATTCACGATAATCACGAATTCGATAAAACAGTTCCAAGCATCCCTGGTCCCCATAATTTACATATCTAGGAGAGGCCACTCTCCGCATATCTGCTCCAAAAAGTCTTTTCTGCACTCTCCCCAACGTATCTTCTTCTTCCTCCTTTTTCCTTTTTTTTTTTTCAAATTTTTTTTTCAACTAAACGAGAATTCCACGAATTCGAAAAAAAAAACTCAACAAATGATTAAGAAATAATTGATATGCAAATATCAAGCCGTTAAATATACATGAGTACAACCTTGAATTTCGAAAAATAAGTATTACACGAAAATTGATAGAATATATATTTCAAACTTGTAAAATTGTAATTTTCTTGGCCACTGGTGTCTTATAAACGATATAACGAAAAATAGAAGATAAAGGCAATAGAGAATGACAAACTGTTGCCACACGCGCAATAATCCAATTCACATAATTTTAATCGTCATAACCGATGTTATTACACGGTTATTCTACTTGCTTTAATTCTAGTGGTCACGCCAAGTCTTGTCTGTTCGTTTAAGAAAAAAAAAAAAAAGGGAGATTCCCTGTCGCATCGTGCAAACTCAAAAACCAGCAGGATACACATACATATAATGCATTAATATAATATATATCTATACATAAGAAAGTGGCAATATGTGTAGCGTTTTAAAGTTCTCTCATGCACGCAACTTAAACTGGGCTATTAGTTATTGTTGTTTGAACAGGTGCCAAATAACAGTGGCCATTCACCAACAAATGAGGACCACACGAAAATTCATCAAATTCAAAACACAAATTTTGTTAAATGGTTACAAACATTGAATTTGCCAAAATTTTCAAATTTTCGTGATTATTCACATCAATTATGTGCACTTTAATTCATTGGATTGCAAAGTATTGTTACAATGTTTATTGCAATTTAAGAAATTGGAAACGAGAGTGATAAACATACATGAAGATAGTTAAGGGGGGAGGAGAGAGTAACGATAAAATTTATCTAACTGACTAAATAAAACCGGTTTCAGTGAGGTTTCTAGCACGTGCATATGATATAAAAGCCCTCGTTCGCCTCTTTTTCTTTTATCTACTGAGGTAAAAAAAAAAAGGCAAACGAATTGCTGTGGATTATTCATAAAATTCGAAATCCTGGAGGAGTGTAAAGTAATGTTTGCGCGAAGATATACAGTAGCTAAATGAGATATATTTACAACTGAGGCTAGTGGAAAGAGGGGGGAGAGGGTATAATAACAAGTCGTTTTGTAAGTTGAGGCATCAGGCCATAAATGACACTGGAACTTCTTGGGTCTGACTCGGAATAGTTTTAAGATAGTGTACATTATCTACTTGCATATGCTGGTCATTGTTATTTTATGTAACCTAGACGATTCTTACTCGTAAACTGTCACTATTCGCATCCTACACGTGTTTTTTGTATCGTTAAACTGAAACACCCACGGTGCAGTGAGGGGAAAAAATGATTTCAAATGAATTTCACTGTGTGCAAGTGAATATTTCAAATTTTTTGCAATTAAAAAAATCTTGTTGTCAGCTAGTATCTCGGGGAATTTTATGAAATATCAATTTGCCGGAAGAATACCTACATTTCTGGTAGACTTTGCCAAATTATTTCTAAAGAACGACGAGATAGCTAAAAAAAAATTAGCTTAATGTTTCTTCTATTCATCAAATTTTTTTCTTTCAAAGAATTAATTGATTTAATAAAATACACGATCATACAAAAGAAAAATAATCTACTTATATAAAGTAAAATTCTCCTTCTATAGAAAACTTTGCAATTGCTCAGAAGAAAATCTCTTCATAATTGAAAACTTCAGATTTAATCGTATATGATTTCTTCTCTATGACTCAATCATCATAAAATTATATAGAAAACACACTTGATCTCTACCGGAGTGCATAAATTCTTAAATTTTGTCATTGAAGATCTTCGTTTTCTCACAATACCATATATTAACCATGCACAATTTTCAAAAAATCAGTGCCATAACATGCCCCAAATGTTGCATGACATTGACGTTATCTTCAGCTCATTAGATTGAACTCCATAGTTGATCCTTTTAAATCACTTCAGTAGTGAAGAGGTAAAACAAGATAAATCTCTTTTTTTCTCAGTAAATTTTTTTAAAATACCTTAAAAAATAACCGAGAAAGAGCAATTTTGCCCTGAAACTCTTTTGTAACTCTTGAAAATTCTCTACGAAAACAGATGCGTAATATCACCTTATCTCGCTTAGTTTCCAAGATATTTCCTTCCAAATGACCTCAAAGATAAGTCGATTTATCCTGTTTTACCTCTTTACTACTGAATTACATGAATGCGAATTCTACACAGATAAAAATGTTTTCTTAATTTAAGAATGGCAAGTCACTTAAATCAAGTGACTTTTCTCACTTAAATCAAGTAACTTTTTCTTTCTTAATTTAAGAAAGTAAAAGTCACTTAAAGTAAGTGACTTTTCTCACTTAAATCAAGTGACTTTTTCTTCCTTAATTTAAGAAAGTAAAACTCACTCAAATCAATTGAGTTTTCTCACTTAAGTCAAGTGAATTCTCTTTCTTAATTTAAGTGACCTGCACACTCTTAAATTAAGTGACTGCATATTCTTAAATTAAGAAAACATTTTTCTCTGTGTACTAACCCCGACCAACGCTTATTTCCGAAATTACTCCAAAAACAAATATTTGAAATTAAGATACTTTTGTAGACACTTTCAAGACTCTTTGGATACCTTTTCGCTGATGAATTTCAATTTCAAGATATTTTTCTCTTCACTGATATCTTAAATTAAGATACATATTTTCTACACTGAGATCTTCTTTTCTCATTGCAGCATTTCCCTATTTTCCCCAAATAAGAATGATTTATCAGCTCAAAATAATTTTGCCATTCAAATCTAAGAATTCTGACTTTATTTGTGATCAATAAATTCCTTTAATTGTTGGATCATTAGCGATGGGAAAAACGAGAATACTAGCCCGCTTCTTTTAACAAAAAAAGAAGTGCGACGGACAGATTGCAAAATTTACGAGGCCTAAACTTTTTCGTTGCATCCGCACGGAAGACACAGAAGAAGAAATAAAATGCCGAAGAAAGAGAGAATTTCTTTGGGGTGCTATATGCGAGAAAAGGAGAGTGTTTAACGATCGCACCGTACGCGTAAGCGGTTAAGAATTTACGAGGCCCTTCAGATTCTTTTTTTTTTGTAAAAAAAAAAAAGAATGTATTCCTCATGCACAATATATACTTCAAAAAGTTTACATGACACTGGAGAATAGATAAAATTGGAATGAATAATAATCACTTTGCGTTATTTAGAAACACAAAAATAAAGAAGTAACTCGAATTATAAATTTTTCATATAAATATCACTATATTTTTATGGTTTTTTTTCATTTTTTATAGCTTGTTACAATTCAATAAATATCTTCATAGGTGTATATACAAAAGCCGGCAGGAAATAATGTTATACATATGTAAAACGTGTGTTTAATATTATTATTATTATTATTATTTTTTCGTTATATTTCTCATTTGAATAGTCTCGACGATGTACAACTATCGTTTCACTTCCATCAATGAACTAAAAAAGAAAGGAAAAGAAAGACGAACAAAGTAGAGTAAAAAAAGAAGTGTTATAGCTATCGTGAAGTTCATTTGAATACAATCACAAGGCAACTTGACTAAAATTAACAACAAAAAAAAAAAAGAGTACCAACAATATTTCTTCTCATACAGAACGTGTCGATAATAATATATTCATATATATATCTATATATATATATGGCACAAGACCCAACAGCTTTGCCCTGAGTCTTCACAATCACACAATCACACACCGGTTCTTCA
Organism: Aleiodes alternator; assembly: GCA_963921955.1. Taxonomy (NCBI): domain Eukaryota; kingdom Metazoa; phylum Arthropoda; class Insecta; order Hymenoptera; family Braconidae; genus Aleiodes; species Aleiodes alternator. The sequence goes on along the minus strand of OY998109.1, from coordinate 4,478,319 downwards.
TTTTTCTATTTTCTCTTCAATATTTAAATAATTCCTACACAATAATCCATTTATTTAAATAATCAACGATAAAGCACACTGAGAGGTGTCCATGTTAAATTCATGTCATGGCTCGAAAAAAATTAATTTCCAAAAAAAAAAGTGGAAAGCCCAAATAAACATCCAATAATCACTAAAGTTTCTCCAATGCTCGAGTGTTGGTCAGAAGTTCACGTGTAAGTCTCCACACTTGTTTGGCAGCATTTTCCAGTCCACTTGGTGATTTACCTTTGAATAGATCCAAATTTGGAAGAAAATAGTGTGGACAACGTCTGCACTGTAGGCATGATATTAGCTGCAGAAATATTCCATTAATTCGATCACCCAGACAGCTTTCGTCCCATTCGATTTCATGTGGATGCTTTTCGCACTCGTACAGCAAAAGTGTCTTCATGTGATAGCTGGTGACAGGATTTCCAGGTAGATCTAGATGACGATCTCTCAAAGTCTTTAGGATACTCAAACAGCGTCTGCGACTAGCACCTTGCAGCAATCTGTTCTCAGCATCAATGAAAGACAAGGCCCAAGCATCGCCCTCCATTGCCGATTGTTTGCCCTGCAGACCTATACACTCTTTCGACAACATATCAAAACCTTCAGCTTTAACCTCAGCAACAATATTAGGATGTGGCCAGGGAATCTGCGGTATTGGCCAGTGTGAAGCTGATCTTGGCCACAAACCAGCACACTTGAATGCCGGTGTTATCTGTACAATATAACGCTCACGTATTCTAAGTTTAACCTCAGTTGTATCAGCAATCATCTTTACTGAATCACGATAGGCGCACTTATCACAAGCCTGTGCCACAAGTGTCTGAAATCTCGAGCGAATCTTTCTTGCTGACAGATAACCAGATGCCGTTATAAATTCAACCCAAAGTGACATTGATCGCTTTCTACCGTCGCTGAGTTTTAGTACAGCACAGCCTGGTAATGTGCCATCGTCAACAAAATTTAGAACACCCATTTGATTCAAATAGATAACGATTTCAAATTCCGTTGGGGAAATAACGTCTAGACCATCGAATCTTCCATTGTAATCGGTTAATGATGAGATGAATCTTGGTTCTTGGACCTCGACCTCTTTCAGTACATCCTGGACTACACGACATACTTCTTGAATGGTTTTGGCTACTTGGGTTTTTCGTACCATTACACGTTCACCAAAGTACTTGTTAATTTGGTAGACCATTTTTGAGTGAGAAGCCAGCATATCCGGGGGCACTAGCATCTTCGGAGATCAATCTGGGCCTTTGAGGCCACGGCCAAATGTCAAATTTTGCAATCACCGCATGACAAACATTGTGGCTTTGGTTAAATGGAGAAAAAATGAGCACTCACTCGACAGAATGTGCCGATCGGCAAATAACTGCCGACGGCTCTTCCAGTTTTGATGAGATTATTTTTTATTATCGGTTGTAACACTTGGTTTAGATTCACTTGAATTAGTTATTTTATATACGCAAATAGAGAATCCAAGATTTGCTTGTTTATTGTGAATTTTTTGAGTAGTTGTGCGTTGGGAGCATTGACTTGCCGGCTAAACTGCTCCGAAACGCAGAGAGACACGAGCGATGCGTCAAGAAGAGAGTAGTTATGAAGACTGTGGCTGGTCCACCTCCGTGCCACCCACTCTTGGCTCAAAAACTACCTGGTGAAATAGGCCAAACCCACTGATTATAACCACGCCTTCGTACCATTCTTGGTGTCCAATGGTGATGCAGTAACAAAACAGCCATGCGCCGCCCATTCCCTGATCGATCCGACAAGAAATTTCTTCATGTCTCTTTCTCTTTTCATCTCTCTCTCTTTCTCTCTTGCACACATATACACAGATGCGCAGTTTATATGGATATAAAGGTTTGTACGTATAACTCGTGTTAGAGTGGATGCCATAATACAAGAAGCCCTTAACATGAATTATGCAGCGGCATCGAGTATTTATTTTTTGTCTATCGAGGGGCGAGAAACAAAGTTTGTGCGCTTATTTATTACAAACATTTTTTTTTTTTTTGATTTTTTTTCGAGCATGGCGGAGTTTTTAAATCTAGATTGGCGCGAAGTGAGAGAATTAACGATGGAAATTTTGAGGTAGTATCTCAGAGAACTCGAGTACAGTGAACCCCTTAATTTTTTTGATGCCGTATCAAAGATGATATTTTTTTAAACATTTTTCTGAATTTTTTCATGATTTTTGTCCGTGCAGTTTATGAGATATGAATTATCAAAGTCACTGAAAATAGCGATGGTGAGGATGAAACGCTCCAAATCGGACAGAAATAACGAAATTACTAAACAACCAAAGGGTTGAACCATTATTTAAAAACTATTGGCGAAAAGAACAGCATTTTAACTAAATAATAGGAGAAAAAAATTTTCAATTCACCGTATAGTTATTGAGAAATTCTAATAAGAAGGTAGTCGTAACTATTTGCCTCTCTCTCTATCTCATACATGTGATAGGAGATTGATGCAGAAAGAAATTCGAGAGAAAAAAATTATATTCACAAGTTGAAAATATGACTTTCGAATAGTTTAATCACTTTTTCGGGTAAATTGAAGCACTTTTTCTCGAATTATCAGCAATTAATTGGAAATAAACCTGAAAATCATCATTTTTTTCTACTGTTTCATCAACCCTACTTTAGGATACTGTCTCAAATGAAACAAGCTCCTCTACGAAAATTAAATTAACAATTATCGGATGCTGAATAATTGAGCTAGCATTTGAATTTTCATTATCACAGTGACACATCGCTTAATCCAATGCGTCGTCGTAATGTCTGGGAGTATTAGACGGCTCACAAGAGTATAAATGAAATGTCACCGGGGCCTAACACATTATCGTGTGTCATAAAGAAATACCATTCGATAAGAATAGATAAGAAAGCGACTTATTTAGCACGTTGAATGATAATAACCAGTAGCCAATGGCATTAAAATACATTACCTGTTTCTCTCTTCTGTTTTTTTAAATATCTTTTTTTTTTTTATATCTTCTTTTAAGCTTATTCCAGTCAAAGAAAGATAATCACTTGTATTTTTAGAATGAAAAAAAAAATATCTCCTCATTTTAATTACCCATATTTGGTTGTTTTTGGGCGATGAAACTATCATGTTTCAAGGATCATAAACGCAAATTTTTATTGCTAGTTAAATTAGAAATTTCCAAAAAGAAAAAAAAAAAAAAAAAAGAATTTTATTCATCAACTTTATTGATGTTATCTACGTTTTAATTGGAAATCCGTGAATAATCATGGAAATTGAAATGATGAAAAAATTAAACATTTTTTTTCCTTTCATTTTATTATACACAGTCAATAATATTCATTTACATCTTACAAAGATGGAGCAGAAAAAAATTTTTCAGTCATAAAATATAAATACTTTTTAATAAAGTATATATAAGAAGCTTATTTACATTCAACAATGATAAAAATATACTCATTTGTTTTTCATTTATAACACATAAATTTATAATAGTTATATTGACAAGAACAAGAACAAGAATGAATTGAAGTAACAAATCACCCATTTTCATATAAACCCGATTATTTCATTCAATTAATTTGGTTTTCATTAGAAATAAAACTCAACATACTTTAAAAAATCAAAAAAAAAAAAAAATTAAGTAACAAGCCCATCGTGTCTTGCCCCTTAAAATTCCCCTTTTAAGCCCTCTCAAAATTCCAAATATAATTGGCTAAAGTTTCTCGAGTGCTCGACTATTAGTTAGTAATTCCCTAGCGAGTCTCCATACTTGTTTAGCAGCAGTCTCCAATCCGCTCTGTGACTTTCCTTTGAATAAATCGAGATTAGGTAGAAAATAGTGTGGACATCTGCGACATTGTAAACAGGATATGAGCTGTAGGAAAATTCCAATTATCCTATTAGCCAGTGAGCCATCGTCCCACTCAGTCTCGAGAGGATGTTTTTCACACTCGTACAAAAGTAGTGTCTTCATATGATAGCTAGCAACTGGATTGCCCGGAAGATCCAAATGTCGATCTCTGAGTGTTTTCAAAATACTGAGACACCGTTTCCTAGCGCCACCCTGAAGTAGTCTCATTTCTGCTTCATTGAACGAAAGAACCCAAGCATCCCCTTCCATAGCCGATTGTTTTCCCTGCATGGCAATGCACTCCTTCGACAGTAGATCAAAGCCCTCAGTCTTGACCTCAGCAATTAAACCCGGATGTGGCCATGGTACACCAGGCACTGGCCAATGAGCAGCCGATCTTGGCCAAACACCTGAACACTTGAATGCCGGTGTTATCTGTACAATGAATCTCTCACGAATACGCAGCTTCACCTCACTCGTATCAGCTATCATCTTAACAGACTCTCTGTAAGCACATTTATCACAAGCTTGTGCAACCAAAGTTTGAAATCTCGATCTGATTTTACGTGCACTTAAATAACCAGATGCCGTGATAAATTCAACCCAAAGTGACATGGAACGTTTTCTTCCGTCGCTCAGCTTGAGAACAGCACAACCTGGTAGGGTGCCATCGTCAACAAAATTAAATACACCCATCTGATTAAGATAAAGGACCACCTCAAATTCTCCTGGTGATATTACCTCTAGACCCTCGTATCTGCCATTGCACTCAGTTAATGATGATATGAATCTTGGTTCTTGGACCTCAACTTCTTTCAGCACATCCTGAACTACTTTGCAAACTTCACGAATTGTCTTTTGTACCTGGCTCATTCGTACCTGTACACGCTCGCCATAGTACTTGTTCATTTGATAGAGCATGTCCGTTTGGACACTGGAAAAATACGTTGGCACCAACATACTGATTGATCATTTCTCATTGAACAATCATTCTTATGATTGTAAATATAACACAAGTCAAATTACTGCTACTGCTATTGCTATTGCTTCTGACTGTAGATACATTGAGGTATTTATCAACACAATTGGATTTTGATTCAATTTTTGAAACATGAAAAAACTCAATTTTATCGCAATTTCACGCGCACAGTGACACACAGTTCCAGGCTTTAGCTCTCACCGGTTTTCAGCTTTTACCGGTCTTCCTCAAGTAATAATGCGCATACACAGTAACTACAGCAGAAAAAGTCCCGCCCTCCATTCGTGACAGAGAGAGAGAGAGAGAAAAAGTCACGTGGCGTCTGCGCGACTCTGCCACGCCCCAGAAGGCAAAATATCAATTTTCTTTCTCACTCACACACTTATCCGTTTACCTGGATAGTACTACTATCTCTTACAAAGGCAAATGGAAAAGAATTTTTGAAAAAAAAAAAAAAAACCATTGACAATTCACAAATTTCCGCTTTTGTTGGGGAAAACCTGACTTCTCATGTTGTGCGTTGAATAAAATTGTTCACGTTTGAAGATATACACTTTGATGATTTCTTACACGAGTCAATGATTGATTTGATTGTGATGACAGGTGACATTCAGACATTTGCCGTTTTAATTTCCCCGGGCGGTTTATCAAAGGATACTCTATATGGTCGTCATCTCCGAGAGAACATCTTCAGCAGTCGGTGCCTTCTGTATATAGCAAAAGCGACAAGGAGGGAGACAAAAACGAAAAAAAAAAAGGGAAAAAATTGTAGTATGTGGATGGCCCACCCAGCAAAACAGAGCCCTCATTCACGGATAATTGAATAAACTTCTGGAATCCAATCTACTCGAAGTGAGAGTGGTAGATTGGTAGCCAACGACCCCCTCGCGGCCCTCTAATGCGACTTGATTCATGAGCAACTGGGCCATCTCTTTTCTCTTCCCCCGCACAAACACACACACATATTTCTATAACAGAGGGGTCAAAACACTCTGTGTCAACCCCCAAATGCTCTCTGTACCCCTAAATGCGTCTTTCATCATCCTGTGTTTCGACTTAATTCGTTCATTTCCAAATTATTCCTCCACTTTGGATTAATCGTAATTACAGATTTCTAATTTATCTTTAACCCATTAACAAATATTCAATGGTTCCAAATCGAAGTAGACCGTAATTTGTAGACATCTAATTTTTAATTATATTATTTGAGCACTTCTCTCTTAGAGAGATCTCATCTCGTACTATTACGTAAACTTACACACAGAAAAAGCTGAGCATAGAATATGAACGAAGCATTTCATACAATATGCTCTAATTATCCATGTTTTATGCACTCGACTTTTGCACGAAATATGTACTAATAGGGGTAAAATATGTACTAATATGTCTACCTTCATTCAACATATTCTATTATATTAATCATTTCGTATTCTATGCATTTACAGAAAACATGAAATATCCGCATTATCACCATTTTTTATGTGCTAAAAATTCAACATAAAATATGCGCAATTAGTGCATATTTTCTGTAAACAGAAAGTTCATATGCTATGCTCAGCTGTTTCTGTGTGTATATTAATGCTGAGGTTCCAAATGAGCATTATGATACAATAGTATCTTGATCTGATGAATGAATTATGAAATTCTTGATATTGTTTTAAACTGACTACAGTAGAAAAATTGACAATAAACTTCGATATTTGCTGTTCAGAATAATCACCAAGATGAGTGAATTGTCCATTTTTATCTCTTCACTATTAAATTGATCTTTGCTATTTTTTCATGTAGTCTGTTCACAGTCAATATTAATAGATAATTAATCGATACAACTTTCAATATATCGATTGTTGGAGTCGATTATTTTTTTGTTTGTTCTACAGAAGAGATGATCTATCCTTACCCCCTAACCCCACGTTATTTTCTCATTCATAGGATTAATCGTAATTATAGACTTCTAGTTCATCTTTAACCCATTACTGAATATTGAATGGCTTCAGATCGAAGTAGACCGCAATTTGATCCGAGTAGCTACACGGAAAGAAGTTATGTCGAAATAGATTTCGAATATATGTGAATAGTATGTTATCTGACATTAAAAAATAAATTGAATATATATCTCATATATATATATGAAATAAGCCTGCCATATACTATGAATATATTCATATATATATATCAATCAAATATATATATTTCATTGACTCCGTCATTTGTAATTCAAAATATATATAATATATAAACATGCTTTCAGAAGAAAATGCATTTCCTCTATTTATATTTCTGATTAATATCAAATATAGTGCGAACTTGTGAAACATAGTGGAAACATAATGTATTACACTTAAATAGAGTTAAGAACTCTTTTTATTATTGTGTACGTGATATGCTGAAATGGATTAACAATCAGATAATGAAACTCGAAAGACAGTTAGATAGATATATGAATAGATTGATAAATAGATAGATGTTTATTATGACTAGAGCCTTGAATGGCCATATTGCCAACAAAAATATACATTGTTTCAACGATTGAGTGGTTTTTGACAAATGATTGAAAAAAAGACGTAGGTGGGTATATTGGATGCTGGAGAAGTTCTGAACTCCCCCCCCCCCCCCCCCCTCCCCTCCACCCGCGCTTCAATATTTTGCTAAACACCCTTTTGGAATATTGAAAACATGTATGTCACATCTTTAATACGTCTACACCTATATACGACCAATATACGACATATTCAATAGATATACTTTGACATATATATTTTTTTACGTACGGATATCAAGATCAATTTGGTCAGCATCTCGACTCTATTGTTCAGTATCTTGAAAAGAGCAGTCGGTATTTGGAAGTAGAAGAATTTCTAAAAAATATTTTTGCGTCTTCATTGTGCAATGGACTCTTGACAGAAACCCGAGGATCCAATACACAAAGTCGGCCTTGTAAATCAGCTCGGATGAACATCCCCGCGTAATCCCTCGTATAATCCTAACTGTAGAGTAGGGCTCATGTTATTTTTTTTTCCCCTGGTTTTTGAGTTACGGCAGCCGGCAAATAAAGAAGATCTAGACTCACTAGAGAGATCTAGAGGGTGAGATCAAGCAAATGAAATGGAAAATACTGGATTTTTTTTATACGACCGTTAGAATTTTTCATTAGACGTGATTGATGCTGAAAAACTTCAACAACTCGTGTTTTTTTTTTTTTTTTTGGGGGAAAGGAAAGAAAAAATATGCTTGGACGATGAGCATCTGTCGCCGGAAATCTAAAACCTTATTTCATGTTTTATAGTACCCAGGAAGTACACGGGCTTGTATAATGAGATAGTACCACGAGTTTTGTTTACGATCTACCACTAGATCCCATGTTTCGGGTCATTAAATAAGCCTCAGTGACTCTTCCAGAAAGTTGAACTCTCTTGGCAATGTCAGGTACTTTCTCCAACTCTTCGTTATTGATTAGGTCCAACACTCACACAGTATCCAACAAATTATCCTTACTTCAATGTTTCATTCGCATTGAATTATACCGCATTATATTGTGTGAGAAACGACAGTACAGACACTATGAGAACTTACACGTGACTAGTATAATTCATAGCTGGAGAGAAAGCGTTTTAGGAATCCTTCAACCATTAGGCGCATCCCTGCTGTTGCTTATGTCTGTTTATCACGAGAGCATTAGTTCCAAGCTCTGAATACTCATCGATAGAACAAGCATCATCATCTCAAATAAATTTTTCTATGTGCAAAGTGAATTTTTCACATTTTTCAGAATAAAAAACATTTAGGTCAACTAATTTCTCGTTCGATTTCACGAAATATCAATTTTCAGGAAGAATACTTACATTTTTATTAGATTCTCCCAAATTATGTCTAAAGCACGACGAGATAGCTGAAAAAAATTTAGCATGATGTTTCTTCTATTCATTGAATTCTTTTCTTTTAAAGAATCAATTGATTGAATACAATACTCGATCGTACAGATGAAAAGTAATCTACTAATGTGAAGTAAAATTCTCCTTCTATAGAAAATTTTGCAAGTGCTCAGATGAAAATCTCTTCATAATTAGAAACTTCAGATTTTATCGGTTCTTCTTTATGACTTAAACATCATACAATTATATAGTGCACAAATTCGTGTATTTTATAATTAAAGATCTTCGTTTTCTCACAATACCATATATTTACAATAAATAAATTTCAAAAAATCAGTGCCATAACCTGCCCCAAACGCTGCTTGATATTGAAGTTATCTTCATCTCATTAGACTGAACTCCATAGTTGATCCCTTCAAATCACTTCAGTAGTGAAGAGGTGCAACAAGACAAATCTCTTTTTTCTCAGTAAATTTTTCTAAAATACCTCAGAAAATAACCGAGAAATAGCAATTTTGCCCTGAAACTCTTTTGTAACTCTTGAAAATTATCTACAAAAACAAATAAGTGATATCACCTTATCTCGCTTAGTTTCCAAGAGATTTCCTTCGATACGACCCCAAAGCCGAGTCGATTTATCCAGTTTCACCTCTTCATTACCGAATTATCCTCATTAAACAAAATAATTCCATAAAACCGAATTTTACTATCCTATAACCAAGGCTTATTTCCAAAAAAATTTCTCTCTCTCTCTCAGTGCAGAGGTGTCGATAATAGTTGTCCGTCCGATCAGCATCAACCGCTTAATCTGTTTGTTGTGCACTGCCGGCTGCTAAGTGGTTTCCCATTGAGTTTCTTCCTCTCTCCCTTCAATAACACAAAAGCATATCACTCGAATAGAATGAAAAACCCCCGGCCCCAAATATCTGTGGGGGTTCCTGCGAAATGCGACACATGTTGTTACATCATCCAGTGCCCATTGCATTGTGTTTCACCCCCAAGTGATGTTTTCGATGAAGGGAGAATAGAAGATGAAAAAAAAAAAAAGTGCGTACTGGTACATAACAAGCAGACGACGAGTACCGCACAGTGAGCTTTGGACTAATCGTGTACCACTTGACACCGAACGATGAGGATCCTCAGCACTGCACCACGTGTGGTCTCTACTGCTCCTTTTTTTTTTCCTTTTTTTTTTTCATCTCCGGGGCCTTTTGGCTCGTGCTGATTTTTCTCCAAACGGGCCTATACATCACGCTTAAACTTCAAGAGAAAGTGATCACTATATAGTTTATATATGTATACAAACCAACTGATTTCTCACGAGTTTCGATGAAGAAAATTACGGTTCGTGATCAATTAGACCAGACTTTACGAAGTTCATGCTGTCAAATTAATTAAACATCACAATATAACTGAGCATTAATTCTGACTGATAGAAGCTCACGTTTTGGCTTTTCATCGAGGACGGAGGGGCAAAGAGAGTTTCTTGCGGCAAATTATTTTAGACATGATGATAATCAAGATGCACGTTTAATCTCTGATTCTGTTGATAAAGCCACTGGCTGTTGATGGTCAATACGTGGTGTATCAAGAGCCAATCTCTTCGTGCACCTGAATAATGGATTCCTCAGCACGAGTCATCCCTTTATCGTTTATATACAGTGTTTGCGGCCATGCTGGAGCATGCGTATAGAACTATGGGGAGGGGTGGGTTTTCCAGCCCTATCTATTTTTTAGTCTTAATCTCATGGGCACACACAATTTGTCCCTCTATCTAAAAATAATCACGTACTAAAAAATAATACGAAACTAACTCAAAGTGTCTGAGATTTTGTTTTAATTTTTTTTTGTTTTTTTTTTTGGAATTAATGTATTTACAATTCATGAAAAATTAGGGAAAATTTTGGATTTCTACTATTTTCGTATTATTTACTGTCATCTTGAATTTCAGAGATGGGGAGAAAACTGTTCTTTTGGTCTCTTGAGAGAGAAACTAGAAACACACGGGACCTTCCCGGTCGGATAATTAGGTTTTGACGTGTGTCTACACGCGGATGCACACACGCCACCCTTCGGAAATACATCGTCATTCTCATTGTATTTAACTATTTCTTTTAGTGACAGAAAAAACTCAACAATACACCCTTAGTTCTATTTCGTTAGTCGCTAACTTTTTATGAACTTGACTTCATTCGTTTTCGAATTGTGAAATACTTTTCTTAAAAATGATTTGGAATTTTTTTTGAGAGTAAAGGCCTCTACGAAAAAATTCGAAAAAATTCACTGACAAGCTCGATATATTGAAGCATCATCTCAAATTTTTTCAGATTTTTCGACTAAGTTCTTTAGTCGTGAAAAAAAAATCATCAATCATGTTGTGTCCAAGAGTTCCATTTTTTCCCACTTTTCCCTAGATTTGCATTTATTTCTATTCTTCGAGCTGCACTGTTAAATATTTTCGTCTGAATTTTCCGTGCAAAATCCGGGAAATTTCTAACAAGTCACATTTCTACTGAAATTTCAGATAATTACGTCATTGAAAAATGAACACATCATTGATTTTTCAAATAATTTCACGCCTGGATATCACTGGGATTTGTAAATTTCAGTTTAATTGTTTCTTGAAAATTTAGTGAAAATAGGAAAAATTCCAAAAAAAAATTGAAAATTCAAGTCATTTTGATTCTGAATAATCATGTTTAGTTGAAAATTCAAGTAAGCTTTAGAATTTTCATCTCAATTCTACTTGAGACTCATAGATTTCTCTGAATTTCTTCTGAAACTCACAGATTTCATAACCAGCTTCCCATAAAAAAAAAATTCAATACCACGTTTATGAAAATTCCCATAAAATCGTCTGTGAAATTTCCATTTTTTTCCAACAATGACATTATCAAATGGTTTATCCATGATGATGTTCATTGCGTCAATGTTCAATTGGTGCCTCTTGAAAATTGTCTATGCACATTTACGTTCCACATGTGCCTTGACTTCATTCGAATATCAACAGTTAAATAGCCATGTACCCCCTCATTTCATTTTTCCACTCATTAAATTATCCCATCCAACAATTATATCGAGAATAATTTAATCCGTCTGTTAAGTGCATTACAGCCGCTTAATATATTCTCATTAAAAACAACAAAGAAAAAAAAGACCTGAAAATAAACGAGAGTGCCTTGTTAAGTCACTGAGCGGTAAATAAAGCCTCACCAAAAAGAAGGCAACCCTCTTCTCCCTTTTTTTTTCTTTGCGCCTCTTCGTTACTCATTGAAGGAAGAAAGTTTATACCCGAAAAACTCATTTCCAGAGAGCGCAAGTCCTCTTTCAAGCATTATTCCTGGGGAATCGATTCCTGTAGCCAACGGGGAAGGCTCCTCCCACCAAATACGACGGCCATCTTTGCAAAGCCGGCAAAATCGTGTTCACTATATCGTATCACACTTCACCGCATCCAGGTTACATACTTACGTTTCGAGCATGCGGTCCCCAACAAACGATGCCGGCATAACAGGACACACACACATATATATATATATATACATCTATATATACATATATATTTTATCCGTCTTAAACTTCAGCCTTTTTTCTTCTGATTTCCTTTTTTTTTAACTTTTTTTTCGTATTCTTTGTAGCCTTTTTTCTTCCCCCCCCTTTTTTTATATATATACATATATATATTCCGATGCCTTCTTATCCATGGGATGCGCCATTTCCAGACGAAGAGGTCGCAATGCGTCTAGACTGCATCCACCCAGCGATTGTATTGAAATCCTCTTCAATTCAGCCACAAACACAATGTTCAATGTTTTATGATAATTCATCTTAATTTTATTCCCCCTCTTTTTTTTATGCTCCAGGTTCTGAAGTTCTGCGATCATCTACATGGCAAGTGGTACTTCTCCGAAGTGCGTGCAATCTTTTCGAGGCGCTATTTGCTGCAAAATGTTGCCATCGAGATTTTCCTCGCCAGCAGAAGTGAGTATATATATGTATATGTGTGTATATATATATATGGAGTGTATACGAGTTTTTAAAGTTGAGTTTGAGTTAAGAAACGAGTTTTGGTGGTGAGCCTGGGTGACATTCCAATTTTCTTGCTTGAAATTGCATTCAACATTATTTCACACGATGCGTTGAGAGAAGGTCTAATCCCATACATATAATATGTGAAACAAAAGAAATTTAAATTGCTCTGGAAATTCCATGCGTAACTTCGAAGTGTGCGAGCGCGCATTTTCATGCCCTATGTATTGGGTGTATATATATAAATATAATTTTTTTAATGCATTGTCAACATAAATATCAGTCACGCCATTATGGTATGCGTTTTTTTTGCAAAAGGCCTCTGAATACTTGATTCTTTGTATTTTTAATTTTTTTGTGCGACAATAGTGTCTATTGCATAGTTGCCAAAAAATTTGTTATTGAAAGGTAAAGGAAGACCCAGTAAAATTCTAATTTTTCAATTTTTCAATAATTATAATTATTTTCATGAAATAACAGGAACATCGATTTTCTAATGTTTTTTTACCAATCTCGGACACTTTTCAACCCATTTGAGATCTTCCGTTATCCCTTAAGATAGCCAATCCTTCATTTTTTTGATGCTGTATCAAAGATGACATTTTTTTACATTTTTCTAAATTTTTTCATAAATTTTGTCCGTGCAGTTTATGAGATATGAATTATCAAAGTTACTGAAAATAGCAGTGATGGAGATGAAACGCCCTAAATCGGACGGAAATAACGAAATTACTAAAAAACCACCGGATTGACCCGTTATTTAAAGACTATTGACGAAGAGAACAGCATTTTAACTACATAATAGAAGAAAAAAATATTTAATTCACCGTATAGTTATTGAGAAATTTTAATTACAAGGTAGTCGTAACTATTTGCCTCTCTCTCTGTCTCAATAATGTGATAAGAGCTTGATGCAAAAAAAAATTCGAGACAACAAAATTATATTCACAAGCTGAAGATATGACTTTCGAATAGTTTAATCACTTTTTCGCGTAAATTGAAGCACTTTTTCCCGAATTATCAGGCAATTAATCAAAAACTACCCAAAAAAATCCTCATTTTTTCCTGTTTTATCGACCACACTCTACAATTCCACCTTAACTCCTCCAAAACCCTTGTTTCCACTTATATTCCCCAAAAACCTTAGCTGCAACATCTCCTCTATATATAGTAAATACGAAAAACAGTTGCCTATACCTGGAGAGTCCAGGGTCTCTCCTCACGGTTCTACTGATTATTTCACCGTCCAACGATAAATTCCCCAACGTCCACGTAGATTCTAATCTCAAAAATATCCTTGGACTCAACTCTCTCTCTCTCTCTCTTTCCATCTCTCTCTTCATGTGTCCCCATGAACCTCTGGAATGTCACCCTTTAGCCACATCGTTTGTTCTAACCAAGTGAATACGTCCTTAACTCTCTCGATGAGTATCGAGGCAAAAAAAAATTGTTCTCTCGCAATGAATCATCACCCCACATGAAAAATCCACATCAAATCCGAAAAAAAAAAATTTTTTTTTTAAATCTTTGACACTTTTTTGCATGAAGCCTCGATTCTCTTCGCCTTTCCGGACCAAACAACAGTGAAAAAAGTGATCAAGGCACTGCCAAGGGTTGGTGTTGGCATCAAATACGGAATTCCACAGACTAGGTAAGACCAAAGAAATTTTCTCAACTATTTCAAATGTTTTTTCATCTTATTTTGCTTCTTTTTTTCCCTCTCTCTCTCTCTCCCTTTTTCTCCTCAAAATCGTTTTTATTTGAAATCTCTTCGAAATTCACTTGACTTGATACCAATTTCACATTGGGAATTGTGAAGCAGTGAAACACGTTAACCGCATACCTCCTCTTCTTTGTCTCCATTCGTTGAAAAGTGAGGGGCTCACCTCCCTATAATACTCCATTCTCCTTATATTTTAAAACTCACGAGTTCATGAGGGAAAGAGTAGAGGGACTACTCTCTTTTCTCTCCTTCCCCTCTCCCTTTTTCCCTCTCTCTGTGTCTCTTGTGTGTGCGGCAAAAGAACACAGGTTTGCGGCACTGGACCATCCATTAAACTATCCCTCTAACATATATATGTATATATATATATATAACGTATATAGCCCCCATGCGAGAGATACAACGGTCATAAATATACACACTGGTTCGAGAAAGACCTCTCGACGTCTGATCCAAGGTAGATTCTTCATTGCAAATAAAAAAAAATAAGAAATTTGGATGAGAAAAAATAATTTGAAAAAAATGGGATTTATAAGTATTTTGAATCACAGCGTGAACCCTAGGTTTTTTTTTTTTTAAATGAAATTATTCTTATTTCATTAAATTCTCTTCATTCGTTCATTCATGAGGAAAAGGAAGTGCATCATGATTGTATTTATGTATCCGGTACTTTTTTTTTTTCATCACTTTAGAGTCCTCGAATCAGTGTGTTTCGAATTTATTACGATTCTAAAATAAAAAAGGGCTCTTTTTATGATGCATTTGCATTCGTATTCTGTTTTTTTTTGGCAAATGCTCGAGTTTATTCCACTTTGATCGTTACCGAAAGTGCAATTTTTATCTGGACCAATAAATTCTGAATCTTTCATTTAAAAATGCATTCTAAAATATATTTTTAAATCGAATTTTAATAGGAGGGCCTCGATGATGTCACCGAGACAGCTTATGAGAAGCTCAAATATGACACAAAAATGGCAGAGAAGAGAGATATCAAACTTTGAGTATCTCATGTTTCTCAACACAATTGCTGGTGAGTATTGATGATAAATTTGTTTATCAAGTAGGGTCACACGACCAATAGATGAACACTGACCAAAAGATGGACGGTTTCTATTATCGAGGATTTTCATAAATAAATGAATCTTATACTTTTCACGTGAATTCCTGATTATTACATTTATATAGATTTATAAACTATTTATTACGTACCGATTGATCGAAATTTAAAATCATACCACTGCAAATATGCAAGTGTCCATCTGTTGGGGGTTTGAGTTATTTTCCAGTTTTTCCTTGATTTTCTTTGATTATTTCTACATTATTCAAGTTTAATTGATTTTTAGTGGATTCTCTGGATATTTTTCTGTACATCATTCTTTTCTGCAATTTTTTAACGTGATTTGCCTATTTTATAGGAATTAATAAAGTCTAATATTTCCTTAAACGTCCATTTATTGGTAGTGTTGCCCTATCTTTAGTCTTCATCTATTTTGGAAGAAGATATTTGTACACTGAGAAAAAAGAAGAACCTGTCAGAAATAAGTCTTGTTCATACTCAGTAAAATTCGGTTTTACGTAATTACTTTTTTTAATGGAGAAAATTGATTTGAAGGGATCAACTATGAAGTTTAATCTAATGAGCTGAAGATAACGTCAATATCATGCAACGTTTGGGGCATTTTATGGCACTGATTTTTCTAAAATTTATTTATTATAAATATATGAAATTGCGAGAAAACGAAGGTCTTCAATTACAAAATTCAACAATTTGTGCACTTTGGTAGAAATCAAGCGTTTTTTCTATATAATTTTATGATGTTTGAGTCATAGAGAAGAAACGATTAAATCTGAAGTTTCCAATTATGAAGAGATTTTCTTCCGAGCAATTGCAAAATTTTCTACAGGAGGAGAATTTTACTTAACATTAGTAGATCAGTTTTCATCTGTACGATCGAGTATTGTATTCAACCAATTGATTCTTTAAAATGAAAAAATCAATGACTAGAAGAAACATCATGCTAAATTTTTTTGCTTTCTCGTCGTTCTTCAGAAATAATTTGGTACAGTCTAACAGAAATGTAGGTATTCTTCCTGCAAATTAATATTTCATGAAAATTGCCCGAGTAATTAGCTAAGATTTTTTTCCATTGATAAAAATTCACTCAAATATTCACTTTGCACATAGCAAAATTCATTTGAGAGCAATTCCTTTTTTCTCAGTGTAACAGGGTTCGTACCAATCCTCCAGTCCGTTGAAATCCAAAGCAAAAATAGTAAAAAAAAAAAAAGACGAAAAAAAAGAAAGAGGAGAAAGACATTGCCGCGGCTTTTTATGGCTGCACACGGGCGGATGGAGTCTGTCGTAGCGCATTAGGGATGTTCTCAATCAGCCCTGTGTTCGGGTACTGGGCCACCCCAGCCCCGAAGTAATCCCTCCATCTCCCCCCCCCCTTTTTCCCCATGTCCCTGGTAATCCTCTGGCTCCAGGGGAAAAGCTACTGTGTCCCCAGGGTAGAAACTGCTCTTTGTTTCTTCGTGGTTTAATATCGAATGTTTTTTATCCTCAAAAAAAAAACAGAAAGAGACGGAATTTACAAAAAAAAATTTTCATTAATTGCTTGTATTTAATCTAAATTCATTAAATATTGTTAATAATTGCTGCAAGGGTTTATCCATAATTTTCATGGGTGGCTGAGGTTATTTTTAATGACGCCGATGAGCACGGACATGTAATTATTCGAATTTCTGACTGGGACGAGCGGTGCCGTTGGGCATCTTACTATTTACGAGGCTTATATATTAATTGCACAAATAAATAGCCACGGGGCAATCGGCGCCAGTCCATCCGGGGTTGTAACAGGGAAGAAACCGGTTGTACATAGATAGAGGAATCAATGCATATATCGTGCAGAAAAAAGCCCGATCATTATTATTCATGTGCGATTAATCATTTTGGTTTATAATGGCGGTTAGTGAATGCGGAAAATCGATAATGTGGATTTAGTTGAATGGCTTGGGGAAAGGTGGGATAAAATGGGGACTAGGGGTAAAACGGGCATGTGTTGGTTTTGGTATTTTATACTATGTGAATTGGTAGAAATTGATGGAAATATTGGAGATAGACTTGCTCTGATGATTCTAGTGGAGAGCTGAGGAAATTTACCATGAAAATCATATGTCGGAAGTTATTTTTTGGAATTTTTCGAAAATTTCATTTTTCGAGCAAGATTTGGAGGTGTAACTCTTTTGTTTTTGAAAAATTTCAAGTTTTTGGGAATATCTCGGGTTCTATTGGTCATAGCGACCTGGGCTTGATCTTGAATGAAAGGTGAGCTCATTTCCCATCGATTTATGTGGTTCAAAAAAAAAATTATCAATTTTTTAAAGACTTATAGGGCAAAAACTGATTTCGAAAAACTGGCCTATAAGTATTTGAAAAATTGTTTCAAAAAAAAAATGGACCATCGAAATCGATGGGAAATGAGCTCACCTTTCATTTGAGATCAACCCCAGGTAGCTGAGACCAACAGAACCGGAGATATTACCGAAAAAGTGAATTTTTTCGATTTTCGAAAGGATCACCCCTTCAAAACTTGGCCAAAAAAGTGAAATTATCAAAAAATTGTTAAAAAATCATTGGGACACATGTTTTCCACCTGAAATTTTCTCAGCTTTCCAATAAAATCATCAGAAGCTCTCTATCTCGAACCGTTCAATCAGAATCTCCACTTTACTCCACCTTCCCCCGAAAATCTCATCAACGATTCCTTAAAAATAATTTTTTTTTTTTTAAAGATTGTTAACAATTCGTAAAATGAATAACTTATTAATTACAAATGTGACTTTCATTCCGTGAACATCGGATTAAGAACGAGCCTGTCTTCTTCATCCTTGCTCAACACTTATTACGACGCATTCTCGCCCCAACAGGCGTGCGAGGGGGCGGAATGAACCGAAAAATAAAAAAAAAGAAGACCAACGAAAAAAAAAAAAGATAAAAACAGTGAATCTGTCGCAAGCATACCCGCTGTCATTTCGCAGTCCTGAGGCATTCGCTCATCGCCGACGCTCCCATTAATAATCACTTTGATGCATAACACAACCCCGCTATTATTTACCGTCTCTCTTAGCCATTGCAATTCGTGAAAGGGCCTATGCAAGTTGATTTACGTTGCATTGTATAACTCTGACTATCTGCTCGTTCGATTGTCACGAAATCACATTCACCGTATTGATTATAAGAATTGAAAATTGAAAAAAATTTTTAACAATTCCACTGACATTTTACATTTTTTTTTGAATATAAAACAGAATTTATTTACATTAAATTCTTTCTCTTTCTCTCTTTAATTTTACTTTTTTTTAATACTTGGTTTTTTTATTATTTAAAGCCTGAAAATCAAATCCAAATTTCAATTCCACTGACATTTTACATTTTTTTAAAATATAAAACAGAATTTGTTTATTTTAAATTCTTTTCTCTCTTTAATTCTAATTTCATTTCTAATTTTAGGTTTTTTTTTTATTTTGAGTGCGAAAGTCAAATTTTAATTCAAATTCCAATTCCGCTAACATTTTACATTTTAAAAAAATCTAAAACAATTTATTTGATTTTAATTCTTTTTTCTCTCTCTCTCTCTCTCTTTAATTCTAATTTTATTTTCATTTTTAGTTTTTTTTTTTTTATTTTGAGCGCGAAAGTCAAATTCAAATTTAAATTCCAATTCCGCTGACATTTTACATTTTTTTTTAAAAATAGAAAACAAAATTTATTCATTTTTATTCCCTTTTTTTGTCCTTTAATTCTAATTTTATTCTTAATTCTAGGTTTTTTTTCCATTTTAAGCGCGAAAGTCAAATTCAAATAATTTTAATTAACAGTTAACTCAAAAAATTCGAAATGAGGCATTACTAATGCCCTTTTTTATTTTGCTCCATTTTTTCCATTACTTTCTCCATTCCCTTGTGTATTTTCAAAAGGAAAATGAAAAAAATAAATAAACAAATAAATTTAAAAAAAACTATGAAAATGGCTTTACTGCAGAGTGAAAGTGAGACCTCGGAGTGACAATTTCAGGAGCGATTAGCCGTCATGCTTTGAGTTATGTTACTACTAAACGGAGCACACTGCGCCTCATTGAGACTCACTACTGAGGTTTTTACGTAAAAATAGAACTCCACTCGACGACACATTTGGGCTTTCCTTGTTTCATTTTCAGTTGATTTTTTTTCTATTTATCTCCACTTCACACTTCTTTTTCCAGGGGATTTTTCAGTGACAGTGAGCAATAAATTTGAATTAATTCCATTATGAAATTTGAAAGGACATTTTAGCTGGAAGTCTACCATTTTTTTCAAAATAATTTTTTTTTTTTTTTATAAAAATAATTTAATGAAATTCACACCTGCATTAAGAAGTTGCATATTCATGCGTCTTTTATCAGCATACGGGTCATTTTTTTCCCTTTCAAACCCCCATTTTTCCCCTATCAATTAATAAAACTTATTCTAAAAATTTAATTAAATATAAGGAACAATTTTTCTTGAATATCTTTATTTTTTTCTTCTTTTATTAAATTGACTTCAAATTTTAATAAAAATAACACTTTTTAAAAAAACATTTCTAATTGGAGCCTGAAAATGTAAAAGATCGATTAATTTTCCCTGAAAATTAATTTTTCTGGGTGATTTTAAGAAACTCAATTAATCAATCTTTCAATTTTTTTTTTCCAGAGAAATTGTTTTTGTTTGGGAAAAAGTAATGAAAGATAGGATTTATTTTTATTGCCTTTTGAATTGAAACTGGTAAAACGGAAGTATTGAATGAAATACCCCCCCCCCCTCCCTCGCCCTATTTTCCCTCACAAATTGATAAAGATTATTCCAAAAAATTTAATCAAATTTTTTTAATTCAAAATTTTCTTCAAATAAAATCTAATAAAATTAATTTTTATTATTCAAGGACGAACGTACAACGATTTGAATCAGTATCCAGTATTTCCATGGGTCCTAACGAATTACGAAACGAAAGAGTTGGACCTGAGCCTACCGAGTAATTACCGTGATTTGTCAAAGGTAAAGGAAGAAAAAATCTCTATTTTTGCTTGAAAATAATTTTATTCAAACTTTTTTTTTTCTTTCTCAAAAGACAAATCTGAATATCGAATGATTCAATCAATAATTGTCAATCGATAGTCATGAATATTATTTTTTTATTGAATTTCAATAGCCTATTGGAGCGCTCAATCCAAGTAGAAGAGCATACTTCGAGGAACGTTTCCAGAGTTGGGAACACGACAGCATTCCACCGTTTCATTATGGTACTCATTATTCAACAGCAGCCTTCGTCCTTAATTGGCTGATACGAGTGGTACGTATCTCAATTAATTTAATCCTTTTTTATTCATTTATTTACCCACAGAACATATCTGATTTTAGAAACGATATTTCTAAATGCCAACGAGAATCATCTCTCATTATCATTGAATCTTCATTTTAGGTAGTATCCCAGCGAACTCGAGTACAGTTGACCCCTTTATTTTTTTGATGCTGTATCAAAGATGATATTTTTTTACATTTTTCTGAATTTTTTCATAATTTTTATCCGTTCAGTTCATGAGATATGAATTATCAAAGTTACTGAAAATAGCGGTGGTGGGGATGAAACGCCCTTAATCGGACAGAAATAACGAAATTACTGAAAAACCACAGGGTTGACCCATTATTTAAAAACTATTGGCGAAGAGAACAGCATTTTAACTGAATAATAGAAGAAAAAAATATTCAATTCACCGTATAGTTATTGAGAAATTTTAATTAGAAAGTAGTCGTAACTATTTGCCTCTCTCTCTATCTCATACATGTGATAGGAGATTGATGCAAAAAAAAATTCGAGAGGAAAAAATCATATTCACAAGCTGAAGATATGATTTTCGAATAGTTCAATCACTTTTCGGGTAAATTAAATCACATTTTTCCGAATTATCAGCAATTAATTGCAAATTCACTTATAAATCCTTTTTTTCTCGTTTTATCGACTGTACTATGAGATGCTACCTTAAAAAAAAGGGTATCAATGTTCTTATCCTAGAAAAGTGTCAACAATTGGAGAAAAACATCAAAAATTCGATTACTCTCTCATTTTATGAAAATAAAATCATAATTAATGATAATAATTGGATTGAAAAATTTGAAATTTACCCGATCTTTTGTCATCCCTTGAAGAAAGAATAATAATATCTACGTCAACAGATTTTCGTGGCTTGTGCGGTTTCCAAAAAAGCTAATCCCTTTGTTAAAGAAATGAACTGGCTACCACTAACAGATCATAAATTTTCAGAGACACATTTAGTAGTGAGTTAAACACTAATTCGGGGGCGTTGAAACGCCTCGACGAGTCGTCGAGTCTACCAGTCCGTTAAATATACATCTGTTTTGTACTACACAATTTTCACGGGAGTTACACTCATCTCATTTCTGCTCATCCGGTGTCTCGATTCCTTTCTTTTTTTACGAATAAAGAAAATATCAATGCTATCCCAATGCATTTTATGCAATTGAATGTTTTTCTTTCCAAAGAATGTTTCAGCGTTTTTTCTTCTTATTTTCCATTTGATCATAAAAATTCAACTTTTTCGAGGAAAAACTGGCTTTAATGCTCATTTTCGAAAAAAATTTCATTCAAAAGATTCCAAATTTTTTAAAAAATTGCACTAAGTTTCGTCTGCATTGTGTAGACCTCTTCAAGACATTGATATCGTCGTCCTAGAATGAAAAGGGCGTAATAGGGTGAGACATATGTACCATTTACGCCTTTTTTTTGCTCCAGGGCAATGATATTTATTTTCATTTATAAAAAAATGATAATAAAAATCATAAGTAATTTTTTCTGTTCAAATTTTTATGAAATTTTCTCCTCAATTGTTAAGTATTTAGAAAAATTAAGCAAAAAATCTTAGAAAAATCTGGAAATATATGAAATTTTCTCAGAAATCTCGAAATTTTGCTATTTTTTGTAAAATCTCAAATTATTCGAGATTAAACTGACTTTACCTTTTAGTTTTTAGAAAAATTTCTAAGAAAATGTCAGAAAAAATTGAAATTGCCTAAATTACTTATAATTTTCATTATAATTTATCAAATCACAAGAATAGATATCAAATCCTGAAGAGATCTGCACAAAGCAGACGAAACGTTGGCGCAATTTTTTGAAATTATAAGTTTTTTTAATTGAATTTTCCTGAAATTGACCATTAAATTCAATTTTTTCTTAACAATATTAATGTTTTGACAGTTTTAGAGGAAAATTGGGGCATTTCTTCTTTGAACGAAGGATCCTAAATAATTGTTGCTTTTAAAGGAAATAAAGAAACTCCTCAGATTCATTGAGGCATGAAAAAAAAGTGGCTCTTATAAAGTGAACCCTTAAGTGGCCTCTTCAAGAGCACCCGTCTTTTCTACGCCTCAGAAACGCACTCTTCCTCAGAAGTTTCACCGCACTGAAGACTCGGGCCACTCTCGAGTTCACGCGGTTGCACACATGGCCATTCCCCTCTTTTCTACCTTTTCTCTTGTATTCGAAAAATGAAAAAAGAGGAAAACACTTTTATTCCCCTTTAAATAAGAAAAATAAAAACTTTATCTCACATTGTGTTCAAACGTTTTTCTTATTCGTCTCTTTCAGGAGCCCATGACGACTATGTTCTTGGCTCTTCAGGGTGGCAAGTTCGATCATCCCAACAGGCTATTCTCGTCAATTGCACTATCGTGGAAGAATTGTCAGCGTGATACGTCAGACGTGAAGGTACGTTTGCAAGAAATTGCGATGATAAAATGCAGAGATTGAAATACTAACATTTCTCACCATTTCAGGAACTCATACCAGAGTTCTTCTTTCTTCCTGAGATGCTGGTTAATACAAATCACTATCGTCTTGGAAGACAGGAGGATGGTAGCTCGGTTGGTGATGTTGAACTGCCTCCTTGGGCAAATTCACCAGAAGAATTTATTCGCATCAATAGAATGGTAAATATGGAAATTTCGAATAACGAGAAAATTCATAAAATTGAAAACAGCAGTCATCTCATTTTTTTCCTTTTAAACAAATGAGTTATTTAACAAAAAAAAATATACACGAATTAGAATTTCACAAGAAACTATTAATGCAAATTTTTTGAATATTTTCTAAATCACCATTTATTTGTTTAAAAAAATCCGAAGATAACACAGATGTGTACTAATTCCTTTCTTATTAATTCATAAAACCAAAAATCGCAGAAATCTAACAATTTCTCAATTTTTAACAAATGAATTAGTTAAATAAAATGAAAAATATGTAAAAATAGGAATATTTGAATGCAAATTTTTTGAATATTTCTTTGATAACAATTTATTCGTTTAAAAGAATCCGAAGAATAGTTGGATGTGTACTAATTTCTTTTTTATCAATTCATAAAACCAAAAACAGCAGAAATCTAATAATTTTTTGATTCTCAACAAACAAATAATCAAAAAAAAAAAAATTAAAAAATGCACAAGTAGAAAATTTAAAAAACTGCAAGTGCCAATTTTTAAAAATATTTTCCCAATTACAATTTATCCATTCAAAAAAAATTCAGTCACACATGTGCTAATTTCATGTATTCTAAAATTCCTCAAATTTTTGAATGTCAACAGGCACTTGAGTCAGAATTCGTCTCCTGCCAACTGCATCAATGGATCGACCTGATATTCGGCTACAAGCAGCGAGGTAATTGAAAACACCAAAAATCTATTATTACCTCAAAATTCGCATGATGAAGAAAAAAGAAGTGTTAAAAATTAAAGTCACGTCAAATTAAATTTCGGCCAATGTTAATTGCGGGTGGCGCCTCTATATCCGGTGCTTCCTCGAACACTGCTGCAAGACCATTCAGAGGAAAATAGAAAGATTCAATGGATGCAACGAGTAGACTCGTGCACACGTATGGAAGGAATTAGTTTTTTAGTTTGGCTTCCTCCGTGTCTCCCCCGAGTCCCCAGCAATTAGACGAGCACGTGGAAGACGCGACAATGCGTCCCCAGGCATCACACACTGCACTTAATACGTAACACATTTTACCCCAGTGAAAGTATCACAGAGCAATAAAATATAATTTTTTTTACCAAAACCGGAAATGTAGAAGCGGAACTATTCCAGTTCTCGTTTATCATGGGAATTTCAACAGTTTACATTTTTTTAAGTAGTCACCGATAAATCAAATTAGCGGAGAGATAAATAATTGGAGAAATTTTCAAATTTTTTTCATTTTTTTTTTGGATTATTTTAGGTTCAGAGGCTGTGTGTGCAACGAATGTCTTTCATTATCTGACGTAAAAAATCCTTTTTTTTTGGAGATGTAACGAGTGAAAATCGTCTGACGACTGCAATTTTTGAGATAATTTATATTTTTCAAATTAATATTTTCTGAGCAGAACTATCAGAAAATTGTGAGGTTTTTTCAAAAAAATTTGTCATTTCTTGATTCACAATGCAATTAATTTTAGAAAAAAATCGTGAGAACGGTTCCATAAATAAACAGGAAACTATGCGTTTTTTTAATTCTCGATTGGATTTTGCATGTTAATTATACAGATTTTCATTGCTGTTGTCTCAAGTCAAAAAGGACGCGAAAAATTTAATTTTTAAAAAATTGAATGTAAAACACTTTTCTTCATCCCATATTTCAATTTCGTGAAATTCTTAAAAGAGCTGTTTCACGAGTGAACGACTCACCTCAATGAAGGAAAGTTTTGAAGACTTAAAAAAAATTAGAATTTCAATAGTTTACATTTTTTTAAAATTTCGATGAATCAAAATAGTGGAGAAAAATAATTGGAGAAATTTTTCATTTTTTTTTTCATTTCATTTTTAGGTCCAGAGGCTGTTCGTGCAACAAATGTCTTTTATTATCTGACGTACGAGGGAAGTGTAGAGTTGGATTCGATAAGTGATGCTGTGATGAAAGAGGCGATTGAAAATCAAATAAGAAATTTCGGTCAAACCCCATCACAATTACTTATGGAGCCACATCCTCCGAGAAGTTCAGCAATGCATTTGGTGAGCTACGAAATTTGATTTAGTAACGAAGAGCTAAAACGGGATAAATCTATTTTGTCTTGCAACAATTTTCTTCGAGTCTTTTTTTTTCTCACTTTTATTCAATTTCTATTTTTATTTTGATTTTTTTCAAGGATCGATTTTTTTGGGCGATTTCAAGAAACTTAAGAGACTTGATTGATGAATTTTCGAAAAATAATAATAAAGGAATGTGGGGCAAAATGGACATCAGGGGTAAAATGGACACATCGAAATTTTTCGGCAAATATTATGGAAAACTCTTGAAATTAATAGAAATAATGATGGTAGATTGTTTTCGATGATTCCATTGGAAAACTGAGGGAATTTTAGGCGGGAAACAAGTGCCAAAATTAATTTTTTGGAATTCTTGGTGATTTTGACTTTTCTGAGCATTTTAAAGGGGTGAAAACCTGCCTTTTTCTGAAATTTTTCAGTTTTTTGAGGATATCTTCGATTCTATTCATCGTAGCGTCAAAAATCTGACAGGATGTGGAAGATGAGATGATTTGCCATCAATTTATAGGGTTTTCAATTTAAAAATATTGATTTTTAAGGTACTTATAGGCATTTTTGTGAAACAGCTTTTGGCCTATAACTATCCCAAAAATTGATATTTTTGAATCCAAAACCCCATAAATCGATGGAAAATGAGCTGACCTTTCATTTAAGACTAACCCCGCATTGCTACGACCAATAAAACC
Source organism: Aleiodes alternator (assembly GCA_963921955.1). Classification (NCBI taxonomy): domain Eukaryota; kingdom Metazoa; phylum Arthropoda; class Insecta; order Hymenoptera; family Braconidae; genus Aleiodes; species Aleiodes alternator. Next base: position 4,452,037 of record OY998109.1, on the reverse strand, counting down.
CGAGATATTTGCAAAAAACTGAAGATTTTCAAAAAAGGAAAGGCTTCTACCCCCCAAAAATTCCGAAAAATATCGAATTTTCAAAAAAAAAATCTAAAAAAATACATCTGATACTTGTTTTCCGGCTCAAATTTTCTCAGCTTTTCAGTAGAATCATCAGAAAAAATCCATCTTCAACCGTTTCATTACAGTGTCCATTTTGTCCCACTCTCCCATACGACCAAAATTTTATGGATTTAAAGAAAAAAAAAATGAAAAATAGGATTTATTTTCGTTGGATTCCTAAAAAGGCCGTATCCCCATTAGTTTCAAGTACATTTCAAAAGAAATAAGCGAAAAAAATGAATTTATCTCGTTTTACCTCTTCGTTTACCTCTACTCAATTACAAGTATTCAAATACATTTTATGATTAAGAAGAAATGAGCGGTGTAATGAATGCTTGATTTGTTGCAATTGCAGTCACCAATGATGTTCTCCAGTATTCCAGACGACGTCTGCATGACCATTAAATTTCCATCAAATTCACCAATATGCCATATCTCAGCAAATACTTATCCACAATTACCATTACCATCTGTAGTGACAGTTACCACTGGCCAACAGTTTGCTGTTAATCGTTGGAATATAAATTACGCTGGTGAGTTTTTTTGTCTGTCATAATTAATTTAATATTCATAGTTTTATGATTATAATGAATTACAATGAATTTCTTTTTAAACCCTCAAGCATCAGTTCAATCGCCGAGTTACGCTGATACTCCTCAGGCACAGGCAGTTAATCAACCTTTGTCCATGGATCCAGTCTTGTGTATGTAGAAATTTTTCATTTTATCGAGTAGAAAAAAAAATTGAGATAAAATGGACAACTTCATGAAATTTTTTTGAAATTATTACTTTTTGAGGATACTATTAGAAAACCATTGGAAATCAGTGAAAGTATTTGAGGCATGTTTTTTCTGATTATTCTTCTGATTACAAATAGAGGAAATTTCAGATGAAAATCGTGGTCCATAATTGATTTTTTTGAGTTTTTCGAAAAATTGTAGGTTTTTCACTGAATTTTAAAGATGAAATCTTTTCTATTCTCGAAAAATTTCACTTTTTTGAAGATATCTATAGTTCTATTGGTCGTAGCGATGTGGGGTCGATCTTAAATGAAAGATGACATCATTTGCTCTTGATTTATATGATTTCCATAAGAAAATACCTGAAAAATATCAATTCTTGAGGTATTTATTGGGAAAAAACTAATTTTTTTCGTTAATGGCCTCTGAACTTTTCCAAAATCCATCATTTTTCTTTGAAAACCATACAAATTGATGGTAAATGATCTCATCTTTCATTTGAAATCAACCCCGTAAGGCTACGACCAATAGAACCAGAGATATTCTCAATAGAACCAGAGATATTGTCAAAAAAGTAAAAATTCTTGAAAATAGGAATTTTTCGATTCTCAGTTCGTGCCTTAAAAAAAATAGAATTTTCGGAAAAAATCGAAAAAATCGTTAAAAAAATTCAATCTCAAGTCATTTAATCGAAATGTCCATTTCTCCTCACTTTCTCCTATTAAAAAAAAATTGAATTTCCTTATTTAATCCACAATTTCAAAATAAATTGTTTCTGAATAAAACCATTAATCATAATTCATCTAATATTTCATTACTTCAGCACAAGGAGCCAACAGTTCTAATCCAACATTGAGAAGGCACTTGGGTGATAATTTCAGTCAGAAACTAAAGATACGTAGTAACTGCTTCGTAACAACTGTCGACAGTAGATTCCTAGTCGCCTGCGGTTTCTGGGACAACAGTTTCCGAGTATTCTCAACAGAAACAGGTATAAAATGAAGATAGTGATCTAACTCTCTGAGTATATTTCTCACGCTAAAATGATAATAATAATAATAATGATAGAAAAAAAAGCACCCGACGAGACTCTGTAAACTATTAATTCATGACATTTTGCGATATTTCAGTCTTTTTCATAGATAATCAATCAAATTTTTTTTCCTCTGTTTCATGTATTACCAGCGAAAATTGTACAAATTGTTTTTGGACATTATGGAGTCGTGACATGTTTATCACGTAGTGAATGTAATATAACGTCTGATTGTTATATTGCATCTGGTAGTGCTGATTGTACTGTATTGTTGTGGCATTGGAATGCTAGAACACAGACAATTGTTGGTGAAAGTGAGGCACCAGCACCACGTGCAACACTAACTGGACACGAGCAGCCTGTAACAGCTGTTGTTATATCTGCTGAATTGGGTCTAGTTGTTTCCGGTTCATACTGTAAGAAAAGAAAAAAACTACATTTTTATATGAAAATGGACTTATAGATGGATACTGAATTAATTTTGTCATTTTAGAAAGAAATGGGTTTAATTACTGTGCTTATGCACAGCACTTACTCCTCTTTATTTTCTAAGGTGACGATCTGGTGAATCATTAATTTCAGTTATTTTCCAACATTTCGACTTTTTTATGAAGTTCCCATTAGAGATCAAATTTTTTATCGAACTTAATTCTTCAAAATTGGCAAATTCTAATTTGTGATCATTATTAAATTGAGAATTGAGTATAATACGAAATGTTGCTACAGGACTAGCATTAATGTTTGCTTAGGAGAGATCGGGGCAAAATGGACCTGCAGAGAAGAATGATCATAATTTTTCTTTGCAAGTGATGGGCTCTCCAAAAAAATTTGAAAAAATTACTTAACAATGGAGACATGTCGGAGCATCTTTTTAAATTTTTTTCTGATTTTTTCATAATGTCCTTCCCTAGGAAAAAAATTCCTTAATCATCATGCATCGGGGGTCCATTTTGCCCCGGTCTTCTCTATATTTAATGAAATTCATCCAGTGGCATCTTCTTCGGTTATAAAAAAATAAATCGATAATTTCCTCTTTCCCTATCATTCATGCAATAATTTTTAACTTTTTCTTTAATTCCAGATGGACCAGTTCTCGTTCACACGACGTTTGGAGATCTCCTCCGTTCGTTGGAGGCTCCAAATGGCTTCACATCACCCGAAAACATTGCAATGTCACGTGAGGGTGTCATAGTAGTGAATTACGAGCGTGGACACATTGCAGCATTCACCATTAATGGAAAACGATTGCGTCACGAGTCGCACAACGACAATCTACAGGTGAAAATGCAGTTCCTTAAGTGTCATTGTTTTATTACTGAGTTAATTCTTTTGAACGTATACGTAATGCATTTGTTTATGATTTTCAGTGCTTATTGCTGAGCAGAGACGGCGAGTACTTGATGACAGGAGGTGACAAGGGCATTGTTGAGGTCTGGAGAACTTTTAATCTCGCGCTACTCTACGCTTTTCCCACTTGTGAAAGTAGTGTGAGATCACTGGCTCTATCTCACGACCAGAAGTGAGTATTTATAGGAATTTTTTAGCTGATGGTAACTTTGCGAGTTATAAATTCCGGGAATTTCGAATAGAATTTTAATAGTGAAGAAGCGAAAAACGGGATTGAGCGATTTTTTTCGCCGATTTTCTCGTGCGTATATCTCGAAAACTAATGGAGATACGGCCTTTTTGCTCTACTTTATTTTCCAAGAGAATTTAAGGGAGTATCACCGAGTACAGTCGATGAAACAGAAAACAATGAAGATTTGTAGATTAGTTTCCAATTAATTGCTGATAATTCGGGAAAATGTGCTTCAATTTACCCGAAAAAGTGATTGAACTATTCGAAAGTCATATTTTCAGCTTGTGAATATAATTTTTTCCTCTCGAATTTTTTTTTGCATCAATCTCCTGTCACATGCATGAGATAGAGAGAGAGGCAAATAGTTACGACTACCTTCTAATTGAAATGTCTCAATAACTATACGGTGAATTTAATATTTTTTTCTTCTATTATTTAGTTGAAATGCTGTTCTCTTCGCCAATAGTTTTCAAATAATGGGTCAACCCTGTAGTTTTTTAGTAATTTCGTTATTTCTGTCTGATTTAGGGCGTTTCATCCCTACCACTGCTATTTTCAGTAACTTTGATAATTCGTATCTCATAAACTGCACGATCAAAACTTATTAAAAAATTCAGAAAAATGTAAAAAAATATCATCTTCGATACGGCATCAAGGAAATGAGCTACTAACTGTACTCGATTAGACCCAAAAGGACGTATCTTCATTAGTTTCCAAAATATTTCTGAAAAACTGTCAGAAAAAAAGTCAGCTTATCCTGCGTTTTTTCCCTCGTCCTTATTCATTTTTTCTCTTTTTCCCAAATTAATAATTATTTTTTGATTATTTTTCAGATTCTTACTAGCAGGATTAGCAAATGGCTCAATTGTCATATTCCACATCGATTTTAACAGATGGCATCATGAATTTCAACAGAGATACTGAAATTATGGTTGCCTCTTTGTTCGTTATTAAACTGGATAACAAGAGGATGATACTGTAATTTCAATAATTGAGTACTTAAAGACGGAACTATTCAGTATAATCGACGAATTTGTACTTAAAAAGTGTTTTTAATTGAAGTAATGAAGATAATTGAATTAAAAAATTTAAAAAATGGCTTCAGAATCACTACCACGATGGAGTTATTGCGGTATTAGAGTAAGTAGAAACAATTAAACAGTACTTAATAAAAAAAAAAAAGTTTTTTGTATTATCAACAACACATTGGCAGAAAAGTACTTAGATAATAGTTATTTAGTGATTAAAAACAAATGTGGGAACTGAAGCCCCTCAATTCCTTTTTTTTTTTTAATCAAAAAATTGATAAAATGACTTTCTGGCGAAACGAATTATTTTTAATCAATCGTAATTATCTGAAATTAATGGAAAAATGCTTAATATCTATCCGTCTATGAGCTAAATTCTGGGATAGCATGGAAACGCTAGTCAATTAATAAAAAAAAAAAAAAAAACTTATCTTTTACCCAAGAATTCGAGAGAAATAAAAGCTTTGCTATAAAGTAAAAAAAAATCCCAGGATGTCAAATGAAACTTTAATTAATGAGTAAAAAAAAAACATTATTAATACCAGAATGGCGTGTGAACTTATTTTTGTGTATTAACGTGGCATATACGTGGGGTTGAAAAAAAAAAGAATTATACATAATATATGTTTACGTTGTAATTTCCTGTGTAAATAACCAACCAATAATCTCAATGTTATGAAAAAAGGTATATCCTATTTAAAAAAAAAAAAAAAAAGAAAAATGAAGACAAAAAAATTTAATTTGAAAAAATGTCGCGTTGACTCATTCTGTAATTATTACGCGCCAATGTTACATTTGCTGCTCCATAAAGATAAATAATTGAATTTTTCTCGGCTTTTCGCACCACCGTTGTCCGATGATGAGGAAAAGAAGAAGAAAAAAAAAACAAAGGGTCTCAGAGAAAAAATTAAAAAAAATTGCGTATTTTGAAATGAGAAAAAAAAAGGAAAAAAGTGAATAATAAATAATATTAATTAATAATGGGAATACAATTTTTTTCTCGGTGACCAATTAAATTTTCGCGTCCTTCGAAATAAACAGAAAGAAAAAAAATCCTAATTTCATCAGAGCCGTCCAGCTTAACTTTTTGTGAGGATATTACTTAATATTTTCGCATGCAAATTAATACTTAAAAAAAAATCAGATGAATGAGAGAGAGAGATAGAGGTAATGAGAGAGAATTTGAGGAGGATGAGAGTATTGAATGAAATGTGTACTTAGAATTTTAAATTACCAAATGTGGGAGAAAAATTGAATTTAGCAATATTCAAAATTGCTATTGAATATTCAAAAATGTAATGACACTGAGGAAAATTAATTTATCATTTTAGTAAAAAAATCGAAATCGAAATAATAAAAAAAAGAGAATTGAGACTCGTGAATTTACGTGAAATGAATATTTATTTCCTCTTTGTAATTATCGAATGGTATGAAAAAAAAAGTGGTTTACATGTTACTTATATACATACACTGATATAAATACTATGTATACATATAAATAAAATATATAAATAAATATATATATATGAGTGTAAAAAAAGCAAAAAAAAGGGAAAAAAGTAGTGTGCATTTTCGATGCACACAAAAAAGCAAACACAGTTGTAATATAATTGGCGTGCGCAATCGAGTAATTAATTGTGAAATAATTAGTCTCTCACATCCACAAAAACCTCATATACACACATAAACACACAGACATATACATAATTAGAACGGCACATGCTTTTGCAGAAATTATAAATTATCCTATTTCCATTGCCACTAAGTAAAAGCAAAAAAATTATGAATAAATTCATTAATTGATAAGAAAATAGGAGAAAAAAAGCAGCAAATTCTCCTGCGATACTTTGATCGCTGTCATAAATTCAATGATATCGATTAACGTTCGCTTTTTGTATTGTATGATAATGATAATCAATTGAATAACGAAAAAAAAGAATTTTAAAAAAATTATAAAACTGCACTAGAAGAGAAATAATGCAAATTTTTAATTAAAAATACAACAAAAAAAAATCAGATTAATGAGAAAAAAAACGCATTATATTTAATCGTGAGCTTGAGAAAGTGGGCGAAAATGAGAAAGGGAGAACGTGATGTTTTTTCTAGGTAAAAAATTAAAATCCGGAAAGATTAACCGATGTAAATGAAAAAATATTAGTCTAAGGTCGACAATTTCGTCTATAATAACAATAATATTTCCGTTTAATTGAAAATTCTTGTTTCATTGTTCTTTTAATGTACTTAAAATTAATTTGAGGGAATAGTGTCACTCTTGAGTCCCTAAATTTCAATGAAAATACTTAATTTTAATCGAAAAATTTTCTACGTTCTCTCTCCTCGTCATTGCACTTCTTACTAACTAGTCAGAATGAGAAAGAATTTTTTAATTTTTTTTTTCTTTAATCAAAATGAAAATTAATGAGGTAAAAGCATAATATAAATGGGGGAGAATTGAATTATTTAAAAGAAAAGAGTTTCGCAGTTAAAAAAAGAGGGGTAGTAGTCAGTATATGTTCAATATATTGTACAACTTTATCAATATTGTAGAAAATTTATAAAAAAACGAAAAAAAAAAAAATTGTGAAATGCATGGAGCCGTTGCATTAGAACTGTCTTAACTGCTTGCCGATTATTTGTTGATTATTGGGATGATTAATGCGTTAATATACGAGTGAAAGGGGGAAATATTTGAAAGATAAGATGAGTATTTAATCGAGTGGCACGTTAATTGTTTGTGTTTAATGACTTATTTAATTGTGATTTTTTTAAAAAAGAAAAAGTAAATACTTCTAATCGTTATCACAATTATCACGTTACACACATTCCACTGGCATTTAAACACACACATGAAAAAATAAATAAATTGGCGAAATAATAATAATAATAATATGTGCATGAGGTCAAAGGCAGTGCATTTACTTATTAAAAAAAATAATGTGTCCTTTTTTGCCAGTAAGAATTTTTTTATATTTATTTTATAGACATATTGAGAGTGTTCTAATCTTTTTATCAGAGAAAAAAGGAAACTTGTTAGTAAACTTCCCTCCACTAATAAAAAATATGAAAAATAAATTGCCGATAATGCGAAAAATTAACTAAAATCAATTTCTGTCCGTAAATTCTTCATAAAATGAAAAAAAATGAAGAAAATTGGGGGAAAAATGGCGAAATTTCAGTAAAATAATATTTTAAATAATTCTAATGCTACCGAGAGTTCGCCTATATTATTAATTGAAACAAACGTGTGAAGATAAGAAGAAAATACACACATTATCAATCATTGAAATGCAGAAATTAAATTTAATGTTGAACAGATTACACATTCACAAAACAATGAATGATGATAGAAAAATTTGTATATTCGATGATTATGTGTGCACATCAATGTGGTTTATGTGTGCAAATAATTTTTAATTATCCGCAATTTTAATATTTAATTAATTAATTAAATTTTACCAAGAAAAATCATTTGAAATACAATGGTGTATGAAGCTGTGTAAATTTTCAATCAAATTCATTGCATATTTATGATTGAAGAAACCCTCCCATATTTTTTTCTTTCAATTTTTAATTATTAATGATGAATAACAATCAATTCGAGTAATTATCTCGATGCTTTCAAAATAAAAAAATGAAAAATTGGATAATCGTAAATTAAATTTAACAAAAAAAAGTGCTAAAAATATTCCTATTACAGACGCTTAACGTCGTAGCTTTGTAATAAAAAAGCAAGTGTTTGCAAAATTTTAGAGTGAATATGGAGAATAATTAGAAAATTCAATTAAAAAATAAATTTAACGTCACTGCATCACTTTCTTTATTATGGTAAATTTTAAAAAACATATGCAAAATTCGTAATTGAATGAGAAAGAAAACACACACACGATCGCTTTAGATTTTTTACCGCCATGAATTAGTAAAAAAAATTAAAAAATTTGTAAACTACTCGAATACATTAGTAGCTGCTCGATGAATTAGTCATTATTATAAATATCAATAACTTGTTACCAAATGGATAGAAAAAAAAAAAACAATCATTCCACCGTTTGAAAAATTGTAGTCATTCGAGTGGTAAAATGATTTTACTTCAAGCAATTATTAAATTGTTTAATTTTCTCGTTAATTTTTTTTTAGCAAAGGTAGGTTTTTTAATAATCAATTTTCTTGTGTTGCATTCTATTTGAGAGGAAAATAATAATTTACAAACAGGAGAATAAAAATGTTGCATTTTGCAGCAGCCCATCGTTCATCTTCATCGAAGGACAAGAGGGGAAAAATAAATTATTAAAAAATGATTAAAAAAAGAAAATTATTAAAAAACTCACCGCCACTTTTACAAAGAAAAAAAAAGGAAAATGAAAGAAAAATAATTTAAAAATGCGAATAGGTACTTGAATCGTTGCTATTTAACTAAACATAAGCTCTATTGCTTATTTTATACTTAGAGTTATATCACAATAATTCAAAAAGAATGAAAGAAATGAAAGAAAATAAATTAATAAATAAATTAATAAATTAGAAGTAATGTAATGGGCAAGTTGTATTATCCTATTGTAAGGTAGAATAATTATGTAAAGATTAAATAGAAAAAAAAAATAAACGCAAAGTAAATTTGATGTTTTAGATGATTTATTTTAATTTTATATAAATTAGTGATTGAAGAGCAGATTTAATTAATTAATTCTTTTTTTCTAACATTGTGTGGATCACGTAGATTTTCTAGCTGAATTAAAAGGAATGGTAATTGAGTAAATATTGAGAAATTATGATTTTTTTCTTTATTTGTTTCTTTTATTTTTTTCTTTTTGTTTTGACAAACCACAATGTGGCATTGTATGCCTGAAAATACATGCTAGATATGTACGCATTAGAAAAGTATGTTCCTCTGAATTCAATAATGCATTTTTCAAAATAGCAAGCCTAGATAATTAAGTGGCAAAAAAATAAAACGAGTGATTTTCACCTCTTTTTATCTTTTCACTACTAAATTTTCCCTTAATTAATACTTTTCACATTAGAGTAGCCTTCGATCGAGACACAAGCACAGAAAAATAAAAATACAATGATGCATGATTAGAGTCTCTCTGATATGTCAGAATCGTTTGTAATGATGCTGAGTTGAATAATTAATTGATAATTGGATTCATTTCCATGTTAATAATGATTGATTCAAAGTGCCATAAAAAATTAGAAGGTTTTTCAAATTACAATACTATGAAATTGACAATTCGTGACGTTCTGCTCATAATTTGCTTATAATTTGAGCTTTTTCAGGCTTTTGACATTTTCAGGGCCTTGTCAAATTAATCCTAAATTAATCCTATGTCAAATTAATCATGTACCTGTGTCGGATTAATTTAGAAAGATGGTGATAATGTCAAAAGCCTGAAAAAGTTTGAATTATAAGCGAAACGTTACGAATTGACAATTGTTTAGTATTAAGGTTTTCTTTTTTCCGACTATTAATTATTTATTTTTTCATTAAGTTATTTTTACATATTCAGCCTTTTTTTAGTGACTTTTTTCATTTATCTACAGATAAATTGAAAATACAAATTGCATTACGTTTCAATGCACAGTAGTGCATCCACTGAGAAATAAATAATGGTAAAAACAATCAAATATTGAGGCAAATGGTTCTTAGCAAATATTTCTTGAAATAATGAAAAAAGCTGGTGAATTTCCTGAATTCAGTCAATCCAGTAAATACAGTAAATTCAATAATTTTTTTAATTATTAAAAAAAAATATTTTCTGAGGACCATTTGCCTTCATATTTGATTGTTTTTACCACTATTTTTTTCTCAATGTAAAAAAGACTACGAACAGTAGTCGGAACCTACTGCAATTTGTATTTTTGATTTTTCTTTGAATTAATGGAAGCAGTGACTAGAAAAAGACTAAAATATCTGAGAAAAATCTTTTAGTATTATATTTTAAAAAAACCTCTCAATTTTCCATGATATTTAAAATCAATGAATAATTAATTTTTTCTTTAATTCTTATGAAATAATTAAATTTTCGTTCATTAATTTGATTCATAATTATTTCTCCATCAATTATTGACTTCTGCCCATTTCAAGGTCTACTCCAACATCAATCCCCACTTTTTTCCAATTTCAACGATGAAAATTTTCGAAATCAGGTGACAAAATTTCCGAACGATTCATCATTTTTACAATCAATAAATGTCGACAGATGAGAAAATATTTTTTGAAAAAATTTAGACAATATTCACTTTTAATCAATCAGTGAAGGAACAGTATACATTATATTAAAAATAAAAAATAAAGATGATAAATGAAATAAGAGCGATAAGATTGAAAAATCCTCACGTAATATGATCCTTTTTCATAATTCATGAAGTTCACAATATACTGTACATATTTATTCATTTTTTTTTTTCATAAAATCTCTAAAATATGTTTATATGTGGGGCATTCCATGTCAAACCACCAGATTTTAAAAATTGTATTTTTTGATTCAGTTGAATTTTTTATATGTTTTGATACTTATCAAAATATGCCTAAACCCAAATTTTGAGCCCTTGATTTTCAAAAACCTCGGAGATATGAATTTTTGAATATCGGCAAAAATCAACAATATGGTAATTTTCAAATATTTATATCTCCTGATTCAATTATCGTAACCACACCTTACAGGTGACTATTTTCTTTGTTTTGAGACGTAGTTTTCGAAAAAAAATATAAGAACCAATTTTTTTTATTTTTCACTGTTTTTTCTTAATTTTTAACTCAAATCTTGACATTTCTTGAAGAGCGACACTTTTGATTTTTTTGAAAAAAATATAGGTTACACTAGGCTATAAAACGAATTTTTTGAGCACTTGATGAAAGTGGGATTCAAATATCTTCGATTTTTTAAGCCACTTTTTCACTTTTTTTTTAAACATAAATTCGCATTTGTTGAGAATTTTTCAATTTTTCATGAGAATTTCATTCTAAATATGGACAACTAATATTGCCCTCCCGTGCCAAATGAGTAAATTGAAAATTTTTTCTAGTAAAATGTGCCAAAAAATTTTTTTTTGTTTATTTTATTCTTTCCAAGTCGTTTTTAGGAGTTTTATGGTAGTTTCTTCTTGAAATATCAGAAATCTGGCGGAAACAATTAAAGGATCAAATGAAAATTCCAAATTTACAGCAGTTTCTGAAATGGCCGTATCTTTCTCAAAAATGATCGTATCGGAGTAACAAGCAGATTATAGTTGCTCGCTCGCTGCGCTCGCTCGTGAATTTGTGGGTTATTGTTGCTCTCTCGCTGCGCTCGCTTGCGAATTTTTAGGTTGTTGTTGCTCACTCGCTGCGCTCGCTCGCGAATTTGTGGGTTGTTGTAGCTCGCTCGCTACGCTCACTCGCGACTGCGTAGTGGCTTCAGTTCACTAAGTTTTTTCATTAATAACTTTCCGATTGAAAAATATTTTTTCTCCCAACTTTTTTTTGTGACTCTGCAAACGTGTCACGAAATTAACTTCCCGACATATTCACAGCAAAGAACTGCGCGTGCCCTCTGAGTCACGATTTAACCGGGTTCTACGTGGGATGATGGTAGAAATCCCCGAAAAACATAATTATGCAAAAAAAAGAGGAGTCCCTTTTGCCCCAGGATCAATTTTGCCCCAGGGGTCCATTTTACAGCGAGGTCCATTTTACCCTGGGGGTCCATTTTGACGCGAGGTTCATTTTACCCTGGGGGTCCATTTCGCCCCACTCTCCCCATATTGTCATATCTTCCACTTTCATGACGATTTTTTTTCCGCATCTTGTCTTTTTGGAGATATCATTTTATTGTTTGTTGAATAAATAAAGGATGACTGCACTAAATCAATCCAAAATTTAATCAGCTCTAGTTCTCAGCAAAATGCATCGATCGCGATATTGAAGATCTTGATCCGATTATTATTTCGGGAGAAATCGTTGTTGGAAAAAAAATGACCACATACAGACGAACACACATACACACACACACACATATACCCCCCCCCCTTGGAATCGTTCTAGAAACCTCCCAAACATATAATCTAACTACTCCCCCACCTCTCTGAAGAAGTTCGGTTTTAGGGGTAATCCCTATAACTTCCTATCGGGAAGTTAAAAAAAAAGCAATTTGAAGCTTGAAGTCTCTAGTTTTGAGATCTTCAGAGCAAAAAAAAATTCCGTCCCAAGATCTCAAAACTAGAGTTTTCCAGCTTCAAACTGTTTTTTTAAAACTCCGATCCGATCAGTTTTGAAAAAGATAAGGCCGTTTGAAAAACCGCTAAAAAATAGGAAATTTTTCTTTGATCCCTTAATTGCTTCCGCTAGTGTATTAGAAAAAACTAATTTTGCGATGCTTAATAAAAATGCTACGCTTTCTCCAAATTTTATAGTTATCTTAATATCAAAATTTTGGTTTGGCTCTTTGTTGAACATTTTTTAAGTAATTTTAGTCAGTATATTTTTTTTAACTTCCTCTTATTGTCTCAATTATTTATATTTCATGGAATACTAGTCTGTACAACGGTAATTATGCAGAAAAGGGGCCTCATAAAAATGAGTTAAAAAAAATTAAATTAGTAAAAAAAAATTTTGTTAATATATGGACGAAGATTTTGACAATTTACTCATTCGGCACAGTAGGAAAATATCAGTTGACCGCATTTACAATGAAATTCTCATGAAAAATTAAACAAATTTCAAAAAACTCAAATTTATGATTAAAAAAATGCGAAAAAGTGGCTTAAAAAATCGAAGATATTTGAATCCCACTTTCATTAAGGGCTTAAAAAATACGTTTTATAACCTAGTACAACATATATTTTTTTCAAAAAAATTAAAAGTGTCGCTCTTCAAAAAAGTTCAAAATTCAAGTTACAAATTAAGAAAAAACGGTGAAAAATAAAAAAAATTGGTTCTTATATTTTTTTTTCGAAAACTACATCCCAAAACAAAGAGAATAGCCACCTGTCAGATATGATTACGATAATTTGATCAGGAGATATAAATATTTGAAAATTACCACATTGTTAATTTTTTGAGATATTCAAAAATTCATATCTCCGAGGCTTTTGAAAATTAAGGGCTCAAAATTTGGGTTTAGGCATATTTTAATACGTACCAAAACATATAAAAAATTCAGCTGAATCAAAAAATACCATTTTTGAAATCCGGTGATTTGACATGGAATGACCCATGTGTATAACATATGTTTATATTATTGTTATTGTGTTTTCACAACGGAGTATTTGAAATTCATCATCATATGTATATATTAACATTTTATGTTGCTTTCATTATGTAATTCAGTATTGAGAGTGTAAAACGAGATTATTTGATTTCAATTTTGAAATTAATTTATCAGAAGATATTTCTTTTTTCATTTTCAAGTTATTTTATAATAATACTGAAAAAATCAGAAATCTGATCATTTTCAGATTTTATTTCTGTAAAAAAATGAATTATCTAGAAAAAAAATGAAAAATATGCATGGGTGAAGGTGGGGCAAAATGGATATTGTTATGAAATAGTGGGAGATTGATTTTTTTTGAGGATTTCATCGGAAAACTGAGGAAATTTTAGTCGAAAAACATGTGCCAAAATGAATTTTCTACATTTTTTTGAGAATTCGATTTTTCTGGTATTTTTGAGGGGCAAAAGTCTTTCGATTTTTGAGCAAATTCAGTTTTTTTTAAATATCTCTGGTTCTATTGATCATAGCAACCTGGGGCCGATTTCAAATGAAAGGTGAGATCATTTCCCATCGATTTATGGTGTTTCCAATCCAAAAATATCGATTTTTCAGATAGTTACGAGAATTTTAGTGAAAAATTATGATTATCGATTTTTGTCTTATAACTATGCGAAAAATTATTTTTTTCAAATCCAAACCCACATGAATCAATAGAAAATGATCTCACCTTTCATTTAAAGTCGGCCCCAGGTCGCTACGATCAATAGAACCAGAGATATTTCCAAAAAACTGAATTTGCTCAAAAATCGAAAGACTTTTCAAAAATGCTAGAAAAATCGAATTCTCAAAAAATTGAAAAAAATAAAATTTGGCAAATGTTTTTCGACTAAAATTTACTCAGCTTCCCTATGGAATTCTTAAAAAAAATTCATCTCCGGTACTTTCATTCATCTAAAAAGTTTTTCGTAATATATGCACAAAAATTTAAATGTGTCCACTTTACCCCGTATGTCCATATTGCCCCACCTTCCCCTACATTGAAAATTCAAAGAACTATAAGTGCGAATTTTTCAAATATTTCTTTAAAAATAATTTATTTGTTAGAAAAAAAAAATCTAAAAAAAAAAGTTAGATTTATGCTAATTTTATTATCATAATTTTTCTAAAAAAATTAACTTCAAAATAAAATCCAGTAATCTCATTTTAATTGAAAAAAAAAGAGACAGATTTCATCTGTAATCTCACTCGGGTGTGGCGCCTCCTCCAGATTATTACACGACACAAATAATATTATTGAGGCTCTTATATATATAAATCATTGCAATTTAAATTTTCCATTTTTTTCTCTCGTTATATCTTAATCTATAGTTTCTTGTTTCCATACATTATCACAAATAGGGCCACTGGGGGCTTTTACGTATGACATACATAAAATACTCATATATCATTAATCTCATATATGTTTTTGCAAAATTGATAGACGAGATGCATCAAGATGAGTGTTATCTTGTTTTTCGAAAAAAAAAAAACAGCATGAAACAGTAAACGCTGTTTCTGTTTTTAAATTATTGACTCTCCTGCAATTATGCATTCATCGTATTTCACAAATTACGTTGTGGTAATTCAATATCATCGTAAATATTCATCCACAACGTATATCGTCACCTTAGAAACAACGTGGCGTAAGTGCACAAAAACGCTAAATCCTGGAATGAAAGAGGCGTATCTCGAAAACTGGGCAAAAATCATTTAATTTCATGTTTTCGACGTTATTTGGGTAACTGGAAATAAGAATATATTACATATATGGAATAGAGTGGCATAATTGCTAATGTTAGAGTGAAAAGGACGTATCTCCACGCTTGAGTCGTTTTTTTTGAGTTTCCTATTTTCCAGGCCACGTGTTTTTTTATTATTTCGATTTTTTATTTCAACAACTGCTAATTTGGCTCTTACGCCCTTTTTATTTCTATGATTTGTTCTTATGACATGAAAATATTTGGAGTTACGTCTTTTTTGTTTTTCATAGAGTTTCTATCGAAATTTCCTTTTTCTTTTAATTTTACGTCTTTTCACGTTTTTTTTTTCTTTAATTTCATGAAAAGAAAGGAAATTTTGCGAAAAAATATAAGCGAATTTTGTGTTTTTTTTTAATTTAAAAAAACAGGCATTTGCTGGAGATATGCCTTTTTGTTGCGATTAATTCAAAATAATAAAGGAAACGCATATATATATGTTGTAGCGTTTTTTTTTCACTACTATTGCATAAAATGTCAAGAAAAACCGATTTCAGCCACAAACAAAACACTAATTTTTCTTTTTCTAAGGAAAAAAAAAAATTGGAAAAATTACACTTAGGCACTCTTTGTTTCTAAAGCGACGATATATGTATATATATGTATGTATATATATTTATATATATTGCACATAATATTGCGTATTCTAATATTCCTTAAAAAAAAATGTTTCATTATTTATAGTACTTCTTAATTCAGTAGATTATTGGATTACATGTTTACTAATGGATTAATTCATCCCTACATAGTACACAAAACTAGTGGCTAACTCTATCTAATGTTTTTTCTTCTTTTTTACGGGATTATTCAATGTTTTTTCATTTTTTTTATCATTTTTAATTTCTTTGGTATGTATATCATTTGATATGAAGGAATAATTCTAATTTTTCTTTGTAATTTTTTTTTTTTTTTTTTTTTCGTTCATTCGCTGTATTTCATGTTCGTTCTAATCCAAAAATAAGGCCCTTCAGCATCTTCTAATATAATACTGCGCGCGGGATTGTACAAGGAGTAGGATGAGAATGGACCAGTGTTCGAATTCGTCCAGTGATCGAACAAACATTTGGCAATTCAGTGAAATATCATTTTTTTTTTATCAAAAAAATAAAAAAATTCAAAAAAAATTTCTTTATCTTCCAAACATAATATCGTCGTCTTAGGAACAGAAGAACGTAAGTGCTGTGTAGAAGCATAGCACTTACGCCTTTTCAACTCTAAGGTGATGATATAATGTTAATTAACTCAATTAAAAGCCTATGAAACTGTTAAATATTGGGGAAAGTGGGGCAAAATGGACACCATAATGAAACGATTAGAGATGGATTTTTTTTGATGATTCTATTGAAAAGCTGAGAAAATTTCAGCCGGAAAACAAGTGTCAGATGTATTTTTTTAGATTTTTTTGAAAATTCGATATTTTTCGACATTTTTGAGGGGTAACAGCGTTTCTTTTTTTTGTAAATTTTCAGTTTTTTGCAAATATCTCTGGTTCTATCTGTCGTAAAGACTCGGGGTTGGTCTCAAATGAAAGGTGAGCTCATTTCTCATCGATCTATAAGGTTTTGAATTCAAAAACATCTATTTTTCGGATAGATATAGGCCAAAAACTGTTTCACAAAAGTGTTTCCGAAAAAGCCCACAAATACCTCAAAAATCGATATTTCCGAATTGAAAACCCTATGAATCGATGGCATATGATCTCACCTTCCACCTCCCATCGGAATTTTTACGCTATGACAAATAGAACCGAAGATATTCTCGAAAAAGTGAAAATTTTCAAAAAAGGAAGTGTTTCAACCCTTTAAAATGTTCAAAAAAATCGTAATCGCTAAAAATTAAAAAAAAAAAAATTTCAGTGCTTGTTCCCCTCCAAAATTTTTCTCAGCTTTCCAGTGAAATCAACAAAAACAATCTACCACCATTATTTCTATTAATTTCAAGACTTTTCCATAATATTTGCCTACAAATTTAGATGTGTCCATTTTACCCCTGATGTCCATTTTGTCCCACCTTCCCCTATCAGTAATTATCGAATTTCTTGTGTTCAATTACTGGTATATGACGAGTCTTTATCCATTCGAGCACTGGACCACTCATCCTAATTGTCATAATCATTTATTCAGTGACTCGAGTACATGGATAATTTTCATTCAAATAATCTTCAAATTATTACAACTTTCATCATTTTCTATTAATTCTTTTTTTTTTTTTTACTTTTTTTTTTAATCCTCATGGTTTGAGAATAAATATCGAACAAATTTGCGAGGCAATAAATGGAAAAATATTGTCTCGAGTTTTTTTTTTTTTTTTTTTTCATTTAATATTTGGAGTTTTTCGCCTCTCGACTATTACCAGTCTGTTACAAGTCCCCAGAGTCACATTTTCATATTTTTCATTTTTTTTATTTAGCTTTTCTCATTTCGCTTCATTATGCACGAATGTCTAAGGCATTTATCTTTCCTTTTGCGTTTACTGTTTCACGGCTGTCACCTGCATGGGCTTACACAAGCAGCGCGTGAAACAAAGAGAGTTGAAAAAAAAATAAAAAATTACAATAAAAAAATAAAAGAGAAATGGAGATAAAGAGAATTATTTTTCATCTCTCTGGGATGAGAGAGAGCCTGTGTGTGTGGTACATTTTTCAAACGTCAGTCTGAAGCGCGTGTGCATAGAATTTACCAGATGGAACGATCTTTACGTTTTTTTTAGTTAATTATTTTCTCTTGGAAAAGAAAAAACCTTCACTTTCAAATATAACTGGTGTGAGCCCGAACAGATCAGCGGCATTAATCGTGTCAGCTTCATCTGCAATTAATCAATCATTAATTAATTAATCATTTTCATAAATCACAAATAATTCAAATTCAATCGAAAACATAAAAAATCGGAGTAACTAATCCAAGATTTTTTTTTTGGAGGGAAGGAGTTGGCGAAAAAATCTGAAAAAAATTGAGAAAATGACTGAATATGTTGTGATTGTTGCTGAATTTTTTCAGATTTTTTGGAAGAAGCTTTGACCCAAAAAAAAATCCCCAAGAATCAATTTTTCCAGAATTTGGTTTTTAATGAAAAAAAAAATAATTTTTCTTTCTGTTCGTTGTTGCAAGAAAATAAAAAAGTTTGCACTTAATTCAAAACTGAGTCAGACAGGAGTGACGATATAGCAAAAAAAAAAAAAGTAAGTTAGAATCTAATTTCCTACTAACTCACCTACTATTCAAGCAACTCAGGCTGACAGGAAGCGGCTCTGAGGACACAGTTGGAATGTGACCAGCTACAGTTTCCATTAATGGATACCACTGTGCCACTGGTTTTCTTGGATTATCCAACATCTCAAGCCAATGATCTCTACCAATTCCAATGAAACTTGCGCCAACTGCTGTGCAGCCCATCAATTCGTTAGAGCCAATTCTGTAAAGAGGAAAAAAAAAAATTGTAAAAAATTTGATAAAAAGAAATTCAATGAAAGAAGAAGAAGATGAAGATGAAGAAAAAGGGGGAAAAAAAGGAATTAATGAAAATTTATGCTACTATTCATTTTACCTCAGGACATGCACAATAAATTACTAGTCTTACTAGAAACAATTTGAAATTAAAAAAAAAAAAAAAGTAATTTATTTCCAATTTTACCTGTCGTAATCGATCACTTTCACTATGAGACTAACGTCTTCCACATTGTCAGCTGGCACATCGAATACTAAAGACTCGTTGTATACCGGATATAATGTATTTTTTTTAACAGTTGTTTTCTTTTTTTTAATTCTCTTTCCTTGACACAATAGATATATCTTTACGTACGGATCTGTAATTAGTTATTATTATTTGATATTAATAATTTAATTTTTAATCAAATTTAAAATAGTAGAAATTTGCCAATTTTGCATTTTTTTGAAATTTGAATCAATTAATTAAAAAAAAATGAGATATATATAGGGGAGAGTGGGGCAAAATGGACATCGTTATGAAACGGTTAGAAATGGATTTTTTTTGATGATTCTATTGAAAAGCTGAGGAAATTTTAGCCGGAAAACGAGTGTCAGATGTATTTTTTCGATTTTTTGGAGATTTCGATATTTTTCGACATTTTTGAAAATTTTCAGTTTATTGCAAATATCTCGGGTTTTATTGGTCGTAGCAATTCGGAGTTAGTCTTCAATGAGAGGTGAGCTCATTTTCCATCGATTTATGGGGTTTTGAATTCGAAAATATCGATTTTTGGGATAGTTACAGGCCAAAAGCTGTTACACAGAACTGTTTCACAAAAATGCCCATAAATACCTTAAAAATCGATATTTTTCAATTGAAAACCCTATGAATCGATGGCAAATGATCTCACCTTTTACCTCCCATTGGAAGTTTTACGCTACGACAACTAGAACCGAAGATATTCTCAAAAAACTGCAAATTTTTCAAGAAAAAGAAGGGTTTTACCACTCTGAAATGCTCAAAAACGTCGAAATTGTCAAAAATTCGAAAAAAATTAATTCCGGCACTTGTTCCCTGCCTAAAATTTCCTCAGCTTCCCAATGAAATCATCGAAAACAATCTACCGCCAACATTTCTATCAATTTCAAGAGTTTTCCATAATATTTGCCTAAAAATTCAGATGTATCCATTTTACCCCTGATGTCCATTTTGTCCCACCTTTCCCTATATATTTTTTAATTAACTTCCAAACTCCATGGAGCTTATTCAGAATAATTATATATATTCAGCAAAATATATATACATGTGCAAAGAATTTAAAAATCTATAAATGCATTTTTCTACATATTTTCATTTATAGAAATCTATTAATTAAAAAGAAATCCGAATAATTCTCAGACGTAAGTTCATTTCATTATCAATTTAATTTAACTATTATTTTAATTCAATGTATAATAATAGGTGATTTTTGTGAAATTTAATTACTAACCAGATGAGCCAGTGATGTCCATGGCTTTTAAATTTCTTGCTTTTATTACTGTGACAGTTAAACGTCCAGCAGTTGGCAAGTAACAGAGCGTCAACATGAGTTCACCCAAATCCACCTTCTCCTATTGTATAAATATTTTTTTATTTAATATCGTTGCTTTAGAAACAAAGGGGCGTAAGTGTTATGCATGAGTAGAGTATGTTACGCCTCTTTATTTCTAAGGTGACAATGTATAAACTGATATTTGTCAGTTTTTTTTTTATTTCGATTCAATGATTTCCACGCTTTCATGAATTTTTGTTTCTCGGATTTTCGTGGAAATCATTGGAGGTGAAAAATGAAATGATAATATATATTAACCTGCATTGCACAAAGAATATCCATGGTATACTCAATTTCTTGCTCTAGATCAGTGCAATCCAATAGTCCTCGGAGTACCACCTGTCCAATCAAATCATGACGAGAAAATCGATCAAAGTCGTAAACGGAAAACTGGAGATATCTTTCTCTGAGGTCCTCATAGGCAACACTGCAAAAAAGAGGATTTAATAGAAAGTTTGAAATAATTTTAGGGGACGGTTGGGGGGAAATGGGGACAAGGGGTAAAACGGGCATGTGTTCGTTTTGGTATTTTATACCATGAGAATTTGCAGAAATCGATGGAAATATTAAAGATAGGTTTTTTCTGATGATTCCAGTGGAACGCTGAGGAAATTTACCATGAAAATCATATGTTACAAGTTATTTTTTTGAATTCTTCAAAAATTCCATTTTTCGCTCAAGATTTGAAGGTGAAAGTCTTCTGTTTTTGAAAAATTTCAGGTTTTCAGGAATATCTCTGGTTCTATTGGTCGTAGCGATTTGGGGGTGATCTCAAATAAAAGGTGAGCTCATTTCCCATCGATTTATGGGGTTTTCAATTCAAAAATATCAATATTTAGAATAGTTATAGGCCAAAAACTGTTTCACAAAATTGTTACACAAAAATGCTCATAAATACCTTGGAAATCGATATTTTTTAATTAAAAACCCTATGAATCGATGGCAAATGATCTCACCTTTCACCTCCATTTGAAATTTTTACGCTACGACAAATACAACCGAAGATATTCTCAAAAAACTGAATATTTTAATTGTGAAATAAAGATTTTTCTTGATGAATATGAGTTAATGTGCATATAATACGATATATCGCATAGAAAAAATCAAGATTTCTCAAGAATTCCAAAATTTGAGATGAAATAGTTATTTTTCATTTTTTCTTTCATGAAAATTTGCACAAAATTTTGAAAAATCTCAAATATATTAGAATAAAACTGATTTTTTTCTCTAAAAATGCTCAAAAAAATCAAAATCGTCAAAAGTTCAAAAAAATTAATTCTGACGCTTGTTTCCCGCCTAAAATTTCCTCAGCTTTCCAATAAAATCATCGAAAACAATCTACCACCAATATTTCTATAAATTTCGAGAGTTTTCCATAATATTTGCTTAAAAATTCAGATGCGTCCATTTTGCCCCACCTTCCCCTATGAAACATCAATTTTTCAATTTAATTATAATCAAGTTATTACCTAAAAATAAAAGTTTCATTGAAGATTGGATTTAAATTTTTTCGGTGGACCTTGGTTTGAAACTTTTTCTTTCTATCTGGAAGTAGATAAACTTTAACATAAGGATCACTGCTTCCAGTGACATCTTTGACTGGTAATTCTCTGGCCTCGAGAACCTGAATGAAAGAAGAAAAAAAATGATATAATAAAAATGAAAAAAAAAAACAAAGTCATTTCATGTAAATTGACACACAATTGTAAATGTAGATCATAATATTCATTTGTGTAAATTTTTTGAAGGACACAAATGAGTGACATTTATCAAATGTACTTTGAATCTAGGACGAGAGATGATTTTCCATAGAATAATTAAACTGGCACACAAATATTGGTAAATAGGTGTTCAAACAATGGCAGATTGACGAGTGAATATCAGCCTTCAATTCAATGAATGCATCGTATAAACATATTCACTAGTGTTTCTCATTGATGGCTTCTCTTTTGATGTACTATGTTCATTCAATTGATTAAATAGGAAGTTGAATCAATGAATACCAATTAAATTTATAATAAATAATTTTGAATTAAATCCATGAAACTCGATACACCGAGAAAAAAAAAGAAATGCTCTCAAATAAATTTTGCTATGTGCAAGTGAATAATTCAAATTTTTCCCAATAAAAAAAAACTTGGTCAATTAATTTCTCGTTCGATTTCATGAAATATTAATTTTGCAAGAAGAACACCTACATTTCTGTTAGACTTTCCCGAATTATTTCTAAAGAACGACGAGAAAGCTAAAAAAAAATTAGCATGATGTTTCTTTGATTCATTAAATTTTTTTCTTTCAAACATATGAAAACTAATCTACTAATATAAAGTAAAATTCTCCTTCTATAGAAAATTTTGAAATAGCTCAGAAGAAAATCTCTTCATAATTGGAAACTTCAGATTCAATCATTTCTTCTCTATGACTCGTACATCATTAAATTATGTAGAGAAAACACTTAATTTCTACCAAAAAGCACAAATTCTTGAATTTTATAATTAAAGATCTTCGATTTCTCACAATCCCATATATTTACAATAAATAAATTTTAAAAAAATCAGTGCCATAAAATGCCCCAAACATTGCATGATATTGAACTTATATTTTCAGCTCATTAGATTAAACTTCATAGTTGATGCCTTCAAATCAATTTTCTTCATTAAACAAAATAATTACATAAAATCGAATTTTATTAAATATGAGCAAGGCTCATTTCCGAGAGGTCTTTTCTTTCGCAGTATAAAACTGTAGAATAATTTTTTTCTTTTTTTTTTAATTGCATTAGAAACCCAAAGATGGGTTTATTAGCATCTGCGGAATAATCTTCAATAAAAGTATTGAAGAAGTATATTAAATTTGATGTTCAAAAAGTTTATTATTAAAAGTTTTAATGGAATGGATGAAGAAAAAAATCACCTTAACAACCAAACCATCGATTTCTTTGTCGTATCTCAATGCAAAGTGGAGTTTTCCAGCGTATTCCATTTCCACAGTACTTGAGCTTTCAGTGCTCTCCTGTCTCGTCAGATCCTTCTTATACAATTCTGGCTGCATGATAAAAGAAAAAGTGATTATCGAATAAGTACAAGATGATTGTTTTTCCCTTTTTTTTTATTGAAAAAAAAAAAATAATAAAATCATTGAGCTAATCAATTTGTAATAGCTCCAGGCAATTTTAATTTGCATGAATTCTTCATCAAATAATATCAAATAAAATCACATCATCATTATTGGATGAATATTCATTGAGCTTTAGATGGTGCTCTATTGGAAAACTGTCACAGCTAAATTTGAATGAACCAATGATTACCTTGATAAGGCCGAGGCTCGAGTCACTTCGATTTTCTAAACTGCAGATGCTGAATTTAATATTTGGTAAATCGAGACGATGAGATAACTGACGTTGGAATGTTTGATGACGTGTTGGTACAATTGGAAGAGTTGTTTGTCGTAGTACATGCTGAAATATATTGTTTAATTCATTTTTACGTTCAATTGATGGATATCAATTGAGAAAATTGAGGTAGTATCCCAGAGAATAGTCAATAAAATAGAAATAATGAGGATTTGTAGGTGAATTTCCAATTAATTGCTGATAATTCGGAAAAATGTGCTTCAATTTATCCGCAAAAAGTGAGTAAACTATTCGAAAATCATATCTTCAGCTTGTGAATTTAATTTTTTTCTTTCGATTTTTTTTTACATCAATCTCCTGTCACATGCATGAGATAGAGAGAGATGCAAATAGTTACGACTACCTTCTAATTGAGATTTCTTAATAACTATACGGTGAATTTAATATTTTTTTCTTCTATTATTTAGTTAAAATGCTGTTCTCTTCGCCAATAGTTTTTAAATAATGGATCAACCATGTGGTTTTTTAGTAATTTCGTTATTTCTGTCGGATTAAGGGCGTTTCATCCCCATCACCGCTATTTTGACTAACTTTGACAATTCATATCTCATAAACTGTACAGACAAAAATTATGAAAAAATTCAGAAAAATGTAAAAAATTATCATCTTTGATATGGCATCAAAAAAATAAGGGGAATACTACCTCAAGCAAGATACTTAATTTTTTGTAGGAATAGTGGTAAAGTGATACATCAGAGAAACTTAGCAGAATATTGTCATTTTTTTTTTATTCCATATATTTATTAAAAATCAACATATTTTGACTGGTTATTACCCTTAACTGAGCCATAAAAGTCAATTTCGAAGAAATACAACAATATTTTACTCTATATCCTCACAGTATCACTTTACCCAAATATTTTTTTTTTTGTAAAGCATGAAAAAATTTACAATAAAAAAACATTCCAATAAAAAATTTCCCATCTCAATTAAATTTTAAAAATAAGAAGAAAACTGATAATTTGAAGGACCTTCTTGCTGTCTTTTTGCTCCTGCACATATTCATGAGTAATTGGCTCAGACTGTAAATCTGGCAGAGAATGGCTAATACGTATGGCATTTTGCTGAGACAAATCTCCATCTGCATCATCATCACCCTCTTGTCTAGTGACACCCAGCAACCATTTCCACGTGGATGAGCACTGTACGCTCACAGCTGCCAGTAGAACAAGTGCCATGAGTGCAACACCAGTGCCAATCAGCAGTTGATATGGAAAGCTTTCATTCCACTCTTCTAAAGTGCAAAGAACATAAAAAAAAAAAAAAACGAAGTAGATAGAATAAATGCATAAAAAACTGTTGCATTGAATGAACATTATTTCTCAATGGTAAATTTTGATTAAAGATTAATAGATTCATAAAATTTCTCTTTTCACCATAAAAAAGGTAAAAAAAGAGGCGTTTCCACATTGTATTAAACAATTTCATAAATTTCTAGCAAAAAAAAAAAAATTCAATTCATCGAATTAATTCAATTAATTCAAACAAACGGGAAAAAAATCGACAATTATTTTAACTTTTTTTTTTTTTTTCGATAAAATAAACCGTGAAACCAGATCAACTATTTTGATTCGCGTTTATCCATTTATTTTCATTCGCCAAGGTTAATATTTCCAACGGAAAATTGAGGATATAATTTCTCGCAGTTATCCTTTGCCTAATTGCCAATGCTACCATAAGCTCTAGCACACAGTGATATAGATATCAAAGCCATAGGAAAGAGGAGAGGGGGTAGGAGGGGGTAAAGGAGTGGAAAAGGGACATGGGATAGGTTGCAAGCCATTGGGCTTATGTCATTACATGCAGCCAGTTGGGAAACAATAGACGAGTACTGTATATAGCTATAGTTTATACTGAGAAAAGGGGGATTTGAACTTGGTAACAGTGATAGAGACACACGCTTTGGTCAGACCAATGGTAAAGGGGATATACTTGGTGATATACACGACATTTCTACTGCTACAGGGTCAACACTTCGATAATATGTTATCCAGATAATTCACCGTTAATTTTGTGGGAGATTAACTTGGAAGGCAAGAAGCCATTTTCACGATTCAATTAACAGTATATTTATAATTGTCTGTTTGGATGAAGTTACTGGAGAGAATTCATCGAATGTCTCGTTAGCGTAAATTTCTAATTAGATTAACTCATGTTAATGTTATCAGAGAGATCTTGAGCTATTTATAAAACTGGAGTAACTTTATTTTTTGTAATATATTTATTGATAAATATTGGTTGAGGAGGATATCTATTTATGGATCTAATCCTTTTCCTCTTCCTCCCAATTTACTGGTTTTTTTTTATAAATGTTTATTAGACGAGAAAGCCAGAGTAATTTTTTTTTTAAATACAATTTTGCAAAAAAAAAAAAAAAAATTTTGGCAAAAAAAGTCCCAAAATTACCTCCCATTCACAGAGGAGGTTTTATTTCTATTTTTTTGTTGTGCATTCGAAATAGAAAGGTTTCGGAAACCATTTCGATTGCCCAATTTATTATTAAAACAGTCAAATGGATATTGGTTGATGTTTTTTTTAATTGAATCTAGAGGTATAATATGAAGCGATGGAAATTTCGAGGGCAAAAAACCGTCACTCAATTTTTAATAAAAAATTTTATAGCTAAAATATTAAGCGACTGTTAGTTGACCTCAAAATTTCCATTATTTGATATTTTTTGTAAGAATTTTTCGCTTTAAAATTCTATGTGACGGATGTTATAAGCTAAGAAAAAAGCCATTTAATAGAAACCGGGGTAGAATAAAAAAATCCAGTTATTTTCCATTGAAAAACGAATTTTTCTTCGATTTCTCTTCTACAAGAGCATCATTCTCACATTCAAGAATGTCGTTTCGATTTTTTTTCTGCTTGAACCTTTCGTCTAAAAATTACAAAAAAAAATTCAAGAATATTCTAGATTCAGTCCACTAGCTCCCTGATTTTTCTCAGCTCACATTTCCAACGATAAATGTACAATATAAAATAATTAAATTAAATATTTTCATCAAAAAACGGTTAAAATGAATTATTACATCAAGAAGAATAGAAGTTTCATCATCTTTTTGAAGTTCTATATAAAATTAATTAACTTCACAGTACTTTCACAATGCATTTGACTTTAATAATTTTCCACTAATTAAAACAGGTACAAAGCGGTACATTCTTCTCATCAGCTTCATTTTCGTTTGGCACGTGTCTACTTGTTCTGACACCTATATAACCAACGACCTCGATAACCGTATCACCCTCAACAATTTCTCTGATCTTCGTAACTTTATCCTCAGACTGTTGATATCTACGTGTCACGGCCATTGCAGCCTCCTCAGCCAATTCTCTTGGTACAGCTGCTACAGCAGCCTCTGCAGCAATTATTTTCTCCGCAAATTTTGATATTTCTTCAGCATGAATTAACCCTTCAACTGCATCAGTTAATTCATTGTCATTATCAGTTGATAGCTGGTTTGTAGCGTCAGCTGTTGTCATGCAATTTTCAAGTGTTTTTGACAGTACACGAGGGTGTAATTTAGGTGGTAATTTGGCATCTTTAATATCATTGTCTCTCATTAAATTTGACATTCTTAAACAGCTTGGTTTCCTGAAAATTGAAGGTTTTGAAGAAGTTTTCTGGGATTTTGATGTTTTATATAGGGGAGAGTGGGGCAGAATGGACACTGTTATGAAACAGTTAGAGATGGATTTTTTTTGATGATTCTATTGAAAAGCTGAGAAAATTTTAGCCGGAAAACAAGTCTCAGATGTATTTTTTTCGATTTTTATTGAAAATTCAATATTTTTCGGCATTTTTGAGGGGTAGAAGCCTTTTTTTTTCGAAAATCTTCAGTTTTTTGCAAAAATCTCTGGTTCTATTGGTCGTAGCGATTTGGGGTTGGTTCCAAATGAAAGCTGAGCTCATTTCCCATCGATTTATGGGGTTTTTAATTAAAAAATATCAATTTTTGGGATAGTTATAGGTCAAAAACTGTTTCCCGAAACTGTTTCACAAAAATATCCATAAATACCTCAAAAATCTATATTTTTGAATTGAAAACCCTATGAATCGATGGCAAATGATCTCACCCTTCACCTCCCATTGGATTTTTTACGCTACGTCAAATAGAACCGAAGATATTCTCAAAAAACTGAAAACGTTAAAAAAAAAGGGTTTCACCCCTCTAAAATGCTCAAAAAAGTCAAAATCGCCAAAAATTAAAAAAAAATAATGGTGACACATGTTTTCCATCTAAAATTCTCTCAGCTTTTCAATGAACTTATTTTTAAAAAATTATCTCGAGCCATTCAATTAAAACGTCCATTTTACCCCATTTCCCCCGTTTTTTATCGATTAATCCAATTTGCGTTTAAATTAAATTTCCTTTTTTTTTTGCAATCAAGCAATCAACTCACAGCAGCCTTTACTGAATTAATTAAAATAAATTACATGAAATTCAGGATCATCCTGCATTACAATGGAGTTAAAACCAACGTTTTGTGCAAATATTGTGTTTAATCATTAAAAAAAAATATTCTCTATTTTCATTGATAAAATCTCTTCAAATTCATTCTTTTAATTACAGTATTTTTAATCGACTTAATTCAATTGCACCTTTTTTATCTAAATTTCATGTGCAACAGTTCAATTGCTCCTCAATCATTTTCATTTAATTTTTAATACATTAAGCTACTGTTTGATCGATCATCATGATATACAACCTTGACACAAAATTTTCCTTCTAGAAACACAAAGGAATAAGGAAAAACTTGAAGAGTCTCTTCAGAATGAACAAAGTGTGTAGGAGCTGAATGCAGTCCCCATAGTAACAATTTCCCACGGGATATATTTACGTCAAAGTACCAGAGGAAGCCAAAAAGGATTACCTGTGTCTCTGTAGTTGCGCGTTAACTATCCCATCGAAACGCTCCATTATCGATTCAGCATGTCTTCTATGTTTCTTCATATTACTGCTGACGTCCCTGACCCTAGTAGCACCGGGACACTGGGCTGATGCGTTCTGTGCCATGGTCATTTCATTTTACGCATCCGATTTTTCAAATATATATATGTATATATATATTTATATAAAAATTTGCCAATTCTTCCAGCTCCAAATATTGAAAAATCCTTGATGCGAAATTCACGCATCGCTCGCCTCATTTTTTTTTTTTTCTTTCATATTTTCATTTCAAACAAAAGAGTATCGAATGTTTTTTTTCTGTTTTTTGTGGAATAACCGTAAAAAAAATATTTTCAATCATAATTAACGCATCCAGAATGATTACAGTAGAAATTCTGTAGCGAAGAGGTAAAACGAGATAAGTCCTTTTTTTGTTTCAAATATCTCTGAAGCTTTTGGAGATACGCCCTTTTTATCTTGAAGCTTTCTTTGGGGCTCTTTAAATTCTCCGGAAAAGGATTCAGGCAAATTGCTCTATCTCGCTTAGTTTCCGAGATTTTTTAGAGATATGGCGTGATGTTAAGTCAATTTGATGATACAGGAATTATCATACATTTGAATTTTTTGGGGGATTTGAAAAAAAAATTTAAAATTATTTAAAAAAAAATAAAAATAAAAACTACATTTTTTTAGATTTTTTACATGTGCATATTTCTAAAAAATGAGGGAAAATCGCTCTATCTCACTTAGTTTCCGAGATATTTTAAGGATCATAAAATTGAGCCATTTTGATTATAATTAAATCATTACACATTTGAATATTTTTTATGATTTTTTTAAGCAAATTAATTATTACAAATTTTTTTTTTAAATTTGCACTTATAGCTTTTTTAATTTTTTTTTACATGTGCATATTAAAGAAAAAGGGCAAAATCGTGCTATCTCACTTAATTTCCGAGCTATTTCAGTGATTATAGAATTAAGCCACTTTGATGATAATTGAATTATCACAAATTTGATCATTTTTTTCAAAAAATTTTCAGCAAATAAATTATTACAAAAAAAAAATTAAAAAAATTTGCACTCATAGCTTTTTTTAATTCGTTACATGTGCATATACTCTATTTTTTTTAACAATAATTTTTTAATTTGTCAAGAAAAAAAAAGGACTGAAAATTGCGAGATGTTTGCTATTTTCAACAACTCAAATAATAATAATTAACATCATAATTCCTCTGAGATTCCAGTTTACCCAACGTTTCATCCCATTCACTGGATTTCCCGAGAACTTTTGAATAGCCAAGCTTATATCCACCATAAAATCCCCTGATATCAAAGCTTGTTCATCACCAACATCAGTAATGTTTATTTGCAAATGCAAGAGGAAGAAATTTGAGTCATGGAACTGAATCACACAGAATCATTGAGATATCCCTCAAATGGACCAAACGATGAGATATCAGATGGAGAGGGTACATTTACTGTGGAATCCACAGGCTTATCGACCTTCAGACAAAATCGTATTTTTATCAATCACATGGACAGTTACCACGGCAAAACATTGACAAAAGTAAAAACCTAATTGTTCCCACACACACACGCACATAAACACAAACCCAAAGTAACTCGATCCATTGTTTCATCTCTTCTTTTAGATTTCTCCACATTAATTTTTTCCTCTCTACCCGCGTCAGACAATTTTTTTACATTCTCCCCTTTATATCATCCTCACCAGCAAACGATGGACCATAAAAAGTAACTGGAGATTAATCTTGTAACAATTTTTTTCATATATTTTTTCGTTTTCAATAGATTTTCTCATATTTTTATTTTTTTAATAATTTTTTTGACTTTTTTTTCTCATTTTATTATTTTTTTTTGACTTTTCATTGATCGATCGATTATTAAAATTGCTGTTGTAGGCAAAAAAAAAAGGTAGAGAAGAATAAATCATAAATCTTAGCTTAGAGACAAAGTGGCGTAAGTGCTGTGTATAAGCATGGCACTTACGCCCCTTTAATTCTAAGGCAACGATAAAAGGTGGATATATTGTTGAGACTCTTTGTTACTTTGAAAAGATGAAGAGATGAAGTATTTATCCCTCGGAAGGGTAATGAACCCTGAGACGAGGGAGGAAGGGGGGAAGAGGAAAAAAAGCACTGAGGAGAATGAAAGAGAGAAATGATAAAAGAGCATGGGTGATTGAACTTTCAGTTTTTGTTGAGAAGAGGCTATGATGAACAATACGAGGGTGAAACATTAACGCAGGAGTATCCGTCAACTGAAGACAGGGATTTGTATTACGATGTGATCGGCAGCCTTGCTAATGCCAAGGTAATACTATGGGAAAATCCGCACAAAGTCCTAACAAAGTTCTTCATCCTCATTAAAATAGATTAAAGATATTTAATTTATTTTTTCATGGTCATACAAATGTCATGTATATAGTGAGAGAAAAAAGTTGGGAAAAAATGCAAAATATTTGATGATAAAGATTACTATTGTAATTGAATGGCTCGAGGTAGAGATTTTCTGATGATTTCATTGGAAAGCTGAGAAAATTTTAGGTGGAAAAAATGTGTCAGAGGTATTTTTACAATTTTTTTGGAAATTTTCCTTTTTTGGCCAAGTTTTGAAGGGATGAACCTTTAGAAAATTAAAAAAAAGCACTTTTTCGACGATTTCTCCGGTTCTATTGGTCGCAGCGACCTGGGGTTGATCTCAAATGAAGGATGAGCTTCTTTCTCATCGATTAATGTCGTTCATTTTTTTTTAAATCAATTTTCCAAATACTTATAGGCCATTTTCTGACAATCAGTTTTTGCCCTATAAGTACTCAAAAAATTGATAATTTTTTCTTCAAACCACATAAATCGATGGGAAATGAGCTCATCATTCATTCAAGAGCAACCCCAAGTCGCTGTGACCAATAGAATCAGAGATATTCCCGAAAATATAATTTTTTTCAAAAACAGAAGAGTTTCACCTTCAAATCTTGAGCAAAAAAATTGAATTTTTGAAAAATTTCAAAAAATAACTTGTGACATATGACTTTCAAGGTAAATTTCCTCAGCTCTCCACTGGAATCATCAGAAAAAATCTATCTCCAATATTTCCATCGATTTCCACTAATTCTCATAGTATAAAACACCAAAATTAACACTCCCGTTTTACCCCTCGTCCCATTTTACCCCACCCTCTCCCATTAACAATTCACCTCCAAATAACTCGATTAATCGAGAGTAATTATTCAATTTCCCCATAAAAAGAAAAAAAACGAATTTTCAGAGCAACTTTGATTACAAAAATGTGAGAATCATAAATTCAAATAACAAAGAGAATTTTTTGAGGGATTTACTGTACTGTGGTTACGTGATTTATGATGTTACTCTGGATGATGGACAGATCTGCGAGGCTGAGTGTGCTTTACAAGGTACAGTAAAGAAAAAAAAAACATCTTAAACTGGGTAGAATGGAAGAATGATATGAAAAGAGCAGTGAAGAATGTCTAATTAAATGGATAAAGAGAGAAAAAAAAATTAATTCAGAGAGATATTCAGGAGTTTAAAGTAATTACACTTCTCTCATCGCTCTATCGTCGATGCAATTATCAATTTTCATTCAACTACCTTGGCTTTCATCTCCTGCCAATTAATTCGTCAATAATCAATTTTTCCATTCACTTATTTAATCAATTAGCGATTAATTCATAAAATAATTGTCTTTTCAAAAGCTTTGGTGCAGCATTTGGAGACAAATAATGCTTCTGACAATGAAATACATCATTTTATACTGATATCAAGTGCAATGACCTGGTCATCAACCAGACAATTGGATCCACTTAACCCAAATGCACCGGTTAATGAACTTGATTACAAAAAGAGAATAGGCCATCCTAAATTCATGAAAATTAAACATCTAGAGACTTTAGTAACTATGATGAATGATAATTTGAAAGGGGTGAAGAGGCTGAAGACACTTGTTCTTTGCTGTGGAATCACTTATGGAAATGGAGAGGATCCACTGCACTTTCTTTTCAAACTAGCCTGGCACAATTCTTCGTTTTTACCTGTTTTTAATAGTGGAGACAATAGAATTCCACTACTGCACGTTAATGACTTAGCAAGGTTCTTCGAAAATAATTAAAGTCTTTATAAAAAAAAATAGCATATTTAAATATTTTTTAATGGTTTTTTCAAACAAATTAGTTATTACCAAAAAAAAATATTTTTCGGAAATTTGGACTTTAGGCCTTCAAAAAATTTTTTTTTTGAATAATTTTTTAATTTGTTATGGAGAAAAGAACTAAAAATTGTCAGATGTTTGCTATTTTCAGCGATTTAAATAATAATAATTATTATCAACGTTTTATCTATTCATCGGATCCTCCGAGAAATTGAGAATAGTTCAAGACTTGATAAAAGAAAAATATAACAAAAAACAAGAAAAAATGAGGAAAAAATCTATAGATCGTTGTCTTAAAAACAGAGTGGCGTAAGTGCTATATATATGAGCATAGCACTTACGCCAATTTGTTTCTAAAGTGACGATATAATTAGAAAAACCTTAAAAAATCTGAATCTCCAACAGATAAATGTCATGAAAAAGAAAAAATCAAATTTAAAAAATGAAAATGAAGTCTAATTTGAACTTTCATCAATCTATTTATTTCAGAAACATATCTAATCTTTTTTATCATTTTTTTTTTGCAAATTCTTCTTGCAATTCATTCACTCTGACTACGAAAATATGAAAATTCACGGGAGAATAATAAATTCCAATTTTTCTCGACTGAACAAAAAATTTACAATATATTAGGAGACGTAAAAAAAAAGAGAATGAAACATTGTGGAGTATTTCCAAATGTTTGATTAATCGAATACGTCTGGTGTCATTAATAACGTGGATTTTTTCTTGTCATCAGAACAGTAGAATCACTTCTTCACAATTGGCCAGAGGACAGGTCTTATGTGGTTGCTGCTGAGTTGAATGTCCCTTCGCAGATGACAATTGTTGAGGTAAAAAAAAATGGATTACGTTCATTTTCACATATATTGAAAGGGTTCTCCATGAAAAAAAATGATCTACCATCCAGAACAGGTTTCAAAAAACTTTTACAAAAAAAATATCGTCGAAAAAACTTGAAATTCCGAAAATTTTCTTTAAAAAATAGGAAAAATAAGGAAAAAAATAAGTTAACTTAGAAACAAAGTGGGGTAAGTGCTATGCATATACATAGCACTTACGCCACTTTGTTTCCAAAGTACTCATGACGATTTTATCGATTTATATTGACTCCTTTTTTCATATAAAAAATGGAGAATTATCGTATTTGCAAAATTTCAAAGCATTATATTTTTTTTGTTGAACAAAATTTTTTTGTATAAGTTTTTAAGATGTTTATTTTTTCATTTGTAATTTTCATAAAAATAATTTTTTTTTCCTCTCCATCAGAGCATCAGTAAATCCCTCACGACAGGGAAAACCACGAATATAGAAATTCTGGAAAATTCACCATTCAAAGAGAATATTAGTTCCAGAGACTTTGATCTCATGCAGTTGGACGTGAACATTGAGCCAGCATTTACCGTAGATTATGATATTCAGTCGCACCGAAATTTTCACAGAGACATAGAGTCTACAGTGAATGAATACAGATTAATTAGAAATTTACGTGCAGTTCGGATAATTATTCTCGGACCACCAGCCACTGGTAAAACTACTCTGGCATTGCGTTTGGCTCATTACTATAGGATTCCATACATTTCTGTGAAATCCCTGATTACCGAGACTATCCAGGAATTAGTGGGTGAATTCTGAATTTCAAAAAAAAAAAAAAATAATTTAATTTCCCTTTTCTTTTTGATTTCCCTTTTCTTTTCATTTCCTTTCCCTTTTCAGTACCTGAAAAGGTACTTGGGTATAAATTTAAATGATCTCTTTTTTTTTCACAGACAAATGCAATTGAGAA
The DNA here is from genome assembly GCA_963921955.1 of Aleiodes alternator. Taxonomy (NCBI): domain Eukaryota; kingdom Metazoa; phylum Arthropoda; class Insecta; order Hymenoptera; family Braconidae; genus Aleiodes; species Aleiodes alternator. The sequence goes on along the minus strand of OY998109.1, from coordinate 4,417,276 downwards.
AGAAGTGGGCGTGATGCTTGAGGAGTCCACCAAGGACAATGGTAATGAGAAAGACGAAGAGGAACGAGCGGTTGTGGAAACTGCCAAAGATTTAAATTCTACACCGCAGAATGAACTGGAGAAACAACTGGATGAAATTCGCAACAATCTCAGTGCGAATAATGGTTGCCTCAGTGATGATCTCTTGAACAAGTTGTGTAGAAATATATGTTTTTTGGTTTAAAAACAAAGTGGTGTAAGTTCTGTGTATAAGCATAGCACTTACGCCACTTTGCTTCAACAGTGTTGAAGTGAAAATTAAAGTGGTGTAAGTACTGTATAGAAGCTTAAAACTCATGCCTCTTTGTTTCGAGGATATCAAAGCGAGGAATAAAGTGGCGTGAGTGCTTTGCCTATATATAGGACTTACGCCACTTTGTTTCAATAATGACGAAATGAGAAATAAGAAGGTCTAAGTGCTGTGTATGAGCATAGCACTTATGCCATTTTGTTTCAAATATGTCGAAGTGAGAATTAAAGTGATTTAAGTGCTGTTGAAAAGCTCAGCACTTACGCCACTTTGTTTCTTACTTGATGACATTTGAAACAAAGTGGCGTAAGTGCTGTGTATAAGCTTAAAAATATATATATATATTTTTTCTTTATTATCCATAATATATATACATATTTATATGGGGAAAAAAATAGCACTTACACCTCTTTGTTCATAAGGCAATGATTGTTCAATCGCACTAACTCAAATCAACACATTCTACTGGAATTCGTATAATTCACGTAATTAATACGATCGTTGGTGATAGTTAATGAGGTTTAAGTGTATTTGGTCCAGTTATTGTCAATGAGATAATCCCAATTGAGCCTACGTATTTGTCTTGATTAAACAGAGATAGGATGTGATGAATCTCTTGAGTAAACTGTGAATAAACAGGGAAAATTAAACTTTTTTTTATTCTAGAGAGTATTTCCTGAGGGAAAACAGTGAGTGAGACTTTTCTGAATGATTTCAGTGGAATTGGATATTTTTTTTTTTTGTAGTTTCGAGAGAAAAAAAAAGTTTTCTCTTCAAATTTGTTGCTGAAGGACTTTTTTACATTCAAAGATACATTATTATAATTATTCTCTTGAATTTGTCGATATTGCAAGGAATTTAATCATTTAAGCACGAGCTGCACTAAGTGGGAACATGATAATTGAAGCGAGTGCAATTCGACTGATGGAGGCAATGAATTACAAGCTCTAATTCAGTGCCATTAAGATAGTATCCCAGTCAACTCGAGTACAGTTAATTCCTTTTTATCTGTTGCTGTATCAAAGCTGATATTTTTTTACATTTTTTTGAATTTTTTCATAATTTTTGTCCGTGTAGTTTATGAGATATGAATTATCAAAGTTAGTGAAAATAACAGTGGTGGAGATGAAACGCCCTAAATCGGACAGAAATAACGAAATTACTAAAAAACCACAGGGTTGACCCATTATTTAAAAACTATTGGCGAAGAGAACAGCATTTCAACTAAATAATAGAAGAAAAAAATATTCAATTCACCGTATAGTTATTGAGAAATTTTAATTAGAAGGTAGTCGTAACTATTTGCCTCTCTCTCTATCTCATGCATGTGATAGGAGATTGATGCAAAAAGAAATTCGAGAGGAAAAAATTATATTCACAAGCTGAAGATATGACTTTCGAATAGTTTAATCACTTTTCCGGGTAAATTAAAGCACGTTTTTCCGAATTATCAGCAATTGATTGGAAATTGACCTACAAATTCTCATTTTTTTCTGTTCCATAGACTGTACTCTGGGATACTACCTTGAATTTATTGCGAAAAGACAGCTTGACAATCAAAAATACATTATCATAATGATTTTCTTCAATTTCTCAATATCCCTGTAAATTCAATCATTTATGCACGAGCTACACTAAATGGCAAAATTATAATTAAACCGAGTGCAATTCAACTGATAAAGCCACTGAGCTACAAGCTCTAATTTCAGTTCCATTAATTCACGATTTCCACGAAACAAAGATGAGAAAATACTCATCTCAATATTTAAACGACTTCTCAAAGTTTTCTCCTCTTTGAAAACGAGAAACTTCCAAAAGTCCTTTTTGCAACTTAATCATGAAAACTTATAAACTTATTCTTTTATTTTTCAGAATTCTTCAGAATTACAAAAATTTATCAGCAGAAAAAAAAAGCAAAACTTATTTTCTTCGAACCACCAGAAATTAGATTATCCCTTTTATTCAACAAAAAAAAATAACAAAATTCCTCCGTCAAGAAATTAAATATTAATTACCTTTCACTTCAAATTTTACAGATTGCTAAAAAAAAAATTAATGTCATCTCAATGTAATAATCAGGGTTACATCCTCGATGATTATCCAACAACATTAGTTGATACAAAGAAATTATTCATTGACAATATTACATCAGAGTCAGAGCTAATTACACATGAAGTGAATCAAAAAAAAATATCAATAATAATACCAGAAATTGTTATACAACTAGATGCAACTGATGAATTTTTACACAATCGTGTATTAAATTTACCAGAGAGAGTGATGCATGATACACATTATGATGCTGAAAGTATGCTAGAGTGCCTGAGGAAATACAGGTTTGTTTTCCATTATCATTATTATTATTATTACATAGAACACACTGTATTTTGCATGAAGAGAGAAAGAAAAAGAGAGAGATAGAGATAGAAAATATCGATTTTACTTGAGAGAAGGTTTATTATCTTGAAGTTTGTGTATGAGGAAGATCGTTTTTGATATTGCTAGTGCTATTGTCGATAATTTCCTCTCTCTCTCTCTCTCCATTATCTTCAAGTACTTGTGTACCTTTCAATAAAAAAAGAGTAAAAAAAACTGCTTTTCAATGAGAAAAAAAAAGTAAAAAAAAGTGCCTTGTAATAGTTTGTATGTATGGTATATATATATATATTTACAGAGAGAAAAATCATGAGACATTGGAATTTTTTATTGAGAATGGTATACATCCTCTTATTTTGACGATAGAAAATGAATCCATTGGGATGAACTCGTGTTTTCAAAGATGCCTCGAGACAATTGGAGAACCGAGAAACTATGGTGATTACTCTTCTCTCAATAGTGACTGAGGATTTTCCCTTTTCTTTATTATGTTGTTTTTTTTTTTGGTGTCTTTTCTTTTTTCTCAGTCTCTTCTCTCCCCATTTTTCATTCGCACTAAGGCTTTGTCTGTGATCAAAGAGCATTGCGGTATTTTTCTCATTTTTTCATCTCTTTTTTCCTTTTTTTTTTCTACTTTTTTTTCTTCTATTCCTTTGCGCATCGTTTGGGAAAATGGAAGAAACGTCGACTTCTTGTATGCTGGGGAGCATTGTCATATCTGTAAATATAATGGAAATAATGGGGGGGAGGGGGTATATGTTGGTCGAGAGAGAAAAAATATCGGCGAGCAAAGTCTACACGTGTTTGATGGCTAAGGGGAGATTTTACGACAGTTTGATAGTACGAAGAAATATAACGAGAGATGATTTCCAATTGAGAACAGGACCAACAGCCGGTGAGACACGTGATGCTTTGGGAGAAGAGGAGAAGCCAGTTATTGTTGGTGGTGAAAATGAACTAGTGGATTTTGAAGAAAACGCGACACGTGAAGGAGGCATTGTGGAGGGGGTAAGGTATTAATTTTGTCAGACACGTGGAGGAGGAATATAATGATGATACTGATTGTTAGCAGACATCTCACAATTTCTATTTCTCTTTTTTTTTTTTTTTACAAATTAATTATTTTAGAAAAATGAAAAATGTGCACATTTAGTCAAAATGCCAATAAGTCAAAATGATAAGATGACGAGGGGTAAATGATAAAATGATAAGACGACCGAAAAAAGTCAAAAGTAAAAATCTGGCAAAAATGAGAATTATGGTTTTTTTTAATCAGACAATTATGATTTTTTCGAGAGCACTATTCCGAAAATCCAAAGTACTATAAGTGCAAATTTTTCAAATATTTTTCTGTAATATTTGATTCGTCAATTTATTAATGATTAATTTATTAATTGATTGATAATCAATTTATTCATTTATTGATAATTAATTTATTAATTTGATAATAGCTAATTTAATAATTCATTGATTTGTTAATAGTTCATCTATTAATTTATTAATAATTAATTAATTGTCGGATGTGTCCTTTTTTCATCGTTAATTAAATAATGAGACAATTTCTTTTTTTTTCAATTGCTAATTCGTGGATTTTTTTCATGAATTGCAGAGTTTCGATGAATGAACATCATAAACTGTTTTTTCTTTTTAAATCGCAATGAGACTTCCAGACTGAATTAAGGTCTTTTGACGCGAGTTTAAATTCAAAGCAATGGGGAGATTTTCTGGCTGATGTGAGAGTTTTAATGGCTTTTTTTATCCACTTGCTCATTCTTCCCCTCCATATGAATTCGTAATTTGGAACTCAGAATTCACCAGCAATGAAATCTCATTTTATTCGGTAATATGAGAATAATTTATAGTTTAAATGTGACTTCAACCCTTTTTGGTTAATCTTATTCGGTGGAGCTCGCGAAATGAGGAGAGGGGGGGGGGGATTCAAGGGTAAGAGGCTCGGTAATATTTGTTAATGTCCATAAATTCTGTAATATTGAAAATGCAGACATTTAACATTTTTTTCCCTCAACGAAATTAATTATTGAAAAAATAAAAAAATGTGCACATGGGAAAAATTAAAAAAAACCACGAATGGGAATTTTTTCAATATTTTTTTTATAAATATAATTTATCTACCTAAAAAAAAAATCCAGAGAAGTGCAGATTTTTGCTGATTTCATCATCATTAAATCCTTTCATCTGCAGAATTTTCTCAAGAGTGAATGATTTTCTGAAGTCATTAAAAAAAAAATTGCACAATAATGGAGATGTGCTAAAGCATCTTCTCAATTTTTTTGCCATTTTTTTTTGCAAAGTCTTTCACTCTGAAAAAAAAATCATTTAGCCCCAATTTCCCCCAATTCCATTGAAAGGCTGAGGAAATTTTCATCAATGGTAAAGTCTGAAGATGAAAAATTGATGCCAGCACATGTTTTTCATGTAGGAATAACCTCAGCTCTCCAATGGAATTGAAGAACACCCACCTCGAATACTCTCATCAAAGTCAAGTGATTTTCCCTTCCATGAAATATTCAAGTTTTACCGAAAATCCAATGTGTCCATTCTATCTTTAATGTCTGTTTCCCTCTGTCCCTGAATGTCTACATCTTGTATTTCATGGCCAAGAGGAGTAAAGTCGAGACGACCGAGAGGCCAGAGGAAGAGGAGAGTCTGAGGGAGCTCTCAGAGCCACTGAGACACTATCTCGTCAAGTATGTATTTTCAACGTTGAACCAAGGTCTCATTCAAGTCGTCCAATCGAGACCAAAAGATCCCATAGACTCACTCGTAAGTACATATTATTTTCATATGAAATGAGATAAGATGAAGAAAAAAAAAAATTGCAGTATATCACAATTTTCCATGATATTTTTTATTGCTCGACCATAAATCGATAGCTTTCAGCAGGGAACCTTCGATTTTTATTTAAGGTAGTATCCCAGAGTACAGTCGACGAAACAGAAAAAAAAATGAGGATTTGCAAGTTGATTTCCAATGAATTGCTGATAATTCGGGGAAAATGTGCTTCAATTTACCCGAAAAAGTGATTGAACTATTCGAAAGTCATATCTTCAGCTTGTGAATATAATTTTTTTCTCTCGAATTTTTTTTTGCATCAATCTCCTATCACATGCATGAGATAGAGAAAGAGAGGCAAATAGTTACGACTACCTTCTAATTAAAATTTCTCAATAACTATACGGTGAATTGAATATTTTTTTCTTCTATTATTTAGTTAAAATGCTGTTCTTTTCGCCAATAGTTTTTAAATAATGGGTCAACCCTATGGTTTTTTAGTAATTTCGTTATTTCTGTCCGATTTAGGGCGTTTCATCTCCACCACTACTATTTTCAGTAACTTTGATAATTCATATCCCATAAACTGCACGGACAAAAATCATGAAAAAATTCAGAAAAATGTAAAAAAATAACATCTTTGATGCAGCATCAAAAAAATAAGGGGTTGACTGTACTCGAGGTCGCTGAGATACTACCTTGACTCTACCATTCAGAGAAATTTGAAATTATTGGAGGCAATCAAAAGTACATTTTCTTTTTTATTGGCAAATTTTAATTGATTCTGATTCCTCTTTGTCTCGGCCTTTCTAAGCGAATGGAGAATAAATGATATTCAATTTCTGGGAATTGACGCCATTCTGAACAATACTCTCTGTGACAAAGCATCAATTGTGGTGACATTATTTAGTCTACTCGGACGACTTGGTTGCATCATTCGAATCGATAATTAAACTTTCTCTCTCTCTCTCTCTTTTTCATGCGCAATTGTCATTAAACCAGGTGAAATGTTCATTTGCATGCATTTCACTAGTTGCATTGGTTTTTCCTCCTTTTCGCACGATTTCTCCACAGTTTATAAGAGAAATTTACAAATTGGAATTATCAACAATTGTGAAGGTTTTAGATAAATTAAGTTTATTTCATCACTTTTTTCCTTGAAGATATCTCGGAATTTAAGCGAGATAAAGCCATTTGTTATAAGCAAGGTCATTATAAAAATTGCTCTATCTCGTTTAAATTCCATGATATTTCTAAAAAAAACTAGTGGCAAAAAACTGATTTATATAGAAATTTTAATGAATATATAATTTCCAAAATATTTCAGAATTTTTTCCGAGAATTAAATTTCGGTGATTTTTCCTTTGTCCACATAGTTTCTCGATTATCAGAAAAATACGAAAAAATCCCTCCAGTTGATTTGGAGTATTTCAAAAAAAAAACAGGAGGTCCCATGAAACCAAATGAATTCTCAGAATTCACCCAAACATATTTATCATTTCAAGAAAACAGAATTGATAGACATGGAGAGAGAGAGAGAAAAAAAAATATCTGTCACAGAATTCAAGGATACACACTTTTATCTCGGTAATGTGTGTTCCTTCCTTCAGAAACAGTTGGATATCCAGCCTTGGAATGTTTTCCCATGAAAATCGATAAAGCGACATAGAGAGAGAGTGTGTGTATTGTGGGCTAGACTATCCATTTTTCCTACCTACCAACTGTATGCTTGGCTCATTCCCAAGTGGACACAGAAAAGCGATCGGTATTTTATTATTTTCTCTTTCCCTACATATAAACAAGCACTCGCTTTTTTACTCTCCCTTTTTTATTTCATTTTTTCAACGCAAAAGCCAAAAGGGATAAGTCAAAGCGATGAAAAGAGAAATGAAATCTTTTTTTTTTCTTCTAATTTTCCTCTTAAAAAATGCGGATGACATGAAGAGTAACTACTGATCCATGGAACATCAATTGCCCTGACGCGCAATTTCAATGAGCAGCAAATTACCTGCAATAAATATTTCTCTCCACGTTCACTGCTATTCCCATGTCGTCGTGCATATCAATTCTCACCCCCTTTTTTTCCTCATATATTTCACCTTTCTTTACATTGTACGTAAAATAATATTTTCTAAATTGGATAATGAGAGATTAAAGAGTTTGGAGAGTTATCTCCAAAATATGAAATCATTTTGAGAATCATACAGAACGTTCCCGATATCATCATTATTATGTAGTATTTTTTTCAAAATTTTCATGTATTTTGTTTCAGACAAATTAACAGTCAAAATTGTATTTTATGCATGCGCTCTTATGCATAAAATCTGTCATAGCCGGAGACCTTTGTTAACACCCGAGTTGATAGCGCAGATCGATCTTAAACCAGGTTTAATGCATAAGAAATGCATATTATATATTACATATTTAATACATATTAAATACATAAAAAACAAATAAATAAAACAAATAAATACATATTAAACAAATAAATTTATTAATAAATTAATTTTTATTAATAAATTTTCAAGAGAATCAAATTCCGGAAAAAATATGTAATGCGAATAAACCTGCATTTGTTTAATGCCCATGTATAAAGTGCAATTTTGACTGTTAATTAGTCTGAAACAAAATACATAAAAATTAAAAAAAAAATACTACATAATAATTATGACATTAGAAACGTCCTGTATGATTTTCAAAATGATTCCATATTTTGAAGATAACTCCCCAAATCCCGTAATTGAGAGGCTATAAGCAGCTAAAAGACCAAAAAAATCGATTTTCCAAGTGTTTTTTCCCAGAAAAACATTACAAGTGCTATACATTCATACATAGCACTTACGTCTCTTTGCTTCTAAGGTGACGTTATAATTTTATAAAATGAATTTTCTGTCAGGCTTCAGATGTTTAAGACAGAAAATAAATTAATATTACCGATAATCATGTCTCGAACAAACTTGACGAGTTTTACGTAAATCAAACATTATCATGTTCGATAGTAACTTTGAATATCCGATTAAGTTTGAATTTTGTAAAGATTTAATTTCCTCAGGGGTGCTTTCACAGTGCACACACATAATATCGATTCGTATCGAATTACCAGTGCTATTTCCTTGAATTTCACGATATCAGTACTATTCATTGCCAAATGGAACGAAAAAAAAGCAAATATATAAAATTTAGATGAAAATTGTTTTTATTCATTCATCAGTTTTTTTTTGAAAAAATATCTAGGAGATTCAGCGAGATAAGGCGATTCTGCTGGAATGCTCCTCTGCAGCTCTTGAAATTATTCATAAATAAAGGGTTTGGAGAAATATCGCTCTATTTCGTTCAGTTGTCGCAAGATATTTAGAAAAAATTGGTGAGAAAATGAAAATTTGTCTGAGAAATTCATATTGATTAAAATAATTATATATCCGTTCTAAAAGAAAAAGGGCGTGAGTGTTATTTTTACAAATTTAAGGCATTTTTCACGAAAGGTTTGATGAGAAAGAGGCGTATGTTCCGCACAAATGCCTTTTTATTATTATAGAATTTCAAGAAGAAGTAATTATTCGAAATTTTTCGAATTATTTGAAATTTGTCAAATTATTCGAAATTTTTCAAATTAATCAAAGTTTTGAATAATTCGATTCGCATAACAATATTTAATTCGATTCGATAGCTATTCACACATCCGCACTGAGGATCAATGGTATCAGTATTTGATAGTTTTTACCACATTTTTGTTTTTTTTTCAGTGTAGTGCGATGATATCTATTAATTCAACACTGTAGAATGATTCTACATCACAATAATTAAAATTTCACGATTAAATTATTGTCGATTATGAAAGGTAATTAATAATTTTCAGAAATTACTGCAAGGCTACAGTATCTCATTAATGGTATTTTCATTGAAATAATCACGCAATTCACATCACAATGCATTAAACTTTGGATTACATAAACTAAATTAATGCTATTTCATTATTACTCCAGATGAACCAAAACATAATTAATTGTGTAATGATTGATATTCAGAAGGATCTCATCAATCATTCAGGAATCTTTAGAAATCCATGTAACTTCAATTAGCCACGAGTCTAATTAGCCACCAAAATGTGGAATTTTCGTAAAATCAACATTATTCTATGTAAAACACGTGGAATACTCGAAATTCTCGAGGGCATGACTTTGTGGGAAACGTTTCGATCGATTTTACGTGCATTATCGCCAGATTTTATTGCACACGTGTTAACGAGGGAACGATGAGAGAGAAAAAGGGGAAAACGTAGTCAGATGGGTTTTATGCTTTTGATTGGCTATATTTATCATGTTCTTCCAGGGTTTCTAGGTCGTCTGAGTCTGTTAGAAAATTAGCAGTGGTTCCATACTCACCTGATTGTGAAAATTCGATGAGAATTAGGGGGAAATAAGAATTACGGTGAAACTAGTTGAGATAGAATTTTTCTGATGATTTCAGTGGAAAGCTGAGAAAATTTCAGGTGGAAAACATGTGTCAGAATTAATTTTTCGGGATTTGTGAAAAAATGCTAAAATTTTTGCAAAAAAATTGGGATTAAATTTTTTTTTTTTTTAACATTTTTTTTGGGAATATTTGTGGTTCTAATTGTCGAAACTTGAAAATTCGCAATGGAGGTGAAGAATGAACTCATTTACAATCGATTTATGGGGATTTCTAATTAATTTTTATCAATTTTCCAGGCACGGATCATTTTATTTTAAGAGAATTAGTTCTTTCCTTCATGATTACTCTAATAAATCGATAAAAATGAGTTCAAAGTCCCATAAATCATTGCAAATCATCTCAGCTATCACTTCAAATCAGGATTATTTTGTTCCAACCATTAAAACCATGGATATTCTGAAAAGAAAACAGTAAAATGATTAGATTTCCCAAAAAAAATTCCCGAAAATCAATCCCAACCCCTGATTTTCGCCTCGAATCCCCCCCCCCCCGTTTTCCCAATTGAATCATCGAAAAGCTCATACATCTCAAATTCTTTCACCCCACAAAGTAATTTTCATCACCTCCACCATTTAAGTTCCACCAAAAATCCCAATGTGTCTATTTCCCCCTCAATATGACTTTTCCCTTATCCCATTTCAATCACGAATCTCCTCAATCTATCATTCGCTACAATCACAAAAAACAATAATATTCCCTGCAAAAAGTTGAAATCACGTGACTCTACAAGTTTTTATCAGCTCATTAAATTGAATGAAATTCTGCAAAAAAAAAAAACAAAAGTGTAAAAAAGTTTTTTTTTCTCCCCAACAAATAATAATATTTCATTTCATTTAGTTTATAAAAGCAAGAGCACGATGAGAATTCAGGGCAAAGACAATGAAAAAAAAAAAAAAATAGATATAAAAATAAATAAAAAATAAAGTTTGAGGACGAGGACACACAGTTAAACTGGGACATCCTCCGGGAATGTCCAATTCTCATCGTACCAATGCTTTTACTCTTCATTTTCTCTCATTTCATCTTTTTTTTTTTTTTTTTTCATTCTCCTCTACAAATGAATGATACGTGGGGAGCATAAGATTAAGATTGGCCACAGTGTCTTGGTTAGAGAGCAATACTTCTTCTTTAAATTTATTCCTTGTATTTCATTCCTCAGTTTGACTCTTTTTTTTTCCTTTTCCCTCAATCCTCCCCCCCCCCCCCCCTCTGCTGAGATGAAAAGCAAAAAGAGCAATGTTTCTTCTGAATTTTTATTTTTATTTCTCTTTTTTTCTCTCTCTCTCTCACGCTTCATTTCTTTTTCTTTCTCACAGGCAGCCTATTTGTTTAAAAACAATCCGGAGGGTAAAATGGATGAGATTTGTGCTTCTTGGCTGCAAGGGGTGGATCAAGAATCGAGCAACGACGAGTTTTACGAGGAGGGATCGAGTAATAACGAATTCTAAAAGGACCCCTTCTATTTTTGAATATTTATCCATCCTTTGAAGCAAAAAAAAAGGAACGACTCAACACAAAAATAAACTTATTGAATTTTTATTATTGTTATTATTATTGTAGATTTATTCTTTTGGTGTGTGTATGAAAAATCTTGGAGAATTTCTATAGGATTTTCATCAAATTTTCTATAGAATTTTTATGGAAATTTTTTTTCAAATTTTCTATAGAATTTCTATTCAATTTCCTTTAAAAATGAAAAAATTCCCTTTCAACAGAGAAATTCAAAGAAAATTATAGAATTTTTATTATCATTATTTATTTATTTTTGGAGAATTTTTTTCTGCAGAAATTATTATGAAGTTTTTGTTTTCCGAGATCCATTTCATCCATTTTCACGAGTTTAAAATTCTATTTCAATAATATTTAATAAATTAATGTAACAAGAGCGTCATTGAATACGTAATGTAAAAGCATTACATTACTCCATTATGCACTTCAATATTTTCCGCAACATAAATTATATACAAAAGCTTGAATTCTGTGAAAAGTTTGCGTGAATTTGTGTAGCATCATGGCTTTTTGTTAGTGGTAGATAATCTGTGGAGTTAGGAATTGTTGTACATGAAGCATCAACTCTGGGTTCTTTGGACCAGAAGGCTATTGAATTTCCATGGAGCCCAGGAAGATTCAAATTACAAGTACAAAAGCAATGTTAACGTTCGATAGAAAATTTTCTAGAGTTTGAAATTCTTTGACGACACTGAAAATAGCAGAAATGTGATAGTTAACAGATTTTTGTTTTTACAAATAAAATTATTTTGAAGAGAAATTTAAAAAATATGAAGTTGCTGAAAATTCAAAAAATTAATAATTACGAATTTTTAAAAATGATTTTTTCAAAATATTTTTTCTGATGAAGAAAAATCCAAAAAATTGTCATATGTCTGCTAAATTAATTATCATAATTAATTGCATTAAATTTAATTCGATTGAATCCATAGAAAAATAAGAAAAAGTCGTTGAATTTTTGTTTTTTTTGCCTTTGATGCCAAAAAGTCTAGAAATATTGTAATACAGCTCAAAACTTTCCAACGAGAAATTAAATGAGTTTTTTGTAAAAATTTGGTTTCGCTGATTTTGCCCTCAGGATAATGCAAACAATGTGTGCAGCTTAAAAACTAGACATGTGCATGATAAAACAGGCAAAAAGAAACATGTGTAGTTTATCCACAAAAGAATTCATTTAGTCGCCATATAGAGCGTAAATCGTGTTGCGACCGTGACCCTACTTTTGTACCCAGGTCGTATGACGTGCGTACCCGTGTATTGCACACTCTCAGTCCAGTCATGAATAGAGAGTTTCACCATCAGACCCCGGAAGTGCTGTATTGCAAATTTCCATTTCTGATTGCAGTGGAGGGCTTGAATAAAAAAGGGGAAAAGAAATGGTTTCAACTACTTTTGACATCAAAGAGGCATTCAAGTGCTGATGAATCGATTTCACTATTTTTTGCTCTTTTTTTTTTCATTCACTGAAGAGAAGAGCTTAACTGTGAATTCTTGATGACTCGAGGAAGAAGTGAGGGAAATTGTTCGATTCTATTAATTTTCCAACGTTATTTCGATGATGGAGGATTGAATTAATCTTTTTCCATTTTAATTTCAGGAGCACGTGGAAATAAAAAAATTATGGAGTGTCCACTATTGTGATTGGAGAGTCATTGATGAATGGATCATTTGGAAAATTTTTATATTATTAAATGGGACTTTGAAAATAGCAGATATCTGATAACTTTTTCGTTTAGATTTTTTTTTTTTTTTTTTTTTTTCGTTTAGATTAAAGATTCTTTATTAATAAAAAATATGCGTATGTAGAAAAATCGGAAAAATGAATTTTTTACTTACTTTAAGGAAATTCATTTTACTCCAGAAAATTTTAATATATATAGGTATAAGAATTTTGAAGAAAAATTTTGTTAAAAAGGCAATTTTCTTGCTACGAGAAGGTTTTTCTCTCAGTCTATTAATTCCATTGTTTTAAATAGGGAAAAGTGGGGGGAAAATGGACCTAAGTGACAGCATGATTTACGAATTTTTTTCGGAATGAATCACTTGCATAAAAAACTCCTAAAAATTTGAGAGAATGCTCCAATACATGAACATTGTTTGTGATTTTTTTTTCCAATTTTTACGTAAATGCTTTCACTCTGCAAAAAAAATCTGGATCAGTTTGAGCCATAGGTCCATTTTGCCCCGATCTCTCCTTATTTTTTTTTAATGACAATTTATTTGTTTAAAGAATCTAAAAAAATGTTAGATGTGTATTAATTATAATATTGTCGTCTTAGAAATAAAGGGACGTAAGTGCTGGGTATAATTATAGCACTTAAACCTCTTTCTTTCTTAAATGACAATATCATTGAAAACATCTGACCAGATCTGCCACTTTGTATTTTTTTTAAAATAAATTATTTTTGAAAAAAATAAAAAATAAGTGCGAATTTTTTTGAACATTTTTTTTTATGATAATTTTTTAATGCCAAAAAAATAAAACAAAAAAATAGTCAGATATGTGCCAATTTCATTATCATTGCTAATTTCATAATTATTATTAAATTTCCTATTTCGCGTATTTCAAAATAAAAATATCCACTTTATATTTCATTTTATTTTTTTACACTCTTAAAATCTGTTGGAATTTTCAGTTTATACTGTTTTTAAACGCATTAAAAAACAAAATCTCTCTGTAATTTACCGAATCTCATTAAATTCATGGAGTAATTCATAATTCACGAGTCATTAAGTACAGAGAATCATGAAGTAAAAATATTTGATAAGCGCATGCTTTTTAAATTTTCAGTTTTCACCAACCGCACACACCATTACCACAAGGCTAAAGCCCCTGGGCTGTATTGAGCCACCGAAGGCGTTCTTATGGTCTCCCATCCCTCCAGCCATGGGTCAAGGCCAAGTACCACCCATTGTTTTTTCCCCTCATCTTAAATACTGTGTAAACTATTTACACTTTTTTTTTTCATCATGAAAAATCCATTCGTGCGTTAATTCAGGTTTTTATAAATTTAATCATTTCTAGTGTTTTTTTTTAATTTAAGGATAATTGGAAGATATTTGAAAAAAAAAGTTTAATTTTTGTATAAAATCATTAACAACAATTTATACAAGATGAAACTCTCAAATCTGTTCCAGTGAATCTGTGAAAAATGTAAGACACAAAAAATCAATTGAAAATTCCAAAATTTTCATTATTTTTAAAATTACTTCAAATCTTGAAAAATTTGAAAAAATTTAAAAAATCATGAAATATTCGAATTTTCAATTAATTTTTGGTTTTTACGGCTTATTACATTCCTCATTACATTCTCCACAGATTCACTGAATCAGATTTGAGAATTTCATCTTGTATTTAATTGTTATCAACGATTTTATCAAAAAAATTCAACTTTTTTCCGATTGTACCTCCCAATTATCCTCAAATGATGAAAATCCATTTCGTTATTAATTTGAGAAACTCAAGAGTGCGTTACTCTATATTGATTGATTGAGTGTTTTTCAATGTAATATCGATACTTCCATTTCCTGCATAATCCATCAATGTGTCTTCGCGAAATAATATTTTGTTATCCTCAAAAAAAAAAAAGAAAACTTGAACCATTTCAATCAAAATTTAATAATAACTCAACGAAAAAAAAAAAACACTGAATAATAAAGTGCTAGGAGTCTTTTGAATAAACTCATTCAAAAAAATATTTACGACCACTAACTTTGTTTTTACTACATTTTTTTTTTCCCAATTCCCACTACTGCTGCCTATATACCTGTATCTTCAAACACCTGTTAGCTAGCGCCCGTGTGAACAGAGAGCTTGCTACATCAGCTTTAAACCCTCCACCACAATCATTGCATTATCTCAGCCATTTAGAATTCACATAATCGCACTTTATTTATTTTCATCTCGAAAAAAAAGAAAATTGAAAGAAAAACCAAAAAGAAGAAATCATTGAATTTCCCGAAAAAAACACAGATCAGAGGAAATTTTTTTTTTTTAATTCTTTGATTTTGAAAAAAAATAGAAATAATAAAAAAAACGGAAAAATATGGAAAAACTCACCAGCATGACCCTGCAATGAATAATTAGCTTCTTCACTTGGCAGGACAGTTTCCTCGATGATGCTCTCGGATGCTGTCTTCACCACTCCCATGACGCGGAGAACCCGCCAAAGAGATAATTTAAAAAAGAAACCAATACAATCTCGAAAAGAGCTTTTCTCCCGAATTTTATGTATATACTGTATTTCAGTAAATTTAAAAAAAAAACCTCAAGATTACAAATCTCGTGCACAGATTCAAATCAGAGGAGCTATCCACTTATTTCTTTTTTCTATGTATTTGTGTGTCTCTATGTATCTGTTTATGACTAATGGAACAATTGTAATGAACCCTTCGGACTCGATGATGCCGACGCGTCGTCTGGCGTAACTCGTAAAGAGACGAGAAGATTGGATACTGTGTGTATGGGGGTAAAAACGCATCTTGCGCGCTTGCGTCATTCTCTCTCTTTCTCCCCCTTTGCCTCTTCTTCTTTACCCCGTAGACTGAAAGCCCCGTGTATAACACAGACTGCGTTGGTCCTGCGGTTGTGATGGAGGCAACAGACACACACACACATACACAGAAGGGAAAATCATCGTGAAAACACACAGACACATACATACACACCAGGTAAAATCATGTTGAAAACATACACACATACACATACACACACACACACATATATATACGCACATATACACGCACATACATACACAGCCACACACATACACAGATGCATACATATACACATACATACACACACACACATATATATACACATACATACACACCCACACACACATACAAAACACGCCGGGGAAAATCATGTTGAAAACACACACACACAGACACAAACTAACTGCTGGTCTAGTCCCAAGTGTGTGTTCCATATGGCGGAGAAGAGCTTGACGGAAAGTGGTGGAGGAGAGAGGGGGAGGGGGTTGAGAGAAGAGACCCTGAACGTTCCTGGGGGTGGTACAGGGGCTTGGAAAACAGGGGCAATGTCGACGCCAACTGGGTCTCGGTGAAGGTCTCGGGCTCGGGGCTCTCGCTGGTTACTCTGCCTGCCGCGTGTCTGTCCCTTTTGCTGCACATTTTTATTTTTATTCCTCATCTTTTTCCAACACAGCAGCAACCACTGGACTTTTTTTTTTTATCGGTACTCCACGAGCTGTTCCAGGGCTTTGCACCACTATTTTTTTTTGCAGATTCCAACTCATGCATTACGTCGGGAGGCTACAGTCTGTAAATAAAACTGCGAAGGGGGATGATTATGTAATGGGTATGCTTGATTAACGCGAGTTTACTGGTGACAGGCATATTTTAAGGTACAGTCCTTTTTTATAGGGAATTTTTGAATTATATGGACTGGAGAAATTTTTTTGCGAATTTATTAGTTCGAAAAATCCGTTTTTTTTAAGAAGATGACGGAAAATTGTCTGATAAATGCAGCATTGGCAGAATGTTATCACGGAATTCCAATATATATATGGACTTTTTTAACATAATTTATACTTTTAAAATTGATATCTTCTGAACAGAAAACCACCAAAAAATTGAATTTTTTTTTTCTTCAAAATTAGCGATTTTCTTGATTTATCTTGCAAAGAGTTTCGGGAAATACAAACAGGGAACTATGCGTTTTTTTCAATAATTTATTGTCTGCTTGTATGTTAATTATATAAATTTTTCCTATGGATTTTACATTAAATTGAAGACTTTTTTATTCATTGCGTACTTCAATTTCATCAAAATCTTAAGAGAAGACATTTTGCAAGTGAAATACCTTAAATTTGGCCAAGAAAATTAAAAATGTTTCTATCTTAAGAAAAGCGTTCTTTTCAGGAGGATTTTTACACTGAGAAAAAAAAAGTGGTAAGAATATTAGCAGATATTTTTTTATTAATAATCAAAAAAGCTGTTGAATTCACTGAATTCATTTAATTCAACTAGTTAATCCGTTGCAATAACCTAAATTCAATAAATTACCCAATTTCTTAAATTCCGAAGAAAAAAAAATTGCTAAAAATCAATTTTATCAATGTTTCATAGTTCCTACCACTTTTTTCCTTCTCAGTCTATTTATTTTTTTTTTTTTTTTTTTTTAGTCTAATTATTTCCAGCTCAAAATTACCTTTGAATAACAAATTTTATTATTGAACGTTACATTCTACGATTCCCTATCATTCGTCATAATTCAATACTCTCACACCATTCCATCCTCTTTAATTCCTATTTTTATTCTCAGAAAATACGTTTTATTCAATAAAACAAAAATAATACCTCGAATCCCCGCGTCCAATTTTCTTATCAGCTAATGTTGACTTATAAAAACCCCGTGATTATTTAATTCATTTGATATTATCGAAAAATGATAAAAGCACTGGTAAAAGCAGAAGGTATCTGCGTAGTTGTACACACTCTGTGTATTTACCCTTCTTCACTATACTTATCTTTTTTCATGCGTGTCTGACCCCACTGGTTCCATCACCCCTCGCTATTATCACTGGTCTATTTCTGGCAGCGCCATGCGACCTCATGCACAAACTCTCCTCGTAAACTTGTTGCACGCAACTCAAAGAGCTCTTTCACCCACACACACACATATATATACATATATATACACATACACACATTTGCAGAGACACGCGCCGTCAAACTTTATCTTTCTTTTCCGGTTATTATTTTCATTCCCCCCCCCCCTTATTTTCCTTTCTTCGATAGCCTCTCTTTCGCACCCAATTGCTTTGATCTCGTAATGTCCACAGGGGAAGGGGAGAAGAGGGGGAGGGGAGGTTGATGCCATATCTCCTGAAGTAGTGACACAATGTTGTGGGAGAGTTTCCGCATTGGGGAATGAAATGAGAATTGGAATCCGATCATCCCCTTCATTTTTATACGATTCACTCGTGACCTGTTTCGTGACCCTAAAATTCTCCTGGCCAGGCATTTATACACATACACACACACACTGTCTCACTTCCATTGTCATCGATTACACGTGTGTATTCCATGATTTTCGAAGGACACAATGTGGATAATTTGTATTTGATACCTGCACAAGCAGAATTAATGTTTCATAATTATTGGACACATTTGTATGGGGTTAATTAATCTTGGTGATAGTATATCATGTATCTAGGATTTAAGGGAATCAAATACGAATGAAAATTTGCCTCTCAAGTGAAGAGAGGGTGGAAAATTTTTGGTGCAGCATTACTTTCTTACTGCGTTTTTCCAGGTCTACTTTTTTTTAGTTTATTTTTTTCATTGGTTATTTTTTTCCATTGGCTATTTTTTCCGCCTTCCTATATTTTTCATACTGAGGAAACGAAAAACTGTCATTTTTGAACGAGCCAAGTGCAAAGAGCAAAGTCTAGGTGCAAAACAATTTTTTCAGTTGATTGATTTTAAGTATCATGGGAGATTGGAAGGTCATGAAAATCAGTACTAAAAACAGTGTAAAAATAAGTATTAGTCAATATGCAAATTAGCGGTTTGTCTAAATAAAATTAATTTGAAATTCATTTAAAATTGCCTCAGAAAGGGAAGTGGAGAAAATACACTGTAAAAACTAATGTTTGAAATTAAGACACTTTTGTAGACACTTTTTTAAAAAATTGCTAGTGAATGGCAGTTTTGAGATATTTTTTGATCCTAAGATATTTGTTTCTGGCTAATATCTTGAGTTCAAATACTTGTTTTTACAGTGTAAGGTAATATATCGGAATAAAAAATTCGAAGGTAAATAGTAGAACTCGCAGTAGTTCAATTGGTAGAGCCAGACTGCTAATTTGAAGGATGTAAGTTCAAATCTCGCTTGTGCATTTCCTATTTTTTCTGAAATTTGATTCTGAGATTATCAAATTCTATTAAATAGGCTCCTAATATTTATAACTATCCATGTATCTTAATTTCAGACACTTGTTTTCACAGTATGATTGTCAATTTCGCTTATAATTTGAGCTTCTTCAAGCTCTGCAAGACAAAAATTACGAACTTACTCAACTGCTCAAAATAATAAATAGCTAAATACAACAAAATTTTTAAAGAGTGACTTCATTCTTTCATAATTGCAACAATCAGTCTAAAATTTCAGTTACAGTTACCAAAAATCAGTGCAAATTACTTAAAAATCTTCAACAGTAGTAATAGTATTTATTTCCACATGTATGACTTCTCGGCCTTTTACATCAGTTTCTCTTCTCTTTCCCCTTACAGCTTTGGTGAACATTTCTTATTGTTATTTTTATATACTCTTCATGCAGTCAAGCTTAAAATCATCAGTATTTTTAATTAATTTGAAAATCCCTTCCATCAACTGTGAAGAGGAAAATACAGTAAAAAGCTTTCACGATAATTTGAAAGCATTGGACTTGATTTATTTCCTTTTTTATTCTCTTTATACGCGATTTAACGATTTAGAATAGAGAAAAAAAATGAAAAATGAAAAAAAAAGGTGCAGCTCGTGTTTCTCTTCCTCTTTGTTAATCCGCCAGAATTAATAATCCATGGCTTTTAAAAATTTTACCAATCAATGTTCAAGGTGAGCTGGAAAAGCTTGAGCTCCTCTTTACTTCCTGAATTCTTCAAGGTCAACGAAATTATCGGAAGGAATAACAATGTGTGCACAAGAGGCATGCGTCAGACTTGTTGCGCAGGATCAAGTGGCTAGGATAGATCAGACTGGCCTATTTTTTCTCTCATTTTTTTCTCATCTCCCTCTTTTTTTATACGTCTGCTTCGTTTTTTTTCTCTTGATTCTACGTTATAATGTAAAAATTCACAGTTGAAAAGTTCACACAAGTGGTAATAAAAAGTCATGATACATGGCATTATTCGGAGAGATAAGAGCAGAGGGGAAATAGCAGGCAACCATTACTTTCTGCTCTGGCAGTGTTTCCTGTATCGATTCAAACTTGTTGCACACATAAACCAGTGGAAATTCCGAGCTTCATCCCCCAAAAATTTTCATCTCTATTTGTTTTTACGAATGAAAAAATCGGGGAAAAAATTGGGATTCAAATCAGGATTACGAGTGAATTGGCTATTCGCTCAACAATTACACAGCTTTGATTATTAATTCTGTGTATGGACCCTGAAATATTCAATTTTCGTGGAACATGAAAGAGCTCAAGAATAATTGGGAGGTACAATCGGAGAAGAAGTTAAATTTTTGGATGAAATCGTTGATAACAATTTATACAAGATGAAATTGTCAAATATAATTCAGTGAATCTGTAAAGAATTTAATGAGGAATAATATAAAATAAGTTCTAGATATGAAGAATTGATTAAAAATTAAAAAAAGTCATTATTTTTTACATTTTTCAAAATTTTCAAGATTTCAAGGAATGTAAAAAATAATGGAAATTTTTCCATCTTCAATTAATTTGTTTTTTCTAGGGTAACATGACCGATAGATGGACGGTTATGGAAATATTAGACTTTATTAATTTATACAAAACAGGGAAATCACGTTAAAAAGTTGCAGAAAAGAATGATGTACAGAAAAAAAGGCAGTGAATTGACTGAAAATCAATTAAACTTAAATAATGTAGAAATGATTGAAGAAAATCAAGGAAAACTGGAAAATAATTTTAGCCCCCAATAGATGGACAGTTGCATATTTGCAGTGGCATGGTTTTAAATTTCAATCAATCAATATGTACTAAATAGTTTATAAATCTATATGAGTGTAATAATCAGGAATTGACGTGAAGAGTATAAGAATCATTCATTTATTTATGAAAATCCTCGATAATAGAAGCCGTTCACTCTTGGTCGTGTGACCCTGGGGCTTATTTTATTCCTCATTACATTCTTCACAGATTTACTGAATTACATTCGATAATTTCATCTTCTATAAATTGTTAATAAAGCTTTTATACAAAAATTCAATTTTTTTTTTCAATTTGACCTCTCAATCATCCCTAAATCACTAGGATTCCCGAAATTTTAACAGTGCCAATAATAGCTGTTTATTTTTGTGGCTCACATTTATGTAATCGAGGAGTGAAAATAGATTTGGCATTGAATTAACAAATTCATAATATATATAAATTGATTCAATTTGAACAATTGGACAATTCAATGGCCTTTTATATAATAATATTACCATTGAATTATGTATTACGCTCACTTGTAAAAATATATTTATATTTATAAATAGATAATTTTCATCCTCAATTCAAATTTGTAACTATAGTACCGTATTTTCAATGGATTACAGAGAATGAGAGCTTTTGCTTAATCCGCATGATTGAAGTGCTCGTTTAGCATCAAGAGAACTCGGATATTTTTGGAATTTGGTTATTATGCGGATATTAAATTCTCTCATTAAAGGAATTATGAATTACATTATCAATTACATAAGCATTAAAAGGAAAAATTCGTTCTCCTATTCATTCTATGAATGATAATATTATAAATAATGAGGAAAAAATTGAGTGGATGATTTGCAGGAATTTTGTATGAATAATTTAATTATTTTCCATTTTCTGTAAAATCTTCAATTGACATTTATTTAAACCACTGTATTTTACAATAATTTTCATTGTCTGAAATATATTCAGAAATGATGAAAATTGTGGAGAAATATTTAGAAACACTTAAATTACTGTGTAAATAAAATAATAATGTTCTATTATTTCATAGATTTTCAGTATTTTAATATATTATTGCCTTAGAAACAAAGGGGCATAAGTGCTGTGTATAAGCATAGTACTCACGCCCATTTGTTTCTAAAGCAACGATATAGTGATCATTGCTGATTTTTTTCTGCTTCAAACTCGTAGCACCTTAATTTTAAATCACTTCTATATTTAATTCCAAATCTGCTTATTGCTGGAATATGAGGCGAGTCACTTGCTTCATCATCTGCTTTGAGCATTCTTCATTTAATCTTCGTTATTTTTTTTCAAATAAATTTTAATTTCATGGAAAATTTCAATCATTTTTACAGTATTGACAGCGCGTTAATCCAACTTCATCGCAATTCATGCATCTAAGTGCGACAAATTCATTCATAAAATTATTCCATCTTGGTGATTTTTTACTTCCATTGCATACTGAACATGGAACAATACCAGCACCACCACAACAAGGACAGACCTGACGTTTAGCAGGACACTAGAAAAAAATGAAAAATTAAAACCATTAACTAGCTGTATTAATTAACAAATTTATGAGGAGTTTTTTTTGCATTTTCCTTCGAATTCCCTCCCCCCCCCCTTTTTTTAATGCGTTTCAAAATAGGGAGTCTATTTCCTTAATTAGAAAATATTCATTTTTCAATGGACCTATAGGGCTAAAGAATGTAGGATTTTTTTTCAAGTTCAAGGCTTCTATGAAGAGAATTGAAAAAAATTCACCAATAAACGAGACATGTTGGACTACCTTCTCAAATTTTTTTAGATTATTTCAAGGAGTCATTCTCTCCGAAAAAAATTTCCGAAACATTTCAATCTGAAGGTTCATTTTCCCTATTATTATATTTATATGATACAGTTTTTTGCAGTTCTCGTTCCGGAATTCCCTCCCCCCTTTTTTTATTTTACCTTTTTCTTATTTAATGCATTAACAATTACAATTTTTTTTTTAAAGTTGAGAATTTTTTTTATTCTATAATCTATAAATATTATTATATTCATGAGCAAATCGATAGCAAATTTTTTTTTTTTTTTTTTTCATTTGAATCGTAATATTACATAGATTCATAAAATCAATTATTATAA
This sequence comes from Aleiodes alternator, assembly GCA_963921955.1. Lineage (NCBI taxonomy): Eukaryota > Metazoa > Arthropoda > Insecta > Hymenoptera > Braconidae > Aleiodes > Aleiodes alternator. Next base: position 4,394,059 of record OY998109.1, on the reverse strand, counting down.
AAATGTTTTTCATACTCATATTTTCAAAAATTCTTAATTCCTCTACTATGTGAAATTGATAGTGAAAATCATAAAAATAAATTGTCTTAAATTGATTCTCTTAAACGAATGAGTGAATATTTTATAATAATTCATGAGCGAGTGAATGAAATTATTATGAGATAAAGTGCCGAACGACCTTTCCTCCTTTCAATTATTCGTAATGTAAAAATTACCTTCTCAGACATTGGAAAAATTTACGAGCTCATAGGCTCTGGAAACATTGAACAGAGAGAGGGGCAAGTGGAAGAAATACTCTGTGCTGAATAAAAGTGAAAGGACCCAGGTACACTTTTGTATATAACCTTGCTAGTACATAATACAAAAAAAAACACCTATGTAATACACCTTTTCCTACGTATTTTTTTTCATTGCAAAGCCATATACAAGCACTCACAATGATCATGGGACATTCAGCAGTAGCTTTACATTTTTCATTACTCAAATTTCTGCAAAAAAAGATGAATTCCACGAAACATATGATTGCTCTTATTTCATTGAGTCAAGAAAATCTGAGAAACTTGATAATTTACCTGACGATAATCAAAGCGAGCTAGCTCTAGCCATCATGTAGTTAAATTTCAAAACAGTTTAAGACGTATTCAAGACTGGTTTTAAGACGTATTTAACGATGTGTTTAAGACGTATTTAAAACGGATTCTTACCACTGCCCATTATGTAAATCGACTTTAAAAAAGTTTAAGACGTATTTAGGATGTGTTACTACCACACTACCCATCATGTAACCCAATTTCAAAACCGTTTAAGACGTATTTAAGACTTGTTTTAAGATGTATTTGAAGATGTGCTTAAGACGTGTTTCTACCACCACCCATCATGTAACTCAACTTTAAAACAGTTTAAGACGTATTTAAGACGTGTCTTAAAATGTACTTAAAGATGTGTTGAAGACGTATTTAAGACGTGTTCCTACTGCTATCCATCATGTAACGCAACTTTAGAACCGTTGAAGACGTATTTAAGACGTGTTTTAGGATGTGTTTAAGACGTATTTAAGACGTGTTTTAGGATATGTTTAAGACGTATTTAAGAGGTGTTCCTACCACGGCGCATCATGAAGCTCATTTCAAAACAAGTTCAAGATGCGTTTGAAACGTGCTTAAGACGTATTCAAGAATTTTTAAGACATCGTTTAAAACCTGTTTTAACACTGAGTATTTAAGAGTCTTTTCAGCACTGCCCATGATGTAGCTTAATTTCAAAACAGTTCAAGATATGTTTAAGACACGTTTAAGACGTATTCAAAACATTTGATACGACGTGTTTAAGGACCAAGTGTTTAAGACTGTTCCCAACACTACTCATCATGTATCTCGATTTCATAACAGCTTAAGACATGTTTAAGATATGTGTAAGACGTATTTAAGACGTATTCCCAGCGCTACTTATACAGAGAGAAATGTTCTCTTAATTCAAGAATGTGCAGTCACTTAATTTAAGAACGGCAGGTCACTTAAATTAAGTGACTTTTCTCACTTAAATTAAGTGACTTTTCTCACTCAAGTCAAGTGACTTTTCTCACTTAAATCAAGTGACTTTTTCTTTCTTAATTTAAGAAAGTAAAAGTCACTTAAATAAAGTGAGTTTTCTCACTTAAATCAAGTGATTTTTTCTTTCTTAATTTAAGAAAATAAAACTCACTTAAATCAAGTGAGTTTTCTCACTTAAATCAAGTGACTTTTCTTTCTTAATTTAAGTGACCTGCAGATTCTTAAATTAAGTGACTGCACATTCTTAAATTAAAAAAACATTTTTATCTGTGTATCATGTGGTTCCATTTCTAAACAGTTTGAGTCGCGTATTCATGTTGTAGATCAATTCCAAAGCAGTTTAAGACCTGTCTAAGACATGTCTTAAATGTATTCAAACCAATTTTTTCCATATTGAGATAAAAGTGAACGGAACAATTGTAATATTTGCATGGTTTCCAATTTTCTTTTTCTTCATCATAATCAGAAAAAAAAAGAAGGAAACTCTTGACCACGCCAACGTTCATCCTGTTTGATGCAACTGCACTTTTATTTCCCCCGATAAATTCACATATATATATATCTATATTCCTTTTTTTTTGTGCAATGGTCTTACCTTGTAAGGTTTGAGCATAGGTCGCAATTCCCCGGACTCGTTGAGTCGTTCGACCGCGTCGGCGTCCTGTAAAAATAAGAGGAAAGCAAAAAAAAAAATGAACTCACATTAGAAATACGATACAGTGTGTCTCACGTAGCGGTTTATTTGCTGTCTCCTCGCGCCCATTCCCCCCTCAGTTTGTTTTACCACTCTTTCCACCCTTTATTTACCCACTGGCTCATGATTAAATTTATATTCCTTTATCTCCCGAAAAATTTTGTCATTCGTAAAAGGAACAATGGGTAAAAGAGAGAGAGGGAGAGAGAGAGAGAGAGAGAGAGAAAGAGAGAGAGAAAGAGAGAGAGAGAGAGAGTTCATTAAAGGCAATGTTAATAGGCTCATTTTTTTCCCCTTTTTTTTATTATTCTCTATTTATTTGGTTTTTTTTCTCCAGTCAAATGATAATGTGACGCAGGTAGATTGGAATGCAGTCCCCCTTTTTCATTGCAATTCAAGTGAGAAAGAGAGAGAGAGAAAGAGAAAATGAGAGAGGAAGGGATATCAGGGACTCTGGGGAGATACAGAATATACGGGAATAGCTGTTTTGCCTTCTCTACACTCTCGTGAATGTTTCCTTGGGTGTCCTTGGATCGAATAGCTTGACATTTCACTTACGCGTGTATCCGTATCACTTTGTCATCTACATGAACAATATTGGTTATGTGAATGAAAAGAGAAGGAGCAGGGAAACAAGAGAGCTCGAGATGAAAGGAAAACAGGGTTTTGAATTGTAGAGAAATTTGAGAAAAAAAAACAATTGGCGAAAAATTACTTTATGAATTACGTTATTATATTGTTATTTATTTTAATAATTAAATGTCAGGTGTCTTTCACTTTGGTAATTACGTTTGGTAATGGAGAATTTTGAAGGATGCTGAAAAAAACGTAACTGTTGAAAATAAACCTTAGTTAGGAAAATTCGGTTTTTATGTGATTATTTTGTTTAATGAAGAAAATTGATTTGAAGGCATCAACTATGAAGTTTAATCTAATGAGCTGGAAATAACTTCAATATCATGCAACGTTTGGGGCATTTTATGGCACTGATTTTTTGAAATTTATTTATTGTCAATATATGGGATTGTGAGAAAACGAAGATCTTTAATTACATAATTTAAGAATTTGTGCACTCTGGTAGAGATTAAGTGTTTTTTTTTTTTTTTATATAATTTTATGATGTCGCGTCATAGAGAAGAAACGATTAAATCTGAAGTTTCCAATTATGAATAGATTTTCTTCTGTGCAATTGCAAAATTTTCTATAGAAAGAGAATTTTATTTTATATTGTTAGATTAATTTTCATCTGTATGATCAAGTATTGTATTCAATCAATTGATTCTTTGAAAGAAAAAAATTCAATGAATAGAAGAAACATCATGCTAATTTTTTTTAGAAATAATTTGAGAAAGTTTGACAGAAATGTAGGTATTCTTCCTGCAAATCAATATTTCATGAAATCGAACGAGAAATTAGTTGACTACTATTTTTTTAATTGAGAAAAAAATTTGAATTATTCACTTGCACATAGCAAAACTTAATTGAGAGCAGTTTTTTTTCTTCTCAGTCTAGAGAAATTTTCAAAAAAAAATTGGTGCTAAATTGCTTCATTATATTATGATTTATTTGAATAATTAAATCCCACGAGTCTCTCACTTCGGTAATTACATTCGGTGCTGAAGAATTTAAAAGTAGAAGGTGAAAAAAAAAAATCATGTACCTTTATCCAGTTACGTTAAAAAACCTGTTGACAGTTATTGGATAACTTGGTAGACGATTTCATAAAAAAAAAGGAGAAAGAGAGAGATGGATAAAGATATGCTGGAATGAAAGGGAATACCTGTATCTAAATTGACGCTCTTGTATCTACGTCAATTGGTGGACAGTGTAGGTGGTTTTGTACTGGATGATGCAACACCAGAATAACCCCAGTACAAGAGAATTATTTGTGACTCAAATTTGACACGAGAAAAGACATTTTGTTCTATTCTTTTTTTTTTTTCTCAGGTGACAATTCAACAATTGGAACGATCCATTTAATTTAATAAAACCAGTGAATCACAATTCCTTCATCACAATTGTTTTGTACTTCTCACGTTATTAACTTTCTTTCTGCAGTCAAAAAGAAAGAAAGGAAAGGTAAAGTGACAAATTCAATGAAACTAATTAAATCATCAGAATTCCTGTGATGCGTATGAAAGTTGAATAAATGAATTTTTAATAGCTTTCAAAATTAATTGTACATTTTTTTATACTAACTCGATGATTAATAAAGAGTTTTTAACGATAAATCTTCAGAAATTGTTTAAAAATAAATTGCTTGATTTAATTGACCGTATATATAGTCTCAGTAGAAAATTAGGCAAAATGGATTTCCACGGAAACATGAAATAATTTTTTTGGAGCGAAAAAGACTTGGTAGAAAAATCTCAAAAAATTCAGCAAAATGCTTCAATATGTGAATATTATTAGTGAATTTTTTTCAAATTTATCTGAAGAAGCTTTGACTCTTAAAAAAAATTTCGAATCAGAATTTTTAGTCTCAGCACCATTTTACCCCGGTCTCTCTTCAAGTGCAATTGAAATGTCATGTCCAGACTCAATCTATGTTTAATTCATATTCTCAATGAATTTCTCTCATCGTGCAACTTGAAAATATAACTTATTCGTTACTATTATTGTTAAACACATTTAATTACACTATTGATTTTTGTTTATACTATAATTCTTATGACTGTACATATGAGTATGAATGAATAGTATGTACATATTCAGCAGAATAAATCTAACTGTTTGAAATGCATTAAATAGAAATGAAAAAAATGTCATGAATAAAAGGTTTCGAGGATATCATAGGGTTTTTTCTTTTTTTAAACTTTTACCTTTTCACAAAATCACTGAAATATAATTAGAAGCCTACAGTTTTGTATTATACAGTGTAACCTTGATATAACGAAACTGAAGGGAAATAGGAATTATTCGTTATATCGAGTTATTCGTAACAGTGAGGTTTGTTATATAGAGGTTAGATTAAACTCGATTCGTTATAACAAGGTAAGAAAATTACCATTAAAACAACTCATGTGAATAACAACTCATTTGACTCAAAACACAGAATTATTTATTTGAAATCATTCAAATAGAATATAAACATAGAATGTAAGAGGGAAAATTAACAACATGATAAAGGTATAATTATAGCTTAATCTTCATTTTTCGTTTCTTTACTTGAAATAAAGTCATAAATTGTTGTCTGTTTGCTAATAGTTATTGTAGAATTGAGTGGGAATAATTTGTAGGATACGTTATGTAGAGGTTGTAGGCTGGAAAATTCGTTATACACAGAGAAAAATGTTTTCTTAATTTAAGAATGTGCAGTCACTTAATTTGAGTGACCTGCCATTCTTGAATTAAGTGACTTTTCTCACTTAAATCAAGTGACTTTTTCTTTCTTAATTTAAGAAAGTGAAACTCACTTAAATTAAGTGACTTTTCTCACTTAAATCAAGTGACTTTTTTTACTTAAATCAAGTAACTATTTCTTTCTTATTTTAAGAAAGTAAAAGTCACTTGAATTAAGTGACTTTTCTCACTTAAATCAAGTGACTTTTTCTTTCTTAATTTAAGTGACCTGTACATTCTTAAATTAAGTGACTGCACATTCTTAAATTAAGAAAACATTTTTCTCTGTGTATGAAGGTCAATAATAGTTTCTATATATATTCTGCAATGATTGATTTTTCGTTATAGCCAGGTTGTTTGAAAAATATATTCGTAATGGAAAGGTATATTTTACATAGACTCTTATGGGCAGTTCTGGGGGATTTTGAAAAATTCGTTAAATCGAGGAATTCGTTATATTGAGGTTCGTTATATTAAGATTACACTGTATGTTAATAAAATCACTTGAATTGAAAGAAAGAGGTTTCGAGGATAAATCGTACAGTGTTCAAACTATTCAACATTTTTATCCCGAAAAAATTTAGTAATCAATCAAAATGTAACTTTTTTGATGCTCAAAACATAATATGATGTTCATCAAATCAATGAAAGCCTATAAAACTGTTTAATCTATCAATAATTATCGAATTCCTTTCGTTCATTCACTGGTATCTGATGAATCCTATCCTTTTGAACACTGGACACGACCCCCCACCCCCACCCGCCTCCCTATGTTCGTTCACGATACAATAATTCATAAATCTTCCAACTCTTCATATTTAACATATTCAGTCAATTAAAAACTTTCGATAAATTAATTATTTCAGGTGGAATAAGAAAAAAATGAATAATTTTTTAATTCCTTTAAATCAATAAGATAAAACAATGAATAACCCCCCCCCCCCCCCCCGCAGTGAACTTGCGCAACGAAACGATTTTGCACGTGCCCGAGTGCTTCTGACAGTAGATTGTGTCTAGTTCGTTGGGTTTTGAACAAAAGCTTCAATAATTCCTGTGTATTACATTTTCGAAAATAATCACATTTCAATCTTGAAAAGAAAAAGGTCAAGCTCAGAATTTCTCCAATCATTTTAATTAATCTACCTCACTAATTTTTTCTATTTACGTAGAAATTCAATTATTCTCCGTTTTTTTCCATTAATATCATGGAAAATGAAGGATTTTTTTTTTTTTTTTTTTCAAATTAAAATAAAGGAATTTGAATGAGAAATGTAATAAAATTCTCTGAATAATAATGTACATTATTCTTTTTAATATTTTCTTTTTTTTTTCATCCAATTATTACTTCGGTAAACTACGATAAATTGCGTAATAAAAGGGATAGGTATGTAGCAAGGATGCAGCAGAGGATAGAATCGATTATTGCATTTGGTATAGAAGCACAATGGCGTTAAGGATTGACGTTAAATGTCAGAGATAAGAGGCAATGTGCTATCTCCAAATAGTCGAATGAACGTTCGTATAACAGAAGTTTATGAAAAAAAAAAAAAAAATGAGAATAAGATAAGATGAAAAGAAAAATAATTAAAAATGCGGAGATTATAAGAAGCGACGAGGAGAAATGCGACGAATGGAATCCCATCGTTTTCATCGCTTAATATGTATCCCCCCCCCCCCTTCCCCCCTTCATTCACCCCATCTCTCATTTATTTATACGCGTTTAAATATTTAGAACGTGTGAATTATTTCTATCAATGGGCATAAGAAATTTTGCTACTGTTTTATGCAGAAAATTATTCGCGGCGTATATATCATGACTAGTCACTGAGGATTAACCTACTTATAAAGTTCATTAATCAATTTTTTTTTTTTTTTTAGATAAACAGGATAAATCAAAATATTCAAATTGAACGATAAATTTCACTTCCGCGTGAAATTTATGGAAATTTAAATCTGATGATTTCTATATTTAATTAATTAATTTCTTTCAATTGATTAATTTCTTTAAATTAAATAGTTTCTTTTAATTAATTGATTTATTTTAATTAATCAATTTCTTACCCCAATGTGTTGTCCATCGATGAATAGCTGCGGTACATCAACTGTTTCAATTCCAAGTCTCTCTTTCAATTCATTTTGAAATTCACGGCTTGTGAATAAATCACGCTCCTCACATTGGACCAAGTGTGTACCGAGAATCCGCAGCATCTTTACGCATGCAATTGTTGTTTTTCTCACGACTCTCATTGATGTTGTGTAAACAACCACTTTGCCTGCATCCTTTTGTTTGTAATTCTGGAAATTCATGGAAAAAAAAAAGGGGAAGAAAACAATTTAAATTACTGTTGATTTTGAAATTAAAATTATGTGAAGGTAGGTGAAATTTTGAAAATTTTCAGGAAAGTGGCTCGAAAAGGCCTGAAATATTTGAAACAATGTTTTCTCAATTATTTTAGTAAAAAGCTAAGGAAAATCTGCATGGAGAACGTGGGTTGGAATTAATTTTGTTTTAATTTTTCCAAAAACTTCAAAAATAATGGATTTTCAAAGAATTTGTTGAAAATTTAAGAAAAAATAAATTTTTAAAAAAATTCTTGAAAATTAAAAAAAAAACTGGATTTTTTAGAAAATTCTTGAAAATTTAAGAAAAAAATGGGATTTTTGTAAAAATTCTTGAAAATTTGAGAAGAAAATTTTTTTTTCTAATTCTTGAAAATTTAAGGAATAAATGGGATTTTTCAAAAGATTCTCGAAAATCAATTGCAACACGTGTTTTTCAACGGAAATTTCCTCAGTTTCTCAATAGAATCACTTAAATAAATTTCATCTGAATCCAAATCTCCAAAATTTCCATAAATTAATTATAAATAAAAAAATATTAAATCTCCAACTTCACGAAAGTGAGATACTTTTAAAATCTACTCTCTTAAACTTTTAAATAATAAACGATTAATATAAGTCAATTTATGCGTTCCAGTTTCGCGGTTCGCACGCCTCGAAAGTACGAGGCTATATGATAATTACAAGGAAAAGCACCAGGTGGTTCTCGCTTTTGTGCTCATTTTTTTTCTTTCCGCACACACACACACACAGACACAAATACACAATTTTTCTCACTTCTTTCCATTTCTTTCATTCTACGCATCTCCGGTTGATTTCATGCTTATCTTCATTTACAACATTGAAACACATGGGAAGTGTGTTTACAAATTACACAATACTCATTAATCACAGTAAAATAGAATTAAAATACCAATAAATAAGAGACACTCTGAATTACTCCGTTTTTTTCTACGAACTTTTCGAGTTTTTTACGGGCTCCAACTTTTTCGCACTTCTCCTCCTTTTTTTTTCTCGAAAATTTTATTGCACATAGACGAATGGGCAAGATAGAGAAAAGGCGACTGTATAAACATTCACAGCCCATGAAGGTCGTGAATATTAGCACCCATAAAAACAATACTCAAGTATACATTACGACTTTCGATAATCCGACTGTCTCAAGGTAATATGGCTTTTTTTTCTACTCCTATTCTATGATTTTCTCCGAATGTAACTCAGCTGAGGGGAAAAAAAAAGAATGGGAAAATTCCAATCACAGGATTTTTTTAGAAGGAAATTGCTGAATTTATCTTCAAGGATGAAAAATATGAAATAATTCATTCATTCGGCAATTTTTTTTTTTCTATAATTCCATTCTTATTGGATCCTTCAACAAGCTAATACTGTGAATTATGTTGAAATGAAAAATGAAGAATAAAAAAAAAGTGAAGAACTATGTCAGGAGGTTGTGTTGATAATTGTCGCATTCCTCTATATATTTTTTTTTCAACAAAGTTTATTTTTGAAAAAGGGTACATTATTTACAGTATTTACAATGACATTTGAAATAAACATGTTGAGAACAAAAAATTTTTTCAACTGTTCATCTATGAGATTTAGAGTCGAATGGCTCATCGAGCTCTCATGACTTTGCGGATTGGGGTGCTATTTGAGTTTTTTTTTAATTTTTTTTTTATGATTATCATAATCATGATTTCCATATATTTTTCTATGGCAATAGATAAATGGAGAAAGGATACTTTGACCCTAGTAAAATGTCGCATTCCTCTCGTGAATGAAATCGAGACAGTTGAGAATTTTGGAGTACTAGGGTAGAAATACCAGTTTTGGCCATCTTTGCTCCTTTTTTGGCCACTTCTAATTTAAGTTGATTAAAAAAAAAAATCTCAAATCAGCATAATATTTCTATAGAATTTTGAAAGCTTCATAATCATACGAATCTAACTTATGATGTTATTGTACTTATAAAATGATTAATATTCAAATTTGGATAGAAAATGGCCAAAAAAGGTACTTCTACCCTACGAGGGGTTATTCACTCAAAGATTGAGTGCACAGAGGGAAATTTCGTATGTACATAAGCATAGAACTTACGCCTCTCTATTATTAAGCTCACGATATTCAAAAAAATTAAACTGTTCATTGAAGATCAATAAAATCTTGTCATTATTTTAATTTCATTGATAGCCAGTAAAATGGAAGAAAAAAAATGAGAATATATTTTTGGAAATTCAATGGATTGTAATGATAATAAAAAAAGAGATTGAACCAATGCAGCCTTTTTTTTTTCCTAAATTCACAATTTCTGTATAGGAGAGACTGGAACGAAATGGACCTCAGGAGTAATATGAGACATGATTTTTTTCCAGAGTAAAGAAAAAATTGGGAAAAATTCAAGAGGATACTCCAATATATGGACATTATTAGTGAATTTTTAAAAAATTTCAAAATTGCTTCCACTTTCAAAGAAATTCCCAAATTATTTTGATCTGCAGATCCATTTTATCCCAGTTCCCCTCATAAAAAATTGGAAAACTCCAAATCATAAGATTTTTTTATATAAAATTGTCTTCTCCAAAGAGTCGAATCCTTTTTTCCTCTCCTTATTCCATGATTTTCTCCAAATGTATCTCAACTGAAGTAAAAAAGACAATGAATACAAATCAATCCCAACTTGAATTGTATGTAATTCCCTGATTGCCAAACGAACACACACACACACAAAAAATGTAAGTCGAGTTCCCTTTCTATATTTCTTAACAATTTCGTTCTCTTTTTTTTTCTACCCAAACTCCTTTTTATCCATTTCTTTTTCAGTATTCTCGAGAAATCAAATCTCAAAACACGTATTGTGAAATATTTTGTTGATACGTGCAAGTGCGTTCGTGGTATTAAAACACAAGGTATGTGAATAATTCTCATTGGCCTAGCATTTCTATCCCCACCCCCCTCCTCCCTCCTGACAAATCGTATATCTCCTTATGCAATAGAGCGAGAATCTTCAATAATTCCCCGATAATATTTAACATCGACATTTCATTAATTTTCACTCGAATGCTGTAAAGCATTAACGCTCACTAGACTTAAGGGAGAAAAAAAGAGGCAAAAAGAAATGAGGAAGTATTACGATCAAATTGGCAGCGAGATAAGTTTTTTCTTTCATTAAAAAAAAAAAAGAAATGCAGTCATGCAACTTTTTGCAGACTTTTATGTTTATTTGTTAATTTTTCTCCTTTCCCCCACTTTTTGCTCTCTCTCTCTTCCCCAAGATCATATAGATATATATATATATATATATGTCTATATATATCTGTACGCACAAAACTATCAGTGCTACTTATATTTTCTCGTACAGTGTGCCACGAATTATTACGTAATACAGGCGGTGGGAGGGTGGAGGGGGGGGGGGGGTGAGGTCCTGGTAACTTCACCAGTAGCGCGACAGAGATCGTGATTTTGTTGAATTAACTTTCACTGCGTGCGTGAATTCCAAGAATAGCTGATATGAAAATTGACACGACTACTGGAATAAATGTATTTCCTGGATTTTTCATTCACACACACACACACACTCATCAATGTAGTTAATTTTATTCAATTTTTTTTTCTCCTTTTTTTAATTTCTTTTTTAGTAGCATACGTCAATGTGAAGGACAATCAATAATAATAACTGTAAAAAAATTCCTACTGCAAATATCGTGAATGTCATATGTGACAAAAATAAATTCAATGAATAATTTAAAATTCAATAATTCCCCTTTTTTTTAATCAAAAACTTTTGTCTATTTTTATTTTGCGAATGACAAATTTTTTTCTCGATGAAAAATCATAAAATATTTATTTACAATAATCATAAACTTGTTGATTTCAATAAATTTACGGAATTTGATAAATTTTGGAATTTTTGCAAAAAAAAAAAAAATTGTTGACAATTGTCGAAATAATTTTTATTTTTTTTTCGTAGCAAATAGAAAAATTGCGCGCAATGAAACTGTAGTTATATGCACCAATTGCTGTATTTATTGGGTCAAATATTATGATAATATTCAACAAATTAACATACCCATTAACGCCTCTCACTCCAAGAGAAGCCAAGAAGCATATCGTATTTCTTTCTCAACTTCATTATTACTATTATTAATAATAATAAAATTAAACAAATTAAAAAAGAATAATAATGCTTTTAATTTCCACTGATTAATCGTGCATTAATGAAACAAGAGAATTCGCACAGAATTGATTGAAATTAATGAAAGTACCAATTATTCTATACTTTCACGTGTAAATATTTGTGTTCAAGTGTATTAACATGACCGATCAAATTAATTGTTGAATATTAATTTTTGTGACTAGAATAAGTGTATCAAACACAATGTGCCATAATTTTCAATCATGCACCATATGGCAATTACGATTATTACAAAATAATCCTGAGTGATGATAATGAAAATTTGATTGATGGCAAGTGTGTTGAATTGTGCTGTAGTGATTTTCAATTTTAATTATGATTACAAAATTGACAAAGGGATACTAGTTACGATGGTATCATCAACTATCCACTTCATGGGTATTTTAGAGGGAAATATGTTTGGTAAATGATTACGGTGTATTTATACGCAGAGAAATGAGGAAGAAGAGAGAGAGAGAGAGAGAGAGGGAGACCTGTTGAACCAGGTGTGTTGAACGGAATAAGCAATAAAAACTGATGATAATGTATAGCTCATAGTGTTCAAGGTCTTTCAGGGGATTTTCGTTGCGGTTAAGTGCAGTTATGAATTATCATTACTGATAAAAACCGGTAGTTACCGAATAGATTGTTTTTTTTTTAAAGAAACTACTTATTTTGTTTGAATTATTTAGTAATTTCTGAAAGTGTTTTCAGTGGAAGTGATAATTTGATGAATCAAGGTAGTATCCTAGTGAACTCCTCCGAAGTACATTTAACCCCTTTTTTTTTATGCAGTATTGAAGATGATATTTTGACGTTTTGCTGAATTTTTTCATAATTTTTGTCCGTGCAGTTTGTGAAATATGAATTATTAAAGTTACTGAAAATAGCAGTGGTGGGGATGAAACGTCCTAAATCGTACAGAAATAACGAAATTGCTAGAAAACCACAGGGTTGATCCATTATTTAAAAACTATTGGCGAAGAAAACAGCATTTTAACTAAATAATAGAAGAAAAAAATATTCAATTCACCGTATAGTTATTGAGAAATTTTAATTAGAAGGTAGTCGTAACTATTTGCCTCTCTCTCTATCTCATGCACGTGATAGAAGATTGATGCGAAAAAAAAATAGAGAGAAAAAAATTATTTTCAAAAGCTGGAAATATGACTTTCCAATAGCTTAATCACTTTTTCGAGTAAATAAAAGCACATTCTCCCGAATTATCAGCAATTAATTGGAAACTAATCTACAAATCCTCATTTTCTCCTGTTTTATCTACTGTATTCGGTGATACAACCTTAAAAGCAATTATGCGTTATTGCTACTCATAAAAACCAGTTGTTATCGTATAGATTGTTATTTTTTTTTTTTGGAGAGAAACACATTTTCATTTCATTCAAATTATTTAGTAATTTCCGAAAGTGTTTTCACCGAAAACAATAGTTGAATAAACTAAGGATAGAAAAAAAAAGGCTCGTGCAGATTGCAGAGTGTTCAGCGTTGTGTATCGCGGTCGTCTAATTGTCCTGATCTAATCAGAAGAAAAGCACGAAACCTACTGAGTATAAATTTACTATTTTTCCTTCTCTCTCGCTCTTTTTTTCTTTCTCTTTTCTGCCTTTTTTCCTCTCTGTCTCTCTGTTTTGGTTAAAGTTCTGGGCCTCGTAAAGCCTCATCAGTGTTGAATTTCATGAAAAAAAGGTGATAATTTGTGGTAGTGCTTCATTTCTAGGTGGAAAAAAAAAATAAGAGGGAAAATGAAATAAAGGTAAAGAGGAAACACGTACAAAGGTGTGCCAAGGGCGATATTCTTCTTTTGTTGATGATGAGCATTGAAAAGAGAATGAGGCAGAGGATTGAATGATTTTACCTGACATTTAAATGAACATAAAAAGAGAAATTTCACTCGGAACCTCGCAGTACCATTCATTTTGTTTCAACAAAAATAATTAAATTTTTAATTATAATCTCATGATTATGGGGATATTTTGATTTCACTGCGGCAACAGATCAAAGAGATTCTTTTGATATGTAATAGGTGGGTATCGATGAATAATGAATCGATTACGTGACAGGTGAAGTGGAATTGTGAGAGTCAAAAAGTGACATTCGATTGGTCATAATAATTCCTGGTGGGTTCAAAAAAAATAAATATCAGTACCGTTAATCCTTTTGATTTACACGTGAAAAGTTTAATGATAAGGGCGCACGTGTACCTACACATGATAAATGGAATTTTGCTGATAAATGCTTTTTTCATCCCTTCTGTATCATACGAGATGCCACTGACTTCGGTGCATATCGATTTTTCGACGTAAAATAAGGAAATTTTCTGTAATAAACTCATTGCTCCATTATTTCTATGATGAAAAAAAATTGTTATCATGTAATCGATGTCATTGAAGTAGTATCTCAGTGGACTTGAGTACAGTGAACCCCTTTTTTTTTAATGCCATATCAAAGATGATATTTTTTTTAATTTTTTTGAATTTTTTCATAATTTTCGATATGAAAAATGAGATTTTTCATATCATTTCATATATTTTTCATGAGATATGAATTTTCAAAGTTACTGAAAATAGCAGTGGTGGGGATGAAACGCCCTAAATTGGACAGAAATAACGAAATTACTGAAAAACCATAGGGTTGACCCATTATTTAAAAACTTTCGGCGAAGAGAACAGCATTTTAACTGAATAATAGAAGAAAAAAATTTTCAATTCACCGCATAGTTATTGAGAAATTTCAATTAGAAGATAGTCGTAACTAGTTGCCTCTCTCTCTATCTCATGCACGTGATAGGAGATTGATGCAAAAAAAATCAAGAGAAAAAAATTATATTCACAAGCTAAAGATATGAGTTTCGAAGAGTTTAATCACTTTTTTGGGTAAATTTTAGTGTTGCAAGGATTATTTAATTTTTTTCTAAGTATGAAAGACCTTAATAAATATGTACATACAAATTTCCAAAAAAAACTGATTTTCTCGGGAACGTTCTTAAATTCGAATGCATTTTATACACTTTGAAAAGCAATGAGGAATCGAATGATGCGTGTCGACTTTGCCGCAAAACGCATCTGCTGACAAATGCGGAAAGAAGTACAGGCTTCCGTGGACGATTTCTCCACAACTGGGATAATGTTACGGGAGATCAGGTCGTTGAATAAAAAAAAAAATGTGCGCGTTTTCCAACGTTTAATACCGTTACACTTGAGGCCTGGCAAAACCATGGCTATTTGTAATTTCATTTACTCGATAAAACTTGAATTCACTGTACGAAATAATAATTCACAATAAAATACATCGAGTCATTGCCAGAGTTGAATGATCCAAAAAAAAACGTTATTTTTTCTCACAAATTTTTCAAATAAAAAAAGAAATACAATTACTATTTATTTGAATTTTCTAGACCGTGGATTTCAATGTTACTTTCATTTGTTACAACGCTTCATTGAATTCCCTGATATATTTCAGTTGAAATCATAAACCATTTCTTCTGGTAAAAAAAAAAGAAAATAGAATGATAGGAACAAAGCACCTTGCCACCAGAGAAAAAGTCTGTTTCATTTTGTGAAACTGTGTAAATCAACAGAAATTGTTTATCATAAAATAATAATAATAATTAATTTAATTTTTTGTCTCGAATAATTATGATGATAGTTAATGTGATTTACTTCACTTTATAAAGATGAATAGAAAAAAAAACGCAGACTCGTGACTCCTGTTTAGTGTATATTCCGTGTTTGAGTTTACTGCTTAGCACATTTGGTTTCAAAAGAGATGGAGAGAGATGTAATGGAATTCGTAAGTTTTGTAGTCTGTAATTTGGGATAATAACAGAAGAGTTCTGTGACTTTTTCTTTTATTAAAGAAAGAGAAAGAGTTGAAAGAAAAAAAAAAGAAGACTTCTTACTGTTACTAGTGCAGAATAACTTGAATTTCACATGATATTTTAAGGTGAAATTCCATCTTTTATTTTTAACAAAAAAAAAACGGGTAAAATAATTTGAATACTTATCAAATTCAATGATCTATCAAGAATTTGATAATAAATAATTTTTTTCTGCTTTCTATCTCTCGAAGAAAAAACCAATAAACCACAAGATTATTTGAAATTTATTCATCCATATAAATACTTCTAAAATGAATTACTGAATATTTTTTTTTCGTAAAACCAAGGAATAATATTCTTTAATTGTGACTTCAGTGACTCACATTCCAATGGAAAAAGAAAAAAAAATTACTCAGATTTAATCTGCGACGAAGTATTTTCAAACACATCATCGCTAATAATACTGAAATAATTCTCTCTACTTCGCAAAAAGAATCGAGCCCTGAAATATATAGTCTGTTAATAAAGAAAAAAAAAAGGAAATCCTGAGGATCGCCAAGAATTAATTGACAATTAGTCAATGTCTTGGAGTTGGATAATTTATCGTCGATTAAGTTGAATGCAATGTGCATTAAAATACAAAGCGTAATCATTTATAAATGATAGAACAGGTTGCATCAGTCTCAGATGAAATTTGCGACTCTCTGAAGTCATCTCCAGAATGAGATAAAAGAAGAAGGGGAGAAAAGAAGGAGCATTATGAGGAATGCACGTGAGATGAGAGTTTAAGGTAGTATCCAAGTAAATTCGAGAACAGTTAATTCCTCATTTTTTTGATGCCACATTAAAGATAATGTTTTTTTGAATTTTTCTGAATTTTCTCATAATTTTTGACCGTGCAGTTTGTGAAATATGAATTATCAAAGTTACTGAAAATAGCAGTGGTGGGGATGAAACGCCCTAAATCAGACAGAAATAAAATTACTAAAAACCACAGGATTGGCCCATTATTCAAAAACTATTGACGAAGAAAGCAGCATTTTAACTAAATAATAGAAGAAAAAAATATTCAATTCACCGTATAGTTATTGAGAAATTTCAATTAAAAGGTAGTCGTAACTTTTTGCCTCTCTCTCTACCTCATGCGTGTGATAGGAGATTAATGCGAAAAAAAAATTCGAGAGAAAAACATTATGTTCACAAGCTGAAGATATGACTTTCGAATAGTTCAATCACTTTTTCGCGTAAATGAAAGCACATTTTCCCGAATTAACAACAATTAATTGGGAATTAACCTGCAATCCTCATTTTTCTTTGTCTTAAGATGTTGCAGATGATCTCTGACTATTGTTAACTTTTATCCACTTATTTTCAACCAAACTAACATGTTCAATAGACGTTTTGTGTTCCTCGATAATCAATGCATATTGCACTATATTTGAACCATCTGAAGGGTATATTGTGCAATATAAACTGACATCGAGCCCCCGAGGGCCATGATGTCCCGACATATCGAGTTTTCCATTTACTTTAACAAGTCACCCGATAAACCAAAAATTATCAGTAAAAAGCTGGCGAAAAAAAACTTTAAATCCAGAATTTCTCTTTCGAGATTAAAATTTTTTTTTTTTATTTAAAGAGTTTCATTAAAACAAATTGTAGTAATAGTAAAACGTGAACGGTTCAATTGTTCAAATGACGTGGCATTAGCCTTTGGGCTTTAACATACATATGATAGATAATTATGAGTTTATTACAAGTGATAGTGTGAATTTTTTCTGAAGCTTCAATTAGAGAAAATTAGTTTTGTTTAAAAAAAAAAACCCTAACTCTCTTTTGTCATAAGTGGTTTTTTTCTGCCTACTAAGCAGTCATCTAAGAGCTACATCATCAATGATCCACAGAACAGAATTGCCAAAAATGTTAATGATGTGTGTCAATCCGTAGATTTTCATGGAGTATCATTTTCCTCATTCTTGAAAAGTATCCTGGTAACCAGTTGTGTAAAAACATGTTATATGACTGGTGGTTAATGTTAAATTTGTTTGTTGAATTATTAATTGATAAATGTGAAAGCACCAGAAACATAACAATAGACAGCCAGAATTATGTTTAATAAATGTTTATATTATAATAAAGCAGTATGATGAGTTTATAATTGATGAACTAGAGCAGATTTCATTTTGGAGTAATAATAATGTGTTATTGCTATGAGAGTGAGAAACAGAAGGTGAAATGTGCTCAATTAATCTACTGCATTATGAATTAATATCACAAGTCAATGCAACAGATTTATCGATAATTTGGCGCTAATATTCGAAAGTTATCTATCAAATTCTTTATATCTTATTGAAGATGCTAATGTTCATTTCTTTTTCTTTGTTTTTGTTAACTTCATACTGCTATATCATTTCGAATTCACTGAATTTTATGAAATTTCAGGCTTTTTTCTTTTTCTTCTCTTCGGTATAATTTTTCATTATATGGTTATTATTTTCTATAATGCCGATTGTCGTAAAATAAATAAATAAATAGAATACAAAAAATGTTTTGACATTTATTAACTGTTATTCATTCATGAATTTTCCTTTCAATTTGCCGAATTATTCACAAAGCTCTTCTCTTCGTAATTTTAAAGCCAAGGATTCCCACAAAAATTTAATGTCCATCATTCAACCTGACAAATTCATTCCACAGAGTATTAGAATTTGGAGAATAGAGTGAAGATAATGAGCAAAGTATTGATTTGGATTTTCCATTATCATCGGTCATTATATGAGTACGTGAATATTATTCAGAATATTCAGTGAATGCTCAGAAGATGGACAGCCTGATGGATTCTTCAATTTTGTGAAAGGATCAGTTGTAATGAATACAAGATGAATGAACCTAACAATCTTCCCCTTGGTATATGTCAGACTTTCTAAGAAAACCGAATGCACATGGCAGATGACAGTTTCTTTATGACTTGGTTACAATTTCTATTGAAAATTTTGGGTAGAATCATTTTTCATTTCAATAATCATATCAACTTAGTTTAAGCAATTCAGTAACATTCAATTGCTTCAAAACAGATTTTACTTTGAAAAAATTAGAATGTGTTGAAAAGTTTATTTTCTACTTCCTCCATGAATTTCTTAATTAGGGGGGGGGGCAGGGGGGTTAAAAAATGGAGAAAAACAAGGAAAACTTTGTTCCATGAATTCTTGTGGGATAATGGATGAAAAAAATATGAAAAATACCTTAAAAAAATGGTTATTTTTGTGAAAATAAGATGAAATGCGCTGGGTTTAATCAGAACATCACAGATTTTTTAATAAATTAACAAAAAAGCTTATTTTTCAATAAATTAAAAAACGACAGATTCCTGTTAATTTCAGTGTCATAAATGTACATGCTTCTCGATATTAAATAAAATTTCAATCAAAGATGAAAAAAAAACACTCGTAATCTGTGAAAGAGAAATAGAGTGGAGTCTCATTGCTCAATAATCTTGCGCAAGTTGAAAAATCATTCTCAATTGAGACACGAAAGTTGAACCTCTAGAAAAGAAAACTACAAGACTAGAATTTTAACCTGAAAAATACAAGTTTTTCCAGTGAAAACTAACATGCGTGAATAATATAATATTCATGAGTTGATCGATGAAATGAAAGGAAAATTTAAAAAAATTCACAACTCTATAATTTTGATAAATTCAATGGGCTTAATGGGAGTTTTTTTTCACTTTTTTTTTTGTACACAATTCAGCAAATGACTGTCTCGTAATTTAGAGAGGTATTGAATAACATTTTACATTTTTCTCCTTTTCCGTTTTCTCTCATATACAAGTATTATTCACTCGTTGAATAATAAAATGCTCATTTCCGCAGTATTTTTCTCGAGTGTAGAAAAAACATTTCCTATTTATTTGAAACGATTTCTCAAAAAAATTTTACAACATGAACTATCACTTTTTTCGATTCTCTTTAAATTAGTTCCCTTTTTCGTTTTTTACTTTTTTTTTTGTTTTCTGAAAATTAAATCCGAAATAAGTAGTGCTTAAGACGTAAGTCAATTCAAAGTTCCAATTTAATGTCAACCGAACGAACGCAAATTTTTTGAAGCATAAAATCCCGTGATAAGCGATCATTAAACACTGAAAAATACAATAAAAACAATATTAAACCAAAGGAAATTAGAAAAAAAAGGAGAAAAAAACAAAACACAATTGACACAAAGAAGTGAAAGGCAGACAATTCACATAATGTGAAATTTACGTGTGTTAATTTAGTATGCAACGTGTGTAGGCTGTATTCAATGTCGTTTCACATTAGTAGAATACTAGTTCGTCGTACGTTAATTATGCATTTTCGACCGGTTGACACGTGGATGTTCAATTAACAGCTATTGAGGTATTTATCGTAGCATTTATGGATTGCCAATGAGTTCATCGTGTGTCTCGTTGATTATCGTTTTCTGCAAATTTACACATTTCTCCAATCTTCATCAGTCGTAGAAGAAAAGAAAAAAAGAAGATTATTAAAATTCCTTAATGAACTGCTTCAATCTGTACATCAGTCAAATGAAGTGTACAGTGTTTTTTTTTCAATTTTTCATTATAATTACGATGAACTCTTCTTTTTTTCAGTCAACTTGATGTTATTTTGTCATTCCTCATTTTTTTCTGTTCTTTTATTGTTGGCTATTTAATTTCAATTATTATCAAGTTTTTCTTATCAAGTGAAATTGAACATTATTCAATTAATCAATTAAATGGAAATACAGAAGGAGTTCGATGAAATTTGAAGAAATTGACGATCACGTTGATTCATTTATTTATCGAGTTTGTTCATTAGCTTTAATTTTCAACAATTATTTTATCGATGATGTTTTCACGATGTTATTCTGTCATGGTTGTATTATTACATAGAACCTCAGGAGAGAGAGGACATCTTTTAACACTCTTTACTTTTTTAATTATTTATTTTAACATAATAAAATAATTAATTATCAATATTCGTTGATTGTGAAAAAATAATAAATCACAATTATATTATCAATTAAAAAAAATTATTTGGTTCAAAGGTGCCCCCTCTCCTCTAATCATGATCTGACAAATTCAATTAACAATAAAGGAAACTGGGGCAAAATGGGCGTCTAGGATAACATGATCCATGATTTTTTTTCGTAATAAAGGATATTGTGCAGAAAATGAACTACCTTTCTCTGTATAAAAAATCACGAAATCAACCGGAAATACTTCATATTCCATTCACCAAAATGCCACTTTTCACCTTCAAACGATTAATTTATTTCCTCCACATTTAATTTCTCTCTCTTTCTCTCTTCACCTCAAGACTCTCACCATCACTTCAGTAATTTCTACAAGATCCACCGCTTTAGGTCGAGTCATTTCGTTCAAACTTCAATTCATATAGTAACGAGTCAACCCAAGAGAGAATGGGCCATGGTGTGAGATAATTGGAAAAGTGAGTGAGTGCAAAACGGAAGGGGTTACGTGATCCGATTGAGGATAGCACAGGTTCATAATACCCCTGATATGAAGTAGTCTCTTCTCTCTATTCTCTACCTCAAAAAGTTGCACTTGATATTACAGTCTCGAAGTACTTGCTAAATAACTTTACCACAAAACTCAATCCAGATGAAATTTTTCAATTTCCATTTAAAGTGAAAGAAAAAAAAAAAGGCAATTTTAATTTTATTCCGTGAGGGAATAAAAATGAAATGACTTCGGGGTAATATTTTTGAGGAAAAAAAAAAGGTAAAAGCTTTCATTTCAGCAGTTGTGTCGTATTATCCTGGAGCGATTTATGGTTGAACGAACACTTTGGCTATTGGCAGAGTTGAAGAGTTGAAGTGAGAGAGAAAGAGGAAAAAAATCGAAAAGCTCTTGAAAAAAGTGGAAAAAAGGTGAAAAGCTTCGCTGAAATTGTGAGGAAGTGGGGGGGAATCCGTTTCTAATTGGAAAAAAGTGAGTGCGAACGTGGCGCAAAAGATTCGTCGAGTAGAAGAATCAGGTCGTGATGAGATGAGATGAAAACGTGCGACACAATGTTGCACAAAGTTGCTCTAATGCCATGAACAATAATTAATACATTGTTGAGTGAAATAAAAATCATTTAAACAAAGAAATGGAAGAAAAGAAGAAAAAAAATTACGATGGAATTCAAAGAGACTGAAGCTACTACTGTCGTCGTGGCGGGCTCTTTGACCCGCTTTCTCTTTTCCCACCCGATTTGTCCCGTGGACATGCCGTCGTGTTTTCTTCAACCGGGAAATTCACAGTCTTACGCGTATATATATATATATACATTCAGAAGAGCATCACCTGTCCCTTACTTCTTTCATCTTTTCTATTTGTATGAGACGACCTCACCTGTTCAACTTGTCCTGGTATAATTGCAAACGCAAACTTCTCGGCTAATGAAAGATGATGATTGCGGAGAG
Organism: Aleiodes alternator; assembly: GCA_963921955.1. Classification (NCBI taxonomy): domain Eukaryota; kingdom Metazoa; phylum Arthropoda; class Insecta; order Hymenoptera; family Braconidae; genus Aleiodes; species Aleiodes alternator. Next base: position 4,371,677 of record OY998109.1, on the reverse strand, counting down.
AGAAAAGGAGAGGGGGGGGGGGGAGGTGAGGTAAGATCGGAGTTTACGTCCATGTGGGCACAACGAGTCGTCACGATCCTGGGGAAGTAGGCCGTTTGCGATAAAACATGAAATTCGCACTTTCCTCATTTTTAACGACGAATAAATTTTTTTTCGGAAGGAAGGACTCTGCTAAAAAATCTGAAAAAATTCGAGAAGATGCTCCAGCATGTCTACTCCATTGTGTAATTTTTTCAAATTTTTTCAAAGAACGGCGTTTAATTAACAAAAAAAAAGGAGTTTTCGTATTTTTAATGTCGAATATTTTCGAGTGTTACTTCCGGTTGGTCCATGATTTTTTTTTGATAGTAAGGACTACGTCAAAAAATCTGAAAAAATTTGAGAAAATGGCCGAACATGTTTACATTGTTCTGTAATTTTTTCAAATTTTTTCGTGGAGCGGCGATTAATTGAAAAAAAAAATTCCGAGTTGTGCATTGCAATGAATCAGTAGAATGGAAAATTTATGGGGAATAGATGTAGATACCGGTGAATATCGGTATTTGTAATTATCGGTGGTATGAAGCGTTCTTGCGAAACATTGATCGAAGGAGGGATTCACTCACAGCGATTGTACTCAAGTACAACAGCTACAATCATCATGCACTCACGAATATTCTTCATTTTCCCTTCTTTTCGATTTTCTAAAGTAAATTTATTTATTACGATATTCATGCAAATCGGCGAAATAGGTGTGTTACGTTTGAGCTCTTCGTTTTTTTTTTTCATTCCCCTCACCGAGATGATTACCCCGAAGGCAATTTCGAAAGTTCGTGTCGTTTACAAACCAAATTTGTCGCTGAGTGTTTTCGAGTGGAAAAAATTAGCGTTTACGCCTACTCCATGAGACTCTCTTGACTCAACACATCTGCAGATTTCTAACGACTTGGAATTAACAGTTATTCACTTCATCATTCGTAAAATTATTCTAGAATCATCGTATTTTCGAAAAAAAAAAATATTCTTATCTCGGGAGAAAGAAGAAACGCAAACGATAGGAGAGGAATTTCGTTTTTTTTGAGAAATTATCATTTTTTCTTAAAAATTTCCTTTAAGTGAACTCTGGCAACCTTTCTTGCCCCATATTTTCCCTTAAAAATCGGTTATTTTCTCCTATTTGAGATTCTTCCAGAATTCAGGAAATTAATTTGAAAAAATAAAAAATTGAAAATAATTCAGTAAATTCTGATAAACAAAAATTTCAATTTTTTTTTCTCGAAATTTCCTCGAGTTGAACTGTGAAAACCTTCATTTGTTCGCATTTATCCTCAAAAATCAGTTAATTTTCTTTATTTGAGATTTTTCCAAAATTTGAAAAATTAATTTGAAAAAAAAAAATTCCGAATTATTTAGTAAATTCTTATAAAGTAAAATTTCTATTCTTTTTTCTCGAAATTGCCTCGAGTTGAACTTTCAAAACCTTCATTTGTCAGCATTTTTCCTCAGAAATAAGTGGATTTTCCCAAAATTTTAGCAATTAATTTTATGTTTTTTTCTAAATGATTTGAATTTTTTTTTCGTAATTTTCTCAAGTTGAACTCTTACAAACTTGTTTTCCCCCATTTCTTCATCAAAATCAGTCGTATTTTCCATACGAGTTTAACGCTCTAATCATTGAAAACCACGTGTGTTTACTCGGCGTGTGTTAGTACAAGAAAAAAGAATGAAATTTTGATAACGAAATAAAAAGATTAAAATGTCCTTGAATTTCATTTTTTTTTTTACTGAACTCTATTATACAAGTACAAGAAACTGTCTCGCAACATTCTATTCACTCGTTCAAAAACTAGTTAACCAAGTAATTAACATTTTTCGTAACAGGTCTCTATATGTATGTTGTAACGAAACTCATTGGAAATCCCTGCCGATCATTCTCCACATCTTTGATTATGAATTAATAATTCCCAAGGATATAAAAGTATTCTTCTCCAATGAAAGAATAAAAAAAAAAAAAAAAGAAGTTGATTTCGAAAAAGAAACGACTTAATACCAGAATTAACATATTATGAACGATTTCGAAAGATTCCCCGGATTTTTTCGGTGAAATTGTTCGAAAAATCGAGAGAATTCACGTAATTGACCAAAAAAAAAAAAAGGCATACAATGAGAATCGCCCCAGAATGATCAAGTACAGATAATAAATAAAAAAAAAACCGGCAATATAATTTTTTTTCCCACGAAAATAAAAATAAAAAAAAAAATTATGAGTTTCTTGCTATCGAAACCGTTAAAAAAAAAAAAACATTTTCCAAAAAATAAAATCCCTTTTCTCGCTCTTTTTTGGGGTCACATTAAGGCATATATATGCCTTATGCACATGTGTGTGTCGGCAGAAAAAAAATACCGGTCCTCAAAGATACATTTCCCACATGGAATCCTCAATATATCTGAGGTCAAGTGAACTTTCACATGTCGTCATCAATTCAGCAGGTATTTAGCTTTGAATGGTTCAAGAATTTATCGATGATGAAAAATAACACTCCCATGAAGCCAGTGGCACACACACACACAGACATACAAACACGCCCCGGAAGTCTTCATGTGAAAATGATTTTTAAAAGGAAAAAAAAAAAAATGTTACCTGTCTGCCACCACCTACGTACATCGACCTTGAACTCGTAACACTGACGTGTAGGAAGTCACTGATGTAGAAAGGAAAGAAATAAAAAAAAAAATAAAATCGAGAAAGAAACGTTTAACAGAGTGGAGAGAAGATGACACTGGAATCTGGGTCATGTGACACACACACACACACATACACTGTGCTCTCCGGCATGTGACCTCAAGTAGTTGTCACTTTATGAATATTATTTCATATTTTTGTCACTCTTTACCTTTTTTTCTCTCTTTTTTTCTTCTCTTCTTGTCATTCGCGGTCACGAACCTCCGGGATATATTGGGTACTTTCTATAATCACGTGTAGCCATACTTAATTAACTGGTTGAGATCGTTTGAACTACTACCAGTGGCCCGGAATTATTCAGGGGTCTGTAGGACAAATTTTTTTTAACCGCCATTATCATGAAGCAAACCTGTTTTTTTTTTTTTCGTTTTACACGTTTTTTTTAACATTCTCACCTACTATCCTGATTATTCCGAAAAATCTGCATACTTTGGGACAATAAAGTGCGAGGAAAATTTAATAAAATCGAATCACGTTTTTTTTCGCACTTTCTAGGTGAATGTATCGTTGGTCTAGAGTTAAAGAGGCGTAAGTCATGTGTTTCTTCTATTCCTTCATGGCTATTCCCCTATTAGAGGGACAAGTACCAAAGTAATTTGTTAATCTACTTGCAGCACTTACGCCTCTTTGTTCCTAAGGTGATGATGTTTTTTTTTGATTGAAAGGATGAAATGGAGATATTTTGTGTTTTGATGGTTTATGTTGTGAAAAATGCTTGAAATGAGTCAGATATTCGGGATAGATTTCTTCTGATGATTTCATTGAAAAGCTGAGAATATTTCCGATGGAAAACATATGTCAAAATTTATTTTTTGTAGTTTTTTAAAAATTGGGGTTTTAGCCAAAAATCGGTTAATTTGACGAAATTTCAGGTTTTTGAAGATATCTCCGGTTTCATTGGTCGTATCGATCTGGGGTCGATCTTAAATGAAGGGTGAGATCATTTTCCATAAATTTTGGAGGTTTTGAAAAGAAAATCATCGATTTGTGAGGTATTTATGGGGCTGAACCTGATTTTCCCAGAATGACCAGTAAAGGACTCAAAAATTTGTAATTTTCTTTTGAAAAATCACAAAAGTTTGAATCAGATGATCTATTATTTCCATTCAAAATCAACTCCAAGCTGCTAGAAAAAATAGAACAGGAAATCTGCTCGAAAAAAATGAAAAAAATCGAAAATGGAAAGTGTTTGACTCCAAATTTCTGCTCAAACCCTCAAATTTTCAATAAAAATAGAAAAATCAATTCTGATGCATATTTTCCATCCAAAAATGCCTCTCTTTTCCCAATAGAATCAATAAAAAAATACATCTGAGGCCGTTATATTAGAATATCCCTACGTGATTTTTCGGAGTCAACGGAATTTCTCATTTTCGAGGAATTCAATACTCATTTTATTAATCCCAGTACCGTTACCCAAGTGATTCCTCGAATACAGTAGAATCTATATATTACTCATCTTCTCAATCAATTTATGTGCATTATTTTAAAATAAAACAAAAAGTAATTCCATGCATTACTGGCGCCTCATTGCCAAAAAAAATAGAGTAAAATAGCTCTTAATAATTCTCAATTTAACTGTAAAATTCATCAAACTGCCCTCAACCAGTCTGACAAAATTCACGCGCCAGTGATTACATGATCAATTCGTGCTGTCAATTTAACGTCTTAATGTTGAAAAAAAAAATCGCCATAAAATAAGAAACTCCCGAACATTCTCTTTCTTCAATAAAATAAGAACTAAATGAATATAAGAATATCAGTGTTAGTATTAATTAAATTAATTGCCGAGAGTATTACTCAAAGTTATTACTCTTGCATCAGAAGAGTTTAGTATTTCAATTATAGAATTTTTTTCCCTTCATTTTTCTTCTATTCTTATTTCTCATTTCTTCATTTTCATATGTAACATTTTTTTATGATTATCATTATCATTATTTCTTTTTCTCCACAACGCAAATGTATGGATGTAATGAAGAAAAGAGGTGGAAAATAAATGAAAGGAAAATGCTGTGTATCCAGAATGAGTGTTAACGAGCTGATATCAACAATAGTATTTATGGGTTTTTTTCAGCTGAAAAAACCCCCATTAGACTACCGAAGAATTGTAAAACTTGAAAAAAAAAAAAATGAAATAAAAAACATCAAAATTCGCCGAAAACGAGTGACTTTCAAGATGTCTTTGAGCCGCCGAATTCGTATTACTTTGGTCTGATCAACTCATTAGTCCAAAACTTGAAGGAATTTTATCTATCTATTCATCCATCTCCATTGGAAATCATAAAAATTCCCATAAAAAACAAAATACCACTGATTTTCCAACAATTAACTAATTACCGTACTTCCAATTAATTAAACATATATTCAATTGAACCAACCTTTGACGATGGATTCTGTAGAAATGTAGCAATTCCAGCACGTACACGATTCTTAACTCCCCTAACAGTTCCCTTGGCACTTCTTATGGCTTCTCTATCGCGGATCTTATATCCAGCAAAATATTCATCTGTTTCATTAGCATCATTGCCTATATTTTCAATACCCTCATTATTTTCATTGAATTCATTGATATGAAATTTATAAAATCTATCATCATCATAAACATATTTTGTGCCATTATCACGATTATAATTGGCATAATGTACAGCAGCTGCATTTTCTTGTTCAATTCTGTCTAATTCTTTTTTTCTATCCTCGTATGTGCACTCTTTAACAACTGGTGATGTTGACGCGTGCTGGTGTTGTCCGTTAGCCAACGGGTTTGGACTACGTACACGAGGCGTTGAAGAAGACTTTGACAACGAGGAAGTACCAGACTGTGACGGTGAAATACATGGTGATGTAACATCAATCAGTGATAATTTATCATTGCTAATTAGTGTATTTCTATCGTCATAATTTTTATTAACATCCTCATTATTGTTGTTCAAACATATGCGTTCAAGCTCATCAGCAGTTGTCTCCAGGTCCCTTTTTATGCGCTGATTATCTGTTTTAATAATGCAACTGTCTTTATTACCACATGATTCATCAATAACAGTAGCTAAACTGTTGTCAACAGGCTGTTCATTGATACGACCTGATAATTCACCACTGTTCAAGGAATCACAGCTCAAATTACTCTCATTATCATCACTGTCAATATCAGCACCGCTGCTTGTTAAACTTCCTGTACGTTTGTGCTTAACTCCAGAATTTCCACCAAGTAAAATTGTACTTGAATTCTTCTTTTTTGGTAATGGTGGTGGTGTACCATCAAGATCACTGCATGTACCACTGTCTAGTGTATCACTTGGTGAACATTGTCCACTTGACATAACCATTGTGCTTATTTGATTCTGATAACCGTAATAAAAGCACGAACGATTATTACCATTCATACTATCAGTTTCGACCTTCTGTACCATTTCGTTATGATCCTTTTTAGATTCTTTTTCTGTATCATTCACAACACTTATACGTACACAGCTGTCTAGTTTTGTTCTACCATTAGCAATATTTTTGTCATTTATTATTTCATTCTGCGTCAAATTTACACTTGTTTTTACGTTATTTTTACTATCATCTGGTGTTAGATGTACGCTTGATATAACTTGGCTATTATCGTATTCTGGATTTATCTTAATTTTTACAACATGTGCTGGATAGTCAATTTTTGATTTCGCACTGTAGCCATTCGATGGCTGTACTTCCGTAATTGTTGAATGCCAGACTGATGCTGAATCTGTTTTGCAGGTATTGCTACCTGCTACATATACCGTTGCTCCGGCCTCACTTGGAGACTGTGACAAAGTGGGGGCAATGGCCAGAATCGACACAGTCTGACGGCCACTTTGGCTCTGATGATGGCTCTTAACTTGTAGTCCTGGTGGTAGTGTCATTGTCGTTGTTTCTGCCATTTGATCATTCGTTTGTGTTGATAATCAATTAAGAAGAATATTCATTCAGTTAAGTAGTGCTTCTTTCTTTTTTTTTTTATTTGGTGGTTCTTCAGTTCCTAGGATTTTAAGGATTCATTCACAATGGAGAATGCTTAATCGACTAATTATAGCTTCTTGGAACTCACACCTTCGCAACTTTCGTACGGACATTCCTCTGCCAATGGCAATCGGCACTTTCGAATAGCTTCTTCCTTCACTTATTCATTGGGGGGAAATAGGCACCCACAAGCAATTTCTTATTATTAATCAACTTGATAAGAACATTTGCTGGTTTAACATTGAAAACAGGATTTCCATAGAAATGTGAGAATAAGAATTCCGTTATAATTCACAGTAAAATCAGATAAAGAGTTGGGAGTCAATTTGACATGAGTCTGTGGTAACCGCAAAATACCACTTTATCTACGACAAGAAGATAACGAGTTAACGATCCACGGGTTTCTTCTTCTTCTTTCTTTTTTTTTCAGACTTTTTTATTTACTTCTCTCGTTTCATTCTTTATTCTCTCTTTTTTTTCACCCACCTTTTCTTCCACTTCAATCTTGTATACGTGCCTCTAATTACGCCTTCGCCGGTGTTCCAACACTATGCATTGGGGATAATTGAGAATCTCACTCTTGCTTGCAATTCAACGATAACACTTCGGTATGTACTCCACTGTATACATTTGTATGTTTTATTTTTTACGAGACAAATAATGTGTGAATAATAATAAAGAATAGGAGGTGAGAAATAAATGAAAGGAAAATGCTGTGTATTGAAAATGAGTGTTAACGAGCTGATATTAACACTATAGTATTTTATGGTTTTTTTTCAGCTGGAAAAACCCCCATTAGACTACCGAAGAATTGTAAAACTTAAGAAATAAAAAATGAAATAAAAAAACTGCAAAATTTGCCGAAAACGAGTGACTCTCAACTCGTTCTTTCTTGTATTGAAGCAAAAACGAGTTCTTTTTAGGACCGGTATCTGCTAAACGTGTGCGTGAGAGACTCGTTCTTCGGGCACGCTGAATATGCACCTGTTGTGAGTCAGGTTTTTCGAGATAACCGGTAAAAAGTCACTGAAAAATATAGTACCACAGTCACAGTTGAATTAAAAATAAATCCAAACTTCTGGAGTAATGAGTCACCACATGTTTTTAAATACAACTTTTGTAAAAACAAAAAAAGGAGGAAAACAACTTCTCCTATATATATATATATATATATTTTTTTTTATTAAAGTTAACAAGTCCACCTTCTTTATCGTGATGAATTCACGGATGTGACTATGGAGTCACGTTTCACAGTATTAAACGTGCAGAAGACGGTAACTGTACTGAGAATACCGTCGACAAGTCGCAAGGCTCATGCCGCACACGATTCCCTCCACTACTACCAATCCGTTGAGTTTATTCTTTGAGGTCTTTGGTAGAGTAGGGGACTCACTCAAACGTTAGTGCACAATGGTGGTGAGGGTAAAATGGGTCTTAAGCGAGTGTGGGCAACCGGCTGACTATCTTCGGTAAAAGACGAGGAGGAGGATGTAGTGGCGTCCTCTGCCGTTGCTACAGCACACAAGTGACTATCCGGTTTTTACATTTAAATACCTGTCCATTACCGTTTCAACAGACGATCCAGAGACTCTCTCACGGTGTTATATGTTTGTTACCAATACAAATGATGCCTTGAGAGAGACACACACACATACATACATCATATTCACCTGTCGAAAAATATTTTTTTCAATGGCCCACCGGCTGCGGTACCAGACGGAATGGCATTGATTCATGGCTCGGGTTTTGGGACCTCGAAAAATCTTCTGAATGAAACAATGCAGATATTTTTTATGTGCTCAGCGCATTACGATGATGGGAATAATGTCTTTTACATTGCAAATTGAACATGGGGTTACTGAATTGTAATGACGATTTTGAGAGTTCATCATTAAATGAGAGTGCACTGAGGAAAAAGGAACTTTCGGAAATAAGCCTTGCTTGTAGCTAGTTAAATTTGGTTTCATGTGATTATTTTAATCTAATGAAGTTCAATCTAATGAGCTGAAAATAACTTCAATATCATGTAACGTTTGGGGCATGTTATGGCACTGATTTTTTAAAATTTATTCATTGTAAATATATGGTATTGTGAGAAAACGAAGATCTTTAATTATAAAATTCAGGAATTTGTGCCCTCTGATAGAAATTAAGTGTTTTTTTCTATATAATTTTATGATGTATGAGTCATAGAAAAGAAACAATAAAATCTGAAGTTTCCAATTGTGAAGAGATTTTCTTCTGAGCAATTTTACTTTATATTAATAGATTAGTTTTCATCTGTATGATCGACTATTATATTCAATCAATTGATTCTTCAAAAGAAAAAAGTTTAGTGAAAAGAAGAAATATTCAGAAATAATTTGGGAAAATCTAATAAAAATGTAGGTTTTCTCTCTGCAAATCAATATTTCATGAAATTGAACGAGAAATTAATTGACTAAGCTTTTTTTGATCGAGAAAATTTTGGAATATTCCCTTGCACATAAAATTCATTCAACAGCATTTTTTTCTCATCGTATAACATCATTAAGCGCAGTATGACATTTGAATATCATCAGAGCATTGGAATGCTTCATTATTATCTCTCTATTGATCTACGTGGAGTTGATTTCAATTAAGTAGGTTTAGACGTTGATGCCTATCTTTTTGTGTTCTCATTGTATTTTCTTATTTAACTTCTCTCTGTTTTGCCTCCTTGCTAATGGAGAATTCGAGGGAAATTGTGGATTTTCGAGTACTTCATAATCCACTGACCTATAACTGCATGCCAATGGAGGACAGTTATAAGTGGTGGGCTTTATGCATTCCTCCACGGGAGGCACTTTATACTTCCCTCAGGCATTATTACATTTATATCCATCGCTGAAATGATACTAGCGCTTCTTACAAGGTGAAACATAATTATTCCTTCATGTTTTTAGTTAGTGTAAACTAATTTTTCTCTTTTCTTTTTCTCTTCTGCAACTGTATAGATTAAGTGGCGAGATTTATATGCAATATTTTGAAATTATTCACTGAATTATATTGGCAGAGTAAGTGGGAGGGGTCGAAAAAACTGGTTCTGTTGCACCTTCTCAAAGCCAATACGCATTCCATCGGTTGTCCAGTAATGCCGGTTTCCTTCCTTCTTTTTCTTTTCATCTTTCTCCTCCTTTCCTTTTTTTTCTTCGTTTTTCATTCAATTTTTTTTTCCTCTCTCTCTCTCTTCAAAAGTTCTTTTCATTAGGTATTCGACGTTGACCGATGGTATTCGTAGTGATGCTTCCAACATAAATTTACAATCGCATCAATTTCGCTCAAAATTTCTGACGAACAATCATGATTATTACATTCTCCACTTGAATTCTTTCCTTTATTTTCATCTCGTGATGCAAAACTCCTTCATCTTCATCTTCTTTTTTTTTTCGCCACGCTCTATATAATAAAATTACCATCAACCGCAGAGTTTTTTCCAGTCAAATATTACACAGACTTACTTTTAACGCATTACCGTTATACATACAAAAAAAAAAAATTAAAAAAAGAACTTAACATGTTAGCATAAAACTCCCCTTTTTTTTTTGTACATCAGACATTATTTTTTATTATTTTGTTTCATTACAGTTTGTTGGTAGTGGATTTTTTTTTCCTCTTCTTTTTAACCATTTCTTTTTCATCTTATCGTTAAAATCTTTAATCCCATCATCGTTTATTGCTATTGTGAAAGTTTTTGATCGCACAATGTTAATAGGTCATTGTTGAAAAGACCCGAGGAACAAGTAGAATTGTAATGAGAGTATTTTGTCATTTATACAAACACTTGTGTTTTTTCTTTATTATTATTATTATTTCTATGAAGATAATTCTCTTTCTCTTGATAGGAACCACACATTCATTGGATCTGATTTTCCCTTCATTGTAACGGGCCCACGATACTCCAACAGGAACTGCGGATCCTGATTCTCGGGCATGCAGAGATATCTGTAAAAGAATTTTGAATAATTATTAAATAATTTACTGTATATAACATGAGCATCAAATTTATAATCATATCATGTTACTTAATGTGAAAGTCATAAGTCTCAAATGGAAGTATTAAAGATGAAAAAAAAAAAAAAAAATTCAAATAAATGAAAGGAACTTAGGAATATAATTATGTAAATGAACTGATAATACATGATTTATCAAGAAAATTTCGAAGAAAAATAAATAAATAAAATAATCTACTTGAGCCTCGTGCGAATGTCAACGTAACTCTTCACTAGTTCCCTTCAGAAAATTGAGAATGAAGCCATTGCACTTCTTCTAACTTATCACCTAATGAAATTAGTCCAAGCCTCAATGGATTCTCCCTTGTTTTTTTTTCCTCTCTTCAAAATAGTTTTAAAACACAGGTTACTTCATTCAGAGCTAAATTATCAAGTAAACAGGAGGTTTTTGTATTTCAAAAAAAAAAAAAATTAAAAAATTTTTACAATAAAATCGAAAAAAATTTATTCCAAAAAAATAATAATGGAAGTTTTAATTGACTGTTATTTCGATCGTTTATTCGAAGAAATGGAGCGTAATTGTCTTGTATCACGTCACAAAAGACGTCAACTCGTCAAGTATTTTTCGGACGTGATAAACAGTGTTTCTGAAGGTAATTGATCCGTGATTGAATAAATTTCCATTTTTTTCTGCCATTTCGTGGCTGTAATACTAATTCAAATAGCCTGATCCACTTCCATCATTGAAATTAAAAAATTAAAAGAATTAGAAAAAAAAAATGGCAAAATATGAAGAAAACCCAGAGAATAAACATATGATTAGATCCAACTAAATTATCATGTACTATGTATGTTTATATGATTTTTTTCTCTTATTTCCCATTCTCTATATATGTTAAAGCCGAGAGCCTAGATACTGGAGACGTATGCGAGAGAATAGTAAAATCGGCCTTGCGTTACCACAACATCAGTATGTCAGAGAATGGCTCAGTATGCCTTCTGGGTAAATTCCACAATGTTTTATATATTGCTGCTAAATTGTGTTACGACTGGAGTCTTAATAATAATCGTGTTGTATCACGTTTATTAAATGACATTTATTACTGTGAAAAAACATTTGAAAGAATATTTGTTGGTGCTATATTTGGTATACGTGTGACTCATTTTTTGTCCGGTTGGAAGAGTGATTTTGAGGATAGAGATGAAAATATAAAGGCACTTGTCTATTTTTTGGATCATGCAGTTGATGGAAAATTGGAGTATACGAGTGAATCATCTAGTATGAAGAGACGTTTTATTGATGTACCAATGGAGTCATATGGTCAAGTACTACCACTTCGTGTTGCTGTTCAGCATGGTGCACCTGATATTCTTCTCGTTATGTTACGTTATGGTGCATCAACAGATTCCGATAAACTTTCACCATCACCATTGGAAATTTTACTATCAAAATTGAGTGAATACGAGACTGAACATGATAATGAACTTTCAGTTATACCGGAAAATTTAATTATTTGCCTGCGGTTACTACTTAGAACAGTGCCAATAGCTTCAGTAAGAACACCACCACATATTGCTGAAGTTTGTGGAGTTGAGAGTGTTACACTGTGGGAACAATTTCCAGAATTGGTTGAAAAAAATTTAATCAGAGCTGACAGAAGTGGCTATTGTCCAGCTGAATTGAGACATCTGTGTCGTTGCAGAATTAGACAGTGTTTGTATGATAATTGGGCATTACCACATGGTATTAAAATGTTACAAATACCACAGACACTACAAAATTATCTTGATTTACTTTATGACTGATTTTTCTATTTTAAAAGAGTTTATATATGGTGAATTTAATTCTAAAATTTTTCAAAGTTTTTTTTCTCATTCGACTGATAATTGTTTAATTCATAAAAATTCATGAAATCAGATGTTATTAAAGTCACTGATCTCTTTATTTTATCATTTAGATGGAAATTACAAGCGCATTAATGAGACACAAAAATTTGGTCTCAAATTAATGTATTCTGCACAAATAAATATGGACATTTTTTCTGAAAAAAGCATTGATCGTCTTATCTATATTTATATCAATGAAAAAATCAGTATATCTCCTTGTGTAGAATACGTTTATTTGAGATCAGAATTTTTTCTCTCAGTAAATCATTTTTTAATGAAAATTTAAGAAAATTAAGAAAAATTCTGAGTAAAGTCTCAAAAATTGGGTTGGCCAAAATTGCGTGCTCGATTCAGGAAAAAAACAAAATAAAAATGAAGAATAAAACACTTTTTTAAAGTAATTATCAATCATTGATAGCACTTTTCAATTTAGCTCAAAGAGCTAATCATCAAAAAAATTGAAAAAGACATGAATTTTAACGGAAAAAAATGATGAAATCATTTTTTGTGCACTAGAGTCCTCGATTGTTCTCGTAAAAAAAGGCATTCATTGCGAGGTTTTTACCTTTCAAAGGAATTAATTGAGTGAATGTATGGCAAATTGGTAATTTCGATTTTTTCCTTTTTTTTTGCCTTTCATACCGAAAAAAATGCCACATTGAAACGGAATGGAAATGAAGAATAATTTCCAGTAGATAAAACTCGCCTCGTTTGGCTACATTTACCCATTAGAATGTTGTCCATGTATTTTTTTTTTGCTGTTTATGATTGTACATTTTTTTTCGTACGATATTTCCCATTTTTTTTTAGGTTCAATAAACTTTATGTAGTTTTACACCGAAATACTCAAGAGTGTAACAGTCATTTACGACGTACCTAGTATTATAAAGGTATTCAAACTTTTTCCATATAACTCTTTCCTTTCACCCCAAGCCACCACAAAAAAAAATTCTCTTCATTCATATTTATTTAACTGCAATAGCAATGTAGTAGCACTATGTACATATATATTCTCGTTATGAAAATTCTAAACATCATTTATGTGTAATTTTCACTTCAATGTCAGTTTATAACAATGCGTAATAAAAAAATAATGGATAGAATAGAAGGAAAAAATGAAGAAGAATTACTAATAAATGTCATTGTTCTCGTATTTATCGGTGAAAATTTTTGAATAATAGGAAAAATAATAAATGTTTGAATGAGGAGGAATGGGGACAGTGAAAAAGCCTTTGGAAAATTTAATAAAAGCCTCATTTAAAATTCCAATTTCCCCCTCCCCCTATCAACGTGTGATTTAATCGTGAATATGAAAATTTGTTATTCAATTTTTCTTTAATATAAACGTTGTAACGTAATAAAATGGACCGATTATTAGCGTGTTATGAAACTAATTGACTTGATATTTCTGTAAAAAAATTTCGTTGTAAAATAAATGTATCATTATGATTTTAATGAGAAGTGAAAAGTGAATATAATGTAGAGTCTTTCATTCGTAACAATCATTTTAACGTGAACTGAATCATAATTTTTTTTTTTTTTTCGTTACTCAATGTGTAATAATATGAAATAACAGGGTATAAAGGAGAAACGAAAAACAGTTTCTAATAGCAGTGTATGTATGAGCCTGTGAATGTTTCCGAGAGATAACGAATCAAGACGAGGGCATAATTTTAATAAAACAAAGCACAAAAGTAAAAGGACAGCAATTAAGAAACTTAAGAAAAGGAAAAAGGAAAGAAGAAAAATTTGAATAGAAAGAATAAAAGTGAGGAAAAATGAGATAATTCGTGGCACTTACCTGTAGGCATCCTCTGAAACATTTATTTTTCCTGGTTCACCAGTTGTTTCAGTTCTACTCGTGAGATTTACTGTGTTACCAAAGAGGCAATAACGTGGCATACGATGTCCAATAACACCAGTAACAACTTCACCGCTGTGAATGCCAATTGTGATTTTCTGGGAAATCAATCACTCAGTTACAGTAAAAATCGATTGAGCTCCTTTTTCCACATTCTGCCTTTTTCTTCTTCAACTACCCAAGTTACGAGCAATAAAAAAAATGTGGGGAGTAGTAATAAAAAAAAAGAAGGGATCATACACACAAAAACATACACATACACACACATAGTGCGTGGGAAAAAGGCAGAATTTGCTGAATTGATGAAATGATTTATTCAGCTTGAATAAGTTATACTTACAACAGGCTCACCATCAATCTGCACCTCATCTGCAGCGAGATCCATCATATCAAGTGCTAATCTAGCTATACATCTAGCATGACTTCTGCATGGTTCTGGAAGTCCACTAACAGCCATGTACTTGTCACCAACAGTTTCAACCTTTTTTTTCAAAAAATATTAATAGATTATTCATTTATTCACTTTATTCATTGATTTATTCATTCAATTGACCTCAAGATTTATGATGTATGTTAAAAAATAATTTTTTGCATACATCTTCTCACTCTCTTAACGGACTATTAATGGAATATCAATAAGCTAGGAAAATTATCCACTTGACTATATAGACAGGCCTACTATTACCTTGTAAACGTTTGGATTTTTCTTTGGATCCGTGAGAACGTCGAATGCAATGTAAAGCTGATTGAGCATATTTACTATTTTCATAGCACCACTTGAGTCTGTATGTGCAGCACAGTAAGCACCAAATCCAACAATACCAGAGAATAATAGAGTTACACAGTCGTATTTTTTAGCTGGTACTGGCCTAGAATGACGCAATTCACTTGCCACTGATATTGGTAGTACTGAGTAGAGTAATCTGTTGAAAGTTTATTAGCATTAGAATGAAAATCAAGTACTTGACTCAATGATTAAAAAAAAAAAAAAAGAAAGTTTTAGTGACACAGAGTAAATAGAAGAGCCGGGAAAGATAATAAAATAGGAGATATATATACTTATGTATAGAAATGTAGATAGTACTTTCTCGAAAAAATTTCTTTCATCTGCTTAATATTTTCTGTTGCACTTAACTTTTTCCTTGACCATTAAGTCTAAGGTACAATGAACAAAGTTATTGACAAAATGAGAGAGAGAGAGATAAAAAAGAGAGAAGAAATGCTCTATTTCCACTTTCAGTATTCTGTATTCGTATTACGAGCATCTGTATCGAATCGAACTACCTGGGAAACTCAATTCCACTGGCAATCGTGTAATCAGAAATTTCCTGCTGCTGATAGTGATTCTGCTTCCACCCACCCCCCCTCTCCTTTTCTCATCCCTTTTTTCTCTCTCCCTTATTCTCCTTGATTTTTATTGCATTCCCATTTATAATAACAGCAGAGAAAAATTGGGTGAATACTGGCAGTATTTACCTGTCAGTTTTCTGCTTTTCACCGTCTAATTCACGATAAGTCTGTTGTAGTTTGTCAGTTAATAATTCAAGATTTCTCGTTAGCTTGTAGTCTGCTTCAAATTGCTCAGACATAAGTACAAGATCTCTAGTTGCATCGTGGAGGGGCACGTCACTCAGATAGAGGCCACGTCTGTAAATTAATTAGAGTATTTAATATTAAATTGTTGTTGAATTTATGGAACTTCAGGATTTATTAATGGTCGAAATTTTACTCGCTAAAAAAAAATTGAAACAATTTTTTTCATCTAAAAATGTCTTTAATAAACATTTTCCCCTAAAAAAATACCTCTTTCAAAATTCTCATAATTAATTTCTTAAGTTATAATAATTGTTAAGAGTTTAGTTATTTTACGTGAATATTTGTATATTTCATAAAATGGTAAATTTAGATTTTAATGAAAATTTTTGTGAATTCTTCGTAAAAATCTCGTTTTTTTTTTACGTTCCTGAAAGGAGATATTTTTAGGCAAATTTTTTAAAAGGATTTTTTTAGAAAAAAAGATTTTTCTTGATATTTTTATACCCAAAGGTTTGTTGTAGGAGAGTAGGAAGCATTAATTGAACCTTTATTGATCATGAAATTGATGGAGTAAAAAGGGGGATAAATTTTCGTTATTTATGGGCAGAGTATATGTTACTCTTGATATACTGTATACGGTGAAATGATAAAAGAGAATATCGAATTATCATGCGAATCACTTTAGTACCTCATCGAGTTACAAATGATATTGTATCAAGCAGCAGGCCAAACGATAATTGTAATTAAAATATAAGGGTTGTAGGTTGATTCATTTAACAATTTAATTTGTTTGTGAATGTTCTACAGCACTTTACTCAGTTGTTCTTTACTCAATTGTCTCTTTTATGATCTCCCACAGTGAAACCATAAAACATTACATCCCAGTTGAAATTGCGGATGTGTCACATAAATTTTCGTCAAGCATTTAATGTCGACAAATGATTGTGCTATTTTCGAGAAAGAAAAACTTATTACATTTCAATTTTGAAATAATGGGGGGAAAAGATGTTGATAATGCTAGACCACACATTCATTTGAGATCGAAATAATTTAAAGTGTCATTTCATAATTTATTGTAAATGAAAAGTCCACCATTATTTGTCGGTTGAATTGACGTGAAAAGATAGAAAAGAAGAATAATAAAATGAGAGAATTACACGGAGTGAGAAAATTACCTCGTGAGATCGTCAAGGTTCATTACGCTTGGATAGCACAGGAAGATAACTAAGTCGGATTCTGGTATATACAGCATTTGACCCTGAAATAATAGAAAACTATTGAGAATTTCCACTTTTTTAATAAGAGATAAAGCCAATTTATTTAAGAGACAAATGTGGTTTTAAGATAATTGTTTATGCGTTTTTTTTTATTGTTTTATTTTTCTGACTATTGTGTAGTAAAAAAAAAAATTATTCAGGGAATCCTTACTTTTGAAGTGCTAGGCACATCTGCTTAATCATAATCGATTGAATAGGATAGTTATTGTTTAGGTTTGTGGCTTTTTATTTCAAAGAAATCATAATTCTTTGAATTTGTTAGATGGTTTTCCCCTTATTTTATTGTAACTATTATTCCCAATGAATTTGCCCTTTCATACTTATGTGAAGAAGAGAGTTTTCCCCTTTCTATTTAATCTACTAAGATCGAATAATTATAGATATATATATTGGAATGTTTGAATTGCTTCTAAAAATTGCCCAAATTGATTTGAATTTTTTCATGGAAGGGAAAATGAACATTATAAAAATTCCAAAAATTGATTAAAATGAAAATTAATTTGAAGATAGGAATTTTCGTGTCAACCTATCATTCGTAATTTACAAAAATTTTGATTATTTTGACCAAAATTAAATAATCAATAATAACAAATTTACTGCTCACTAATTATCAATAAAATCATTGAATATTTTGTAGATTCGAAAATTTCTGAAGAGATCTGCATAGATCTGACGCAATGTCAATTCAAATAAATTCAAAATTTCCATCTTTAAATTCTTTTCCATTGAATTTTGCAGTAACCATAATGGCCCTTTTCCTCTAATAAAAAAATGCTTTCCAACATTTTTAAACTTTCAATTTACCTTTAATCGTAAATTTGAAAATTCTTCAGAGGCCTCAACCTTCATTACGCCCTTCTTGGTCTTGAGCACATAAACAGTATTGATGTGCGACAATATATTTTCAAATGTTAATTCCAAATGTGGCCTGACCTGAAAATAAAACAGCAATACGAAGGTTAATATCATTGGGTTAAGTCCGATTCATGAAAGAGGAAAAAAAAGTGCATGATCTGCATATTGTGAAAAGCTTTTCTATTTCTCCTCCCCCACCCTCTCGTCATCCGCATTTTTCGAGTTAATGCGGTCGTCGATATTTGACCCGTTGAAAGACACAAATGGAATCCTTGACACGTGTCACCAAAGAATAGACACCAAAACGTCGCCACAAATTCACTCGTTTTAAAGCCATTATTGGCTTTATCGAGTGAAAATTCTAAAGAAAAATAGAATTGTCTTGTATTCTCTGTACAAGAAGCCATTGTCGAAGGTATTATGCCAAGACTTTTCCACCTCGATTTAACTTTTCCACACAAATTTATGGCTCAAAGATGATTTTTTTTTTAAAGATACCAGTTCGAGTTAACGGCTCTTCCCCCCCCCTCCCCCCTCCTCCCTAGGGCTATTCAAAAGCACAATAAAAAAAGCCAAATAGCAGAAGGAAAAAATATAAAAATTCTCTGACTTACTGTGTGAAGTATATCATTGAGTTTACAATTGCCTGAGGATACTTGAGGAAATACACGGGTTATCGTGCAGCCAGTCTGCACTATTTTCAGGTCACGATTGAACATCAAGTGAAATGGAAAAACTCGACAGAATGTAGCTGGACTGACTTTTGGCTCTGAAATAAGAACAGGCGAAATTGCATTTTTATTACTCAATTATACTGGTAATTTTTCTTTTATAAATGTTAAATAAATTGTAATTATTTAATTTTTTTTTAGAACTTTACCAACTGAGAGAGTCTCTAGGTCAGCTGTAATTGGCTTTGTCGCAACTCCAGGAGCCGATGTGTCTGTGATAAGAAATTGCACGTGATCACACTCATCTTTGGTCTTTAGTATCTGCATATCGACATCAGTTCCATGCAATTTTTTCGCCACTGTCTGTGAATAAATTCCAATTTTTTTAATGCCGCATCAAAGATGATATGTTTTTACATATTTCTGAATTTTTTTATAATTTTTGACCGTGCAGTTTATGAGATATGAATTATCTACTGAAAATAGCGGTGATGGGGATGAAACGCCCTAAATCGGACAGAAATAACGAAATTACTAAAAAACCACAGGGTTGACCCATTATTCAAAAACTATCGGCGAAGAGAACAGCATTTTAACTAAATAATAGAAGAAAAAAACATTAAATTCGCCGTATAGTTATTGAGAAATTTCAATTAGAAGGTAGTCGTAACTATTTGCCTCTCTCTCTATCTCATGCATGTGATAGGAGATTGATGCAAAAAAAAATTCAAGAGAAAAAAATTATATTCACAAGTTGAAGATATGACTTTCGAATAGTTTAATCACTTTTTCGGGTGAATTAAAGCACATTAATCCGAATTATCAGCAATTAATTAAAAATTAACCTGCAAATCCTCATTTTTCCGGTTTTATCGACCATACTCTGGGATACTACCTTAATAAAATATTTGCGGATTACGAGGAACTTACTTTGACGATTCCGATGACAATGTACTCCAACCCTGGACGATCAGAGTAGTAATGAAGAACAAGGGCACCATCTTCGGGTCGTTCTGTACAACGGAAAGAGGGTGCTCTCATTCCTGGATAAAGAGTACCCAAATGATCATGAAGGGCATCCAAATTCTGGGGAAAAAAATGAAAAAAAAAAAAATTCATAGTAAATTTGTCCAAGCAAAATCCTTTTATTCCCCCTTCAAAAATTCCTCACTCTTCTTTTTTTTTTATCTGCCATTCGACAAATTTATTGACGGATAAAATGAATTTTATTCTCAATTCCAGGAAGGGCACAGTGTGATTAGAGAGTGTCATTGAATCGACAATGAACCTTTTAGAATTCTCTTGAAACATTAACACAGATCAATACGAGCTGCCCTTATTCCCTTTTCTTTATCCCAACCACTCTCATTTTGATAATAAAAGAAGAAAAGAAGAATACTGAATGGGAGAAGACGAGGTAAAAAGGGCATAAAAAAGATGCTTTGTAGATTTTGATGGTTTATATTATGGAAATCGCAAAAAAAAATCAGTAAAAATATTTTTCCAATTTCTCAATGGAATCGTTTAAAAAAAAAATCCATCTCGAACCATTCCATCGGAATGTCCGAAGGTCAACATTTAATGTATTCACCCCATATTCCCCTATGATTCATTCATCCCCTGATTGATCTCAGTTGACGCAAAGTTTTTTCTCTCACTGCCATATTTATTGCTTCACAAAGATTGAAGGAAATAAAAACCACTGAAGTTTTTTCTTTATCACAACGATTTATTGCCTCGCAATTTATGCAACATCACATTCAGTTGGTGGAAAGGTCAAAATGGAAGAGAAACTAATGAAAATGGAGAAAAACAAAAATTGGAGAAAAGTTTAATCTTTAATCCGGCGTCTATTTGACTTGTGTATAAGAAAATCCTGTGGTTGCGACGAGAAAAGCTCTGCTTTTATTGACTTTCTATCTCCAATGGTTCCATTGCAATTTCCGTTTTATCCTATTTTTCCCTGGGGAACTGTCCTAGCCATTCTGAATCTCTCATTTTCACGTTACTGGACGTTAGATCAAAACATTTATATTTAGAAGTCAATGAAACTGCGGAAATTTGCCTTGATTTTTTATTTTTCAATTAATTATTACTTCATTCCTTACGATTTTCATTTGTTTTTGTTAAATTGAATTTAATTGATTGGAGAGGATTTTTCGAAGGAATCCGGACATATTTCTGCTCTTCATCTCTCTCGAGATGAGAAAAGGGAAGTCAGCAATCTTCTGCTTTACTTCATTGAAATGAATAATAAAAAACTGCTCCCAATGAAAATAAAAATTTGACTAAAACTCATTATTTTACATTTTCGTAGTCTTTATAAACTTCTAAAAGCAAATAAGCATCCTGACGACTCGAAAGTCGACTGTTTGCATTAAACCTTTTCAAATTCGATGACGAATTCAGTAGTGAGGTGGTCAACAAAGTTAAGTCAGATAGGGGTACCATATATATTCAAGGGGTAACGGAAGATTCAGTGAGTTTCACATTTTTAAACCCATTGCTTGGTGATAATTATGATTTTTTGCATTAAATATCAGAAGCATCGACTTCCTGATGTTCTTTCCCAGTCGTTGACCACTTTTCCATGATAAAAATATTGATAAATATCGTCAAACAATTGATTCAAAAATTCTATATATACTAGGGATTCCATTACCCCTCAACCTTGTTTACCACTTCACTAATGAATTTCTTTACGAATTTCTTAATATTTGTGATTTCCTAAAGCCCATGAAATACAATGTGTTACGTTAAAATTTTATTAGTTGAAAAAACCGAGGCAAAATGGACCTACGGGCTACAATTAGTCAGAATTTTTTAAAAAGTGGAGAAATGTACAAAGATACTTGAAAAAATTCACCAACAATTCCGACATATTGGAGCATGTTTCCAAATTTTTTCAGATTTTTTGATAGAGTTCTTCATTCCGAAAAAAATTCCTGGATCATGTTGCCATAGAAATCCGTTTTGCCCCACTCTCCCTTATATTTTTCAGCTGCCGATGAATAGTCCAATCAATCACAAGAAATCACAAATTTGCAAGAAAATCCTTAAAAGTTCAGATTCCCTCCAAAAATACTGCATAGAATTGGTTTACTGTTCGTTCACGTATAAAAACGTTGAGTCAAATTTGATGCAGACGTCAAGACCTAGAAATGTCTCAATTAAATCGAGAAAGGCATTGTTCCTCCCGTTTCATTATATTCCAATAAATGAATCCCAAGTATGTACTCTCAGCTGTTCCCTGTGGAATTCAATATGTGTGCAGACTATTTCCGTAATTGCAATAACGAAATGGAGATAGTAAGCTTCATAATCTCATCTCACGTATGCAAAGTAGTGCCGTTCTCTCTTGCGGCTTAAGTTGACAGTTTCTGGTTTCATATTGGGGAAACGTAAACCAACGGCGGAAACAGGAAGAGAGAGGGAGAGAGAGAATGTCAATGAGATATGTGGAGGCAACAGCCGTAAATGTGCCCATGGGGGTTTCGAAGTGATTACGTCAGACGCACCGCAGTCGTAACGGGGTTACTAGGACTAATGCAGGAGGATTCTGGAGTAAATTACTCTGAATGACGGACCAGACAGAATTTGCGATTGAATGCGTTCAAATGCTATCATCGATCCTCCCCCCCTTCAAATAACCCTGGATAAAAATGAAGGCTGTTCGATTTAGGATCGATCTTCACTCGAATCGATTCTTTTGTTGGTAATCATCGATTTTTTGGATCGATCTTTGACAGTCGATGAATCGGTTGAATCGATCCCCTCGTGGCGAGATCAATTCAATTCTTCCTTGCTAATTTCAGAGCTGAAAAATATAAATTTTCAGCTTTGAAGATTGGCACTCGGAAGTTTGTTGATCAATCTTCCTTCATTATTAATAAGATAGAAAAATCGTTGAACATTTTATAATATATATTATCATATAAAGAATTTTTATACCAAAATTGAACAGGTAAATTTTGTGGCAATTTACGAGAACTTAATGAACATGAATATTTTTTCATGTCTTCGAACGATTTTCTTTATTTCATTTGATGAGTATTGAATAATGAAGATATTGAATAGAATTTTTCAGGATTTCATTCAGATACATTTTGTAGGAAAAAGTTCCTCAAAGTACCGTCAATGGCCCATTTAATGCCATCGGCCTAATTAATGCCACTTTTCATACGTTTTCGTGATTATTGAACTTATTTGAATTCTCAACTCTAAGTAATTGATAACAGTGGCTAGAAAAAAAATCTGAGGACACCGGACAATCAAAATATCTGATTTTTCTCTACTAGATATATTTCTAAAATTAATTCGTTAAATGAGACCAGTGTGCTCAGCAAGATAAAGCCCTAAAGCTCTTCATGTGGGGTTAGAGTGCCTCATCAGTTCAATGTGTGATATTGAAAAAATTTAAGTATTTAATAAATTGAAAATTGTATTGATTGTTAGCAAAATCATTGGACTTTCATATAAATTGACGAATAATTTAAAAATAACGACCAGTGATGGAAATTAATTGATGGCAATTATTGGGACCCTCTATGGCAGAAATCGGGCCATGGTGGCATGAATCGGGCCATGGGCAAAATATTTTCAAAAATATAAATTAAATAATTTTTATCATTAATTCAGGAAAATAATTCATGTAAATGATAGTCAAGACTCTAAATTCTTTCGAGGAAAAATCAAATTTGAATTCATGATAAGATATCATTTTTCTATGAAAGATATGTGACAGAATAGGTCTCTTGGTGGCATTAATTGGGTCATTGACGGTATTTTTTTATCCTGGGTATTCAAGGAAATAATATTCAGTTTAAACGATTTTATAATTATATGATTCTATGAAAGAATGATCTAAAGCTCATATAATTCTACTATTTTCTTCAATTTTCATTTTTCACGATTTGAAAAAATAAAGAATTAAAAAAAACAGTCGGAATTCTTAGACAAGAAGTGATAAGTGATAGTCCAATTTTATTCGATTCAAAACATCAATTTTCTTTCTTTTGCGAATTGAACAGCCCCAATGAAAACATTTAATGAATTAAATCGGATAATTTGATCTTACCTGCAGAAAATCCCGTGGAGTTGCTCCGAGAACTTGTAAAATCTTGTCATATCCAGAATCTTGACAGAATTCGAAGAACATACGTCCAAAAAGTTCGAGTATTTGATTTGCTGGGATCTCTGGGGGGAGAAATACAGGGGTTGATTTGATAAAACATAGAAGTTGAGATAGAGGCTATTGATAAAAGAATCAGATCAGTCAATATTTATACGAAATATCAGAGTTTTCTGGAGCGATGGAGTAGGTGCTATTTAGAATAAATATTTATCATCGATTGCTTCACTTACTGAGAAGTTTTTCCGCTGCTGAAATGATATTATATGTTATTTCATCGTCGTAAATTTGACGAACGAGAAACTGCCCCTCCATATTGACAGCTGCTTCTTTCCTGGAGAGAAGAATTGATTTATTAGTAACATTATTTATGAAACTGTCAAATTAAGGAGGTCCAGTCGCTACCCATGGGTCGAATGAAGTGTCTTACTAAAAATTTGACAAATTGAATAGAAAAATTAATGAAAAATAATAGAATTTGAAAATAAAGGAATGTTTTAAAAAATAAGCCATGGAAGAAACGGACCGGAAAAAAAATAAAAACAAATAGACAAGGAAAAGAATTCCCGTGGGAAAAATAAAATAAAAAAAATTAATAAGGAAAATATATCCCATATATGGTTAATATCTTCATTAACAATATATGGGATATATTTTCCTTGTCTATTTCATTTAGTCTATTTTTTCCATGAGCTATTTTTTCGGATTACCAAATAAAGAGTTTGCGAAGCATTTATCATTGAAATAGAAAATATTATAGAAAAATAAATAATTTTTCCGCACACCGTGCAGAAAGGAGTCATTTTTCGTACATTATACATAAGAAAAATTGTACCTAACACGAATGAAAAACATTTTCAGACTCGTCTGATTACAAGACTCCGCTTCGGAGCGTTTCACACTCTCACACTCGTTAGAAAATATTTTATCGCACTTGTTAAGGAATATTCTAATAAATACAACGTTGCAAAACGTGTCAACTTCATTGTAATGCAGATTAATCTTGAATTTCATGTGATTCCTTGTCATTAATTCGATAAGAACTCTATGTTAAGTTGACAATTTTATTGAAAAAATTACAAATTCATAGAGGAGACAGAAGCAGAATGGACCTGACAGCAAAGCGATCTGGAATGTTGTTCAAAGTAGATACGTCTACGAAAAAAAATAAAATAAAAAGATAAAATTCCTCAACAATGTCAATATGCTGGAGCCTTTTCTCATTTTTTCCACATTTTTCTATGGAGTTCTTCACTCCGGAAAAAAAAATCATGAATACATTACCGTCAAGGTCCATTCTGCCCCAGTCTCCCTTAACTATATAATAATTTTGCATTTGCAATGAAATATTTCAAAGGAGAATTTAAAGAGGCAAAAAGCTAAGAGTATTTATGTGAAAATAATATCATCCTTCGGTGGATGATGCATAGGAATATAAAATGAAAAATTCATCGCAGACGAGACAGGAGAGACCGTAAAATATGTCATATCCTCCAGAAAGTCCAGAGTGTTACTTTATTCAACAGCAGAAGCTTTTGAAGTTTATGTTCATCATGAAGTGAGTGAGACTCGAATTTTTTTCCTCAAGAATTGCAATCTATCCATTCTGGGTAAATACGTAATGCGCTTTCCAGTACTCATTGGTTTTCTATTTACAAGAATACTTCAGTCTAAAATCCCCTAGATAACTCCTGCGGATGTCTATACGTTCTTGAGCTCATCACACCGAGAAAAAACAATACTGCTCTCAAATGGATTCTGCTACGTACAAGTGAATATTTCAAATTTTTCTCAGTCAAAAAAATCTCAGTCAACTAATTTTTTATTCGATTTTATAAAATATTAATTTGCAGGAAGAATACCTACATTTCTGTTAGACTTTCCCAAATTATTTCTAAAGAACGACGAGAAAGCTAACAAAAAATTGAGCATGATGTTTCTTCTATTCATTGAATTTTTTTCTTTCGAAGAATTAATTGATTGAATACAATACTCAATCATACAGATGACAACTAATCTACTGATATAAAGTGAAATTCTCGTTCTATAAAAGATTTTGCAATTGCTCAGAAGAAAATCTCTTCACAATTGGAAACTTCAGATTTTATCGTTTCTTCTCTATGACTCATGCATCATAAAATTATACAGAAAAAACACTTAATCTCTACCAGAATGCACGAATTCTTGAATTTTTTAATTAAAGATCTTCTGCACGAATTCTTGAATTTTTTAATTAAAGATCTTCGTTTTCTGACAATCCCATATATTTACAATAAATAAATTCCAAAAAATCAGTGCTATAACATGCCCCAAATACATCCCATTGGATCAAACTTCACAGTTGATCCTTTCAAATCAATTTTCTTAATTGAAAAAAATTATTACATGGAACTGAATTTTATTCCGACAGGTTTTCCTTTCTACAGTAAAACGAAAAAAAAAGTTTCCCATTATAAAATATAAAGCATCGAAGAGAGTAAAACTGCCTTTTTTTATCAAACACAAAGTATAAAACTTTCCAATGAAAACTTCCCATTAATTATTTATTGAAATTAAAACAGACGAATGAAAAAAAGTCAATTCCGTCCTTTTTCCCATTATTTGTATGTCTGGACAAACTTTTATTAGTTCCAACACAATTACTGCCATGTCTGAGAAACAGAATAATATTTCTCCAATTCCAATGTAGGTTTTTTTTCTTCTCATTTTCTCCGTCTCATTTGAAAGTCAATTGAATTTTTTATTCCTTCCATATTTTTTTTATTATATGCGTAAATCTGAGTTACAAACAAAAGATACACCTCAATTTTTCATTTTATTACGATTTTGAAAGCAAAATTTTATCTGTAAATATAATTTTAATCTTTTCTATTGTTGAAATTGCAGAAACGTGAATACACAAGAGGAATCATTTTGATTGAGAAAAATTGAAAGATGAGCTTTTATGCTTTATTGAGGTCACATTACCATTGTCAAAATACAATTCGTGACTCTATCCCCTTTTTTCTTGCCACGAAAAGAATGTATCATTGTGTTAGCTTTTGGGAAATGGAGAACTCAAAGTGCATTGATGCCTGAATAGAGGGTGAATAGAGATGGGAAATGAGAGACAAGTGTATCGTTTCCATTAAACCGTTGAATCAATCGATATTTGTGGTGACCCAAGATTTTCAATGATCTGGTGATATACCAGTTAATGGCAGAAGTGAAACACCTCGAGCCCTCTAACTAATGGAGAAAACGTAATTTCCCCAGAAATTAAGTTTTCTCGTCTGTTTCTTAAAATGAGTCAGAGTTTCCCTGTTTTACATTGAGAAAGAGAAAAATAGCGGCAAAAACAATGTAATATTGATGCCATTGACCTCAAAATTTTTGGAAATACTCTAAAAATAGGGATAAATATCCTATAAATGTGCTGTATATACTGATGAAAAAAATTCTGGTCTCAAAAAAATGTATTTTGTTCAAGTAAATATGAAGAGTTTGTCTTAAAAAAGCATTGACCATCTATATCTATATCTATAGAAGATTAGTAGACATTTACTTGTACGAAATACATTTCTTTGAGTCAAAAAAATTGTTCTTAGTCTATTTACAGTAGAGAAAAAAATATGAAAATAGCAGTTTTTTATCTAAAAAATTGCGGTGAGTATGTTGCATATTTACAGTAGAAAAATTCGCAAAAATAACTGAAATAATGCGGTAAAAATATAATAATATAATAATTATACGGTCTACCTACGGAGTTTTTGCAGCATTCTCAAAGCCATGAGACTGGTCCATAGCAATTTTTTTTTTAATAATTGAAAAAATTGTTGAATTTACTGATTTTTGTCAATTCAAACAGATTAACTAATTGAATTAACTAAATTCAGTAAATTCAAGAGCTTTTTCTAATTATTTCAGAGAAATATTGGCTAAGGACCAATGGCATCAATATTCGATACTTTCTACCCCTTTTTTTTTTCAATACAAGAATTTTTTTATCACCTATCAGAGAAATTAAAAAAAAATCCGATAAAATATCTGAGAAAAGTGTAGTGAATTAACGAGAGCAAAAAAAAATTTTAGCACGTGGCTGACTACAACTTCATTCAAAGTAAACTCAACTGAGTAAACAGAAGGGAAAATCTCTAGTGAATTACAACTTTTTTTTTATCTCCAGCCACCAAAGTAAACTACTTTCATTACAATTGGTGAAACACAAGTGGTGCCACTAAAAAAAAAAAAAAAATGACTAAAAAAAACATAATTACTCATGTATTTACGTACTTTATAGCTTCCCATGTCTCGTTGTCGAATGTCTTAACAACAAGAAGCTCCAACGCATAATTCACAAAACCGTACTGCACATGAAAGCAGAAAAAGATCAAATAAATTAAGGATTTTCTCCATTATCTCCTTTTTTTAATGACCAAAAAAATTGCCATAATTTTTACAAAATGGTTAATAAAATTCTGCACAATTTGTAGATTCAATTTATTTATATAATAATTTTCTTATAATAATAAACATACCATGTTAAAAAATGAGAAGCGAGTATTTCGCTTCTGATGCCTCTCTCACAATTATTATCATTCCATTCTAAATGCTATTTGGTATTCAATGGAGGGGTGAATTGTTGAGCTTTCAAGAGAGAGAGAGAGAGATAGATAGATAGATAGAGATAGACAAGAGCGTGTTTACCTCATGCACACGAGACGCGTACTGCAAGCGAGTCGACTGCTCGTGGTAGACGATAAGTATCGATTTTACAAGAGCTAACTGCGCCACCTACATACTGCTTCGAGGCGAAAGCTCTCTGCTTCCCTCTCTTCTCCACTTATTTTTCCAGTCTCTCACTCTCTAGCACACTTGGTACTGAATTTTTTGCCTCTATCCCTGTATTCGGGGGGTGCCAATCCGCTTTCACACAGGGAAAAACACACGTAGTACAGGTAACTGTATAACGAAACCAAATAGTATATACATGTGTATTTTTCTGTTTTTTTTTCTATTTGCACACTGGTAGAGTGGCTTGGGGCCATTTCAGAGAATTAATATGCCTTTTGTGACACTTGGAAAAATAACTTTTTTACTTTTACTTTGTGCGCTCAAAAGAATTCGAAATATTTTTTTTTTCCTATTTCTTCTCTTTCCTGTTGAATTTGGAGGAAAAAAAATATAGAAGTGCCGATGTTTCGCAGCTTTTTCTCTTGAATTTTTGTGAAATTGGAGTCATTCTGGTAAATTCGAGAATATCTGTATTTTTTCAGATATTTTTTTCGACCTCTGAAGACTATTTTCCTGCAGAAAAAGCAGTATAATAGGAAAATATATCCGAAAATATGTGATATACAGCTGCAAAACTATATCATCGCCTTAGAAGTAAAGGGGCGTAAGTGCTATGCTTATACACAACACTTACGCCCCCTTTATTTCTAAGGCAACGATATATATTGTAATGAATAGGCGAGTAAATTTAAGAAAAAAACGTATTTATTCCTTAATCAACGCAGCTAACGTGTTTCAGTCTGTTCTTCTAATTTTAATGACATAAGATCAATAATTTTTAGAAAACAAAAAAATACACACTCATTTATTTATGGAGAGAGAAGAGGAAAAGGAATTCAACATACGATTTCGTTACAATATATGTTAAATATGTTTTAGTCATCCATTGCCTTTTAAACAAAGGGGCGTAAGTCCTATTTATGAGTAGAACACTTACGCCTTTTTGGCTCTAAGACGACGATTTAATGTAGAATATGAAGTTCTTGATTATAACAATTTATAAAATTTATTTTATTCCTCAAAATATATAAAACAGGAGTTAATTTGTACAATGAGAGGTAAACAGTGGTTAAAACTATCAAATATTGATGCTATTGGTCCTTAGCAAATATTTCTTCGAAATAATTACAAACAACTGTTGAATTTACTGGATTTAGTCGTTTAAACTAGTTAATCTGTTGGAATTAACTAAATTCATTAAATTCAACAGCTTTTTCAATTATTCCAAAGAAATAATTTGCTGACGATCAATGACATCAATATTTCGTAGTTTTTTCCACTTTTTTTTTCTCAATCAGTTCGAAAAAAAAAATCAGTTTTATCCTAATATATTTGAGATTTTTCAGAATTTTTCGAAATTTTTTGGAATTTTTCTGAAATTTTCATGAAATTTTTATAAAATTTTGGTAGCATTCAAAAGCCTGTTTGGTATTTTGTATTCGTAATTTCCAATGTTTTTCCTCACAAAAGCTCATTTACTGCACTCACTCATGCTGCATGAACATAATTCAATAATATTTTCATGAATATTTTGTTGTATGAATGGAATTAGTATTCCCTTTCCTTCTTTGAGTATGTTTTATGAGTGAAGAGATGATAATTACATGGCTGCTAGGAACTAATATTCAAAACGAAATAACAAAATAACATTATTCCCTCATTAAACTTGGATTAATGCGAAGTCACAGCTATTGTACTGATGATAAGTCTGTCTAATCCCTTTTTAATTGTGTTTGCCCAATTATTCGAAGGTAAACACTTCCATATGATCTAATATACATTGGAGACAATATATTTAGCTTCATAATTGTTTGATATAGTTGCCTCAAAATTGAAGAGGCGTAAGTACTATGCAAAAGCATAGCAATTGCGCCCCTTTGTTTCTAAGTCGACGATATAATAGAAAATATATGTTGAAATATACTGAACATATATATTATAAATATGTGATTGAAAATACATTATTAAAAAATTTCCTCAGCAGAAAAAAATTGTTCTATCTTAATATTTGAGATTTTTCAGAATTTCCGAAATTTTTATGAAATTTCTATGTATCGTTCTCTACATGGTCATACATGAGAAACACAGTTTTTCGCATATTTTTGGCAGTATATGGTCCTTCCATGCGGCTTATTAAAGCTTACTTGGTGAAATACAAAAATATCCTATAAAAAGTGAACGGAAAAAGAGAAAAAGAGTATAATTCAAGTTTACCCAATAATTTGTCGATACGTCCATAATTTTTTCTGCTCTTTTATTAATCTATTGTAGCTTCATTAAAGCTAATTTACCTTTAGCATAGTACGAAAATTCAAATTCTTTACATATATACATTATTTCTCAATTCTGATGTAACATCAGTGTTCTCTTTTTTTTCTACAGAATTTATGAAATTAATATGTTCCTCCGTCATTTTAATTAAAGAATTTTTTGTTTTCATATTTTTATGTATATATGTAGTTTACTGTATTAAGGTAAGCCATCTTTCACAAAGAGGTATAATTAAGCTTAATTCTAAATTACAAAATTGCAAAAATTTATTATTCTTGCTCTTCGCTCTTTTCATACTGAGAACTCGCTGTCTAGATCTAAATATCGTTTTTATCCATATTTTTATGTTCTTCGAGCAAACCCTTTTTTTTATAGTTGCGGAATATATTCAATGGTTTATAAATATTGAGACATAAAGGGTAACTATCCATGCTCACTAAACCACTGATAATATACACGAATTCACCGTGAAAATTTAACGACTATCGCCTCTTGCCTTTTTCATCAAAAAAAAAAGGGGAAGAAAGGAAAAGTAGTACAAAAGCTATGAGCACAGAGAAGTAAATGATGAGAGAAAACTGAGGAAAGCACAGTTTCCTTTATACATTCCCCACGGGTATATATTTGCGAGGTGGTGGGGTAGGAGGAGAAGGGGGGAGGGGTGAGGGTGGAGGTGCTGGAGGACATAGAAAAGGACACAAAAGAAGAGCCTTTTCCTTTTCGTGAAAGTTTGCTGGGGCGCATGAGAAAGCTTCGGTAATCCATTATTTAGTGGTGACCCCGTTTTAAATTTACCCTGACATGAGAAAGAAAGTGTTAAAGAGAATTGAAGAATATTGGGGAGGGAAAAAGAGAGAGAGAGTAGAAACGAGAGAAATGAGAGGAGATAAGGGAGAGAGGTAATAATGAAGGATGATGGTTAGAGAGGCTGTGAGAAAATAAAAAATGTGAATGCATTCATAGACATATGAGGAAAAAAGCTCCAAAAAAAAGCATCAAAGTGGATGGCAGTCATTTCTGTGAATGAACATGTGTCAAGTTGAAAAAAAAAAACATGTGTCAAGTATACATGTATAAAAATTTGCGGGACATTTTTTATATTTATATATGTAGAAGGAAAAAAAAATGTATATGTGCATGTGGCTGGACCATCATGTAGGGTAGGAAATAACGCTTGGCCGCAGTTAGACGTTGAAAATGGTCGAGTGGACCCTTGGGAATAATTAAAAAGAAAACTCATGTGTGCAGTTTATTTCCAGCGGCTTTTTCTGGTTTCTTTTTTTCTTTTTTTTTATTTTCTTTTTTTTTTTCAACCCCTGCGTTACATGTCCCGTTGGACGAATCGAGGTCATTCGGCTGTGGTTTTTTTCATCTCCATTCCTGAACTATCTGGAATCACTTTGGCAGAATGATTTTACTGAATAGAGAAGCGACCAATTCCCATCTGAATTTACTTCTTCACGTTCTCCCCCCTCCCTCCACACACATTTCCCCAAGCTCGAGTGAAATAATAGGAGAAATGAGAAAAAAAAAGAGACGAGGAGACATGATAAAAAATGTTTCTATCTTATTCAACGCTTCAAAATCTTTCACGAACGAGTTAGAGATGCTTTTACAATGAAAGGATAAAGCTATTTCAAGGTAAGTGCTTTTCGTATCCATTCTGGATACTTCCAGTGTCCCTTCAGACACTGTATATAAAGACAGGGAAAAGTGGGGCAAAATGGATCTGTGTGTCAAAATGATTTGGGATTTTTTTAAGATCCGAGGAGTCTTCAAAAAATTTTGAAAAAATTCACCAACAATATTAACATTTTGGAGCAAGTTCTCAAATTTTTTCAGATTTTTCAATCGAGTCCTTCACTTTGAAAAAAAAATCCTGGATCGCATTGCCATGGGAGTCCATTTTGCCCCACGTTCTCCTACCCTTCCATGAAGAGTTTTTTAACTGGACGAAAAAAAAATGAAAAGCTCCACAAGAATGCTCCAATTAAATTAAATTTGAAAGCTTTCAACAAATTGGGCAAGAAGAAATTCATCAGCGGAAATTTCCTTGTCAATTACTAATTAAGCAAAAATAAAAAAAGGTGGAAAAAAAATCCTGAATTAATTTCAATGTAGAGGGAATGGGTCAAGATGTCCCGTGTGTATTGTCTGCAGGAATGTTGGGCTTTCACAAATACACACATAGTCACTTTGTGTGTGTTCAGTGTGAATTCTCAAGAGAGTTAACGGACAGAGAGTAACCATTTGTGTATGTATACATGTTTCACGAAGACAGAGGAGAACTGGAGAATTTTGTGAAGGAGGCCCCCAGTATCAGAGTGGACAAGAGGGGTTATCGATTTTGACTATGGAATTGTATCAGTACAATACACTGTACCTGGCAGTTTGGCTGCAGGCACAATTTGATAATTGCCATGATATATATATATGTATATATACACACAATTCAGTGGTAAACTGTTTCTGCCTGTATTGCGGGTTTATTCTGATTTTCGAATAGGTTTTGACTGCTGAGACTGGTGGATTACTGATAAAATATCAAAGAGAAAACATTCGCTTTATGAAATTATTATGGTGCGGGTTTTACTGAAGCTGTAAATTCTAGATATAGGGTCACACGACCAATAGATGAACACTGACTAAAAGATGGACAGTTTCTATTGTAGAGTATTTTCATAGATAAATGAATGATTCTTATACTTTTCACATCAATCCCTGATTATTACATTCATATAGATTTATAAACTATTTATTGCTTACAGATTGATCGAAATTTAGAATCATACTACTGCAAATATGCAACTGTTCATTTATTGGGGCCTTAAGTTATGATCCAGTTTTTCCTCGATTTTTTAAAATTGTTTCTACATTATTCAAGTTTCATTGATTTTTAGTCGATTCACTGTATATTTCTTTGTAAATAATTCTTTTCTGCAACTTTTTAACGTGATTTGCCTATTTCATATGAATTAATAAAGTCTAATATTTCCTTAATTGTCCATCTATTGGTCATGTTACCTTAACGGTTTTTTTGGTACGCCAATTATTTGTTGGGTTTTTCTGTGTAGCTCTTCTTTTTTTAATGTTTCTTGTTTTTCATTACAGTATGTGTGAGGGAGTCATAAAAATTTGAAAGAAAAAGAGAGAAACATTGAGTCCTTTTGTAAAATGTTTTATAAAATACAAGTGAGCGTAAGAATTTCTTTCCTTCTTTCACTCACATAAATAATTTCTTTGTGTAATTTTATGGCTTGCACTTGTGGCAGTTGAGAATACCTAAGAATTGTCCTTTAGTTTGTTGAATTTCTCTATTTATTGTACCTTTTGACTGTGAATGAAGGAATGAATGTTTATTTCTTCTGTATGGCTTGTCGCCTTTTATAAATGTTGTTACATATCCCTTACTTTAAACATACACAGTATCGCAGACGCTTTTTGCTTTTTTAAAATTTGGGACGAAATGTTAGGAGATATTTTTACATATCATCCTTCTCTAACCAAATAAAGTTCGAATTTCAAGTGTCAACCCCGAACAATGATGAAAATTATTATTTTCCCTGTAACAGTAATGCTGAATAAGTGAATTTGTGTCAAACTGTCTTGTTCTCGAAAATTCATGGAGCATGAGAACGGAGGTTGAATTTTGCGAAATCCCTGTAAAAGCCACGAGAAAAGCTGAGAAATTTATGATTAAAAAATTTTGTTTACTCTGTTTCTATTTCATTTTAACATGCTTATTCGACTCGGAGCTTTTGCCTTTTATTAAAAATTATGAGAAATGTGATAAGAGCGAAGAGGAAAAGGAAAACTCTATTAAAAGAAATGATATTTCATTGTTTTCTTCTTTTTCCACTCTCTTTCATCCTCTCTTCTCTCTTCTCTTTGCCCATTTGATTTGATGGCTCAGACAGGCACAACTGATTTTATTACGAGATACGTTGTCATTTGAAACTTTTTCTTTTTTTTTTGTCATTTGTTGAAATTTACCAAGATATTACACAGAGAAAAATGTTTTCTTAATTTAAGTATGTGCATTCACTTAATTTAAGAACGTGCAGGTCACTTAAATTAAGAAAGAGGAAGTCACTTAATTCAAGATAGAAAATTCACTTAATTTGAGGGAATTTCACTTTCTCAAATTAAAAAAGTAAAAGTCACTTAATTTAAGTGAGAAAATTAATTTAATTTAGGTGACTTTCACTTCCTCAAATTAAGAAAGTGGAAGTCACTTGATTTAAGTGAGAAAATTCACTTAATTTAAGTGACTTTCACTTTCTCGAATTAAGAAAGTAAAAATTACTTGATTTCAGTGAGGAAATTCACTGAATTTAAGTGACTTTTGCATTCCTAAATTAAACAAGATAAATGCACTTTGATTCAAACGAGAAAAGTCACTTAAATCAAGTAACTTTTTCTTTCTTAATTTAAGAATGTAAAAATCACTTAAATTATGCTACTTTTCTCACTTAAATCAAGTGATTTTTACTTTCTTAATTTAAGTGCCCTGCACGTTCTTAAATTAAGTGAATGCACATTCTAAAATTAAGAAAACATTTTTCTGTATCAAATGTGTACATCAACGGAAAATCGTGTAATGAGAAAACCGCTCAGGCTGTTGGGGGGGGGGGGGGGGGGTGCAGGTGGATAGGGCAAGAACGTTCTTCGTATATATACATATACATATATATATATATATATATCCACAAGAGTATGTGTACATAGATCTGTGTCGGTATAATACGTGTCGGTATGCCAGTGGGTGTGAAACCGAAGCCCTCTGGGGCACATTGCCGTCACGTAAACCACTTCATTTTATCCCACAGGGAGGTGGGGTAGGCTTGATGGAGCGAGAGGGAGGGGTTAAAGGTGGATCGTAAGAAAATTACGAGAATAACGAAGAGTCAGTGGCAACGTGAATTAACCCAACGACGTTTTTTGAATAATAAAATTAGTTTAAAGGGGAAAAATAAAAAATAAAAGGTTTCGTTGAATTTCATTCAAAGGAGTGCTATATTACTTCGGGGAACTGCGAGAAATATCTGATGTAATTAAAAATACCGTCACACCTTTCAACGTCGATAATAGAATTGCAAAAGGGAGGGGAAAAAAAATGAAATTGACGGGTCTATGTCTCAGTAATGGCAGCAATATTATATAGAAGCAATGTCCTTTTCTCGGAGCTTTTTCCCTTGTTTTTTCCTTTTTTCTCTCTTCTTGGATGCCACAAGAAGAGTGGCGCATTATATTGATTTTATATCACTAGACCTCAACATTCCGTATTTAATATATTTTTTTTTTCAGAATTCTTTTCTCTTTCAGTACTTTAATTTTCCTTTTTTTTTTACTCTTATTTCATGTCTAGGCGCTTTTTATATCGCCTTCAATTTTTATAATGAAAGACAGTGGAAGAATGTACTTAGCAGGTGAACCAAAGAACCAGTGAACTGCGAGGGGGCGGTTAAGGGGGCGGACTCAAGTGCTTTAACAGGGATGGATGGTCATCAATTTTATTCTGCACACAATCTCCTGTAACTTCAGTAGAAAATCTTCTGGTTCAACTCATCTAGAAGCACTTCCGGTTGTGGAGGTGGTGATTAATATGAGCTTTGAGGGTTTATTAATGTGTGTATAGCACAAGTGCAATGTATCTTATTTTCTCATTGATACACACTGTACTAATTAATGTCATCAATAATAAATAGGCAGTTTTAAGGATGATTGGGAGGTACAATGCGGAAGAAAAGTTAAATTTTTGTATGAAATCGTTAAAAACAATTTATACAAGATGAAATTCTCAAATTTGGTCAATCTGCGTGTTTGTGTTGTATATTCCTCTGAAACATCATTTTGATATTTTATTGGATTATTTTGATGTTTATTCTGAAAGTATTAATGTTAATTTGACACTGTCATCTCCGTTGTGTAGGGCATGTGACGCAATAAATGACATGTTCTTAAATAATAGAGCTCAAATTGGCTTCTTTTCGACATCTACGGATGTTCTATTATCAGCGGCGCTTAAATCAGTGGTAAAGGGGTAAAACGAGATAGATCGACTTATCTTTGAGGTCATTTCGAAGGAAATATCTCGGAAACTACACAGAGAAAAATGTTTTCTTAATTTAAGAATGTGCAGTCACTTAATTTAAGAAAGAAAAGTCACTTGATTTAAGTGAGAAAAATCACTTGATTTAAGTGAGAAAAGTCACCTAATTTAAGTGAGAAAAATCACTTGATTTAAGTGAGAAAAGTCACTTAATTTAAGAATGGCAGATCACTTAAATTAAGTGACTGCACATTCTTAAATTAAGAAAACAATTTTCTCTGTGTAAGCGCGATAGGGCGATATTACTCATCAGTTTTTGTAGAGAATTTCAAAAGTTACAAAAGAGTTTTAGGGCAAATTGCTCTTTCTCGGTTATTTTGTAAGGTATCTTCAAAAACCTTAATGAAAAAAAACACGGAAAAAAAATTCTAGTAAAATTTACAATGCTAACATCGTAATTTGTCCTATTGGTTATTGTAGTGGTGGACTAGACTTTTAACATCGTAATTTTTACGATGTAGCGTTGGAAATTTCATTTAAGAAATAATACTTTAGACAAATAATACCAAGTCTTAAGCTCTTTAATATAAATTACGATGTGAACATCGTAAAATTTGAAGAGAAATCTTAAATAAAATAAAATAATAATCGACGGTGGTTGGATTCGAACCCGAACTTTCGAGTGCGAAATGACCGACGCCTTGGACCACTCGGCCACCGAAGGGCTTACACTTTCAGTTGTTTTTGAGATCTATATTAACGATTTCAATAAAAGGTCATAAGACACGAGAGCGTCTCTTGCGGAGGACGCAGTTACTATTTAAAAATTACGATGTAACATCGTACTTTTTATAGCTTCCATCGTATTATAACAGAGGCAGCATTAAAATATTTATTTTATTAAAAAGTAAATAGAATTATCAAATATACGAATAAATATAGTCTTTAAAGTGTAATTTTCATTTATTTTTTTTTTACGATGTTAAATTGTAATTTTTTAAGTGATTTTTAATCCTAAAAGTCTTTGTTACAATTACGATGTTTAATAGTAAAAAATATAACCCACATAGTAAATTTTGAAATAAGATATTTCAAAATTAACGTTTATAAAAGTCTAGTCCAGGATTACGATGTTAACATCGTAAATTTTGGTAGAATTTTCTTTCCGTGAAGACTCATCTTTTTTTACTTTTTCACTACTGAAATATATCTAAGAAATGAGAATTTAGAAACAGTACACTGAAAAAAAAATTCTTGTATCAACAAAATTGCCTTTTAATCAAATTTTCCTTTACAATTTTTATATCCATATATATTGAAATTTCCTGGAGTGAAGAGCATTTTCTTCAACTAAGTAAATTTTCTTACAACAAAATTTTCTTTCTTCTCAGTGCACTTAAATTAAAATGTGATGAAAGTACTGATTGTCAATTTGTAAAGTTAAATATTTATATGATGTTTTTGTAAATGATGTGAATGATAATTTATGTGATCCCATTAGTGGCTGTCGAAGCTGTTGGGTCTTGAATAATGGCAAATATAAATACAAATAAAAATCTGATACAGGCAATCTATGAAAAATATAGTGATGAATAAAATAAACTATGAAAACAAAAAGTCAATTGAAAATCGTAAAATTTTCATTATTTTTTATATTTCATCAGATCTTGAAAAATTCGTAAAAATGTAAAAAATAATGAAAATTTTTCAATTTTCAATTAATTTTTTGTATTTAGGGCTTATTTTAGTCCTCATTACATTCTTCGCAGATTCACTGAATCAGATTTGACAATTTCATCTTGTATCAATTGTTATTAATGATTTTGTACAAAAATTCAACTTATTTTTTCCTTAACGACAGGAGTTAAGGATGAGGATTCAGCACATCAACTTGACGAGTTATTATCGAGTCATGTTTCGCTGTTTTGAGTGGCATTTTGCAACGAAGGGAATAATGAGAAATTCGATGAAGAAAGTGGATGATAAGCTGTCAATACTTTAATCGTAAAATTCATTTGTAAATTCAGAGAAGAGGGGCGAAGGGCAGAAGGGTGGGATTCTTAGTAACGAGGACTTTAATGAACGCGTAATTAATTATTCATTATGGAAAACTCTGTCCGATTAAAAAATAATCTTTCATTAGGGATCAAACTGAGGGGAGTTGAAATTATGAATAAACGTGGGGTGAAGAAAATATGATAAAAAATTCATATTCTTCATCATTATATACTAATTTTCGTTAAGCAATGACAATTCAATTAATTATTTTAATTTTTGTTATTGAATTTTTTTAAAATTAATTTCAATTTTTTATTGGATATTTGGGTTTTTTTCCTTTTTGGAAGCTCTATAGACACGTGAAGATATTGATCACAAAAGCCCAGGGCTAAACTACCCCCTCCCCCAACTTACCTATTATTAGGTCAGCTGTCAGTTGAATTCAGGACGATCACTCTATCTTCCTTGAGCATTCACCATTTCTCTCTCTCTCTACATGTATCAAAAGCATTCTCTATTCTGGCCTCACGGAAAATCCACAAACTCACCCTACGATTAGCTGCCTGTTTGTAAACAGTGAATCAGCGGGAGATGGCACCGGGGGATTAGGCACTGACTATTATTCTCATTCTCTTTTATTGTAATTTCAGTTCTTTTTTTTTTCTTTTCGTTCTTGTCGAAAAGGGTGAGTGTGAAATAAACGTCAGAAACACGTTCTGTTGAGAAGAATTGCTTTTCTCACATCTTTTTTTTTTTTTTTTTTTGTTACCCTTTGCAGAGTCATAATCCTGCGGAATTACGCTGTACTCAGCTTCGAGATTAAAAAAAAAAGAAAATTTCCCTGGATGATTTGACTGTGTAATGAAAGGACTCGTTCCTTTATAAAAAGGAACGAGAACGGAAACAATCGATATATCGAAAGTTGTCACGATTAAAATGAAGTCCTCATTCCTCATTGGTCAGTTAAATTGTGAGTAGTATAGTACGCGTAATATACTATCGGTCTCGTAAACTGTAAACAGCGTCAGCAATTAATTTTTACCATCTTCCGCCGTTTTCCTCTCGCCATGATCACACAGTTGAGCAG
The DNA here is from genome assembly GCA_963921955.1 of Aleiodes alternator. NCBI lineage: Eukaryota > Metazoa > Arthropoda > Insecta > Hymenoptera > Braconidae > Aleiodes > Aleiodes alternator. Next base: position 4,331,607 of record OY998109.1, on the reverse strand, counting down.
GAAATTCTGAAAAAATCTGACTTTATTCTATGAAGACTCCAACAAATTATTAGCACTTACGCCACTTTGGTTCTAGGGCGACGATGTTTTTTAAAAATTAAGGTAGTATTCCAGATTATGGTCGATAAAACAGTAAAAATAAGGATTTGTGGGTTAGTTTCCAATTAATTGCTGATAATTCGGGAAAATGTCCTGCAATTTACCCGAAAAAGTGATTAAACTATTCGCAAGTCATGTCTTCAACTTGTGAATATAATTTTTTTCTCTCGAATTTTTGTTTGCATCAATCTCCTATCACATGCATGAGATGGAGAGAGAGGCAAATAGTTACGACTACTTTCTAATTGCAATTTCTCAATAACTAGACGGTGAATTAAATATGTTTTTCTTCTATTATTTAGTTAAAATGTTGTTCTCTTTGCCAATAGTTTTTAAATAATGGGGTCCACTTTGTGGTTTGCTAGTAATTTCGTTATTTCTGTCCGATTTGGGGCATTTCATCCCTGTCACCGCTATTTTCAATAACTTTGATAATTCATATCTCATAAACTAGACAGACAAAAATTATTGAAAAATTCAGAAAAATGAAAAAACATATCATCTCTGATACAGCATCAAAAAAAGAGGATTCCTTCCATGCCGAATAAGGCTCGCCAAATGAATCCAGCAACGGTGCAATTAAATTATTATTAAATATTAAACATAATTTCTCTTTAGATTTTTCCTCCGAATTTTTTGGGGCGCACAAAAAAAATAATTCCTCCAAATAAGTTTTCTTAAACTCGTATATATATTCGAGAAACTCGTATACATTATTCCATATGACTCGAAGCAACTTCTAAAATTCTCCGTAACTCGATACATTGATACTTTTTCTCATCCTCTACCGCAGAGAGTTTGCGTAACTCTCTTTCCAATTTTTTTCACTCTCTACATCACTCCGGGAAAATTTGAAAAGTTCCCCCAATTTCTCCATTAAAGGATCATTCCACAGAGAGGAATGGGCTAGTTTTTGTTGGAGGCGTGGAGAAATAGATTTCCAAAACTCCTTTGACTTTTCAACATCAATAAAGAATGACAGATAAAAGGGAAAAATGAAAAATATTCGACAATCTTATTTTTTTTAAGCCCCTCTTTTTTCTTCCTTTTTCTCCCTCTAAAAACGAGTTTTACTCTAATGCTGATAGCTGATGCGTACATGGCTCCACTAAGACCATCTGTTCGTGCTGTAGAGTGTGTTATAGATGTTTTATGGAAGTTGATATATAGAAGCTCAAGTACAACACGATATTGGGTTAGTTGCATGGATAGGGCGGAGAAAGGGGGGCAGGAGGGGGGGGGGATAACTTTATCGAGTTTGGCTGTAGTAAGATTCTAGCATACATGAAGAAGAAGAAGAAGGGGGGTCGGGGTTGGATGAAAAGGGCGGATATGTATTGAGTCGAGCGAAGTTCAGAAGCTCTCCGACACTATTCTTGAAATATATTGTTGAAGCTACTGGCTGAATTTCGGACCTTTGATCGTAGCGGAAGTAATTTAATCAAATATTTTTTCCTCAATTTTTCTCAGTTAAATTGCCCCATTAATTTGTGCTTGCACGAGCATACCAAAGTATATTACACGTGTAATCTAAATATAGCTATTATGCTTTAATAAATTTTTGCAGGAAAAAGGCAAAAAAAGAGGCAAAAATCCCCTCCCAAAAAAAAAAATGTTAGAGGGTTAGAGAAGAAAAAGAGAGAAAAAAGAAAAGGTTTTGATAAAAATAAATTTGATATTCAGATTTTTATCCTTGGGTATATAAGAGCTTGGATATAATATATGTGATCAAGATTCAAGAGCGTAAAATTTTTCTAATTCAATATTTCAGATGGTAATGTTCACAGGGGCTTTTTTTGGAAATTGTGATTTGTCTGAGCGATAAGACCATTCACAAACGAAAAAAAAAGAGAGAGAGAAATAAAAAAAGTAAAAAATATAGTTGAACATAGTTTTTCTTTATTGTATAGCCTCGAGCAAGTTCTCCAAGCGACAACTCATGCTGTAGCTATATGCGATTTATTTCGTTTTCAATGTGTTTCTCCAATATAAAACGTGGATGATATAAAAATTCTATCATCGAATTGTGTACGACATGTGGAAACCGTACTTTTTTTGCACTAATGAATTTCGTTAAATTAAATGCCATAAAGACGAAAGTCCATTCCAAAAAAAAAAGGGATGCCAATTGCTGTCTCTCGTAATCATGGGGAAAAAAAAAAAGGAAGATAATAACAATTTCGGAGAAGAAAAATACGAGAATAGGGTGAATTGATTCTCAATGAAGATGAGAATATTGCGAGAGCTTTTTAGATGAATGTTATTATCTTTTCATATTTTCCTACCCCTCCCATGTCTTCTTTTTTTCCTTATGGCAATGTGTTTCTGCGCTTTTTTTCACGAGGTCTGAAGGATGCTGCTGGAGGGCGCCCGATTGTCTCTGTGATATCGTCAACAGTTTGGGAGGAAAAATTCTGAAGAGGAGAGAAGAGAAGGGCTATCAGACGAGTCAGACAGGAAAGGCCACAGCCTTCAGCGCCAAACATCCGAGAGAGCCTTTCCTCCCCCCCCCCCCCCCCCCCCCCCAAAGGCTATGTTGCCTTGTGTGCATATGTACTCACGCTCTCTTGCACATCAGAGACTCGAGGATGCTATGATATATATAGATATATATATATGTATATAGTGAGTCAACCCTTAGAGCCAGTTGACAAAGTGAGAAGCATTTTCTCGTCAGGTGTCAGAGCACTCTGGCAAAATCGAACCTCAGGCGAAATGGAGAAGGGAAAAGAAAAGGGGTGGTGGAGGGGGGGGGGTGAAACCGTAGATTAGCAGTTCACTCACGTTACATTTTCTTTTTTTTTCCTCCATCGTTCAATCGGAATTTCTAGGTAAAATGATATTAACGTGTTATGAATCGGCGATATCTCCATTTCTCTGGGCAATCAACAGGCCCTTGAGGTATGGAATAACAGGAGAAATAAAATGAGAGCAAATGTAGACTAGAGGAGAGAAAAAAAAAGTAATCGAACGCTTGTTATCATTGCAATCTGCGATCAACTGGGAATTGCATGTAAAAAAAAAATTCGCTCCAATGGAAAATTTTTCATCAGTTTCATGCAATTTCACGTTATCACCTATTCTGTAACTCTCTGTAATCTCATGAAACTTTACGATGGTCACTGGGTTGACGTGGAAATTTTTCCGGGTTTTATGTAAAATACTGAACTGTAAAACGCTTTTACTCTGGGCTTTATTTGTCGTGTTATAGACTACTCGTAAAATTGTGTAAAAGCGTGAAAACGTCAAAATTGCTGTAAACACGATTTTTCGGATATCTGATTAAGGTGATCCAATCGCTGCATATGGGTCACATGAACTGTAGTACCAAAAAATTGACAAATTGAATGAAAATGTTAATAAAAAACAAGGATTTTAACCATGAGTTATAAATTCTTGTACATAAATCATGCACTATTAGTGCATGAGTGTCTTGGACATGAAACATGCAGTATTAGTAGAGTGAATATGCACTAATTGCGCATCAATCGTGTAACATTTTGCGTGCATAATTAAAATATGCTCAAAATAGGCATAAATTATGATAGAAAAAATATGATAATTTACGCTCAATCCATCTGATTGCATTTTAGATACATAGACACCTTTCTCCATGATTAACCTGTGTGAAATTGACTGTATTAGAACACATGTCATTATGTTTTGACCTGTCAACTTGACATTTGATGGTGAATTCTTTACTATTAAATCAAATCTTCAAAGAATTAACTGTATGGAAAATGTAGAAAAAATGGGATTTCAACTTGATGTTAATTAAAATTGAAATTCCCGGTTTTCATTGAAAAAATTGGAGGAAAATAGTGTCGGTAGCGAGTTTTTTTAACACTATTCTCCTCTAACCTTTCGATTCGAGAGAAAATCAGGGACTTTGCATTTTTCCGTTCCTTTCTCTCTGTCTCTCCTCATATAGGAACTTGTAACTTTTTACACATACATATATATATGTACTTCTCTTTAGCAGTATGAACTCTATAGTTCCAAATGCATTGAATAAATGAAAAAAAAAAATTATTCGAATTTAATTGAAACTCACCAGTTGTGTGGATTCTTTTGAAAATTCAATTTTCCAAAATTCACATCGTGAGGTGAATTGAAATTCTGCGATAGTATATGTAACGACTTGGACTATTATAAAAAAAAAATTGATTCTCATTGATGCCTAATGTTTTTTATTCAACATGAAAAAACATCAAAATCAGTTTCACCATTTTGAGAAACTCGAAATTCACGTTTTTGGGTCATTTTTTGGTGTTTCAACATGCTTCCACATTTTTCCAAATTTCCCAAATTTGACTCCGACAACCTTCCTTTGCCATTTTAATGCATCAAAATCAGTTTCACTATTTCGAGAAACTCGAAACCTTTAAAGAAGGAAGGAATTTACCTTTAAAACCAAAAGGAATTTCGAATTTACCTTTAGAAGCGAAAGAAATTTACGAATCCATTTGCTAGATCAGGAGCTATGTCAGATAAAATTGAACGTTTCTCGAGTAGAATATAAATTGGCGAGTGGATACGTGACACTCGAGGGATGTTAGCTGTCGTCATGGAGTACATTTTTTACCTGATGGACATGATTTGGTGGACGTCGAGTAGTAACAAGTTAAAATCAGATTTTCACTGATTGTCATGACACTTTATGGCTCCACTCGGTCACTACACGAGAGAGGCTTTCACGATACGTGAAGTACTTCTGTGATTGACATTTTCCATATTAAATGAACAAAACTGGATCATTCCACTGTCTATTTCAATTAATACGTCGATATTCACGGATAAAGTGAAGGGATAAATGGCAGAAAGTAGATTTTTCTCATTCTAATTTAATGAAGCTTTGAATTATTCTTGTGGGACAAGCTTGCCAGAAGAATAGAGAAAATTTGAATTTTTATTCCTAAAGATAATCCATTGTTACGTCTGTCCCGGGACTAACGAATTTAAAAATCAGCCCGATACTTTTTTTTTTCAAAGTTAACGAAGTTTTTCAAGCGCATTCACTACATTTCACTCGGGGAAAATACATTGTCATCGATTTAATCCTACTCTTTTCATGGGTTCATCAGATATTTTATTACCTTGGGCACACTGGATAGGATTTTTCACGCACAATTTCCTCTTCATACACTTCGTTCGTTTCCGTACAGTACCTAGAATTTAAAGAGTGTTAGAACCTCAATTTTCAACGGAACACTGAGCTATTTGTGTAAGAATTCTTTTATTTGATGTTTCATATTCTGAGAATGAGTAGAAATTAGTGGAAATATTTGAGACAGGATTTTTCTGATGATTTCATTGAAAAATTCAGGAAATTTGGGTTAAAAAATATATATTACAATTAATTTATGAGAATTTTTTTTGAAAATTCTTCCCTTTTCTGTTGCAAAATTTTATTTTCAATCAAAGCACGAGAAATCGATGAAAAATGATGTCACCTTCTAAAACAGAAAATTGCCTCAAAAATAGGAAGAATCCATTCCTTTAAATCTTGGTCAAAAACGAAGAATTTTCAAAAAATCCAAAAAAAAATCTGACGCACGTTTCTCAGTGGAAATTCCCTCAGTTTTTCAATAGAATCGTCAAAAAAAATCAATCTCAAGCCATTTGATGAGAATCTCCATTTTGATTAAAACAATTTTTTTTATCATTTTTTTTGCCCCACAAAAAAAAAAAGAAAAAAGTTTGTATTTTCAGCGAAATGTCGGTGGATTTGCTTAAAATAGAACAAAACTAGACTGATTTGATGGTTGGCAGCCACAAGAAGCAATAGCCGGTTCAGGTAGTCCGTTTTGCCCCACCCTCCCCTAAATTATTTTCCTTTTTTTCCATTTACGCATTGATTCCTCAATAAATTGTGGAATGCAACATTTTTTATTCCATGTCCTCCATTTACTCCCCAATACAAGCAAAATGACTCGAGGGCAAATGCCGATCATGTTCTGATTGATTCGTCCGTCAGTATTGGTTGAGTAGGGGATATTAAATTGGAAGGAACCTGTACGATGATACCAAGAAAATTGGGGTTACTTCCATTAACCCTCGATATTGTGCATTAGAGGGGGAAAAAAAAATCCTGTTCATAGAACCCTCGATCGTTTGTCCTGTCCTGTTGAATATTCCAAGGAAAACTGAAGAATAAATGGATACATAAAAAATTGAAGGAACGAGGTCCAAATAAAAGAAGAATAGGTGAGACAAAAACGTTTTGTTGTCAAAGTGAACCCAAAGCGTTTTAATAAATCGTTTCGATTATCCAGCGTCTCGCTGAGCAACTCAGTAGAACTACACTCCAAATCATCCCTTCATCTTGATCACTTCTTTCATCAGCAGTGATGGATTTCCTTTCTTCCGATAAAAATCTGTAGCTTCACTTTTTTCCTCTATATTTAAGGAAAATTGGGACAAAATAGATCTGTTATCCAGAATTATTTGGGATTTTTGCTGAAGATGAAAGAATCCATTAAAAATTCTGAAAAAATTAACAAAAAATCTCCACATATTGCAGCATTATCTCGAATTTTTTCGGATTTTTCCATCAAGTCCCTGTCTCCGAAAAAAATTCCTGAATAATGTTGAAAGAAAGGTCTATTTTGCACCACTTTTTCCTATTTTTGCTTGGACACTTTCGTGTTTTTATCACATGAACAGATCAGCATCAGTGTACACGACATGAACCACAACGATGGATTGTTCGTCAAACTCTGTGTAAGCGGGGATAAATGAAATTGAAAAAAAAAGGCACATACTGGATAACAATCACTGACTCGTTTCCAAACTTTTACAAAGTTAGCGCATAAATCCGTGCAATTAATCTGCGGATAAAAAAGAGGGTGAACGTTAAATAGAGACCGAGGAGGTAATTAGCCGGAGCGACAGTTTTTTTCCCCTATTTATTTCATTATCCACTCGATTTCTAGGCCTTTTCACGCCAAAATTACTGGCAATCACACACATACACAAACATAGGCGCAATCAGGTCGATCAATTAATCGTTCAATTTGAACAAAATTAACTGGATTCAAAGTATTTATGAGAGAGTTTATTGGAAGAGAAGAGTTATCCTCCTGCGAGAAAATTTATCAATGCACACATACAATATCCACTGAATTGAATAGTGGTAGAGTGAATACGGCAGATACGGAGAAAAAAATGGCTCACAATTTCTGACTGCACCGCATTTATTCCGAGAAGAAAACTGAGTTTTCCGAGAATACGATTGTTCGATTTTTTAAAAAACCAATAGATCTTGGAAATCGAATCGAATTGTCATTTATCAATCCTGAATTGAATCGATGAGTGAAGAATTCGATTCTCTTCAAATCGATTTTCTTCCAATTCTCTATTTTTTTCGAATGGTAAAAAAAATAGTAGGATCATACGAGCTTTATATCGTTCTTTTATAAAATCATATAATTATAAAATCGTTCATACTGAATATTATTTTCTTGAATACTCAGGATAAAGAAATACTTTGAGGAATTTCTTCTTCACAAAATGAATCTGAATAAAATCCTGAGAAATTCAATTCAATATCTTTATTATTCAATACTTATTACATGAAATAAAGAAAATCGTTAGAAGGCACGAAAAAATATTCATTTACATTAAGTTCTCGTGAATTGCCACAGAATTTACCTGTTAACTTTGGTACAAAAATTGTTTATGACAATATATATTATAAAATGTTCAGCGATTTTTCTATCTTATTAATAATGAAGGAAGATTGATCAACAAACTTCCAAGTGCCAATCGTTAAAGCTGAAAATTTATATTTTTCAGCTCTGAAATTAGCGAGGAAGAATTGAATGGATTTCGCCACGAAGGAATCGATTCAACCGATTCATCGACTGTCAAAGATCGATCCATAAAATTGAGAATTCCCAACAGAAGAATCGATTCGAGTGAAGATCGATCCTAAATCGAAAAAATCCTGGAATAGAGGTAAGAATATATATAGACAAAGGAATGAAGCTATTAAAATATTAATCAAGTGAGAATATGTTTTCCCGAATTTTTCTCTTCTCCTTTCTCCATTCTTGATAATTTTCGGTGTTTGGCACACTGCCAACGCTTTTAATTATTCAAAGTCCTGAGCCTGACCTCCAGTTTTGGAAGCAGGAGGATGCACAAGAGCAATCAAACCACATGAGAAACGAGAAGAGAGGAAAAAAGTGAGAAGGGCGATGGGAAAAAAGGTGAGAAAACAGTTCGATTCATTATAGAAAAAAAAAAAAAGGGGGAGATACAGAAAACCGATAAGAGAGGCCGAACGATAACACGATCTTCGGTAATGTCTAGTGGTGAATGGAGTCCCTTGTACAACATCATCATTGAATTACTCTGAATTCAGAGGTTTACCACAAGTAGTGTTATATATTTGTAATTCCAACAGCAGCATAATATCATTTGCTATTTCAAGATATTCGTAGAGTTATTTTGTGAGGAAAATACACCTATTTTACATTTTTCGACGCAAACAATCTCCCCCCCCCTCCTACTTTTCTGCCACTCAAAAATACATAATAAAACATCAGTTATTATGCCTGACTCTGTGTTTCTCGAGATTTTATTATTTTTTAAAACTCTATTTTTCCCACAAAAGTACGAGAATAAATTCGTAAACAAGAGAGAGAAATGCGGATGCCAACATCTCAAGACTTTTCCATCCTATTAGTAGATGAAGTATAGAGAACGGAGGTGAACCGGAAGGAGCTGAAGGAGCTACTCTTTCCTCAATCCCTCCCTGAATCCCTCGACTCATTGAGGATAAACTGAAGAAGTTAGATTCTCACGTTTATTCAACCAAAAAGCTCCCCACGTATTAATGAACTATGGGATTGTAAATTTTTAAAATTTCATTCGGTTTTTTCTAATATTTCCTTCAAGCATTATTTATTATTTATTCATTTTTTTTAAATTCATTTTTTCTATGCATAACCCCTGAGCTCTCTACATTAATGAGTCCCTCCTATAATGAAATCCCATGTAATTAACGAATTTCATTTTAAAAATAACAAAAAAAAATGAGGAAATTAGAGTATTAAAATGGAAGAATCATGAGACGTTGAAAATATTAAATTTAACAACAGTAATAATTGTCAAGTGAATTTGAAAATTATAGCATGAAGAAGATAATATATAGAACATTGTTTATCGTATTATCTGTTATTGAGCTAATTTAGTGAATTTACTGATAATCATCACAGTCTTGAAGATCTACATATTTGTTAGGTGAGGTATCATTTCCCCAATGTTTCCCTGGCCCCCTTTCTTTTTTTTTTCTTTTTTTTTTTTTAATTTCAACGCAATAGGATAATTCATGGAGTGAAGTCTTAAACTGAAATAATACATAAGAAGGGGAAAACTTTAATTTTCGTGATATCTCTAGAAAAGTTTTCGACAAGAATCACAAGATATAGTGTGTCCTAATTAAAAAGTTGTGGAGAGAAATTAATTACATTAAAATTAGTTTGACAAAATTTTTTACACAAATTAATTGTCAAATGAAATTGATGGAGAAAGTGAAAAATATTATTGAAATTGAGATAAAATTCATTGCTATATATATCTTTCAGGAATTGAAAAGTTCGTGCACTGAGAAAAAAAAACTTCCTGTTACAAATAAGCTATGATCATAATTAGTAAAATTCGGTTCCATATAATTACTTTTTTTAATGAAAGAAAATTTATTTGAAGGAATCAATTATGAAGTTTAATCTAATGAGCTGAAACTAATTTCAATATCATGCAACGTTTGGGGCATGTTATGGCACTGACTTTTTGAAATTCATTTATTGCAAATATATGATATTGGAAAAAAAAATGAAGATCTTCAATTACAAAATTCAAAAATTTGTACACTCTGGTGAAGATCAAGTATTTTTCTATATAATTTTATGATGTATGAGTCATAGAGAAGAAACGATAAAATCTGAATTTTCCAATTATGAAGAGATTTTCTTCTGAGCAATTTGCAAAATTTTCGGTATTTGTTTAATTCACTAGTTTGCAAACAAATCCCGTTAGCTGTGTGTTCATAATCATCAAACTCCCACACTTTTGACATAAAGCTTGGGTTTCGATTACATCATGCTCTCTTAGGAACATGATGGCATCAGCTTTGCTTCAGGTATAGTGACACACCTCGTCATACCTCATTTTGAGCGTTAGAATGCGATATTTAGGTAGAATAAACTGTCAACTGTCAAATATTTATAATTTTTAGAATTTCGCCAAACGGACTTCAATGTGAATCCAGAAACAGCCCAAAGATCAAGTCTAGTCAAAAAAACCGAACAAAAACTCTAATTTCTTTAGTTTTCAATTGGCAGAGCTATACCATGGAATTATCAGATTTCCGATAGAAGAAGAATTCAACTTTACATTAGTAGATTAGTTTTCATCTGTATGATCGAGTATTATATTCAATCAATTACTTAAAAGAAATTAAGGAAATTAAATGAATAGAAAAAACATCATGCTAATTTTTCTAAGCTTTCTCGTCATTCTTCAGAAATAATTTGGTAAAGTCTAACAGAAATGTGGGTATTCTTCCTGCATATTAATATTCCATGAAATTAATTGAGAAATTAGTTGACTGAGATTATTTCGATTGAGAAAAATTTGAAACATTCACTTGCACAAAGCAAATTCATTTGCCACCAGAATTGAAAAGCCTCGTATCAGTGTTGTAGGAATTGATAGAATATCGAATTCAATGAATACATTTCAACATATGCTTTGATGCTATCCACCGTAAAACGATTCATTTTCACGATGCACAGGTATCTGACCACTGGAAAATCGAACTGAATTCACTCAAACTTTTTTTTTTCTACCACATCCACTATTTACCATAAAAAAACGAGAAAAATAAGCAAAAAAGAAGCGTAAAGTAAGAGATTTGGTTTTACGATTTTGTCCTGACGGAGTGAGAATTGTGATACTTATAGTCTTTAGGGACAGATTTTTCTTTTCTCCCTTCGACAAAAGAAAAAAGAAAAAAAGAAGATATTGAAAGAGACGGTTTTTCCTATTTCAACGTTGGGCTAACCGATAAGACAATCTTCTTTTGGTCGTTAATGAGATCCGACTGGTTTCGTCGTGCCTCACACACATACACATACATACACATCTACGACCTCGTCCTCAGGGATTACCAGAGAAACCTTTTGACGTTAAAATCCCTCACCCCTCTTGCAAGTTTACCGGTTGAATGAGGGTGTTAAAGGCACAATTCGGCATAAAAGTCTAATGAAAATGCATTGGATAAATCCGCCCCAGCATCAGAGGACAGAATAAAAATTGAATAGAAAAAAAGCAGAAAACCACAGGACATGTCAATTCATTTCGCTGATTTTTGTTTTCGAAAACCTCAAAAACCAATGGAAAAATTCAAAAGCTTCCGAAATTCAAATTCAAATTTAAACGATTTTTATTAACATTATATACAGTGAAGTAACTACACAATATTTACAGTTACACAGATAATACTAAGCTTCCGAAAAAGGATTCATCAAAAAATCGTCCAGTCTCGCTCATTTCCCAGGATATTCTCAAAAAAAAAAAGCTAAAAAAGAAGCGACTTATCAAATTTCATTGAGGAGTCTTATTTTTTCTGATATGATCCATTAATTAATTCCATTTAATCCTCCCCCCCCCCCTCTCTGATCACTCGACTTCTGACATTTTCCTACGTTCTTACCCCCTCCTCCCTCTCAACCTTTCGTAAATCAGGTCGAAAAAATATGAACATCCATAGATATATCAACGTAAAGAAATGAAATATCTCAGCTACAACAGGAAAATCCAGAGGAAAGAGAGAAAAAGTTGCCGGCAACTCGGCTTTTCCAATTTTCTTTTGCGCGAGACGCCATCTCCATCCATCTATTGCCAATCGTTTTTTCCATCCCCCCTCCCCCCTCCCACCCACCACCTTTTTTCTCAATTCTAGCCTCTCATTTCTTCTGTTTCTCCCGCTGAGGAATGTGACACGGATCGATGATCTAATTATCCTATGTGACCATACATACACATGGTCCACTGGGTCACACAGCCTCTATTATATATATATCTATACATATATCTCTGTCGATTCCTGTCCCCTTAAACGAGAAAATGCATGTGTAACTTCATTATCAAACCCTTTTCGTGTTCATCAGATCAATCAATCACCGATGTTCGGCGGCCATTTTCAGGGTAAACTAATTATATCCTGACTAAAAAGTCGATGAATAGTATAGACGAATATATCAGAGTTGAGAGGAGTAATTTGATGGAGGAGGGCGAATGAAGAAAAATTCAACTAGACGTGCTTTGAAATGGAGGCAAATAAATTACTGAATCATGTGTATAGTCTATCCTTGAATAATGAGAAATTCACGTGGGGCTAATTAGTCGAGGATTGATGTTGAGATGCACTCTCATGTTATCGGCCTGATTTTTCCCATGTTTCTCTATCACTGCCTGAAGCAAAACTCTCAAACGTACGGCAAGTTTAATACAAAGTCTGTAGAAGTCTTTTTTTTTTGCTGTGAATTGGGAGTGACTGAATGGAGAAAAACAGAGAGCAATCATTCGAACAAAAAATGGGTTGTGGGAGGGGGGAAGAGCCAATATCTGCCATATAACGCAGGAAAAACAATCCACATGAAGCAAAAAGCGGAGAAAAACACTTCGAAGCAACAAAAACAAGCCGCATGAATGGGAATTGGGCTGGGGAAAAAAATATTGCGACTTATATTTTTGGGAATTATTAGGAAGTATGTAGATGTGGTGAAACAGTGGATAAAAATGAACTGTGAGTCTCTGGGAGATGATTCTACAGATAGAGAGTCTCTGGGTCTTGTGGGATTCTTTAATACCTTCTGCCATTGAATAGGAAAAATGCATGAACGCGTAAAGGACAAAAAAATCCGCACTTAGGTCGCTTTAGGTTTTTTTATCTTCCAGGCTACGTTTTGGACTTATATTTTCTATTATTTCGACTTTTTATTTCAAGAAATCCTAAATTGGCTCTTATGCCTTTTTTTGAGAGTGACCACAAGGGCTGTTTACCAACAATACAAAATGAGAACTGACGGTCGGAGGACAAATGAAATTCTCTTTTTTTCCATTCATGTAAAAAAAAAGTTTTATTTCAATATATTTGAGATTTTTCAGAATTTTTTGGATTTTTTTGGAATTTTTCTGAAATTTCCATGAAACTTTTATAAAACTTTTTATAAAATTTTTCTGGAATTTTTCCTGATAATTTCTCAAATTAAACTCCGGCAATCTTCCTTTGCCAAATATATATTTCAAAAATCAATTTTATTCTAATATATTTGAGATTTTTCAGAATTTTTCTGAAATTTTCATAAGTTACTATTTAATTGCTAAGGTCATAAGCCACATCTGAAACGACAATACTGTTGCAGAGTTAATTGAGTTCCCAAACCCCTAGTTTCCTCTCAAATGAATGATAACTGTGAAGTTACCACGAATGGATTCAAAATTGAGGGATCTATTATTTTGTTTGTTTGTAATCATTTCAAAAACAGGGAAAATTTAACTTTATTACTCGGGGAAAAACCGTCTTATAGTTAAGTTCTACTGCTCTTGTTAAAATTTTAAAAAATTGTGTTCTTAGAATTTGAATCGTCGAAAAAACCATCGAAATATTTCAATTCTCATCAAATACATCTCACATGTGAAGGGCGATAAGCAATAACGTCTTAATCAACATTTTTTTTCGAAATTTTTTAAATGACATTTTTGAGTTCAGAAATGCTTGTTTATTGCAAATACACATTCAAAAAATTCTTTTAAAAAATGTTGGTTAAGACGTTATTGCTTGTCACTGTCCATGTTACCTATAATTTCTATTTCCGCTAGATACTCAATGAGTTTTTTTGTCCTCTAGTGTCCAATAGTTCTACCAAATTCGTTGCAAGTACCAGTGCTTGTCTTTTTGTTTTTACAATGTCTTCATATAACATTCAAATATTTAGAGTTATGTCTTTTTGTTTTTTTTTTCGAATTCTTCATCTAAATATGCTATATTACGGTCCTTACGACTATTTGTTTAAAGAATTTCATAAGAAGAACTGAAATACTCTAGAGGAATTCAAGTAGACCTTCTATTAACTTATAACAATAACAAACATGTACTGAAGACAACACATGCCTCTTCGTTACAATCAATGGTCTAAAGAGAAAAATATCGAGAAGTATCTCGTAGCATTAAACAAAAGTATGCAGATGTGGTGAAGCAGTGGAAAATCTAGCTCCGAGTCTCTGGGGTACAATATTACAGATGTGAGAGAGTCTCTGGGTCATTTTTGAATACCTTCTGCCATTAAATAAGAAGAAGATGAAAAAATGCATAAAAGCGTGAAAGATGTAGAATAAAGAGAAGAATAAAAGTGAAATAGATATGTGTGTGTGTGTGTGCTTTAACGCTGCACATCTCCTTTCAGGCCTAAAAAATGTAGAGAGAAAAGGCAGGCGTAGAAAAAGAAATAGAGTGAATCTTGAAGCTTAGGGGATGAGAAGCACGTTCTCGCGTGCCTGTCGTAGGGAGTCACGCGGGGCTTTTTTTGATGATAGTGGAATGTGTCATGCTGTGTGTGTGTGTGTATTTTTGTGCACATGAACAGGCATCTCTACATGGTTCTATCACAAATGTATATCGGCCTCTGCATGAGTATGTGTTTCATACCCCGTTTTGGAAACTCGACGCAGGCGCAAAACAATCGTTGAACAATTTTATCTCCCTTTAACCAGTGTATAAATGCTTTCTATCGCATTTTCCACCCACCCGGCAAATCCCAGACTTGGCGCTGCTGGCTGTGCCTCGGTCAATTCTCAAGCAGTATGGCGATACGCGCTCTGCCAGTGTACTCGTAGTACCATGCAAAAGTCACGTTCAAATTTGTAAATAACGTATAAAACGTGTGCGCGCCAATTTTATTTTTCATATTTTTATTTATTATTATGAGACAATAAAATTCCATAATAATGCAATTTTCCGTTTTTAATTACATTAAATTAAAGATTTTCATCAAATTGAATGACATTAAAAGCGTTATAACGATTAATTAAAAAAAAAAAGAAATGAGCAATTTTGAGTGATTTCAAGAGACTTTTGTGTGTGAAGAGCAACCAAGAGGGAGGTGGAGAACGCGTGAGAAGCGTTTTTCAAAGGGGAAAGGTTGGATTTTGCCAGAAAACCTCGTGTCTCTCCTGCAGCTACTCCGGGTGTCACACACACACAGGGGCGTCAGGACATGAATAACATTTATAGATAGTTGAGAAATTTATTCACTCAAGTAAAAAAAAAGAACGGAAAAATTTATTGACGTTATAAACTATGAGTGTCAATAAAAATAAAATCAATGAATTGCCTGACAATGTGAGAATGGTGGATGAAAGAAAATTGAGGAGATTCATAATGTATCTATAAAAAAAAATTTTCATAGTGTACGATCAATTTAATTTCAATGCCAGACATTAATGTTGAGGGGGGAAATTGAGGTCTACTAATAATTTACGTGAAGACTATATAGTATTATGATAGTGGCGAGGGATGAAATGGCTCAATGGTTATACCGAGCTAATTGATAATACTGTCAACTTATCCCTACTATTAAGGGTAACATTGACCTCCCTCGAACAGCACACGAGGTTCTGTACTTCTTCCTACTCATTAGCCCTTTTATTCTCCTTTTTTTTTGTTTTTATCACTATCCCACAAATATATTGACTCGATCCCCTACTGTTAGTGAAGTCCATTTCTAATAGAACGTTTCTAAATAAATATATATGAAAAAAATGGCATGCCCATTCTCACGTGGATATGGAAGAAGCAGAGTGGATGAGGTAACTGATGAGGATACTGACAAAAATAGTGGAATCAGTAGAACAAGAAGAAATGAAAGATACAAGCCATCGAGACAATCATCTGTTCAGATCACGTCCTCGTTGCTAGGGGAGGAGATAGACGATCCAGAGAACACACAGACTTTGAACCTAAAGCATCTACGGGCTGCTGTACTCATCTTAACAAAACCATCGGTAAAAAATTTATTTATTTATTAATATAAACGCTAATCGGCTTTGTACATACCCCAATGGAAAAGCTTTTTAATGTGAATTATACTGGAAATTATATGGAAAATATGGGGTTACTATGAGTTAAATAACTCACTATATTTCGCAATATACTATTCAAAATATGATTTTTAATATATACTCATTATTCCTATCATTCATACTTCGAATAAAAATTATTTTTGAATTAACATGCACCATTTCATTTACTAATTTTTACACATATAATGATTAAATATTTGTCCGGTAGCATGGGATGAATTGAATTTGAAAAAAAATCATTTCATGCTACTCTATCGAACGTGACCGAAATTGAAAAGGAAAAATAGATTGCCGGAACCACTAGGATTACCTTTGTATTGAATTATATGATAAACACAAATATAAAATGTACATTTATCAATGAGTATACTTTGTCATATATCCTAGCATAATATATATATTTATACTTCTGAGGTATATAATCAAATATAAGTATTTCGTATATTTTATCCAACTATTAAGCATTTATTTTTTTTTTAATTCATTATTAAGCATATATCAGTAACATATATGATTTATTATATTCAATTTTATATTTTCGAACCAGCAAAATTATATATTGTGACGTAATTCCTGAGCCTAACGGTAAGCTCAGCAATTAAGCACGCTTGAAAAGCACCCAATAGCCAAAACAAAATTCAAAACAAAAACAAAATCCAAATGGGCGCCAGGATGTCTTTCAACATCCGATCAATCTTAAATTGATCTAAACAATAACAACAAAATCAAAATTTCAAATAAAATAACCACAAACTCGAATACTCCCTTATTCAGCACGAACTAGTTCAGTCTCCCCCTCAGGGTCGCTGTTGTGGGTTTGAATAAGGAGTGTAAATAATTCCAAACAAAACAATTTAGGGGATAAAATAAAAATTTTTATATAAAAAAAATTAATTATAAATTATTAAACCCCTGCGTTACATCGGCGAGTGCGCAGCACAATAAATAAAAAAAATTATAAATTTCAAACAAATAAAACAATTCAAAATAAATAAACAATTAATTACAAACAAATTCTTTGAAACCAAATTTAAAATAAAGTTAATCAAATAAAAGAATATTATTAATTAACAAATTGATTAATTTATTAATTAATCGTCAACGCATAATAAAGTTATCAAATAAAAGAAATATTCAAAGAATAACATTCAAATTCAAATTCATAAGAAATTAATGTTGCTGCCACCTACAGTCATCTTTCGCAACGAAACGAAAGTAACTATTGTTCCCTAGCGCTAAGTTACTAGAAATTCCCTAGCGATATTCCCTAGGTGTCAAGGCCGACTCAACTATACTCAATGCATGAAATTAATTGAATTAATTTCATAAAAATGAAAAAAATAATTCATCAAACAAAATTTCTCAAAATATTGAATAATAAAAAAAAATTAAAACAGAATTCAATATATTTCACAAAGTCGCGAGACTAAAATTCCAAACTAAATTCCAATTAATTATCTTTGGCCATGACGCCAAAATATATCCGTTAATTGAATTTTTTCATTTCGCGACATTTTATCCAAACAAAAAAAAAAATAATTTTCTAAAAAAAAATATTTTTTTTTTTCCGAGAAACGAGCACGAGAGTTCCAAAAATTATTTTAACAAAATTAATGTTTCCAAAATTATTAAATAACTTCGCCGATAAATGGTAATTAATTTCATGGCGTCACTTTCTACTTGGCGTCATTACGCTTTTAAAAAAAATATTTAATTTCCACGACCACGAAATTAATCCCCGTACAAAATTTAATTAACTAAAATTTTGCTCACCAGATATGCCAAATTTACTTCAACGTGAACAATATATTTTATTCAACTTAATCAAACGACAATTAATTCCAATGAATTAATTTTCCCAAACGTGAAAATGGCGACTTTACAAAATTGTGCAAAACACGACAAAACATGTGTTTACTCTACGGCACACCAAACGAGAATCCTGCCGACAGCAAACGCTGTACTCGGCTAAGGCGTCTTTTCCGGGAAGGACTCTTCTCATTGGTCAATCCCAGACTACGTCAGTTAACACAGCTTAACCTGACGACAATAATTTCTTCTGTTCAGTGACAATAAATTCCAACGAAGACAATTGAGAAACTCCAAGTCGATGACATTAGAGTTGGGACAATTTTATTAAGTCCAAGGATGCAACCAAAGTTCATCTAAACGTCTCAATTAATTCTTCCGATGAATCTTGTCATTGGCGCCAAAACTTTAGTCCAATTAACCGACTCCTTCGGTAATGTCGATTCCCTTCATCATCGTCCATCTGGTGTCTCCCTCTTCCAGTCGTGAGACATCAACTCAATTGACGACAATCCAATGAGCGTTAACAAAAGAAATTAACCAATCGGCATTAGTTTTACAGAATTTATACAAAAATTGAACTCTCGTGATTCGTTTGTTTTGATTCTCCCTTGGTGGTGCCAAAACTATTCAGAATTTAAAATTAATTACGCGCCCAGACGACAAAAAGTAACGTAATCCAAATATTACGTTACAACTTACTCCCCCCAGACTGGAAGCCGTAATTAATTTTTGTACAGTTCAATTCACAAATTATTTCGAACGATACAAAATTATACCACCAACGAAATCACAAACCATTGATCGACGAGATTTCATTAATCACATGTCACAAAAAAAAAAAACAAAATAAAACATAATCAATCAATAACAAGTGAATCTCATAATCAACTTGTAATTAACCATTTCTTGTCATTTTCTCGATCCTCAGATGACCGAAATCATCATAATCTCAAAATCCTAGAGATACTCAACAAAACTAGAACAAAATCATCTTAACATCATAATAATTCAACCTATCATCTCAATGAATTATTCTATCACGGAACTGTCATTCACCTAGTTGCGAAACCATCATTACATCATCAGAATTATGACCTATTGATCACAAAACCAGATGCCAACTTGATCAGTTGCGAAACCATTATCAGATCAGTTCTCATGACCAGATGACAAACTCAATCAATCTGAAACCATTTTCAGATCAGTCCAAAACGACCACAGAATAAATTAGACAAATATGACCAAAAACATACAAATTCAAACCAAAATCATCTGCGTGACTGGACAACGTCACCAGACAATAAACCAATGAAATAACAAAACTGATTGTTAGTTATTTCGTTAATGAAATATCTCTAAGATTCGTCAAAATCAACAACAATATAAAATTTCAAATTTTCCGAAAAATCAATCTAAATGAAGCCAGTTGACAACGATACTTAGATACGTTGGATCCCCCAACCACTTCACTATCGAAAGATTAATCCATCCTGACAGAACGTCAGATAAAAAAATAAAAAAAATAACAAAATCCAATCAAATGAATCTGGTTGACAACGATACTAAGAACGTTGGATCCCTCAACCATTCCACAACTGGAACTGATTCATTCTCCTCAACCATCATAATATCGAATAGATGAATTTCTTACGTCTCGCCATGTCTTCAGAATCCAGAAAATATTTTCTAATTCCTCAATTGAGACAAACGTCTCTGCACAAATACGAAACGTATTCAACTCATCAAACGAATTGTCCAAACGATAAAATTGAACCCGGTTGACAACGCTACTCGTGAACGTTGGATCCCCCAACCGCTTCATTACTGAAGAACGATTCAACTTCATCAACAATTACTTCCAAACACAAAAATTCATAATACTGAATGAATGAATCTTTCAACATCTCGCAATTTCTCCGGTATCCAGAACGTAACTTCTAACACCAGAATTATGACAAACGTCAACAAAAAAATTACGAAATGCTTCAAACCCATCACTCTCAGCATCACGATACACAAAAATTTCTGATCTGTTACCCATCAAAACTGTATCTGGATTTCCAATTTCAGAACGAAACTAAAGAATCAAACATCTCTTAGATCGAGACGAAATCAAAGATCCAGACCACAACGAAATTTCCAACGAAAACCGGAACTAAAAAAAATCAAACATCTCTTAGCCCAAAATATAATAACAGATCTGAAACAACTGTACCAGCTAACACAAGACTGATACGTAACTGACATTGAAAGTGTCGACGATTTAACGTGTTACCATCGCTTTATGACCACTATCAAATTGTCTTTTCTTCCTTGATCATTATTCAACTTCTGAGCACGACGGAATTATCTCGAGAACTTTCCTTTTATTGTCGTCTCAGCATACTCAGTTGAATTTCACCAATGATCACAAATCCAATTTCCTCCTGCAACACGTGCGTCAGGACGGAAAACGTTTTTGTTTTCATTCTCAGCAAACTCCGAACCGAGCAAGGAAAACAAGGAGTTGTTCCTCGCGACATTTACTAGACTAATTCGAAATGTCCACAAGACAACACCAAATCTGAGTCAAGATACACTGGTGCACTCAGTCTCAACTCAATCAAAATGATCTCACTTCACTACTAACAGAGTGAATCTCCGTAAGATCATTGATTCATTTCGTCTCAGTTTCAAAATCAACGTAAACATTAGATATTAGTTCAACAATACAGAAACCAATGAAAACCTGTCAATCTGATCAGGATCAACAAAATTAACACTGTCTCAACAACAAACTTCAACACAAGTGTGAATTGATCAGACCCACGACCTATATCTCAATTCGCTGTAACGTTAGATACAACATTCACGCGATCACTGCAGAACGAAACGATACCAAATTTGAGAGAATTTCATAAGTCAGGTTCGACTCAATTGAATCAAATTCAACGAAACTATTACGAAATTGTCCGCGAATTCGAATATCTCTCAACACAAACCAAAATATTATTCACTGACTAAACACAATAGCCATTAAACTGTGAATAATCACTCTTCTTACTTTCGTCATTAATCGAAACGCATTAAATCAAACGAAAGTGAAAGAAAATCACAACAAAAAAAATCATCCACAAAACATATTCTCGTTCCATAAATTCATAGATGCGATATCTCATTCTGCTTCTCCATAAAATAGCATCAGGTGAATGTCTCGATATAATACTTGAAAATTTTTTCGTCAAAATTTAAAATCAAATCATCGATCACCTAATGTCCTCAAAAAGACCATCGTGTACCACACGACAACCAATGAATTTAAAATTCGAAACTACAACAAATTCCCAAAATAACAAACAAAACATAATGATATTCCTACTATATTCTTCAGAAATCATTAATTCATCAAACTGAAACAGAATTATCGACATCCCTGAATAATCACAAAAGATTCCTCGTTCCCGCCATTTCCATTGAACTAAGATACCTGAAATCGTTGATTATGAGAATCACTCGATTAATCTTAATTCAATAAATCAAACACAAAACACAATATGATAATTTGGAAACTCTCGTTATCTCAATTTCTCTACAGTATCAAAACTCTTGTAATCATTATCGAAACGTGTGCAACACGACAGAATTGTAGTCAGACGTTACCAAAAAAAATTAAAATTAACTGAATAATCTGTATCAATTTATCCTGAACGTCATCCACAAATAACTACCAATCGTTTTGCATCACGATAACTGATTACCAAACGTTCAAATACGATACCGAACAATTTCGAGTCATTACCAAACAATAACCAATAAATTCAATTAATTTGACTCAAATTGTATCGCGATTAACATGGACCGATATGCCATTAAATCCTTACTGTACCGCTATTCGAATCGTTCTAACAAACAACAATAAAAAATTGGAAATAAAAAAAAATTTCTTTTCCTCCGTTACTTTTCAACGGCCCCAAATAAAAATCGAAATTCTAAAAAAAAAACAATTCAATTCTTTCCTCCCGTTACTTTTCGAGGCCCCAAACAAAAGAAAATTCTAAAAAAAAAATTTCTTTTTTCCCGTTACTTTTCCAGGCCCCACGTTGGGCGCCAAAAGCTGTGACGTAATTCCTGAGCCTAACGGTAAGCTCAGCAATTAAGCACGCTTGAAAAGCACCCAATAGCCAAAACAAAATTCAAAACAAAAACAAAATCCAAATGGGCGCCAGGATGTCTTTCAACATCCGATCAATCTTAAATTGATCTAAACAATAACAACAAAATCAAAATTTCAAATAAAATAACCACAAACTCGAATACTCCCTTATTCAGCACGAACTAGTTCAGTCTCCCCCTCAGGGTCGCTGTTGTGGGTTTGAATAAGGAGTGTAAATAATTCCAAACAAAACAATTTAGGGGATAAAATAAAAATTTTTATATAAAAAAAATTAATTATAAATTATTAAACCCCTGCGTTACATCGGCGAGTGCGCAGCACAATAAATAAAAAAAATTATAAATTTCAAACAAATAAAACAATTCAAAATAAATAAACAATTAATTACAAACAAATTCTTTGAAACCAAATTTAAAATAAAGTTAATCAAATAAAAGAATATTATTAATTAACAAATTGATTAATTTATTAATTAATCGTCAACGCATAATAAAGTTATCAAATAAAAGAAATATTCAAAGAATAACATTCAAATTCAAATTCATAAGAAATTAATGTTGCTGCCACCTACAGTCATCTTTCGCAACGAAACGAAAGTAACTATTGTTCCCTAGCGCTAAGTTACTAGAAATTCCCTAGCGATATTCCCTAGGTGTCAAGGCCGACTCAACTATACTCAATGCATGAAATTAATTGAATTAATTTCATAAAAATGAAAAAAATAATTCATCAAACAAAATTTCTCAAAATATTGAATAATAAAAAAAAATTAAAACAGAATTCAATATATTTCACAAAGTCGCGAGACTAAAATTCCAAACTAAATTCCAATTAATTATCTTTGGCCATGACGCCAAAATATATCCGTTAATTGAATTTTTTCATTTCGCGACATTTTATCCAAACAAAAAAAAAAATAATTTTCTAAAAAAAAATATTTTTTTTTTCCGAGAAACGAGCACGAGAGTTCCAAAAATTATTTTAACAAAATTAATGTTTCCAAAATTATTAAATAACTTCGCCGATAAATGGTAATTAATTTCATGGCGTCACTTTCTACTTGGCGTCATTACGCTTTTAAAAAAAATATTTAATTTCCACGACCACGAAATTAATCCCCGTACAAAATTTAATTAACTAAAATTTTGCTCACCAGATATGCCAAATTTACTTCAACGTGAACAATATATTTTATTCAACTTAATCAAACGACAATTAATTCCAATGAATTAATTTTCCCAAACGTGAAAATGGCGACTTTACAAAATTGTGCAAAACACGACAAAACATGTGTTTACTCTACGGCACACCAAACGAGAATCCTGCCGACAGCAAACGCTGTACTCGGCTAAGGCGTCTTTTCCGGGAAGGACTCTTCTCATTGGTCAATCCCAGACTACGTCAGTTAACACAGCTTAACCTGACGACAATAATTTCTTCTGTTCAGTGACAATAAATTCCAACGAAGACAATTGAGAAACTCCAAGTCGATGACATTAGAGTTGGGACAATTTTATTAAGTCCAAGGATGCAACCAAAGTTCATCTAAACGTCTCAATTAATTCTTCCGATGAATCTTGTCATTGGCGCCAAAACTTTAGTCCAATTAACCGACTCCTTCGGTAATGTCGATTCCCTTCATCATCGTCCATCTGGTGTCTCCCTCTTCCAGTCGTGAGACATCAACTCAATTGACGACAATCCAATGAGCGTTAACAAAAGAAATTAACCAATCGGCATTAGTTTTACAGAATTTATACAAAAATTGAACTCTCGTGATTCGTTTGTTTTGATTCTCCCTTGGTGGTGCCAAAACTATTCAGAATTTAAAATTAATTACGCGCCCAGACGACAAAAAGTAACGTAATCCAAATATTACGTTACAATATATATGGCCTCGGTATACTATTCGATATAATTTCTTATGCAATGTTTTATATGAGCGTTATATTTCCCCATACATCCATAGTTAAATATAGTTTTTCCATTCGGGTAACATGATTTTCTCATAAACAAGATGAAAAAATTCAAGTTTAGAAGGAAAAAATGAAGAGAAATGAGAGATTCTTAAACCAGCGTATTGAAAACATTTGTTCGAGAGGCGAGTTTGAAAATGGATTGAAAATGTGTAGTTCTGTAGTATTATTCAAATTAAATTCTGGAGATGAGTTTTGACTTTTGTGACGAAAGATGACAGCCCTACCCCAAAGAACTCCATTGTCTGACAGACATCGTTGACTCCTTTAGAAATCCTATTAATTGGACTATTGATAATGTAGTTTTTGGATGAGTGAGACGTTCGCAGCAGTTAATTGTTCCTTAGGCCAGATCTTGGGCAGACGAAAACCAAACTCTTCCGAAATCTCAGGAGAGTTAATTAGGCTATTAGCAATTTTGAAGAAGAATGATAGTTTTTGCACTCGCCTTTCAAATATATATATATTTTTGCCATTTATCTTCTAAATCTCTGCATGACATTGATGAATGAATAGATAATTTTGAATAAATAGAATGAGGGGAAAGGGAAAAAGGCAATTTCTCGGGGGTAATCCATACTGATTTTTTTTCATTAATATTGATCAATTGGTATGGGAATAAACGAAATATGTTGGAAAGTGTTCTTGGATACTGTTGAGTATCACAATTTGATTTAATAACACGTGAATTTAAATTGCAATTCAATTCCAATGAATTTCAATTAAATTGTAATGAATTCATAGGTAGGAGATTAAATGTTGTAATTAAGAAATAATCTGAAAACTTTTGTGATAAAATGTACTAACGAGAATGTAAGATATGTATATAGGTGTAGCTTCAAGGGAGTTTCTTAAACGTCGTTACAAGAACCTCATGGGTGTCTTTGTGCTAAACGCTCACACCATGAATTCCCTGGTATCATATTTAGCTACCACACAATTCAACACGAGTTTTAGCATGAACATTGAGGTGAATGGCTACGAATAAATTCTTTGATTAATTTATTAATTTTACGTTTCACTTGACATGGTCGTGGTCAATGGCTGTTGGGGCTCAAAAAATTCGATTAAATTGGGCATCAGTTGATTTTATCAATAATATTTTCTTTTGTCAACAATATTTCCAACATTATTAATTTTTTATCACAGTTCTGTCAATAATATTTTCAACAATCAATGCTTTTGAAGAGCGAGGATCTCAAGGAAGATTCGATTGGGATGATCATAAAATATAAGCAGCAGGAAACTTACCTTTATTCCCTGATTAACTCGTCCTTTTTAGACTTTGGTCTGTCATTTATTTTTCATTTCAATTAATTAAACCACCGATATGAAATCGTCAAACTCAATGTATTGCTAATTTTCCTTTTATAAGGATCAATAAAGCTTACACAGAGAAAAATGTTTTCTTAATTAAAAAATGTGCAGTCACTTAATTTAAGAATGTGCAGGTCACTTAAATTAAGAAAGAAAAGTCACTTGATTTAAGTGAGTTTTACTTTCTTAAATTAAGAAAGAAAAAGTCACTTGATTTAAGTGAGAAAATTCACTTAATTTAAGAATGGCAGGTCACTTAAATTAAGTGCCTGCACATTCTTAAATTAAGAAAACATTTTTCTCTGTGTAAAGTCAAAAAAAAAAAAAAATTGATTAAACGGTACTCGACAGTCTTATACCAGATGACAGAAAATTTTCTTGAATATTTAGCTGAAGGTTAATCGGTATATTGGACAGATGAATAAGTAGTACAAGTCAATCTCCGTATTTATTTCCTAATATCGCGACAAATTTTTCTTCGGCTTAGAAGCTTCTTCAGGCTCTGTAAACAGAGTACAAAGACATACATTTAAAAAAGTTGTCTGTGACAAGGATGATCGTTAAATTATTCGCTGATATTGAAATTTCAAGTACTTTCAGATTAATGAAAAATATTATATTATTATGAAACTTGAAGAACCGTTTTGTTGTATTTTATCACTTTTTATTGAGTTTTTTCGACGGAGAAAAAAGTGGAAAAAACTATCAAATATTGATGCTATCTGTCCTTAGTAAATATTATATTCAGATAGTTAAAAACTTTATATTTTTGTTGCCTGTCCATGATGATGAATATTGAATTTTGGGATTATTGGGATAGTGGACAGAAGAATAAATAGTAGAAGTCAATTTTCACATTTATTTCCTAAAATCGCGACGTTTCGCTTCTGATTAGAAGCTTCTTCAAGCTCTTTAGATAAATGTAAATTGTCATAATATTGAAATTAAAGAACAGTCCTGTTGCACTATGTCAGTCTTCATTGTTTTTCCAATTGTTTAAATCCACGATTTAACAAAACTCTATTTCAATAAATTAATACATAACTTGACAAACTCAACGAATTAACACAAACACACCGAATTAACGCCTCCACACTCATACACTTTTACACTCAGTAATTGTAACAAAACTGTTCTTTAATTTTAATATTATGACGATTTACATTCATCTAAAGAGCCTGAAGAAGCTTCTAATCAGAAGCGAAACGTTTCGATTTTAGGAAATAAATATGAAGATTGACTTCTACTATTTATTCTTCTGTCCAATATCCCAATAACTTTGAAATTCAATAATTAAAAACGTTGAGTCCACTAAAACTGAGTCAATTAAACTCATTAATCTGTTTGAATGAACTAAATTCAGTAAACTCATCAATTTACCTAATCATTTCGAGGAAATGTTTACTCAGGACCAATGGTATCAATATTTGATAGTTTTTATTACTATTTCTTTTTCTCAGTATATACGATCTAATGAATTAATTAATTCGATTAGAATCTTATAATTAGTATGAGAAATTCGTTAATAATATTGTGCGTTGATCCTACGCTCTGTCGGTTAGGTCATGAGCAAATAGCCTTGTGAGACTCGTCTTCGTAAAGACTTTTTAGTGGAAGTTATCTCCATGTTTTCGCATGATTTTCGACAATTACTATTGCCTCAAGTGCATCAAAGTCTTCCTTCTTCGAATTTTCTCTACACTCAGTCAACTATTTCATTAAAATTCTGACAACCAAATGCGCCCTATTACATCAAGTCGAATCTTCCTCTTTCTTCATCTCACAAAATATTCTTTAAATCCGATAAAGATACGAGGTCATGGCTGATAAGAAATATTCCGGTTAAATTGATACTAGAAAATCGACAACAATGCAAAATGTAAGCTATTTTCGTTTTCAAGATGTTCAACTTAATACAGCCGAGATAGCCAATTTTCACCCAGTCATGTCATACACTGAAAGAGGGGGGAAGAGGGGGGGGGGAGGCTAGAATCAAAGTTGAGGCAAAGTGTTTACCCGATGCTGATAAGTTCAGAAGCTTTATACTTAAATCGAAGCTACCATGTGTGATGGGAAAGATGCGATAAACTTGCACGCTATGCACATCGTTATCGATTTCCTTCAGAAAATTGTGAAGTTGAAGTTAAATTTACTGGTATCAAAGAGAAAAATTTATGTTGGTTATAGTGGAAATGGAATTTTTTTTACAGTACCAGTAATTGAATGAATTGTTCAAGGCACATGTGGGGCATTGATTGAATTTTTCTACTCTTTCTGCTGACGACTCGGCGAATTAATTCTCTCAGCCCCCAACAAGGGTGTAAAAAAGATGAATAAACTATGGGGACTTTGTTAGAGAATTTTTCTTTTTTCCTTTTTCCAGTGGAATAAAAATGAGGCAGACGAATGGAAAATTATTACGGCTTGAAAAAAAAAAAACGGAATAATAAAAAGGTAGAATGATTGAAATTGATGGAAATAGTGACCCAGGATTTTGTATAGAAAATACCAATGGCGTTAGAATTGAATATTCAACGATCGGTGAATTTTATTTGATACGAAAAGGCACTGGATGAGAGTTTGTTAATACTGATGCACACACAAATATATATATACTGTATATGTGGAGTTGTACATGAGACATCAAAAGCATAACCTTCCGCAAAGAGGGATTCTCAGCTTTCAAACAAAGCTTGCGTTACATATTTATTCGTAAATAATGCCACTTAAGCTGAGTGCAGAAGCAGGGAATATAAATCGATATGTTTTATTTTTAGAGTGGGATAAACCAGTTCGATCGACCAGTGAAAATGACTTTTATTTATTTTTTATTCTACTGATATTTGATTGAAAATACACTTTCAATCACTGACTTAATAACTTCTCGATATTTATGTGTCCTCGGGGGGTGGTGAGAAAATTTCTTAAAAGCTTGGGGATAAAAAAAATATGAGCTCTAGGCACGAGAGTGTCTTTTTAAAAAAAAATCCCCGGAGCTTTTATACTGTATCGCTGAATACAGATATTTTTTTTTTATCACGAGGAAAAGCCCTACTCTGATATCTTGAAACTTAATGAAGCAGAAATAGGATATCGGAGTGCATTTGCATTAGAGAGTGTCTCCTTGGAATATCAAAAGTATCACAGAATTTACAATTGACGCTTTTTGTCCTTCCAGCCAATTTCTCCTCAGAATTTGCAATTAAAACTCGAGGCAGTATTGAGTGGTTTCAGAGAGAAAGAGAGGGAGACTGAATATGTCAGCAGTTAACTTTGTTTTGTAATGTATTCTATCAAAGGGCTGTGTATCGAGTTAGAGTTGTTCGGTTCAGGATCGATCTTCACTGAAATAGATTCTTCTGTTGGGAATTATTGATTTTATGGATGGATCTTTGACAGTCGATGAATCGGTTGAATCGATTCCCTCGTGGCGAGATCGATTCAATTCTTTCTTGCTAATTTCAGAGCTGAAAAATATAAATTTTCAGCTTTGAAGATTGACACTTGGAAGTTTGCTGATCAAGCTTCTTTCATTATTAATAAGATAGACAAATCGTTGAACATTTTATGATATATATTATCATATAAAGAATTTTTATACCAAAGTTAACAGGTAAATTCTGTGCCAATTTACGAGAACTTAATGAACATGAATATTTTTTCGTGACTTCAAACGATTTCCTTCATTTCATGTAATGAGTATTGAATAATGAAGATATTGAATGGAATTCTTCGGGATTTTATTCAGATATATTTTGTAGGAAAAAGTTCCTCAAAGTATTTCTTTATTCAAGGTAAAAATATTTTGTTTGAACAGTTTTGAAAGTAACCCAAAAATTTAACTTCTAATGTAACTCTTACTTATCTCATGGCCACGTGCAAAATCGCATGTATTAATCAAGCTGAATTATATAATTAAAAAAACACTCGATAAGATTAGTAAATCGATGTTCGATTATTCACTAGTATCTATCACAGTAGCCTTATATTTTTACATCCAATACGATTTTATAATTACATGATTCTATAAATATAGATATAACTCCTATTATTTTTTTAAATTTCTTAATCTTTATTTTTTGAGACTTAAAAAAATTGAAGAAATGAAAGAAAATCGATTCTTGTCAAATCCATCATCTTTCATTATTAAAGTTTTTCATTATCGTTACTCCCAAACGATTTTCTTTTATTTCTTTAGTCGTCGATTCCAATTAACAAAATCGATTTTTTTAGAGAGAATCAAACAGCCCTATATCGAGTGCACTCGAATGTAGACCCCGTTTAAACGCACAAGTCTCGCATAATGTCATTTGTACTGGGTGGGATAATGAGAGAAGGAGAGAGAGAAAAGGGAGTGAGAAGTTGATGGCTCAGTGGTAACCTCGTGTTGAGATCTCCCCACACACAAACCACTGGCACTTGAGAGTGAAGCCCTTTAGGCTTTTGCCTTGGGGGTTGAAAATCGCGGGCAAGGCCTCTTCTCTACTTTTTTTTTTTTTTCTTATTCTTCTCTCATTTTATTTTATCACGGAAGAGGGTGAACAGGGTGATGTGCTGCAATCCCGGACGGCAATTGGGCCGAGGAAGGGACGAAAAAAAAAAAAGAGAAAAATGGGATAGGCCGGGGCTTGGCTCGAGTCAATTTCAATAGGTCATATCCTTAAATCAAATACCTGTTGAACCATTTCCGATCAGGCATACGTGCAGGGATTTTACTTTTTTCCTCGTTGTTTTCCCCCCAATTTCTCTTCTCAGATTGAAGAAATTCCGTGCGATTGATTTTTAAGAGATTTGAATTACAAATCCAGATAATTCGATGGATGGAAAAGAGTGGAACTCTTCGGATTTAATCGGAAATATTCAGCTGAGATTTTTTTTAAATGCGAGCAAATCATCCAGAAGTACTTGTAGTGTATGTGCTAACCAGTTGAGAAAGTGAAATCGATATTCAACGGGGCTTCTCTGCACCTACACTATCTTACACTGTATTTTGCAATTCTAAATGTAGTTAAAAGTGTGACAAAATTCTTCGTACTACTCCCACTTTTGATTACTCTGTGTAATTATACTTTTTTCCCATTGTTCCTTATTTTTCATTAATTCCATCTCTTTTTCGCACTTGTATACAAATTTTTATTTTTTCTTTTCTGCTTCAAGTATTCATTGGAATTTTTAACTCTTCATCTGCTACTCCACAGCATTAATTAAATTATGAGAAAAAAGAGAACAGATCATTTCTCAAAGTTTTTACTTTTACCCAGAACCACTAAACCGCATTCTCCACGGGTGAATCCAAGTTAGAGATATTTTTATCCCCAAGAATGAATTATCTTTCTGAAGTATTTCAACGTGGAGTTCATAATTCATCGCTTGATTTCATTTCTTTTTTTTTTTTTTTTTCTTTTTTTATTCTTTTCATAGTTTTATTCAACGGTGAGAGAATGGGTCGTTAAGTTTTACTCAGTAAGTTACCGAATCTCTCAAAAATGTGATTCAATTCAGTGGGGAAAAGTTTTTTTTTCCTCATAGAATCAAAAAAAAAATATGAGTGAATAATAAAATTTTGCCTCTTCATAAACTCCTTCAAACTTAGTAATTTTATTGATCCATCTAATTCCGAAGTTTTCTGAATCCTCTCTCAATGAATAAAAAATTCATAAAGAATGAGAAACATCTCAATCACCAGTGGCTTTGATGCATACTTGGCACACTTGTTTCTGTGAATAAGAAATTCTCCTTTGGGGGGGGGGGGGGGGGGGGGAGCGCTTTTTATAGCTAATTAACTTTGGCGAGTAACAAAGTATCGGAATTTTTTTTTGTACCTCGTTTTCTCAGTCAACAGGTTACTTGGCAGTTTGGAGTAAAGGCAGATCAAAAAGCCGTGCAAGTCACCAAGTAGAAGGGGGGGGAGGGGCGAAAAAAATGGCAAAAGCCCCCAAGTGCCTGAACGAAAATTCATTTCATTCCCTGTGAGAATTATGTTTTTTTTTTCTTTTTTCCCCTCGAACT
Organism: Aleiodes alternator; assembly: GCA_963921955.1. Lineage (NCBI taxonomy): Eukaryota > Metazoa > Arthropoda > Insecta > Hymenoptera > Braconidae > Aleiodes > Aleiodes alternator. Next base: position 4,300,089 of record OY998109.1, on the reverse strand, counting down.
TTACTTCACACTATTTTTTTTCGCACGATTCTATTTCCTCCTTTGTTTCATCTCAAACGTAAAATTAATTACGTTTTTCCCAGGAGTTCAAGAGAGGCGTCAGGTAGAATTTAATTAAGCATCTGTACATTTCAAACGATACAGAATGTCTCGTATTTCTTTTTACTCCTTTTTTTTTTAAATATAATTTCTTTTTCTGGGGCTTACCAAAAGCAGAAATACCTAAAAAAGCTCAAAGGATCAATAACGCCTACGGTTCTCGTTTCAGTTGAAAGTTCATTCAATATTGAAACGGAATATTTTTATACATATAAAGATATTCGATATTTGAATTTTCACCCTTAGGGCGAAAAAACGGGTTATATCTTTTCATTGATCAAATAATAATTGTAAACTGAAAAAAAAAAAAATACTGCTCTCAAATAAATTTTGATATGTGCAAGTGTATATCTCAAATTTTTCACAATCAAAAAAATCTTAGTCATACTAATTTTTCGGTCAATTTCATGAAATATTAATTTGCAGGAAGAATACCTACATTTTTGTTAGACTTCCCCCAATTATTTCTGAAGAACGATGGGAAACCCAAAAAAATTTAGCATGATGTTTCCTCTATTCATTAAATTTCTTTTCTTTTGAAGAATTAATTGATTGAATACAATACTCGATCATACAGATGAAAACTAATCTACTAATATGAAGTAAAATTCGTCTTCTATAGAAAATTTTGCAATTGCTCAGAAGTCAATCTCTTTACAATTGGAAACTTCAGATTTTATCGTATTTTCTCTATGACTCATACATCATAAAATTACATAAATTTGTAATTCTTAAATTTTGTAATTGAAGATCTTCGTTTTCTCACAATACCATGTATTTACAATAAATGAATTTTGAAAAATCAGTCTCATAACAAACCCCAAACGTTGCATGATATTGGAGCTCTTTCCGGTTCGTTAGATTAAACTTCAGAAAATTCCTTCGAAAAAAAAAAAAAAAAATCAGTTTTATTCTAATATATTTGAGATTTTTCAGAATTTTTCGGAATTTTTTGGAATTTTTCTGAAATTCATAGTTGATCCCTTCAAATCAATTTACTTCATTAAAGAAAATAATTACTATGAGGAAGGCTTATTTTTAAAAGGAGATTTTTTCTATCAATGCATATCCACAAATTTGATATTTGTATTTTCCCACTCAGGCTGATGAATTCGGTTATTTTTTCCCAGTGATCAGATAATAATTCTATGAAATCATAGATGATGAAAAAAAAAAGTCTTCCAAATGAGTAATCATGACTGCAGTACTGATGAACAAAATGCAGAATCAATAGACTCATCAATACATTTCGATTATATTCAAAATTCTCATCAACTGATAATGACTGGTATCCTCGTGTGATAAATTATGAATGAGCAAATTAATCAATGTAAATCTCACTGATAGACCGGAAATTTACGAATACGCTGATAAAAGGCCAACAAACTAGCATTGAGCACGATAAAATCAGAATTAATCATCGTAAAATGAAAATTAACAGAGCGTAGAAAACAAAAATATATATGTATTTTCATCGCAACTGATATTTCACTTCCGTTCTTGGTGATATAGTCACTGTGGAGAGATAAATATGTGTATCTGATTCAGAGAATATTAAATTAACTTTTAATTCACTTATGAAGTTTTTGATAGAATTAAATGTAATGTAGTTGAAATTTAATTATTATTATTATTGTTTGTTGACGTCATTTCGAATTGTACGATTGTAAGTGCTGTATTATTTGGAATGCTGGGAAAAATTAAAAAATTCGAGGAACATCAGCTTTTGATGAATGACTTTACATTGAAAAAACGAAAAATAGTTTTCCGAAGGCCTCTTTGGAGAAATCACATAAAATTTACTAAAAATGCCCATATATTAGAGCATTTTCTCGAATTTTGTCATTTTTTCACTCCAAATCTTGAAAAACTCGGAGAAATATCAGAAATAATTAAAATTTTTCCAACTTTCAATCAATTTTTTTGTTTCTAGGGCTTATTTCATTCCTCATTACATTCATTACAGATTCACTGGTTCAGATTTGAGAATTCCATCTTGTGTAAATTGTTATTAACGATTTTATACAAAAAATTTAACTTTCCTTCCCATTTTACCTCCCAATCATTCTTAAGATATCTTTGAAAATCAAAATATTGCTCATTGGCTGGTAACTCAAGTTGAGATACTTGTTTTTACAGTAATGAGAGATTATTTCCATGAAAGACCTGAATCGCGTTTCTGTAGATGTCAAGATCAAGTTTCTCGAAAAACCCAAAAATAAATAGTATTATTCTAATATTTGAGATTTTCCAGAATTTTCGAAATTTTTACGAATATTTTCTCGAATTAAACTCCAGCAACTTCCCTTTGCCCATATACATCTCAGAAATCAGTTTTATTCTAATATTATAAAATTTCCCGAATTTCCTGAAATTTTAAAGAAATTTTCATGATTTCCTTTGCTATTAAACATCTTGAAACACTCAATTTGGAATTCTGTTTTAAGTGTGTAAGTTGAACATAAATCTCATGAACGAACGCTTCTATAGCCGATACTTGCGGTTAAAAATGATGTCACAAAATAATAAATACCACAAAGTACAATTTAGAGGATGTACCTATAGATAGTACTAACAGCATCAAGGTCTAGCACAAACTTTCTGAAGTATCATTAAGGTTCAACTGAGTGAGTTAGACAGGAGTTAGCGCTCGTCTGGGGCTCAAACAAGAGGAAAGAATTGCTGCGCAGCTCTGTAGCTATGACAGATCGAGATAAAATTGTCACGGAAGTCCCCCAACACGTGTCGCCATGATGCAGAAGTCTGTGTACTGCGGAATTGTCTTGAAGATGAACAAAGCCAAGATAATTTGAGAATAAATCTAGGATTCATGGGTTATTCGCTTTAACCATTTCCAATTTCTCAAGCATAAATCACAGATAAGTCAACCAAAATTTATAAAAGTTATGAAATACAGGAGACATCCGCACTATCAATGATCTATTTTTATTTTCATTATTCTGATCCAAAATTTTGTGACACTTTTTCATTCCTTGGCAATGTTTTCCGGAAATAAGGCAGAATAAAAAAAATGAAAAAAAATAAGAGAATAGACTCTTTGAGAATAAAGAAAACATATGAGTTTTACATTGAGAAAAAGAAAGTGGTAAAAGCTATATAATATTGATGCCATCTCTTTTCAGCAAACATTTTTTTGAAATAATTAAAAAAGCTGTTGAATTCACTGAATTTAGTCGATTCCACTAATTATTCTGTTTGAATTGGATAAATACCGTAAAATCAACAGCTTTTTTGTTTATTTCAATGAAATATTTTGCTAAGCCTCAATAACTCCAATATTTAATCATTTTTACTATTTTTTTTCTCTCAGTGCAAAAATAAAATGAAAAATTCAAGTTTAAAAATTGTCGTTCGTCTTATTTCTAACTTTGTACTTTGCCAGCCTTCACACTTATTGAAACGAAAGTAAAGAGACTCACCGGATTTCTCAACAAACTCGTTTGCCAAGTCGTGTGCCACTCAAAATTGTCTCCAGCACACTTCCACGAAGTGCTTTGGTTTCAGGCATTCAAAAGTTCCCGATTCGGATTTTACCTTACAATAAACTTGAGCCCTCAAAACCTCGGAATTATGGCTATGGTTTCACTAAAAAAATATTCTTGAATTAGATCCCATCATTTGTTCAATCATTCAACTTGATTATCCATTAAGTGTCAATGAAATTATGGAAAATTCAATTAACGAATGAATAAATAAAGTTTTAACTGAAATTGCATAGCTATTGAATTTCTAGGATATGACAAGGTTGTGCGGTAGTTTAACGATAGTAACTACTGCAACGATAAACGTTAAGGCTAGCAAGTGGGGCTGGTTAAACTGCATCATAGGTTGAGAGTCACTCAGTTCCATTGGCTGATTGGATGATGCCGATCGAAACTTCGTTACTTAGGCAAATTTCTGGGGGAAATCAGGTTTCTACGATGTTGCGACGGATTTGAAATTCCAATATTTCCCTCGTGCACATGAGGTCTTTCGAAACTTCCTATTACCTCGAAAATATGTTCTTTTAATGAATTTATTATTGCGTTTAAATTGTTCAGAATATTCGCGTTAAGATAGTTCACTTGCAAAATGACTTTTCTCATGAATCTGATGAAATTTAAGTATGAGATAAAAAGAAGTGCCTTACATTTATGCATTTATTCATTTATTTCGAGTAAATCTAACAGCCAAAGCCAATGATAGGGTAAAAGTGTGAATCTCATTCATAGAACAACAAAATATTTTTTCATGTCCGAAAAAAAAACAAAAGATGAACTAGAGCATTTACAGATTACAATCAGTTACAATTCACAGTGTACAAAACGCCGCCATCTCACATTCTTTACATAATTAAGGTATTTCGAGCGCGAAATCACTTCAATGAGGATTTTTTCGGAGTAGGCTCAAAATGGAGATTTAAAAAAAATTCAAAACTTTTCGTATGTCCCCAAAATTAACTTGCCCGTCTAGAAACAGAGATATCGGCCCTCAAAGTTTGCCCTTTTCTCCATTTGATGACATGGAGATTCGTCGATTAAGTCATATTTTTTCCAATAACTTCGTTAAAATAATAAGGATTTCAAAGAAAAAAATCCCAGTGATAGTGCCAATTGTTAGAAATATTTACAAAAAAAAAATATATATATTCGCCCGTTTAGTTTACGAGAAAAAAAAGTTAAAGTACGAAAAATTGGAAAAAAGACACATACACAAACGTAGGCTCGTGTATACACACACGAGCCCGTGTATGTGTATATCCATACACACTGCGTTTAAGTATATTACGCCAAGAACATCTCGAAATTTCATTGAGAGAAAACATTGAAAAAAAAATAAAATATTGACAAATCTACATATTCAGTTTATTTTGTGGATTTTGCCCTGAAAATAAATGTTAACAACACGTTTCTCTAGATGAAAAAACCTGTTGATCAATTTAATAACATAATGTAGACCATGCTCATTTTGCCCTCATTGTACCCTTGCTAGGTACGAGATGGGGCGCTCGAAATACCTTAATCGCAGCTTCTGTGATACACTGCAAAGATGAGAACATTAAGTCCACCGTGTCACCACACCGAACAGACATTTCATTAAATGCATTACAAGAGCGATAGAGAGGGGCGGACAACGATAAATTCGATTCATTTAATCTTTCGTTACTTGCGCTATGAGTGTAAAGCCGCTCTTTTGTGAAAATATAGGCAGATATGCTAGTAGATCTCACCTGATCTGATAAGATCTAAGAACTCTACAACAGAATGGCCCAGATTTGCATGAAATAAAAAAATATATCACTGTCTTAGAAAGACAGGGGCGTAAGTGTTATGCTTATAAATAGTACGTATGCTCCTTTGTTTCTAAGGCAACGACATATATTCAGATCTTGTTAGATCTGGAGTTTAGAGTTTTTTAGCACTTTTCAAGATCTAAATATATCTAATTAAATATAATTATATCAGAATTTCGTCTCTCAAATATGTGATTATCTCTAGACAATGTTGCAATGGTCAAATGTGTTTCTTTCGCTTATACTTTCAAGAAAAAGGGATTTTTTGCATTTGCAATCTGCAAAATTTTTTCTCAACTCGTATAATTCAATAATTTGTCGACCGACTATACTTTCAACAAGATTATATTTTTGAATATGACTATCACGAGTTCACAGCGCTAAGTTGGTATGCTTCATTGGTAATTCTATTAAAAAGTTTTGCGGCGGCTGTTTAATGAATGGATAATTGTTTTCCTGAATCAGCTAAGTAGTGGAGGTGTACAATATGGGTAGACGGACTGTGCAGAAACTAGATGCTGACTCAATGATATCCACTAGTTTCTGCTAATTTCTGTGACCCAGTTGTCAGTATGTATTTTGTGCTACTAGGCATTCAACTACACTATCTCATCCTTTCTCTCTCTCTTCTATTCACTCAAATTTGTATGAATACTCCTTCTCGTGAATTTATTAGGCACCATATTGATTGTGCCGGATGATGAGGGACACAAGCGTTACTGCTAACAGAAACAGTAACAAATGGAGATATGATACAAATTCATGATTAATTCACTCTATTCTGAAACTGTTCATATACATGACAGTCTCTGACAGACTCCGCAAAATTTTGATACTAATTTCAAATTTATGATGCAAAGTTTATTTTCAAAACTGAGTAGATGAGTTCAAAGTTTGAAAATTCTAAAAAATTGTAATGGAATATTATTAATTCTGTAAATCATACGAATTTAGTTTAAGCCAATGGGTAAAGAATGCTTATTAAACATATTAAAGCGTTTTTTTCTTAATAATGTTAGCTATTAAGAAAAAAAAATGTAAAAGAACGAATTTTGTGATGAATAAACGCAGTTAATTAAAGGAAAGAAGAAAAATGAAAAGATGTGAGCTTCGATACTCATTTTAATACTAATTCCTAATTAATGATGCAACGTTGTTTTCGAAACTGAGTAATATGAGTCGAGGCTTTCCAAATTCTGGGAAATAACAATGGAAAATAGGTAATTCTACAGAGAATGTGAATTTTGTTATGGGCCAATGGGTCAAGACTGCTTGTTACATGTATTAAAGCTTCAAGGATAATCCGGCGCCACGTGGCTATCAAATGAAACAAAGTTCTGCTCAAAGCACAGAGATTTATCATACTGTTAAAATGAAACTGCAACATTTTTCATAGCTGTTTTTTTCTCAATTCATTTAACTCTATTATTTCATCAAATATAATTTTTGTAAATAAAATTGAATATTAAAATGGTATTTATTCTGTGAATAAATTACCAACCCATTTAACATGGAGTATTTAATTGGAGCATTAGATCCATTTGAGGAAAATCAAAAAATTAATTGAAATTATTTATCAATGAGTGCTTTACGTATTTCCATTATTTCAGAGATACATTGTTTCATTGAAAGCAATGTTGTTACCGGGTAATCTATCTGGGAGATAAAAGATAGGTAAAAAAAAAACAATACCAATGAGTATCGAATAATGTATCAACATTTTTTTATTTCACACTGATATCATCGCTCTGAACAATTACAACGATTACAGAGATGATTGCTATATTTCTTTCTTTGTTCCCTCTTTTAATAGAAAAAATTCTGAAATAAAAAACAAACGAAATGCAGATGAAAAAAGAAACATTTTATAGCCTCACCGAGCCAGCAACGAGGACAATTAAATTACGTGCATGATTACTGAGCGGTTGTGGTTCTCTCTGGCTCATCTCGCCAGTACGAACAATCTACCGTGATTTATTACACTGTTATGCCCCAACGAGAAAAAAAAGCAAAAAAAAACGACAAAAATTCGAATTTTATTCCTGAATTTTTCCCATCTCTCTATTTTTCTTCCCTCTTTTTCAATCCCCCAATCTTCAGTTCAAATACAATGTTGACTCAGCATGTATAACATTCAACACATTCCAACGTTCATTTTCTTTTCTTTACCAAAATTAATTACATTGTTTTTTTTTTAAAACACTCCACTTTATGAATTTTTTTCTCCTGCAGCAAAAAAAAACCTCATCCAACTGCACTACGTTTTTGCCTGTATTTTTCAACAGCAATTAGTCTTGCGTCTCATTCCACTAGATAAACAAGCTAGTTTAGAGTCCTCCGGTCTCTATGCAACAGTCATAACTGTGCAAACTAATTTCCACATTTCTCTAGAGATTATTGCATGTATAATGAACATTGTATGCCACTTGTATTCAAGTTCATTGCACTTTGTACTCATAGGAGAATTATTTCACATTCAAAATATCCTTAAAAAAATTTATTACAGAGAAAATTGCTGGTACTGTGAGCCAAGTAGAGTAGCAATAACATTACTCACACTGTTAAATTATTATTTCCCTAGTATTTGTACACTTACATCTTGCTGCTTATTACTCAGAGAGTTTGCATATAACGAGTACTCCAAATTAAAGCGAATAAAGTACATACTGTCGTTAATGATTTGCGCAGGAGAAGCCTCCGCCAAAAAGCATGACGAGATAAAGCCTCATAACTCATCTCCAATTCCCAGGATAGTAACAGGGAAAATAGGGGGGGGGGAGAGGAAGAGGAAAAGAGATGAAAAATAGGGGAGAACTGGAGCAAAAATTAAGAATTTATTTCAAAACTTTCGGATTTTTTTTTGAGAGTGAAGGAGTCGACAAAAAAATTTGAAAAAATTCACCAACAATCTACATATATTGAAGCATCTCGTCAAATTTTTTCAGATTTTTTCATCAAATCCTTCACACGAAAAAAAAATCCTGAATCATGTTATCTTGAAGGTCCATTTTGCCCCAGTCTTTTTCCTAAAAAAATCTTGCTAAGAAGAGAGAGAGACAGAGTTTCTATATAGTAACTCTACGGACTCGTTCGGATAATCTATAGTTCTCATCCATTGTTCTCGTTACAGAATGAAGTAATGGCTGTCGCCCTGAGCGCTCTTTTGAACGAGACCGATTTACCACTACCAGAATTGGCATCACTGTAAGTATAATACTAAAGAGTACTAAATTTTTTATATTCATTTCTTTCAATGTCTCGTTCCCTTTTGCCATTGCCCATTATAAAGTGTGTTTCATCCTCTGAATAATGCCAATTTTAAAATTAAAAGGATAAAAAAAAAATGCAAACATCTTACTTGATACCACAATAAATGAGTGGAGCTTATCACATTCCGATCTTTTGGCACAAGTCACGAATTTTCTTATACACAAACACAAATGCAATTGCAGAATCTCCACCAAAAACACATTTCCAGCATGAAATAAACTGTGATTCACTGAATCGAATTGAGTTAACATTATTCCATCAACTTCATTTCCTTTATCTCTCTCTCTCTTGCTCCACTTATTCCGGGGGTTTTCTCGTATCTACAGCTGTGTGTTGAGATTTAGTTTTGACACTAAGTAAATAAATACAAAACAAATATAATATTTTTTTCTGCACGACTTGTCCTTTTCCATTTGCCCTAGTATCCCATTATCTTATCTCAACTATCAACACTATTCGATCAAGGGGATTTACGTTGGCATGCCTCCTTCATCCCATCTTGGTCCCTTTTTTTTCTTCCTCTTGGGAATGTATCAATGCTACTGTCTATCCACGAGGGGAGAAAAAAAAAGTAGTAGAGGTAACTCCAGGTCACGTCCTGCAAGAGATCAGCCACACGAACCAATCTCGATGGCTGCAGTTTGCAATTTAGTAGCATACTCCGTGATTCCTGTACAAACTTCACGTGTGATCTATTGTTGGGAAGGGGGGACTTGGTTACAAATAATTCTTCTCTGCTTTTATTTTTTTCTTACCCTCTGTTTCCATTTTATCAGAGAGAAGCTCCTGTACAATGTCGAGAGCGAGGAGAATTACAATTTGTTGGAGGACATCTGGGAGACACTGAACGATTACTGCGGTGAGTAATTTTTCATTAAATTCCGTTGTTTAATATGCAAAAGCATGTAAGTGACAATAAAAAGGCACTTTTGAGAGAGACAAGAGCGTATATCTTGAATATATTTAAAAATGTTTTTTTTCATGAGGTAATGAAGAAAAATAACAAGCCAAAAATTGGAGAAACTAAAGGGTCTAGTTGCAAACATACGCCCTTTTGTTATTAAGGATATTAGGAAATTTTCAGAATTTTATAACAGTTCAGAAAAGCGTTTTTTCAGTTAAATATGTGTCCCTTTGTTATCAATAATCTCTTCCGATTGTCCTATATTTTTCAACAATAAATAATAACTAAAGAGGCACATCATCAGCACTTATGCCCTTTTATAATTAATATGTCATCTCAATTGTCAATTCACACTTGGAATTATATAATAACAAAAGGAGATATTTACAAAAATTCTCTTTCAATTAATGGAAATGAATAAAGATAAAAGAGGATAAACGTAGGAGAAACGCCCTTTTATTATTAAGTATTCCATGCATGTTGCTTCAAATTGGAAGAATAAAAAATAAAATCGAAATGGCGTTTTACTGAAAATGTGCCTTTTAGTTGTTGTCAACGTTACTCGACGAATTGCAAATTTAACGAATACTTAAAATCAAAAAGGGCCATGTCAAGGACGTCCCTTCCATATTAATACCTCGGGCATACGTCTATTTATAATTTAAAAAAAAATGCTGTAAGTTATCGTAAAAGAAGAGAATAGTCGATTAAGTGAAAATATAATATTTACACGCTTTTTCAATATCAGAAAAAAAAATCCGGAAAAACAGGCAGTTATGCTCGTTTTCTTCTAGAACGACAAACCAATTTCATCACAAGTACGGAAATACAATTTTATATTAAACCAATATCGTCATACCTCTGCGCATTTAATGTATTCAATATAAACTCGAGTTGTCCTCTTTTCTCAACCTCAAGTAGTTACTGAGCATACCTTTTTTCAATGAAAAAAAAAGTTCACTTGAAAGTGCAGAAAATAGGGTGAAAACACGAGTGCGGTACTCAAAGGTTACTATCCAAAGGTGCTTTCAACATTGAAAAAGGAAAAAAAAGGAGAGAAACAAGAAAAATAGAGACAATGATGAAATACCGGAAGGATGAAGAGAAGAAGGATAAAAAGGAGCATAGCTCAGTGCGTTGGTGAAGATCCACTCAGTCATGCGCAAATATTTTGTTTGTTACAGCCTTGTTTCACTATTTTTCTTCATTTATTCATGTTTTTCTTCCTTTTTCGGTGGTACACACAGAATACATATAATGTTTCTGCATCAAATGACATTCAACGGATCGTTATTGCTGGCTTGTCGAAGCGCCTTTACTTCATCTTCCATGTGCTCTTTTCTCCTCTCTTCATCTCCTTATGAACCATCAACATTTTCATGATATTTTCTTTTTGGTCCTCCTCATCCCCCCTTTTATCCTTATTGTTCTCTCTTGATATTCTCATATTTCTTGACTCCTTTATTTCTCTCATCCAGTGCTATTCCTCATCCTGCTTCTTCTATCTATCCTTTCTCTCTGAGTACATATACTTGGAACGTCCCTGAGATCCTAAAAGCCAAGCGTGCTCTGGCACAATAACTTCTCAGCCCTCAGCGGAAAGATCCGCTTTTGCCAAAAAAAAAAGGAAAAACTAGCACAGCACTACATGTGTACATGAATTCGATCTCTCGAATTGGTCTAAAAACTCCAAATTCCAATGGAAAAATTTACAATTCCCGAATAATGTGAAAATTCCGAATGTAAATATAGACGAAAAATCGGGTTGAATTTTTTTTGACATGATAACTCATTAATCATTCACCTTTCAACCCGTGAATAATTTCAAATTTTTTGAATAAATCAATTCAACACATTTTCACGCAGCTGTGAATCATTTCTTTCCTGGTGACATTCATCTTCTTTCCTTTTCGCTTTATTTTTTTGGATGTGAATGAAAAAAAATGGAGAAAATGCGAAATACAACGATGGTTCACGCATTTTCATTCAATGTATGAAAAAATTTATGTATCAGCAAATTTGAAACAGTGATAAGTAGAAAAGAAATGCTTTGAGAATGGAAAGAAACATTTTTTTACACAGTGAAAAATATATATTCTAGGGGCTTTTTTTTTTATACTGTCAAGGATTGATCATGACTCATCGCAATGTATTTCTTGACAGTCGCATTTGCCTGAAACGTGACGCGTATTTTTAACACATTGAAATGAAAGAGAAAAAGGAATGGAATAATATAAAAAAAAGGAAAAATATGAGGAAAAAAAAATTACATCAAGGGAATTGACAGTAGTGGCAACATGAACATGATAGACATTCATTTTCACAGAGTGGAAAATTGCACACGTGAAGTGGAGGATTATGTGGTGGTTGAAAAATTTTAACTCGTAAACAAGAAATGTTGAAAGAGGTGAAGTTTAAACGCTGGGTGGGATAACCCATGAAGTAATAGGGATAGAAAAAGGAAAGTTACTAGCACTGGTGATTTGTATTTTTCTTTCTGCCTGTCAACACAGTGTTCCTCTGTAGTTGATTAAATTCATGAAATATGTGATTTTTTTCCTTCTTTTTTTTTGAGTCCAAGGAAAAATCTTAAATTCTACGAATTAATTTTATTTCAAATTAAATTCACTTAAACTCAGCATCTTTACTTTTTTTCCTTTATTCTATCGTTTATCCCCGCAGAGACATGAATCATCTTGGAAAAGGTAATAAGGCTGTCGTGAATATTCAGTTTCAATTTTAATATTTCACTGGAGTGAGGAAAGAAAAGAAAAAAAAATGAGAATTAGAGGACGAATGAGAATGTCTATCTCGAATATCATTTAATAGACTTGAGAGTGAATATTAAGAGTGTGAGGAGAAATATCATTTCTTTTATGCGTTAAAAAAAAAAGCACGTGATGTTTGAGATACTATTCCAGAGGACGACCGATAAAACAGAAAAAAATGAGGATTTGTAGATTAGTTTCCAATTAATTGCTGATAGTTCGGGAAAATGTGCTTTTATTTACCCGAAAAAGTGATTAAACTATTCGAAAGTCATATCTTCAGATTGTGAATATAATTTTCTTATCTCGAATTTTTTTCGCATCAATCTCCTATCACATGCATGAGATAGAGAGAGAGGCAAATAGTTACGACTACCTTCTAATTGAAATTTCTCAATAACTAAACGGTGAATTTAATATTTTTTTCTTCTATATTTAATTGAAATGCTGTTCTCTTCGCCAATAGTTTTTAAATAATGGGTGAATCCTGTGGTTTTTTAATAATTTCGTTATTTCTGTCCGATTTAGGGCGTTTGATAATTCATATCTCATAAACTACACGGAAAAAAATTATTAAAAAAATTCAAAAAGATGTAAATAAATATCATCTTCAATACGGCATCAAAAAATAATGGGTTCACTCGAGTTCACTGGGACAATATTCTTAGAGAGATAGTGAGAAGTGGAAAAAATCATTAAGTTCAATATTATCCAGAAAATGTAGTTTCTTCTGCATTTGTAATATCTTATTTACCATTCACATGTAAAATCGTTTTTATTCTCGTTGACGTTGAACTTTCCACAAAGTTTTGAATCAGCAAGTTTGTGCTGAAGCAAGACAGCTATATAACTTAAATAGAATTAACGTAAATCAGTAACTACAGGCTCCAATTAAATTTCAATGCCAAAACAACTTCAACAAACTCACTCGTCACATCGTGAACTAAACTAGAAAGTACACCTTTGAATTATTAACTCTTTTTGTGAGATAAAAAAACAATTATGCTCAGGAGTTGTTGAATTTATACTAAGCACCTGGATTATTCTCATTTGAATGAATAATAAAAAAAAAACTTTGAATTAGAGGAAGATGGAAGAAAATGGACACATTTTCGATTTCATGTTTCACATTACGAAAATTGCTCAAAATCAATGAAAATATTTGACATATATTTTTTTTTATGATGCCATTGAAAAGATGAGGAAATTCACGATAAAAGTGTGTGCCAGAATTAATTTCAACAAATTTTCCAATAATTGGGCTTCTTCATCAACATTTATAAGTGAAACCCTTTCAGTTTTTGGAAATTTTCACTTTTTTTGAGTTATTTTTGATTCTAATGGCCGGAGTGACTCAGAGTGAATTTAAAATGGAGAGTAAAACCTCAGTGAGATCATTTGTAATTGATTTGTGCAATTTGGAAATGAAAATGATTGATTTTTCAGGTATTTATGGGGCTTAGATTAATTTTACATGAAATGGTCTATAAATACCTCAAAAATCGATCATTTTTTTTCTCAACCATATAAATTAATGGGGAATGACCTGGCCTTTCATTCAAGATCAGCTCGAGGTCACGAAGACCGATAGAACCAAAAATATTCGAAGAAGAAGTGAATTTTTCAAAAAATGAACAGTAGACTTTTAAAAAAATTCAAAAAAATCAATTCAAACACATATTTTCCACCGGAAATTCCTTCAGCTTCTCAATGAAATCAGTACAAGAATCTCATTTCGAGGCAATTTTCTGAAAATATCCATTTTACTCCACCTTTCCACTACATTTTGAAGCTCCTATTTGAATATTTGCGCTACGAAATGGAAAATTTCCTCACCTCTCCATTGAAATCATTGGGAAAATTCATCTCCAATATCCCCACTAGTTATGATCAATTCACATTAAATAGAATATTCAAATTCAATACGTGCGTTTTCCCACATTTCCCTATTTAATTCAAATTTAAACCAAATTCAAGCTCCTATTCGGTGGCAAAAGCAATTTATAAACGTAGAATTCATTGAATTACACGATGAATAATCAATAGGTTACGGAGAAGCTTTCATTATCTTTGAGTGTATTATAATTCATCCTAACGATCTATTCCTATCAATACATATATACCCTCTTGAACATCCTTGAATTCTGCACCCACCCATGGAGAAACTCATCAAAAGCACAAGGGAGAAAACACTGCGAACTTCGCAATACCATTAATCATCATGGACAATCGATATCGTAATTCATGCAACTTCGGCCATCACTTTTTTTTCCTCTCTCTCTCTATATATATCCCTGAATTTGAATGCCTCTGTATTCCACCCATCTCCTAGTTTTTTCTTCTATCTCCATTATCAAGCTGTATTTAACGAGTGAAACGTAACCGATTAATGATCCAAATACACAGCTGCCTTGCGTTAATTAGCGTTTCCCCATGGGCTATATAGTGATGAATTGTTTTTTTGACAAAAAATAAAATTTATGAGAAGAAATGAACACTGTTAAAAATTTCTGTCTGAATTTTCCGTGCAAAATCACTGAAATTTTAAACAAGTTATATCTCTACTGAAATTCCAGATAATTACGTCATTGAAAAATGGACAAATCATCCATTTTCAAATAATTTCACGCCTGAATATCAATAAAATTTGTAAATTTCAATTCAATTGTTTCTTGGAAATTTAGAAAAAATAGGTAAAATTCAAGAAAAAATTGAAAATTCAAGTCATTTTAATTCTAAATATTCATGTTCAGTTGGAAATTAAAGTGAATTGTAGAATTTTCGTCTCAATTCTGCTTAAAACTCATAGATTCCTCTGAATTTCTTCGGAAGCTCATAGATTTCATAAGCATTATCCCATTAAAAAACATTTAGTATCACGTTTATTGAAATTTTCAACGAATTTCCTATGAAATTTCAATTTTTTTCTAACAGTGAATGTGAAGTGGGTTGTATGCCAGAGTATATGAATGATAAAACAAGAAAAAAATGGAAATTTGATGATTCAGATTTGTCTTTTTTTAAAAGAAAAATCATCATTTTTAAAATCGACTACGTACTTCGATAGCTATAGGTATCGAGTCAATTTTTTTTGTCTCTCGATACGAATTCGCACCTGCTAAACTGTACATAGTGGAGCATCGAGAATTTGACGAGCCTCGGGAGAACGGCTCTCATGTCACCATTTTTTGACATGTTTTTATCAAATTTTTGATTTTTTCAATTTAAATATATGCACTGAGAAAGAAAGACTTTTGTTGTAAGAAAATTCAATTAGTTGAAGAAAATCGACTTCATTCAAGAAAATTTTAATATGCATAGATATAGAAAGTGTGATGGAAAATTTGGGATTTTCTTGCTACAAGACAATTTCCTTAGTACAGAATTATTTTTTCTCACTCTGTCTAATCCTCGCAGTAGCTCAATTGGTGGAGTATCAGACTGATAATTTGAAGAATATGAGATCAAACTTTGCTTGAGTATTCCTTATTTTCTCCGAAATTCGATTCTGAGATTATAAAATTTTATAAAATGGGCGTTATTCTGCATAATAGAGTACATAAAATAAAATTAATTAATTTTTTTTAATTAATAGATTCTCGAAATGTTATGAATTCATTTCCCATTTTGCCCCTCAAAAAAAATTGCCAAAAAAATCCTTTCGGGGTTTAATCTTTTAAAAGGAGCACGAAATGTCAAATATTCCATGCTTTAAAAAAATCAGATGAAGTCTGAATGTAAATATAATTGAATTTATTTCAATTTCATTTGATCAGGGATAGTATTTTGATTCTCGATAAGTTCTGATCCGATCTGAAGCTCATTTCCTCATGGAATTTAATATTGCGATTCAGATAGACATTTTACTGGGACATAAACTCAGCAGTATTAGCGTTGTTTTATTTGACTTGTTGGAAAATGAACGCTACAAAGATTGGTTACACTGGCGAATGACTGGCTATTCATGAACTTGCGGATACCTCCAACTTTGTAATACCCTGGTATCGATAAAAATAAATGGTGTACACCGTGTGTGTTGGACATAACCAAATGAGATTGGCTATTCACGTGTGTGTGTGTGTACTCGTTGCCGTTGGAATCTCATGCGAGTCTAGGTATGACATTTTTTTCCCCATTCCTCGAGATATTTTTTGCTCCAAAAACCACTGGCATTTACTTTTGTTCTCCTGAACATGTCGGTCATGTTCGTTTCTTCAATAAAACGCAGAATAAATAGAGGAAATTGGGGTAGAATGGCAGAATGAATATTAGAAATGGTTGGAAATAGATTTTTTTTTGATGATTCTATAGAAAATCTGAGGAAATTTTAGATGGAAAATAAGTGGCAGAATTTTTTTTTTTAATTTTGTGAGAATTCAAATTTTTTGGGAAACATTTGAAGGGCTACTCCTTTCGTTTTTTGAAAAAATTGACTTTCTCCAAAATATCTCTGGTTTGGTAGCGTATTTTACATGATATTCATCATGTGAAGATACATTTAATGTATTAATTAAGTATAAGAAAGCATTTTTTCTCTATTGGTCATAGCATAAGAATTCGAAATTGAAGTGAAGGGTGAGATTATTTGCCATCGATTTATGGGGTATTCAATTGAAAAATATCGATTTTTAACGGATTTATGGTCACTCTCGTGAAAATCAGCTTTTGCCCCATAACTATCTTGAAAATCCACATTTTTCAATTAAAAACCCCATAAATCGATTACAAACGATCTCACCTTTCACCGACACTCGAAAGCTCCACCCTTCGATCACTAGAAATTGCAATATTTTCGAAAAACCGAATTTTCCCAAAAAAGACAAAAAAAACTCTTTAAATCTTGACAAATGAGGTCGAATCTTTAAAAAATAGCAAAAAAAAATTCTGATACATGATTTTCACCGCAAATTGCCTCTTTTTTTTAATGAAACGATGTGAAAAAACCTATTTCCAAAGTTTCTAATAATTTCGTATATGTTTCTTCATAATATCGACATCAAAACTCAAATGTTTCCCTTTGAACCCTACCTTTCTCTATATTATCAGTATGATAAAGTTACTCGATTCTCTGGGGATTTTAAGCTCAGGTCAGTTTCCATTTCCCAGTTCACGTTGACTTACTGCAGTGTAATGCACGAGAAATACTCCTTTATCACGTTTTATATCCATTTGCGGTTAAGTTAGGTGAACCACTGGATACAAAAGATAAGCACCAAAATGACCACATAGACGAGCTGATATTTTGCATATCTGAAGGTAAAATGATATCTACAGAATTTCTGAGATAAATTACTTTTCAGAGGTTCTGAAAGTTCAGTGATTTACCAAAAGCTTTACCACACTGCAATAAACTATTCTTAAGTGCATCGTATTTCCATTGTGTCATGGTTTTTTTTTTCGTCGGTTGCTATCAACTGCCTTCAAGCTTCAATTGTATTGAGGAACAGTCGGCCGGAGTTTTGGAATTTAGCTGTAGTTTGTAAGCTCTGGACAATTGTAGGTCACAGATAGAGAGAGAGAGATCCTTTCCACCCCAAAAATAGTTGAAATTAAATTTATTTCCCGGAGACAACATGATTGGACTCAACAATTTTTTAAAACTCTTGCAATTTAAGAAAAATGTCCTTTCCAAGTCTTTATTCTCCAATTATTATCAATTCCTTTATTCTACTCTTTTTATTCATTCTCAGCATCTTTACTGATGCAACTGATGAATGTCTCGGGAGAAAAAAAATTCCCAGAATTTTTGATTTTTCCGGTCGACATTCAACGATTCTCCATATCTCACAAACGAGAGAGCCATCGACTGCCACGAAATTTAACGAGAAGCTCAGTTATCGATCCTTTGTGTTATAGGTCCGCGCCCATTCGTACCAAGCTCCTCCGGGATATTACGATAGCATGTAAGTTCAGCTCAATATATATATGACAATGTCTCATTGAAACTTGTCACTGGATAACTGCAGGGTAAAACACATAAAATATGAAAAATGTGGATAAAATGACGGTGATATGGTCCTCAATAATCCATATATAAACCTTAAAATAACGCACAAATGTACGATAATGTTATTCTCTTCGCCCTTAAACTGCCAATAAAATCCGTGATTTGAGAGAGCCAAGGAAGGAAAAAAAAATGCAAAAAAGACGCAGAAAAGAGAAAATTCTATCTCACGAATAAAAGATTCTATCCGCGATTGTAGCAATGGCAGTAATTCTGAATGGTCAATTCTCTTATTTACAGGGAGCAATAAAATCTAATGACCATTGTAAATGTATCATGTATTTGCTGAATTATTCAATGGAAATAAATAAATGCAACCTTGTGAAGAATAGAAAAAATTTCTGTAAATTACATTAAATATTCATTTTTTTATTAATGGTGTACAAATGGCTTCATCGGTCTTGCTCAATGATTTATAATTGTATATAACTTTAATTTTATTGTTTTTTTTAATTCCTATTTTCTCTTTCTCAAAAAATAGAATTTTCATACATAATATTTGAAAAAAATTCGAATAATTGAAAGACTAACAAAAAATCACATCATTAATGTGAAAAAATAGTGTAAAATTTTCATGCTAATAACGTAAAATTGTAAATTTTTAACTTTCATTTTAATGACATAATTATTAATATACAATTTCAGTGCATTTTAACTCCCTGATGAGGATCTCAGAATGATATCGAAACGTTGGCATTTTTGTTTTTTTCATTTTGAATAAATGACTAATTATTGAGCAAGACCGATGAAGCCATTTTAATAAAAAAAAACTTTAATAAAAAAAATCATACTACGATCATAAAAGAACGAAATTAATTTTCCATGAAATTACTAATATTATGCATTCAATTTACTTACAGACATTGATGTTTACACATTCTTGGATCAATTAGGACAAGAATTAATATCAACAGCCAGTATTGGTCTTTTGGAGCGTGCATTCAGATGTCTAGGTAATAATCTAACTGCCTTTCTAACTACCCTCGATGGTGTCAATGATGTCGTTCAACATCAATCTGGAATGGACACGGAAGCAGAATTTGTTTGCATTGCCACACCCGAGGGACTTGAGTTACACTTTACAACTGATCACCCGTCCATTGCCTATTTACTTGTTGGCAGTCTCAAAGGCATCGCAAGAATATTTTACCATGACAATGCCGATGTTTACATACTACCAGATCCATATAATACAAAATTTTTCAGGTAAACCACTTTATTTTTATCTATTTTTCCATATTTTCTTTGAATCTAGCGATGTACAGTGAGATAAGAAAAAGTGGTGTAAAGCTATTGAATATTTGTTTCTTTGGCCCTTAGCAAATATTGTTTTGAATACATTTTGTTTATTCAAGCTGTCGATTTGTTTGAGTAAACAAAATTGAATCGATTCACCGACTTTTTTAATTATTTCGAAAAAAAATATTCGCTGAGAACCAATGGAACAAATATTTCATTGCTTTTCCACTTTTTGTTCAGTGTAACAGTCAAAATTCGGTCGGTTAGTGACATTTAACTGACCAAATCTAAATTACTGATGATTTTCTTCAGAAATAAAGTGACCAAATGTCGACTCATGCAAATTACCCAATAGTTGATTTTCCATCAGTTTACTATATCTATATACGTGAATTTTCACTTCCATTTGACTTTCGGAGCTCCATTATCTTTAAAAAATCGAGAAAATACTTAGAAACGACTGAAAAAAAATGAGTAAAATAAAAATAACCGTCAATTTCCATGACTAAATGTATGTATTAATACATCTATGCTGTATCTATAACTATAACATAAACGATACAAAAAGACATTTTTAACAGTTTTGAGGAATAAAGATGTTTCTCAATGAATATGAGAAAATATACATATAATACTATATATATAGCATGGAAAGAAAATGATTCTTAAGAATCCAAAAAAAATTGGGATTAAATTCTCATTTCCTTAAAATAAATTTCCATCTATATAAATGGTCTTCTGTCATAAAACATAACTACTGACGTTATGAAAAAATTACCGTCAGTTTCCAATAGGAATTACAGGTAAAATCAGAAATGATCAGAAAACAGTCCTTTTACAATTGATCTGAAAAACCCGAAAAATTACGGTAATTTTACATTTCTCCTCGTATCTCTCTATTCACCTCTGTCCCAATTGTCTACCAATTCTGTTCGTAAATTAAATTGTGAGGCAAGCTTTGTGGCATGAGAAATTCAATCTCAAAATGTAGAATAAGAATAATTGGGAACAATTGCATACAGATTGTGCTAGAAGCTCTCATTGATTTTAATTCACTTTACCGCTAAATTTCATTCAAATCCCATTCATGTGAATTTGTATAACGTCACTCCTACAATTCAGAAATACGAAAGGGCCTGTGGTAGTATGATATAATATTTCTACTGAAAAGCATTCTGCTAGATGTCTAGATATATAGATATATACGTACATTGTACAGTGAGATTCGAATTTCCACTTGGATAGAAATGATTTCATCGTAGAATGTTCACTGAGTTGCACCTGCCTCATCATATGTTTTTCTTTGATGGATGTTACCTCTTATTGACGTGCATATCCACAATTCTGCTTGGGATTTACAGTACAATTCATACATACAGGAGCTCCATGCTGAAAAAAAAACCAGTAAAAAAAATGAAAGCCTTTTTTTTTCATTGTCAATTGGGTCAGTAAATAAATTCAATGAATAAATATGACCTGCTACTATTTTCATTGCCTTGAAAATAATACACTGAATAAAGTGATTAATATTTTTATTTAATTAAAACAGCAAACTACTTGAATTTCCTCATATTTCATGGAAATATGCAGAACTGACATGTGCTACAGTTGAATTAAATCATCTCTCTATCTCTCTCTCTCTTTGCCTCTTTTCTGACAGGTACCGTATAACGCCAGAACGTTATGAGCAGCTGGTACACCAAGCACCATCCACAGATGATGACTTTGATGTTATGACACCATCCAGACGTTCTTTATCAACTGAAGCCTGTGACCTACGTATGGGAGTTGGAAGTTTCTGTAAAGCTTTTCCATGGCATTTTGTCGTAGATAGACAGCTTGAAATTGTACAGCTTGGTGTTGGTTTTATGAGAATATTTGGACACAATCTCAATATACATGGACGTGAAATATCGACGTATTTTGTATTTACAAGGCCACGTGGTGTTACACTATTATTTCATGAAATTTTGAAACGCTCAAATACACCATTTGTATTGACACTACAAAAACCACCGGGTGCTGATAAATTTCCAGCTGAGGTGAGTATTTTGTCATTTTTATTTATATTCAAAGCTCATATAAAGATGAAAAAAAGTGGTGAATACTATGAGATATTGAAAATATTTGGTTTTCAGCAAATTTTTTTATGAAATAATTTGGTGAATTTTTATGAATTCACTGAACTTCATTAATTCAAACAGATTAATTAGTCAAATAGACTATTTTTCTTCTCCTTTTTCGTTAAAATAAGATTATCTTCATATTTAATACATTAAACGAATAGTGAATATAAAAAATTAATTGTATGATGAACGTAAAAAAATAAAAAAATTGACGAAATTGAGTAAAATCAACAGCTTTTTCGATTATTTCAAAAAAAAATTTGCTAAGAACCAATGGCCTCAATATTTGATAGTCTCAATCACTTTTTTTTTCTCTCAGTGTATGAATCAGTAGTTAAAACCCCGAGAATTCAATTATCAGTTGACATAATTGAAAAGTATAAATGCAGAAAGGCACTTGATTGAAATAAAGCGGAAAAAATGGGGGTAAAGTGACTTTTCGATAGAATCACATTTCTATTGGGAGTAGGCAAGAGAAAACCTGCGGGTAATAGAGAAAAATATATATACTACCCTCAGTCACTCGAGTCAAAAGCAAAATTCACCCGAATATATGTCAGTACCATAGCTTAAACGATCAGAGTATATTTACGTATTCAAATGTACATGAACTATTCCTTTGACCCTTCGTACACACTCAACTGCAATTTTAAAATTCAAAGTCTTTCCAACAGTGCAGTCTACTTCCTTTGGGAAAAGAATCTCTCTCTGCATCATTTCCCTTGCATTTTTAATGTTTCTTCTACTTTTTCCCCTAATTCTCTTCTTTTTTTCCTTCGAATCTTCCTCGATTCAGGGACTGGAGTTGAAGGGTCAAATGGTGCATTGCCCAGAATCCGATTCAATTCTCTTCGTGAGTTCGCCATTTTTAAATGGCCTTGAGGGCCTCACTGGACGTGGCCTCTTCATTTCAGATATACCACTTCACGATGCTACGAGGGATGTAATACTCGTTGGTGAACAAGCACGAGCACAGGTAAAAAAAAAAAAGAATTATATTTCAAAAAGAATGAGCTACTAAAGTTTATTGAGACCCTTTTCTTCGAGGAAAGAGATTACATTCTCGATACATTTTTCAGTGGCTCATTGTTGAAGATTATATTGCACTCTATTGTTAATTTCTAATGAAATGTGGCATTTCTCTTGGATGAAAATACACATATATATATATATATCTATAGGGGAAATGGGGGGAAAATGGTCCTGGTGTTCAAAATAATCTGATTTTTTTTTTAGAGCAAAGAGAAATAAAGAAAAATTTGAAAAAAAAAATATACCAACAATTTCCACATATTGGAGCATCTTCTCAATTTTTTTTCAAATTTTTCCATCAACTCCTTCACTCAAAAAAAAAAAAATTGAAATAATATTGCACTTGAGGTCTATTTTGCCCCAGTTTTTCCTGTATTTATTTTTCTTCAACTAACTAGGACGGTTTGAGACGACGTATGGATAAATTGAAAAGCTCTATTGAAGAAGCGAATGGTGCAGTTGACGCTGAGAGAGAAAAAAATGTCAGTCTTCTTCATCTAATATTTCCACCGGATATTGCCAAACGACTTTGGTTAGGTATGAGAATCATTAAAAATTTGAAAGCCCCTTTTTATATCCTTCATATATCTCATTGTGTAAACTTTTCTTCCATCTTGAAAACTCCTGGAAATATGGTTTTATCCTCTTGGTACAATAATATTTTTCTTTTATCCTATTTTCCGTGTCTGCTTTACTTGTCTGTTCAACCGATACTTCAAGAATGATAAAAAGGCCCCGGTTATTGAAAAGTTTAATAGCACTTCTCTACCATGACTCTACGTTATGTTGGGTTCAATCAAGATTTTCCGTTGGGATTAGCCTCTTTGTTAAAGGCGAAGGTTAGTTTCACGGTTAATTGTACGCAAGATGTTGTATGGCAAATGGAGACTTTATGCCATTATCGAGTATAGCTATATCTTCCAGGAGTTTTGCCATAAATTGCAATTTCACATTCAACTATTAACTTGAATATTTAATTGACATATTGTAATTGGCCTCAATTATCAAGTGCATTATGCACAATTAAATGAAATTTATGGTGATTCAATACTAATTAACTGTATTTTCATTTAAATGTAGGGGAAACAATTGAGGCAAAAACTTATCCAGATGTGACAATGCTGTTCAGTGATATTGTTGGATTTACAGCAATATGCTCAACCGCAACACCAATGATGGTCATCAACATGCTGCAGAATCTTTATGAACGATTTGATCAATTTTGCGGTCAATTGGATGTCTACAAGGTAAACTAAATTTCCCATCAAATTGTGATGCATTGTCAATTTGATTCTGTACGTGATCTACTGAATATAATTGCATTAACGCAATCACACACGTAATTGTTGAATGCTCGACATGTGTTTATATCGAATCATGTACAACGATAGCTTCATACAATTACTATCCTTTAAAAATGCTGGTATATTAATTGCAAGTGATGTGATTTAGTGTTGAAGTGTTCATGATTTTTCAAGCAGAAAATATAGTCTATTAAATGGTAATTTATGGTAATATATGAATTTTTTATTCCAATGCAATCAGAGAATACGAGAAACTTAATTTGTTTTTTTTTTTTGCTGAAGAATATGAATTGGAAAAAAAAATCTTCCAGAGATATGAAATTCTTTCAACTCGCGTGTTACACTGATTTTAGCAGAAAAATATGCCAGTAGAAAAAACAAAAAAAAGTCTGAAATACTAAAAATTCTTGAAGTTTATTTTTCATGAGATAGTTCCTGGTTTGGTGAAAAATTCAGAGAGGGATAATTGATGTAGTTTGTACTGAAAAAAGCCATCAGCGTCGTTCATTCTCCTCCCAAGCCCTTTTTTATATTTTTTTTTTCTGCTGTTCATTTATTTTTTTTCTGCTTCTCCATCACGAAATCGGTATATTCCAT
This sequence comes from Aleiodes alternator, assembly GCA_963921955.1. Classification (NCBI taxonomy): domain Eukaryota; kingdom Metazoa; phylum Arthropoda; class Insecta; order Hymenoptera; family Braconidae; genus Aleiodes; species Aleiodes alternator. The sequence goes on along the minus strand of OY998109.1, from coordinate 4,275,453 downwards.
TAGTGGTGTTAATAACAATGAGGGTGATATTAGACTCTGACGTGACTGGCGTCATTACGAGCACAAAATTCTCGAGGAATACTGCAAATATATATATATATATATATATATATATATATATATATATATATATATATATATATATATTTGTATATATATATGATGAACGTGTCGTGAAATGGTTGACGATTCGTATCACGAAAGCAAATACAATTTTTATTTCATATTTTTTCCTGCTTCTTCCTCTTTTTTTTTGTTCTCTCTTTCTCTCTCACAAAATGCTCCAAACGCTAGATCTATTCTACAGAGATAGTTGAGTGAGATTACATTGATGGAATTGATAAAACGTGATACACAAGTGATTGTAATTGAATTTAAAATATGAAATATAATAATTTTTATATGCAGAAATGTAGAATGAAATTTAATGATTAATCGAATTTCAGGTTGAAACAATTGGTGATGCATACTGCGTTGCATGTGGCCTGCACAGAAATACTAATACACATGCACAGCAGATTGCTTGGATGGGACTGAAAATGATTCAAACATGCTCACAACATTTGACGCACGAGGGTAAACCTATAAAGGTGAGGCTTTCACTCAATTCAAATACATGGAATGTTCTGATTCTGTTGAACATTGATTTCCATACTATTTCTACGAAACTTCGGAATTTCTGAGAGAGTTTGAAGTAGTTCTATCGTTATTCGTACTAGTCGTTGCGTGTCGAGGAAGAAACAAACAGAAGAAATACCCAGAAAATTAATATTTATGATTAGAATTCTATTTCCAATACGTTGTACACGTTCCAACAAAAAAAAAACTGTACCTTACACGCGTGGTAAAGATTTTCATACTCGTGTGATTACAAAACTCGCTTTCGGCTCGTTTTGCTACCTCACACTCGTCAGAAAAGACTTTACCGCACTTGTTAGGTAATGTACTGTTGTATTCTCTCACAAATAATACACGTTTATTAAATTAAGGCCCGGTTTCATTCGAGCTAATCACTAATGGCCGTTAATATGATGGCGATCAAGGAAAGATTACGTTAAAGTCGGAAATTAACTCAATGCCGAGTATCTTAATTTGGTGTTGAGAGGAAAATGGCGGTGATGTAGGTAGGGGAAGTAACCGCAGTGACAGGATTCGTAACCTACGCAGAGAAAAATGATTTCTTAATTTAAGAATGTGCAATCACTTAATTGAAGAACGTGCAGGTCACTTAAATTAAGAAAGAGAGTCACTTGATTCAAGTGAGAGAACTTGCTTAATTTAAGTAACTTTCATTTTTTTTAATTAAGAAACAAAAAATCACTTGATTCTAGTGACTTTTTTCACTTGAATCAAGTGACTTTCTCTTTCTTAATTCAAGTGACCTGCACCTTCTTAAATTAAGTGACTGCACATTCTCGAATTAAGAAAACATTTTTCTCTGTTTATAAAAATTATTTTGTCCAACAGAGTTCAATCTGATCGATTAAATGAAGAAAAATGTTTTTATTACTTATCTTCCCACTGAGTACTTAATATTTCAAGAGGCTGAGTCGCCATATTGTGCCTCTACCGCCGCCATTTTCCTTCCCCTTCGTCGAATTAAGATAATCGCCATTAACTTAATCGGACTTTAACTCTGCTTGAAAATTGGCTAATGGCCAATTAGCTCGGATGAAACTGGGCCTAAAGAGGCGGTTATGTTTATTATTCACACAGATGCATCTCTTACAAGATTCAGATCAAGAGTACACTACTTATTTCATCCCGAACATACCTTAGCAACCACACAACATTCATCTTTCTACTCATTCGATATAGCATGTTCTTACAAAAGGGTATTCAATATCTGTAACAGTACTATTCATGGTATTCAAAGTGAATTCGAAAAAGAATTCAGGAATTACATTAATTATTTGTAATTCATTCCCTAATCAATAGTATGCTATCTGACTAGTGTATTCACGTATTTCCCTATGCAGAAAAAGCAATCATTTAAGTTACATTCGTCTTGAATGTTTACGTGCTTTTAGCGCGTATATATAGATATACATCATATGTAAAATGCTATAGGATGTGGCCCTCACAGAGTTCAAAGCGTCCAAGATGAATGCAGCCTTATTACAAAGTTATCAGACGGTCAATAATTTTCATATCAGATCGTAAATTTTTGTTCGTTTTTTTTAAAGACTTTCTCCAAATTTCAATCTTTTGTGCAATCTGAAAGTGCAAAAACCTGCATTAGCTCATAAGATACTATGTTATTTCTATGTCTTTTTTTATTTATTATTGACCGAAAAAAACGGTCAATTGATCAGAAATTTTACGAGATTGGATTCATATTGTAATATTAGTTATAATTCATTTCAGATTTTAATCTTTAAATTCGTGCAGTTATAGAACTACTTTAAATTGAGAGGTTTCGTGAGAAATCTATAATCATTGTTTGTTTGAATTTGTGGATTATCGGAAACTCATAAAGACAGAAGGGCCTTTTGTTCAATTAATCTATTCAGTGAATTTCAAATACCATTGTTGTCATTATCACTGAATCTATCCAATGAAATTCCTCAATGTTTACTATTCACATCTTGGAAAATATCAAAACTATCATAATTTCCGTTTGTCCTTTGTTGCCATTGAAAAATGAAGAAATTGGAGATTTATCATAGCAAGAATAATTCCCTTCACTCTTCGACTGCTAAAACAATCATAATTTCAAGAGAATTAAACGTTTTTGTCCTTAATTCAATTACTACAATTCCTTTATTGAAACTTTATCCTTTCACAGAAATTTATTATCAACTGTCAATAGCAAATTTCTACTATATCTTAATTATTGATTTACAACCAAGTAGAAAATCAAATATCCATTAACAAACTTGTTTGCAAAGTTGTATTATATCGGCGTTAGTTCATGCGGCTTAGTCACGATAACCAGAGGCTAGTGGTGATTGAAATTAAATTCGCTGCAATTAAGCTTCCACGTGTCACCAATATTTATGACTATCTATGTTCACAAATAAGATTATTCTGTGGTAGTCAGATAATGTTATGTGGGATATTTTCTTTTTACTTGCAGATGAGAATTGGCATGCATACGGGCATGGTTCTTGCTGGTGTTGTGGGTAAGAAGATGCCGAGGTACTGTCTCTTTGGGCACAATGTCACTATTGCAAATAAATTTGAATCAGCCAGTGAACCACTTCGTATAAACATCAGTCCTACAACATACGAGTAAGGAGATTCATTGATACAGGGAGGGAAATGGGCATTAAATTCTTATCCATAGCTCAAAGATGTTCATTTTGCCCCGTTTCCACCAAAAATAAATGGATAATGGATTTTATTTTGTAGGGGACGGGGCAAAATGGACCATTCGGTGTAACATGATTCAGGATTTTTTTCGGAGTGAAGGAATTGGTAAAAAAATTTGAAAAAAATTGAGAAGATGCTCCAATATTTGAACATTGTCAGTGAATTTTTGACAATTTTTTAGGCCAAGCCTTCAGTCTCAAAAAAAATCTCAAATTATTCTGTCCAATATGGACCATTTTGCTCTGTTTTTTTAATAAAGTGTTTTTTTGATTCAATTTTTCAGTTTCTTGATGCAAAGATCAGGATTCATTCTTGAAGAACGTTCAAAGGACAATTTACCGAAAGAATTACCAGCAAATACAACAGGCACTTGTCATTTCCTCAATGACTATAAGCATCCAGACGTTGATGAAAGCGCACCACTGGACATTCACATCCAGGAAGCTGTCAAAGAGCTCGGAATTACTGGCAGCGTGTAGATAATATTAATTAGAAAAAAAGGAAAAAAAAACTATCGTCGTTAATAATCGACATTGAACCAAATGGAATAAAAATTCACTTTCAGTAATTGACAAATCATTGATGACGAATATTACGACGATTATAATACAAACTAAATATAATGTATATAAATATATTAGGAGGCATTGAAATTTAATGACAAAAAAGTCACAAATGGCACTTATGTTAATTATAAATTTGAGATTTATTCATATTATCAATACTGCAAAAAGAAAAATATTCGATTGAAAAATTAATAAAACTCTCACTCATCATACTTCAAATAGTTTCTGACATTCGAAAATAATAAAATTAAAAATGGACAATTTGAATTTATCCATGTACTGTTTATACATAATTTGAATATTCAGTTGAATCCAATCATTGTATATTATTGAGCGTGAAAAGTAAAGATCTTCACTAAGTACTGAGGATTTAATTTTCTTTTTAATGACCCATTTTTTTTTCATCGATTATTGACATTGTAACTCATATATAGGACGATCTGAACAGCCGGGAAACTTAGTGAAATTACTACCTTACCAGTGCGTTGGTAAGGAAGGAATGAAACTGAGTCTTAAGGCCATCGATATAACATTAAGGAGGAACATCAGCTTTCGACCTAAAACAAAAAACGCTTACGTTTTTATGAAACTTCGAGGACAAGTTCATTAAGTATACCAACACGGTGGTAAAGGGGGAATTTTACTAAATTACCTCGCTGTCCATATCGTCCTATACAGAAGTTCCAGCTTTGATAATTATTTTCGTTTATTATTTGGTGGTGGAAAAATCCGAAAAAATTATGGTATATTCTGGATTACTTAATGAACTTGTCCTCGAAGTTTCATAAAAACCTAAGCGTTTTTTGTTTTAGGTCAAAAGCTGATGTTCCTCCTTAAGTTGTAACGGAAAGCCTCGTTATAAGAGACTCGTAGGAACCGTTCTAGTAAGCGGACTCCAAATGAAATAGTTTCATCACGAATGAGTTGATAAGAGAGTATGAATGCCTGATATTGAGGAAAAAAATGGACATCGGAAATATCGATAATCATCCTAGCAATCGATATACAACATTCGATTATCGAGACAAAAGAATCGAATTATCGATAAATCGAATTCTTTGGCTTTTCAAGGTTTTTTGTTTCTTTTCGAGTTTTTTTTCTCAATGGACATAAAATTCATGTGATTACTCGCACAAACTTAGATTCATTATTCAGCGACTTATACACTACTTTTATCCAAACTTATCATTAATAATGTTCAGTTATTTTCAATGAGTGAATCGTGCAGCGGACCCTTCATGTGATAGGAAAAAAAATCGATATTCAATAAATCGAATTGAAAAAATATCGCTCAAAAAATACCGATTAATCGAATGAAATTATTGAGAACTTCGATGTTTCGGTCAGCATTACGCACCCCTGGATGAGAGACTTGTGGGAACAGTTTTTTGTGAAATAATTGTGTAGAGCAGTCCAAATTACGTGTAGAAGTCCCATATTAGGCCCAAGGCTAGTGACCAGTCTATATTTAACAGAAATTTCCAATTTTGACAATCATTTTCTCTTCTTTTCTTATGACGTGATGAAATAATTTCAAAAAATTGCTATAAATTCTTGATTACTCAATGAACTTGTCCTCAAAGTTTCATAAAGTTTTTAATGTTCCTCATTTTAGCCTAAAAGCTAATCAGGCTTCTCAATTAATCTATCCCAGAATAATAGTTTCCACATGTGGAATATCACCGACTTAGCCGTTTGATGTTAATGAAGAACGTCCAGTCGAGCCGATATGTTATCTTCCGTTACCCACTTATCGACTGAGGATATACGCCCTACAGATACTAACATACCTCCACAAACTAAAATATCCTCACCACCTAAATATTCAGCCGCTCAAATATCACCGTTTGAAAATTTATCGTCTGTCGTCACATGAATACATCAAAATTAATGGAAGCAAATTTTTGAATTATTGAAAAGAATTTTATCCTGAAAATACTTCCATTAATAACTCATACTGATTCGGTTAACGTCTTCACATAAAGAATTGAAATTTCCACGAACTTCAATTCAGTTAAATGAATTTAAATTTCTCTGATGATAAAAGGTCTCACGTCGAATGAAAAATTGATGAGCACTATAAATATTTCTGTGGAGCCATTCAAAAATTCCTCTGGAGTAAAATAAATGTTTACTATACTGGAGGCTATTGCAAGAAATTGAAAAACAAGCGGAGTAAAATACAAAGAAATTTTAGATGAGAAAAACCAGAAGACCCTGTAAATAAGCCTTGATGCCATTTTCTGTTGCTCCTAATGAAAATATATCTATATATATATATATATATATATATATATATATATATATATATATGTATATATTAGTGATTCGAGGATACAGAGCAGGGCACTTGGTCCCTTCGGCGATGAGAAAAATTAAACACTTCCACCTACGGCTATGTACGCGTAATCAAACGGCAGAGCAAATACAGCGTAATAAGGAAAATTGCTGAATACACAGTATCACGAGCATGAACCAAAAGAAATAGAGTAATAAGTTATCTAGCTACCTTTATAATGCCTCCATCTCTTTTTTCCATGTGTTTGTACATGATGCTGTGATTTCACGTTTTTTTCGTTCCCACTGGCATAGAGAAAACTCATGTGTATATCTTGATACAAGATGCGCACATAGAGAGTTCTACATCTAAAATGACATCTTCCTTGTAATAAGTTTTTGCACTTGAATATGCTTGGATACACATGGGACTCTTCGTTAGAGTTTACTTTGTGTATTACAATTCAAAAGCTCTGTGTAAAATGAGGTGTTTTTCATCATTTTCAGCAGTATTTTCTGGGTGATATGAAGTGTTTCATCAAAAACTCGGAATTCAGAGGAGTTTATCGTAAATCAACTCAACCAAATTATTAAAGTCAAAGTGCATCGTCAACGTAAAATTGTGTTTGACGCTGTGCAAGAAAAAAAATCCTCTGCAAATATCCTAGCATGGAATAAATTATTTTCTACAATTTATGACACTTTTTTCCTCATCATCAGGTATTTCATGCTATTTTCAACATTTAAAGTGATATAGTTGTTTTTTTTTTCAACCCCTCATTCCTCTATTTTTTTCACTTCTCTGTGTACGAAAAAGTATCATGATAGCACATGTGCAGGGCAAGCTGATTTATGTCAGTCAGTTGGAGGTAATCTACAAGAGTTTTGGACTCAAGTTTATTTTCACTCGAGGCACGCTTTTGCCTCCTGAGGTCTATTCTCATTCGATGGGGCTTCGTTAACATGAATCGCTCTGCCACTCGAGTGTAGCTCTGGTCCTCGAGAGCCACCACACACACAACCAATCGATTCATTGCCAGTAAAGGTTTTTGTTTTTTTTCATTTTTTTTATCGCTTTTATGCATTAACTTTTCATATAAACTCACTGTGATTAATATTCATTGTTCATTTTTATTTACGATGCAAATTGGAAGTTTTTTTGTACTTCATAAAGTTCGAGGAACTTTTGATGTATGAGTTGGTGAAGAGGTGAAATAAGATGAATTGAGGGGAGTTAAGAGTTTTTTTTTCTGCTAATGGGTGAGAATTCAAGGGAGGAGGAGTGATTTTTGTGAAAAATTTTTTTGTAGAGCAACAAAAAAATGAATTTCATGTAAATTTGTGTATTTTCTTGAATATTTTGGGGTGTTATGAAAAAATTAATGCTCAAATAGAGCCAAATTTGATGTTTTTGAGGAAAAATAGGGGAGAATGGACATTTTCATCAATTTATGTGCTTAAATGCAAAATTACTGGTACGAACCTCAAAAAGCGATGATTTTTTTTTTTAAAACCTCATAAATCAATAGCACATGATCTCACATTTCATTCGAAATCAAATTCAGATCGTTACGACCAATAAAATATGAAAAATCTCCAGAAAATTAAAATTCCTCAGATTTCCAAAGAATTAGAGCTCTGATTTTTCCCTAAAAAATTATAATTTAAAAAAAGTGATTAAAAATTAATTTCAGCACGTGTTTTTTAACGAAAATTTCCACAGCTTTACACAATGAATTCATCAAAGAAGACCTAATCACATATTTCCGCTGATTTCACGTGATTTTCATGATAAAAAAACATCAAAACTAAAAGGCGGTCGATTCACCCCTCATGCCCTTTTTTCCGCTCCCCCCATTCTGTTCTATAATTGTGTCACACTTTTGATACCCCTTAACTGAACGTTCGAGCTTACCAGCACTTACGAAGCACTCTGTACTTTAATAAGATACTTCATGACGTTAAAATAGCCCATACATGGGCCACATTGTGTTCAGATACCTCTGAGTCTTAATATGCGTATTACATAATCAACATTCTTGTTGTAATTACATTCTCTCCAGTAGCATGGGTCGTCTCAACAGCATGATGTCGTATTATGAAAATAGTGAAGGTCCAAAGCGAAATTAACAATTTTCCCAGAGCTAAAAGTGGAAAAATCTGAAAAAAAAAGAAAAAATAATGAAGAGAAAATAGAACTCACCAATTTGTCACGATCAAGATTTTTACCCCTCAAAAGTTCAGCACATTACACGTCTTATCCAAGAAAGTGTCGTATTCCTTTATACCGGTGTAGAAATAGGACAACCCCTGAAAAATAGCAGAGTCTGTAGTTTTACCCCAGTACAAAGGAGCCCTTTCATTAAGAAACACTTTGTAATTTATTTTCCTGACCTTCTCACTGAGCCAACTTATATATACACTATATATATATATATATATATAACTGTTCAACTTGCTCTTTTCTCTTAATACCACTTCCTCGTTGTGTCGACGTTGTTTTAATAGTTGAACGATGAAAAAAATGCCGATCACGTTTCTCGAGCCAAAGTATCGACTTATTCGTTAATTACGAAAGAGTAGTAATTAGTGCTTTTAAATAAAGTGATTAATGAAGTGAGAATTGATGGATATTTCATGAGAACCAGTGAAGCGTCTAATTGTCTGAATATATATATATTTAAAAAAAAAAAACGATTTTTTTATGAAAAGAATGGAAGAAAATTTATTAAATTCAGTGAATTATCACGTAGAGAAAATTCAAGTAATATTGATCAATGAGTGATTAATCATTTCGGGGCATTCAAGAATAATATATGTTTTCATTCAAACGAGTTTTCATTTTTCATTCTCATAATTGATTTTTCCGCTAGTCAATTCTGTTCGTGAAAAATAATTTTTTTTTTTTCAATGTAATTACTCATTGAAAGAGTAAATTGAAGAGCAGAGTTAATTTCAATATCATGCTGAAGTAATTAGTATTTCTGTTGTAACTCAATGAATGAATTTTTTTTCTGCATTTTTTAATGCTGTGGCATTTAACAACTGGCGTCATGTGTGTATGATGCTGGCCTCTTCTGTTATTTAATACTCCACCTTGAGTCCATCCTCAGCGTAAATTACTGTCCATGTACAGTCACTTTCCATCACCATTAACATCAACTTGAGGCTTCATTTATGGCTTAATACGACATCAATACTTTCCAGATCAATGAACATTGTCTCAACAGCTGTGATAATTACATTTTGCAAAGAATATCAAGAGATTATCATGGTGTCTTCAGGGGAAGGTGGGGTAAAATGGGCATTTCAATTGCATCGTTTGAGATAGAGATTTTCTAATGATTTCATTGAAAAGTAGGGAAAATTTTAGGTGGAAAACCTGTGTCAAAATATTTTTTTCAATTCTTTCGAAAAATCTCACTTTTTTGATCACGTTTTAAAGTTTTGAAGCTTTTTGGAAATCGAAAAAATTCAATTTTTTGGTAATATCTCTGGTTCTATTCGTCTTAGTAACTTCGGGCTGATCTTAAATGAAAGGTGAGCTCATTTCTCATGGATTTATGTGGTTCAAATTTTTTTATATCAATTTTTGAAATATTCATGGGTCATTTTCTGAAAGGTCGTATTTGCCCTGAAAGTATTTGAAAGAATGATAATTTTTTTTAACTACATAAAGCGATGAGAAACGAGGTCAGCTTTCATTCAAGATCGACCCCAGATCGCTATGACCAATAGAACCAGAGATATTCCTGAAAAGCTTGAATTTTTTCAAAAACAGAAAAGTTTCACCTTCATATCTTGACCAAAAATAATGAAATTTTTGAAAAATTCAATGAAATAACTTCTGACATATGATTTCCATGGTAAATTTTCTCAGATTTCCAATGGAATCATCAGAAAAAACCTATCTTCAATATTTCCATCGATTTCGAGTAATTTCTATAGTATGAAGTACCAAAACTAACACGTGTCCATCTCACGCTTTCCATCCATTTTACCCTATTCTCCATTGCGATTTTTCTGTATATCAATCCCAGAAGTAGTGATTATGCACTGAAGATGATTCAATTTCTCCTCCACTTGGGATCATTCTCGTTAAATTTGCTCAAGTTATATTGGTAAGGAGGAAACTCATTGAATTCAGGAAAAGATACTTGACTAAAGATACTCGAGTGGACACTCAAGACAGTAGATTGCCTTCTCGTATCGATTTAAACTTTCATCAGTCCATTGCATCTTGGAAATTCTCAATAAATGCAAGCTTTTTCACTGTTCCATTTTTATTATTCTTAATCTTAATGGCAGAGTATATATATATATTCCAAGTTCCTTCTCAGACTCCGTCATTTACAGATTTCCTCCAGATGAATATTGATTTTTCTTCTTCGTTTTATTGTTCGAGATTTTCATTAATCAGTGAATCTTTCTCTTCATTCTTTTGCTATATTTTGTATTGGAAAATTCTCATTGGTTCTCAATAGAAATCCTTTATCTACTTGCTGACTAAAACAATGAACAACATTCGTGCCGATTCCTCGGTCTAATCGGAAAGCTCTCGGTTTTAGTTTTTTTTAAATCCTTTCTTCATTTTCTACCTTTGCTCTTCATTCTTCGTCTCTCATTCACACGACAACAGGTCACGTTCAGTTTGTACTAACCTTACAGTGTATTTTTCTTTCTCCCAAGTTCATAAAAAATTGAAGAATCTTAAAAAGAGTACAGTAATACTCTTCTTATATACAGAATAACATTGTAATTCAGTTGGAATTTATTTATTCCATGAAATTTCAATGATAAGAATTTCCAACTTGAATTGTTCTGAATCCGTTGGCGTTGAATATTAAATAAAGAATGAATTTTTCCTTCGATGGATCCAGACGAATTGTGTGTTTCTGTTGTGATATTGAGGATTCTCTTTTCAATTCAATACGTTATTGACACAATATACAAGAAGTAAATAGAAAAATATTCCAGAACTCATTAATAGCTCTTTTTTTTTCACTTCGTAGCTTTTTGAAACAGATTCTCAATGAAAACTTTTAACGAGTTCTCTTCTTCGGTACCAGTAAAAATTTATTTTTCTCATCTTCACGTAATTATTATGTTGATATTTACTTTTTACTCGTTATAAAAAAGCCATTCGATGCAGAAAAATATTAAAAATTAGATGAAAATAATGTAATATTATACAGCAACAAAATTCAATGTATATATATGTTACAATATATGGTAGTTCATATAATTACTGTTATGTTAATATAGATATATTGATTATACATGAAGAAATATATTACTTATGCATTTGAAATTATATGGATTACAAAATATTTCAAATTATATTTTCATTATTAACGTAATTCTATCTGTATAGTTAAAAAAAAAGTTGAATTTTTGTATAAAATTGTTAATAACAATTTAAACGAGATGAAATTCTGAAATTTGATTAAGTGAGTCTGTAGGGAATGTGATGAGAAATAGACTAAGTTCGAGAAACGAGAAATCAGTTGAAAACTGTGAAATTTGCTGTGATTTTTAAAATTTCAATAAAATAAAAAAAAATGGAAAAATGTAAAAAGCACAGAAAATTTCCCAATTTTCAATCAATTTCTTGTTTCTAAGACTCATTTCATTCCTCATTGCATTCTTCACAGATTCACTCAATTAAATTCGAGAATTTCATCTCGTATAAATTGTTATTACCGATTTCATACGAAAACACCTCAAGTGTAAAATATGAAATTCTTGATTATAAGATTTTATAAAATTTATTTCCATACATATATATATATCTTCTAGTATATAGTTTTTTCATACAGATAAATATCATACTGACACTGTCATAAATTCCATGATTGCCCTATAAATTCTAAATTGAAGGAAAAGAGAATTAAAAATTACAAATTGCGGGATAAGCCAACAAAACAAAAAGTTGTCATGAAGTAGAGGAAAATAAAATGAATTAAAAGCACGTGTATGTCATCTATGACTCTCATGTGGGCCAGTAAAAGTTTTGTTTCTCCTCCCCCCCCCCCCTTACTTCCACCGACTCATCCTCCTATCAAAGCCAACAGTACTTTAATTAAATTTACTTCACTTGGCCTTTATATGCTTCAATTTTGTGTTTTTTTTTCCTTCCTTCAACTCCCTTGGCCAAACTCCGAGTAATAAAATAACTCGTGTGTAAACTGAAAACTTTTCATGTTCATGAGAAAGGTTTTAGAGGTTTTCGATGCGCAGGTGGCGTGTACTAGGGTAGTGTTAAAGAGGCATTGCTAGAATCTATTCTTACGTAGCTAATGTCCAGTAAACCAATTGGCTTTTCGTTCTTTTGCCTCTTTGGGGAGAGATAAAAGTAGCAATTCAAACTTTTTTTCCCTGTTTTTTTTTCGACTAAAAATGAAAAAAAAAACTCAATTAGATAAGATAAGAATATGTCCACTAGTTTTTTTTATGATAAAAATAATTTCTTTTTTCCAAGGAATTTTTCAGGTTTCAGAACATTATTTCAGCGAATTACGATAAGAACCGTAGCAGTATGTCAGCTTTTGCCAAGTCGTTGCACCGGATAATAGTCCAGCTGATAGTATCGAAAATGATCCTCGAAAATTGAGAATTTACGCTTGTTAATTTATTATTACAGAGGGATAAAATAATTTAACGAGTGCTACTCAATCTCCTGTTGATTATTAAAATATCTTCATAACTGAACAAGTGATGAATTAATCCAAGCATCACAAAAATCATGAATCTCAAGAGACAATCTTTCTGAGAATTTGAATATCACTGAAAATGGGATATTTTAAGGAAGAATTTTTGATATTCTATCATTAATGCACGATTATTAATAGCTCTTGAGACTAGTGACTGAGATTTCATATCTTCTGAATAATAAACCATTTCTCTCTCTCTCACTATCCATGCAATTCTATGGATAATCGATATTTCAACTGCAACAGTATCGTTTAACCCAGATAAATAATTAAAATCCATCATTTCTTTTTTTTTTTCTTTTCATTTAATACACATCAACGAGCATTTTAATGTATGAGGACTATTGAAAAGATAAATTTACTCTTATTACGAGGAAAATGGATAGAAACGAGCAATGGAGCACGGTGAATGATAAATCAAACGTGAGAATAAAAAAAAAAAAGGATATATTGACTGAGCCATGAAAATAGTTTAATCATAAGATAAAAATCTTTTTCTATGTGTCTTCTTTTTTGTCACTGCCAGTGCATGTATCCATTTCACTGGAGCACAAGGGAGAGGGGGGCGGGGGGGAGGTAGGATCGAACACCTCAAGAGCAGAATAGGGAAAGTGCAAGAGAGAGAAAGAGAGAGATGGAAGAAGAAGGGTGGAACTAGGACCTCGTCGAGATGGAAAGCGTGAAACCGTGGAATTGGTTTCACTCGGAAGACTTCACCGAACTCACCGCAAAAGTTACAACCCTCTCATTCTATCTTGCACTCTCTCTCTCTTTCTGTCTCACTTCCTATAGGGTGATACGAAAGGTAAAGATAGCGGAGGAGGGCTAAAAAAATAGAGAAGTCAAAAGCCACCAGGACTATGGTAAGACTCACCCAACGTTTCAATTTTCTTTTTTTTTTTTTTTTTTCATTCCTCTTACTCTCTAAACTCGTTTTTCTATAGCTCAGTGAGAGACGGACTCTGCATAGATTTTCGTGGTCTTACAGGTTTCACATTTGTCTTCAGCTACTGAACGTGGCTGGAAAACGTGGGAGAATACAAAATTCTACTGTACATTCAAAGATTGAATTTTTTCCAAGAGACAAAAATATTCAGATTTTGTCTCTTTCTCTTCTTCCTCTTGACACACAGCTGTGCACATTTTATTTCCATTTTTCTGGAAATACATGAAGTGGATGCATAAATTTGAGTTACTTTGGTGATTTTTTTTAAAGTTTGGGGAAAAATAGATATATCATTGAATTTGCAAGAATTTGTTGGGAAATGATGGATTTAATCATTTGCATATCGATAAAATGTCTTCCTTTTTTTAAATTTCTTCTCATTTTACTGAAGTATTTATAATGTGAAATTGAACAGAAAGATGGAATAAATGAATATTCATGGACTGATGAGTACTCATTGGGATATCGTGTAATAATCATGTGAATAGCATTTTAAATTCGGGTCAGTCAATGCTCATTTCATTGATTGTCTCACAATTGGCCGAACGAATGTGGGAAAAATTGAGCAAAAAAAGAAAGACTACGCTCCTATAATTCACCCTTTGCATATATTAGTGAAAAAGAGAAGCATGCAGATTGAAAGCCAATATTCTTCAATAGCTCTACAAAATTCTATCAACGTTCTTAAATTCACTAATCAAAATTCAGTGATTCTCAATTGAATCATAGATACATTGAATAATCATGATAATTGACAATCGATGCAATGAATCATAGAACAGAGATAGTGATTAACATAGTCGCTTGATTTCAAGAATGGTTCATTAACTTGAACGTTTGACGAGTCCACGAACGTGAGATGATCTCAGCTTAGGTCAACATTCAGTGTCGACAGACGTAGTAATTGGATGAAGCATTAGTGCAATAATCCAAGTACCGTGTGTTTCAACGTGAATTTGGCCTGGAGCGACTTCCGGTTTGCCTCAATTCACTATTAGATCAGTATCAAAGTCTGAAAATGACTCCTCTCATGATTGAGGACGATTTGGAGGTACAATCGGATAAAAAAAGTTGAATTTTTTATGTATGCGTGTAGTTTAATGAATTCAGATAAGTCAGCTTTTACAGTGAGGTATAATTAAACTTAATTCTAAATTACAATTTGCAAAAAATACGAGGAGTGTGACCGATTGTCTTTTACATAAGTATATTCCCATTTTCTTGCTCTTCGATCCTTTCATACTGAAAATTCGCTATCTAGATGAAAATATCATTTTTTAGAAATATAATCACAAATTTAGGGCAAAAGCTCTCAGCTTGCAGCTTTCGTCGCTGTAATAGTAGATAGTTTTAATAGATCTGATGATGTTCTTAACTCTATGATTTCTTCCACAGTAATATCACAAGGATTTTTATGTATGCTAATTAGAGAATTAGCAAATGAAGGAATGAGGTCCTGATAGGCTCATACAGAGGTCCTGATAGGCTCAAAATGCTCGAAAGTATCGTATTCTTGGGTGTTACAAACTGGACAAAGGCTGTTTAATTATTAAATTAATTTTGGAACGAATTAATTTTTCAAAATTTGAGAGAATGTAAAAAATAATGGAAATTTTTCAGTTTTCAATTAATTTTTTGTTTCTAGGGCTTATTTTATTACTCATTACATTCTTTACAGATTCACTGAATCAAATTTGGAAATTTCATCTTGTGCAAATTGTTATTAACGATTTTATACAAATTTATTATTTTTTTCCTGATTTTGGCTGTCAAACACTCTGAAACATTCAATGAATTCCAAATTTTATTTCAATACATTCATTTTTTACAGATAAAAAAGATGAATGCGTTGAAATTGTTTGAGTTTCCTAAAATGATTTCTATTATTTTCTATCATTCGCATTCTTCATATACCCAATATTTATTAACATTCAAATACTCAATATATATGTATCCATTTACTGATCACTATTTTCATAATGTGTGAAGGCTTAACACGATGATTTCATACTCTAAAACTGCTAATTTACTGCGTTGTTAATATTGATATCTGACGATTAAATAATTTTCTGTTTCATTGCTAATGCCTTCATTTTAGTTCCAATTATTCAACAAATTGTTCTATTAAATGTTGAGTGTCAACTCAATACTACAGTGTATTCTAATTAGCTACTGCCCGTCATTTTCATCCCTAAAGCCCATAATTTTCCAATGACATACTATCACATTAATGTTATTCACTTTTTCATCATTCATTCTGACATCAGTGCCTCAAAAGCATAAAAATGAAAAAAAAATCCTTAATAAGTCACGAAGTCTCTACTCATATTCTGAAATTCTCCACTTCTTTATGACTTAATGCAATATAATTTCCATTATTTGCACTCAAGTGTCATGAAAAATTGAATCCAGTTTCCAGAAATAGTTAAAATCTTCTCCATTGGACTATTTATTCTCGTTTAATTTCCTTAATTGACAACTGAATTTGGAATAATGCACTCTCTCGAGAAATCAAGAAGGAAATAAGTAAAAAAAAATGATTATGAATGTGCATATTGAGCATAACTTTTATAAATAGCCAAGAAATCCTTCTCGACTATGTGGTAGCATGAGTTATTATCTGACGACAGGTTATCGACGATTAAATATTCCCGAAATTTGATCCTTTGAACAAAATATTTTCCTGTCAAAATATCTGACGTCAAATTTTCCACGAACTAAGTATATAGACGACAAATTATCTAATCGATAAGTGAGAAAGCTTGAAATAATCCACTCTCGAGACACTGAGAAGGAAATAAGTAAAAAAAATGACAATGTTCGAAAAAAACTTGTGAGAAATTTCGGTAATTTGGGAGTAACTCATTTCGTTGGTAACTTTCAAAAAAAGTTTGTTCTCGATTTTGAAGAAAATTTGATTAGCATTCTATCTGTTAGCCTTGAAATCTTGTGACTGAACCCCCACCAATCAAAATCCATTAATTTAATCATTGGAATATAGAAGAATATCAATGAAATAATACTGGATTTGAAGAGTCATGAGGAATTGGATTTTTTTTTTCAAATACAATACTAAAACATGACCAATTCATGACGTTTCGGTCATAATGCAAACTTCATCAGGTTCTGCGAATCAAAAAAAATCACAAATTATCATTCCTTCAAAATAATACATACACAAATACAATGCAATATTCAGAGCTTGTTAGTTTTAATCTCAGTCTTTGCAACAATCAGTCGCAGATTCCAGTTAAAGCAGAATTTAACGCAAATACCTTGACATTATCAGTATCTTGTCAAATTAACCTTAAATGGGTTCGTGTTTAGGATTATAGTCAGAGCCTGATGAAGCTTAAATTATGAGCGAAACGTTGTAAATTGACAATGTTTCAGTATTGTATTAAAAAGAACCTTCCAATTTCCCATGATTCTTTAAGGATGTTCTACAGATATTGTAAGTGAGGGCTGTTCGGCTTGAGAGAGGCAGTGATTTCATCAGTGTTCCAATCCCTAAACCCGAAAAAATGAGTTTTTCAATTTCTCATTAAAATTATTTTTAGTAGTTATAATTCAAAATATTATATTCCTATCATTAACATTTCATAGATTTTTTTTTTATCCTTTATTTAATTAGTTTCAGAATTATTTTGAAAAAAGCGTTGCAGTCTAGGAAATTCTGGCGACACAAATTGACAGCGCTTACGTACGAGTGTCAATTTTTCAATCATTTTTATCAATTTCAATGCCAATTATTGATCCAATCGTCGTATAAAAATGCAGCGTTTGTAGGGAGGGTAATTTCTCACCTATATCCGAAGTTTCATCCAGTTTGAAGAATTTTTCGAAAAGTTTCTTAAGCTTTTGTTAATCTCCCATGAGAACGCATATTAAACGATGGCTTTAAAAAATTCATAACTTTTAAACCAGGTATGAAAAAAATCAAAAATTTTGCATGCAACTTCTTTCCTTCATTAAAAAAATTTATTGGATTCATAAATTTTCAAATTTTGATAAAATACCGATAGAACATACTTAAGTCAAGTATTATCAAAATGGAAATTAGTCCAATTATCAATGAAATAATGTTATATTTGGCAGAGTGAAAGTATCAAATTACCGGAATTTCAGTGACATTATGAATATACATTGAGAATGCTTTTTATGAATGGCCAAATGGAATCCTTCCTGATTATCTTTTATATATCTCCATCCAAGTGTTATCGTCAATGTAACTCATTAATAGCGTGCACGGAATTTATAGGGCGGCACCAGTGTACAGTCGTTTCTCATATTTGTCGCATTGACATGAAAGACGAACGAGAGAGAGATATAGAAAGATATATAATGTCAGATGAATCGGCAAGAGAGACAGAGATGAAATGACGGATGTAATGAGTGTGAGAGACGTTACGGATGAAGGGAGAGCTTTAATACAATTTATTGTATGTGTACTTGTGGCATCGATGAAAGAAGAGACGAGTCCTCTCTCACCCCCTTCCTTTCGCCCTGGTTTCCTTCAACGTGGCTGTTACATCAGGTCATGCGAGTTCATGTGGGAATCAGAAGTTACAAACACACACACATATACAGCCTTAAAAAAAAAAGAGCACCATACACACACACACAAACAGAAGAGACACACATGAACTCTGGATGAATAGATTGAAACAGAAATACACGTATTGTACACACCTCAATACATATTCAATTGAATGCAAGTTTAAATTATGCCATCCAATTACTGAGGTTAGTTCCTGAATCTGTGCATCCAAATATGAATTTAGTGCAAGCTGTACATTTTTGTTTTCACAAATTGCTCACATATGACTGTGTCTGAAGCTGGACAATTTCGTTGGATCCACAATAACAATATTATTATGTGTGTTTCTTCTCTCTTTTCCTCTCTGTCATTCTGTTCATTGAAAATATGAGAGCAATGAGAAGAAAATAATGCATCAGCAATATACCTCACTAGACACGGTGCAGAGAACTTCTGCTCTTCTTTCTTTTTTTTCAAAGCATCGTCAATATAAATGGCCTCTTTGTGTGTACATTCTCCTATTCGTGAGGAAAAAAATTCAATCGAGATAACTGACTTTTGATAAACGGCAGAGGTGAATGAGAAAAAAAATCTATAGTACAAAATATATATGGTTGGAGACTGGGATAAAATGGACCTGAGAGGCAAAATAACACGAATTTGTTTTTTTTTATAAAGCGGCGATATCTTTGAAAATTTTGAAGAAATTCATGAATAATACTGACATATTGCAGAATCTTCTCAAATTTTTTCAGATTTTTCCACAAAGTCTTTCACTCAAAAAAAAAAAAAAATCCTGAATCATTTTATCTCGCAGAACCATTTTGCCCCAGTTTCTTCTACAACTGGTACTCAACCGTTTACCTCTGACTTCCCATCGTTAATCAACGTAGACTTCTCAGCACTTTACATTGACGCAAAGTAACGTCATTGTGATTCGACGTATTTTCATTAAAAATAAAAAGTGTCTGAAAAATAAAGAAAAAAAAAAGAAAAGAAATGAAAGACCTCGATGTGAAAATGTAATCGAGTAAGATTAATGCAGAGAAAGGAAATTCCATCTTTTTCACGGATAAAAATAAGGAAATTTGAAGGAAAAAAAAATAAAAAATTGTGAGTAAAAAGAATTATCTTGTAATATAAGATATCCGTGGAAATCAATGGAGAGGAAATGGAAGTAAAATAAAAATTTAAATTTATATCACTATCAACTCTCTCTCTATTGTTTCTTATTCCGGAAAAATTTGAGCTGTGTGTACATATACAATGCCATTTCGCGATCACAAAAGGCAAGACACTCCGTAGTTTCCAAGAGAGAATAATAATAATAACAAAAACAAAAAGAAAAGCAGTGTAGAATAAAGAGGAGAAAAAAAAAGGGAAAAAAAAAAGAAATGCACGAAGAAGATGAAGCCAAGAATTAAGCGGCTGAGCAAGAGCATCTGCAGATGGAAACAGCTCTACGGAGAGAAGAAGATGAAGAAGAAGAGGAAAAAGAGAGGCAAGGAAAGAGAAAAGAACAGGGCAGAACAACAATCCTGACTCAAGAAGGTAAAATGACGCCTTCTACCATGAAACTTATAAAATCGGTCGACAGAGGCGCAACAGTCGCTCGCTCGTAGCATTTACTGTCTCATGGAACTCAGTATGCCGGAGTCTGCAGAGCGCTTGAGTTGTTGTATCGGTACTGCTCGAATATCCCAAAAACTCATGGCTTTTATCGGCTCGTAAGTTATATAAAAAAAAAAAAAAAAAAGAAATTTCCAATTTTCATTTTTCGTTGTACTTTCGTGCGACAAATTGACACGAGGAAAATACTTAAATAAAGTTGTGTTGTTGAATTCATGAAGTTCGAAGGCTTTTTTATCGAGTTTAAATATAATTAAAGTGTTTAATTTTTTCATTTTTTCTTTTTCCAATACACAAGATAAAAATTCGTTTCGCTTTGATAGCAATAATCTGTTTACTTTTGACTCATAAATATGAGTCATGGATACGCGGAGTTTTGTGTAATTGAAAAATATTATTATTATTATTATTATTTCTAGTGAGTGAAATCCAAGTGAACAGACAATATTTGTTTGTTATCAATTTTTTTTTTTCATTTTTCTCTTTAAGTTGAGAATTTACAATTTTTCTTTTTGGTGAAATTTTGAAAAAAAAAAAAAAACGTGTGCGCGTGTGCCATGACAGTGTAAAGAAGGAAAAAAACGCGGGATCTAATAGTAATCCTTGAAACTTCAATCATCTATAGATATATATAGATATATACATATATATGTATATATATCACTACTACACAGTTTGCCAATAAGACTTGGATCTCAATTTCATTATTTATTCCCTTTGGAGTTATACGAGGTGAATTTGTGTGTGTGTATGTGTGTGTGTGTGTGTGTGCTCGTTTATATGTGAATTGGAGGTCTGAAAAGAGGAAAAAAACTGCGTTGCCGCGTTGAGAGAAGACCGGAGGAGAGTGGACCGCCTTGTAAGGCAGTAAGTGTTTGAATCTTCATTCTTTTATTTCTCCTCAAAAAAAAAAAAATCATTTCTTTTTTATTTTTATAATTTTCTCTCTCCTTCGTCGTTGTGTCGTACCGCAATTCTCCTTCCACGAAGAATGCCTCATTCGTCTCTCTCTCTCTCTGTCTTACCAAGTTTCTTGGGTATCTCCTTTCTCGTACCTGCGTTCTCACGCAAGGTCGCAAGACTAATTCTCCGTAGATTCCTTCTTTTTTTCCTTCTCCTTCTCTCTACATATTTTTTCACCTTTTTATTTATTCGCTTATCGCATGACGCCACTCGTTTAACCCGTGCTGATGATTATTATTCAAAAGTTGAAAGAAGGACGAAAGAAAAAGGGAAAAAAGAGTGAGCAAGAGAGAAAAATGGAAAATAAGTGAATGAAGAAAAATGGTACAATTAAATTTTTCCCGTTTTTTTTACCCACGTGATAATGTGTTTTTAAAGAATTATATAAGTAGTTTCGAGTAATAAATTTCGAGTTTAGGGCAATTAAAAAAAAAGAATCAAGCATAACACATCCTCATGCAGCATTTCCTTTTCTTTTTTTTTTTTGGAGTAAAATATGAAAGTAACATGGAGTTTTGGAGTTGTCTCGGGTTTTTCAAGTGGTTGAGGGCCCCCAGACCCAGTTTGCCTGTATTATTGGAGACTCAGGGATTTATATCGTCTGTTGCTTTGGCAGAATGAAGAAAACCTTTTTGGGCACAGGCAAACACAGTAGAATCTCGGGATCTGGTTCCCTTTTCAACTGTTAGTTAAATGACTGGACGGCTGTGTGTTCGTTTTATAAAGACGAGGGGGGGTGGAGGGGTGGGAGGGGCAGGAAGGATCAGAGGGGGGCAATATGGTCGGTTCAAGAGAGAGGGAGGAGAAGAAAGGGAATACACGAGGTCGCCCGGTCCTGGCTTATGTGTACTATACAATGGCAGAAAAAAAAACGCTAGCGCGTTTTAAAAAAACGTCGACAAGTACGCGCCCCAATTTTATTGAAAAAAAAATATATGAAATGAGAATAGGTAGAATAGTACAAGTCCGGCGATCTACCTGTACATTCCTTTTTCAAATTAATTCATCATCTCATTATTCGGGTACTAGATGAAATTGGCATTGTACAATGAATTTGAAAAATTGAATAGTAAAGAAATTAAACAAAAGAAACGTACTTGGTGTACCTGTAATCTGTGTCTTCATTTGGTACACCAAGTACGTTTCTTTTGTTTAATTTCTTTACTATTCAATTTTTCAAATTCATTGTACAATGCCAATTTCATCTAGTACCCGAATAATGAGATGATGAATTAATTTGAAAAAGGAATGTACAGGTAGATCGCCGGACTTGTACTATTCTACCTATTCTCATTTCATATATTTTTTTTTCAATAAAATTGGGGCGCGTACTTGTCGACGTTTTTTTAAAACGCGCTAGCGTTTTTTTTTCTGCCATTTCACTTCTTTTTTTATTTATAAATGAGCAATGTAATAGAGATGGATTAAATCAAATCTAGACGCGTGCTGATCGACTTGACTTTGAATTGAAATATCTCGAAAACTATTGAAAATTTATTGAGACATGCTGCGAATGAAATTTAGAGAAAAAATTAAGGAACAGAATGAGCAAAACTCCATTATCCTACGACTCTTAGTTTCTGAAATATGATTTTCCTAATGAAAAATTCGAAAATAACGCGCGAGGCTCTAATTATTTTTTCTTAGGAACAAATTGCCGCAAAAAGTGTATCACGAAAAATAAATAATCTATACACGGTCGGTAAAATAAAAATAATCTATACACGGTCGGTAAAATCAAAACTCTGTAATTTTTTCTTAGGTCACGCACGTCATTGTTAAACTTTTCAGTAAAGCATTAATATCTCGGAAACTACAAGTCGTACAAGCATGGGGTTTTACTTATTGTATTCGTTAATTTATCTCCTAAATTTCATTCGCAGCATGTCTCGATAAATTTTCAATAGTTTTCGAGATATTTCCATTCAAAGCCAAGCTCGTTTGATGTTTACTGCGTGCGTTTGTGTGACGCATACTTCTACGTAGTGTCGGTGAGGCACTACCACAGTTACAATGTCCCAACGAAAGTTCGATTGGAGAAGAATTCTGGCCAACGTTTTTAATTAATAATAAAATATCGTTTTTTCAATTTTTTTTTTACATAAATTCGAAGATAATGGTAAAAGCAATATATTACCGAAAAATCATCTCATGAGATGGAATTTTGACTATAGAAAAAATTATTGAAATTTTTCGAATCCTATTTAGCTGTATAGGAGTGCGGTAGCCCTTGCCTGGCAGAAAGTGTTGGGCTCGTACTTGTCGAGAGATGCTACCGCATCTCCTGACACCAAGAAGGGGCCCATAGATTAGCAGCAGTCCATCGGACCTCTACTCCACTCTCTTTTTTTCCCCTTGTATACACTTCACACACAGACACACACTCGGTGGCATTGAACTTCAGCAAAGGCATGAACAAATGATAATGAAAATGATACGGAGGCCATGTGTGACCTTCATGGCTTTGTGTCTCTTTAAACATCAAATGTCTATCACATGTGAGTTATATAATTACTGTGAATTCAGTGAAATTCAACAATTCGGTATATTATTACAGCCTTTGAAACATAATTCATCAGGAGGGCACAACACATTTTTTTTTTAATCGAATTCCCACAATGATAATTTAAAAAAATGAGATAAAATAAACAGATGACATTAAAGAACCCTCGTTTATAAATTCGTTATTTATACTCATTCATTTACATCAGTAATTGAATGTCGGCAGATATATCTCAATTAATGACATCACTCATCCTTCTTCACGCAAGATGGATCGATTTGTTTCGTGAATTATTTTTTTTTATTTTTACTCTTTTTTTTTTTTTTTTTTAAAGTATACACTTTTACGGGACCTGACTCTTCACCACTGAACATGAAAAATCCAATGGAAATAATCCAATCTCTTTCATTCTTGTGGCTTATGTACACTCGGACACACTGTGTGTGCATCGTTTTCTCTCGGTTTTTACAACGATTTTATTTTGCTTTGCTCTTTATTTTTTAAAATTTCTCTTTGGTTCGTACGCTCTCAACAGTAACTAGAATTTTTTTCCTTCAGTACATTTTATTCAACAATTTGAGAGCAGTCAGACATTTGTATTCATATAGAATGTCCATTTTCATATGAAACATTCATTTAATTGTTATTTTTATTTCCTTTTTCGTGTTATTTTTTTCGGGAGGGGGGGGGGATATTTTTTCGAATGTATTTTTGGTGTTAGTTACGTTGATAATATGTAACATGTGATAATAGTAGTGGCTTGACACTTGACACAGCATATCGTCGACCTGTCGAGTTAACACGTTAGCTGTGTTCAGCCACCTCTCTGTTCACACAGGTCGCTTTAATTCATATTTGTTTCGCTTGGCTAATTTTTACGTTGTTTTCTCTCTCTATTGTACATTGTGGTAGGTTTTTTTTGTTTGTCGCTATTTTACTGCATTCCTGCATCAATTTTTTGGACCAAAACTGATTCAAGCATTAAAAAAAAAATGCAGTTGCATTCTACTTTTCGTATGTTTTTTTTTTGTTATTCTATTATTCCGACGAATTCGGAATGTTGAAATGCAGTGGTAAAAGCCACGACTAGGGATGTTCGATGCTTGAAAAAATAAACAAAACAATTTTCTGATAATTGATGTTTTTTGATGTCGATGTTTTTTCATCGATGCATAGAAAACACTAATCGGATTTTCAATTCATGGATTAATAGCAAGAAAAAAAAAACTACGTTTCATTGTCGTTTTCATTTTTATTATTATTGGGGTATGATTCATCATGAAAAGGGAAATAGAAAATATGAGATGAATAATGAAGTACAAGACATCATTGTTTCTTCTGTAAATAATTGAAATTCCATGATGTTCAATATGAATTGATGGTCAATTAATATTGTTCATTTGACACTGAGTTTTTGAGTTTTTGAAATTTCGTCGTTGTTGAGTAGAAAAAATTGAACATCGATGAATCGGTGACCGAAAGCATAGGGTGAAAAAATCGATTAAAAAAAAAAAAATCGAAAAATTCGATGAATCGATTAATATCGCCCATCCTTAGCCACGATGAACCATCACGATGCTCGAACCAATGTTTTCTTTTTTTGGAGCTACAGTTAGGTAGTATTCCAGAAAGATATCGATAAAAGAGAGAAGAAATGAGGATTTGTAGGTTAGTTTCCAATTAATTGCGAATAATTCAGGAAAAGGTGCTTTAATTTACTCGAAAAAGTGATTAAATTATTCGGGAGTCAGATCTTCAGCTTGTGAATATAATTTTTTTCTCTCGAATTTTTCTTTTTTGCTTCAATCTTCCATCACCTGCATAAGATAGAGAGAGAGGCAAATAGTTACGATTACCTTCTCATTGAAATTTCTCAATAACTATACGGTGAATTGAATATTTTTTTCTTCTATTATTTAGTTAAAATGCTGTACTCTTCACCAATTGTTTTTAAATAATGGGTCAACCCTGTGGTTTTCGAGTAATTTCTTTATTTCTGTCCGATTAAGGGCATTTCATCCCAACCACCGCTATTTACAGTAACATTGGTAATTTATATCTCATGAACTAGATAAACAAAAATTATAAAAAAATTCAAGGGAATTTTTAAAAAATATCATTTTTAATACGGTATTGAATAAATAAGAGGTTAACTGTACTCGTGTTCACTGTGATACTACCTTAAACTCGTGACTCAATGTGGTTGAGCAACGATTCAAACGGAGAAGTCCTCACTCTCTGACTTTGCAAAAGTAGGTGAGAGAACGGAGAAGTCACGAGACGATGAAATAAATGTTTCTATGCACCAATGATTCGTTAAGAGGATTACGGTGCAATACAGGATTTCCTGTATTGAACAAACTAATAAGCCACGTTTGAGTTTTATCGTTAAAGCATGTATGTGTGTTATCGTATTTCTTTCGTTTAGTCACTCGCTTTTTTTTTCTTCTATTTCTTTTTTTAAGCCGCTACAAATCCAACGGTAATCTCGTTATCTTGAGCGCTACACTTGGCTAAACTTTTTCAACTTTTTTTTTTTTTTTATTGTTCAAGAGCGTAATATTCTTCTGTTTAATCTCCAATTATCAGTTCTTTTTTATTACTAAAACTTCTATGCTCTATTTTCGGCTAAGTATTTGAAGTACAATCTGACAGCACATGCTGCTTGTGAGTCACGCGTTGAAATTCAACGTCACAGTAAATTCCTCAGAGCATTGGCATTCGCGTGGGCTGATTTTCTTAGATTAAGCACGTAAAGGCATATTTTTTATTTTCATTCATAAAAATTGTTTGAATTTTGTAATAATTATACGAAATTCTTTGCTCTTCATTACTCTGTTAAATCTGTTTGTCTTTCAGCGAGAATGTTTTTTTTTTCTCTTCTTTTTCATTAGAGAGTTCATGCAGGAAGCTGAATTCTCCTCTCGATTAAATTTTCTCGTTTAATGTACTTGATTGGAAAAAGTCAACGAAAATGTGCAGTTGGAAAACGAAATTCCAAATGTATTGGAAAAAAAAATCGATGAAAGTCACGATATTCAGGCAAAAACATCAAAGATAATTTAAAATTTATGTTATTTACATTTATTGAACTCTCAGTTTAAATGTAAAATTTCGTCAAAGGGCCTTGTTTATTCTCTTTCATTTTCAATAACAAAATAAACGATGTATTTTTTACATTGATGTCCACAATCTGGATGGGTCATGTAATGTAATTTTTAGGGGTGAAGAAGGGGGGGGGGGTATTATTGGACGAGAAGAACCACAGTGGTTGTTGGTGGCGAGGATACTGCTGTCATTGAACCTGGAAATTCATGACATATAGAATTTTTGTTTGGTTGAAGTAACGCAAACATTGTGTGCTTTGCTTCTTCAAATGTCTGTTATAAATTGTTGATTTTCGTATTTTTTTTTTGTATTTTTTTAAAAATACCAGTGCTTTCATTATTTTCATGTCATGTATGGAGCATTTGAGGACCATACAGTAGCTTCAATTCCATTCTCGTTTGCCCAGCAAGAGTCTGTCAGTGATATACGTTGAAGTATAAAAAGAACCGGATATACAGCCCCAATGACGTGGGACTCTTTCCTTTTTTTTTCTATCAGTGATTCGTACCCCCCTTTCCCTTTCCCTTTTTTACCATCGATTTCTCTCTCTTCCTTTGCTTTCAATTTCCTTTTATTTCTCATGTAACGTCTACTTTCATTAGTAGATGTGCCACCATCTGCTGTAATTACCCTTTTTTTTTATTTCTAAAAAACATTTGTGCTTTCTACGATTACTATGCAAATTATATTCCAGAGCTTTTGTTCTTTTTCCTCTCTTTCATTCGTTTTTTTTATTCTATTTTTTTTCCCCGTAAATTCTGAACTGGTCTCCTGTAAATTACTCCAATTTACTGATAAGCTAGTTTCCTCATTTTTTCAAAAATAATTAACAAAAATATTGCGCAGCATTAACAGAATTATAATCTACAAACTCTGATCGAGTCAAAAGCACTGAAATCCTTGTAATGTAGTGATTTCGGTCACTGACTCTAATTCTAGGTTCACCACTTCCCGATAGATAGGATCACATGAACAAAAAAAAAATCGACCCTCAAAGCCTAACACCAACCAATACACATATACATGTTGGATGAGAGAGAAAAAGAAACGTATCGTTATACTCTCAATTGTCCAATTCCCAGGCAAAGTTGGAGGTTGTGATTTTGCATTTACCTTCAACCTCTATATCTATATTGACAGTCTGTGACCCCACTTGGAATCGATTGTCGCAGGTGTACTCTCTAAACCGGAAATGTCTACAATTTTTATACTGCAATAAATAACATCATTGACGTTCATGTCAGATGAGAAAATAACTGAGAGTTTTAGTTCTTCATGCACAGAATCACAGAGCTTTATATATATCTTTTACTCTTTTTACTTCTCCATGTCTATTTTATCCCTACAAATAATGAGCAGTGACAAAAGATGCTTAAATAATTTCAGTAATGAATATCCCTTCGTTGATTCAACGCATTCCATCCTATTATTTCAACCGTAAGAACTGGATTTATCGCGAGTGTGGTTCATTCTAATGATGACGCATTATTTTCTACATATCCATAGACGAAGGTCCATATGAGAAGGCCTTAAATTTATGTGTGAACATTGACTAACGACGAATTCGAGTAAGTCTTCATGAATATGTCTCGAGTAAAATCTTCCTTCATGAATCATTTTAATTATTTCAGATAAATTATTCTATCTGAAAGAAAATTTTTCGACGCTTCAATCGAAAACGTTAGATTTATTTGTATTGACATTATTATCGAAATTCTTTCTATCACTATGAATGAATTAATAATTAAATATTCTATAATTCTCATTGTACTTTTGACACTACTACTCAGATTTCAATCGAAGGTATTGTAAAACGAAACATGGCATACCATCATGCGGGTCTTGTTACTTCACCGTAACACGAACATCGTTCTATATATAAATTTGTGCCTCAGAGCTGGGAAACGTTAATCCGTCTGCTTTACCAGAATAACGAGACATACATACGATACTGGAGTACGAGAGGCTGGGTTCACCAGTGAATGTGGCAGATGAAGAAGGTAACAGTGACAGACGTATCTTATCCCGCGAGTGCCCTCAAGACATTCTGGCTTGGTGCAGAAGCCAGCCTCGACAGGTAATTAAGGCTACAGTGCTTTTCTCTAACCGGAAATAGTTATATTCCACGTGAAATTTTCATGTTTCTATATTTTATTTCTTTCGTTCAAGACGAATGATGAGAAAGAAAAATTGAATATATAATTGCAAGGTGAATTATGGGAGAGAATAATAAAAAATTAGTTCTAGGAAAGTGAAAGAAGAATTTTATTTGTAGTAGTTCAGGATCGATCTTACTGCCACAAAGAATGTTCACCTTGAACAAAGTCATTCAAGCTTTTCCTGATGAGCACTCACCAACGTGCTCTTTGTTCCAATTCCAACAGCTCTATCCTTTCATCGTATTCCTTTGAACATCTAGGAAAATAGAAGACTGTACTGCTGTACAGAAGTAGAAGGAGACGTCAGTTTTTTTTTGCTCCGTTTATTTTCTATCGTACATCCTTGGTACAAAAAAATCTGGCTTATATTGATCCATCCACTCTCGAAGATGCTTCGAACCTGACACAATATAATGAATTTTGATTAGGTGTCATTAATTTTTCTAGTGAGAAAGAGACTTCTCGGTTTGTCAATTCCTACATTTGATCCATTCTGCGTTCTTCAATTTCTCTTTGATGTTCTAGGCAGAACTTTGTTCAAAGGGATGTCTGAAAATTATAAAACGAAATGCTTCTGTACTCAATGATTAGAAGCTGTCTCCAGCCAACATATTTACTGGATGTATTGATGAATAATAGTGTGGTTTTAATCCAGAGAATAGATATTCTGGAAAAGCACATTCGACGATAATAAAAATTTTGAAAGAATGCACGTGAGCATCTGTTCGGAAAACAAGTCCTTTCATTTTCTGTATTTTACTGCGAACAACGGGAATGAGGAGATATTCAAAGCAGTCACAATGGCTTATCTACGAACTAATTACAGGAATAGAGCTAACATAGTCAAATTTTTCATTCATTTCACTGTGTATTACCTGCACAAACCGGGTTTGGAATGATTCAAAGTGAGGCTCACCACAATTCCCCATTGGTTTGCTCGTACCTCTGATTAACAAACCCGATAGTTGAAATAGGTATGTATAGGAATCATTTGGGGTTTTTTATGGGTCAGCGAGTTTCATTAATTCTCTGCCACTTTATACTAACAATTTATCATTGAAACCACTGAATACATCCAACGGTATTCGATTGACTAAATTTGTTTCTCTCATCATTTAGTGAAAACTGAAGTATCTGAAATTATCGCTGAAATCAGCCTTATTAAATCAATTAGATTTAATCTGTAAATCAGTGCCCTGAGATGAATGTAAGGATGTCTAAGTCATTTGCACAATTTTGGAACACAGATGGCAATCAATCTTGGCTCTTGTAATCAATTAATTTCGCATTTTAGGTGCTAGAGATTTTGGAATGACCCAGCAAATGCATATGCATGTTACTAACGACAAAGTTCAGTGAACAAGGGAGAAATGAGAGAGAACTACTGGTTCCTACATTTGGATCCGGTTGTGGTTCCGGGACAATCCAACCGCACATTTTCGGCCACCCACTGAGTTGTCTCGCTTCAGCCCTAGCTCGTTTACGTATAGTCAGAGTGGACTCACTATGATAACGACTAACAGCCTAAATTGATGTGCATATAATCATGTTCGCTCTGTATAATCATCTGCAATTAACGATTATATTCCATGATATGTGGAATATTTTGGTTTGATAATACGTATAACAACTTTCAGATTATATTCTGGGAAAATCCATTGGTTATGGGTTTGTTGGCATATACAGGGGACTTTTGTTTGGCAATGGTAGGCTTCAGCATTTGTAATGGACTATATGTAGGAGTCAAGTTATGTTTACTCGAGTCAAATTTAAACTCTGAATGACGCGTTGTTTATAACGATGTTTCTTGGTTTGGAGTTGTAATTTTTTTTTAAGAGTATAAATAAAAAGGCCGATGGTGTGACACGTGGGTGGTGGATTTGTTTCGTGGCTTGATTTCATTATGCTGGACTATACATCCGGGTGGTCGTTATGGCGATTGATGAATCATACTAATGGTTGTGTCAAGGGGGACGTAGAGGTTTCGTTATAATTTATTTATGATTTCTCGAGATAATTGTCGATAATGAGAGTTAATGACCAGATGGTTTTAATTAATCACACAATTAGAGGGATTCTTTCTATTATTTTATACGATACAATAGATAAAGGAGACTGGAGCAAAACAGATCACCAGAGTAATATGATTCATAATTTTTTTTGGGGTGAAAGGCTTGAAATAAGAATCTGGAAAAATTTGAGGAAATGCTCCAATATGTGGATATTGTTGGTGATTTTCTTGGAATTTTTGGAAAGAAGTTTTCACTTTCAAAAAATCACAAACAATTTCAACATGTAAGGCTATTTTGCGATCTCCAATTTTATTTTGATTTTCAATGAAATATATGTGTTGGAATTTATTTTCAAGAATGTGATAAAATCACTAAACTGATTTAAACGTTTTCGGAATTCTCCCCTATTTCCAATTATCAATTCCATAAATCAGTAAAATTCTCTTTGGAATAATGAATATTGATGCGAAGAAAATTGAACTTGTGCTGTGTAATCAGTATAGAATTATTCCTGTGTAATCATTATACTCTGATACGTCAGCTTATTGAGAACAAATATAAATAATATTTCATTGTATCAAATTTATCAACCTTGATCCAATGTTTCTTTAATTTCCTGCATGAGCATATTTATTTTCACAGTATTAATATATTATATTTCATAGAAAGCAAGATCATTGAATAGTTGGCAATGAATGTGCCTATGAGTCAGGTTTATACTGACATCTCATATCGAATAATGAAATTGAATCTATCTTACATAACGCATTTCTCTTATAAAACTTGGAAATGGATATTTGCAACTTTTAGAATTGTGTTCAAGTCTTAAAGATGGAGTACACCTCAATCTATTTTTTCCAATATTATTTTATTCCTCTTCTTCTTCTTCTACTTTTTAAATAAACTCGTCAAGCTGAGTTTGACATTTTTTTAATAGAAGAATGATTAAAGCCATGGAAAAAGTTTAGAAGAGGAAAAGTTTGATTAAGGTCATTTGAAAGTTCTTGGTAGAAATTGTTGAGGCTCTTCCATCTTTTTGGCATTTCCAGATGAATATTTAGAATTTTTCCATTTCGATTTCTTTATTGAATTCATCAATACTTCATATATATTTTTTTTTTCATCTGTGGTGACACTGACAGGTAATCAAATACAGTGCATCTGATGTTGCATCTTCTATGTTGGACAATTTGATATATTTCGATACATGAACGTTTTCTGCACGTTTCTCTTGCACGACTGCAGACGCCCATGTTACTTCCACTTCTATTCTATTGGATTTTATTCAGACGTGAAGAGAAAAAAAAATGAAAATAAAAAATTACAATCTCGTTTCATCGTTTATTGTATTCACTACCATACGAAGAAACATTTTTTTTTGTCCCTCCTACCACTTCAATGTATACGTTGAACTATGCCTTCCCTTTCCGTCACGTTTTATCGTCAAGATAAATGGATTTTCGTGGTTGAGAGCACTAAGAAATATTTGAGGTATGTGCACCACGGTTGGGCATGACGATGGGCTTTGCAAGGCATAACAAACTCCTCAACGCAATACTAATATTTCACTTCACAGAAACACAAGAAGATACATAAAAAATGAAGTCAGTAAATGATTCTTCAAAGGATAATAAAAAAAAATCAAGTCAAAGTCAAAAGTCTCATTCAATCTCCACTAAATAATTTTTTAACAATACAGATGGAATTACTCGAGACACTGCTCTCATCTTATTTTCATCCATTTTTTCCTCTCTCTCTTTCATGATAGCTGACAAGAAAGAGGATAGCATTAAATTCAAGAGTGCTATATACGTCTCTTGAGAACTGGCTGTTATGTAGTTCGTGCAGTTATTCCAGTACGATTTCCCGGACGCCAGACTCTTTCGTGTTTAGAACGATATCGTTCTATAAACCTGATTCATAAAATTAAGGGAGTCAGGGATCATTTAACGTCTGCATGGGCCAACAATTTCTTGCATTAAAACCACTATCGTAGTGTTTCCTGAAAAAAAAGTATTCTGAATATTCACCGGTTCGTTTCACAATGAGCCAGAAAAATTACAATACTTTCAGGAAATAGTGCATCTATTCTACTCCGTTTTATCCTAATATCCTAGTGATAAATTCGTTTTTTTTTGTGTTAATTCAGCGTTGCAAGCATCAAATTATGTAACTAAACTGACGTAAAATACGAAAGTGGAAGATGGTAGAGAGAATACGTTATGTGAACGTGGATGTATGGAATTTGGTGGCGCATTTCTGCGTGGAATTTTGTATGAAATGTAGATGTAGTTGTAGATGTGCCATATGATTTGACCGTGTACCAGAGAAAGAGGTGACAGGGGTGTAACCCATTTACAACCAAATGTATGGGTTAATGGATTCAAATGGGTGCGTACAAGCGTCCGAACACGCCCTGATCATGGAATATCGTGGTGAACTTGTGTAATGGACAATCATGATTTTTCAAATTTTACTATGAATTAAGAACAGCTGCGGAAGTCTTATATTTACACACCATCATCGTATTTAACTTTAAAGCTTACCCCTCATCGATCCCCAAACTTAGAAAACCTGTAAATATTGCCTTTTCATTGAAGCGTTTCGTTCCATTCTTGCTTTCAACAGTATATCATATATTTAATAGAGTTTCTGTTTAATTTGGGGAGAAGAAAAAGTAAATAACTGACTTATTCATCATTAGATAGCTATTTACCTTCTATCGGGGCAGGATGCATTCAAGGGTTACGAAGCTAATATTTATTCAACTCATCTTTGTCAGCACAGATTTATACTCAAAGATAAACATTCTATGATGGTCAACTTTTCTTAATGTATTGGAACACTCGCGTTGAATGAATGAAACAGTCCGTGTTTCTGAAAATCACAAAGTCCAACGTGAATGAATCCTCTGAATATCATTCGTTGATTTATTTCCATATGCATTTCAATGGTTACAGGGCTCGTTTCAGTACCATAGAGACTCCAGCACATGATTCAACAAAGCTGATTTGATAATAACAAATGTTTCAATACGCTAATAAAGTACTGCAATATCTGTCAAAGGTACTAGTACAAAGAGAATGAGGTATTAATTGATTCAAGAAGCCATGGTTGGTATGAGATGTTCAGCTTCTCTTGTTTCTACAACGCGTGGAATTACACAGTTTATTGACAGTGAAATACTAATTAAACTGTAGATTAATTATCATCAGTATGCACTAGATTTTTTTCCACTTTTAATGAGACTCATTTGTATATATGAACAAGGATATACAAGGTATTATATGCTTTCGCTTAGAAAAAGTCACTCAGTTTTATGAAAAATAGGTTAACATTCATAAGTATGAGATTGATCAATGCGGTGAAACGCACGTACAGCTACGGTAACACACGTATGCCCCAGATAAGGGTGCAGCATATAGTACGATTCCTTCAGAATATTCATCACCCATAAGAGCTGAAATTTGCGTATGGTGGGTGAACTATAGGCATGCAGAGATGCCTACCTAAAATTCGAGTGAAATATTAAAATGTTGAATTGAAGTTGGTGATGTTTTCTTGGACGAATACCAACGATGAAAATTTTAGAATTTTCGAATGTTTTCCAAGTGCCGAGAGTTAAGCCAGATTAACATTCATCCGGAACAATTTAATTTCTCTCTCGAGGCGTTCTACCGTATTTAAGCCGTCGTCAAATGAAGGGCCGAATGGAAGACATAAAAACTTCAAAAATCTACTCCTCTTGGTATTCATTCACAGCTGCTCATAACTCTTGAAATGTCTTTCAGAATTGTTTATTTTCTTTATTTCAATTTTCTGATTTTATTTGACGTGTCTATTCACTCTCAGGGAATTCATTTTATTTTATGAATGACAGGCGGCTGTGTGTGTGTGTGTGTGAGGAATATGCATTAGAGTTCCATTTCTTTTCATTCGCAGTAGAGTCACAAAGTCACACTAAATTCTATTAAATCCCCACTCTTTTTTTCTTCTTTCATCATGACGATGTATTTCTTCTTTCATGTATGGCGTTAGGTATTGTGCACTGCGAATTGTTGACTTGGGGCAATAAATTTATGAGTTTACTCTTTCACGGGTAATAAATAATTTGGGGAAACATTATTACATTCAATGTCAATGCAGCGTGTTATGACTAACCATATGAAATACTCAGGGGATTTACATTGATCATCCTGATGTATACTCTTGACTAGAGATGTGAACTATTGTATTGGTGATTCTTGTAGCAGTAATCCAATGTGTGACGTCATTTCATCATAAAATTGTATAATTCGATCAGATTTCAACCACAGGGGGCATTTGCGGTTTCACAGTGGCAAGTGTAATACCGCTTTCAAGGATAGGCGTGACATTTATTTCTTCTTGAATTATTTATGATTCATTTTATGTATTAACTGACTATTCAAATTATTCGAAAATCAAAAATTCCATCTTATAATTGCTTTCTTAACAATTTATTTATTTGGATATGAATTGCTTGTTGTTTCCTTGTGATGCTCTATATCGATTATATTCTCGGAATTTTCCAAATGGAGAAAATATTTATGAGCCATGAACGGTATGCTTTTCCTATCATGAGAAAATATTTGTCAACATCTTCACTGAAGCGAGTCGTTTATTTTATTCTTTTCAATGTAAAACTGAGCTTCCGCCGAGAGCAAAATTCTTCTGACGATTCACTTTTGCAATTGCCGTTTTTCCACGGCTTTCGTAGAGACAGATGGTTGTGTATCAATATATCTCAACTACTTCCTCTTCAAAGTATATACAATATACGTAGAAACAAAAAAATTAAATTTAATAAAGTAGAGTGAACATATTGGGTTTTGATTGGAAATTCTTCGTTTAAAGTGCTTAATATTTAGTTCTACCTGAATTATTCTTCAGTGCTAATAGCAATACTAAAATCAATACATAGCTTCCGCGTTCTGGTGAAGATGGAATGTTCAACTATTGGAATATGGATGTGAAGCGTATTTCATGATATTATATCCTCTATCAGTTATTTTGTATCAAATATTATTGAGCGTACTCAGCGTTAAATTTATATAGCTTCAATTTCCTGCAGTAATGAACAGTTTTTGGTGATTCAATTTACCAATATTGATTGAATCAAACAACTGAAGTCTTGTGAGAATAAAAAAGCATTTCATCAACTGTTGAATGTATTTTCAATGTCTTGATTTATCACAAAATGAGATGTTACTCGCTGAGTAGTTCTCATATTTCTCCATCTCTACAAGAGCATTGTACATAGTTTTTTTTTTCATCTCAAGATATACTAGAGGAAAATATCAGTTGACAGTTTTCCGTCCATTTTGAAGATTTAAAATGAAAAAAAATGTCTTTCTGCATTATGACACAGATAAACCAGCTCAACAGCAATGAACCACAGAAATACGGTTATAACGTAGTTCATTTCGTTCTGTTTCAGTACGGATGGCACAATAAGAAAAAGTGAAGATAAAGTTGTATACTCGGCATTCAGTCTCTCGAAAGCGTTATCCATTACATCGAGACACACCTCAGAAATTTTCAATTTAAAGAAACTTTTCGTTTATCCTCAAACTTTTAATATTCTAGTGAATGAATAAGATGATTATTCCATAAAATCATAGTTGAAAGCATCTTTTCACTTTCAATTAGTTTCCCAAAGAGAACTTGTTTGTTGTTTCATCAAACATTGGAATTGGAGAATTTCACTACCTCAAGTCCTTCTCGTAAAATTTCTTTCATAATGTCCATAATGGATTCAATAAAATACCTTTGATGTTACA
The DNA here is from genome assembly GCA_963921955.1 of Aleiodes alternator. Classification (NCBI taxonomy): domain Eukaryota; kingdom Metazoa; phylum Arthropoda; class Insecta; order Hymenoptera; family Braconidae; genus Aleiodes; species Aleiodes alternator. Next base: position 4,238,921 of record OY998109.1, on the reverse strand, counting down.
TACTCAACTTCCAAAATTCAATATCACCTAACTAATGATACACCAAGTTCGTATCAGCAATTTCAGATCAAAACTTACTGTAGTAGTTGTGCATTTTGTTCTCGAAAACTTTAGTTGTGTCTTACATACAGCAATACTAGCAAAACATAAACTAAAATAGAGAGACATAGCTGAAGTTTCAAGTTGAAATTGAAGTAATGGAATTACAAAAAATCCTTATTGACCATGGAATTCATGGATAGCAGAAATTATAAACTGTACGATATCATTAGCAATCAATTTCCAGAGAGTCTTCTTGTAGCTGTATGCTTTTCATTATTTATTCGAACTGAAATGAATCCCTCGAGCAAACTCTATTTCATGCTGGAAAGTTCCTTTGACTCTACTTGTCACCACCAAGTATATCAAAGAAAATTCCTCGTTCCTAGATTATGCCTGTATTCAAGTGTAGCACCATGTAGATTATAAATTGACACGTTCAGGCTTCATTCCGAAAAATTTAAAATCAGCTCATTCCACTCCATACTTTTGATATATTCATGGTATTACCGATAAATTGGATGATGGCATCGTCATCTAGAGCGAATACGTTACAAGATTACAAATTCACAAATTTTCTCCTGGTCCATACCTAAAAGAGCTTCCATTTACACTCTCAATATATTCTCATAATGAATGACGCTGATTACTCAACGAAGTATTGTATGATCTCACAATGAAGTAATTCTTGAAATATTTCAAAATTTTTTGAACCTCCATATCAACAACAGTTTTATGTATTCAGTTCACGATCGGTGAATAGGCTGTGTTGAATACCCATCATACTACATGATTCACTTGTAACTTTGAACACATGCCTCGTGTTAATACAATATAGTTTTAGGATAAAGGACTCACTGGCATTAGCAGCAGTATACACGATATCTCGACAATATCCATAAATAGATTAGACCATCACTGGTGGGTGGTATTATCGGTTATATGAACTGAAGCATTGTGAGCCTATGGCTTTGAACATGTTCTCTTCGATACTCCTCATACCCTTCACCCAATTTTCCAATGAATATTTTCATTCTGAAATATAATCCAAGTGATGAAACTTCAAAAAAAAACTACGAATAGCCGTTTTGTTCTATTGAGTAGTGCTTCAACAATATTATGTTACCGCTATTGTGTTAGTAACCAGGAGAATTCTATCCAATTCCAACTATCATGTGCATCGAACGGAATGAATCCTCGTTATTGTATTCGATACCCAGTATATATTTGTTACTAAATTTGCAGTATCATTCAGAAATTATTGATTTGGGAAATTACATTGATGCTGAAAGAAATTGAGGGGTCATTTGACATTTCTGGAAAACAAAATTTTCAATATTTTATTTACGGAGGATCTTGAGTCTGGAACTGCACTTCCATTGAATTGTACCCTGTGGATATATCAGTTGGATGTGTGTAGCAATAAGAGAAGGGAAAATTCAAGGTAACCGCACATTATTCGACCGAGTAAATTCTGTAGTTACATGCGCACCTCCCAGCTGCACAAAAGCGTCTGTGGTACGTAACATTATACATTCATTCCTATATATATATATATATATATGATAACACTCGGAAACAGTATAACCACCAGTGAAATCCCCATGAGGGACACTGCCTCTTCTCATGGAAGATCGCTCAATGCCAAAAAGATCCTCGTATACTTTTGGTACTTTTATGAATGTCTTTAGAGAGAGAAAGGCTAAAAGATAAATTGGAATAAATCCGCTGAACTTGGATGTAAATATACATCCGTGTGTTGTCCTACACAAGCAAAATCGTGAATCAGCTTAATATGCATAGTCACGCCTAAGATACATCTTTTATACTGAGCATTTCAATGAGTTATAATACGATTTTCAATGTGAAAATAATCTGCTCAGTAAGCGAAACTGTGATAATTGAAAAAAATCTTTTTTCGTCTAGTAAGCGTGCATAATAATCAGAGGTTTAATAATTTTACCATCACAGCGATAATCACATTCACCAAATTACACGATTATCGGGGCACTTGGGTTATTTCGTAATTCACAGAGTATATCAATAATTGAATGTGTAGTAGCAATACAGATTAGTTACGGTATTGTGGATATTAATTTTTGATAGTAAACATAGTTTGTATTGGCTTGTGAAACATTAATTTCATCATGCAATAATAGTGGATCCAATTTTGAAATGAATGTAATATAAAAATTAATTATATTTTTATCTTTTGAATATTTCTGCTGATCCAGAAATAATCGCCTGTTGAAATTTATTGTTTCGCATCATTATGATTCTCCCGAGGCCTGGAGTACTTTATAAAACTCTTCAACAAGCTGTATTTCTCTATAGTGTACTCTATCTCATTCCATTATTTTTGGACGTAGCCGCTGGTTTTCTGTGCATATTCCTACGCATATCCAAACAAGCTCTACAATTCTGAATAGTTGTGGATATTGTGTGGAGCTTCTTTTCTGAGGAATACGAAACAATATCCACCACTTTTTATCCTCTCAATTTTCACGTAAGTTACTCTGAAAGAACATATGTCTAGAATGGTAATTAAGGCTTCAGAATCTGTGGTCTCATGAAATCGAAGAGATGGTGGAGTACTCCGAAATCTTAGATGCATCATTAATTCTGGTTAAGGTACTTCTGTGTTCATGAAATATTTTGGCATCATCATTATCTGTTGTGTCCTTAGCAAATAATTCATTGGAGCTACTTTTTTTTCCTTGTATCCAATCTTCCCGTTCCAGTTAGGCCGTGAGGGTCAGTATCTCACATTTTCTTTACCATCTCCAATTAAACCCAGACGCTTGAACATTCATTATTTCTTGCCTCTTCCACATACTCTCAGGAGTACTGACTTTCTTTTCTCTCTCCAGAATTTTACATTTCACATACTGTCAAAAGAAAATGGTCAAATGAATAATAGATTTATAAAAGTGGTCATTTGATCCATCAAAAATGGAGAAATTCGATAAATAAGGCAAAAAAAATTATTAGATTCATCTTGAATATTAAATGCAGAATGCAGTGTTGGTACCAGTGGCTCCATGCAATGTGAAAATGGTACATGAAGTTTGTGTATGTCGACACAGAATAAATTTACGAGTATGGTACAAATAAACATTCATGATTGTTTATGGAGCCTTGAGCCAGAGTTTTTCCTTTTCTCATTCGTTTTGTGAACCCTAGTATATATACGTGAATAAGAATAGGCCCCCTAGCACAAAATGCAGGCCATTGTTCATTGAGTTTATTGCCTTTCTACATTTCTTGGTGCACAGAACTTTTCATTATACAAACCCCGTTCATAAATTTTTTTATAGGGTTATAAACAGAATTATTTTAAAGACCATTCAAGTGTTATTATAGAATTGAGTGTCTATTTTTCATGCATAATCATTAATAGTCGACGTGCGATAAAGATGAATAATTTAGATAATTATAGGGGAAGGTATGATGAAAAGAAAATGAAAAAGTCACTTGAAATCAATGAGGAATGGGTTTTTTCTTATGATTCCGTGAACGTAAATGAGCATAAAAAAAATTAGAATGGAATAGACTTGAGTCCCATTAGTTCCCTCAGAGCTAGAATTTTCTGAAAATGCTGAAAAATCAATTCTAACGCATGTTTTTAATATAAAATCAATTTAGCTTTTCAATGAAAATATCAAAAGCAATCCATTTCAAGCCGTTTAATTGAAATCTTCATTATAACTTATTTTCCTCTTCTGTATTTTCTATAATACATCCTTTATCTTGATTTTTTTTTTTTCAAGAGTAGCTGGATGTAATTAGAAATTGTCTCTTTCATCATCCCTTCATTACGTAGTCATTCTATTCAAAAGATCTGAATTTCTGGAGATACTAGTTTCTATCTAATGAATATTGATAACGAACTCAATTGAGTGGGAGACTATACACCTTGATTCGTTATTGTTCAATATTCAGTGGATAATTGATTCACCTACCTTTTCCTTCGAATTTACCGCAAATTTGAATACCAGACAATCCAATTTGAAATTAATCGAATTAAAAGATTCTGTAGTTCTTTAATCTCAGATTTATTCAATAATATATAATTATGTCGCTCTAGAAATAAAAGGGCCTAAGTGTTATGCTTGGAGTAGGAACTTAGGCAGCTTTGTTTCTGAAGTGACGATATGTATGAGTGGATAAGAGCATAAATAGTATTCTATCATGCCTAAGGGGAAAAACAACTGAATAACAGTTCTTTACTCCTCTTAAAATAAGACAGGAGGATAATTCACAAAATAACGAAAGCTTTCAACACTGTCTTGCTACATAAATACAGTATTGTATAGTGGGTAATTCACAACGGTAATTGTGGTCGGTTTGTCACGATAATTCAAACCGTTGGGCTTTGGTAACTAGTGGTGATACGAATGAGTTTGATCGATGCTAAACTTAGTGTGATACTAAGTACATTATTTTTGTCAGAGCACTTACTTTCAAATCATCTCACTCATGCCTTCTTCGAGAGCGAAAAATGTCATTTGGATCACTGAAAAATAATCAAAAACAGAATTCCTCGAAAAATTCAGTTAAATTCATCTCCAACAGTGAATTGAATTTCTCGAATTTCTTTAGATTCCAAATTCGACATCGAGGTAAAACCACAACTCTAATCTTTTTGAAGGGAGATGAGCGAAAAAAAGGCGACACACGTTCTTTTCGTTTTTATTAAACAGTTGTGGAATCCTGTATTCATGGCCACCATCCACGAGCTTCACACGTATGCTTCTTTTGACAAACATGAGTCTCACGTGGATGTATAATGCAATACACTTTGAGTCTACCCCAACTTCAGGCTTTGCATGTTTAATAATTGTTAGTATGTTTGAGCAATCCTCTTCAAATATACTCCATTATGCCGAAAAAATTCTACCTTCAGTCTCGCTTGTATTTGTAGTATAATTTTTAGATACTCCATTATCTGAAAATTTGAAAATTCTTTGGTTAGCTGACGTCACTTCTATTGCATACATCAATTATTTTTCCCAATATACTCAACCCCTTTATTACTCATCCAATTTTAGCCCCACGTAATTTTTCTGCTTCATACTAGCCCGTTACACTGCATCTATTTGTGGGTAGTCAGAGAGGCTTGAAAAGCAGTAATCAGCCAGTAACTACCTGACCACCGTAATATTTCTGCTTTAGTTAAACTAAAATTTGTTTAACCCATGTGTTTCAGAAGACATGGCTTGATAAACTGTATACTCAACTCTACCCAAAATCCAATTTCAATGTATTAATCTTTCACAGTATTTTGTAGATAGAAGCTCTATTAAAGCAGCACATTTCTCTCCTAGGTTCAATCCTACAATCTAATGGAGTTCATCAAGCACAAATTCTAAAATCAATAGCATCAAATCAAGTGATTGAGGAATCCTCTCAAAATACTGAAGATAAAAGAAGCTTCGCTCCACCTTTTTTTTTTTAGTCCTTTTGGTTCAAACAATTCAGGCAGACTGCGAGTGAATCACATTTTTTTTTAGTCCTCTGATATAGTTCGTGCCTTCGGAATCCCGAAGAACCATCGATTTGCCCTGAAGGGTTACTTCTTCAATCGGTTTAGATTCTTTTCTCTGTGATTCATCTCTCTATTCTTTTCCTTTCTAGCGACTGAACATTGAGTCTATTCAACTCTCCAAGAAATTTTTTTCCCATTGATGAAGACTCTAGCCCGTATAGATTCAAGCCCGCTTCATCCTCATCGCTTCATCTGGATCATCCTCGTCATACCATACCACTTTAAACCCTTGACTACGTGCTTCAGCAGCTAAATACCACTGCGTGATCGCCTCGAGAGAGAGAGAGAAAGTGTGTGTGCCCAAGGGGCATGTTGAAGCTACTGCACTTGATTTACAATTCTCAACCCTCTTCTTCCGACTGAGCTTATTCTCGCCTCGTCGAAGCTGCATTCAGTCAGTAAAACAATGGCGAATGAAAACACAGAGCTCGAGTAGATTCGCAATGGGAGCTTCTGACAAACACAAAATCGTCATCCTTCATACAAACTGTCTTCTACTGCTTTGTCAAACTGCTGCTGTCTACGTGCTGTGAAAAGTTTAATAATATTTTAAAATTTTCAACACATTCATCAATATGATAAAACAATAGATGAATTCATGAAACAAAAGGGTAAGCAACTGAAGGAGTTGAGATATCGGTGGTGCTTCAATTCAGTACTCAGCATTTCCCTGAGTTTTGGAATTCTCCAAGTTGGATCGATAATGGCAACCAAGATATTTGACGCCTTAAAGGAGATGAACTGATATCCAATGTTAGGCAAACAGCCGTCAGGCTGATTCATTGAGTTAGTCAAAGGAATCCACCTCGTGTTTGGTGTCTGAAATGAATCTCTGTGTGTTAGACATTCAGGGGGAAATTCGAAGGAGAATGGACATTTCAATGCAATTGGTTAAGGAATTGTTACACTTAGGAGGAATAGTTCATGCTAGAAATAAAGTTTGTTGGTGGCTGGTAGTAGTAAATAGTGAATAATTATAACCATCTGCTTCTTCAAGCTAAAATTTACAAAAAAGTGGGAAACAAAAGGATGTAAATGCTATGTTTATACAAAGTACTCAAATTACCCTAGTAACAAAGTGGCTCAAGTGCTATGTATGAACATGGTACTTACGTCCCTTTGGACCTGAAGGGATGACATTGATTAGATGAAAGAGAATTTTTCTCTCAATAGAGGAAATCTCCAAAAATCTACTTTGACCCAACATATTTGACCTTTGACATGTTTTTCAATAATAATTCCCTCAGATCTTCAATGCAATCATCAAGAAAATTGTCCTTTCAATTCAATGAGTCCATTCCACTTTGCCTCTCCCTTTATGAATACTTCATTTACTCTATCCAGAGACTGAGTATTACGAGCGACATCACAGTACGACTCTATGACAAATTATCAGGATATTCTCACCAATCGCAATTTCTCTCTCTTTCTCTCTCTACCCCAGGGGAAGAAATTGAATTTGTTGTCTTCATTCGTCTGGAGTATGTGATTTATTGGCAATGAGACATAATGCATCAACCCCTCTGGAAGAAGCGTAAAAAGAAAATCTACGCTGGTTTTAGGGGAGTTATCGTTCCAAGAAACAACGTGAATCCTTGGATCTCATTCTCCGTGTGCTTTTATCATCGTTGTCTATGCGTCATGCTCATAAATATTCGACTTCTCCCAGTTGGTTATGGGTTTCTCTCGAAATTTTCTCCCGGGGGGATTTTTCGTAAGCAGAAAATCGCGTGAATACTGAAATTTAAGATGGTAAATTACATGTTCAGGAGTTAAAAATGAGTATGAAAGGTCGTTTCATTTAATGAAAAATGTCTTGATAAGTTAGAAAAAAAAAAAAAGACGTTGGATGTTAAAATTCATAAATTATAACTCAGAGAGGGATAAGAAAATTTTGGCTCGGATAAACGCAAGAAGAAGGAGCTCTTAAACAATACATCTCTGGAATGTGAATAAGGGGATAACCACTAAATTTAAAAAATGAATGGATTCAATATACGCAGAATAGAGAAACTGGCTGGAATAGAGGTGTAATAAATCCAACAAAATATGCAAAAGCATTTTTTTTCTTTTTTTTTTTTTGACTAACTTCTCTTTTTACTTCATATTAAAAATGTCAAGGGTTAGAGTTTGGCATTAGTATTGCCAAAGCTCGCTTACTACCTTTCTTTGTCACCAGAAATATGTTAGAAACCTCTGTGTGTAGAGCAGAAACACGAAGTCAGATTACATTATTACACGCCTCTACCACGGATCGTTGAGGAAATACTGTAGTGCTTTCAACTTAGTTTTGTAACTCCATCGTGGACCCTGCCCCCTCCCTCCCCCCGCCCCCTCGAAACTATGAGGATAAAGCCATACGTTTACGAATTTCTGCCTTGATAACCTTCCTATGCTTCTGTACTATTAGTTTCCATAAAAAAAACACCAACAAACTAAACACAGCCTTTTGCATTTCAGTAATCAAATACAACCTTTGTTTTTATATTATTCGATATTATCGAATAGTTTTAGAAAAGTTTAATGAAATTTTTTTTCCATGAAAGCACTGAATCGAATTATTTTCATCACAAAAATGTAAGCAATAATGGAGTGAAATCGAAAAAGCATTGAGAAAACCCATTGTCCAGCTTATTCTTTCAATGTCTGAGACAATCGAGAAATGAAAGAAAAAAGAAGGAAAGAAAGAAGAAAAAAAACTGTAAGCTCCCACCCAAGGGAGCTGAAACTTGAGGGCCAGTATAACGCCAATCCGCAGAATAGCTTGGGCGGTGTATACCCACGAGAAAAGAATAAGAACTAGAAGATGGTGAAAATAGTTTCTCCATTTTTTTTATTTTTATTTTTTTATCTCTTTATTTTCTTTCTCGTATTACTTTATAGGTGAAGTTTTTTCCTCCCGAGTAACGCGTTTATTCGAAAAAATCTTCTTTAGAATTTACGGAAAGTACAGAATCAATGGGGCCCCTTCGATTGAAAGGCTTTTTTTACTTTCGAATTTCCAAGCAGCTACGCTTGAGGGTAATTTCCTCTATTTTCTATGTAAATTGAAAAATTCATCTTCATTACTTAGCATAGTTCAATTTTTTTTTTTTTTGCTGCATGAAACTTTATTGTCAGAGAAGAAATAAAGCCCTTCCGAATTCATTGAGAAAGTGCGAATTTATATGGGAAAATACATTGTTCAGAGAGTGTAAATTTTCATTGTAAAACATGAAATAATGCTAAAGATGCAAATAACATGGGGGTACATCAGTGTTTCGGGAAAATCTCTTTCGATAATCCACTTCCCCCCCCCCCCCCCCCCCTACACTATCAGTTCCATTAACGAGTTTAAATGGCGCCAGTGCTTTTAGTGATTTTAGCACAGAAATATACAAGCCACGATAACATTAGCCCAACTCCTTTTCATTCTACTCGTTATTTATTTTGCCTGTACTTTTTCTTCTCTCTCTCTCCCCCCCTTTAACTCTTGGCATTTCACCCATGTTCTCTTCCCTCGTGCAAATATTTATTCTCTGTGATTTCGTTTTTTTTTTATTCTCCTTCTTCTTCAACGCGCCTACACTTTCCAAGCTGTTCCAATTCAATTTAATTTGTAATACTAATTAGAAGCGTTGAAAAAGTCAAAAAAAGACATAGTTCCAAAAAATAAAACACAAAATCCTTAACTTTGAGAATTAAAAGTGCAATGAATTTTAATGTACATCTGTGATTTTACCCACTTGGATATACTCCAATTGAGATTACAAAATGTCCTTTCACTTAAAAGACTTTAACAAAAGTGATAATGAAGCAATAAATTTTAGAATTTAATAGAGATAAGTTAAATGGAATTTTCTCTTCACTCGTTAAAAAATATATTATGTGAATCAAGTTAAGTAGAAATAAATCAGAATGTAATTCTCAATTCTTCTCTATTTCCACTAAATAATTGTATTAACGAAAATACATTTAACGTTTACAAAAGAGATAGAAAGTGAAAAAAAGAAAAAATAAACAAGAACTTGAAAAGAAAAAAGGGCAGCGTTGTTTCACGTGTGAGAAACTCAATTCTCTTGTGAAATAGACTGTGTTGGTGTGAGAAGATTGAAGACAAGAGAGAGAGAGAGAGAAAGAGCTGGTCACCGATGGACTTGGGGGATTGTCTCAAGCCCGATAACTTTACCAGTATACTCCTTTCTCTCTCATCCCTCGGGTTGTTTATCCAATTATGTCAGGGATACGTGACAATCTATGTTCAATTGAAAATTTACTCTATTCTGACGAAATTGGTTCTATTAAACGTGGAATAAGAGAATGTTCGTTCATTGTTCAGGTGAAAAAGTATGAAGAAAAAAAAAAAATAGCATTGATGGGCATTGAAGATTTTAGTGAAGGCTTCCTGATCAGCACAAAAAGCTTTTCAATGCTCTGATTGTCCCTGTGATTCAATGAAAAACAACAATACCACTCTCGTATAATCTTATCGACTGGCAGTTTGTCTACCCTGACATGCCAAATCAAGAGGGGAAGTTTGTGACCTCAAAAAAAAAATCAGCCCCAGCATAAACTCGTATTTCCCACAGTTCTGATACACTTGATTACTCTTTTATCCCAAAGTTCATCCAGAAATTTGTATTCATACTGCCAAAGTTTCAGAACAAATAAAATAGTTCAAAACAATTTTCACTGAATATTCTCTACCAACAAATCATTCGTGAATCAATACTTGGCCATTTATCAATGTGTCAGCATCACTCACCATGACATCTTGCCAATGAAGAAAAATATTGAGGCAGAAGAAGATGCAAGACTGACAGAAAAACGATGAATTTCTATTTTTACCTCATTCAATACTTTTTCACTGAAATCATCTACCGCACGTACAATGAATCTATATTTTTATTCGTCACTTCTGTTGAAAATACGTTCTTTTATTCACGTTCAAACTTCCGAATCGTCTATGGAAGATTGATTTTTATCTATCAATGCATGTGCATATGCCGGTGACCGAGACACTTTCATTCTTCGTTTAGTATTTTCAATGGGAGTGTGAAGCTAAAAAATAGACAAAAAAAATTGCTATTTTCAAGTGCAAAATATCGAGCATTTAAGGGAAAGTTATGTTTTTGTTAACTGTTCGATGATTTTGGAGATTTTCATGGATGCATTCGAGCAGTTTGTCTCTATTCAGAGCAAGTCAATGAAATCAACATTAACTTTCTCTTTAGTTTAAATAATAAAACAATTGATAAATGTTGGATTGAACATTCAATTGATTTTTCTCACTCTCTCACACTCCTTTGTTTCAGTTGACGGAGCAAACAATCGATTGATGGAAACAGCTGAAGTTGAAGCTGCAGCTCATCAGATTGAGAGACTAGATAATTTCATTTTTCATGGTAAGTTGGTGATTTTTTTATGCCTTTTGAGGTAGTTTTTGACCAAAAAAGAGAGGATTTTTAGGGTAGTTTCTAATTATTTTGCTGATAATTTGAAAAAAAAGGTGCTCTAATTGACAGGAAAAAGTGATTTTTTTCCGCATTAATTATCCAAAAAGTAATTTTAAAAAAAAATTCCCAAAACATGCATGAGATAGAGAGAGAAGCAGAGAGATTATAATTAAAATTTCTCGATAACTATACGGTGAATTGAATATTTTTTCCTTCTATTATTTAGCTAAAAAGCTGTTCTCTTCGTCAATTGTTTTTAGATAATGGGTCAACCCTGTGATTTTTTTAGTAATTTCGTTATTTCTGTCCGATTTAAGGCGTTTCATCTCCACCCTCGCTATTTCCAGTAACTTTGATAATTCATATCTCATAAACTGCACGGACAAAAATTATGAAAAATTCAGAAAAATGCAAAAAGATATCATCTTTGATACAGTATCAAAGAAACGAGGAGTTAACTGTACTCAAGTTCACTAAGATATTATTTTCAAATGAATATATTGGAAAAATCCTTTGATTTTCATTGAACTTGAGAAAATTAATGAAAAAAATCAATGATGAAAGCTCGAAAATTGAAGAAAAATCAGAGAAGAATAATAGAGTACTGCCATGATCCGAAGTTTAATCGCATTCCCGCACTCGCATGCTTAGCGTGTCTCGTATTTTCACTCGTCACGTAAAGCTCCGTGAGAATGGCATTAATGGGACATTCAAATCACTGATTTCATCGCAAATGAAATTGCTGCACAGGTTCCTCACATTATAAAAAATACAAAAATATATCTAAAATCTATATTTATATATATTTTGATAGAGTGAATATTTATTCGTCATAAAGAATTGAAAATTTCTGAAACAATGAATAGCGTTATATATATTTTTCACTCTGAATGAAAGGAAACAATGATTTATGCAATAGAAATAGATTTGCGAGTGGACAAAGATTAAACGAAAAATTCTCCAACAGTTTATTGTTCTCGTCGACGTCTCTACTCAACGTTAATCGACATCATTTAAATCCAGTGGATGCGCTCTTTGTTCACAGTGGCATTTCGCATTGTGTACTCTCTCTTTTCCTTCTATTCCGTCACTCTTTTCTTCTATTTCCGTCAGTCATTATTAAGATTACATTGCGACCAGTCCGTCAATTTTCTATCCAGAAGATTCCAACAGAATGAAAATCAGGAGTTAAAAAACTCCAGTTCTCGGCTCCATTCAGCCTCTTATTATTCTTTAAAATGAGATATCACGGGATATTTTATGGAGCACTGAATAAAATTCTCTCTGAAATCTTCCGCTGTTTATGTGCCCTCGTGGAAAAGATATATATTAAACATATAAAAAAAAAATATAGTTAAATAGGAAAGTTTTACGACAAATATGTAATTGATTGAAATTAACTAATTAATTGATTAGTTTCAGCCCAAAGTTTTTTTCATCAAATTGTACTTTTTTAATAAATAAAATATGTAAAATATATATTATTTTATATTTAACATAGCACCTAGGGCGGAAAAACACTCGCTCCGCTCGGGAGGAAATTTTTGTCGAAATTAACTTTTATCCAAGCATAATGCGTATAGTATCTTTTTGCCCAAGGGTGCTGGAAAAATGCGTTTCAAACCAAGCAAAGTGAGGTTAGAAACCCATTTTTCCAGCGCCGCGGGCAAAAAAGAATTTTCTTCAATGATTCCATCGAAAAGCTGAGGAAATTTCAGACGTAAAACATGTGTCAATTTTTTTTGAACTTTTGAAAGAATTCCCTTTTTTGGCCAACTTCTAAAGAGGTTTCTCTTTTGAAAATCGATAAAATTCATTTTTTCGGCGATATCTCTGGTTCTGTTGGACTTAGTGACCTGGGGTTGATCTCAATTGAAAGATGAGCTCATTTCTCATTGATTTATGTGGTTCGAATATTTTCAAAACCAATTTTTCAAATATTCATAATTCATTATCTGAAAATCAGTTTTCGCCCGACAAGCACTTAAAAAAATTGATATTCTACATATGATTTTCAGGGGAAATTTTCTCATCTTTCCAATGGAATCATCAAAAAAAACCATCTCCGATATTCCCATTCATTTCGAGTAATTTTCATAGTGCAAAATACCAAAATCAATCCATATCCATTTTACCCCACTTTCCCCTATATTTTTTATATATTTGATATCCATTTCTTTCCTCGTGGTGAATCCATGGAATTTCTTAATGCATCTTACAATATATACTACTGAGCTGTGAATTTGATTTACTACTCTTGAAAGGAAAAGAAGAAAATAACAGAATAAAAGTTCGAGAATTAGAGAACTCCAATAGTTAAGCCTTTGGACTCAATGGAATTCAGGAGTTGCAGTAATTGGTGAAGAGAAATGACACCCCTTGTCTGTATACTCCGGCCAACGATCGACCGCTTCAGAGTTGTTCACTCGTTGTTCTCTAACAGTGCAATCTCCCTCACCATTCGACTAGGTGCCAACACACACACACACACACACACATAGACTATTTCTCTTTGCTCACGTATTGAACTCACCCAGTTGTGTACCAGTGAGTAGTTGAACGATCACAAAACCCGATGAAGTTACGATAGCAGGCCACTCTACTGACGGACGAAACTCATTGAAAAAAAAAAATAATAATAATAATAATGAACGAATTCTGTCTTTCTCCATCGGATATATACATATATATATAAATGGAATGCCTGTGAGATCGGCACTGTGGCACACTGGGTTACTCTCTCTTCTAGTGGTCTCTACTCCTGCCACTTCCAATTCCCTCGGCAATTCCTTTGATGTTTCGCGATAGTTGAACCTGAACTTTTACTATCGAGGTACACCAACTACTCGATAAGGAAGTCACTCAAGAATTCAGGAACACTTGGCGATACATTTATTAAATTATTGAGAATTATAATTTTAACCCTTTGAACGTCAAAGTGATTCCACACTCTGCAATCAACACAATATAGACGTTTTAACACTTTTCTTTGAATTTCATTTATTATATCGTCCTTTAAAAGTCAAAGGGGCTTAAGCCCTGTGCATGAGAATAGCACTTACGCCCCTTTGTTTCTAAGGTGATGATACAAAGCCTGTGTGTACAATATCGAGAATTACCATATTTTTCAATAAACAAATGATAGAATTTGAAATTTTACATCTAGAAATGACTAAAAAATAAGTTTAAATAAATAGAAAAAGAAGAGACCAATGTATTATTCAAAGATTACGCATAGTACACACAAACCTCACTCATATCCACCTAATCACAAAGGATCTATGCAAACATTGCAATAAAGTATTGTCAGTAAAGCATATACTCATTGAATGTTAACCAATAGTACAGACAAGAACCAAACTAGGACTTTCAAGAAATCTGAAAGGAATTCTGAACACCAAAGAAGGACAATCAAAAACAATAGAATACCTTCTGGAATTAAAAATCATAGACAGCATATAAGATATACCAAATATTGAAATTAGCCTTTCTTTTCTTCTACAAACTCTGTAAATTTTGTAACTTGTATTATACTTTATATGTTGCTGATGACCTTAGCAGTTAAAGAGCGACATCAAATCAATTTTAATAGGGAAAAAAAAAGTTTAAAGAAAAATTGAAAAAGGTATATTTTTCATTCATCGCCCTTCAATTTTTCCAGTTTTATTTTTCTTCTAAAATCTCACATCATCGTCTTTGAAATCAACTACTTGTTAATAAATTGACTATTTCTGTCAATTTCAACCTATTAATTTTTTAAAATGCATGCTGCCATTGTTGTTGACATATATATGGCACTCGTTAAAATATCGAAGAAGACACACACGTTCTAACCAACACTATGCCAGTGCACTAATACAACTACGATCTCACATATGATTGGGCTTGACCTCACTATCGCTTGCACATAGATTCCCGAAGACTTTGACGTTCAGAGGGTTAAATAATTCTTCTAATTCAATTAAGGTCAACGCTAATAGCAAGGAAGCATATGAAAAATAATTGCTATTCATTACAATAATAATGATCCCTTTTAACCACGTAATATCCAAATAGATTGTGAACGCAAAAGCTAATTAGGTTTTAAAAATGTTCGAACGTAAATGCTCTATTTTTACTACAATTTGTACGTTAAAGCAACTTAAAAAGATGTTAAAATAAATATAGAGTCGAAAGAGTGATGTGAACTCTAATTATTTCCTCGTTAAAGGGGAAAGTGTAAGCAAGAATATTAATTACAAATAAATATTAGACAGAATTTGATATTATTGACTGTGAGTTTATTTTATTATTTCGTGACATCACTTTTTTTATGGCATATATCGGTCGTAGAAGCATTCATTCATGAATACAACCGAACTAATAGAGAGAAGTCTCAATATCCTTGAGTCTTATAGTCAATTAATTTATTTTTTTGAAAAAATTAATTAATTTACAGTATTAAATTGATTTAATTCTTTGATTTTCCATCAATTTTCGCGATAATTTGAAATTCAATTAATACTGAATAGACTCAGAAGTATAAGACTCAATGATATTGACACTTCTCTCTATTAGTTTGGTTGAATTCATGAATGAATGCTTCCATGACCGATATATATGCCATAAAAAAGTGCTATCACGAAATGATAAAATAAATATTGGAAAATTACCGGAAAAAAAATATGGAAGACATGTTATCCCAAAGTTTGTAGATATTATCAACAAAAAGCCTCCAATTTCACATTCCATGTGATTCGTCAACGTGAATCCTCACGTACTCGATTCTCAGGGCCCCCGATGAAATAAATTGCTTGGAAGCATATAGGCTCCCCCTAGTATCCGGCAATTTGCCATACCTCTTGGTGGTTGCTCCGCGTATGCCACCATCGATCCTCTGCATGTAAGCCCCCCCCCTATTGACCCCCCCCCCCTCCTCCCCTTCTCTCTTCTGTTCTGTTAACGGGAAATTTTCTTTCGTTGCACGTACAGCCTGTCAATTTAACGTCGACGAAGAGGCGTCTCATCTCCTCCCACGAATCACTCTATCTTTGTCTTTCTCTTTCTTTGGTGACTACTCTTCTGTATTCTCCTTTGTACATGTCAATGCTTTTGTACGAGAAAGCGCGTAAGAGCAACGAATCAACCTATCGATACTTCTCACTGGTAAAAGACGAGGGTGCACATTGAACAATGAATTACATTGGGGGAGGGAAGGGGGGGGGGGAGGGGGAGTGAGGCTTGACGTCATGGTACTATATTGTGTACGAGTAGTATTAGAGTCCACTTGAGACACTCTAGTGATGAATAAAATAAGATGGAAAAAAACTGCATGACGCTCGTTGGTTAATAGGCGTCAATGTGTATATATATATATATAGATGTGTGTATGTACTAACTGGAGAGTTGTTGTCAGTGACTAATAACTCCAATTTCAAAAGGCTCTCATCTCACATGAACATACATATACACAGACACACCCTTTTATTTCTACGATATCACGATATGTGGAGAGTGCCTGACTTTCACGGATTAATTTCTCGTATTGGAATTACGAGAGTAAAATGTGGCTAATGATAAATAATTTGAAAAAAAAAATATTCTGGCGTTAATTACCTCGATTTCACTAGACTCTCTTGCTCTCATTCTTCTGGATTATTCAATAGTCAATGTCGTTGATGTATGTCGAGGGCTTTTTTTTTAAATTCACTGATATTTGTCAGGCAGTAATGTTGTGGTTAACCTTTGGATGGCAATAGGTAATGCTCTACAACTGTCTAATAAGTAGTATAATTTGTCGACAGGGATGACACATAGTGGAGTTGAAATTAGTTTTCGCACCCGAGTAAATTTGAAGTGCCCCAAGGGATTTTAGATAGTAGAAGAGAGAGAGAGAGAGAGAGTGTGTGTGTGTGTGTGTCCGCGCTGACAGTATGACAGAATGAAGAGATGAGCACCACAGGAGGAATTTCTTTTTTATTAAAAATTTACGTTGAATTAATGGAATATCGGAGAAATCGAGTAATTCATCACTTCATTGCTTTCATTCGTGTTATTCCAATACTTCAATTATATTTATCCTGTCAACTGTACAGAGAAAAGTTGCCTGAGTACAAGTATGATTGTGATATACAGATAATGTGGGAATTTTTTTTTTTTTTTCTCTACAAACAAAAAGCATTCTTACCTCTTAACATAGATGTTACTGAATATCATGACAAACTGTATTCTTCAGTGTACCAAGAGAATTATAATGGAAAAGTTTCCACTGAGCTTTTAACCTGCGATATGAATTCTAGAGTAACAAGTTAAATTTCAACTTGCCCAAGGAATAAGAGCAGCACTGTGATGTTTGCCAAAAATGTAAAGTTGGTAGTTTCATGTTGAAACCACGTTCTGGTTTTCTTTTCTCATTCTTGATAGATGCATTATCCACTTTTATTTCAATTTTGCAAATGTGTTCATGTCGTTTTCTTCTTTTTTTTTTCCTTTTGTTTCAATTCTCTCACTTCGTTCCATGAAGAAAAAAAAGGGAAATTTTTGAGCACTACTTCTGAGAGAGGTCTCGACAATTTTTGTCATCTCTCACTAGATTTATTTCTGAGGAGAAGCTTCTTTCTTCTTCTTTGTGTCTCGGAGATTTAACGGAGAGGAGAGAGAGAGTCTTCCGCATCGAGAGAGCAGCTCTCGCTTTGCTCCAAACGATATTATACATATATGTGCGTGTGTTGACAGAAGTGAAGTTGCGAAGGTGAGGCTTTCTGCTTTTGAACAATTATTTGGCAACTTTGGTTGAAAAGTTCAACAATCATAGGATCCCTCTGTTTAGACGGAAATACTATGTTCACGTGCAACCACACCGTAAATGTGAAATACACGCTGTTGTTCTTCACTTTGTACGACATTTCGCTAACGTCTACAAAGTTGTGTGCACGAATGATACGAAAATATGAAGTAGACTCGTTTCTAAAAAGTATTTACAATAAAAAATGAGTTATTTTACGTCAATTTCCAAACTTTTTGAATCAAAAATAATTCGAATACAGTTGACCTCCTTTTTGTTGATGCCATATCGAAGATTATCTTCTACATTTATCTGAATTTCTTCATAATTTTTGTCTGTCTAGTTTATGAGATATGAATTATCAAATTTAATGAAATAGTGGTGGTGGGGATGAAAGACCTTAAATCAGACAGAAATGACGAAATCACCAGAAAACCACAGGTTTGACCCATTATTTAAATGCAATTGGCGAAGAGAATAGCATTTTAGCGTTAATTTATGTTAGAAGATTAATGCAAAAAAAAATCGAGAAAAATTATATTCATAAGCTGAAGATATGACTTTCGAATAGTTAAATCACTCTTTCGGGTAATTTAAAGCGAATACTCTCAAATTATCAGCAATTAATTGGAAACTAACCTACATATCTTAAGTTTTCCTGTTTTATCGATTTTCCTCTGGGATACTACCTCAACTGATACTCAAACAAGAGAAGAGCGAGAAAGAGACATCAAAGAAGAAAAAAAAAATTCACAGCCATGCTCCTCTCTTTTCATCTCTCTTCTTCCGTTGGGCGTTTCTAATCAATTTATAGCACCGAACGGAGGTGCAAAGACCTCACACAACAGTGAGGTCCGGAATTCATTTCTTGAAGGAGACCGCTCGCTTTGTCGGTTTATCGTACACGTTAACCATCAAAGGCCATCCGATCGTTTCCACTTGCTCTTTCGCTTCTACTCTCCAATGCTCCTCTGATAGGTTAAACAAAACATTGAAGTATCCCTGTTGTACTCTCTGTGTTATGATGTTACGGATAAAGAGAGCTTGTCGAATTTTCAACAGCTTCTACAAATTTTCGTACAATAAACGTGAAAATATCATCAATTTCAATGTTATTACAAAACTTCACGGAAAGTTATTCGATTATTCGTAGTAATTATTTTGTGATGAAAATTGAAGTTTATTTTGAATTAATGATAAAGAGGAAAATTGCCGGAAAAAGAAGAATATGAAGTTTTGAGACAAATCAATTTTATTTAATCGTTTCATAAAATCAATTCGTTAAAAAACATTTCCTATTTTTGGAGAAAAAATCTATTCACAGCTAAACCACTTTTTTTTTTAAGTGATAATATTGTATTCATTTCTTATCGAAATTTCATGATTTTCATAGAAGCGTAGAAAACTTTAGCACCAATCGTATATCTCGTGAATGGTTATCGATAAGCAATCTCGGACTCATCGAGTATGTTGACAATGTGTCACAGTTCTTATCGATTGGATTTCAAAACACAACTGTCGAACGTTTTAAAAAGAAATGATATTTGATATGGCACTGCTGGAGAGGGACTTGGTTGCCATTTGCACCGTATCTCGAGTTCATTTTTTCATTTTCTGTTAGGGTAATCTGATGAATCATCAGAGTGAACATAAATCCAAATAAAAGAGATATCAGAAAGTAATGGAGAAAGAGGAAATTTACACAAGAAGTGATATTTTTTTTTTTTTGCTTCTCAAGATTTACTCATTTATTTTTTCTTTATTTCTGCTAAATTTATTCCAATTGTCCATTCTTCCTACTGAATAAACCTTTTTTTTTTTTTCCTCTTTTTCAATCGGAGGGCGGTAAAAATCCTCTTAGACGCTGTCTCGAGACTCGCATTCACATTGGGGATACTTTACTTTCTTTATCCAGACTAGTTCTATTTGCGATTCGATGAATAAAACAGACAAAGGGAGAGAGAAGTAATTGCCAGTCTCTGTGGAAATCTCACGAGGGCCATTTTCAATACTGGTATGAGGATGAGGGAGAGAAAATTTCACGGGATTACGAAATACAACCATTTGTATTCACCACAAAAACATGTACAAAATGTTATATTTGCTGGAAGGACTAGTAACGTGTATAGAAATACCGTATTATTCAATGGAAAAAAAAATAAAATGCATGAGAGATTAAATTCAAACATGCATATAACATTTATTGGTCATATAATCGGAATAAATGAATTAACAAAATGTAATCGTTACGCCTTTATTAATCCTGTGATTCATGAATCCTTGATTCACAGTGTCGACCTAATTTTACAATTTAACATTGTTTCATTTTGCCTGTAAAGCACAATTTATCACTATTATCTTTCATTAGATCTTCCAATGGAATCAAAATTAATTACATCGAGTTGGTATAACCTATCTTTATAATTAGGTATTAATTAAATTTAATCTTCATTTTTTTTTTTTATAAAAACGAATAAAGTGGATACAAATTTTTCGTGAAATCTCTCGGAATTTTATTACTTTGCCTCGAGTTTCTGGTGGTTTTTAGTACTCCTGAAGGAGGCATTAACGGAATTTATTCTCTCAGCTTGCCACATTCGATTGCGATAGAAAATTCTGAAAATTTCGAAGTACTATTCACATTATTACTGAAGGAGAAAAAAGAAATCAATTGAATTCTCGACAATCTTTTGCCATGGACAATTCTACTTAAATCTTCGTCTTGCTTCTTCTCCAAAACCAATTTCAACTCGTACATTTCCCCCACCAACTCACCCCCCCCCCCTCCTTTCTTTTTTTCATCTCTTCTATTTTTTATTAAAGATAGAGTGTGCAAGTTCGTGATTCCTGGCCATCGATCAGGTCATGTCAGAATTAGTTCCATTAACTCGAGACGAATTATCGTTGCACGCGCATAGACTACACAGTTAGGGTAGTAAGGATGCAGCTATGAGAGTTCAGGATTTGATAGAGGTTGAAGGAGTGTACGCCAAGTACAGTGGAGCTGCATAATTCATTCCTCTCGGTAATATCGTACGAGGGTCTCAAAGCACGATTCACACCCGTTCCATAGATTTCGTCTCAGAAAAGCAGAAAACGAGGGAAAAAAGAGTTATTCACTTTTTTTTTCCTTACTTTCTCAATCCGACTAACATAGGAAGAGAGAAAAAAGGCATGACGGAAAATAGAAGAAAAACGAATTTTGCTAGTAGAATTAAAAATGAAAAAAAATAAATAGAATGAGTATTAAAAAAAAAAATGGAAAAAACTAACGAATCCCCTTGAGCTTCACGGAATCTCTGAGGGAGCGAAAAATAAAAAAAAATAAAACGACGATAGTGAATGGACTGTACGAAACCACGGTGGAGCTCTGCCAAGAATCTCGTTGGCATGGATCGTTGAACAAATAAAAATAATAAAATAATGGAAGTTGTAGAAAAATTCAACGAAGGTATTTCATGACTTTTCTACAGATCTCTGAACTACGTAATTCATTTTACGTTCAACCGTGTTAATTATATTTGTTTCTTTATTTTCTTTTTTTTTTTCATTATTCGTATCTATTTGCTCTATTCACTCGAAAAATTGTCGTTTTTTTCTGTATGAAGGACAAGTAATTATGTTTTTTTTTCTATTATTTACTTTTTAATTTTAATTAACCGGAAATAAAATTTCTCATTCTTTCATTGTCCAACTACTACATTGTGACTACAGAGCTTTGGATGGGATTTTATAAAAATATCTCGCACAGAGATTAAAGTATATAATTTTAGAAAATCTGATCCATTTTTATTTTTTTTTACTTGTGAAAAAAACCCTTAATCTTCCGATTTCAAGACATACTGAGGTTTATGACCAGGATTTTCTTTACGATTCTTCATTTTTCCACTTCCTCCGTTCTGTCGTTTCTCTTCCTCATTCCCAAGCTTCGGGGTAAACGTGACTGGCATTTGGATTTTCTTCAGCCCTTCGGGTCCCACAGCTGGAAAATGATAAATATCAATATACTTCTCATTGAATTTAACGGTTTTCGAAATGGTTTATTCGAGCTGAGAAATATTATTTTGTAGGAAATCTTTTAGATTAATAATACGAAAATAAAGTTCCAAGGGATTTTAGTGTTTTAGTTTAATGGTTAAATTTAACAGGAATAATTTGTAAATTTCCTTTTATTTGTAAATTCGGGCAGAATTTATTGCAGAATGCCAAAGTTTTCATTAGCAATTCATTCCACCCAAGATGCCCGGAAGTTTTTTTTTCTTCAAAAATTCCTCTTTGAAAAAGTCAAATCTACATGGGCTGCCCAGAAAAGCTAACCTAATTCACGTTCTCATAGAGAATTCACTTGTATACACTATTTTGTTATTGTTACTTATGAAAATGTATATCATTTTAGTCCTTAGAATGTCATCTATATATTACAACAAAGAAAGAACCTTTTTTCTAGACAGATAAGACTGAAAATAACTAGTAATTACTAGAAATTTAATATTCTCCAAAATTTACACAGTAAAAGTAACTTGTTATTGCAATTTTTTTGCATCACTCATACAACTAATAATCATAATACAATTTATTCGATAGAGAATAATTTTTTTTACGTATTATTGCGAAGAGAAATACGCAAAACAATCTAAATCTTCTTTAACATTCAATAATCAGTCATAACCACATAAAGAAATATTTTTTAATTGATGTTAATTAATTTTCTAATTGCACTCTTCGAAAAGCCTCTTTATCCTGTCGCTTTGGATGCAGTGACCTAAAATCCCTTGGACCTTCGAGAGAAAGACTTCCATTACATCACATGACGTTAAAGTGGAAATAGTCTTCTGGTCGAGACAAAGATCCCATTGTCTCAGAACATATCTCTATTGATAGAGTGGAAATTTTTTCGTATCTCTTCACCATTTCACTCATTCTCCAATCACTGTTCATTATTCAATCAATTCGATGATTCCTAAACTCTGATAACATGAATTAGCGTCAGTATGATTGACACAATTATGTCCATTCCACTCTGTATAAATTAATCCCTTTATCATTTCCAATTTAATGAAAACAAATAGCATGACAGAATGGACGAACGATGATTCCCTACTCATTCAATGATAACATTACGTTAATTGTAATTTCATGCTTTTAATTAATTATATTCTGTAGTTGATTAAAAACGTTATTATCTAGAGGTAAATTGTAGTCACGGAAACTGTAACTCTCCAGAATTACGATTACCTTTATTTCAAAATAAACATTGATAAAAACTTTAGTTTAATAACAACGGAATTCACTATAAAATTAATTTAAAATAAATTATCTTCAACTTTCCGGAGTTTTTCCATTAAAATTTATGCAAACTGAAAAATGAAGAAAAAATTCTATAAGCTCTGAAATAAAAAAAAAGACAATATGAGCGTTGGACATTCAAAGAACTGAGTTTTCACAATGATTCATTGTTGTGCACTGTGCAATTTTGTACCATCCAAGTTTTAACATAAATAAAGACTACAAGTATCGTGAAAATCGTGTGCTCAGTAGTACTGGGACTGAGGATAAATACACACACGCTGGTCCAAAAAGTGATGCTGCACATCACAAAGTTTTGTACAATACTGTAACAATAGAAAATTTTACGTACAATGCTAGTGAATGCATTGTGAATATCTCCTTGGACTTGGCTATTATAGCAAGCTAGAATCTTTTCTTGGTTAACATTTGTAGTTTCTATAAAGTTACATTTCTTAGCAATTCTAAACAGGTAAAACTAGTTTCTACGTTTGAAAATAAGGGAATTTCATCTGAAATTTTAGTTTCATTTCTTTTTTTTCTCTCTTTTGTGCTTCATTCGAACATCGTTTTCCTCTTCATTCCAGTGTAATTTCTAATTTCCGCTTCTGATCCGAATTTTGTTTTTTTTTGACTCTTTACATGTGATTGGAGCTAATGAATGATAGAGAAAGGATTAGTGGAGAAATGCAGGTATTTCAATCGCTCGTAACAGGATCGTTCACTTCTGTAGTCTTTTTCAATTGGAAATCGAAACAATTCAGGAGAGGATGATTTCCAAGCCAATGGATGTACTTTTATTGGAATTTTCGACTGCCTATCGTGAGCCATGCTGCGCATCGAATACGCGGCAAAAACGCGCAGAAGAAGAAAAAAAATGGAATGGTGGAATGGCAGAGAGGGTTTCAAATGAAACAAAGAATTGGTAAAAAAAAAAAAAAAGAAACGTGGCCGTTTCGGTTTAACCGCGGGGATCTCTTTTCGTAGCAATACTGGGGAAAATATATGTGCACACGTGTGTAAAATTAGGATCATGGACACGCAACTGACCATAAGTGCAAACAAAACCAAAACTAGTGATACACGTGACCCGTTAAAATTTTCGATAGCTTTGCAATTGCCTAAAGAAAAAATCCATAGTAATGGATTTTTTTTCAATTTTTTGGTTCATCGAATTGACAATATTGGAGAAAGTAGCAATGAAATGACTCGAGATGGAATTTTTCGAACAATTCTATGAAAATGGTGAAGAAATTTCCTGTGAATGATGAAAACTTTTATTCTGCTCTACTTTTTTAAAGATATTGCCCTTTCTATTTGTCTTAGCGACTTGGGGTCGATCTTAAATGAAAGGTGAGATTATTTGCAATCAATTCATGTAGTTGAACAAATATATTATTGATCATAGAAGTACTTATGGACTATTGCGTGAAATTTCTATGAGTGCCTCATAAATTTTCTTTTTTTCAAAACAACATAAATTGATGGCAAATGATTTTATCTTTCATTTTGATCAGTTTCAAGTCGCTACCACTAATCGAACCGGACATAATTCGAAAAAGAAGTGGAATTTATAAAATGAACGAAGGATTTGACCTCTGATTATCAGCGCAAAGAGCAGAAAATCCAATAAATTATAAAAAATGATTGATGACATAGTTTTCATAACGGATATTTGCTCATCTTTTTAACCGGTTCCGAATATTTTCGCTGATTTCAAGCGATTTTTCAATTATATAAAAAATCACATCTTCCTCTATATTACATTAATTTTCCCTGAACAATGATCCTCAACGTTTTATTTGTCTTCAAGTCTAATTAACACTTAACTATAGACCTCTGATGGCAACTGGTATGCAGAATCTAACGTCACTTCCTCGTACAGTTTCACCTCTGAGATTACCCAATTTGCATATGACTGACATTGCCCACAGCTGTCAGTTGACGCAATACGACAGAATTTACACTACAACTCTATATATTCTGATTGAATTTCGTGTCTTTATTCCCTGGTTGAAACTACAAGAGAAATCTCTGTATTCCCAAAGTTCGGTAGAACAGAATGCAATTTATTAGAATGACTCCTTCAGTTTTTTCCAACGAATTCTTTTTCCTAATCCGTTTTTATCACATTCAGTATGGATAAATCAGAACGGTTTACTTGTTCCTCGATGCGCATCAGTTATCACAAGATAATAACAAATAGTTGCAATATTTCATCTAATATTCAATAATTTCTCAATTAAGAAGAAAATGCATCTAAAATTTACGGTAGACTGAATTGAGAACAATTATCGAGTTCTGCACTCAGAAATTTTTCACTCACGATCCAAATTAATTCAAAAAGTAATTGGTTGCAAGTCATTGTTTTTATCATGAATTTCCTCGATTTTCGTTTGACAATATATTATGAACGTCAAGGTAATTTGTATTGTAATTAGTTCAATTTTGAAGATAGAGTTAAGTGAAATCAGATTCACTTCAGAATGACATTGATTAATGAATTGAATTAAAACGAATATGTATTTATATTGAATTATTTGGTCACAGTGCCTGAGAAAGCTTAAATTAGAAGCAAAACGTGGCCATTTAACAATCTCTCAGCCTCGTTTATTTTAGTTTCTTCCAATATTCTATAATATGCAGAATCACTGAGCCAATCATGGAAATGGATCCAATAATTGTTTCGAAACGTCCCGATGTAAAAATCGATACAACAATTAATGAAAAAGTGTAATGGTCATTCAATCAGTTTGATGCACACATTTTGAGTAAATGAACCAACAAATTTTCACTGGCCAAATATAGCCTATAATGCTTTATTTATGAATGACAGTAGAGAAAAAAAAAAGATTCAACTCGTTAACGATGGATCACATCAATCGACGCATCGACGGGTTTGCAAACTACTTTATATCCGTGGAAAATGACCATTGAGAATTCATTAGCATTAAATTCTCCGCTTACCGAACTCTCGGGATTTGCATCATGGAAAGTACCATCGCCATATGCTACACGTATTGGCCAATGGCTTTTCCCACCCAATACATTGGGAAGGATGAAAATCATCGATATTCGAAACACAGCACTCGTGGAAATTCATTGCATATCTATACCTGGTGTTATTCTCATACTGTGTCCTCTGGACGGAGGAACAATGTGTGGACTTTACTGAGGATTACAGTGTGGAAACTTCTATAGTAATATATAAGCTATAGATAGGAGTAGCAGTTGCTACGTTATAACCATTGGGGAAACTATCTACCGCAAGGCCATGTTTCGATTATCACACTCGCAAGTAACGTCTTTGAGAAATAACCTCATTATTTGGATATCGATCGAGGATTAGTCGAGCAATAATTATTCACAGACCTCAGCTGTCGCATTTCATTGGAGCATGAAATATCAATGCAATAATTCATCCAATTTCTACATAAAATAGTCGAATAATAATTAATTCTCTCATTTCTGTTATAATTTTCCGTGTATGAATGAGAGTATTCAAAATGGAAGATTCTTTATGTTTTCATCGAAGAACTAAGGAAATTTCCAGATGAAAAACATGTGCTCGAACTGATTTTTTTGTGAATTCAAAAAAATCACTGATAAAATTCCACTTCCAATCGTTTAAAGGTAATCTCCATTTTACCCCATTTCTTCCTGCATATTTCATGTGAATAAATAACTGAACTCTAGTCTTTCAATGTTGTATTTTTCTGAATTTCCATGAATATTTAACTTCACCACATTATTCATATGTAAAAGTACCAGAAAAATTCATGAATCATTATTCATGGTGTTTTTTCTCCATCATCTTGGCCATTAGCTTGCATAAAAATCTCAGTGGAACTTGAAAAACGCATATGATTCTTACAAGAGATACGCCCATTAAATCACAAGTTAATGTACTGTGAATAATGTGTCTCCGATAGTACGTGGCAAGAGGAAGTCTAGATGGCTATACTCATCGTTTCAACCGATCTCCAAGACGATCCCAGATATAATGCCAAAAAAAATAACTTACATCATACTTCAATAATAACACATTCACACGTTACTACGTGCCTCTTTATCCGGAGAATGTAATCTATGAAAGATGGGTCCACTGGTGTGAACCTCGAAAGCAGTAAAAAAAACCTGAGGTCACGTACACTGTTAAAATAAAAGCAAGCACTGCCTTTTTTTTCGGAAAATCTAATTCACATTAAGTAGTTGAATCCTCAGATTTCTGAACTTAAATGTCATCCAGTAAAGCAAGGAAACTCTGCAGAACAACTCCGCAAAACCAATAAGTCGAATAACATTTTCATTTAGATGTTTGGGAAAATTATACTACACACGTGTATTTGCGAGTTTAGCTCTAAAGTTTCAAGGGTATTTGAAACTTTTGTAAGTGAATGGTTGAAAATAGGAGATAACCAATAAAGGTGCCGAAATTGGAATTCTATTCCATTGCAATTGTTGGAATACAATGGGTTAGAGATTGCTACCACATTACAAGCAAGTCTAGTATGTACGACTGAGACCAGTTCTAGCAACTTTACAATATCAGTTCACTGTAGGACTCCTATGAACAACAGAAATTCAAAGCCCTTGGGCTTTTCAAAATAGTGGTGATTTTCATAATGTTCAAATGTTGGATAGTACTTTGAGGATACAATTGTATGAGCAGCTCTAGTAGAGCTATTCATCACTGGTAACCAATGATATCTAGACTTTCAGTAGAATTAGATGTGATAATCTTGCTGGTTCCTATTCTCAATTCCGTATTGCACCATCGAAAATTCCAGTTCTCATCTATGACCACATTATTACTGTAATTACAGTTCATTAGCACCTAAACGTGTACTATTTGAATGTTCAGTATGTTTCAATCTTCGGTATAATGATGGATATGTTCTGACACAATGGGTATTTCCCTTTTCATACCTTCAGTATATATGCAGTAGTGAAGGTGAAACATTCAGCTATATTCAGTGAATTAATCTGTAATCTCTGTCGTTTGAATTCATGAAAATGGATTTGTTATGTATGATGAGTATCTGTATTCATTTTCACTGAGTTATCGCATCAAACAGTTACATGGGGGCCTGAGTATATCGTCATTCAAATGACTGAAACGAAGATACGTGACTGTCATGGTGAGAGTATGTGAGAATCGTAGGCATTACAGTCACGCGTTGTGGCACGCGCCCTAGCCCCATATGACGATTCGTAATATCAAACTTCCGGTGATTAAGAAGACGAGGAAATTTTCACGTGTCTGTACTTTCGAGTAAGCTTCAACCATTAATGTTAGATAATTGACGGAAATTGTATACAGAAAGATACAAATTTCCATTTCACTTCCATCTACCGACTATAAATATCCGTCAATGTCAGATTACATTCTGATTTCCTCGAGGATTACTCTGTACTACTCTCCATGATAAGACGCGCAATACTTGCAAGGGCATTAGTGTTCTCATCTGAAGCTTTTTTATCTGCACTTCTTTTTTTTTCTGTGTACCAGGACATTTACAAGAGCTCGCATTCGATGCAAGCTATCTCTCGGTACACTAGTCAAAACTTATGGACATTACTTTGGTATATGGACATTTTTTTTCATAGTAAGTGCTACATGACTGCGTTACTCTCTGACTTTTATCTAGTTTCCACTTTTTTCTTCATTATATATTCATGTGCAATGGGATGTATTGCAACTGTGGTAATACTTGAAGTCTTGGTGGAATTTCAACTTTGACATTCATGTCAGACGTATTTTCAGTTTTCTGTCCTATGGGAAAATGTCTGATATTTCATCAGGTATAGGTTCAGAAGTTTTTTTGTGAATGACATTCTGATATGGTTTTTTTATATGGAAGAATGATCGATATGAATGTGCACTGTTGACATCATACATCATAGTGATTAGGTTACGTGTCAGGAATAAAAGAAATGCGTTGGAATTACTGAAATGTATAGTCTGAGATTCGAGAAGAGGATGACATTTGAAGAATTATTTTCAATCCATATGTTTTTTTTCTATTGAACGAAAAAATTTTCTGTCGTTCCTGTGTGACCAACTGTCAAATAGTTCAAAACAGAGGATAAAAAACATCATAGGCAAAAGGAAACACATTGAAATATAAATTTGAAAATCCGGAGACCTCGGGATTATATTTGCTCCCATCATTTCCAGAATTTTATTCTTATTCGTGAACTGTGCCTGAAGCGAACAATATAAAACTTGAGCTCGACGCCTGGGGTGATTTCGTGAATTATTAACGAACACCCCTTGAGAACGTCCAAGGAGCTTTCTTGTCGAGCTGTCTCTGCTTCTACTTCCGTTCTCAAGGATCCGTCCGTTTCTGCCACTCGCAGCGATGAGCTCTGACTCGTAAGAAATTCGATACCGCTGGGAAGAGCTCTACAATAGAAACTTTGTTTCCACTATTCAGTAGTGGAAAGAGTTCGAGAAGCTTCGGGAGAGGGCTTGAAACTGCCGTCTCCACCATGAAAATGAAAATAATTCTAATTAAAGAATATAAACATACATATTTCATAGATAAAAAAATCATCCGAATTTTTTCTTGAAAAAAACTGCGCAGAATATACGATTCAAATGGATTTCAGATACAACGCAATTCATATCATTTCACTATGCTAAAGATTTCTCGAGGAATTTTTTTTGTCCCCTCTAGGGTGATTCATTGCAACATATCAGAGGGTAGTATCAGTGATGTATAACATTCTTCCGGTTTCCCTTGGATCCCCGTCTGATTTGGCAAAACGCCCATCCGCTCATCCACAACCAAAACTAGCTCGTACGATTCACCCTGTACTATCAGAACATATGTTAACATTTCTCCAACTGATCCGCAATGTGTCATCATTCCAACATCTAAATCGTTGAAAGTAGAAAAAAGAAGAAAAAAAGCATTCACGTAATGGACTTTGTTGGGGATTGACTTCGAGAATAATAAGTTCATAGCTCCTGATTGGCGAAACAACTCTTTAAAAAAGTTTCAACATACAATTCTTTACTTGATCTTCTAGTTGAAGGGTGATTCGATTCTGGTTTTTACGAGCTTACTGGACGTAAAGTAGTGACTCCTGGCGTATTTACGGCAAATGCAGGCATTGGAACGATCGATTTTGTCTGAAATAAAGTCAGGGTCCTCGCAGATGTTTTCAAATACTTTGGTCCTCGTTACTCTGATATTTGTTTGGTTTTCTTTTTTGTTCTTAAATCGAATCCTCATACTTTATTAGACATTTTATTGCTTCACATATATTTTTCCAGTAGGGAGATGTTTAAGATTTTTTTCAGTTGTAATGTTTACGCATACGTTGAACACGATCTTAAAATACACGCAGTTTACACGGGAAATCAAAGTTTTATACTCTCTTGTATTTGTGAGTTCGTGCTTTTTTTTTCTTTTACTTTTCCCCTTGTAGTACAAAGTTCTGTTTTATATCCTCGTCTATTATAGAATTAGGGTAGTAACTATTCTCGTTTGAAACGATAACTCTTGTAGAAACTTTCAAAGAAGATAATCTATCTCGAAGATTAGTCAGTTTATACTCTTGTTTGCAGATACTTCATTTCCTTCGGGCACTCGTTGACTGTTATCAACTCGAGCAATTGGCAAGTGAGAAATCAACCAGGTAAGACAATACTCCCTTAGATTTAACATGAAGTATTAGATATTCATGGTAGCTAAGTTATTTTCTCTCGACTGGGCTCCGACAAATTCAATTTACTCATACTATTTCAGGGCTTTCATGCTAAACGAAGTATTTCCGTTGTAATTTTAGATTTCTCCGCAACTTGGAGAACAAATTCATAAAATAACAAAGTGAAAAGTAAATATAACTGAACTTTAAACCTTTTGAAACAATTTAGAATTGTTTGTAACAGGATAAATGCAAGAATTGAACATCTGGTTTCATTTCACAATTGATCGACACTAAATAACCTAGACGAATGAAATTAGGAAGACTGAAATTTGATTAATTCTTGTGTGGACAAAATAGAGTACTCGTGTAACGTTAATAGCGCTTTAATAACTATGGGTCATACCCATAGGCGAACAGCGGATACAGGAGAAAGCAACCAATTAGGAAAAAGCAATAGGTTCCGATCATGCGATAACTTCAAGAGGTACTCACTCCTGTTTCGAGAGTCAAACTTGTCTCATTATAAAATCAGTAAAGGTGCTTGATTATCTCTGATTGTATTTTGGGTCATTGCATCATATTAAATTGAAGAGAGTCTCTATTACTTTGAAATTTGTCAAAGCGCATAATTATAAAGTTCCAATACATTGTGCTGACAGAGATTGATTAAATGCAAGTTCGACTGTAATGTAAGTACTTTTCCGCTTTACTCGTCTATTATTTTCAAGGCAATTCAACGTTTTCTTAGTGTCATCCCAATCGAATCCTCATATGATCAAAATTGTCAAATTAATTTTGTTAAATTTGTAATAAGATTGATCGGCATGCAACGATATAAACCTATTATTCTGACCCACACTAGCTACTGAATCAGGTCATGTCGTGTAAAACTTCTCTAATCAATATACAGTCAAAATTGGATGCAAACTTATGTAGCTATAAAAAAGATGTCCTATGTTAAATTATGTTATTTGTTGCAATAAATCATTCAACTAAATTTCGAAAACCACAATTCTCAAGGGATATTACGAATAACATTATTTCCAATTTCTCGATATTGCCCAGCATAAATCATATAAAAATGAGGCATCATTTCAGTAAGCTCATCGTTTTACCAACACAGTCGTCTCAACTCAGACTCTCTGTCTCATTTCTCTGACAAATGATCTTCAGAAAAGCCCAGTCATGTCCACACAAACCATCGACATTGTCCTCAACTAAAATGGATATCCGATTTAACCCAAAACACTTATCGATTTCCAATATCATGGAATCTTCAGTATCAGAACAGCTTTAAAGCAAAGTATAATTCTATAAGAGGTCACCAATGTAAACCATTTATCAGCTTATCTTTTAACTCAACAATTGATAACGCCTTGCATTTATAAGTAGTAATGTGATAATAGTCTTTTGATATTCAGCTTGGAAAAAATATTAGATAAGAGTGAGTTTCGATTGGACAATTCTCTCTGAAAGCATTTTGCAGTCTAGCGATAATACCACTCCGAGAAATAATGAAATCTAAGTACTTTGGCAGATTAGCTGAAGATAATGATAATAAAGGGAGTACCATCTGCTAGATTATGAGCACTCACGTGCCTTTACTTGTCAGAAAAAAAAGCCTACTCTCTCTATCCAACCACATTACCAAATGGCCTTTGAATTTTTTAATTCATTAAAAAAAAAAATTTTTTGATCTCGGAAAAAGAAAAGTTATACGAATATACAGGCCCACACTGTAATCCGGATATTCAAATGAAACCTTTTCTATGAGCTTAATAAACTGTAATATAGTAGTTGGTTGAACTGACAGGAACAACAGTACATTAACTGAATCTATATTTAGCAAAGTAAAAATGAGAGAAAAGTTACTACAATGAAGCTACATTTGTACCTTTGTGTCGCTAGTTCTCAACGTGTCATCCGAGTTTTATGCAATTTTCATGTTATACTTCTAGCTCTACCTCGCAGTAATAATGAATGTATTATATAAGGCCATCTTGTGTTCTTGCAATTACTCACTGAATTTGAATAAATTATATCATGTCAAGCACCATTTATCATCTCTAATATCATGGTAAATAATTAATTAGTGAGATACTAGTTTAATTTAAGGTAATGGATTGAAAGAAAGAAAAAAAGGGAAGAAAACATTTTAAAAAACTTAATATCCTGACTTCTTGATTAAAATTTTCAATTTATTTGACAAATGTCAGCCAATAAGCCACATTCATGGCATTGGAAAATCATTCAGAAGAAAATGGAAAAAATAAATAAACCTGAGAGAAAAAGAAATGTTCGAATTTTTCGTCACTGAAGCCATAGATATCCGGGAATACAGATATATATCACTGGCATCAAGAGTCGAATATGTACGAATACGGGCTACCAGCATTTCTTGTAACCACGTGAGAATCATCATTTTTCACTGGATTCGTTGGGGCATAATTTCCTCTGGGAGTTATCCGAATCCATCTCCAAATTCAGCTCAAAAAGTTCAATCTCATCTATCTCTTAAAGCTGAAGATTACGTAGAAAAAACGAAAAAAATTATAGGTTTTGTGATTTTTCCTATTTTTTTTAGAAGATCTTGGGTCATCGGTCCATTAGTTTTATTAAACTTTTCATTTATCCTGATAGAAGAACGCTAGAGAGAAAATACGGAATTATATACAGATATAATGGGGATATTCGTTTATAATATGAGAGAGTTCGTGACAAACTTGTACACGCGAAATTTTTAAAGCTTTTCATCATGATTTAGAATAGTAATGGGGATTCCAGAGTAAAGAGTTAATAGGATTTCAGGAAGGTACCAGTCAAATTATTTCACAGTTGTTCCAATATTCAATTTTGATAATTTATGCATTATCTTTACATGGCTATAACAACAATGTACCAAATCCAATATTATTGTAAAGCCACGCCCCTTTTTTTTCATTCAATGATTAATTATTCATTTTAATCCTCAATGATGAGAATTTTGGCTGAAATTTACTGAACAATAATCTCTACGGGGAATTTTGATAATTCAAATATCTACCATTTATTCTTAAATGAGAATAACTCGCGTGCTACTGGGCTGTATCGTAGCTATGTTGTCA
Organism: Aleiodes alternator; assembly: GCA_963921955.1. NCBI lineage: Eukaryota > Metazoa > Arthropoda > Insecta > Hymenoptera > Braconidae > Aleiodes > Aleiodes alternator. Next base: position 4,205,084 of record OY998109.1, on the reverse strand, counting down.
GACATTAAAAAAAAAAAAAACATTGTCATTATTCTCGTGTCTGGAATAATTAAATACCTCAACCCTGAGAACTATGATTGATATAGCCATGAAACCTGTAATTGTTAAGAAATCTTTGCATGTTGAAGACAATCTATTGACTTTTAGACACTATTAGGGTAGGATTTCAAAGTACGGTCAATAATAGAGAAAAAAGGATTAATTGTAAAAATGTGTAGTGGAGAGAGAGATACTAAGTGGCATCTTCAACAAAATTGTGAAATAAAGATGTTTCTTCGATAAATATGAGATAATATGCATATAATACGATATATCGCATAGGAAAAATCGTGATTTCTCAAGAATTAAAAAATTTGAGATTAAATCGTCATTTCTTTAATGTTTTTTTTCAATTAATTGCTGATAATTTGGGAAAATGTGCTTCAATTTTTCACATTTTGAAGCATATTCTCAAGTTTTTTCTGATTTTTCCACAAAGTCCCTCACTCAAAAAAAAGTCCCAGATCATATTACTCTTGAGGTTCATTTCCCCCCACTCTCCTCTATCGTCTCAATATACTGCCTCAAATTTTCTGGTGAACACAATATTTCCTAATCAGTACAAAACTTTTATTATTGATCCAGAATAATTTGCTGACTGAAATCTTTAACGGACATGATTTTGTGATGTGATTTTTGACAATTCCATTAACTTTATCCAATTAATTCTCGTGAGATTGGTATGTGTCCCTTTGAGAGGATATTGTATGAATTTTTCAGGTTAATTTAAAATTTCAATCCAACCAACAGGCACACACACACACGCACAGATACAGACACACACACACACACACACCAACTGAAAGAGAACGTTGCAAAAGTCGGAAAAGTGATGGCACTGCTCGAGTTCGAGGAGACAGGATATTTTTTTTTATTTACTTATTTTTTTTTCTCCACTTGCTACGGGTGACTGGAAAACTGGGACGCCGCAATTCCAATATCATCCCCCGGATATCCTGGACCCAATACACATTCTCAACTAGTCTGAGGTCCTGGTAGTATCCAGGGTTCTCTCGATTTTCATCGATAACAGCACTTGGATCGTCAGTGATGAGAAAAAAACAAAAAGGAGGAAATGAAGAAAATTTAACGCAGTATATATGCATTCAAATACGTAAAGATTTATCGATTTTGGAATTGAGGAAATGTGTGTGATAAAGAGTGACACTGATCTCCTGTAGATTTGTAATTTCAAGAAAAAAAGTAGATGAGCGTCAAAATAAACCAAACTCTATTACTATTGGTAGAGCGAGTAGCCATCACACCTTTCTCTATTTTGCGACTTTTTTCTTCCTCTTTTTTTATATTATTCTTATTACTTCTTTTTATAGCTACCAAGCTTTAATCGAAGTTCTGCTGCAGAGCTCTTCTCTCTGGTGCAATAAATCTGGTGATTCAAAGTTATCGATATTCGAAGCACGATAGAATAGAAGCCAATGGAATTTTGGATGTCGACCATTGGAAAATATAGGAATAAGCTTGGAAAAAGAAAAGAGACTGAATATAAAGGGTGATGATGTAGATTTATTTTATCACCAGTATCATCAACCTAACAAGAATTTGAAAAATAAAAAATGAAAATAACGAATAAGAATAATTCGAGAAATATGAAAATTGTAGATTCTCTTGATTGCAATTGTGGTTTTAAGTCTGAACACATGGATCATGTTTTTTGGAATTTTGTCCAGAATATGATGAAAAAAAGAAATATAATGATATCTAATCCCCGAGAATTTGGTTTTAATGCTCTGTATAATATCACAAAATTTCTGAGATAAACTGCAAAACTCTGTAAACTTTTCATGAACCTGCTTCAAACTATTCGACTGAATAATATATTATTGTTATTACGAATTTCAGCAATGTATTTAAAAATATCTCTAGTACAATAAACCAAATAGCTTGAAATCCATCGAATAAATGAAGAGGGACAAAAAAAATCTACAAAAATTCTCAAAATAATTCGAAAGTTCTGGGCAATTAGGTTTATTGTGTAATCTAACTGACCTGAAAATTTCATGAATTCATCTTCATTGAATAAATAATATCTGCAATGAAATACCCTAATGCTAACTTTGTACAACAATGTTTGGCAATTAACGGATAATGAAATATGTGCAAACTAGAAATAGTTGAATGGAGTAAAACAAGAGCAAACAAGACCAACTATTGGTATTTGTGGTTGAACATGAATTTTTGAAATAACCGAATTAGAAATGAGAAATCTACCGATGATATGCTAATTCTACCTGTTGTATTTCTATTTATTCAAGCCACAATAGGACTCTTCAGGTGGTATGTTCGGTATATATAGGAAAATCCTTCAAGTTACTGACTATACCGCAGCTCAATATATATCTAAGTACCAAGACAACGAGATTCGTAGATGTCGAGTGAATAGTTTAATCTAACTGCATCTGAAGAGATACTAGAGTACAGATGGTAGAATTGGCATGGATTCTAAGTGAATAGTGTATAATACCGACTTTATGAATTTCCTTGTGCACACAAGGAAAAGGATTCTCAAGGAATGAAAAAAAATAATATAGATACAGTGATACTGCTATATGGTATAATCTACAACGAGTATTTCAATGGAAAAGGAGATCCTTATGCGGATATTTTTTTTCCACTAGACAGCGTTAAATTCACGTTATACTGGGCTTGTTAAGGTATACCATTCAGGAAATCTTGGAAAAGATTTCTACAAAAGGCCAACACACGCGAAGGGAGAGAGAGTGAAGGTTGAAAACGACAGAATCACCAGCGTCTTTTCTTGCAGTCTCTGGCTGTTTTTGAGGAGGTTCAGAATTCTGTACAGCACTGTTGGTTTCCTTTACACACAGACACACACACACACACATACACCTAGATGAATTTTGCCGTATAAAAGAGAGATGGATGGAATATGGGGTGATGAAAAGATGGATAAAATAGGGAAAAGGTTGAAATTTAACCAGAAGAGATGTTTTTTTAAAGGTTTTCTCACTTTCTGCTCATCTTTTTTTTAAGGAAATTGAGTGACCCCTATATAATTCGGATGTACACTGGAGAGGCGGGAGAATAGTGCAAGGCCATTTCGCACGGTCGATGTTATGACTGCCGTATATATATATATATATATATCTGTATTACGATATAGTCTGAAATGGGCAATTAAGGTATAAAATTATCTCACGGTAATTCGACAGTCTGCTGGGAACTATTTCGCGAAATATAACATGGCATGACAGTTATATTCGTATTTAAAGTTTTCCATTGGAATTAACCGGAAATTTTTATTGATAAAAATAAATGCCTCAAGTGTCATTCACAGGCTCGGAAATTGATTAAAAAAAGTTCAAGTATTTAATGCAAATTATTTCAAAAAAAATTATAAACATGATTCTTCTACATCTTTCATCTCTGTTAAATTTCCTCTTCTCTTATTTACTCTCAGTCTTTCCTTTTTTTTTTTACCAACGCCCTCATAGCTGACAAAAAGGGTAGAGTAGAAAAGAAGGAAACAAAACACATATGTCTATGTACTGACACAGCTTACAGAAATTACGACGTCCAAGTGTCATTCAACATACACGTACTTGCTCGGTCTGCAGACAAGGGAATAACAAACTAGATGGTATGATCATTAGCGTATACATAACACGCTCTACACATTACGTGACTGTACCTTTGGTCCATTTTTCGTTTGAGACTGATTCAGTGAAAGAGCACGTACAATCTGTAACAGTTTCGTTCAACTTCTATTCTTTTTGAATTTAGTGACGTCATCATTGGATCAAAAGTAGTGATGTAGAAGTAAAAATTGACCGGTCAGTTTATCGTAATTTTACCGATCAGTTATACATAACTACACAGAGAAAAATATTTTCTTAATTTAAGAATGTGCAGTCACTTAAATCAAGAAAGAAAAGTCACTTGATTTAGGTGAGTTTTACTTTTTTAAATTAAGAAAGAAAAAGTCACTTAATTTAAGTGAGAAAAGTCACTTAATTTAAGTGACTGCGCATTCTTAAATTAAGAAAACATATTTTTCTGTAAAGGATCTGAGACTTAATTTTCGAAAACGGCCCATTGATGTTAAGTTTGATCTAGTAGGAAGTTGAAGCTGGGAATAAATAGAAATTGAATAAATTGAATGTTTATGACAGATACATCGAGACATTGAATTTATTAGAAGGTTAATCTGCGGAGATTGTGATGAACCGAATAGCATAAGAGATTTACCTGAAATAATGAAGAAAGAATAAAGTTTGTCACAATTACCGCAGATTAACCTTTCAATACATTCAATGTCTTGACGCATTTGTCATAAACATTCGAAGTATTCGATACTAGATCAAACTTCAGATCAATGAGCTGTTTTCGAAAATCAAGTCTCTGGCCCTACATATAACTCACCAAATCTTAAATACTGACGATTTCCGTCAAAAATAAAGTGACCAAATTTCGACTTATGAAAATAACTCAATAGTTAAATTACCATCAGTTTACATCTATATATGTGAATCTTAAATCCAATTTTGAAAGGAATTCACGTAGAAGACATTGAAATAATATTGTTATATGATACGAATGTTTTAGAAATATAGTGCTTCATATTTCTGCTGCCTTTTGAAGCTTCATACTCTTCAACAAACAGACAAAATACATAAAAATAACCGATAAAATAACTGAAATAAAAAATTACCCTCAGTTTTCATCTATTTTTTTTTTTTATTTTTTTTTTTTTAATGTTTATTTATTTGTGAGGCCATAAGTACAGTGTAGAGAATTTCATCTCGTCAATCAACAAAGGATAGAATATTAAAATTGTAGATTTACGAAAAAGTCGGTATACGACATGCTTTGTTAAGACAGTTTCGGTATTAATGTATTTATTATTATTATCTATTGCTGGCTTTTTGGCGTTTATTAGTATAATTACGTGCTACATATATTTTTTTCAATGCTTTTCGAAATGGAAAGGCTTCTTAAAACCATTTCTAAAATTCAGTTTTCATCTATATAAATAGTTTTTTGTCATAAAGCATAATTAATGACGGTCATGATCACATTATCGGCAGTTTCCAGCGGGAACTACAGGTTAGGTCAGAAATTGGTCTTAAAACAGTAATTTTACAACTGATCTGACACATCTGAAAATTTACGATAATTTCACATCTCTAATCAAGAGTAATCCGAAAAAATAATTTAATCTTTTTACCCAACTGTGTTTGGAATTACTCAACGTACTTCAGTACTTCTTTTCGTTTCATGCTTAGCAGCAATTTCCAGAAATTTATGAATACCTAAAAAAAAAATATGAAAAAAGAAAGAAAGAAAGTACATACCACCAATGGCTACACAGGAAGTATCTCAAGGAAATTGAAATAGCCAAGTAATTGCGCAAACGTGAGAAACTTTGAGTTTTCCAAGTAAAATATATCATAAATATAGTCCACACGTTTAAAGTTTAAACTCCAAGGGACTGTCACGTGTAAAATGGTCGCAAAACCGCCATTTTCTTCATTACCTCGAAACTGTATAATTTCCGGTGTTGGCCAGAAGAGGTGAAAGAGGAATAGAGAGAGAGAGAGACGAGAGAGAATGCCTCTCCTCTGTTTTTCCCCTGGAGAGTGGAAACGAGTGAATTCCACAAGAGCGAGACGACGGGTGTTGTTCTCGAGACTCAAGAGACGTCCACCCGTAATTAACCATCGCGGCAGGCATTCTCACCGGTTTAAACTCTCCTCCTCCTCCTCTTCTCTCTACATCTCTGCTCTATTTTGCTCTTTCACTCCGGATGGATTGTACGACACACTTGAAATGAGTTGGTCACTGGTGTTAATTCAACGTTTTACTTCGTACACATTTTATGTGTCTCAAGGAGGTAAAATAAAATTTTGTAGTGAAAGAGAGAGAAAGAAAAAAAAGAAGGTACTTGTATTTTACAGCGATTTTTTTTCTCAATTTAAAATCCCGTTTTGCCGAGGGTCTTTTGAATGTTCCCACCTTGTGGCACCTCTAACCTTTTTTCCCCTCTTTTCATTCGCTTTCAACGAAAAGCTCCAAATGTTAATCGCCCTTTGCATGCTGCACATTCGTTATCACTGATCAAGCTCAACGAAAAAAAAAAACTGAGGACACATGACAGTTTTCCATTAATTAAAGGTCCAGTCATCAAGTGTGTAGTAATTACTTCATAGCTCTGACACTGTACAGAAAGGGCATAAATATATTCTTTGCTTCAATTAAATATTCGATACATTAAAAATTTATGACACATAAATGACATCATTATCTCTGCTGAATGATATCCTCATTAATTCCAATTGAATCACCATCTCTTTTCTCTTCCATTTATTCATGTTATTTTATTTTCTCCTTTATTTTTTTCTTTCACACAAAAAAAAAAGTAATCCAATTTGAATTTCATCCACTTCTTTTCAACTGGAGAAACAAAGCTTCGAGATAGAAGTTTATTCTTAATTCAAAGACGACAAGTTTTTGACCCCTATCTCCCCTCTCTCCCCTCGTCGTTTCACTTACTTTCCACTCCCGTGGACAATTAAAAAATTTCATCGAAATGCACAGAGGCTACTGTCATTGCTTTACTAATTTTTACCCAGTTGAGATTTATATATTATTCAAATCGTTTCTCCATTCAAATGCAATGGGGACTACACGAAGCTTGGAACTAACCAGTTGGCTCCATTACGGAAAGTGGAGGATTTTTTTGAAAAAAAAAGGAATCTCTTTTCGTAGGCAAATCGTGCTTTTTTTTTGAATCCTTCTTTTTGGTTCTTTATTCTGGTTCGTTTCTAATTTTTTTGTCCCCCCTTCCAAGTTTAACCTCGGAATAATCCATTCTTTGCCATATGGCGATGGTTTCTGTCCGCGAACATATTCTCGCTTTCAAAACTTTCTACAGAATCTAATGATATAAAATGTCCGAGAGTTTCTGCTGGCTTGAGTGAGGCAACACCCGCGGCATATTCAAAGTTTTAAAGCGAAGGCAAGGAACAAAAAAAAAAGGCCAGAGTTGAAGACAACTTGAGGATCGTTGGGTGAAGGGGAGAAACAAAAGGAGGAATTTCACGAGCCGATACAATGTAAAAATCCTGCGCAATACCGATTTTTACAATGACAGATTTATTGTCACATAAATTCACACATATTCGAGGGGGAAAAAAAGCGAATAAAGACAAAAAAATAGGAAAGATCTATATGCAACTGGCATTGAAATTAATGTCACGGAGTTTTTTTTTTCGATTTAGCATTGATCGTTGGTCATATATGACTGGTCAAATTTCCCACGATTGCCCATAAATTTATCCAGCAATTGGCTCTCTACCATACACTCTACTGGTACCATCCACTTTTCCGCTCTTTAATACCTCTTTTATTTTTCAACTTCCCCAATATTTCTATAACCACAGATATGTAGAATTCAGAATTCCAAGTGTCACATACGTATTTCCATTATAATTCTTTACCAGCGATTATTAATCGTGCTTGCCCAACGAAAATTATGGTCTTGTGGCAGGTGTACCAAATTAGATGGTCAACGTGGTGAGAGTCAATATTAATAATTCTCTCTTTTTTTTCTCAATCCTCAATGGAATTTCATATTATATTAATTATCGTGGATCATAAAATAGAGTTTCTGTATTGCTGAAATTGTTCTGCATTAACAGTTTAAAAAAAAAATTTACTCTACAAATTAATAATTATCTCGAGAAATAAAGGCATAGCATGAGGATAGATGAAGAAAGATTACGTGAATATTACTACTGGCTGTAGTAATATTTGCGTGCTGTTTCTAAATGAAGGCTGAGATTATTTCTCATCGATTTCGTTTGTCTTTCATGAAAATTCCAAGAACCTGCGTTCTACCACGCATTTGCCATAATAACAGAAGAGGAAAAAAAAAACCCTCCATTACAAAGGAGTAATCAAGCATTTCATCCTCCAAATAATGAAGAAAAAAACGTAATACCAACGATTCTCATTGCAATGTGACTGTGAAAAAAGTGAATTCGCAAATAAAGAAGTGCAATACTGTATTAAAGTGAAAAAGGGCTCGAATCTAGCACTCAGTTGACTGTTTATTCGTTCAATTTACGACAGTCAGTCTTGAGAATTCTCACCATGCAGAGGATTGCAATAGCACATATATATATATATATACTTTACCGTGGGCTTATTTAGTTTTGCGATTAAACGGAGCGAGCACACGGGATAGTACCAAGTCTGGGGATCTAAATTTCTGACAAGAATATCACGTGTATGAACGTCAAGTCTTCCGCTCCAGATGCGACACGCTGGATTTACTAAAATTTACCAGATTCAACTGCAATGCTTCCATTCGCACAAATAAATACTGATCCTTTTTTTACTTTGCATAGTCAATTTCTGTAATTTCAGTATTGAATTTTTTATTACTGAAGAAATTGCTTCAATTGATTTGAAAATCCTTTGAAACCCTTTCATCAATAAAAGCTGTATGGAACATTTTCAGAAAGATATTCGACCAGGAAATTGTAGGAAAAAGGGATTATTATCAATAGAACGGAGATATGTAATATCTACATTGCAAAAACTAATGTTCGACATTGAAACACTTTCGTAGACAATTTTAAAACATTTTAAAGATTTCCTTCGTAATGACAATTCAGTTTTCTCTAAATGTTAGAAAAAATCGATCAAAAATTAATCTATTATTTTCTTTCATTTATTTCATCAACGTTATTATTGTTCTCATATTTGTGTAGAAAATTACAATACTTGACTAAGACACGAAAAATGTTTTACACTGATGTGTCTGAATAGTATTTAGCAACTGTGTTTTGCCATATACCTTCAAGCTCCAATAACTGAACAATTGAAAAATATCTTAATTTCAAACATTAAAAAGCAGCTGAATAAATTCAAATTAATTTGTCAGATACAAAATAATGTCTTGTCCCTTTTTAAAACATGTAACGTTTTCCAATTTCAAAAGTTGTTCATTTCAATTATCCAACGTCAAGATACTTTCAATTTTATGATATTTTACTCTAACTGATATCTGAATTTGAGACATCTGTGAAACATTAGTTTTTACAGTACACTCATTGCAATAGGTATCTCGATGCATCGAGACTCATCCGCATCAGTACACACTTGTAGATCAATATTGCTATCAAATGGGCTGTGTGGTTCTTTTGATATTCCTGATAATCATTGATTTTCCACCAATATCAAAAGGCAGCCTTGCTCATTAGTGAAATCTGTAGTTATTAATTATGTACCTGCAGTGATTAGAAGAGCAGGTACATCAAAATAATTGATCTCTCAGAGAATCTCCATGACGTGATCATCAATAGTACCAGTGATTTCAGCATGAATAAGTGCAGAGTGGATGTGGAAGTAGTGAGGTAAACGCGTTGGCGTTTTCCATAGACAAAATTGGCTAAGCACAAGTGAAATATATATGTTGTAACTGAGGCAAACCAACAACAACTTTATCATTCTTGATGAACGAGGTGTCCTGGTGGGCAGTAAAGCCGCAACCACGATGCTATCTGTCTGAAAGTGGTACAAGATAGATACAGCAAAGGGTTTATTCATGAGTCAACCTACCTCATCACTTTTATTATCTTTCAAAAAAAGAAAATATACTCATAGAATTGTTTATTAACTGGAAATATCTTGTTTCTCGTCAATCTTCATATTAAAAATATTCATCTTTCCATTAAAAATACATCATGCATTGATATTTTGTTTTTTTTTTTTTTCCTGAAAACCCCTACGATTGATGGTCCTGAATCTTTTAAGAAGACAGGCCAACGTCACGGAGATAACACGATGGGGAAGAACTCTGTGAAAATCCATTGGGCGATAGCGCACGACCGGCTTACCCCGGATCTTTTCACTCTCTCGTGTCAACTACCTCCTTCTATTCAACAATCTCGACATACTTCAAACTCTCCTACGGCAGTCAAGTCCACTTCTCTTCACCTTGATTCTTTCTATCTTCAGAAACCCCTACCTCGTCAACGTTTCAGCCATCATTCGTAACCCATTGTCATCAAAAAATGCACTTTCAGTACTTGGGATAAAAATGAATATACGAGAAGAGGGAAAAGGTGGAAAAAAAAAGGAGCAGGAACAAAAGATGTCTGGAAAGGCTATTGTCGTCTTGCAAGTTTTCCACACATATGGACCATTGGTGTCTCACTTTTTGCCTCTTTTTTTTTCTCTCTACTTATATCTAGAGTTTTGAAAAAATGTCAATTCAGTGAAACGAATTCGGTGCCAATAGACGATTGCCAGATAATCATAATCTTCAGCTAAATCAGCTGAATTGTTTTATTATTTGCTGCCAGAAAATCTCCAAGTGAATGATCAATTGTGTACAGAAGACTAAATATGTTCATGTGTACAACCAAAATTCAATTGGTTGGAAAAAATTGTGTTTTTTTTAGTATAATTGAGAGAAAAACATTGAAACACGTTGTAGTGGAGTGGCTTTCATGCCTATTGAAATAACAATGGAAAACGAAATATAATCGGATCATGAAACATGTGGAGTTTAATTGTTATATGTTTTGGATTGAACATGAATTCAGTACTTACGTGTTCAAATTGATCCAATATCAAGTTGAATGAAATAATTACACACATGAAAGGTTATTTCAATCAATTTAATCATTTAATTTGTGTATTTCATTTGTGGGAGAATTTTCGAGAAATTTTCGGATAGACCAACAATAGGGACAAAGGGGTCCAGTCAGTGGAAAAACCCGAACGCGTGGCGTCAACCCTGGCAACACTGTCTTACGTTTTATGACGCAAAAGACGGGAGACAAGTCCCTGCAGGCCCAAGGGACTTCACTTAGCGTTCAACTGCTAAACTTGACGGGTCACCTCGTGTGCACTCGTTACCAAAGACTGTCATTTTAATATCAAGATATTTTATGAACGTTATTCAAAGCCAAATATTTAATTATTGGATTTATTAATTAGTTAAGATTTACTATTTACGTGTGCCAAACAAACTATATTTTTGAGTTGTTAATTATCAAGTTATATTATCTATGTGTTTGTGCAATTAAAGCAAGGATTTTATATTGAGAAGAATCTTTCACTAAAAATATTTCCTACACATTGTTATGAACATTGTGAAAATGCTTTAAATTATCCATGAGATATGAAATTGTTATGGGGAAAAGTGAGATTTTCGTTATAATGACGGGCATAGAACTGTACCAGTAATAATGTGTGCACCAACGACATAATTAGTAACACGATATTAGTTATGTTTCCTTCTCTCATGAATCTGAGGGATCACGTTTTAGTATTTTGAACAGACACTCAGTTGAAAACTGAGACGAACGGACCAACGGGCTCGACAAATACCCAAAGGATCACATTACTGTCGTAAAGAAAAACGTAAATAATTCTTTTTCACTTGAGGGTTGAATGGTCCCAGCGATAATCATACGTCAACATAATTTTAAAAATCTTGAAATTAATTCCTGGAAAAACTGGCAGTTGCACTTTTTGTTGTAATGTGACCAGTTGATTCGAAAAAAAAAAAAAAAACAAATAGTTGTTTGAAATACATGATCAATGTTCTGACGTTATAACAGTCATTGACGAATACTCGGTCCATGAGTTTTGTAATGAAAGCACGTACAATTTCCAGTGTCCGTTGTCCTATTCACTCGCCACAATAGTCTTTCACAGTTATACGTAATCATAGATTCCGGACTGATTGCTGGCTTGAATCGACAAAGTCCGTTTCAGTCGTTTCTACTGGTTTTGTTCGTTTTGTTATACTCGATGAGATTGCCAACAACTTTCTGCACATGCAACTGCTCAAAATCAATCGTGATGGAGTGATAGATGCGAAAGAAAGATTTTTTTTTTAGTATCATTAAATATTTGAGTAATAAAGAGCTAAAATAGGATAATTCCATTTTTTCATACTTCAATTTTTTTTTTCGCAACAAATATTTTTCTGCAGTTCTTGAAATTTTCTTCAAAAAGGTTTAGGGCAAAATTACTCCGTTTCGCTTACTTTCTGCAATATGCCATATCTCCCATTGATTCTTAATAAATAATTTTTTTAATGATTAAAAATGTTGTTCGATTAACTGAATTTGATCCATTTTTCGTTTTGATATATAAAAGCCCTTCAATCAATTTCGATTACATTTACCTCTGATTTTCGAGCATTTGTAAAGCATATACGTTCTGAAAAACACAAAAAAAAAAAATCCACAAAAAACTGATCATTGAAAAGCAAAATAGGTAACTGTGAACATTGAAAAATAGTTTGTACGTTTTACCACGAATAGAATACCACTGATGCATAGTATAGAATTGAAGCCGGTAGGGCAAAACATCAGAGGGTTGCATGCGATAGGTAATGCAGAGAGATGTCACGCGTAGAGAATTTGGAACGGGCCACATACTACAATAGTTTCACTTCCCCCAGCTCCAATTCTGTGCACACACACGCGTTGTCTTTTCATAGCTGTTTCGCATGAAATTGCCATGACGTGGTTCGCATGCACTACACGCACTTACAGTATGCAAGTGCCAGCACTACACTTTCACATCCAGCTTATGTACATGAAACAAACGTATGTGTATTGATTGTAGTCAAGGTAATGGGAATAATAGGGATGCTTCTGAAACTGCAAGAGCAAAAAGGGTACAAAAAACACATATGATACTCGCTATGATATTAGATAGAATTTCAAGTGATTGAAAATTTATATATATATACAGCAGTAGTTTCATGGAGGCAATTTTTTTCAATCGATGAACTCCAACAAATGGCATACAGTCATATGAGCTTTTCAATGCACCATGTAAACCCTTTGAAATGCGTGAAATCAATCTGAAAACATGCAAAATAACAATTACGATAAATCATTGTTATTTTAACTCATTGCTGTTTAATTCAAGATAAATATAATAACGTGAGAATCAATCAAGTCCAATTGAATGATTCGTTCGTTCAAATAAACACACAATCATGTAGTGTATCAACACGTGTCAGACCCTAATTTGTATAAAGTCGTTGAGTCATTAAACTAAGCTATGACTTTATGAAACACAAGCAATTTACAAATGAATATAATTCCACTTTAAGTTCTTATTTTTTATTTCACCCAAATACTCAAGTTTTCATTACATAAACCCATAAAATCCACTTCATATATCTCTATATATATGCATATATTTACAAAGATTCAATTAGAGTCCTGTCTTAAACTTCAGCGAATAATTAACAAGAGCCTAGCATCGGAGACCCTGAAGCTGAACTAAGTACTACACTCGTTAATATCTCAACGTACTCGTTAATACTACCCAAAGTAACTTTCAATGTTTACCTGTACTGAACTAGATTGAAAATTAGTTACAATGATGGATGGATAAAGGGTAAAATTTTCTTCAATTCACTTTAATGAAAGATTATAGCTACTGTTCGTGAATTACAACAGCATCTAATAGCTTCATGCGTAAATGTCAATTTACTTTTGTACATTAATTTTGACAAGTAGTACATGAAGACATCCATCACATTCACTCTCAGTTTAATTTTCCATTTGTCTCTCAACACAAAGCCTGTATTTCAGTGCAAACAGTATTATGCCATTGTGCTACGATAGCATTAACAAATTACCACTTACCTTCATGTCTATTGTTGAAGCATTTAACCCAATGCTCAAAAGCATAAGTAGCAAGTAGTACACTAAGGATTTCCTCCAGTTGAATATACTGTCCTCGTTAACACTCACCATTCACGCTCATTTCTGTCTCTTAAACTTTACAATTATACGAAATTTTAAAATAGTGAAATGCGCGAAAATGTCCCTTTCCCATTATCATTAATTCTGTAGTTGTTAATAATAATTTGAATATACTTTTCTATTCACATGTTATCTCTCATTTCTAACATTTACGCTTTAATATCCTTTGCACTAGTTCATAAATATAAGCTGTTAGACTAGAGTTCTCTGAATTAAATATGACGGGCATCCACTTTCAGAAGGCTCAGAAGACCTCTTCTTTCACCATCATATGTATGTATATATATATATACATTAGACAATTTAGCCTCTACCAAGACAATGCAGTTGTGTGCTATATAATTGCGTTGAAAATACCTCTTTGGAGAAAGCTCTAGTGAGTAAATTCAGTGGATGACTTGAATTTTCTAGTTAACCTTTTTATTACAGTCTTTACACTAAGAATTCTTCTACGTTACTGCTAATCTTCTATCTACTGTGACTCAATTTGTTACAATTCTCAGTAGAAAAAACGACATGTCAATTAAAGAGAAGATTCTTTTTTTTTTTTTTTTTTTAAGTTTAATGCTTTTATGTCAATTACATTGTCATCATCAACACTCTTTAAATAATAATCTCATTTTGACTATGTGAACTATACTGTCATCTCAATCTTCTAATAGATTATAATTACGTTAAATCTGATAAAATTTAACGTTACCCAACATCACAGCAATTTCATATACAGTGTAAATATAAACTTGCCTTTAATCCATATAAGCCATCATGAAATTGTGAAATTTTCCACCGTCAACATTGTTTTCTCGAAAGTGTTGTTAAAAGTCATTAATGCTATTCAAATTTATTGGACAAAAAGTTAATATGGCTTTAATAGAATCTTCAATGAATGTTGGGAAAATTTAATGAGTTCACTTGTGTCTATAAAAATTTTAACACTTGAATAATTCTGCACTATTCTTTTATTTATCATTTCTCTGTTTCACTGAATTTTCTATAATTTGTTGCTTTTCAATTATTTTTTTTTTGCTAAAAACTTTGGTCAACGAATAATTATTACTTTGGAGAAAGTTGAATGAAAAATTTCTATGATTACAAGGAGAATTGTACATTTAAGTAGGGACAGTATCGTGACTCAAGTTGAGCTTGTGTTGTAAAACACGAATACTGAAAGTGCATTAGGGGTTGGCCAATAAAGTTTTTAGGTTAGTGCCCCTTAGACGAATTTTGCGCTTGAAGTGAAGGCTTAGACGAGCACAGGAGTTTATAGCAGCGATAACGTCCAACTGCTTCGGCTGCTTCAGCCAAAGTGAGCTGAGAAGACAAGGCGCGAGTGTATGTGTGTATATGTGTGTGTGTATGTGTGTATGTACAAGAGAGAGAGACAAGTGGGTCTTTTAGGTCTTCGTGGTTTGAACCGTTGAATAGCCAACGAGCGTTTTGCACGTTTTCTAAAATGCTCATCGATAACCACAAATGCCTGGGCTAAAATATCAATTTATCAAACATTCAAAGTTGTCGAGACCGGTTGAACTGCGTATGAATGCTCGTTTCACTGCTATGAAATATCAAATGAAAATTTGAATAATCCTCATTCAACGAAAATTTGAAAATTTCCATCATAGAAATATCGCTTTCATTTATATTTTCACTGTTGTATGTGGGAAATATAGGACCTTTGGTCAATTGCACGATGATTATCATGCTATATATATGATGAAATAATTTTGGAAGCCTTTTCACTTTGGATACAATTCATACAAATGGTGCATGGCCCACAGCAGCCAATTATTTATTATTACTTGCTTTTAACTGCAAAAAAATGTCATAAAACATATAAATAGTTCCAGTACAGCAAGTCGTACACTGAGAAAAAAATAATAGTAAAAACCAGAAAATCCAGCAGTTGTACAGCATCCAAATAATCCCAGAAAGTTTGAGAATCCAAGACATTAAAGCAATTACCAAATTTCTAAAAAAGTATGACATCCAAGTTTAATGACCAATTAGTGAAAGCAAACACAGAAGACTGTAATCATGAAAAGAACTTGACAAAGAACAAAATGTACTGCAAATCTGAAATGATTGTGGATAATAATGTATAATTATATGCTATAAAATCTTTTGGTAAATGGGTAGTTTCACTCGGCCAAACAGAATTGAATTTTCCAAGATTTTTCGAGTTTTTATGCTTTGATGTGATGCATTTTGATTGATTGGAGGTCGGTCACAAGGTTTTAAGACAAAGTGACAAAATCGTAATTGAATTTTTTCACAGAAACAACGAACTTTTGTTGGAAGTCATTAACCAATTGAACCGAAAAAAGCAACAATTAAATGAAATTGATATTATCACCATGTTTAGTGTCACCCGAGGCCTCGAAAAGGAACCTATCACGACTCATCCTATAAACGACACTCGGGATTTTAGCTCTAGAATTTATCTTTTTATGAGCTGAATGGATTCAAGTAAGAATCGCGAAGCTATTCATAGATTAAAAAAAAACATCAAATATTGATGCCATTGGTCCTTTACTGAAGTCATTTAATTCAAACAGATTAACTACTTTAATTGACTGAATTCAATAAATTCAACAGTTTTTCGAATTATTAGCCAAAAAATTGATGCTAAGTATCAATGGCATCAATATTTGATTGTATTTACCGCTATTTTTTCCTCAGTGTATAACAAAATTTCTGTAAGGAACCAACTATCAAGTCACAAATCATCATTTTGTTCACTAAAGGAGAAAATTAAATGCATTAAAATTGTACTCTTGCTTGATACACAATGAACAACTAAGAAAAAATAATAATCATAATTCAATCAACTAGTATATCGAGTAAATCGTTAAAAATAGCAAGAGTTAGTATAATTCGAATGCCTGCGTAAACATGCAAGATAGTTATGAAATAAAAAAATAAGCATTACTAGGAATCTCATGTTTTTTTTTGATTCCATTCCCTCTCAATTTCTTTCTCTTTCATGTTTATCTCCCAATCCAAGAGTTTCCGGTTTGGATTTACCATCATGTTCATATTGAGACTATTTTTTCCATTGCTATCTGTATCATCGTGACCTAAATAAAAAAAAAAGGGGGCAAGGAACATTCACTCTTTCTTCGCTCTTTTTCACGAGTCTTCTTTTTTTTTTCTATTTTTTGTTGGATTGAGCTAGGATAAATGAAGCCGGAACGTGCCTTGCTCTTCGTACGTCGCCTCCCGGCCGTTGACCGGGCTCTACGATAATACAAACCTCAACACACCCAATGAATGGAGAGATTGCGCTTCATTCATTCGGAGTGATAACCCGCTTTGCGTTTCCGAAAAAGGAGGCACACGAAAATAAAAGAGGAAAACAGCGAGAAGAGGGGGGAAAAAAAAAACATAAAACATTGAAAAGAGAAAAGAAGGGCATAAACAGAAATTCAGAGAGAAGTTGGATAAAGCAAATAAAAGAGATGGAGCCATTTTCGTACAGTGTTGGGATATACATTGTTATATATAACAGCTACAATTCTAGAGATCAACATCTTTTTTAACATCCGACGTTGGAAAAGGCTGTTTCAAAAATACTTCTGCGGTATCTTCATTGTCAACTGAAATAATTTATTCCACACTCTTTTATTCTATGATCATTTTGTATGCTTGTACGCTTTTTTTTAGCATGCATTTACTTTGAGAATAGATAGGAAAAAAAAGGGTCGAGGAAATGGGCATGTCGATGATTAAGGGTGGTTTTATGAGAAAGGGATGGATGAAAATTGAGGTAACTAGCTTTTTGTTTTGGATTTCTCTCCCTTCTGATGGTTTTGAAATTCATTTATTCGATGTTGGAGTGTGACACTTTGCATTTAATTATTAATTTAAGGAAAATTGTAAGATTTTTTGGTAAGTTCTCGATATCCACCAAATTATACGATATTGTATGCACATATCCTAACATTCATTTGCACTTATAGGACAGTAGAAATATGTTAAAAAATCGTAAAAATGGAATAAAGATAAAAAATCAAGATTTCTCGAGAATTTAAAAATTCGAGATTAAATTGACATTTTTACCATTTCAAAATAACAATAATTATAAATAACATACAATTATGTGTATGTGCTTTACACATAGTTGTGTAGAGCACATGCACAACTCAATTGTAGATTCAATCAAATTTTCCTGTTTTGAAAATTAGAGAAAAAAAATACGTGATAAAAAAAATTGAATTAATCTCCAATTACTGCAAAATATTGAAAGAATTCCTACACTATTTTTTTTTTAAATTTCCTGGAATAGGTTTCGGAGAAAATTGAGAATCTACTAAATGTTATTGATCTCTGAAGTTCCATCATTTACTCTGTGTTAAAAGTTGCAGCTTTGAAATTTCATATCTCATTAATTATGTGGTCGAACATTTCCAAATTTCACAATAATTATTTCACATTTTTATTAATGACTTTTTGCTTATTCTGCTATTACTCAGACATGTATTTACTTTCAAGAAATTGAATATAAATTTTTGATGGAAATGCTCCTCCACATTTCCAATAGCTCGAATATATTCAATTTATATTTATTAAAATGAAAAAAAATTTATCAACAAACTAATTGAAGTGAATTATTTTGTGTTTCAGTACGAAATACTGGCGAGATCGATTCATCTGTTCCACATTGAATCTGGGTAAGTGAAATGTTCTTAATTAAAAAAGTCAATTCTTTTATTCCCTTGTACGAATGAGAAGTGGCGGAAATTGAATGGCTATCATACTGTTATTCAGTAATTGAACTACTAATCAAGCATTGAATATTTTTCACGGAGGATCAATTCGATGAATTAATTGCAAGAAGAACTTGAAAGATATTAAAAATATTCATCAGACATAGAGTTCAAGATGGAGAGACTTGGAATTCTTTTCAACTATTCATTTCATTCGCCGGACAATTATCTTGTCTGCGTTACGCCCACTCATTTTTTTGCCTCGGAAAAAGTTACAGTCGCACAATACCCGAGGCATTTTACAGGTCAAGACGGAGAATATATATCTATGTATATATATATATATATATATGTTTATTGTGTCTTAAAAGTCCAACCCTTCTTATTTTACCAGGAATTTTCAGTGCTTACTTTTAAAAAAATCTGTATTCTACTCAATTTTTTCCTCACTTCTTCCATTTTTCTATAAGGGAAAGTGAATGTTTCAATGAAACGGCTTGAAATTGATTTTTTAACGATTCTATTAAAAAGACGTGTCAAACCCTTTCCATTTTCGATTAATTGAATTTTAAAAAAATCATCGAAAATTAATGCTATATTTTTTGCAACGGAATTATTTCATAACTTGAAATACATCTTTTTTTACAACATTTTCCCTTAATCAATGAAAATATTCGTTTTTTTTTCCACGTCAACTCTCGAATATTCTTCCTATTAACAACAGAATCATCCAAAATTTTCCTACGAATGATGGTCAAATAACTTTGACTAACCAGAAATTTTCCGGACAAAAGTTAAACATTTTCTCTCGTATTTCGCTTATTTGAAAATTTCTCAGTTGTAACAATCATAACTACAGCTTTAATACAGGTTTAAATGTTTTGCTCGTGTTCATTGTGCGTGTTGAGCATAAAATACATCATAAATTAGATTCAAAATTACAAATTCAGTTAATAATTTTCCCCCGAAAATTCAGTTTCAAAGAGTTCATACATAATTCTACCAATACAGAATTTCATCTACAATTTCATGCTTTTCATTAATTCACGAAACACGCGATTAAAAAAGTAACATAAAAAATAATATTAAAAAAAAAATACTGTTGAAACACAGTCGAACCAGCAATCAGCAACATATAAAAATTTTAAATCCTCAAAATGTATAATTCTGCTTTATGCACTGAATACGATTATTCGTCTGGGTCACGTTCTCCATTTTATTATCGTATTTGCCGACAATTTACTATCTCTCATTATCCATTTTTTCTCCCAATCCAAAAAAAAAACATCATAAAAACTAATTCAACAAATGACAATTTGCAATAAATCTTTAGTGTCCATCACTCAAGAGCTTCTTCAGTTAAAAAAAAAAATCAAATATTCCAATGAATCCACAATTCACTAATTCTCCAAACAATTCTTTATTGATCTCAAATAGCCGTAGAATTACCAATAATATGGAAGAATAAAAAAAAACCCATAAGAATTTTCAATTTTCTGCGGTGTTAAAATCTATGTGGAGCATTGTAAAATAGAACGAGAACTTGGGAGAGCCTGGTGTGCTTGAGGCTTCTCACCGCAATTTTGCATGAATATCGAGCGTGGTTTTTCAAACTCCAACGTTATAGAACACTGTGAAAAGCCACCAGGCACTCTCTTTCGTGCCAACTACTGCTGAATGGTGCCCGTGAGCCATTGGCGTCTCGCGCTCTCTCCCTCTATTCTCCATAAATTCAATTTTTTAATTTTTTTTTTATTACTCTTTCCCCTCCCCCCCCCCCTTTCGAAAAACTTCCACCAATGCCCCAGATGCCACTCTCACACTGACAATTGCCTCCATCATTTCTGCCTATTCTTTGAACAATGGAAAAAAATCAGAATAAAAATGATGCAAAATCATTATCATCACCAACTTCTTCATGATTGCATCAATCATCAGTGTCACTTCTTTCTTCCTGATTTCCAATATTTCTATTTTTCAATTGAATATGAACTCATATACATCATACCGTGAGAGCATCACAAGTTTTATTGCCCCCAGGCTGAGCACTCCAACAATCGTTTATTTGATAAAAAAAAATTCACTTGTTCAAATCGAGTGACACTCACTCTATGTATATATATACATGTATATATAAATATAATGTATATATCCTCAGAGACCTTTACTTCTATCGGACTGAATCATCCTTCTCTTTGAGTGCAAAAAATTGTGCGCAAAAAGAAAAAAAAAACGTTATTCCCAATAATAGAGGCAATAATGGAATTTGAGATAATGTTCATCCATCAAAATTTCATTGCCCTCTCTGGTTCATCTGGAATAATTTGATGCATGTTTTGTTCGTTTTCAATATGCATTTCTATCATGCAAATGTCATTGTAGGATTTCATGAAATTACAAATTGCATATTAAGCAAATATAAAATAGCAGATAATTCAATTTCATTTATTGTCCTGAATCATTTGTAAGTGGTACAATTGATGAATTTTTAATAATACCAATTGTACGTGCAAAAAAAAAAAAATAAATCTGAATCAAGATCTTTTATTCGTAGTATGTTAAATTTGTAGATTTAAATTATTAATGGAGATAATGTAACTGAAATGATAGTAAAGTCACACGCAAAATGTAAATTAGGTATTATTAATTCATAGGTACTTCATGCAGAGTTAGAAGTGCATGGGCATGGATTTGTGGTAACCGCAACCGCATCAACACTTGTCTGAGAGTTTGGATTTCTCGCAATTGAGCCAAATCATGGATGAGTTTCATCAACTTTGCCTTTTGTTTTCGGAAGATTTTATTAAATTATTTTTTTAGTCATGGGGAAGATTAATCTTGATCATTGGTCTGTAATCGGGTCATTGCGTCAGAAAACTTTCCCAAGATCTTCTAATAGTGCTTGACTTACTCAAAACTAAGAGTCTCAAGATGATCATAATTGGCTGCTGAATATTAAAAGAATTATTCAATTAAAAAGATTGACCTGCAGAAGTATTGATTGAAAATGCCTCTAATTTCTCAATGTCCGTGCCTCTCCACTCCTTAATGCCCTGAAGAAGATTAAAATTTAATTTCAAATTTTGAAATTCTTAAGAAATATTGATTCTTTCTATGCGATATATCATATATTCATCAAGAAACATTTTCATTTTACAATACTGTTAAAGATGTCTCTCAGTAACTATTCATTCCCATCATGATAATCCATGAAGAGAAATATATAGGATTATGAATGATGAATAATGTTCATCAACAAAACACAATTTTAAATTATGTATTTACCATTTCTCATCTGAAGAAATCAAGTATTCACGGTTTTCTGTTGCATGTAAATAACAAAAATCAATACTTTATTTTCAATTGTTCCACTTTTGAAGAAGTGACAGGAGACAAGACAAATAATATCATCAGGAAATTCGTGGAAGTATATTTGTATTATGCCGGAAGTTCCTGAGGTGAAGCATGATCGACAGTTTGAGATGTTATTTAATAGAAAAAAAAAAGAATCACAGCTGATAAAAAAAACTTATCATGTATGCCAGTGACTTTTGCACTTTTTTCAAAAGAATTTGAAGCTATTTATCTCTTCAAGCAGCTCCATGTCCAAGTTCCTTGCTAACTCGTTGAGTTGAAAGATTCTTTCGTCAAGATGTGACTGGTTTTATAAAAATTCAAGATTTATTTCATGCAAGACTCCTTAGGAATGATGAAAGATTTTGTTGAGTTGGATGAAAAACAAAAAAAAAAGGAAAAACGAATTGAGATGTTGCCTCGATGAATTTCATCTGGATGTGGTGAAATAACTTGGGTCTGAGTTGCAACACAAGCACAAACGATGAGAATCTTACATCCGGGATCTTGAGACTGTAGATTCAAGTTACTTGTACCCTTAACTGCAGTATCCTTGATGCATTAATCCATGTCGTGGCTATCGTGGGCACGTAAGACCCTCCGGACATGGAGGTATACGGTATAGTTAAAACGAGCGCTTGGCCATCTACACAGTGCCTCTAGTGGAATGTCCGTTTACGCCCCAGCCTCAGCCAACTTTAACTTCAAATGCTCTGAATACGTTGGATACCAACCTTGATGAAATATCGTGGTTTTTACTTTTTCCTCTGTTTTTTTCCCCCTTTTTTTCTTCGTTCAACCCCATTCAGCTTCTTTTTTTTTGTTTCTTCTCAACTACTAAAGTTTTTTTACCGTTAAAAATAAAATGACAGTAATAGAAATTTTTATGGAAGAAATGAATTGTCTTACACGAAAGAAAAGAAGAAGAAAAAAAAATGATGATAAATGTTTTATCATCAGTGAGTTTCATTGATTCTGACACATAAAATTATCTGATGTCATTCGAGAATACCGAAGATTATGTGGAAAATACTGAAATCTAAAATCTTACGACTTTTCTTCGCTGCTTTACTCTCGTTATTATTGGTTATTTTCTTCATGGCTTTTTTTTCGATTATTCATGTTCTCATTTTATATATTTTTTTATTATTCGTTCTCAAATTTCTCGATGATAGAACTCGACTCTCTCTGCGAATCGACATGATTAAACATTTAAATCTTCAGATTATTATAATCTGCTGTTTTTTTTTCCTAACTTCTACCGAAATTTAATAGAAACATGTGTTTCTCCAATATTCATAAATGTTTCAGCTTCAATTCCAGTCTTTCATTGAGTCAACGTGCTTCTCCACAATAATAATATAGAGTACTGCACAATATTCAGCGTCTGTTTTACGAAAAGCTTAGTTGAGTTATAAAAGAATTTTTTATCAAACACAGAACATTATCACTAAGAGGATTAGCTTTAATAATATTGGAATATTTCACCATTCTCCTACACATTCATATTATTAATGCTTCAATTAACCTTTCAAGTATTCTCAAAGGATAGAATAATCAAATTTGCATCGTTATTTATTAATTATTAGAAAATATCAATATTTCAATATTATTAATGAACATTAATAAAGAATTACCAAATTCGATCACGAAATTTAGCTTTAATAAAGCATTCAATTCATTCGAATTAAAAACGGAAATCAGTTGATTTTAGCATGTACAATTTCAGTACCGGATGAGCTCAACATCAGACTTTCCAATCGCACATTACTTCTCTTTTGTTTCCCCTCCACTGATCAACAACAGGATGTTACGTCTGTGTATGCGTACAAGCTTCAAATCTCAAATGTTCGATGCATTGAGGAACATTGACTCGACTTGTTCATTTTTAATGAGGGACTCTTCAAATCTCCTCAAGCAGAAAGCTCTCACTGATTAACAAAGAAAAGAAAAAAAAACTGCAACATGTAAGGGAGGGAGGGTCATTCAATTATTTCTAACGAAAGGGAGAGATGACAAAGATGATATAATTTATATCCTGTCAATGTGAAATAGCATAAAAATATTATTCATTGTATTTTCAATTTAAAATTAATCAATTTTTTCGATTTATGAAAAACGTTATTTTGGCAAAACTGATGCATGGAAAGAGGAAAGGCGAGACAAAAAAATTCTGAACTATTGGAGCATCGTTAGCTCTGATTAATGGAATAGATGCGAATTAATGATGATTTCAGTAGTGAAGAGGTAAAATAAGACAAGTCTCTCTTTTTCTCATTAAGTTTTTTTAAAATACCTCAGAAAATAACCGAGAATGAGCAATTGTGTCCTAAAACTCTTTTGTAACTCTTGAAATTCTCTACAAAAACAGATGAGTAATATCACCTTATCTCGCTTAGTTTCCGACATATTTCCTTTGAAATGACCTCAAAGATAAGTCGATTTATCCTGTTTTACCTTTTCACTACAAATTTTTTTCTTCAATAATTGAAAATAGCTAAAATTGAGCCAGAAAAAGTCAGAATTATAATTTAGATGCTTTCAATATTCATATACCGAGTTATTCAAATATTTGCGGCACATATAAGGACTATTCGGAATTCTCAATAGACGAGTCTCTATAATAGGGCATTGAAATTCTCCGACGATTCATGCGTGAAGAAGCCAACCAATAACATCTGCCATCAAATAATCCAGAAGTCAAGAAGTTCTCAATTTCACCTATTAAATTGGGAGAAAAATCCTGAATTTTTTTTTACTTTCAAAAATTTCCTAAAAATTCAGGCAATTTGATTCGTGACTGACACCAATTCTCAAGCAAAAAAGCAAGACAAATAAGAGGAATGATAATGCAACGATTTATATTCATTCAAAAGTCGTTGATACAGAGGCAGGTCAGCATGAACCACCTTTGGGGACTTTGGTTCAATGTAGAAAGACAAATGATACCAAGTAGCTACAATCTTAGTTTCTACCACAGGCCCCACAGGAATGTTCCAAAGTACCAATGCGGATGCACAACTATAGTTACAATTCGCAGTGCAGTTTCCAACCACCAATTTCACTCTGAGACATTCTCCATTCTCAAACTCCCCTTGATTATCCACACGCGACAATTCTGAACTCATAATATTTTCAGAAAATTCCCTATTCGCAGTAAATTATCTTTTGACTACATCGTTTCAATTCAAAATTCATTTCATCAATTTCAAAAGTTTTATTGACTCTCAACTAACTTCAAACTGTGAAAGTGTAAAAGTTAAACAATAATTTCCGTTGTCACTCGTTTGAAATTTGTACTTCATGTATAAAGTACTTCATGATACAAGATTAATTAACACTTGTAATTCCTGTAGGTCTACAGTGAAAAGAAGAATTTCTATTGTCAAAGAATTTGTATTTCAATTCACAAAAAAAGCTAACCATCCATATTCTTTTAAAAACTTTCAGGGAGTCGTATTAAATTGATATATAATTATAGTTTGACACAAAGTCAAAGTTTTTCCGACCAATTAACTAATTGGATGGTAAAAAACAATAACGTCTTAAACAACATTTTTTTCGAAATTTTGTCGATGACATATTTGGGTTCAGTAATTCTTATTTACTGAAAATAAAGTCTCAAGAAATTAAGATTAAAACTTTATTGCTTATTACTGTCCAATTGATTAACGTAAAAATAATCTTAAATTTGTTCAACAGATTTATTCACTATTGAGTGTATTAATTCATTAAAACGAGAAACGAGATGATCAGCTCAAGAAATCTTCAATTGGTTCCAAATAACGAATGAAAAAGAGTCTTTTCCAATCTGAAAATATTCGATTCAAATAACGCATTATTCCTTTCAACATACAACTCTGCTGGATCGCAGGCAATTTCATATAATATTGTTGAAGAAGAGTCTGCAGGCGCACTTGTATAGTCAATATGACAGAGCCATGCATCAATTTATCATTTGAGAGTAATAAAATTTCAATCAAAATTATTTGCAAGGCTTATTCATTAAAATCGTCGAACTCAAAGTAAATTTTCTCAAAACTAATACCTCTTGATTTTTCTAATTTCTCATTCAAGCAAGAAGTATTTTTTTCTCTAAGTCCTGAAACTCCCCACAAATAAGGCTTCTCGATATTTTCCCTTAGACCTACTCGATCCAGATACATTCAGAAGACCCAACAAACCTTCCAACACTTGTAATCTCTTGATTCAAGTCCAAGCCATAGTACAGATAGAGAGGACAGTCAAGAAAAGTGACAAGACCTGTGGAGATCCCAGTGTACTCTGTATCTATGCATGAGCCTCTTGTGTATCCACACTATGTGTCCCATAGCAAAATGTGTATGCATACTCAGTCTGGTTTTATGTACATCATGTACATAAACTAGCAATGTACACACAATACACTGAAGATACATGGAGATGTTAGTATGTTATGTGGGTCAGAGAGCACGTTGGACATATTGCCTACATTTGTATGACTTTGAAGTAGTCAGTTGCTACACTAGTATGAGGATCTTGGATAGATACATATTCTCATCTTGATACAACTGTTGTATACCCATGAGACTCCAGAGTAACATAGTCATATCCGGTTTTAGTCAAACACATGATGGTCGTGAGTTATTGTTTAACTTTGAGGTGTCTATATACATATAGACGCAATAACGAGATAGTGTCGTGATATTATGATGACGACTAATTACACCTGTATTCATTGATCGTGAGGAATCACTATTTGGTGTTATTTCGCATAGAAAAGATATATATTGTTAAAAATATAATTTTCAGTAACTGATGAATTATACAAAATTGTAAATTTAATATTAGAATCCATAGGTGTATTTTTGATGGTTCATTATAATTCTTTTTTATTGGAACACATAATTATAGCAACTATAAGTTAAGAATATGTTCCAGAATATATTATACTATTTATAATATTAATACTCAATCAGAATATAATGAAATATATAATATAGACAGATAATGAGATAAATACTCCAAAGATATAATGAAAAATATCAGTTGAAAATAGTTTGTAAGAATCATAAAATTTAAAGGAAAGAATATGATTTTAAAACTTTGAGGCAAAAAAATATTTTATTTATTTTATAGAGGAGGCACTCTAAGTAACGTACTCTCCACAATATCCATATCGATCCTGAGAACATTCGAAATTATTGAAAATGTACATCACACTGAATTCACATTAGGGTAACGATACAAACTATCTAGTTATCATCAAGTGCAGCTATATAGAATGAAATATAATATATTTTATTTTCAATAAAATATATCATCAAATATAAAATCAAAAGTATAATGATTCTCGTACAAAACAGGAAAACAGTATGAAGTATACTTTATTATATGATAAATTGAAAATAAAAAAATATATTTCCCAATATTAAATAACTCAGAAATAGAAAATTACATGATAAAACATCAAAATCTATATAATTGGACTAGTATAATTATGTACATAATTACATAATATATTGAATACCACGCATATTTTCGCCGAATTATATCATCCGTTATTAATTCGATATTATTAAATATATATTCATAGCAATGTATTTCTTTTCCATGCGGGATTGCTTAGTATAGTCGTAGGGAAATCCTCGAAACTACTTCCAATTAAATTCATTCATTTCACAAGGAACAGAATCCAAAATTCTGGATTAGTCATAATTAGGTACTCATAAGCTTCAATATAATACGCAAATCTAATTACTGTAATTAAGTCATACCGGAAATTCATGACGAAATTTTCATCGAACATTGTCAAAATTCTCTCAATAATTGAATTACTGAGCAATATATATCATCCTAATTCTGATAATTCTGTCATACAAAGACTGAATTTTCGATATAATCCAATCAGTACAAAGCATATGGAATCTTTTGAGAATTTACCCATAATAGAGTAACATACACTGTGCATCCGGTGTTTATTCAATTTCCGGAGTCTCGAGAATCCCTGAATCTACAGATTAGATTAATACAGCACATGCATGAGATATTTGGCTAAGGAGTAACGCGGAAAATTCACAAGACTCTCTCATATCTCATTTGGTAATTTAATGTGTAACTACTTCATCCTGAAATAGAACTCACTTTATTCCTTGTCTTAACTCTGTTCGTGTATGTTCATGCAAATCCAGTGAATTTTCATATTTAAGATTACTAATATTGGAGTAATTAAAAATTAGTCATGTATTCTTGCTTTCGGAGCTTTTTGAATTCTTTGGAAACGCACGGGGTTAATAGTTTCTTCGAGGCAAGCATGAAAAAGCCATGCATGCTAGTGTCTCAAGGGCTTTTGTCACCCCTAGAGGCTTAGCTTCAAAGTGTAGCAATAGAGGAAGCTGTGCTCCCGAAAGGAGATGAAAAAAAAAGGGCAACTTAATTTGCTTTTGTTATTGGAACTAAAGAGAAAGTATGAGAAGAAAATATGTGATCCCTGATCTCATTTGAATGTCAGAAAATAATGATTATAAAAGCACATGAATAGTAATCACAGAATCAATGATTATCGTAAATTCATTCACTCGTGTGATTTTCTTCAAATATATAATTTCATTGAGTCTGAAAATTTTAAGCTTCATTATCTTCAAATTTATTCTTATTCATTAAATTTTTTAGATTCAATTTAACGATTAATTTTTTCATCAATTTAACGATGAATTAACAAAAGAAATGTCATTTGCATTATTTCTCAATGAAGATTGAGACAGATAAGCACAATGAAAAAAGAAGAAGAAAAAAGGAAGCATCCAACGTCAATTCAAATGCTTTCATCTCCTCTTTCTCTTTATCTTTTTCTTTCTCCTCCATTTCACCGAGATGCCGAATAGGCCCTTTTTCTCGGAAAATTAAAATTGATCGAAACCAACGGGGCAAAAGTGTTACTTCTTTTTACTCACCCACTTATCCCATACATATACGTATTTTCATACCCTTTGTTCGCTTAGATATTCAAAGTAGCGTTTTAGTGCGCGAGAATTATTCATGTCACGTAGTCCATATTTTATGTGGCATTTCGTCAATCCTCAGGCTCTGCTACTGTGCCCTAGTCTACGAATTTTCATGATGAAAGGTGAAAAAAAAAAATGATTTATTTTTCTTATTGAATAAATGAGTGATGCTCCTTTGCTGGTAATTTTTCTCCGAGTAATCAATTCAGTAAGTAGCTTTTTAGAGTCTTATTTTTTCAAGAGATAGCAATCATTACTTCTTTTTTTTTGGGAATTTTTTCAGAATTCATTGTATATTATCAAAAGTTTCATTAGCAATTCATTTCACCCCAGGTTAAGGACGAATTTTCAAAAAATTCATCTTTGAAAAAGTCAAATTCACATAAAAGCTATCCAAATTCATTGATAAATTATTGAAATTTCTCTGCATGAAAAATACAACTAATAATCATAATAAAATTAATTCTATGGAGATTTTTTTATCCCAAAAAAACTCTCGCTTGAACGAATTTTACTGCTTTCTCCTCAAATAGATAGAAACAAAAAACATCATCATTCTCAACGAATTATAAATTAATTGCAAATAAATAATAAATTCATAATTATCTCTTGAACAAAATGCAAGTAGAGATTTCTGTCACTGGTCAGCCGGTAAAATTAAATTTATAACAAGAAAAAGGAGGAAAAAGAGAGGAAAAAAAAAATTGTAAAAATTATGAGAATTTACAAGTAGGCATTATCAAGCCTCTGTCGTGCCACCGGGTGGTAACAATTTTCACGTCAAATGGTGCAGGAACACACATTATAAAGGGAGCATAATAGAAGGAGAGAGAAAGAGAGAAAAAAAAAAAAGAAGGGGAGAATAGAAAAAATATGCATTGGACTGAGCCTACTCAGTTTCCGTGTATTTACATACAACCCAATTAACATGGCAGTTTACTTTTCTTCAGTTGTTTCAGTATTGAGGCCGGGCAAAAATTGTTGGAAACAATTAACGTCATCGCGTCTAGCGAAAAAGAAAAATAATGTTGACGTGAGCAAAACCACGTACCTAAAACAATAACACTCAATTTTTTGCATCAATATTTTTGCAATTGATTCTTCTCTGTGCCACTGATAAATAACTTCTATTGATAGTAATTGAAGGAAACAGGGAAAATTTTGATCAAAATTATTCATTCTTTCATCATTTCGAGAGAATGTGAATAAATGAATAAAAAAAATAAAATAAATTAAAAATATTGTGTGGACATAAATAAATGTCAGAAGTCTGTGGGTAAGGTTTAATGAAAAATTAAAAGCTTTGGAATTTGAATGGACCGTGAAATTAACGAATGGTGACTGATATTCATATATCCCTCACAGAGTTTCACGTCAGTGGCCAATTAATTATTTGAAGTGACCAAGCACCCTCTACTCTCTATGTACATGAACAACTGGGATGTAACCTAGCTAGCATCAAACACGCTGTGCAGGCTGATACGGTAGTGTTACTTCACTCGTGTGAATAGTAGCCCCTCTCCTCACCCCCCCCCCCTTTCCCATTTTTTTCACCATTACACACTTGACAGACGAGACTTTTTCCAGAGGGTGAAAAAAAAAACCACATGGCCAAAACTAATTTATACACTCGAATGAAAATGTCACAGCACCAAGCCTCTCCAGTTATTTTATGTCTTTTTTTTTTTATTTTACTCATTCCCCATCGACTGTTAATAATGCCCTTTTTTTTTTGGAAACTTTAACTGAAAGTGGCAATAAATTTTATATCATATTTATGGGAGCTTAATGATAGAAATGGACTGGGGGAAAAAAAATACTTTTGGAAATGAGCATTGCTCATTGTTTGGAAAATTTGGTTTCATGCAATTAATTTCGTTAATGATGAAAATTGATATGAAGGGATCAACTATGAAGTTTACTATAATGAGCCGAAAATAATTTCAATATCATGCAATGTTTGAGGCATGTTGTGGCACTGATTTTTTAAAATTTATTGATTGTGAATATGTGGTATTGTGGGAATACGAAGATCTTTAATTACAAAATTTGAGAATTTTTTCACTCTGGTAGAGATTAAGTGTTTTTTCTATATAATTTTATGATGTACGAGTCATAGAGAAGAAACGATAAAATCTGATGTTTTCAATTATGAAGAGATTTTCTTCTGAGTAATTGCAAAATTTTTTATAGAGGGAGAATTTTACTTTATATTAGTAGATTAGTTTTAATCTTTATGATCGAGTATTGTATTCAATTAATTAATTCTTTAAAAGAAAAAAATTTAATGGATAGAAGAAACATCATGCTAAATTCTTTCTTAGCTTTCTCGTCGTCTAACAGAAATGTAGGTATTCTTCCTACAAATTGATATTTCATGAAATTAGTTGGCAGTAAGATTTTTTCGATTGAAAAAAATTTGAAATATTCCTTTGCATATCAAAAAATTCATTTAAAAACAGTATTTTTTTTCTCCGTATAGTTCCTCCATCGATTATTTAAATTTTGAAGCAAAAATATGTCGGAAAATGACCAAGTGTCCCTACCAATTTTTTTTTTTTTTTTTATCATCGATATTGGATGTATCGCAAGCTATTCGAGCGTAACCTGAAGGGAATAACATCGTAAACCGGATATTTTCAAATCTGCATCGAACTGTCACCAGGAATGGATGAAACACAAAAATCCGTTAAAATAAAAACACAAATCAAATCACACTCCAAATACACACAGATAACAATTGCGACGGATTGTTTCAGCTCATTCGTTTTTATTTATTTATGTTTTTTTTCTTCCTTTTTTTTCATTCATTCCCCATTGCTTTTTCAATTATTTTTTTTGTATCTCTCCAACTCTTCTCACTCCATACGAAAATTTATATCCCAAAGGAGTAGTGAGTGCTTGAAACAAAATTAATTATGAAATTTTCACAATTACAACGTCAAGTGCAAATTTAACTCATATAAATTTCATTAAAAAAAAAAGAAAAACCGTCAATATTCATTATAATCGAATGAATTCAATTATTAAGCTTTGTGATACGAACAATTGTTCAACCAACTTTCACATGAAATTAAAGTAATTGGAAAAAGCATATCAATTATTGGTCTCGAAAATGCATGACTTATTCAAAAAAAAATATATATCTATAATTCAATTCAAATAAATTATTCACTCAATGACTCATGATTCCACTGAAATCAGTGAAAAAAAAAGGAAATAATTGTGGATGCATTTAAATTTGAAAAATTCATTGCATATTCAATGAGCCAGTGAAGCCATAATACCTTTTTGTAAATTACGATAAAAATAAGTGTGAGTGCGTTTCTCTGTTCTCATTTATCAATGTCCCAAGAAATTCCACAGTATTCACACTATCTTATGCGCTATTTTTTTCTTTATCTATTCACAAGACTTTTTTGAATAAAAAAAAGAAACAATGAAAAATTGATTCTCTCATCTATTTCTCAAGCTCCATGAGAGATGTGGCACTAAGAGCAAGAGGAATAGTTCACGAATCCGTTGAATTCAAGAGATTGAGTTGGATAGTTTGAATTAATGGTGACAACTGGAGTACGATGTAATAATGCATGGGGCACAAGCTGAGATAGGCTATTACGTTATCAGTGGTTCAACTACTGCCGATCGGTCTAGTCACTTGGCTGATGATTCGATGAATCCCTGGAAGCCCCTTTCAGGCTACATCTCATCTGCTGTGTCATACGATTGAATCGCGCTTGTTCTACTGAACATACCAAGGCTGAAAACGAAAATTGCGACTGTGTCTAGTAATAGCACAGAGAATTGATCTGCGAGAATAGAGACGAATATTCCTCTGTAGTCTCTCGATTCACTGGAATTGACTTCAATCACAGTGTGCTTCGTATCCTCATAATAATTGTGTATTAAGGCTATTCTGTGTGCGAGAGGATCAATAGCAATGCCTGTTCTTTCACAATCGTCTCGTGATGAAAATCGAGGAAAAAGAGAAATTGTAAAGCTGTATGATCATTGAAATTTCAAAATTTCCAATATCACGTGAACTTTAAATCAAATATAAATATCATTACACTGAGGAAAAATGCTTACTCCCAACAATTGAATTTTTTGAAACTGAGAAGAGTCAATAATTATTAATTTTTAGAAATTAGTAGATTGGAATTGATTCATTTTTATCAGTTATTTAGAACGAATTGAAGGTTTTTCAAATTGATCATTTTATTGCTTGTTCCAACAATAAATATACTCTTTTCAAAGAAAAATTTTTACGACAATCAATTAATTGATCAAAAAATTCGTTTTTTTCTTTAGTTCAAAGACAAGTTTTCTCAATAAAATCATTTTTTTCTCTCAGTGTAGGGCAAATCGGGACAAAACTTCTTTCAGAGTGGAGGAGATCAATGTTATGCCCCATGAGCATTATTTAATATTAATATATTACTTCATAATTGCAGTGAAGAAGCTGAACACATTAATGAGTTCAACTTACTTCATGTATTATTTGACTCACCCGCATGAAAAAGAAATATATTGCTATGAATATATTTAATAGTATCGGATTTATAACAGGTCATTTATTCTTTTTCTAAAAAAACCACCGAGTCAAAGTATCTATTCACTGTAGAAGGATATCTCTATAGATAAACCCGAAAAACCTACTCTTGAACCAATTCCCAGTCCTAATAATAATAAAAAATCATGGGAAAGAAATTAATTATTGTGTAATCCTTTAAACTTTCTTCGACGGGATTCTCACTCTTCTGAAAAAAAATCGGGTTAATGATCGTCTTGCAAGATCCAATTGGGCTGAATCCTTCTATATATAGAGGAGAGTGAGGCAAAATGGACCTCCATGGTCACATGATTCAGGATTTTCTCTCGGGATGAAAAAGACCATGGAAAAACCTGAAAAAATTGGAAAGATGCTCCAAAATATGAAGCTTATTGGTGATTTTTTAAAAATTTTTTCCTGGAGGCTTTCACCAACAAAAAAAAATCTCAAATCATTTTGCCTTAAGCAGGTCCATTTTGTCCCTGTATTCTCCTATATATTCCTGTATTTCTCTTCTTTTTCAACGCATTAAATAATAATTTGAAGAATGAAGAGCATATCGCACCGCAGGTTCACTCTTCTCCTGCCTCTCCTAATGAATCATCGACTTGGTTTACATAGTTTCTATTATTAAGAGAGAGAATCAATGGAGATTTCAATAGAAACCGAGTGATTTCTCATTGATAGAATTTATTCACGGTATATCGGTGCAAATTGAACGGGCAATGAGGTTCACCAGTGTTCTCATTGCCAATATAACTCGAGTTTCAAATCAACAGTTAACTCATAACCATTCAGTCGATTTCACACACTTATATACATATATTCTATCAATGAACAAAGAGTAAAATAGTTGTTAAAATCAACTATGTATTAACAGAAGCAGAAAGACGTTATAAATTATCACTCAAAATTTCAATATTTGAATGATTCAACGTCAATTCTGGACAAATGTAGAATGAAAAGAGAATTGCGAAAAAAATGGGGGAAAAAAAACGAAATCGCATTGTGAGGATATTGGCTATCTAAAAATTGAATCACTGAGTTTGAAACACAAATATTCCATTTCTTTTTTGTTTTGTTTTCATGATGGCACCAACTTTTTTTTTTTTTTTTTTTTATCACTCTCCAGTACCCATTTTTATTTGTTCTCTGTGACTGAACGGCACGGGTAGATAAAGAATACAAAAGCCAGGGTATTCCGTTGCACTGACATGCGCTAAAATAACATGTCATTTGTTAGAACAAACAGAAAAAAATAAAATCGAAACAAAAAGAGAGAAGAAATAAAAAGAAAAAAAAAACATAATAGAAATAGCATTTTTCAAGATTCTAAGGATTGTATGTTAGATTAATCCGCTATTTTTCATTCTTCATGAGAATCATTGATGCTATTCATTGTACAAATAACAATGTAAATCTCCAACGATTTATCTTTCTATGAAATGATTCAATGGAATTAAGCCTTTCAATGAATTTGATAAATTGAGATTTTACAAATTGTGTCAGGAAGGATACACATAGGAGAAGAACGTTGAAAATGTGGAAAAACTCAACGGGGAAATTGGAAACTTTTCCAGCTTCAAAGAAAAAAAAAAGTCTTATTCACAGTCGATCGAGCAACTTTAACGCCTCTTGTTCCAACGTCGTAACTCATTCAACTTACAAAATGCTTTCTTTACTCTTCTTCTCTCTCTTTTTCTCTGCTTTTTTAACTCTTTCTCTCTCTTTTGCTCTATTCTATTCTACTCACTTTGTGCTAATAAATCCAATCTCCACTTGCGTATCTAGAACAATCGAAGTCACGAGGACTCTTTAAATTTACCATTAACTCTCTTGAACTCCAGACAGACTTATTTCATTCGGCATCAAATAATCATGAGAGTATAACGATTGAATTAACGAATGAACTTTGGGATTTGATGGAAATTGGATGGTGATAAATTTTTCAATGGGAAAAATGAAGAATCTGAAATAATAAATTCCGTCATTTGCTGAGTCGCTGTATTCGTTTCTGCTTGAATGAATGAATTGAATAGAAATTCAATCATTAAAGTTGTTTCCTCATTAAAGTTCGCAAGATTCTTTCATTGGAGTTTCTCTCAAACTCTAATTCTTTGATGAGCCAATCAGAATCAAGTTTTGGAGAGTGGCATTTGAAATGCACTTTTTGACGCATTTTAACATTCTGCGCATTGAATTGCGCATAGGAGAATACACTACGGCGCATTGAACTGCGCAGAGGGGAATGCTCTACGTCAAAAGTAGGGATAAGAATGAAACGTGAACTTTAAAGTAGTTTATTTCGAGCCAATAAGGAAAAAAAAAAAAGTAGTTTATTGTTAAAAATTTCCGTCTAAATTTTTCGTGCAAAGTCCCGAAATTTTCAAACGAGTCACATTTCTACTGAAATTTTCGATAATTACGTCATTGAAAAATGAACATATTATCGATTTTCAAATAATTTCACGCCTGGATATCAATGAAATTTGTAAATTTCAATTGAATTGTTTCTTGAAAATTTAGTAAAAATAGTAAAAATTCAAAAAAAAATTGAAAATTCAAGTCATTTTATCTCCGAATATTCATGTTCAGTTGAAAAGTCAAGTAAGCTGTAGAATTTTCGTCTCAATTCTACTCAAGACTCATAGATTCCTCTGAATTTCCTCTGAAACCCACAGATTTCATAATCATCTTCCCATTAGAAAAAAATTCATATATCACGTTTATGAAAATTCTCATCAAATTGTCCATGAAATTTTCATCTCTTTCTAAAAGTTTTTTAAAATGAGATTTCATGAAATTGTGAGATTTCTTTCGAATTTTATGAAAAATAATTTATGCTATTTCGGATTTTTGTGAGAAATTTGAGAATTTTTGACTATATTGTCGTCCTAAAATGAAAAAAAGCGTAAGAAAATAGGAAAATTTTACCATTTACGCCCCTTTCGGCTTCAGGATGAAAATAATTAATGAGATATTCAATCTCAAAGTTGGAACCTTCAGTGAAATTCACGCGTGACTGCCTTTATTTCTCCTAAAAATAGCTCATTGGTTTTCCATAAATACCTCAGAAACTACCTTCCACATACCACGATTTTTATACACATTCCTTTCTCATAAAATTACCTTAACGAGATGTCTTGGATGAATGTGCAAACTCGTATGAAGGTCTACTGTAGCTGTTTCTTACCATCTAATTAAACGCAAGAGACACGATAGTGCGAATAGCATTGTAACGTTCTGTCTTAGTGCCTTCCTCTCGAGACTCTTGTTCCTTACTCCATCTCTTTTCATCGACAAAGACTTCCTCGTTTTCCCCTCAGGGGCAGGAGGAGAAAACGAAAGACAGAGAGAGATAGAGGATGAGGCTGTTGCGACCTCAAATATGGGTTTTGCTATGTTCCGGAGTATGCATACCTCAGGGGTATAAACCCCCCAACCCTCCCCCCTCCTCCTCCTCCTCCCCTCTAAACTCCTCACGAAATACTTGAATTCACCGTTATACTGTCTGACTGGAATAACTGTATTCAACTTTTCTCCTTCACCCTCCCCCCCCCCCACCCCCCCCCCCTCTTTCCATGGACTTTGGAAAAACTTTTTCTCACAATTCCAAAAATCTAGGTACATGGAATTCGAAGTAGTACTACTGTAGAGACCATGTAGATACTAAACTGAAAGGGAAAAAAAAAGAAAATTCATAAAAAACTTTTCATTTTTATTTCTCATTCTTGAGAGATTATTAAAAAGGAATTTTTTCTCTTTTTTTTTTTTTATTCTTCTTTTTCTCCTTCTCCCTTCTTCCATCAGAAAATTTTGTTCTCGAACTTGATAAGAATATAACCCTTGGAGCGATGAATTTCTCGAGTAAAAGAGGTCCATGATTTTTTTTTTCATTACTTAAATGGAAATTATGAAATTCTTAACAATATTTTATTAATAAGAAGGGAAAAAAATTCATCTCCTTTATTAATAGATAAAAAAAAACTTAACTTCATCACATTATCAGCTCGAGCATAGTTGTAATGGGTGTCATTAAATTGATAGGGGAATCAACTGAGACACAATATGATTGTGGTGTATAGCTAATCGAATTCATCAAAAAACAGTGTTTGGACTATTTTTTTTTTTTTTTTTTTTGGTGGTACAGAACCGATAGTGAGGCTATAGATGTTCAATAATTCAACGCAATCGTGTACTCTCTGGGTGAGCATCTCAAGAGACGTGGCCTACATTCAGTGTAATATGGACAAGTGCTCAGATGGTTGTTGAGTATCCAGTCTCTATATGATAGCAAAAGAGAGAGAGAGAGAGAGAAGAAAGGACTAGCCAGTGAGGCTGGTAGACACGTATCAAAGATACGCTAGTCTCCACTAGCATGCACCCCGAACTGTTTGATAGTACTGCAGAAATTGTATATGCTATATTCAGCATGCCCATCTGAAAGGATATCCTCTTGATGTGTTCAACCGGAGAAACAATAGAGATGCCCCCGTGTGGAAATAACATTTCATTCAAATGTATGCAGCAGTATTTCAAACTACGGAATATCATAGAGTACTGCTTTTCTAATCCAAGAGTGGACACTCAAGTGGACTATTTGCAGAATTCTTTGAGACTGATTCCATCAGATGAGACAATACAAGTCAGCTCTAACCAAGTAAAAATGTATCTTGCATCTGTGAGATTCAGCATTGACCCAATGTGGGTAGTGCTATGTTGAGAAATGCAAACTTGCAATGCGAAAGCAATAATTTTCATAAAATCAATATCTTTTGAACAGAAACCCCAAAAAAATTGGAAGTGGTTCAGCAAAAGGTTGCTAATTTTTGCAAAAAAAATCGAATTTTTTCTTTCGTAATGCAATTAATTTTGACGAGATGTACAGGAAACTATGCATTTTTGCTTTTGAATGAAACTTATTGTTTCTGCAAAATTGAGTCAAAAACACTGCAATGTGAACAAAAACTCTTTTACACGTAAAAGAGGCGAAACATCGCTCATTTGACAATTGTTCAGTATAATTAAATTAATTTCTTCCAACGTCCCATAGTAATTATTAAACATGGAAATGAGAAATACAATTGTTTATTGTCTCTCGAAGTAATACCGTTAATACAACTAATTTTCCAAATTGATTAAAAAATGTTGATAGTAAATTTCTAATTAAATTCAATTACATTACTTCAACAATCAGTGCTGACTTTGTTATACAAAGTACACTGAAGATACTAGTTATATATATTCGTTGAAGACTCTTTTCCTTCGAAAATTCATTTATCAGCCAAATTTCCTCCTCTCTATTTTTCATTGTAAACTACTTGACACTGAATCCTGTTATGCGACAATTTATATACATATAAATCCGTTTAACTGTACTGTACTTCACTCTGTCTCTGGTGGGGTTTTGCCCAGGGGCCACTGTTAAACGGGAGAAGTTTAAAACCGGTTTTCAGCGGCCACTTTGCTGCACTTCTAGAAACGTTATTTCCGGCCAGGCGAGCTTGAAGAAAATCCTCGGATGTGCAAGACCGTCCGCCTACTCTACTCTTCATCCCTCTCTCTCTCTCTCCTCTTCCTCCTCTCTATTTTATTTTGTTCAAGTATTTTTTTCGTTCATCTGAATCCCTTACAAGTAGTCGAAGGAGAGAAAAAAAGGCTCTCATAGCTGTCTGCGATACATATTTTTCATTTTCAACAAATTTTCAAGGCATGAAAAAATCTAAAGAGAGCAGCAATAAGAAATTAAGTAAAGGAGCACTCTCGAAAACGATGAAATCCGTGGCTGCTGAGAGTAGAAGAAAATTTGATGTAAAGACGACGAGGCAAGCCATTGTTGCATTGGTTTTCCTCTTATTTTTTTTTTTTTTTTCAGTCTCCGCCCTATATATTTTTATTTATTTCATTTTTCTCCCGTCTTTTTCAGTCGTTTCTTATATTTTGAAAAAATGATATTACCGTTGAAGAAGATAAGAGAATATTGTCATCCTTGTATCTATAGAGATTTGTAGAAGTACAGTGCAATTTTTCGAGTCAATTGACTGATTCGCGTGTAGCCTTCGTTGCCTTTTTCTTATTTTCACAAAAACAAATTCGATATATTTCTTTTCACCCCCAATGCTTCATACGAGCTCGACACGCTTATTTTCATTCAATCTTTATTCTGTTTGTGTATTTAATTCATAGCTTTTGTCTGTCTGTTCTCTCATTTTTTTATGTATATATATATATATGTGTATATTTTTTATGTGTATATATATATATTTCCCGTTTTTTTTCCTTTCATTTAAATTTAAAAGTTACTCGATTCAGGGCTTATCCTGTATTCCATCAACAATTCATGGGCTCCAATTTTTCCTACGTTCGTCTATTGCCTAATCAATAAAGGAGTGACAGGTGGATATCCTGTGAGAGTGTCAGTCTGTCGACAGGGGTAAGATAAGTCACTGTACACAGTGGTAAAAGGGTGAAATCACCCCCTCCTACCTCCCTGCCACCACTTGTATGTAGTGTATACGTGCACTTAATACGGCTTGCCAATATAAAGTCACCAATACAGCCAACGTACATGGCTTCACGATGGAGTATCAATAATTCGTTGTAATTGATACATTAAAAATTCACCATGTATCGAACGTATGAAGAAGTAAATTTGTTTTTTTTTTTTTTTTTTCATTACACATCTTTATTCATTTGGTCGTACAAGTGGAAATGAATGACCTATGGGACTCCAAAACAAGTAGCAGATTCAAGTACTGAACCAATATTGTGACAATCATGAGGACCTGTGCTTCAATATTGCAGGGCGGGTCTAAAAGCTATAGTCAATTGATAGTAATCACCCAAATTGCCAATTTTGATCAATTATTTCGATGAAAAAATTTCAGAAAATTGTTAAAAACTAGTCAAATACTTTGATTGCATTCTTTAAATATGTTTTCCTACATGTTTATTTTCTTGCAATTTTGTTAATTGATTGGATTAATTTTCAGGGATAATCTCTTCTGGGGAAAAATCTGGCATTGATTGGAACAGCCCCTCACTGATTGAGATAGGAAAAAAATAATAATAGAATTGCTTCTTTCGTGTTGTTGTTTTTTTTTCGTCCATTTAATATCACAAGTTGGTCAATTTTATTTTCACTCGCTTCCTTTCTCTGGAGCTTTTTCGTTCGTGCTCCCAATTTGATGCTATTAGGATGTGTACCATCCTTCGCATGAGGTGACGGCTGAACAGCAATCCCGGTAACGAAATTGAATCGATTCGAACTGAGGTCGAATATAACCACTCCTACAACCCCCTTTCTCCTCCCTTTTCTCTCTATTTCGCTCACTAACACATACAGTTTTGCCAAAATAACTGAGTGGAAAATGTGAAATTCTAGGTTCGTGTCTGTGGAAAATAATATCTGGCGTATTTCTCTCGGAATAAGGACGATGTGGCTGGTGCGAATGCCTCCAAAACTCTATGATTTGCCTAAATATTCAAATATTGGAACGAAGTGGGGTGAAAACGACACATTTTGGCTTTGATGTTTTATAACACGATGATCGCTCTAAATCAGTGAAAATATTTTTGATCTGTTTTTTTATTTATTATTCCATTGTGAAGCTGGGAATAGTCGCGATGAATGACATGTCAGCACTCATTCTTTATTATTTTTTTGAAATTCTATTTTTTCAATTGAGAATCTGCGAAATAGAAAAATTGAGTTTTCCTCAGAGAAATTGCATTTATCTCGGGTCCTATTGATCGTAGAGATTCGAGACTGATCTTGAATGGAAGGTACAATTATTTTCTATCAATTCATGTGCTTATAAAGAACAAATTATCGATTTTCGAAGTATTTATGAAGGAAAAACTGAAGTTTACAAAATGACACTTAAATATTTCGGAAGACTATCCATTTCTTCTTAAAAAAAACTACATAAATTGATGAAAATTATCTCACCTTTGATTTAAGACATTGACCTCAAGTGATTACGCCCACTAAAACCGGAGATACTCTTTAAAAGACAAAAAACTTGAATTTTTAAAAGTAAATTTAATAAAATCGATTCTGATACATATTTTCCACCAAATATTCCCTCACCTTTTCAATGGAATGTTTCAAAAAAAATATATCTCAAGCTTTTTCATGCGAATCCTCACAGTCATCTATGCATACATCAAATTGTTACTGTAAATGTACTTTATTCCCGTAATTTTTATCAATTAATCATTGACGTTTCAGCAAATTCAAAGTATAATACAGGTCAAGGGATTTCGAATTATCGAACGATACACGAAACACGTAAATATATATATATTATTGATATTGTTTGGAATTTCAGAAGTGGTTATAGATTGAGAGAATGAAATTTAATGTATGAAATCAAACTCATCTGTGCAACAGAGATGCAATATCATAACAGATTGAATTTATGCTCAGTAGAATGACAAATAGCCCCAGAGTATTGCCATGTTTCAATTTTCACTCTTTTGAAGGTAGGAATGGATAACCTCCAGGCTATAAATGAATAACTCTAGGTCACATACACTGGTATACTCCCTCTCTCTCTGTCCCTATCTCTCTTTCACTCTGACGAAAATTCAACCAATCTAGGTAACTGACAGACTGAACAGATTTCATATCTGACCTCTGCAACGAATCAAATACTCTTCTATTCTCTCCACATACTCGACCAATCATCAACAATAATCCTCCAAACTCATGCAACTTCAATCCAAAGTTCAGAGTAGCAGTGAAATTCGAAAGAAGAAAAAAATTGATCCAACAAATTCTAATTGTATCATGTTTTTTATGTAATTCAGAGCTAGTGACTCTAGGTTGTACCCAAGTTTCATCCAGTTTCGATGAAAAACTTCTCAAATCTCCGTAAAATTGTCGATTCCATTTGAAATCATGAAATTGCCTGAAGAATTTTCAAAACTTTATTCTTCGATTTCCACATCTTTTTGACTAAATTCGTCAGTCATAACCTTCTAGCTACGCAGAGAAAAATGTTTTCTTAATTTAAGAATGTGCAGTCACTTAATTTAAGAATGTGCAGGTCACTTAAATTAAAAAAGAAAAGTCACTTGATTTAAGTGAGAAAAGTCACTCAATTTAAGTAAGAAAAGTCACTTAATTTAAATGAGTTTTACATTCTTAAATTAAGAAAGCAAAAGTCACTTGATTTAAGTGAGAAAAGTCACTTGATTTAAGTGAGAAAAATCACTTAATTTAAATGACCTGCCATTCTTAAATTAAGTGACTGCACATTCTTAAATTGAGAAAACATTTTTCTCTGTGTATATACAGCTATATCGAAAATACTATCAATGCGAAATTTCGGAGTTCTATAAGACTCTATTCGCTTTAATCTACGTTACATCGATGCGAAATGGATGGAAAACCAAAAAAAGTGATCATAAGTATCATGAAATGCATCAAAGGATTCTTGATGAATAACCCTATATGAAGTGAAAATACCAAACTGTACTATTGCCATAAAGAATAGTTTTAATCAATTAACAGAAATAACAGTTGTAAATACAAAGAGATGGACAGTAAAAGTAAAATACCTCAATGACTTTTCATCAAATGTACAGGCACTCGTAATCCCCGGATTCTACTATATACGTGAATTACATCACCAGTATTATTCTGTTTAAAATCCACAACAGCTGTGTTTTCATAGATTGAGTGCCATATTCTCTGGCTTATGAACCATTGATATGAACTATTTCCTCACCTATCCCCCGCAAATAACTCAATCATTCGCATTATATCCAGTCAAAATTCGATGACGGAAATTCAAGTGGAAATTGACAAGTTCTCATTTCCATGAAATAAGAAATGAAGTGGAAAAAGAAAACCCCATTATAATGTAATCAAAGAGAATGTCAATGTAAAATAAAATAAAATTTTATTTTCTTGATGTTACATATTAAATATTTTACATTCCTTTGTTAGTGATTGAACAATTCAAATAAATGTGATTCAGTAAAAAGAAGGTCTGAAAGCTCGAGAGTAGACTGTGCCAAAATAGCTACAGTGTGAGATCAGAGAACAATTGTTTATCAACAAAATTAGTCATTTTTTGCATTAAAAGCTGTACAAAGATTACGTGAAGGACAAATGAACCTCATTCACAACCATCTAATTACAAAGAATCCTCCAATGTTATGCAGTAATCCTAATGAAGCATTGTGTCTAAAACATATACTGATGGAATGTCCATCAGGTTTCCACATAAAAGCAGAACTAGCACTTCCAACAAACCTGAAAAACCTACTGGACACCAGAGAAGAGGAAAAGAAATTCATTGAATACCTAGTGAAATTAAAAATTATAGATAACACAACAATCATAGACAACATATCAGACCTATTTATCATTATAACTAATTTATTTCCAAATATTGCTTATGACCTTAGCAGTTAAATAGCGACATTACCTAAATTTAATTTCAAAATCTATAGGGTTTTTATTTTTAAAGGGTTAAACTCACTATAATTATGTGTTAAAGCCTCCAGGCTGACAAATAAATGTGAATAGCTGCTGTATATATATGTTAATAAAACTTCTAAAATGCTAAATGTTGAAAAAATATCCAATTTCAAAAAATAAGGAATCGAGGACCGAAATCACTCTGCGGAAAAATCGTTACTATGTGTTTTTAGTATCTCCGAATATTTCTATTTGCAGTCGACAACAGCTTCATAAATACTCACGACCCTCTTTACAACTTAACAGAAGGGAAAAAGCTATTAAAAATAAGATTGTACGAATCCTTCGAAGTGGCTCGTGCAGCTATCCTCTGTCCAATAGCTTTTGTAAATTCATTGGAGCATAACCACAAATATTGTATGTATGTTCATGAAGTGAACAATAAAGATAAGAAGTGACATGGATGTTTCAAAGTATCTTGGACATTCCCCTTGAATCAGAAATATAGTTGATGGGGGAATTTAGCATGTATATATATCCTTTTTGAATACGTAGAGGTTTTGGAATGGCGAACGGAAGAAAAGGAGGGGAGGAAAGGGGGTGGAATACAATTGCAGACGGGAAAGCACGTATATGGAGTTTCTAAAACCCCTCCTTATACTATCCTGGTGCACTTTGCACGGCTGGTGGATAAATTATATAGAAGGGTTGACACATCACCCTTTAGCATTGGAGGAAGCCATTGCGGCTTGCCCATGTGTACCAACACTCTTTCACATGTGTGAATATCCATTGCCTCGGCTTCATTCAAACTCCTCCAAGACCAAGTTGAAGAGGGGAATATTTCCAGACACAAGTCTCTGTAATACGGATATGCAACTTTTCTTCCATTTTTTTTCTCTTTTTTTTTTTTTTTGCGTTGAAAAGGGGAGAAAGTGAAGAATGTTCAAGGGGAACCATCAAAGCATTTCCTA
Organism: Aleiodes alternator; assembly: GCA_963921955.1. Classification (NCBI taxonomy): domain Eukaryota; kingdom Metazoa; phylum Arthropoda; class Insecta; order Hymenoptera; family Braconidae; genus Aleiodes; species Aleiodes alternator. The sequence goes on along the minus strand of OY998109.1, from coordinate 4,160,248 downwards.
CAGCATCGAATACTCTACATGACTGTCTACAAATGCTCTTTATCCCTTGCTCATTTTTTTTTATTTTATTTTTTCAACAGTAGCAAAAATTTCACTGAAACGATAAATTTTATCCGGTTTTTGAATTCAACCCTGGCAAAATCGTACAGGCGAAAGAACGAAATAGTGTAAAACGGATGCGTTTACACAGAATCTCTCTCTACTCTCTCTTTTGTCGACACGATTTTCTATATATGCAATGTTGGGTGAAATTGCTGCATCCCTGGAGACGCATGGGATCCAAAGCCAAATTGAAATAGCTAGGGAAGCGAGAACGTAATCCACATATGCTAAAATACATGAGAGAACATTTCAGAATAGTTATGTCGATTACGAAATTTGCGGTAATGCAATACTGTGTGATGCTTTGGATATATTATACGTTAATTTCATTGAAAACTAAATAATTAAGATAGCGTTTGATATTTAAATAGGTATTTCTGCTTTAATTTTCACTTTGATTTACATTGCGTTCTATTTATTCTTATTAATGTGCAATAATTTATTTAATTCATCTTTCTTTTTTTTTATACATCCTTCTTTCAAATGTAAATCTTAAAAAAGACATTAAAACTAAATTCAACTTTCCCAAGGATAATAGAAAATAAATTAATGGCAATAGTCAGAAGTAAACTCTTAAAAAAAATGTTCAATCATATTTTGTCATATTAGTTTGTTTTTTTTACAAAACAAGGAAAAGAAATAGAAAATGACCATTTATTCAATCGGAGCAATAGTAAACATAAAAAAATTAATATCTTATCAATTGGTTTACATACAGTCGTATGATTATAAAAAAGTTACTTATCTCTTAATTTTGGTCGACCAGTTACTCAGCTTCAATACAATAATTTTTCAAAGAGAAGAATAAATAAAAATAACAAATAAATTATTCCATGGAAAAGAGAATGTTTCCTCTACAGAGGATGAGAAGCCCATTGTCCTGTGTTCATCCAAAATATAGACAATCAGAACCATTAATATTAAATTCACTTTCATCGATGAATTAAATTTCTTTTTTTTTCAGTTTCGACGGTATTTTTTAATTTTAATTCTTACAAATGTATATTATGATATTAATGAATCTTTCCAGCCAAATTGTTGGTACAGTTCACATTATATCGTTGCCTTAGAAACAAAGTGGCAAAAGTGCTATATATAAGAATAGCACTTACGTCCCTTTTACTCTAAAGCAATAATATTCCTTTCCAATTATTCGACAGATGAAATAATTGATTATTGTTAGTGTTTAATCACAGCAATTAATTAAACAATTTTTAATTTCAGAAAATCATCCTGAGGGCATAGTTCAATGCTGAAGGGATGCTTTAATGTACTTGAACGAGAGATCGTCTTCAACCTATCCCTCCATCGAAGACGCAGATTCATTTCACAATGTAAGTGTATAAATAATGTATTACAATATTTATCGAACACTGCAGAGTGTAGACTTTCTTTCATTATATAAAAATCCCTTGTGTTTTTTTTTCCACTGTACTTCTTTTGCATTCTTCTTTCATTCTTCTTCAAATATAAACCACGTGGAAAACCAACAAACGACTTGGCTTCCTATTCGTACACTTGGAAAATGAATCGTAAATTTTTTATTCACTCGTGATTCTAACCACGATCAATCTAGAAACAGTTATATAGCTAGTGAAAGAACCGGAGAATTCAGCATGAAAATAAAATCGAATGAAAAGCATTGTAAGATTTTTTTCTATACTTCTCTCTCTTTCTCACACACACACACTACAAAAAGTTATGCAATTCCAAACAATTTAAGAATCCATGAAATTTCAAGCATTCACTAAATATATATTCAACAAGATACAAATCCAATTTGAAATTCATCTGGGGATTGTTATATCAAGTCTGTATCGTTGCTAACAATGAGAAATCCTTGGATAAAAGCACCAAACTATTGTCTTTCTTACTCTTTTCATTTAATATTCTCACACCCTTTTTTTTTTCTTTTTTCATATCTTCTACAATTTGGAATGTCTGCTATTCATGGAAAATATTTTGCAATGCTCTCTCAATTTTCTCTCGGTCATGCAAAACAATTTCAGGTATGAAATTGTACGAGAATTAATTAAATGTATGAAGGAAAAAAAAAGGAATATTTTAAATTCACTATTCAGGTAGGAGAAGAAAATTTAATAAAAATTCTGTGATGTTGAAATTTAGGAAAATATGGAATAAACTCAATTACATCATAGTTATATGTACAATTATTATTAATTAACTATCAAATAAAATTATATTAATCAAAGATTAAACATGACACTTTATCATGATGAAAAGGTTATTTCATATGTAAATTTTGTGAGAAATTCAATTGCCACTAAAATTCAACGGACTCTCTCTCTCTGTGATGGACAATTTCACTGTGTTGTGAAGTGTTATGCTAATGAATATGTCTCTCACATCTGCAGAACATTGAGCCATGTGCTATGGCACGTACCAAACACTGGTGCTCTTTGTTTTCTCATTAAGTCATTACGCCTGATTATGAGAATCTATGTGTACAAATGTTGCTATTTCCACATGAATTATTCTCACTTTGTTCAGAATATTATAATACTCATTATTTCGTAATAATTCGTATTTATTCTATTATTCAAATAGATATACAGCATTTATTTGTATGCTGTTAAAACATAATCTTCTTTTTAATTCCGAGACAGCAATGAAAATGTATTGACAAATGGAGCAATTGAAAACAATCTTCCTTTGAGGTATTCTTCGTGAATTCAAATCCAGGACACGAGCTACCATTCCATTCTTTTCATCTTATTTTTTCTCTTTCTCTCTCTCTTTTCCTTTAACTTTCGACTTGTTTCCTCTACAGTGCGTATTCATTTTGTTTTCTACCCATTCTGAATTTTGAGACATTCACCGCAATAAAGTAAAAGAAATAAAGGAAGAAAAAAAAACGTGAATATAAACGTATAAAATGTACACGACGACGATATTCCAACTCAAATTGCAAATTCATTGTACAGCACAGTTGAAGGAACAGGTTATACGTACAAAATTTCAAACGACAAACGAATTCTTGAGATTCCATGGTTTTCAACGTTATTTCGGTAAAATTGAATCTTTCCTCCCCCCCCCCTTTTTTTTTCTTTTCATCCATTGTGCTGCGTGGTAGATATGGTGAATGCATGAAAAATATGCATAGCATTGAATTTCAGTTTAAATTAATTCCATGGAAATTCATAACTTTGTATTTTTATATGCTTTTTCATTCATTCAAGTTCATATACAATAGAAATGAGAGAAATAAAATTTGTTCGAATCTATTATATCCTCTCATTTCCACTTACCTCTGCTCCCCCCTCCCTCTATTTTATTCTCTTCGTGAATTGAATGTGCAAATCAACGAGGAATATTGCTCAAGCAAATGTCTTTTACGTTGAAGTCTCTCTTTTACTTTTTTAATTAATGGATTAGCGCGAGAGGAGATTAAAGAAGAGAATGAGAGTTAAAAAAAAAAAGGGGGGGAGGAGAAATTTGAGATAAAAAGCTTCTCTTCCGGATTCTCAGTGAAATACGATGGATCCATCACAATTAGTCTCTATTATTTCGTACAAAAATGGAAGATTCAGTCTGCCGTCAATGCACAATTTTTTTTTCTCTCTATTTTATTTTCCTTCTTTTTTTTCAACTAATTTCTCTTTTTTCCACACTTTCGAGCCATTCATTCTTTTATGTAGCACGGTGAAGCGACTATAATGCCTTTCTGAATGTCATTCTATCTCTCTTCCTCTTTCTCTCTGTTCCTCTTTCGTACTTTTGGGGAGGGAGAGGGAGGAGTACAAACTCTACCGGAAATGACACCTATTCCCGTTCTACCCATGAGCGAAAAGTTGGTACTTCATGTGTGGTAGAATTGACTTGAATATCCGTGAAAGATCTCAAGAGCATGATAACAAGGAAAATTTTCGGGGTACAAAATGGTTTTGGTATAACACACAAACTATCACTCTACCAATGATACTTTGTAGATTCAGATGGTATTTGTAAGAAAATTCGTTTATCTAAACTGCTTTAGGCACACACGTGATTCAGCTATTTGAATTTATATGCTGGTTAATGAATGAATTCAATATTTAACTTTAATTTAAAGATGAATTAAAAAAGGAGGAGGCAGTATGAGCCACTTGAGCAGGTATTTTGTTTTAAATAAAATTCTCTGTGAAATGAATTATACACTTTTAGGTGAAAATTGAAATTTCATGGACAATTTGATGGGAATTTTTATAAACGTGATATTAAATTTTTCTTAATGAGAAGATGATCATGAAGTCTTTGAGTTTCAGAGGAAATTCAAAGGAATCTATGAGTCTTGAGTTGAATTGAGACGAAAATTCTAAATTTTACTTGATTTTTCAACTGAACCAGAATGTTCAGAATCAAAATGACCTGAATTTTCAATTTTTTTCCCAAGTTTCCCTTTTTTTACTAAATTATGAAGAAACAATTGAACTGAAATTTACAAATTTCATTGATATCCAGGGGTGAAATGATTTGGAAATCGATGATGTGTTCATTTTTCAATGACTTAGTTATCTGAAATTTCAGTAGAAATGTGACGGAAATTTTTAGGGTATTATTTTTTAGGGTATTGTAATTATTAATTGTATTCTTGATCCTTAATCAGGTCCTATGAACACTTCACGTGAATTATATTCCTTCAAACACGATTCTTTAGATAATTGAAAATAAACATGTATAGACAAACATATATGTTACATATAGAAATATCATATGACATATATATGCGACAAAAAATATAGTAATTGGCATATATTCAATATGCATAGTTTCAGCATATCCATAATGTTAATACATATATGTCATTCATACATTATATATATGCGCATATATTGCAAATATACTCGACATATTTATCCTTTGCATTCATATGTATATATGCTTGTACATATATAAACTTTCATGCGGGAAATTGGAAAAAGATTATTGAAAAAAAGAAATCACCAATTATTGCTACCTCTTTAAATTCTTCCAATGCTGCCATTCAGGAGAATCTGGAAAATACCATTTCATAGTGAGAAAAATAAAGGAAACAGAGTACATGGAAAATTCAAACAAGCACAGCCATTCAGAATGAAATTATGTCACATCAATTAATCCACGTCAAGCCCATACAACTCACAATTCACACAAGAACAACACCACTGACCTCTTTACTCCATATGTTACCTATTACTCTTTTTTTTTTTTAAACCAGAGGTCGTTTTCATTACAGTATCAAACATGCATTCGTATAATAGATATAATATGCCAGCTGCCATTGCGAATATCTACATAATGAATTATTGAATAGCTTCTGGAGTGAATAAAACCAGAAAATATATTATTATTCATTATTTTCTTGCATAGAGCCGCGTGAATGTGAAAAAAATTCAAAATTCTAATAAAAACTTTTCCAATAATTAGAACACAAAAAAAATTGAAAATTACTGAGGGATTCACATTTTCTTTTATTTATTGAAAATGAAAAAAAAATATATATATTTCCATAATTTTCAACTCTGCCAACAATTTTTCTCTGCCAATTAGTAAAAAAACAAATTTCTCATTATAAAATTCCCTTTTCTCCATCAAAACTTCCCATGATTATATATTTTATTATTATTATTATTATTCTCCTTTCCTCCCTCAATTTTTTATACTCATCGTTCATATTCTTCAGTGAAGAGATTCGAGAGAATAGCCTCCTTTTTTTTCAACTTATTCGCAATATAAGCAAGGTTGGATGCTCACAGCTTGAATGAACTTCCGGATTCACGATTAAAAGTATACACTCACTACTTTTTGATAAGCTTGCAGTAGAGCATCAGATATTCGAATAGATATATGCCCAAGAGCAAGATGAGTATGAGTACAAGCCTTGGGTTGAAAATACTCGTACTTGAAAAATACTGGTTCGTCCTTGCTGCATAAGTAGATGTTTTTATTCGATGTAATTTTTGTGAAATCCGCATTTTTTTTTTTCATGCTGCAAAATGTAATGTTCGTTGGAATTTGTGCAATACTTATAATAGTGAAATTACAATGAAAATACAAAAAACTTCTTGGTGGAAATTAGCCTTGCTCATATTTTGTGAAATTCGGTTTCATGTAATTATTTTGTTCAATGATGAAAATTGATAGGACATGATCAACTGTGAAGTTTAATTTAATGAGTTGGAAATAACTGCAATATCATGCAACGTTTGGTGCATGTTATGGCACTGATTTCTTTCAAATTTTTTCATCGTAAATATATGGTATTGTGAGAAAACGAAAATCTTTAATTGAAAAAATTAAGAATTCGTGCACTCTGGTAGAGATTAAGTGTTTTTTCCATATGATTTTATAATGCACGAGTCATAGAAAAGAAACGATACAATCTGAAGTTTCCAATCATGAGAAGATTTTCTTATGAGAAATTACCAAAATTTTCTATGAAAGGAAAATTTTACTTTATATTAGTAGATTAGTTTTCATCTGTATGATCGAGTGTTGTATTCAATCCATTAATTGTTTGAATGAAAAAAATTTAATGAATACAAAAAACATTATGCTAATGTTTTTTAGCTTTCTCGCCATTCTTTAGATATAATTCGGGAGAGTCTAATAGAAATGTAGGTATTCTTCTGAAATTCTTCAGAAATTAGTTGACTGAGATCTTTTTGATTGAGAAAAATTTGAAATATTCACTTGCACATAGCTAAATTCATCTAAAAGCAGTATTCTCTTCTTCTGAATATAAAATGGAATGTATGAAATATTTGATGAATTACTTCATTCCAACTAAATGAAGTATGTGATGAATAAATCACTGTAATTTCGATATTCCTAAAATTCCATGAAATAAATAAACACAGCCATTCGACAAAAAACTGCAGAAGCAGACTATTAACGTTAAAAAATACATTCTTCCATGATACCAAAAAACAAAAGAGTAAATTAATTAAATTACCATTGATTTTAAAACAATTTAATTGTAAAGTCTAAAGTTTCAATTGAATCGCGTGAAACGTGTTAGAGATAAACTTGTTTTTTAAATCCAACGGAGAAGAATGTTTCTCCATTTTTTATTCGCGAATGCATTAGCTAAAATACATCGTTATCTTCCCGTTGTGACCTTCTCCCAGAGGTCTTAAACTGTGTAAACCGATAAATTTCAACTGCTTTTAATTATACAACCACTGACCTCTCATTAAATTAATAATAATCACTAAATGTTTTCATAAACTGTTTTCAATTAAAGTGAAGTGTTTTAATGAGTTCACAGAAATATGAGTAATCTGTGCTTATTCAATTATCCAGTGATTAAATAGAATTATGATTTTAAAAATTATCGATAGCAGAGCTCTTTTATCAGTTGATAACCTTAAATTCATTCATTTTATTGAAATAAAATTTTTCATGTGTGTCTACATGAGAATTATTAAATCTTTCATTCATTTATCAAAATTCCTGATACATGGTATCAAAATTTTTTGGGGGGAACCTCTTGCAAAGTAACAGTGTAGCAATTTTTTTTACATCAAATTTTTTTTTTCGGAGAGACAGATTTTCATTTATTTGACTTTTTAATTAATCATTTTTTAATTTGTTTATTTATGTTATACCTAATTAATTATGTATTTCCTATCTACTTGATAATAGAATTATCAAATTTAAATTATAATTTGTGTTAAAAGAAAAAAAAACTTATCATTTGTCAAGTAATGAGCATTACTCTCCATTCCTCACTTTGAAAATAACTAGCGGAGAAGCGTGAATAATTCGTTCGGATTGAGAGAAATTCATATTTTTTTTTTTGCTCTATTCACATACGTATTTTTTCTCTTTATTCCTTTTTTTCTATTCCTTCAATTCCCAACGTGCTCAAGGACTTTCTCTGCACTCTCGCATTCTCATGAGCTTATCAGCTTAACACTCAAGGGATACACCAATCGTAGAGTACAATTCTAAATTCCCACTTTACTGAAAAACATATGAACAAAAAAAAAGAATCCTCAAAAATTCAGAAATTCCAATTTAAATTAGGGGAAGATAGAGTAAAATGGACGTTCTAATTAAACAGTTGAAGATAGAGATTTCGTCATTATTTCATTGAAAAGCTGAGGAAATTTTGGATTGAAAACATGTTTCAAAATTATTTTCATTTCAATTTCTGCAAATTCGACCTTTTTTAGTTAAAATTTGAAGGAGTGATCCTTTTCAAAATCGAAAAAATCAACATTTTTGAAGATATTTTCGGTTCTATTGATCCTTTTAAACCTAAAGCTGATTTCAAATGAAAGGTGAGCTCATTTCCCATCGATTTATGTAGTTCAATTTTTTTTAGATTGATTTTTCAACTTTTATAGCTGATTTTCTGCAAATCAGTTTTTGCTTTCTGTTAATTTCGAATATCGATCTTTTTTTTTTAATCTACACAAATCGATGGGAAATCAACTTATCTTCAATTGGAGACTCACCCCAAAATACTACAACCAACAAAACCATAGATATCTACCAGAAAGTGAAATTTTTCCAAAACGATAACTTTAAATTTTGACCAAAAATTCGAATTTTCAAAATATTCGAAACAATCAATTCTGACACATGTTTTTCATCGTAAATTTCCTCAGCTTTCCAATGAAATCATCAGAAAGAACCTATCCCCAATATTTCCAGTGATTTCGAGTGATTTTCATCATATACACCATCAAAACTAAGATGTGCCCGTTTTGCCCCTTGTTTTCATTGTTTTTTTTTCACCTTACCCTATCTTAAATACTTAAAGAAAAATAAATAACGAAAATTCCGATAAAAACGAAATTTCTACTACAATTACGGGGGTCCTTTGTTGTTCAAGAGTCTGAACTTATCACAGTGAACGAAATTTCCCATCTCAAAGCACTTAACATAATGGTTACGTGCTCACGTTCTTGATACTCTCAACAAAATGACTACAACGAAATTGAAACATCTACATACACTGATACCAAACTGTGTCAGAATACGCAATATACATAGATATTGTAGTACACGAGCTAATCAAACTGGCGGCTTTCTTCTTGGTGCACAATTGCTTGGACTGTGTGTGATTCCACGTGTATGCGAGAAAACGAGAGACTAGAGAAATTATCCCCACACTTTGGAGTGCTTGTTGAATGGCTCGTTAAGCTTTTGAAATGGATTCAGAGATGAAAATCTGCGTTTTCTCCATATCTTCAAACTATGCAAGAACTTCACAAAGCTCTTTACAGATTCCCAGTGAATTCCTTCCTTTTTTCTTTTCCTTTTTTCCTTTTTTATGCCATTACCATTATTTTACTCTTCTTCTATTTCAATATTTTCACTCATGGATTATACGCCTGAATAGCTCGCTGCATTATTCAAATAGCCAAATACTGCATCAACCTTTAAAAATGCCAATCATTGCTATAAAAAAATAATTCGTTTGCAATTTTTTTCAAACTCCCTTTTTTTTTTCCTATATTCAGTCTTTTTCATTCCATTATTTTCGTTGTATAGCACTTTTTTCCCGAGCAAATAAAATGTATTGAAATGAAATATGCTCCTTTTTCATGAGATAGAAAAGTAGTTTTACTCGAAATGAACAGTTTCTTTTGTTTTTTTTTTTCTATTTCGACATTCATGTTAGTGGAAAACAAGGGCAGAAACATTCCGTAATTATTCAAGCAAGAATTCCAGACATTGGAGATGCCAGAATGTCTGGCAGACGTTTACGAAAGAGGCTCACATGCAGAAAACCCATATAAATAGGTAGAAATGTATCCTGGCTTTATTTCCAGAGCTTGTTGGACTCGAAAATAGAATCTTTTTACGAGAGAAACGAACAAGCGTACGCAAGCGTGTGTTTGGGCTTGTGATACAGTGGAAAGAAGCCAGGGAGTATGAAATTAAAAGAGAAAAAAAATGGAGGTGGAGGAAAGGGGGGGAAAAAACGAGAAGAACCATGGATACACTGAGCTTCGCAGTATCTCCGGTGTATTGCGGAAAAAATACGATATAAAGAGTGGATTTATTCCACGTGCGTAAGCAATGAGTGAAGCACGTGAATGTTGAAACGATCAATATAGCTTGATAGATACATTGCCTATAACGCATATATACATATATACATGAATGTAAATACGGGATATGGTGCAGCTCGTTACACATTTTTAACGCCCAATATCGGCCGTAAATCGTCAGCCAGCGGCTTTCAAAATTGCTTCCAGTGTTTTTCATATGCACACGATTTCTATCTTCCCCCATGGCTCTTTCTCTCTCTTTGTCTCTCTCTGAAAACATACGGGAAAGAAAAAAATTCACTAGAGTTTGGTGCATATTTTTTTTTCCTTTTTTTTTTCAAACCACTAAATATCTTTTTTGTCGACACGCAACGCACGTTTTATTTCTCACGGATAGGTACTTTACTTTCTGGCTACTGTACTTTTAATACTCTAGGCTTAGATACTTTGTGCACTGTGAATTTTTATATGTACTGGTATTTGAAAATGAAAGGGGGATAAAAAAAATTGCCGTAAAACAAGTTACGCCTACCGCTTTCTTTTGCCAATGATGAATGTATTATATACCGATAATTTGCATTTATCATAAGTACCTTTGTTTTAAAAAGAAGTGACGCAAATGCAGGAGTTTCAACTCCTTATTTTTTGCTGCCGTATTAAAAATGTTTTTTTTTTACATTTTTCTGAATTTTTTCATAATTCTTGCTGAAAATAGCGCTTTACTGAAAATAGCGGTGGTGGGGATGAAACGCCCCAAATCGGACAGAAATAACGAAATTACTGAAAAATCACAGGATTGATCTATTATTTAAAAACTATTTGCGAAGAGAACAGCATTTCAACTAAATAATAGAAGAAAAAAATATTCAATTCACCGTATAATTATTGAAAAATTTTAATTAGAAGGTAGTCGTAACTATTTGCCTCTCTCTCTATCTTATGCATGTGATAGGAGATTAATGCAAAAAAAAATTCGAGAGAAAAAAATTATATTCACAAGCTGGAAATATGACTTTCGATTAGTTTGATCACTTTTTTGGGTAAATTGAAGCACATTTTCCCGAATTATCAGCAATTAATTTGAAATTAACCTACAAATCCTCATTTTTTTCTGTTCTATCGACCGTATTCTAGAATACTACCTTAAAAAAAAGGGAATATGCATTTTCACCAATGGACATCTGCACGTGTTTATGTGGAATTGTATAAATAATAGTTTTTTTTTCCTTCTTTCATCACACGTACCATTTCGAATGGTTTTTCCAGTGAAACAAGAATGAATTAGCTTCGCAATAAATGTAGAACTACATTTACCAATGTAATATCACGCAGAACAATAAATTAATTGAAATAAACGTGATAAATTTTAATTCATAAAATTATTATGTTACACAGTTTGTAAATTTCACAACAAATTTTTAGTGAAATATACAGGAGAATTACGGATTACCTCGTGCGTGAATACTGCAGAAGAATACAAAAATTGGTAGAGAGACACACAATATGTTTGTGTGAAAATACATTTGGAATTGCAGAACAATCGGGGTCTTTGGCAAAATTGTTGATACATACTGCAACCAGTTATATCTGAATGCAATCGTGAATTTAAATGCCTAGGTCACGCAATCCTTGGGTATTGTTAGTGCCGTCTAATCGCCACTGACTTTCTTCTGAAATTATTCTCCATTTATGGATGAGAAATGCGTCATTTCCATTTTTAAGAAAATTCACAATTTCACTTCTTTTTTTTTTAACCCTAACCGCAAAGCAGAGAGGTTTTATATATATGTATATCTCATCTCATTGCCAAAGTATGAAAAAGTATGGACTTCTCGACTCAAAATTTAAGAATTTGTTCAGAGATGGGTATAGATATATATAGTAATAACGATAACAACTCGTATCTTTCCAAAAATTTCGAAAAATTGATTGTTTTTTTTGGGAAAAACGTGACTTAGATTGAAATTTCCCCGCGGAAAAAGCAATGCATCAAGGAAAAATGTTGGAATTAATTAATAAAAACTAAAAGAAAGGGACAGAAATTGACATTTAATAATCCCTGATAAAAAAATTGAAATAGAGATATTAAGGTAGATGAAAAGTAAATGTAAAAAGTTTGAAATAAGAAAATTTAATAAAAATCAAAAATAATGAATACAAATGATATTTGAGAAAAATGAAGCCCGGGGAGGGGGGGGGGCTCAATATTTCTCCATAAATATGCTCTAAACGTCCACAGACTTCATTTCATCCTAAAATATAATTTTTTTTCATTACTTCGGATTTTTTAATCGAATTCTTTCGTCAAATCTCATCAATGCAATTCATTTTCATCCAATAAACGTAGAATCAATGTTGCATAAAAACAAAATTAAATTTCCAAACATCTTGAGTTTCTTAATCCTCTTATCCAATCGACGAATAAAAGTTTCTCGCACTCTATCCGATGACTTCCGCGAAGTCATTCAAAAACTTTTATTCTCAAGAAGTCAATGAAGTAGAAGGAGGAAAAAAAAAAAAAGAAATAAGAGCACTCGAAGCGCTCATTTATTATATTTTTTCGAATACTCTCAGCAGTTTCTCATTGAAACTATCTCCAATTATTGAAAAAAAAAAAAATCGGGGAATGAAAAAAAAAAACTTTTTTTTCTCTCATCTAGAATGAAGAACCAAATAAATTTCCCATTAATGAAGGGATTCACACGTTCAATAGGTAAAGAGTAGACCTCGAGATCAACGACCGAAGGCATAAAATACTCTCTCCCTCTTTCTCTTCCTCATCGTTCAATCCAGGTCAACTTTACCTTGGTACGTTCGTTTCACTGCAGTTCACCCGATTGCGTGGGCCAACCCCCCTCCCCCCTCCTCCCTCTTTTCCTCTCTACCAACCCGGCTTTCTACAACAACACAGCATTAAATTTTTTTTTTCCTCTCTTCATCCTCAAGATTGCTGCAAAAATACTGTGCATATTAAGTACACGTGAGGATTGTATAACCCGCCCCTCCCCCTCCCCTCTTCTCCCCCCTTCCATCACTCCCACGTCTCTAAAATCTCCTAAACTTTTACTATCTCTGTTTGCTCTTGACGTTCAAAATTCGACGGTTATTAAGTTGAAGAAAAATTATAAACAAAAAAAAATGTCCAAAGACTTCCTGTAAAATAAATAAAAATAGTACGAAAAAAGAAGCAATAATAAAGAAATTCAACAATCTAAAGGAGAATATCTAGGTATTTTCGAGTGTCACAGGTACAAGCCATAAAATTACACAAAAGAATTTCTCATGTCCACTTTTCATTTGCATTTACCAGAAAAAAAAAAAAAAAAACCAGTGTTTCTATATTTTTTTTCTCAGATTTTTAGAAACTTTTCATATTCACAAATTCTCTTGACCAATAGAAATCAAAGTCTACCCCCAACTGACAGGCGATTCCAATGAGCCTTCAATATGTCGATAATCTGTATTTTTGGTGGCCTTTCAGGGCTCTGCAGAGGTTACTTTTAATTAAAAATCATAAAAGTTATGATATTATGTATCAACGTTTCGGTTTCAATGTGAAACCCTCTTCAGGATGCAATTATTTATTTATCTATAAAATACAAAAAATACAGAAAATTAAATTACAAAAACAATGAATAGTAATTTCTATTGTAATTTCTATTTTTATACGTGAGCCTTCCAATGAGCCTTCATTACATGACACAGGATGACAGAAATTAAAGTGCAGTGTTGTTTCGTTTTGACGAATTAGAATGATGGAAAATGTTAATTTCTCCTCGAAGAATAATAACAATTAAGTTCAAAATTTGAAAATTTTTCTTTGGAAGTGACCATGATGACTGATAACACATTCACTAATAATAATGTCCCCTTATGCTTGACAAATTCGTCCAGGACCATCTCTCTATGTTAGACACATTCTCTCGTTTGGACAGTCAAATGCACAGAACATAAGTACTCTGAGAATTCGAATGTTTTATTTTGATTGGTCGTCTCCGGTCTCGCACTAAATAGTAGGGATGCTGCAGTTGTAACAAGAAATTTGCAATTTACTATTACTTTTTCGTTTTTCGAAATTTTCAATTCTAATTGTATCAGAGAGTTACTCTATAGTGTCCTCTATAAAACCGATTTAGCTAAATAATTTAAAATTAACATTAACTTATTGGAAAATGAATTTATTTGGCGGAAAATAGACATATCGAGGGGTACAATTTTAACGTAGGGGTAAACTTACCGGTCAGTTTTTTTATCTTTCCATCACTAATTGCGTCAATACCCGCACAATCTCCCTCTTTTTCATTCCCCCCCCCCCTTTTCAACCAGTTCCCTTTAACAATCTGCAACGTGTATATTACAGGATAATCTGTCGGCCCGAAGTGGCTGTACGTTAAAGAACTTACGAAAATGGAGCACACACACACATATATATAGATGAGATACCTAACGTGCAAACTGGTCATTAAACCTCATTCTCTGTGTCTACGTCCGACTTATTACCCAGAGAGTGGCGCCTGCAGTCATCTTGTTTTATGATAGTCTCACTTTAAGTTCACATTTAGTGCCTCAAAATGAATAAAAAAAGAACAAAAATGAAAAAAAAATACAAGAATAAAATAAGAATGGAGAAATGTATTATTCTCGTTTCTTTTATTGAACGAATCAAAAGTTTTTCCATTTTAACGTTAAAAACCCGAGATGATTTCATGTAGCTGATGTGTTTGTCCCAATGTGTTCATGACACTGCCAGAGGCAGATGGCGTATGTATGTATCTGTTTATACTGCACTAGAGCATTTCGAGAAAACTAGGGAAGCCAAGAAAATGATTGACGTAGCCATTAGCCTTCAGTATCACACGTTCATTCCAGAGGCTATAAGCTAGCTACAATGTAGATGCATCGTGCATGATGCACAAGGAAAAGGGGGGAGGGGTCATTGCGATTGGTTATATGACGGTGCAGAAGGTCCAGGAGACTCGTGTATGTGTGTGTGTGGCTTGGGGGTAACGGGCGCATAACCTCGGACGTAACGTTTTGGAGAACCCATGGCTTGATCTCGATATGATTAATGCCTAGGTATGCGTGTACATGCGGGACAGACAGCTGTGCATGACTCTAGCAGAAGCATGAGGCCAAAAACCCCGCCCCACATCTACAATGTACCCATTCCACTCTTCTTCCTCCCCCCACCCCCTTCCTTCACCCCTTTTGACCCCCCCCCCCCCCCCCTCCTTCCTTCCAACTCATATCCTGTACAATATACTCTGTATATTCTATCACCGTTGTATCAAGCTTATATCTCAATGACCGTATGATTCTCTCACATCTGATATTGGCCACTCCTCGGTTATTCGTGTTTGATGCCCCGTTAATTTGCTGTTGATACACGTTTACTGTGTGTGTACATATATATATATGTGTTTCGTGTGAATATAGGCTGATTCTGAGTTTCCAGTTAATTCACAACTGATTTGTTCATTCGATTGTCACACATTAACTGAATATCAACTGTATTTGACATTTGTAAGCAATAGTTTTTTTATTGGATACAATATTTCTCCATGAAATTATATGTTTTACAAGGTTTTTTTTTTTTTATTAAACATTTCGATATTCGTTTGGATTCATTTGAATTTATTATTGAAACGGTTTGTAAATGTGGAAATTCATTTTCTCCATTATTTCGATAATATCGGTAATTAATAAATTCTATGAGTAAACTCGTATGAATTCATTAATTTTTGAACGAATTTCGCAAATTGAAATATGCATAAATAGCCGAAAGCTGTAAGTTCAGTAATTTTTGAAATTTACCATTTTTTTTTTTTTTTTTCATTTTTGTTATTGGTTATGTATTTATGTATGAATTATTCATTTATTTGATTTTTAATCTTTTTTTTTCAAGTTAATATTTCATTAAACTATACATGAAACCCAGGGGCTATGGACAATAGTATTTAGTTGTAGTTCTTCATTTGTTTTTTTATTGGCTCTTAATTAATTAAACATTAATTACACTGTTCTTTGTATTAAAATCAATGTATTCATCAAAAATAGCCCTTTATTCCCAGTTGAATACAGTTTTGTCTCATCATACAATGAACAAATGGAACAATATGAAATTATCACATTAATTATTTGAAAAATATATTTTTTCCAATAAAATTTGTATAATCCAGATTTTCATTGAAATTGATTGAAGAAGAAAACAAATGGCATAATCGATGAAATATATATATCTTCAAACAATTTTTTTTAACGATTTTCCGATAATTGAAATTTTTACATTGTACAGTTAGAAGAGAGTGAAACAAATATCATCACGAGATTTTAATATTTTTTCCTTTTTTCAATATTTCATAGTAAATCCCACAACATTTGAATCAACAAACGATAAATTGAATTTTTAGAATTGCAGATTTATTATTCAATTGTCTCACGAGTGAATGAATCACACTAGAAGGGGAATGCACCACTGGAGTCGAGTGTGAGGAAAAGAGGGGGAAAGGGGGAGGGGGTGAATTGAGGTGGGGCAGATTACACTGGTCTCAAATAGCGAACGATTGAATTCGATTTGCAAAGAGTAGCAGTGGGACTTTGATTGAAAACAGTTAGGTTTCAATCTCAACCCATCTCTTGGGCACTCACAATAGCTACTGCCTGAATAAACACTGACTTTCTCTACGTTTATATAGATATCAGTAGGGTATTTCTCGACAATGCTTTTGTAGACTGAGTAAAATCAATTCACATTGTACCAAGTGAGGTGTTAAGACAATTCTCTCTTTTTCTCTCTCTCTCTCTCTCTATCACAATCGTTACACAAAAGTATAAAAAGGCCAAATGGCGCTGAAACGACACTCTGAATCGTCTTTTTTTTTTTTGCAGTTTCAGTGAGTGACTCTATTATTTCAATGTAATTCAAATGAGCCTGCTTTTCTCCACAGTGTGTCTTTAGAATAATTTTAAATTTATGATTAATCAGAGAAATTCAGGCATATCTTTTGTCTTGGAATTGCACAATCGTTTAAATTATTGGTGATTTATTTTAAAATTCATATGAAATTTAAGGGGGGGGGGGGAGGAATGGCATTTTAAACATTTGCGATAGAATTGATTTTTTTTCTTTTTCCAAATATTCTACGGTAAGTTCTGATGGAATGGAATCTCATTCGAAGTTTAATCCAAGTAAAAACTCATTATTTCACAAATGACTGAATTCAAATGAGAAATTTAACTTTATCTAATATTCATTGTGACATTTATCCAGCTACCGGTATCTCAGTTATTTTCGAACTCGAAGTGAATAATTCTGAAGAATAATTGGGCTTCACATCCAAACTCTTTATTTCTCAATTTCAGTTATTTTGAATATTACCGTGTGATGGCATCAGTTTTTAATAGTGCTCCAGTAATTGACAATTTTCAGAAACTCCTCAGTTATATTTAAATGTATAATTTATTTTTTAATATTTAATTGTTGAACTCGTTTAGCACAACAAATACGTATTAATATAACTAATGTACATTTAATGTAGTATTCCAGAAAACTCGAATACAGTTTACCCCTTATTTTTTTGATGCCATATCAAAGGTGATATTTTTTCACATTTTTCTGAATTTTTTCATAGTTTTTCTCCGTGTAATTTATGAGATATGAATTATCAAAGTTACTGAAAATACCAGTGGTTGGGATGGAACGCCCTAAATCGGACAGAAATAACGTAATTACTAAAAACCCACAGGGTTGATCCATTATTTAAAAACTATTGGTGAAGAGAACAGCATTTTAACTAAATAATAGAAGAAGAAAATATTTAATTCACCGTATAATTATTGAGAAATTTCAATTAGAAGGTAGTCGTAACTATTTGCCTCTCTCTCTATCTCATGCATGTGATAGGAGATTAATGCAAAAAAAAAATTCAAGAGAAAAAAATTATATTTTCAAGCTGAGGATATGACTTTCGAATGGTTTAATCACTTTTTCGGGTAAATTAAAGCACATTTTCCCGAATTTTCAGCAATTAATTGGACATTAATCTACAAAATCCTCATTTTCTACTGTTTTATCAACCGTACTCCGGTTTACCACCTTAAAGTAATCCTAGTGGCATTTTACTGATACCAGAACAATGTCCGAGATGATTAATTGTTATCAGATAATATTGTGAATATTCAATATTGTTCCGCATTTGACTCACTCTGTCCCAGTATCTAGGACTGCGATTGGAGGATCCTCGGATTTTAAATACCAATATGGCTGCCATTGATTTTTTCATGTAATTAATTGCATTAATCGTCGTTATGCGCCCGGTAACATGCATTTTTTATGATTTCAAAAATGAATAGACATTCTGACGACCAGAAAAACATGTAAGGTTCACTGTTAAAAATTTGTGTCTGAATTTTCCGTGCAAAATCACTGAAATTTCAAACAAGTTATATCTTTACTGAAATTCCAGATAATTCAGTAGTGAAGAGGTAAAACAAGATAAGTCTATTTTTTTCTCATTAAGTTTCTTGAAGATACCTTAGAAAATAACTGAGAAATAGCAATTTTGCCCTCATACTCTTTTGTAACTCTTGAAATTCTGTACAAGAAAAGATAAGCAATATCACCTTATCTCGCTTAGTTTCCGAGATATTTCCTTCGAAATGACCTCAAAGATAAGTCGATTTATCCTGTTTTACCTCTTCACTACTGAATTGTGTCATTGAAAAATGAACAAATTATCGATTTTCAAATCATTTCAAGCCTGAATATCAATGAAATTTGTAAATTTCAGTTCGATTGTTCCTTGAAAATTTAGAAAAAATAGGAAAAATTCGAGAAAAAATTGAAAATTCAAGTCATTTTAATTCTGAATATTCATGTTCAGTTCAAAATTCAAGTGAGTTGTAGAATTTTCGTCTCAATTCTACTTAAAACTCATAGATCCATCTGAATTTCTTCGGAAACTCACAGATTTCATCAGCATTTTCCCATTAAAAAACATTCAGTATCACGTTTATTAAAATTTTCATCGAATTTCTTATGAAATTTCAATCTTTTTCTAAAAGTGTGTTCAATAAGGAAAAAATAGGTCTGTGATCATGAATTTTTGCAGTGCAACTGGAACTGAACCTCGCTTATGGAGTTTTAATGTTCATTCAATTATTTTCAAATATTAATTTTGGCCTTATTTATCCGGTAACATGGGGTGAACAAAATTTATAAAAAATCTGCTCATGCTATTCTATCGAGAGTGACCAACATCGAAAAGGGAAAATAGATTGACTGAACCCCTAGGATTACCTTAATGAGCAATTAGTTGTTGCCTTTGATTGATACTGTCAGAAATTAGCTCTAAAGTGTCAGAAACCAGGACAACCATAGTATTTCAATTTTAAATAAATCTATTTTCTGCCTCTCAAGAAGCTAATACCAAATGCGCTCTATGAGGATAATATTTCTTATCATTTCGAATATTACCTATAAATCTTGGAGTTTAACGGCTGTTTTTCATATACATACAGTATTATACTGTGACAGTACAGATACTTGAGTAAACGCATTCAAGGGATTTGTAACGCATTCAGATACTGAAACTCCGGTAGTAAATGTACTCATGATATCGCATAGGAACTTCTATACGTACAGGTGGTATGTTGAGTGTGTGTGAGTATTTGTGTTTCGAAGAGGCAATACCAGAGGGGGAAGATGCGGAAGTTTAACGATATTGTAGACTGTATTTTCGGTATTATGTGATGATAATAAATATTGAAATATCGCTTTGGAGCCTCTGATAATAACTTCATCGATTGTGTTCCATTATTTTTTTAAATTTTCCCATAAATTTATTGATTATTTGTGATAAGTTTTTTCAGGAACTGACGAAAAATCAATTATCTCTACATTGCGAGGGAAAAAAAGGGTAAAAATGATAGAATTAATTGTTTCAATAGTCCTTGACAAATATTATTCCTCAAGTGATTAACACTTTTTTAGATTTCGTAAATTTTCATTAAAAATCATTTTTTATTTATTATTTGAAGGGTTTACTTCCTGCTGAGTACATGTATATATATTATATACACATGTATATTTATTATATATATATGTACTCAGCAGAATTGTAATTCTTCTTTAAATTTTCTTTATTTAATGATTTTTTTTTTTTCATTAAATAAAGAAAATTTAAAGAAGAATTAAAAAAAAAATATTATGGGGGAGATGGGGCAAAATGGACCTGCAGGATAAAATGATCCGTCATTTTTCTTAAGAGTGAAGACTTCAACAAAGAAAATCGAAGAAATTCCCTAACAATTGAAACATTCTGAAGTATTTTTCTTCTTTTTTTCAATTTTTTCAATGAAATGCTTTACTCTGAAAGAAATTCCTAGATCATTTTGCCCCTGAGGTCCATTCTGTCCATAATTCTCTGATTATGGAAAAAAAGAATTCGTTGCAGACTAATGATAAAAAAAAGAGTAAATTAGGTCAATTCCGTTAAAATAAAAGATAAGAAATAGTTGTGGAAAAATTATTAGTTAACGACTATTGAAACAATTAATTTCATTATTTTTACTCCTTTTTTTTTCTCATTATATATAATTTTCCGTAATTTTAATTCTCCAATTTTCTTTTTCTCCTCTCTTGGCTCAAATAATCAGATTGAGCAATGAATTTTTAATGCGCAGGTGGTTTTACATGTGTATGAATAACAGGCAAGAGAAGATTACATACCGTAAAAGCCGTAAAACCTCAAGTTCCGCTCGTTACATATACTCTCCACATAGATACATGAGGATGAAATCTTGAAAATGAATATACACACATATACAGTATGAAGACTAGCTCATTATTAAACTACTGTGAATTTACTAGCATTAATACGTGAGAGTTCACGTTGAGAGGTAAATATATATCCTAAATTCCGAGATCCAATTCCATTAGCATCAAATTTTCTCGATAATAGAGCCAATGAAAAATTTCCATCGAATTAATGTACTCAAAAGAGAAAATTTCCGAACGCTAAAAAGACGAAAAAAGGAGAAAAAAATCACCATAAACGATGTTTTCACCGCAGCAACTAACAGTGTATAAATTTACCCTCAAATGTTTTAGAAACGACTCACAAAACTTGCCATAAAGATTGCAAATTTCACTCACTCAACTTCATAAATTATTCATGTCCCAGCGTACGTGCAAGTGAAAATAACCAGCAAAAAAAAAAGGAAAAAAGCACGAAGAAAAAGTTCATGTAGAGACCATGTAGAAAGAGAGAGAAGAGAAGAGAAGAAAAATGTAAATAAAAGATAGCCCCAAAACTGCATTGAACTTGGTCAAAAAAAGAATACAAAAATTGAGAGAAGCAGAGAGAGAGAGAGAGAAAGTATCTGAAGTCAGAGAGCGAAAAAGAAGTTGAAAACGAAAAGTGGTGGAAAAAGTTTTTGACAAGTTTTCTACCATTTGGCCAGGGCCAAGCGAAACCAGTAATCTCAACGCAGCACTCCGATAGTTTCGTGCGATTCTACTTTAATAACCCTATGACTATATCCCACCAAAACTTGCCCCTTCTCTGTTCTTCTCTCTTTCTCTATTTCTGTTGCTTGTGTCAATTCTTTCTCTTTATCTATTGCCAGGCCGAAAAACTTTTCTACCACTGTACCACTGGCCTGTACAGGATTTATAAGAAGATTCGGACTTATTTGAAAAGTTTATGCAATTTCGTTGGTAACGACACTACGTTTCACTGTAAATATTCCTCCGAAAAACTTGAAACTTTTACGTATAATACTATTTCGAATTGAGAGTACTATTTACTTTATTGTGTAAATAAAAAAATTGTGGAAAAATGTTTTTTTTTTTTATTTTTAGTTTTTCTTTGAATAAATTTACCTCTCAGGATATTACGAAACAACAAACTTTCCTCGTTTGTCTGATCAAACGCGTGGCATTACTACTTACCGCTTGGATAAAACTCGAATAATTTGAAGATTTAATATTTTTTTTTTTGCATTTGACATTAACGCAGAGGGGTTTTGTGCGTTTGTAGTTATCACAATGTGGTTGTGAAAGCTTATTTCATTGAAAAAAAAAAATGGAAAATATGGACTTCTCGACTCAAAATGCAAGAATTTGCTCAGAGATGGTTAAAAAAACAATTATTACGAAAACAAGTACATTCTGCAGAATGGACTTATAAAATGCACTTTATTTTCAACATTTTTTCATGTCAGTAACTTGAATGCTTCATGTGGAACAATATCAACCCAAATTTTTATAATACAAATTTAAAAAAAAATCATTAAATTAAATTCAAAAATACGCTTATAATTTTAATTCAGATTTTAGAAAATTTCGAAAATACTCATCTAGAATCTTAAATCCAATAGTATTCCGTTGAGACACTTTACTTTTTCTTCATCAAGAAGAAATAAATAAAGTTAACAGTCATAGCAACCCCAGAAAACTCACGGGTTATAAGTTCTATAATTCTATTATAAGCTATTATTATTTATAGATCTAGACCGAGCCAAAATGGACCCTTTCTCTTTAGACTAAAGGTGCCTACTAAAAGATTTGAAAAAAATTCACCTACAAGTTCCCCATATTGTAGTATTTTCCTGAATTTTTCCAGATTTTTCTATGGACATCAATAAAAAATTATATTTAAAAACAAAAAATAAGTTGTTTGACGTCCAGATTTCTCTATAAATATGCATTTCACATCTCTCGACTTCATTATTTTCTGCAAATACAATATCGATCCATTTTTTTATGATTTAATTGCAATTTTTAATCTCAACCTTTTTGAATTCCCTTTTTTTCCCCATATTCCAATGTTTTTATTTCAATCTTTTTTTTTCTAAATAAAATACGTTCTTCCAATCAGTGAAAAGCACTGATTCAGCAGATGATCAAATGCCTTTTGCCACTTTAATTATCGACTATTGGCTGTGATTGAATGGAAAGGATAGATTTGTACAAAGCCTCCAAGAGAAGAGCAGTGGTCGTAATTATCGTTTCACGTTGTACATGAATATCCTGGGGATCAGTGTACACACGTTTGTGGCCAGTAGAGACACACTTGCACATTCCGGTATACTAATTCGGCAGGTGCGTATGGACATGGCACTCATATTAATGATACCAGACACGTATTCCCATGAGTATATAACATTGTGTATCTGGGTTAATATTGGGTGAAAGTTACCGCCCTAAACAGCGTCTCCCTCAGAACACATACATTTGTCATCTATATATAGGAGTAGCTATCGGTGCGTTATAGAATCATAAATTCACGTGCACTGTATCACTACATAGGAATATCATTATAATGTACACGTTAAATTTGCTGATATTTGTTTTTGTGGGGAGAGAAAAAGGGAAGGGGGTGGAGAGAAATGAAGGGGGGGGGGGGGGAGAAGTGAAATAGTGAATGAGAATATCTCATTAAACTTCGAAATTAACTGCAAATATCGAAATTTTGCAGAATAAGAGAGAGAGAGAGATAAAGAGGGTTGCTGTTAATGCCTCAGTAAGCAAGTGCAGTCGAGTATTTTCCATTTTATCATATCGTGCTTTTGAATTTTATTTTCATAATAAGCTGCTTTTTTCTTTCTCTCTCTGCGTTTGTATTACTACTCAAACGTGAAAATTATAGCTCAGGCATTTCTCATATGCATCTTTCAGAGTTATTACTACAGTGAGAAAGAAAAATTAGTGGTGAAAACAATGAAATATTGAGGCAAATGATGCTTAGCAAATATTTTTTTGAAATAATTAAAAAAATTGTTGAATTTTACTGAATTTAGTTAATTTGAGTACATCATCTAATTGAATGGACTAAAATGGGTGAATTCAACAGCTATTAAGGATTATATGAAGAAAATATTTGCTGAGGACCAATGACATCAATATTTCATTGTTTTTAACATTATTTTTTTCCCAATGTAAATACTACTTTTAATTATTTTTGTTCATTGAAAAAAATTTATCGAAATTATGTTGAACTGAACTTGAGAGGTAACGAAAGATCCAGTGAATTTTCAAAGTTTCTTGAAATCCATTGTTTAGCAATAATTAAAAGAGATCGAGGAAGAATGGACCAAAAAGGTGCAAAATAAGGCCCAAAAAGTTGTCCCGAATTTCCGAACACAGAATTGTTAAAGTCAATTAAAATACTGTTCTCTTCGTCAATAGTTTTTGAATAATGGGTCAATCTTGTGCTTTTTTTTTAGTGATTTTGTCATTTCTGTCTTATTTAGGACGTTTCATCCACACCACCGCTATTTTCAGTGACTTCGATAATTCATATCTCATATCACAAATAATTTTTTCACAAAAGTTATTTAAAAATTCAGAAAAATGCAAAAAAATATCATCTTCAACTCTCTGAAGACAAACTCCATATAGCAGCAATTAAATCAGACAGAGCGATAACATACATTAGAATGTTTTTTGCGATACTAAGATTGAAGTATCAGTTTTTTCATCCCTTATTTTCAACAAAGAATGTCAGTTAAATCTCATTGCTCAATGGACTCTAAAAAGAGCCTCAAAGCTTTGATAAAAAAAAGTATTAAATAAAATCTCATAATCTGATTAAAAGCCCATACGAATATAAACATTAATTCCATGAACGATACTATATAGTCGTGAGAGCTTCTTAAGCCATTTGACTAATAATCACAACTGGGACATATTATAATTTTTTTTGTTTCAAATATGTTCATTTTAAATGACAAATCCTGTGTATACTTGTAAATATTGTAACTTAATATGAAAAATAAACTTTGTTAAAAAAAAGGAGTGGCAACAGGGATTGATAGGAGTTTGTCTCCAGATGATTAATACGATATAAAAAAAAAAGATGCTGACTGTATTCGAGTTTGCTGGTATACTACCTTAATTGAACAAATGCTTATTCCATGACTTATGTAATGAAATTGAAAGAGCCAAATCAGAATTGAAGTTTTTTTTATTGCGAAGTATGTATATAAAAGATTCAATAGAGTTGAATGTAATAATGCCTTTTGAGAAGACTCTAATTGTTTCCTTAAATTAGAGACTATTTGAAATTACATGAAAATTCTTCCTTTTCACTGTCTATAAAAGTTGTTGAAACGTGCTTCATTTACGTACATCTAATTTCTCACAATCTTTACTCTTTCTCTATTCCCCACCTCCCCCCACCCAATCCGGAGTTCTCTTTCATTCGACACTACTAAAACTCTCCGTATACTTTCATTAAAATATTTAATCGCTTGTGTAACTCGAAAATTAAATTATCCTGCAACTTTACCAAGTCAACGTTGTCATTTCAGCTCGACTCAATGAAAAAAAAAAAAAAAAAAAAAGGGAGAGCAAGAAAGAGAGGAGGGTCAGGTTGAAAAAAAAAAACAAGAAAAAAAAGCTTTTTGAGCAGCTTTCTCTTTACTCAACTCTTTGAAACACCTCCATGAAATTATTTATTTATCTTTTTTCTCTTTTTTTTTTTGCCACATTACCCCCTCATAAATATGTATTATCACGATCATTCACCTACCCCTTGACACATTCTGTCAGTTACTTTCGAAACAATTTTTCCACAAAGAATCGTAATTATCCTCATTATCATATGACAAAAACACAGTAAATACATTTATTATCCCAAAAAAAATATTGTTAAAAAAAAAAAAAAAAATATCTCCCAAAGGATCATTTATTTTTTCCACTGACAAATGGAAATACGATGGGTAAAAGGGCGCATAATGAAAGAAAAAAAAACCTTCAAATTTATTGATAGCCTCTGTATTAATGGCTTTTATCCCCCCTCCCCCCCCCCCCCCCCCGCACAAACAGTGTGACAATTTACGGGCGATTAATATTCGAGGGGGCTCATGTAACGAGAGAATGAACGAGAATAGTGTATTTTAACGTGGTGAGGGATTTGAATTGACAGAGAGTAAGAGGGGAAGAGGAGGGGGTGGAAGGGGGGTCACGAGGGGGAGAGTGAGTGAGGGTTAAGTGGCGCCTGACGGGAAGCTCGCTTGGACAGGTACGCAAGTGAGCAGACAACCTGTAACCCTTCCATGCGAGCTTCCCCATCCTGCGATTTCACCCCCTTCTTGCTGTTAACGTCACGGTATCAATCCTCTATCTTTCTCTCTCTCTCACTGGCCTTCCCCCTCTCCCGCATCTCCCAAACGCCCTAAGGAGACACATGCCTCATGAGTTACTACCTGACTCAACTCTCATTTCATTCACGCACATACCTCCATAAAATTCATTAACATCCCAGCTTTATTAAATTCTCTTGCATTATATCAAAAGATTCAATATCAAATATGCCTGACATAATTCAAATGCAACCAAGCTATTATAAGGTATATTTAAATTTTTTTTTTTTTTTGTAAATAAATTATCAGCAGTATGTGATTATTTATTTAAAATTTAATTGAATATTCAATGATGTTAATGGAAAATGACCTATTTACCGGGAGAGAGAGAGTTTCAAGCCTCTTATTCTCATGCAAAATTGAATATTTCTACATTTTTTTATTTTACCTTCAAAGAGATCTTATGCTTCATGACATGGATCATAAATGTTTCAGTCATGCTGGAAAAAGATAGAGTAGAAGACTTTAAGGACTTTTTATCAGTGTCATCTGGACTGTGTTGAATATTTTCAATGTTACTGTGAGAAGAAACGTCGAGAGAATTTTGGAGGTGAATCGCATTCATTTCCTTCTCTTTTTTTTTTACTCTTTCTTCTTTAACCGTTAGAAGAAAAAAAAGAGTAGGAGTTGAAGGAAGAAAATAACTTCAAAGACTTTCTGCTCTATCATGTTGTTTTTTAATAAATTTCGCTTTTTCTTATTCATCGGTTGGGGAATGAAGAAAAAAGAAAAAAAAAAAAGGAAAAATAAATTTTTCCATGGGAAAGTAGAGGAGAGTAGCCCAAAAGTCTTTGCAGTTTACTCCACGTATATCTAACTTGCCACGTAAATTTACAAGTCAAATGCACTGCAGGATCGATACACAGAATGATCAAGCTTGCTGGCTTCTAAGCATCCTGAAACGTCAACCGCTTCTCTTCATGCATGATATACAAGTGTCTATATACAATGCTGTGGTGAAAAGAAGGAAAAAAAAATGCGAAGAGGATGAAGAAAAAAGGAGAGTTTGTATATTTACTCTTCGTGATCTCGTCTTTGGTATGCTTCAACATTGGCTCGAACGAATTACTCACCAGACTCACTCAAAGCTTTTCTCCTAGAATATCACATAAAGTTCAACATCCGTGAACTGTGGAGGGAAAATATTATTTTTCGTAGCAATAAAATTTTCTTTTATCAAACTATAAATGTTGATGGAACAAACACGTTTCTTTGGGGGATTACAACTTTCGAACTTACTGGTAGAATAGAAATTTATTGAATAATTCAATGAATTCGTGAAATTCAATTGGAACTTTTGTGAAACAGGACAAATAGATTTTGCACTTATTTTTTTGGGGGGAAATTCATAATTCACATGAGATTTTCTGTTTTCTTTTCATCTTTAGGGTAAATGACATGATATTTCAATATCGATATCCTTTCCTTTGTATGGAAGGATCAAAAATCTAAATGAAATTATCATTCGTGATGATTTCCTATGAAATAACTGGACAGAAATAAAGACTGGATCATTTGCTGATGTGATTTTTCGACGATTTATCAAGTCAATTCGAATGGAAATTTGGTATAGAAATGAATATTTTTATCGGAAGAGCACCCGATGCAACATCGGAAGATCCTGGGTTTGACTCCTGGTGCAGGACTATTCAATTTTTCTTGGAATTGTTTTGAAACGTATTGTGCAAATGGCCAAACCCTGTTTCGACCCTAGGACTCCAAAAGATGGAAATCAAGGTTCGATTTTACCGATCGATCTTACTCTCCTTACTCCTCTCTAAGTACAGATGAATTTCTCATGAACGAACGCCTATATATGACTGAAATTGCCGCAAAGAGTGATATCACGAAAATTTAAGATGGAAATGAAGCTTTGCTTGTGTCTGGTTTTGAATTTTCCATGAATAATCGATCTATTTTCCTTCTTCGGTTTCTCAAGTTCCTTTGCCTCAGATAGGAATTATCATTAGTGATCATTTTCTATGAAAAAAAGGCCAGCAGGAATAGAAACTGGACCATTGCGAATGTAATTCCTCGATCCAAAGACCTCAAATCTTAGGAATGAAGTATTGCCAGTCTCTGGTTTTGATTTTTCCATGAAAAAAACCATGAATTTCCCTTCTTTGGGTCCTGAATTTCCTTCTATCAAAAGGAAATGATCATTTTCTATGGAAAAATTCGGTAGAAACGGTGATTAGATCATTATAGATGTCATTTTACAACCTAAGGACCTCAAACCTAGTCCTAGAAATGAGAAAGAGAAGAAAATGAAGAAAAGAGAAAAATTTTGATCTACCCCCCCCCCCCTTCCACTCAAAGGACTGACTCTCCCCTTTAACTGGAAACTAATCCAAAAATCCTCACTTTTCTTCTGTTTTATCGACTTTACTCGGCATACTACCTTAATAAAAAAAGAAAAAAAAGTAATAAAAAGTTTCTGATACTGAATGATAAATTGCGAAGAATCGTGACCTTGTATTCCTAAGCTAGAGAAAATTCTGCCTGAGAATAAAGCGCAAAAGGAGAAAAGTTATTTAAACCTTGTCATTTTCATGCAGTATGAAGGGTGAAATGAAAAAAAATGAGAACAAAAAAAAAAAAAGCTGGAGGGTCATGAAGTGTGCCTGGCACGTGGTATACGGCCGTATTAATTTAACTTTACCAGCCTAACGCAACTGGGAATACAATGGTTCCCTCGGGACGTTACAGAAATTACATTGAAACGAATTACCTAGTTGACTTGCCTCATGGATTTATTTGACTCTTGTACTCACTCTCTCTCTCTCTTGTTTCTTCAGTAAACTTTAATACGTTTCATTACTAAGTAATTGCCTTTTCCTATTCATTCAACTTAATTAAAGACAATTTTTTTATTAATTAAATCTCAGAAGAAGAAAAAAATGAAAAAAAATATAAAAAAATTAATAGTATCATCCTTGACGTGTATTCTGGTTGACTTGAGGAGAGAATAAATAAAGCAAGCAATGAATTCAAAAGAAGAGTAGTTAATTGAATATTAATAATTTATCGCAATTTCATGAAATAAAAGACTAAAAAAAAGAAAATTCCTCGAAAAACCCATGATTTATGTACTCGAAAATTTTCAAAATATAAAAACCATTAATATCATTCTCTAACTCATAAAAAAAAAAGTTTCATTTTTTTTCTCTTTCCCTCAAACCACTGAAAAATTAAAATTATTCATAAATCTTTATTATTTTATTATGTTACAGTAAAATCATGGGACACGTGGCAACTACACTGCTCTGTATGGGCTTAATATTTATGATGACCAATGGCCAAGAGAATTGGGAATGTAGAGCACCATGCAAATGTAAATGGGTATCTGGTAAAAAAACAGCAGACTGTGTTAGGCAAAATTTTACAATAATACCAAATGATTTGTCATCAGAGATACAAAATCTTGATTTAACTGGTAATCATATAGCACACATTGTTGATGGTGCATTTAGTCGTGTTGGATTGGTAAATTTGCACAAGCTTGTACTAAAAGAGTGTGGTATCAAAACTATCCATACAGATGCATTCAATGGACTCAGAATAGTCATTGAATTGGATTTAACTGGTAATCACATAAAGAACCTTCTACCAGGTACATTCACAGAGACCCAAAGATTACGTGTACTTCTGCTAAATCACAACTTCCTTGAGAGCCTTGAAAATGGTCTATTCCATGATCTTGAGTATCTGCAAAAAGTTGGAATATCAAACAACAGACTAGAAAGAATTGCCGAAAGAACATTCAAAAATTTACCAGGTCTCCAAGGTTTAACACTGGATGGCAACAATTTAACAACAGTTAAACTAACAACATTTGAAAATTTACCAAAATTAGGAAGTTTAGAGCTACACAATAATCCATGGAATTGTAATTGTCACCTAAAAAGATTCAGAAATTGGACAATTGAACGTAAATTATATACAAAACCAACTACCTGCAGTCAGCCAGCACAATTGACTGGAAAAATGTGGGATGAAGTTAGTTCTGATGAATTTGCATGTCGTCCAAAAATCATATCAATTGGTCCTGATACAAAAATTGAATTAATCAATGGTGATACATTGACAATGTGGTGTCATGCTACTGGTATACCACGTCCACAATTAGCATGGGTACATCGTTCACGTGTAATTAGTAATACAACAAAACGGCAAAGTACTGGTGAACGTGGCTATACATTAATTGAAAGACACGATTGGTTAAATTTAACAATACCAGATATTATGTTAAGTGATAAAGGTGATTATATATGTATTGCAAGAAGTCATGGAGGTAGTGTTGAGAGAAATATAAGTTTAACTGTACTTGGTGATAATGATAATAATAGAATTGGTGCAATTAGTCTACCATTAGCACTTGGACTTGGTGTTACACTATTACTATTGTTATTATTTTTATTGACACTTTGTGCATGGTATTGTCGACGTAAACGTGGAAGAAATGATGAAAAAAATAGCAATGATGTTACATCATTGGAGCATCATGGACTTGGTGAACAGGAGAAGTCACTTATAACAGCAATTAATCCAGTTGTTAAACCACCAAGAAGATATGAGGCACCATCTGTTACGTCCCATGGAACAGAGATGACTGAGCTTAATCGTACACTACTTGATAACGACTCTGTCTTCGGTCAGTACACTGCCTTTATTACAAGACAATGCGCTGTTAAATAATTTTAAAAGTTTTTTTTTTATTTTCTTAATTTTTAAAAATATTTTTCTTTTCCTGTTTTTTTTTTGCAATTTTTTTTCTAAATTATTCTACACTAATTGCAATAATAAGGTGTATTTTTTTTTCTGGTGCTTTAGGGGAACAATTTAACTTGTAAATAATGTAAACACATTTGTAAATTCAAGAATTTTTCGACAGAAATAATTCATTTATAATTGAATTTACTGTAAATTTCTGTAAAGTACAGGACAATAGAAAGAAAAAGAAAAAAAAATTATATTTTCATTTTATTTATTACAAAAGAAAAATAATAATGAAATGAAAAAAGAGAAAAAAAGGTAATAATTGAATAATAAGAGAGGCAGAGAGAGAAAGAGAGAGAGGAAAGAGCTTGGAAGAAGAAGGAGAAAAAATAAACGTAGAGAGTAATTGGAATGAGGAATAGAGAGAGTACAATTAAAGTTTAAGTAAGAATTATGATGGGTTGTTGCAAGTTTTAGGGGAAACAGGGGAAATGTACTGCATTACTATGCGCTTGTGTGTCGAGTCACAACGATGACAGGGGGTGGTGGGTGGGAGGGTGAAGAAGAATTTAAAAAAAAAATTAAAAAATTAAAACGACAGAAGATAGAGAAATGTATGAAGCACAAGTTGGGAAAGAAAATGTCGTGTAATTAACTGGGACATTGGCCAATCAAAAATATTAAAGGGATTATTTCATTTCCAATTCATTTCATCGTATTTGTGAAAAGAGTATAGAGCAGTTTTTGTTTCAAATTTTTTTTTTTTCCATTTTCTCAAAACCCCACAGTAGTTCTCTGTCTTCTGCTCCACTAGAATGGTAAAGTGCCTCAAAGAATGAAGAAAATAAAAAATAAAACAAACAGCTAACAAATTAAAATGACAAAGAAAAAAAAAATTCTCATAATGTAAAAAAAAAAAAAAAAAAAATCATCCACTATATAAATGATCTTTTAATTTTAAAATCTCTTTTCTTTATTTTTTTCTTTATTTTGTTTTTCATAATATTTGCTTTCTTTGTTTGTTTGTTAAAACAGCTGATGGAGTAGGAAGTGTAGTTGGTGTCGTCAGTGGTATGATTGAGGAGGATCATGAAAATACAACACCAGAGCCAGACAATATTACATTGACACGTGGTACAAGCTATCGTCAGTATCCACCAGATTTATTGGCATTTTCCGGTGTACGTGGCACATCACCAACAAGTCAATCATCAAATTTACATGATACACCACGTTTAAATCAGCATTATGGTACACCAACATCTGGACAGTATCCAGCATCATTTAAAACACTACCACATAATCGAAGTAGTAATAATAATAATAATAGTAATAATAATAATAATAATAATAATGGATCATATAATTCACCGATACCAGTGATGCCACGTCATGGCTATGTAACAATCCCAAGAAGACCAAGAGCACCAAGCTGGAGCAGTGGACCACCAACATCACCAATTGATGCAACAACAAGTGAACCAGTCTATGATAATTTGGGTTTACGTACAACTGCTGATGGTAGTTCAGCATTGTCATTGAATAAAAGTCCAGAGCCTGGTTTATCAATGAGAATGAGACCATTACCAATGACACCAACTAATCATTACAATACAATACAACGTAGTACACCAAATATACTTGGTAGTGCTAGTCCAATTGATAGATCAGCACCAGAGGGTGCAGTTGAATGGGCTAATAATAAAATAGATGAAATGGATATTAGAACAGTGGATAGTAGTACACTTGGTAGAAAAATACCGCCAAGACCACCGCCAAAACCTAAGAAAAAAACACCAAATGGACCACTTTATGAGGACGAGGGCGAGGACGGTACTGAAGTTTGAATTTAATCAGTGATTAATTTATGATTTTCGTTTTTTTTCATTTTTTTTTCTTTTTTTTCTTTTACTTTGAATTTCTAATGAGAATATCGAAATTGTACTATTTTCGATATTCTCGAGCCAATTTTGTGCCTTCACTGTGTCCAATTGAGTGGATTTATATGATACATTACATAATTTTCAAACCGTCTTCCAAATAGTTAACTTCGGCGGACGATTTATTATATATATTTACTGCGAATTAAAGACTTGAAGAAAAAAAAAAATGATTATTACATTAGTTTTGAGAACAATTGTTTTTTTTTTAGTTTATTATTTTTTAGTTTTTTTCTTTGCTTCTTTTTATGAGTTATTATTTTATATCAAGTTTTTTTTTTTTTCATTTAATTGTTAATATCAATAAGCCATGGAATATTTCGAGTAATTTCAATTGAGATGGATTATAGTGTTAGTAATGATAAATCATTCACTTTTGGATAGTTCAATTTACATATTGTTTTTTTGATCTTAAAAACATAAATCAATGTCATTCGGTGGTAATTTTTGTGTGTATGTGTGTGTGTATGT
Source organism: Aleiodes alternator (assembly GCA_963921955.1). Lineage (NCBI taxonomy): Eukaryota > Metazoa > Arthropoda > Insecta > Hymenoptera > Braconidae > Aleiodes > Aleiodes alternator. The sequence continues at coordinate 4,126,878 of OY998109.1, read as the reverse complement.
ATGGAGAGAAGGTGATCGGATTTACTTGACGGAGATTGCGTGTCAGCTAGTTGGTAAACACACAACTGCCACATACTACTGGGTCAGGGTTGATAGAGGGGTATTTGGTAAAATGAAGAAAAAAGGAAAAAGCAAAGAATTTGCATAACAAATAGTTTTGTCGTTTTATGTTAAATATTTGAGATTAATATTTGAAGTGAAAAGGCGTTTGAAAAGAGTAACACCGAAAAATATATATATATATATATATATATTTTTTTTTTTCTATTAAAAAGAATATATATATTATCACAATTTTATACATTATGTTGTTTCTCGTTTCTTTTCTCCTTTTTTTTTGTAATTCTATTCGCTTTCGTGAATTATGCAAATGATATGCATGAAAATACATTTGAATGATAAAATAACGAAATAGGCATCAAATGAATTCAAAACGATCTATTTTATTCATCAACATACTAATAGACACATAAAAGCGAAATAACATCGAAGTAAAATGTATTGAATGATTGAATGTAATTTGCAAGCATTAATGGTAATTAATTTAAAGTATTATGGAAAATTGGAAGTTTATAAAATGTAATATTGAAGTTTGTCGATTCACGAGGTTTCGCTTATAATTTAAAGTTTCTTCAGGCTCTCGAGATTTTTTTGACACTTTGAAGAAGCTTAAATTACAAGCAAAGCGTCACAAATTGACAATCTTTTAGTAGTTATTGCCTTTTTTTTTAATTCTTAGTTATTTCAGTATATGTATGGCTTTTCAGTCTCTTACATTTGTTTAAAACTGATTTTCGAAATGTATAGCGACAGAGGAAGGCTACCGGAGTTTAATTTGAGAAAATTTTGAGGCAAAAAAATTTCTAAAGAAATGTTCAAAGAAATTTCCAAGAAAAATTGAAAAAATTTGAAAAAAATTTCGAAAAATCTCAAATATAAATAAAAACAAAAACTATTTTCTTTAATTCCCCGTTTTTTTCAGTTTTTCCCCTTTACCATATGAAAAAACATAAATATATAACAGTTTTCCAGTATCGTATTTTATAAATTTGAATTTCCAATTGTCCAAGATACTTTAATTTTAATTAATCACTATCATTGTACAAGTGGATCCGACTATCAATTAATGGTAATGACTTTCATCCAAATTACCCAAAAAGAACACGAAAATGAATGACAAATAGAGTTTAATGGCTTTCCCATTGTTTTTTTTTCTCGTTTCTCGTAATGAACTTTACTAAAACGAAAGATCACAGACACTAAGAGATAAAGAGAATGAAAAAAAAAAAAAGAAACGAATAAGAAAACTAGGAAAATCGTTATAGTTGTAGATACGCTTTATCCGACGAGCTTAACGCCCCATTTCTCTGGTCTCCAACGAGAATTTTCGATTGCTCCAACTTGTTGCGGTCACATGATTCCATTCTTCCTTGCTCATCTTTACTTCCTCTTTTTCACTTCCTTTTTTCACCGAAAAATCTCCAGAATTTTATTGAGTATAGTGAAAATATATTATTCAATGCTAATGAAATTAGGAAAAATCTGATGATTTTCTGCAAAAAAAAAAAGTAAATCCTCGCCTTAGAGTCAAAGAGGCGTGAGTCCTGTGCATAAGCCCATAGCAAATACGTCCCTTTAATTCAAAGACGAGAAAATTGATGCGAAAAGAAAAAACATTTAAAAAAATTTGTGCTTAGAAATTTTTTAATTTTTTAAAATTGCATTTTTTTCATTTTCTTAAACAATTTCTTTGTTGAAAGAGAAGAAAAATCGAAAAATCATCAGATTTCTGCTTTTTTCATCATATAGTTATATTATTAATTAGAAAAACAAATTAAAAGAGAATTTATAATTTTATAATTAGATTAACTTCTAATTTGAATTATTATTCCCAGCCAAAAACGGGGGGGTGGGGGTGAAAATGTCAAATCAGTATTGAGGCTTTTGTCAATAAACTGTTGGTTAGTTTGAGATTGTAGAAGTAGTGCATAGATGCATAAACTACGGTCACGTAATTAAGGAACAAACGTTAATTGAATGTTAACCGTTGATGGTTCAGTGTCATTGTGCGTTGGACATCAACGTGCCCGCAGCCTCTGGCAAGTTATTCACTCATTCTCTCTCTCTCTCTTCATCTCTCCCTCTTCTCCTCTCCCTCTAATTATCTCTTTCAACTCCTCTATCCTCTATCCCCTTTCTCTCCAGCTCACAAACCCTCCCTTTTATACTCGAGCACACATACACACACAACTAGAGTAATTGTGAACAGAAACCTCAGCCCTCGTCGTAATCAGCGTTTTGCCGTCAAGTATTTCAAGTGGCCTAACAGAGAATTCTCAAGCATCACAAAACACCCGAAAATTATCCGTCACCTCTATTTTCTCTATGTATAATACACTATATACTGGAAAAAAAACCATTTTATTTATGGATAAATAATAAAAAAAGCACATTGTTAATAGGTACAAGGCAATTGATTAGAGATCGAAAAAAAAAGGATTTTCATTCATTTTTCGATTTTTTTTCTCTTCTTTTTCTATCAATTTGCCTTGTGAATAGAGTTGTACAGTGATTTTTCGGGTGTAATGTATTGCTAATATATTTTTGTAATTTTGTATTAAACGCGTGCGTCATAATAAATGGCACTTGAAACATTAAAATCAATACATGAGGTCTAGAAAAAATTTGAAAAAAAAAATTTGAGACTCATTTTATTGAGATAAATTGAATAAAATAAAAATTTTAATAGAATTTGCTTTTTACTTCCGAATGGAAGCACTGCTTTATTCTATTATTTTGCGAAATTAAATGAGAAATTTTTCGTCGAGACATTGATTTTTTCTTGTGCTTCATCATAATAGGAATGAATGCCAATTATGAATGAAACTAGAAAAAATTGAAGAAAAATCAAATTAAGAGACACTTAAAAACGTCCAATTTTATGAGGCACTTTACCAATTTTCGATTTATAAATAGATAATTTTGATTATTATTCTTATTCTTATTATTTACAATTATATTTTTTTTTGAATCTTTTGTTTCTCCTTATATTATAAATTAAATAGAAATGAAAAGACAAATGCATTTGATAGATTTTACGTGTAAATTCGTAATTGAAACATTTTTCAAATCACACGTCAGTAAAATTACTTACTGATAACTTCCAACGAGATTATTATTGTAATTGGAGCAAAGTGAATTTAATCCAATTATTTATAGATAAAGAAGAAATACTAAATAAATGAATTATACGTGTGTATTTTAGAAATTATAAATGCGATGAAATAATTACGTAATGAATTTTTGTTTTCTTTTTTTTTCTTCGATTAATTGAAGAAGTGTTTATTATGTAAAAGATGAAAAGAGAGGGAAAAAGAAAATAATAAGATTGAAAAAAATTATTTACGTTATATTGTACTGAATGGTAAAAAAAAATGGAAAACGTAAATAAATAAATGAATAAATAAATAAATGAAAAATAAAATTATAATGCAATGTGCGTTTGTAATTGCTAAATAATAATGTGCTTACCGTTCTTCTTCAATCATTATTATTATTATTATTATTTCTAGAAAAATTAACAATTAAATGGTTATTATTAATGATATACCATTAACTACTGTCAGTATCAAGAAAATTTTATACATGAAAAACAAATATTAAAAATTAAATTAACGAGTAAAAAAAAAAATAAGTTCAAGAAAGAAATGAAAATAATAACATTTCTTGATATGTATTAATGGATGATGAAAAAAAATTATTTCTATGAAATACAAAACTGATTTATGTAAATATTATACATATTTTATAATAAAAAAAAAGATGAGAACATTATGAACATAATTAGACTGTAAATCTATGATGTATATGAAAGAACTGTTCTGTACACTCTAATAAATGGGTTAAATTTTAATAAATACTTCCCAAGCCAATTAATTATTTGTAATGACTTTAATTATTTACTGCCTGTTCAAACAAATTATTGGAAAATAAAGGTGGGTATGAATACTTGAGATTTAAGGGGTCATTCTAATATCTCCACCAACAAAAAATAAACGATTTTTGGGGATTTTTTTCTCAACATAATTAATAGATATAATTGAATTAAATTGTCAGTGTCAGATGAGGCAATTAATTATTGGATTCACGTCAATTTTTTGTTGAGATCATTAACAATATCAAATTACAATCATTAGAAACAATTTCTCTTTTTTAATGGAGTATTTGTTTTTTTTTTTAAACTCTTTTCCACTTTTCGAACAATAATTGTTTCATATACTTCAAAATTGTATTAAGAAACACTGAAAATCCCATTCAATCATATTGAGTAGTTATTTAAGAAAAAAAATTTCCAAAAATGATTTTTTTTTTTGTTGAGATAGTAAAATTGACACATTAAAAAGTTTCAGATCATTTGTCTCTTTTAAAATTCTACAAAAATACATTGAATTAATAAAATAGTTTATAAAAATTTTATTCTTTGGTAATTCTTGTTATCTTTGATAGAGCAGTTTCACCATAAGCACCGATCAATTCCTCAATAAATGTATCTTTCAATCTTTTAAGGCATCTGCAAAAAATTTCATAATTTATTAATTCTGAAATAGAATATTTATTTTCAATAATTACCTTCGGTATAATGAATCTGTTCTGAATTTTCCGATATCAGGACTTGGAGAATGAGGTCGATGGATGATAAAAGCATCTGGTAGAACAATGAATCTGCAAATTATTAAGTATATTTTATTGATAATGAGAATTACATTTATGTTATCCTGAGAATATCTCAGAAAATTTCAAAATGTAGGTTTCGATTGAATTTTTTACTACTTGAGTGATTGACTGTCGTTTCCTGTCTTCGTAAATGTCAATTGGACACATCGATCGATTCTTAAAATAATTTCTACTCACTTGTAACCCAATGCAGTTAAATGGGTGATATAAGATACTTTATTCCATCCAAAACCAATGAATCTTTGATCGTATAATGGTGAAGATTTTGATACCATTATGTAAGGCTCAAAGTCAGGCTCCCAATTAACTTCATATGGCTCAACTGCTGTCTTCCAAAAACTATAATTTGTAGCAGCATGACCCCTTGTCCAAACGTGATAACGAAACGTGTACAATATCCCATAATTCAGATACTTGAGAAGTTCACGTTTATTAGTGGGAAACGTAAATCTTGAATGTAATACAAATCATTTAGATCAAATTAATGGAGTCAAATGGAAGAAAGGCCTGAGATGAGTTTTTTTCTCAAATTATAATAGAATTCCCAGACATTTGCACAATCTTGTGCATTTTTTTGGAGAAATAAATTGTTATAGAAGAAATATTTAAGAAATTCATACTTATAGATTGTCAAATTTTATAAATGTGCATATTCTCATTTTTGGAGATAATTCATCTGTTAATAAAAGGAAAATGTAAAAATTTTGAAATGTCTGCTACTTTTAGTTTCATTACTTTGAGACGATTATAGCGAAATCATTTTTATTTTCGGAGAAATTTATTTTTTTGAAAACAGCTTCGATTTTATTAGTTTAAGTAGTTTCCAAAGAAAAATATATTTTTGAAGAATGGACAGATTATTTTGAAGAAAATCATTTTTTTCATTAAAAAATTTTCTAAAATTTTTTTTTTTTTTTCGAAACGACCCAATACAACGAAAAATTACCTCACTTTTTATTTAAGATCGATTCCAAATCGATTCAACCTATATAACCAGAGATATCCCCGAAAACTTGAATGCTTTCGAAACAAAACCGATAACAAAAATCGCATTTTCGAAAAATTAAGAAGAAATCCCATTCTATAACGTCATTTCGTTCATATCAAGCGATTTTCATAACTTAGAACATTGAAATTAAAATCCATCCATTTTATCTATTAATATCATTTTCCTTCGATTTTCCTACATTTTGTCGAAATAGCCTTAGTATTACACGTAAAATGACGAAATTGAATTCTAAAGAGAAATTTTTTTAACAATGTTATTTACAGAGAACTCGAAAAATTCTTGATAAAATACTACATTAAAAAAAGTTTTTTTTTCCTAAAACTGACGCAATATTCTTTGTAACAGCGTTATCGATATGCTTGAAACAATGTAAAAAATACGTAATGTTTGCATAGTTACTATCTATATGATACGTGATATCCCTGTACCTGAGTATTCCATTCTTTTTCCCCTCTTTCCCCAATTTATTTTTTCCTCAATCCACATATTTGCATCCATAAATCCTCTTCTGCCCATATATACCCTCGAAACATTATAAAATTATTGATTCTTCTCACCTCAATTTCATGAGGATCTGAATTTTTGCCTTCGAACCCTCGACTCTTCAATATTTCAAAACCAAATTGAATAAAGTTATTATGCTAATATTATTCAATACATCTTTACCTGTAACGTTGTGTCTCAAAAGCTGGTATTATCAGTGCAGTTTTATCACTTTCAGTGATATTTAAATTCACTATATACGACATAAGATTCTCGTAAAGATCAGCCTGAGGAAGAAAATCAACATCTAGTTGAAATATATAGGGTGTTGATACTTGCATTATGGCTGTATTCCTCAAGTAATTGACTGGATAAAACTCCTTTAAAAAAAAAAGAATGAAAGCAGCAAATTTTAATTGAAATAGAAAATTAAAAAATCATCAATATTGTAAATTCAAATGAAAATTATATTTACTTAGAGAAGAGTGGGGCGAAATGGACACTATAATGCAACGCTTAGAGATAGATTTTTTGTTGATGATTTTATTGAAAAGCTGAGGAAATTTTAGCCGGAAAATGAGTGTCCGATATATTTTTTTAGATTTTTTTCAAAGTTCGATATTTTTCGGCATTTCTGAGGGGCAAAAGCCTTTTCTTTTTTTTCATTTTCAGTAGTTTGCAAATATCTCTGGTTCTATTGGTCGTAGCGATTCGGGGTTGGTCTCAAATGAAAGGTGAGCTCATTTCTCATCGATTTATACGGTTTTGAATTCAAAAATATCGCTTTTTGGAATAGTTATAGGCCCAAAACTGTTTCACAAAACTGTTTCATAAAAATGCCCATAAATATCTTGAAAATCGATATTTTTAAATTGAAAACCATATGAGTCGATGGCAAATGATCTCACCTTTCACTTTCCATCAAAATTTTTACGCTACGACAAAAAGAACCGGACATATTCTCAAAAAACTGAAAATTTTCAAAAAAAGCAAGGGTTACCCCTCTAAAATGCTTAAAAACTCAAAATTGGCGAAAATTCAAAAAAATTCATTCCAGCACTCGTTTCTCCCCTGAAAATTTCCTCAGCTTTCCAATGAAATCATCAAAAATAATCTGCCACCACTATTTCTATTAATTTCAAGAGTTTTCCATAATATTTGCCTAAAAATTTAGATATGCCCATTATACCCCTGATGTCCATTTTGCCCCATATTCCCCTATATTTACTTACTCCCTCTTTATAAACAACATGATAGGCAATATTTTTTCTACTTCTCAATGTATCAGAGTTACGTATAAAATCGAGAAAATATTGAACTTCAGTATCAGTTAGATAAACAGCAATACTGATTGTTCCGGGCCAACGTTTGCACAATTGATCCAGAAGGCTGATTCTGTCTGCACTACACTGTGTCACCAAGGCAATATCTATATTTGTCTGTATATTGTATTGATATTCAAGAAAAAATAGATGAGTTCTGTAGACGATAGACGAGGCTTTTGTGAATTTGTCACACATATCACTTCGATTTACCTGCGGAAATTGTATGACAAGCATATATATTATGTATACTGAAGGATATTTGTTGAATATAAATTCTGTGAGCTAGTGAAACAAGAAATATCTCTGCTTGGAGAAACATATTTTTTTTTGTGATATTTTCCTAAATCCAAGAGATAGTGATATTTCAATGGTTTCAATGGTACATTTCAGTTCTCAATATTACGATAATACTTACATATGAGGGATTATCAATTTGATGACAACCGAATAATTTACGACGAAGTAAATTCCCATCCATTTCTAAGAATACTCGGTGCATTTGATTGAAATTATTGGCATGTTTATTTTTAACGTCCTGTTTTCGAGGTGAATTCCAGTGGAGTATCTGAATAAGGAGAAAAATGAATTATTGAAAGATCGAAAAATGCTGAGATGCTGTTAATAGAACACCCAGGAAATTGGAAATTTTTGAACTTATTTAGCAATGATTATCAATTTTTTCATGAAATAACAGAAGCATTTCAAGGCTCTTCAATAAGCCTCCTTCAAAAATTCACAGGCACTTATGATCAAAAAATATTGATAAATATCGTCAATAATTAGCATGGAAATTCAATATATTAACTTCAAATATTCTCATGAGAAAAACAAATTATAAAAACAAAAAGGCGTAAGTGCGGGGATACGTTCTTTTCACTTTAGCTTCAAAAATTATATAGCGTTTAAAAAGATTATAACAAAAGGGCGTTAATATCAAGATACGTCCCTTTCACTTTAAAATTGGTAATCACGCCACTTTGTTATTTTAATTTTCGATTATCCAAATAATGTTCCAGAGGCCATAAAAAACATTTTGGAGTGATAAGTGGACATACGCTCCTTTGACACCAGAATTTAGTGGTATTTGGGACTTACACTCCTTTAACTCTAAGGCAACGATATGCAATTGCCCACGGGCAGAAGCTATGTAACATAAATTATGTTTAACGTGTAAATAATTGCACACTGTAAATAGTCATGCTAATAAACTCTTTAAACTGTAAAACAGTAAACTTTTGAATTTCATCATCTGCCATTATCATCGAATTAAAATAAAAAATCTACCCGAATTTGTCCTGCATTGCTGTAGCACTCTTCACTGAGTGTATGATCACTCAATTGAACATTCCACAGGCAATTCAAGGTGTACACAATATCCGGTGTTTGTTTAATAACAGCATTTATAATATCCTGATCAGCCAGTGTAGTTTCTGATATTTCCCTCAAAACAATTCTCGTAATATTCACCCAAGAATCATTGAATTTCATTTCTCTCAAACGTTTCAAATTCATCAGCATAATTCCAGTATTGTATCCTCTACCAATAGCTGGCCAAGGAGTTTGATTATATGCCAATGTTTTTTTGTACCAATTGCTCTGATTCTCAGCTAATCCAAGCACCTGTGTTCCATTAAATTCCTCAAAAATATCCCAAAGAATAGAAATATCAGTGAGAACTGTTATATCAGTATCCAGCACCAATACATTATCCTCACTCAATAAATCTGGTAAAATTAGCTTCAAAAGTCCATAAACACCCGAATAATGTCTGTTTGGTATCCATGAAACTCTCGGAATCCACAATTCGGCAGGATAAAACGAGGCATTCACTGTAAATCATCATTTTTTTTTTGTGCTTTTTTTAGAAACAAAATTCTTAATAATTGGACTAATTTGAAGTTTCACGTGAATGATAAAGTACCTTCCGACAAGTTCCATGTTATAAATAAAGTTTCGAGTGCTCTTCTCGCTATTTCATCAACAAGAAGATGAAAATGTAGTGGTCTTGATCGATAAAATAAAATTGATTTAACAACTGTTACTAGTGATTGAGTAGAGTTATATCCAGCACAAACCATTGCAATGTCAATTGGCTGACAGCTCTTTTTCTATCAAGAATATGAAAAAAAAATCTATTATAAGCTTGAAATATTTCTAAAATTATACGATTAATGGTAGATGTATTTTTTACTTTAAGTGGCACTCTTCCAAATGTTAATTCGTTGAATTTAAGAGAATTTGATGCTATCTTTGGTTGAAATTCTACATTCTCCATTATATTCTGACATTTTGATTCAACAGATTGGGCTGAAAATGAAAAGTTCAATTGAGTTATTCGAAGCTTTCTAAAATTTTCATCATAACATTAATTATTGATGTCCATTAGTTATTTTTCGTGAACGAATAAAATATGTGAATACATAATTCCATTGGCATACTTTTCATAATGAAATTATTATTCTCTAATTTTATTAATAAATCTTGCCATTATATCATAAGGATGATATCGTAACTGGAAATAATTAATTATTAAATGGAATTGAAGGCAAGTGCTTAAAAAAAGTAAAGCAAGTGCAGAAAAAAGAGCAAAACATCTAACAATTTCTAGATTTTTTCATTCTTTTAATGCATAAATTGTAAGCAAAAATAAAAAATATGCAGCTGCAAAAAATTTAAAAAACTATAAGTGCGAATTTTTTAAATATTATTCTTTTATAATAATTTAATAATTATAATTATTATGAATGAAATTAAAAAAATTATTATAAATAATTATTATTAAAAATTATTAATAATCCAATTTATCTATTCAAAAAATTACAAAAAATTGTGAGATGTTGGTTGATTTTGGATTTTGACTGAGAAATTGGAATTGAAATGGAATAATTAATGATTAATGATTAAACTTCAGTATTGATACTTAATGTTTAATGTTTGATATTGAAAATTTAATATTTAGGATTAAACTCTCAACAAAATTTTAAAAAATTATAAAGTGTCAAAAAAAGAGTTAAAAACAGAAGGCGAAGGTAGGATGTAAAACATGGAAAATGTAACATGAAGGAAATAAATTCAATTCTATTAAATGATTGAGAAATTGTAACTTACCATTTGATAATGTATAAATGTAAATAATTCCCAGTACTGTTAAAAATAATAGAAGGCACTTCAGCCATGATCGAGCCATTGCAATTCGCCAGACATGTCTTTTTATTTTCAATAAAACTGATGAAAAATTGTGCAACTGAATATCTAAATGGAAAATAATATATAATGATTAATAAAGATTTCAAAAAATAAAATAAAAGGATTTTTCCAATGCAACATCATCAATTTACAATTTTCATTCATTTATATCGATGTTCCAATAATTCCATTTCCTGTCAAATAATTCTCACAAAACTGGAACAATCAGCTGTTAATGACATTCGATAATTGTTCAATTGGCTCAATAACAGTTGCAATAATAAATGTTATTAAAATTTACAAGTTTATTATTTATTCCATTTCCTTGGATTATAGGATGAATTTGAATTATTATTTCCGGTTTTAAAAATGTTAATAAAATTATTAATTATATTGTAAAACTGCGGGAAACGTCAAGATTAAATATTTTCAATTATTACGAATAACATAACCTCCTCATTTCGATTATACACAGCCTGTTGCCTACCCCCTCCACTTTGGCTGCATTCAAAAGAAATTATTTGATTGGTAGTTGCTCTTTTCCTTCTTATCTTCATAAATTCAAATTGAGATAGTATCCCAGAAAAACTTGAGTACAGTTGACCACTTACTTTTTTTATGCCATATCAAAGATGATATTTTTTTGTATTTTTCTGAATTTTTTCATAATTTTTGTCCTTGTATTTTATGAGATATGAATTCAACACAAGGTTGATCTATTATTTAAAAACTATTGGCGAAGAGAACAGCATTTTAACTGAATAATAGAAGAAAAAAATATTCAATTCATCCAATAGTTATTGAGAAATTCCAATTAGAGGGTAGTTAAAAAATTCAAGAAAATAAAATTATATTCACAAGCTGAAGATATGACTTTCGAATAGTTTAATCACTTTTTCGGGTAAATTAAAGCACATTTTCCCCGAATTATCAGGAATTAATTGGAAATTCACCTACAAATCCTCATTTTTCTCTGCTCAAATTATCAATACAATAAAAATAAAAATGGCAGTAAATTTTATTATATTCATGTTTATGTAAAAAAAATTTAGCAAATTTTTTGAATAAAAAAACACACTTCAATACATTTATATGTTTAAATTACGCAATTTTAGAAATATATTTGTACTTATAATATAATTAGTAATCGAAAAAAAAATTATTGATACTTTTAATTGTAATGAATAAGATTTCATGACATTAATGATATTCTCTTCAAGAATTATGGAATTTTTCTAAATTTGAAGGAATGAAATTTCATTATGAAAAGAATGCAATTTTTTTTTTTTACTGAAAGCATGTATGTTTAAATGAATTTTTAAATAATTAAAATTATTCAATTGATTTCAGTTGCTCGACTTGTATATGTGGATGGCTCTTCATTCTCATCGAGTTTTCTCATTCTCTGTGATTCTGCACTATGAGATCTACAATATAATAAATTTATACAATTCAATTAAAATAATTGGATGAACTAATTGGTTTATTTCAATTTTTTTCTTTTCATATTTACCTCAATTCAGATTCTTCCTTTTCACGTTCTGTTCTCCTACTTTCAAGTGCTCTGAATGCAACACATATAATGATCATAACTATTGGAATTAAACAACCAAGTATAATTCCAGAAGTTATACCAGCCTGTCGAGAGCTATATTCTTGTTGACCTATTGCCGAAAGAAAAGAAAAAAAAAAAATAATCACATTGTGACAATTAAAATTAAATTATGAATTTATGAAAATTAATTGAAACTGAGGGTGTGGAAATTTCAATTGACACAATACAGAAATTTCCACTCCACATTACAAAAATTTATCTATTATTCATTAAATTCATTCAATTATTATTTTATCTACTGTAATTTTGTTTGTGGAATAGAAATTTCTTTATATATATTTTCTTTCATTTCACTCAGAATTGAAAATATTTTATTATGAAACTTACAAAAATTGTACAATTTAATGTCACAAAGAATACACAATTTCTTTCTTATTTTTTAATTAAAAACAGTATTAATTTCTATTCCACATGAAATACAGAGAATAAAGAGAAAAGAGATAGGATTGAAAGGGAGAGATGCTAATTGAATCCTGAAAGAAGTGATTTGATTTTTTTTGTCAGTGCCAAAAAAACCGAAAATATCATTTCAGTAGCGAAGAGGTGAAACGAGATAATTCGACGTTGTTTTTAAATTTATTTTCAAATTTCTTGGGAACTAATTGAGATATGCCCTTTTTCTCCCAAATTTTTCTTTGAACTCTTGGAATTCTCTACTACTCGAAAAATTTAGATGAGGATAAAAAGGACGTATTCTGATAAGTTTCCGAGATATTTAATGGAAAATAATCACGAAAATGAGTCGATTTCACCTGTTTCACCTCTTTACTACTAAATTAAAGAGCGAGTATGATAAAATTCGAAGCCTTTAAAGTCTTTGATTGATGAAAAGATCCATCGAGTGACCTTTGACCCATGATGGCATGTGTCGGAGACCAAAAAAACGTTGAGACCAATCCATTCTTCCCCCGTATTTCAAGATAAAACGTCATTATTCGGGTTTTCATCTTGAAAATCCCCCTAAGACCACAATTTTAATTCGATTCAGATTTATTTTTTTCCAAATATTCGTTAGACTTCAGAAAATGAAATTGGGTATTCGTTTTTTATTAAAAATCATGGATCACGAGAAAATGAATTTTTACAATTCACTCATTCTACTCATCATTGCATAAAGTTTAGAAAATCGTTTTTCTTTCGAACTCGACGATTGTAATCTATAATCTTTAATAAAAAAACAGATATCCAATTTTATTCTCTAAAGTCTTAAGAATATTAGGAAGAAGATGAATCTGAATCGAATAAAAATTGTGGTCCAAGGGGCATTTTCAGGATGAAAACCCGAATAATTACGTTTTACCTTGAAAAACGGGGCAAAATGGATTATGTTTAATATTCTATCTGTTCTTCAATACATTCCATCATGTGCCAAATGTCTCTCGAGGAATCTCTTCATCAAGCAAAGACCCTTTTAATAAAAAATGAACATGTCATTCTCAAACATCGCTCTGTTTACTAGGACTGGCAGTTTTTCTCGTGCTATCATTAGTAGAATCTGAGCCAGTTGGTGATACTGAATCCTCAATATCCCATGGTTTTTCCTCAAATTCAACATCCGGTCTATTTGGCAAAGGCTCATGTGTATAATAAACTTTATCATAAGTCCTACGTTTCATCAAATTACTACTTGTATTAGTACTACTATCGCTAATTTGTGAATTAGGCCTATTAAATAATTTAACAGGTGTTTGTCTCGTCAATGTATCATCATTGTAATTTCCCATTGCACGATTAGAAAAATTCCATGATCTTGCTGAACCCTCATGATCTTGATTTTTACGCAAACAAATAAATACAGCTGCTATAAGTGCTATTGCTGGAATAATAACTGCACTAATTATACCCATTGTTGTCCAAGCTGTGCGTTGGGAATACTCGATCTGACCTAAATTCGTGATTCAAATTTTAATTGAAATTATCCAATACAATATTGAATTTATCATTTTTGAATTTCTAAAAAAATTGGAATTTTCATTCTTCCTTAATTATGAAATCAAGTGGATTAAGGTATTTCGAGCGCCCCATCTCGTACCTAGCAAGGGTACAATGAGGGCAAAAGAAGCATGGCCTATATTATGTTATTAAATTGATCAACAAATTTTTTTTATCTAGAGAAACATGTTGTTAACATTTCAGTAGTGAAGAGGTAAAACAAGATAAGTCTTTTTTTTTCTCATTAAGTTTTTCAAAAATACCTCGAAAAATAACCGAAAAAGTGCAATTTTGCCCTAGAACTCTTTTGTAACTCTTGAAATTCCCTATAAAAACAGCTGAGTAATATCACCTTATTTCGCTTAGTTTCCTAGATATTTCCTTCGAAATGACCTCAAAGATAAGTCGATTTATCCTATTTTACCTCTTCAGTACTGATTTATTCACACGGTAAAATCCATAAAATAAACTAAATATGTAGATTTGTCAAAATTTGTTTTTTTTTTCAATTTTTTCTTTCAATAAAATTCAGAGACGTTTTTTTTTGTAAATATTTTTAACAACTGGCACTATCACTGGAATTTTTTCCTTTGAAATCCTTATTATATTGAAGAAGTTATTGGAAAAAATATGACTAAATTGACGAATCTCCATGTTATCAAATGGAGAAAAGGGCAAACTTTGAGGGCCAATATCTCTGTTTCCAGACGGGCAAGTTAATTTTTGGAGCATAAGAAAGATTTCTTTTTTTTCTTCTTCATTTTGAGCTTACTCTGAAAAAAATCCTTATTAAATTGATTTCGCGCTCGAAATACCTTAAGAAGAAAAGTTGAGAGATTCATACCCTATTTTACCAGAAAAAAATCAATGTATTTAATGAATTTATGGACTGTAAGTATTCTCCCTAATGTATTTTCTTAAATTCTATTTATCTAAAAATAATTCCGGAATCTTTATCTCAAGAATGAATCAGAGTTTTCTCGAAGTAAATTAAATTTCAACTTCATAAGTGAATTTACAAAAACAATTACTGGGCCATTTTTGGTCATTGCTGAATTTAAATAATTTAGGCTGTTTTATTAGGCTAGGGATTTCTTGAGTGTATTGTTTTGTCATTGAATTATCGACAATCATGATAATCAGTATGAGGAAATTTTTATATGGAAATTGTTAATTAATATTTTTGAATTTGGCATTTAGTAACATTATTTTTGGATCAGAAAATCCAAAAAAATGTTCATCACAATAAGGTTTGACGAAAAAATTTTTAATAATATTGACTTGTTGGTTTTTAAAAAATTAACTCTTGTTGTACAAATTTCTTTTAAATGATTTATAGGTTATGTCACCTTATTAAGGATAGATGTCAAATGTTAAGGAATTTTGAAGAAAATTTATATAATTTATGAAATTGATCAAGTTATGAAGGTAATGTAAAAAAATTGTCACATCATTGAAAATATTTGTATAATAGGTTTTTTTTGGTTTTTTGATGATAAATTTTGTATCTGTTATATTTGATTAGAGAATAAATTGGTTCCCTGAGGAGGATTCTGCATTGGAATCGAAACGTCGGAACACAAAGGAAAATTTAGTTTTATTTTAAATTATTTAAATTCAGCAATGACCAAAAATGGCCCAGTAATTGTTTTTGTAAATTGAATCATTGGTCGGAATTGAAAATTAATCATAAGTGAATTGAATTTAAAAATAAGTGGATGAACTTTTTTGCTCCATTTCCATTCAGGTTTCCAAGATTTTACCTTTATGCTCGGATTTTTTTTTCATTTCTTCAAAATAAAAATAGAAGAAAAAAAAAAAAGTACAGACTGAAAAGACTAAAAAATACAGTGTACTTACGTAGACACTCGGTATATCCATACTCAGGTATATCCCAACGACCGCTAGCATCACATCTACGTCTCTGATCTCCAATGAGTGTGAATCCCTGATTACACTCAAATGTCACTTTAGTGTCAGGTATAAAGAAAAAATTACTTTTTCTACCGAATCTCGGTGTCTCAAGTATACCGCAGGAAATTGCTAAAATTATACGTGACATTAATATTGAATATGCATGAGGATTTAATAAAAGATATATGCCAATTAGGATATCAACTCACTTGGCTCTGAATTAATTGCCTTAATTTGAGTTACTGTGTCGTAATAATTCTTCGTAAAATGCGCTAAATCACGATTTAGTGTTAGTGCATAATCGTATTGGCATTGATACGAATCACCGCAGAGTTCATGCGCAAATGCTATATCGGCGGTTCTGTAAATAACAGATACAAAATTATTCAAAATAGTTGAAAGATTGATTCAGTAATAATTAGGCCAATTAGGACAAGCAGACGTTGTTGCCGAAGCTTTTTTTAGAATTATTCTTTGATGACTTCACTTTGATAGCTTAGTCAGTCATAGAAGCGTACATTTATGAGATCACCAGATCTGAATGGAGAGAAATTCCAAATAAACTTTACTTTGAGTCTTTACTCCCTTCCTCAACAATTATATATATACAGAAACTCATATTATAGCGTGATATGATAGAAAATTAAAGAATTGAAGAATTAAATTAATTAATTTGATTAAAATAATTAGCCATCAGCGGTCACTTGGGGTAACTAGTTACCCCAAGGATCGAAAAATTTGAAATTACAAGTCTAAAACACTTCGAAATTGATATATAAGTAACTACATCTGTCAGTAGTAGAAAAGAGTGAAATGTGACTCAATTTTTTCAATTTTTGGAAATATAAAAATTATTCAGTATTTACCTATTTGGTGGTAAAATTTCTTCAGGTTTTCTTCTGAACTCTGGTTCAAACGTCACATTAGCATAATAACTAGCTGTTCTACCAGCTTCACGTTTAAATAATGCAGCACCTCTGTACTTGTCTGCTTTATCCTGCAGCATCCACTGAAGTCCAAAATCTTTGTGTATTTGTTGAAAACTGTCCAAATTAAATGGTACTACTTGACCATCAGGTCTTGTAAAATCATCGGTTTTATCATTGCTCCAATTTCCCATTAGTCCTCTTGTTTTGTTCTGAAATTCGTAAAAAAAAAATGAGGCTGTGAGAAGTCGTCAGGCAACAGGAGACAAAGTGGCTGAATCCTCGATAGCAATGATCAAAAACTGTGATCGGATTTGTAAGAAAAAAGCTATAGAGTCCCACGAGGGTGGAAAACCTCGACGTATTACGTTACCAAAATTTAATATTTAGTATTCAATACTTGGATTTGAAATGCAATAATCACTGATTAATGATTCATATCGAGTATCGATACTTAATGTTTAATGTTTGATATTTAATATTAAATATTTAGCATTAAAATCTCAACAGAATGCTAAAAACTTATGAAGTGTTAAAAAAGGTTGAAAAGAGAAGGCGAAGGGTGGATGTAAAACATGGAAAATTTAACATGAAGGAAATAAGTTCTGTTCTATCCTGTTCGTTAAAAAAACAGAGCTTTCGATTCACAAAAATGTAAGAACATTCCTGAAATAACTTTGTTTTTTCTTCAAATAACTTACCATGTATGTCCAAGGTAAATAGACTCTTGCCGTCATGAATCCTTGATTTTCAACAACTTCAACTCCAGCACCCGTATCAAACATTATTATTACTTCACTCTGGTTGAGAATATAAGTTGGTGTATAAACAACAACACCAGGAAAATGTTGAAACTTCAAGGCTTGCCTGTCGAAATAAACTGGACGATCGTCAACAAATACGTCTAATCTGTAGCGCCATTGGGCAATTGGTGGTCTCAGACGTACTTCAACTGTTGCTGAATGATTTCCTTTCGCTGAAAAAAAAAATAACTCTCATGAATATTTCATTAAGAAATAAATTAAGAATTATTGAGAAATAAATTATTCATAAATATTTAATGATAAATGGAAAATGATTAATTCTTCACCTGCTACTGAGGTCAATTGAGTTCCTCGAACTTCTCCATAAAAATTATTGGGTAACTGCTCAAATCTTCCCTGTACATCGAATTTATCTTTGTCCGTATCAACTCGTACAAGAACAAATTCTCCTTTTCCATTGAATGTATACTCAGTATCATCGAATGTAACAATATGAGGATCTCCAAATATTGCAGCAACAGCTGGTGATTGATAAGCTATACAATCCTGTGATGGTCGCCTCTCGAATCTAAATGTTTCACAGCCAACTGCCTGTTCCTCTTGCCACAAACAGCATAAATACATGGGTACCATATCGTGAAACCAGTGGGAGAGACTTGGTACTTTGTTGGCTTCATTCCAGGGTAAGTAGCCAAGATTGTGAGAGCGATGGGGCCTTGAGCCCCATTGTTGATCGTACGTTAGCATCAAAAAGCCATTTTTATCGTAGCAACACTGCTGTTCCGATCCATCCATACTGTAACGAAAAAAAAAGCGAAATGTTTAATTTTCCCCTATTTGTGTAATTAATACCTCGATTGAGGTAGTATCCCATAGTACGGATCGATAAAACAGAAGAAACAGAGGATTTGTAGGTCAATTTTCAATTAATTGCTGATAATTTGGAGAAAAGTGCTTTAATGTACCCGAAAAAGCGATTAAATTATTCGAAAGTCATATGACTTTATGAATTTCCGATACGATATGTCGTAAATCCAATTATATTATACACGATATATAATTGCGATATATAGCAATTATATATATCGATATATTATATTCGATATATCCAATTAATACGATACATCGCAAAGAAAAAATCTAGATTTCTCAAGAATTTCGAAATTCGAGATCAAATAGTCATTTTTTTTAAATATAATATGTATATACTATGTATGTAATCGATATATACAATCGCCATACATCGTATTTATATTTTCATTAATTTCCGATTAATTGCTGATGATTCGGAAAAAAGTGCTTCAATTTACCCGAAAAGTGATTGAACTATTCGAAAGTCATATCTTCAGCTTATGAATATAATTCATTTCTCTCGAATTTTTTTTACATCAATCTCCTATCACATGCATGAGATAGAGAGAGAGGCAAATAGTTACGACTACTTTCTAATTAAAATTTCTCAATAATTATACGGTGAATTGAATATTTTTTTCTTCTATTATTTAGTTAAAATGCTGTTCTCCTCGTCAATAGTTTTCAAATAATGGATCAACCCTGTTGTTTTTCAGTAATTTCGTTATTTCTGTCCGATTTAGTGCGATTCATCCCCACCACCGCTGTTTGCAGTAACTTGGACGATTCATATCTCATAAACTGCACGGCCAAAAATTATGAAAAAATTCAGAAACATGTAAAAAAAATATCATTTTTGATACGGCATCAAAAAAATAAGCGGTCAACTCTATTCGAATTCCTGAGATACTACCTCGAAAATCATTTCAATAAACGTACTTGGGTGCTCCAGTTGTCACACAATGAACAGCTCCATAATTATAAAAACAATCTGGATTCGAGTCCTTATCACAGCTCATATCAGGCAAAAATCGACCTTTATCAGTTAAAGCATGCTGCAGTGTACAAGGACAGAGTGAAACTTCCGCTGCAAAATTCTTCAGATATCTGTCGTTCATAATCCAATTGTCGCATAGTTTTTGAGGCCACTTTGATCCATGCTGACGTTCCCACTGGGGTCCAAAATACCAGCCCAATGGTATTGGTCTACTCCATAGAACTCTGCGGATGTTAATAAATCAATTGATAATTTAATGTTCAAACTGTATCACTTCTTAATTCAATTACTTACGGGCTTATTTCGAGATCTGAATTTTCAGTAGTCTTAGTTAAATTAATTGATATAAAGCCAAAGTGTAGATCACGTTGATATGGATCCTCACGATCTCTGTATTTAGCTGGAGTTATTGTATATTCCCCAGTATTCGTCCAACTTTCCTAAAATACAATTTATTTTTGTTGAATATCTAAATACGGATAATTGACATTTTACTGTGAACTAAGTTGAATTGATTAAAGCTATTCATTATTCACTGATTTTTCCATGAGAAATCTCGGAAAATTTATGTCTATCATTATTAATACTCTTAATCAATAACAAATTTACCTCAAGTGTACTGATAAATTCAAATTGTGGTCTAATTGATGTTTCACGATATCCCCAGAGTGACAATTGTATTTCTGCATTAAAATTACTCGTCAAATTATATGCATCCCATGTTATTCTTATTTCACGTGGATCCCTCTCGTGTACAGCTCTAGTTTTGAAGAATATTTTTTCAGTTGCAGTTGCCGGAGTTTCTGAAAAAGTAATTTAAAATCATCAATACCGAATTTTTTCTATTTCTGAAAAATTCCTTCATCTTCATGTAATTATATCTAGTTAAATATCGTTACTGTAGAAACAAAGGGGTGTAAGTGTTATGCTTATCCATAGCTTTTACGCCACTCTGTTTCTAAGATGACGATATATCTAGATCTCAGATTTGATAAATTTCAATTCCATCAAATTCCAGATCTTCCATGATCTGAATATATATAGTTGCCTGAAAGTGACAGAGGCGTAAGTCCTGCATATAAGCATTGGACTTACGCCCCTCTGTTTACAAGGCGACAACATAATTATATTTGATTATATCTGACGTCATATCTACTGATATAATATAAATTGTCACTTTAGAAACAAAGGGGTGTAAGTGCTATTCTTATATACAGCACTTACGCCCTTTTATTTTTAAGACGACTATGTGACTCCAGATCTAATAAGATATAATTGGATCAAATTATATAGAAAAATGAAAAAAATCCGAAGATTTTAACTCTTCTAGTTAAATAAATTGCTTCAAATTACCAATGAAATATTTTCCCTTCCAATTATATTCTCCACTGTTAACAACAATGGCAAATCTTATGTATCCCTCGGCTTTGACAAATGGCTGTATGCAAACAGCACGATTACTATCAATAACAGTACCAAAAACAGCCTCAGTATCGAATCTGCATGTGATTCTGTCGTCTGGTAAAAAACATGGTCCTGTTATATTAACAACTGTACCACCAAGCATATTTCCACTCTCTGGTGCAAATGTTAATGGCAAATTTGTACCACCTGCAAAAAATCATTAATTAATTTTAGTTTTAGAGCTATTGAATTTGAGGAAATCCAAGTAGCAGGTCCAAAGGATCTACTTTTCATTTTTTTATAAGTTTTCATGAATATTCTGATTATTTCGATTTTTCTAACATTTTACTGATATTAAAACGATGTCCACGATAGTAAATTGTTATTAAATAATATTAAAAATATCTAATATTAGTTTTGATATTCATTTCCATGTTCATAAATTAAGATTGGAGAATCCTCGGATTTCAAATACCAATATTCCCGCCATTGATGTTTTCATGTAATTAATTGGATTAATAGCCACTATTTGTTCAGTAAAAGGCATTTTTTTATGATGTGAAAGATTAATAGAAATTCTGACGAACAAGAATATATATAGTGATTTAAGAAAAAAATAGGTCTGTAAAAATGAATTGTTGCAATTAAACCGAAACTGAATTTCGGTCCTAGAGTTCTAATGTTAATTTAATTTTTTTCAAAAATTATTTTTCGCTCAATTCGTTCGGTCACATGGTGTAAAGTATATTTTACAAAAATCTCCTCATGCTATTCTATGAAAAGTGACCAAAATTGAAAAGAAAAAATATATCATCCCAAATACTGTGATATCCTCAATCAATGACAATTACTAAAAATCACATTACCAAGATCTTTGTTGCATGTTCCATGCATTATTTTCTCGTCAATTCGAAAAATGTGTCTGCCCTCAAATCCATTGGCCCAACCACGACTAGTTAGATCCCGAATAGTAGATTTTTGTGAATAAGGCTTGTATTCATAGCTTCGTGTACCATTGCCAGCATTAAAACCCACCTGAAACGAATTTTACAAAAAATCCTTCATTTCAATACAAACTGATACAAGCAAGAACCGGGGCAAAATGGACCTGTTCATCTTTATTATTTGGGATTTTTTTCAAGACTGAAGGAGTCACCGAAAAAAATTGAAAAAATTCACCAACAATCTCTACATATTGAAGCATCTTCTCAAATTTTTTTTCTTTTTTTTTATTGAGTCCTTCACTCCGAAAAGAATTCCTGAATCATGTTGTCATTAGGATCCATTTTGCCTCAATTTCCCTTTCTTCTAGATTTCAATGATTAAATTTTTAACTCACAAAGGCAGGTACACCCCCCTCCCCCCCTGTTGTATCACCACCAGCCTCAGTGTGGCTGGTCCATTGAATATCCAAATAATTAAAGATCGCATAAGTAAAAACTTCATCAGTAGCCAATATCAACTGGAATGTATTGGTTTTATACAGTGAATTATCAATTCCACCAGCAAATGACATGTTCTTCCATGTAACTATAACTGCATGTTTTGGATCAAAGGTATTAGATCCAACTACACCCTCTCTGATATCCCATTTAACGCGTTCGCGCATTTCAACGCCAAATTGATCAGTTCTCTTCTGCAAATCTCTCTCCATTCTGTGTTAAAAAACCCAAAAACATGAATAGTTTCGATTAGATACTATGAATAGGTATAATGGTGAATATTGTAAGTATAATACTATGAATAGAGATGATAAATGCTTTAGGAGCTTTTTTACTATGATTAATTACCTAAAATAAACGCCGGGCTCACGTTGATCTATATCATTTGGTCTGACCGATCCAATTCTGCATTTACTGAAGAAAATACCGATAAATGCTGGATCATTCTTCTTTGGCCAGTCTTTAACGGGAAAAACTAGGGGATATGTGTAGTGGCCTGGTGGATCACTGAATTCGAGATATCCATTCATTGATAGCTAGAATAAAATTTTATTAAAAATCAGAGGAAAGATGGGGTATAATGGAGACAGGGGGTAAAATGGATACGTTTGTGTTGGTATTTTATAGGATGAAAATTACTCGAAATCGATGGAAATATTGGAGATAGGTCTCTTCTGATGATTTCATTGAAAAGCTGAGGAAATTTGCCATGAAAATGATATATCGGAAGTTATTTTTTTGAATTTTTCCAAAATTCCATTTTTTTGCTCAAAATTTTAAGGTGAAAACCCTTCTGTTTTTGAAAAATTCTAGTTTTTCAGGAATATCTCTGGTTCTATTGGTCGTAGAAATCTGGGGATTGTCGTAGATGAAAGGTGAGCTCATTTCCCATGGATTTATGTGGTTTAAAAAAATATTATCAATTTTTCAAGTACTTATGAGGCAAAAACTGATTTCCAGAAAATGGCCTATAAGTATTTGAAAAATAGATTTGAAAAAAATTGCATCACATAAATCGATGAGAAATGAGCTCACCTTTCATTTGAGATCAACTCCAGGTAGCTATGACCAACAGAAACGGAGATATCACCGAAAAAGTGAATTTTTTCGATTTTCAGAAGAAAAATCCCTTCAAAACTTCCCCAAAAAAGGAAAAATATTCAAAAAAAAATTTAAAAAAAATTTCAATACCTGTTTTCCACCTAAAATCATCTCACCTCTCCAATGAGATCATCAGAAAATCTCTATCTCGAAGCGTTCACACTTAAAATATCCATTTTATGGTGATAAGGTGATATTACTCATATGTTTTTGTAGAGAATTTCAAGACTTACAAAAGAGTTTTAGGGCAAAATTGCTCTTTCTTAATTGTTTTCTAAGGTATTTTCAAAAAAAAACTTGATGAAAAAAAGAGACTCATCGTGTTTTACTTCTTCACTACTGAAATAAAGAAATAGATCACCTACCCGCGTGTAATTATAACGAAATCCAAAAAAAGGCAGTTGAAAATTGAAATTTTTATGAATTTGCGGCATTGAAGAGTGCACATCAGTCTGATAGTCGCCCCTATTATTGTCACCGCACTGATCAAAGTACCAGTACATTTTTTCAGATCGTATTTTTTTCAATCGCTCAGCAGTTAATACATAAAATCTCTCTGAATGCTCAGATGATGGTGCACACCTGTTGGCTCCTGGATCATCTGAATCTGTCGATCGAAAAAAAAAAAACCATTTCATTTCATAATATTGATAATCACCAAACAAATTACACCTAAAAAATTATCAAGAAATCAAATTTTCGAAAAAAAAAATAGGAAATGCACAAGTGAAGTTTCTATATCTAAATCTTCTGATGTAAAAAAAAAATGGAAAAATAAAAAAATTATCATGAAGTCATTAGAAATAAAAGGAAACATGATGCACAGGTGAAATATTTTACGCTTGAAGCTATAGTAGATGATTCATCACCGATTCATGCCCCAAGTGAGTAACAGATAAGAACCTGATAAGATCCCATTTTAATCAGAGTTGACGTTCAAATAAAATTGGTGCAAACATTAGACACTAGACACGACAACTCAATTATTCATTTTTCAATAAAAAAAAAAAACATGCGCTAATATTTTCTTATATCTAATAGATTAAAGCTAATCTTATACGATGAAAATCGTATTAATTTCGCCGAAAAATCTTCATTTTGCCTTAATTTAGTAAAAATAATATTTAATTATAAAAAAATTAGCGATGATTTAATTAATCAGAATTATCTAATAAATTTACTATTTCAAAAAAATTAATGAATATATAATTATATTGGGGATATTTATGTGATTTTCATTACATATATATTATATATAATAAAGAAAAAATATTCTTTCCCCGGAAAATAATATATATTATATATTAATGTATAATTGTTGTAATTAATCAATGAAAATCAGGTGATTTTCGTATTAATGGAATTTCAAGAAATGGGCACGCCCATTGATAACAAGATTTCTCACCATAGTTAACGTATTTTCCAATTCTCTCCCCTTCAATTCCACGAGAAATCAAAGACGGCAGGTCCGAATGATTTTTTTCGTTATTCTCATTATTATTTTCATTTCCTGATAAGTTCACTGTAGATTCGGGATTTTCGGGTTGACTTTGATGATTTTTTGATTCTTCGATATCATCAGACACTGTTTCGACCATATCGTCCAATTCTCCTCTTTCGATTTTCGTTTCTTCTCCTCTATTCGGCACAATTCCATTATTCACTGTATCAGTTTCTGATAATACAATTGGCTCTAAATTAAATGCACTCTCGAGTGTTTGATTATCTGGCTGTGATAAAACGGTAATTAATGATGAAATTGAGAGAATCAAGATGATCACAGTCCTAGGACCACCCAGTGACCAACCGCCCATTTTTTTGAATTATTTCTTCTTCTATTCTCAATGTTAAGTAATTGAATTGGCTATAATATTTGAGGTGAAACGCACGTTAACGCACTAGAACGAAGGTATAACGAATGATTGTGATAATAATTTTTTAGTGATATCATTGAGCTATCCTATGATAAGACCATTGGGCTTATCTCTCGTATCTCAACATTCTGGGGATGAGTTTAACACGCGTACGTCTACGACGAAGGCCCTTCCTGGCCTACTTTTTTTTTATGAAAGTGAGAATTTAACTCATTATCTCATTTTTTTTATTTGTTTTTTTCGTTCTTCTCTCCACATTATTCGTTTCCCCGTTATTTCTAAAAAAAAAAAGAGAAAGAAAAAAGTAACAAGTGGATGAGAGTATTGCTTCTCAACTGATATAGCTTCTTCTGCTGATACTTTAGAATCGTATATCTATAGGGGAAGGTGGGGCAATACGGACATAAGGGGTGAAATGGACACATTTGAGATTTTTTGCATATATTATGGAAAAATCTTTAAATGAATGAAAATATTGGAGATAGATTTTTTTTGATGATTCCATCGAAAAGCTGAGGAAATATTAGTCGAGAAGCATGTGCCAGAATGAATTTTTTTCAATTTTTTTGAAAATTCGATTTTTTCTGGGATTTTTGAGGGGGAAATGCCTTCTGATTTTTGAGCTAATTCAGTTTTTGGGAAATATCTCCGGTTCTATTGGTCGTAGCGACCTGGGACCGATTTCAAATGAAAGGTGAGATCATTTTCTATCGAATTATGGGGTTTTGGATTCGAATATACCGATTTTTTACATAGTTATAGGAGAAAAACTGATGATCATAATTTTTTTACAAAATTTCCCATAACAATCTGAAAAATCGATATTTTTGGATTAAAAATCCCATAAATCGATTGAAAATGATCTCACCTTTCATTTAAAATCGATCCCAGGTCGCTAGGACCAACAGAACCACAGATATTTCCGAAAAACTGAATTTACTCAGAAATCGAAAGGCTTTTACTCCTCAAAAATGCCAGAAAAAATCGTATTCTCAAAAAATGGTGAAAAATTAATTCTGGCACATATTTCTCGACTAAAATTTGCTTAGCTTTCCAATGGAATCATCAAAAAAAATCCATCTCCCACTGTTTCATTACAAGGTCCATTTTGCCCCACGTTCCCCTATCTTAAAATTTACTGATCGGATTCTTTCCAAATAAAGCTCAAAAAATAGAGTTCATCGAGAGAAAAGTTTTCCACAAAATATGAAATATTTCTATAAAAACTTTTTGCTGTAATTGAGACTTTTATGCACATACAGACACCCACATGCACACAGACATGCGCTAAAAATATAATTTTCTCTCCTTTTAGAGAATTTTAAGTATCTTCTATTATATAATAAAAAAAATTACAATGAAAAATTCTGATGATTACATAGTTTCCATTCGAAAGCAAAGATTAGAAAATTTTCTAGAGAAATACATGAGATGATACAGGTAGATCAAATAAATTTTCATTGTGTGTTATTTCATTATTATTTGTTTCGAAAGTACCAAATGATTTTTTTTCTTTTTTTATTATTGATCGATTCACCGAATTTTTTTACAGAGTAAAAAATAAATGACAAACTATAATTATTTATATATATATATTTGTTTTTGTTGTTTTTTTTTTATCTTTGCTTCATGTACCAATTAACATGGCAGTTGTACAATAGATTCTACTTTACTCAATTCGTGAAGGATTTTTTTTTTCTAATTATTATTTATAGATTTTTTTTTAAGGAAAATTTTGAATAAATACTCAACCGAAAAAGATCGGATAGTCCAAGACATAATGCTTCGAATGATGTATTATGATTTGATTTAAAAAAAAAAATAAATGAAATTTCAAGAAATTATTGGAACTTTCAATTATCAAACATAAACAACGGTTTATTATTCTTATTTTTTATCAACTCTTTTATCTTTCGATTAATGTTTTTTTACTTTTTTTTGTTTTTGTTTTTACGAAAAAAGCCATTCTATAAATACACATCTCTCTTGTTAAAACACTCATCCCTTAAGGGGATCATTGAATTAATTTAAATCATGTGATTCGTTCAATTGAATTATGAACTTGTGTATTATCTTCATTGTTTCAAACATGAAATTGAATTAAAAAAAAAAAAAAAAAGCTGATTACAACGAGCTAACCGTAAAAAAAACGTTCTCTGTTTCTGATTTTTTCCTCTTTTCAACACAGAAATTGTTAATGCAATTTTTTTTTTCTTCAATTTTCTTTTTTTTTTCCACATTATGAAGACGATGAATTGTCTCCATTACTATCCAAGTATCCACCAGAGCCATTTACAACGAATGAAGTTCCCAAACCGTACAAGTGTCCACAGTACTTTGCATCGTCGATATTATCCTCGAAAAACATCTGTAATTCAATTGCATTGAAGGTTTTAATGATTCAATTAAATTAAGAGGGGGCCACGATGAAATTCAAAAGTCTTTGGTTGTTGGAGAGATCCATCGAGTGACACTTGGCACATGATGTGATGTGTCGAAAAATAGATAAAATGTTGAACACAATCCATTTTGCCCCATCTTGCAAGATAAAACGTCATTATTCAGGTTTTCATCTTGAAGAGGCCCCTTGGACCACAATGTTTATTCGATTCCGATTTATCTTCTTTCTAATATTCGTTAGACTTTAGAGAATTAAATTGGAGATCTGTTTATTATTAAAGATTATAGATTACAATTGTCGAGTACTAAAAACAACGATTTTCTAAACGTTATGCAATGATGAGTAAAATGAGTGAATTGTAAAAATTCATTTTCTCGTGATCCATGATTTCTAATAAACAACGAATACCCAATTTTATTTTCTAAAGTCTAACGAATATTAGGAAAAAAATAAATCTGAATCGAATTGAAATTGTGGTCCAAGGGGCATTTTCAAGATAAAAACCCGAATAGAGACATTTTATCTTGAAATACGGGGCAAAATAGATTGGGTTCAACATTTTTGTTTTTCGACACATGCTATCATGTGCCAGAGCTCACTCGATGGATCCCTTCACCAACCTAAGGCCTTTTGAATTTCACCCTAGTCCTCACTAAATACATATTCTCGAGAAATCAACTTCAAAATGCTGACTCAAAGCACCAAAAAAAAAAAAACAAACCTCTCTCATTTTGAAAAAAACCATGCCAGTGAGTAGAGAATCAGAGCCAGCCTGATGTTGAGGCCCGACTCGTTGCAATTCCAGTTGTTCTGCGACTTCTTGAAGACCTCCCTTCAAATTCTTACACGACTTCATGAGATACTGCCAAAATGTATTAAAAAATCATTAATAAATTATCATTCTAATGAAAATAATGATAAAAATTAAGTGAAAATGAAGAATTAAATACCTTGACGTCGTAGATAGTGGGAAAATATATTCGCAATAGTTCAAAAAATTCACTCTCTTCTTGTGGTAAATTTTGATCGGTGAGGAGTTTCAGTAAATATCCAAAATCATAACCAGAATGAAAGGATAACCATTTGATATCATCGACAAGGACAATTCCTGATGTCATGAGTAATTCAGCAAAATCAAGTGGATCAATGCCTTCCTCCTCGTGTTTTTTAAATTGAATGCCACTGTTTTGCAGCATGTCTATACTATCTTGGGCATACATGTCTTCTCTGAGGAAGAGAAAAGAAAAAGAATAATCACCTATTTCGATAATTTATGAAGATTATTCAGAAATATCTTTACTATTCTGATTGTTCATAGGGATATTGGAAAATTCATTAGCAACATCAAATTAATGTCAAATCGCGACGTTTCGCTGGACTATGGCAGCTTTGTCAGACTCTTGCCATTATTTATTTACGCAATTCTGCATTTTGTATCCTTTTTACAGTCGTATATAAATATTCCATAATTTCCTCACTTTTTCTTCTTTAATTCATTAACAAAAATTTCTGATGTTTTGTCAAACTAAAATTATTCTCCATAATATGAAGCGAAAAGCGGTCAAGAGCCTGAAAAAGCTGGCATTGTCCAGTGAATCGTCATGACTCGACAATAATTTGATGTCGTTTATGAATTTTCCAATGGTTCAGTATAGACCTCCACTTCTGCCCTTCATGCAGTAATTTTGAATTAAATTTTAATCATATTTTTGGTATATTATACTGTGTGACTTTTGCGTGCATTGTGCAAATAGCGTAAACCTTTTTCAATATCCCGATGAACAATCAGAATATTAACAAATAAAAATGAAAATAAATTCGATAGTTAATATTTTTACTGTAAATTGAATTTGAAGTTGAACTGCCAGGTTGTGTAGCTTCCACCAGGTGTATTTCCTGATTCATCAAGAAACGTCAATCCCAATTGAATAATCCGCAATAGATCAACATTACAGCGTAACAGTTGGTATTGATAATCTGCGCTCGTTCGAAATTCACCTGATTAACAGAAAATAATACTGAATGTATATATGTATGTATAAACGTGTAAATATGTATACACATCATCGAGGATGAATTTCTAATTCAAAGTGCATTAAACAAAGGAAAATAAAATTAGGGGAAGGTGGGGCAGAATGGACATCGGGGGTAAAATGGACACATCTAAATTTTAAGACAAATTTCATGGAAAACTCTTGAAATCAATAGAAATATTGGCGGTAGATTGTTTTTGATGATTTCATTGGAAAGCTGAGGAAATTCTAGGCGAGAAACAAGTACCAGAATTAATTTTTTTGAGTTTTTGGAGATTTTAACGTTTTTGAGCATTTTAGAGGGGTAAAACCCTTCTTTTTTGGAAAATTTTCAGTTTTTGCAGAATATCTTCGGTTATATTTGTGGTAGCGTAAAAATTCCGGCGAGAGGTGAAAGGTGAGATCATTTTCCATCGATTCATAGGGTTTTCAATTAGAAAATATGGAATTTTAACGTATTTATGGGAATTTTCGTGGAAGGGTTTTGTGCCACAGTTTTTGGCGTATAACTATCCCAAAAATTTATATTTTTGAATTGAAGAACGCATAAATCAATGGGAAATGAGCTCACCTTTCATTTGAGACCGACCCCGGATTGCTACGACCAATAGAACCAGAGATATTTGCAGAACACTGAAAGTTTTCAAAGTAGGAAAGGCTTTCACCCCTCAAAAACGCCAAAAAATATCGAATTTTCAAAAAAATCTAAAAAAATACATTTGACACTTGTTTTTCACCTAAAATTTCCTCAGCTTTTTAATGAAATCATCAAAAAAAATCCATCTCTAACCGTTTCATTATGGTGTCCATTTTGCCCCACTCTCCCCTATAATAATTGATTAATTAGAATAAGTGCAGTAAAAAATGAAAAAGGGGGGGATAAACAGAAAAATTTCAATTTTGATGTTTTATATTATGAAAATCGCTTGAAATCAGTGAAATCGTTCGAAATAGCGTTTCTCTGGCAATTTCATTGAAAAACTGAGAGGATTACCAATGGAAACCATGTGCCGAAAATAATTTTTCTGAATACTCTTTGAAAATGCAATTTTTTTGGTCGAGATTTAAAAGTGACTCTCATCTTTCTTTGAAAAATTTCAATTTTAAACGAATTTCTATCGAATTAGAAGTGAAAGAAACATTGTTTGATACCTATAGGTCTTGCAACGACACCCGGAAATTCTGTATCCATAGCAATATACTGATACTGCTGAACAACTTGTCGTATTGTTCGAAATTCCTCCTCCAAATTGTGTCCCCAGACATCACGAATTCCGCATTCTTCATTACTGGGCATACTCACCCCTCCCTTCCCTATGGAATTAACTCCACCTAATATTTTCAATAGAGAAAAGAAAAAAAACAATAAAACATTAATATTTGCTATTTATGAAAATTAATGGATTTATTGTAACAATTACAGGAGAATTAAATGTTCTTCAAGGCTCCCTTTGCCTTACCGCTTGCACTTTTCCTGACCATTTGCAGTTGATCGTTGTTGCTATTAAATATATAACTGTGAGTAATTAATCACTTTATTATCACGAAATGAGCAATTAAATTCTGAGTAAAAGATGAGAAAAAAAATGGGAAAAATCATTTGTCAATTATTGATTTTTGTTTTTTTTTTTTGA
Source organism: Aleiodes alternator (assembly GCA_963921955.1). Lineage (NCBI taxonomy): Eukaryota > Metazoa > Arthropoda > Insecta > Hymenoptera > Braconidae > Aleiodes > Aleiodes alternator. The sequence continues at coordinate 4,095,252 of OY998109.1, read as the reverse complement.
ACAATGTCAAGTTTGTTCAATTTGAATTTTTCTTTTTTTTCATTTTATTCAATTTAAATAAAATGGTAATTCAAATAGAAAAATTTGTATTTTTTGGAGTAATTTCGCTCGAATCAAATGCGATTTTATTGTGGGGCAATTAAAAAATTCTAGATGCATGAATTTGAATTGATTTAAAAAAATTAATGAATTACTTTGAATTTTAACTTTTACAAAAACAATTAAATTTGTTTATATTCAAACACTTAGTTTCGCAAACATGCATCGCGCCAATTTTGTTAACCTTTAAATTCACTTTTTTTTTTTTGCTCACTTGATAAAACAATGAAAATAATGAAAATATTCAACAAATGATTAACAATTGAAGGATATTATTGAATTTAATGAAATAGATGAGTACTTGATTACTGAAAAACAATAATAACTTCTTGGAAATCTTGAGAATAATGAGAAATAATGAAATTTTGTGTGAGACTTGAAAAAAATACAAATTTAGAATTATTTTGGAATTTTATTGGGGATAATTAAATTGCAGTTTTTTGAAAAAAAAGGGTTGTTACTGTGTGATAATATATTTACCCTCATCAGAGGTTAATTCCGATCATTCTTATTTTTTTTAATTTATTATTTATTTTTATTCAAGGGAAATAGGAGATATCGTTTCGATACTGGACTGGCTGAACGACACTGTTACTAAAATAAAACATTATTACCAATGGAAGAACGGATTTTTCTTTAATTTCTGGTGATTCTAGTGATATTTTGATTCCCCTGGACAAAATCCCATTTTTGGGCTCATAGAGGGCGTTAGAGATAAATGGAATGACCTAAGGTATGATAGAAGAAGGTCATGGAGGAGTACGAACGGCGGGTATTAGAATTGGTCAAAAATTGACGAACAGTGAGTAGTTCGCGAGAGTGGCGCTGTAGTCACGTCAAATGATTCAAATTATTCGAATAATTCAAATGATTCAAATAATTCAAATTATTCAAATAATTTAAAATATTCGAATAATTCAAATAATTCGAAGTATTCGAATAATTTGAATTATTCGAATTATTAGAATAATTTGAATTATTTGAATATTTCGAATTATTTGAATAATTCGAAGTATTCGAATGTTTTGAATAGTTCGAAGTATTTGATTTATTTGAACAATTCGAAGGATCTGAATTTTTTGAATAGTTCGAAGCATTCGAATTATTTGAATAATTCCAATTACTCGAAGTATACGAATATACTGGCGCAGTGGATTGGACTGTAGATTCATATGCGGTAGACCCGGGTTCGAACCCAACTGGATAGAGTTGAGTAGCTCATAAGACCAGAAGAAAGTCTCTGAGCACAGTTTGTCGCATAAAAATTAGTAACATTGGCTGCATAACATAAATTTGTTGAAGGCCAGCTGCGCAAGCAGCACAAATAACAAAATCTCTTCTATCCTCCATGAAGAAGGTATTGGCAAGTGGCCCCGGACGGCCATGACAGGGGACACCTTTGATGGTTAACCGACTGAGGGCGTTGAGTACGAATTCTATTCCCTGAAATGAATGGGAGCGAAATATTTCTACTCATCAAAAATTCAAGCTCGCTCCTAACCGTGGTATCTCCAGAGCTGGCAATGTTTTGCAAAATAAAATATTACAATAATGAATCCCGACAAGTTATTATAATTTGGAACATCAATGAATGAATGCTCAGATTATCATGTTTTACTATATTATGGGATGAAAGTATTACATATTTTAATAATACTTGAATGGTAATTTCAACACGGAGAGAAAAAAAGCGATAAAAATTATAGATAAAATATAATGAAAAATGTAGTTCTGTATAGCAATCCTGTAACATCTCTGCAGCACGAGAAAAATTAATTTTCTGAAGATTAAATTTCAATAATGCACAAATACTTCGCATGAAAAATCTTCAGTAAAAAATGCCGATCAAATTGATGGAAAATCATTTGAGGCACGCAAAATAGTAAAATTGACAAACCCTAGGGGAAAGGGGGAACCTTCGAACACTTCTTGCTTTTTTGATCATTAATTTTCACATAGAGTTTGCAAGAAAGTGTTTTTTTCTGGATTTTCTCGATGGAGAATTAATTCGTAGCTTAGTTTGAGCTATGAGATTCATGTCATTGGAATTCACATTGTTCGCTGGGGTTAAATTTTTCTCCGCCTTCTCGTTTTGAAAATTATATCAATTTTAGTGAGTTTCACTTCAGATTTTAGCTGCCCGATAACTCAACAAAATTTGAGTTAGAGCCTTCAAATTAATCTGGGCGAAATCAATCCAATCGTTTCCGAGAGACTTGCAAAAAAAGATTTTTTTGAGAGGCGTATTATTCCAAAACTACTGAGTTGATTTATATCAACTTGTACTCAAAAAATTCGCTATAATGAAAGGGATTAACTCTTTAGATATCCAATTCATTGGTCAAGTCTTTCTTGTTGTCATGAAAAAAAAAATAACTTTTCAGAAAAAATCAGAAATTTTAATTTTCCTCTATTTGTTCCTGAAAACACATATAGTTTTTATTTCATCATGATAAAGTATATACTTTTTTGCATAAAATACGATCGCTTTCATCCCGATGGGAATATTAGAAGAATATTTGATATGTATGTTAACGTAACAAGTTAACGCTGCATGCATGCATCTAAAAATTTATTGCACGTATAGGCTGACCGAGCGCAAACACAAATACGCCGGACGAATCAGCCAATTACGGCTGAGCAGCGACCAGCTGATCGCTTCACTCGGTCGTGATTTTGCCGGATTTTCCTATTTTCTCAATTTAAAAAAAAATACGTGGTGGAAAATCGCGTGAGTTGTGCCTCAAAGTCGTATGCGCACTTTTTTCGATTTTTTATGAATTTTAAACCAACAAGTCGTATAAACATTCATTTAGGTATTTCCTAATACCTAACTACGTGAATCTCCACGTTTCAGACGATTCTCATTCATACTAAATGACCTTTCGATGAGCTGTTCATACGACATTCTGGTTCAAAATCACGTGAGTTGAACAAGAAGGTCGTATGTACACTTTTTTATATTTTTCATCTTCGCTCAGTAAAGAAATTGAAAAAGCGGAATTTTTTTTCAAAATTTTACGCAATTTTCAAACAGCTATAACTTTGCGAGAAATGATCCGATCGGAACGAAACAGAAAAGGAACTTTTGCAAATATGGCAAAAATGTCCAAAGTTTTGACGTTTTTTCTTCGCTTAATGTATGCCCAAATACTCGGGGAATTTTAAAGCCGATCGATTGGGCCGTTTTTTTCCCGACTAGTCAAAGTTGTATCAAAAATTGAAGGAAGACGGCTTTGCTCCTTAAACATCAATTAATAATGATTAGGATGGGAAATTTTTAATCAGCATTATGCCCCCGAAATTTTGCATGAGATGCTCAGCGAATGAAAAAAATTATCGAGGATATTAGAAGAAATTTTTTGAGTCAGCAATTCCTTGGTTCAGGAAATTAAAAAAAAAAAGTCAAGGAAAATCATCGAAAATGCTTTCAAAAAAGATTTCTGTCATTTTTTTCACTTTGAATGAGATTCTTCTTTGCAGACCAAAATTTGTTGAGGAAAGAAAAGAAGAAGAGGAAATCAAAATTCAAAAAGGATAAAATCTAATGCAAAATGAAAAAAGAATGACTTCAACTTTTTCAAAACATTTCCGATGATTTACGATTTTTTTTCTCTCAATTTTATAAACTAAAGAAATTACAAATTACTCAAACGGAGGACATGATGACTCAAAAAAATTTCTTTCGACCTTTTTGATGATTTTTTATTTAATTCGTTAAGCATCCCACGCAGAATTCCGGGAACATAACGCTGAATAAAAATTTTCGGTCTTAATCATCATTAATTGATATGTTTGAGGAGCGAAACCGTCCTCTTCCGATTTTTGATACGGCTTCAAACATTCGGGGAAAAAAAAGGTCCAACCGATCAGCTTAAAACTCGCAGGGTGTTTAAACATACATTAAGCTAAGAAAAAAGGTAAAAACATTTGTAATTTTTGCCATATTCGCAAAAGTTTAGATACTTTTTCAAACCAATTTTGAGAATAAAAAAAGGCATGTTTTAAAGAAAAAAGTAAGGAGCTTGTAGAGCATAACTTCGAGTGTACTGTGATCAGCAGTTCTTGAGATATCGATAATTGAAGGAAAAAAAAAAATTTGTCATTCAGCAGCCAATATCTCAGTGACAAAAGGTCATAGCGGAAAAAGCAAAATACTCAAATTGAAGCTGAAAGAACAGGTTACAATTCTTTTTCAGCTTCAATTCTCAAAGCTTCAATTCTTTTTTTGTTTCATTCCGATTTGATCACTTTTTTTGAAGCTGCAGCTGTTTGAAAATTGCTGGAAATTTCGAAAAAAAAATTTGTTCCCCTAATTTTTTTGCTGAGTGAAAATGAAAAATTGAAGAAAGTATACATACGACCTTTCGGTTCAGCTCGCTTGCTTTTGAACCAAAAAGTCGGATGACACCTCATTCAAGGGATATTTAGTATGATTCAGAATCGTCTGAAACGTGGAGACTCACTATCCCCTAAATGAGTGTTTATACGTCTTTTTGGTTCAAAACTTATATAAACTCAAGAAAAGTGTGCATACAACCTTTCGGCACAACTCACGTGAAATACTGGAATAATTCTCAATTATTCTGAAATATTCAAAGAATCCCTACATATTTTTTTGTTGCAAAGATCACGGACAAAGTTTCGAGAAAAAAAAATATATCCCACAGAACATTAGTGATTTTTGGAATCTCCCTATCTACGCCGTGTTAAAACTTCTGACTTTGGAATTTAATTTTTCATGGAAAACGTGGTCCAAAAAACTGAAAAAATTTACAAAAATCAAGAATACAATGAGTGATTATCTTACAAAATTTGAAGAAATTCTACCGATCCATTCGATTTCATAGAACTATCTCAACTCCGAGCTAAGAACAGAAATCAGAATCAATTTCAAATAGTGGAGAGCATGCTTTCACGTAGCACGTACAGAAAATCAGAAGACGACAGTGACGCCATCGAACGGCTACCTAAAAAGCTGTCCCCTACGCATTGCATCCTGGGAGTGTCGGCACATCAAAGGTTGCCAATACCTTCTTCTATCATACCTTAGAATGACCTTGAGAACGCGGGAAACGATTTGAAAATGGGCGCTTTGAAAAAAATCATATATTTTTACGGGGAACCCCCGAAAAGTGCGAAAAAAAGGGTATTTTCTTGAGGGGGGACGACAGTGGAATTCGAAAGTCTTTGGTTGATGAAGGGATCCATCGAGGGACACTTGGCACATGATGGAAATGTGTCGAAAAACAGAAAAAAACAGAAAAACAGTATCGCAAACGGTTCTGAGAATTCGATAGAACAGAAATGGTAATTTTCATAGAGCAAAGGCCTTTGCCTCTGGGTTTGGCCTGAAAATTCCGCGGATACTGGATATCCCGAATCGTTGCGGCTTTTGGCCCTTCAGGATCCCCCATCATCTTGTTTTCTGTCATCTCTTTGCGAAATTTCAAGGAAAACCTCGTATTCCCTCGGGAAATGGGTGAAAAATGAGGATGAAGGAATATTCGAAGGAAATCAGCCATCATGAAAATCCCGATTTTCAAATCTTTATAACTTTTTTTCTGTAGCGTATTTTCTGATGAAATTTTACATTGATACTGCCTATGTCGTCAGGAAGTAGCCTGCAAAATTCCACAACAATATCGCGAATGGTTCTGAGAATTCGATAGAGCAGACATTGTCATTTTTACTGATCCCATATTGACCTCCATTTCGCTCTATCTCGCTTATTTACCGAGATCATCACGGAAAACTGGAAAAAATTTTCCTGATTCCATATTCCAGCGCGCCCGTTAGGTATTTTCAGTCATATAGTATATTACGCGTACTATACTACTTACAATTTAACTGACCAATGAGGAATGAGGACTTCACTTTAAACGTGACAACTTTCGATATATCGATTGTTTGCGTTCTTGTTCCTTTTTATAAAGGAAAATGGATTGAATAAATTAGCATTGCTCATTCCAGGTTTTTAACTTTATTTTTTTTAACACTAATAACTAAGCCATTAGTTTTGTATTCTTTTTTTTTAATCATTTTCATTTTGCAGTTAAAATTCTCGTTGATTTTACATTAAAGACAAAAATACGATCTAATATTTACAAATGAGGTGTACAACGTAAGCAGATTTTTTTTTTTGTTTAATTATTTTCATTTTTTTTTCCTTTTCCATCGATAATAATTGTTTGCGAAAAATTAGACATTGGTATTCGTTATAGCGGGACACAATATATGTATTTTATGTAATTTTTAGGTATTATTTTCTTACTGTAGGAAATTCGTTCCATCCGAATGTTTTTATTTATATGAATGCTTTGTTTTTTTCCTTTTTCTTTTAAATTTAAGGTAATTAACGTTATGTACTATTTATTAAAAGTTTTTTTTTTGTTTTTTTTTTTTTAATTTTTATTTTCTTCATTTATCATGAAATTACGAGTTTTGAGAGTATGAAATTCGTTTTTGCTAAAAAATATGTTCTCTTTCCGCAGCGTTTTATCGTTTTATTTTCCTCTTTTTCTTTTACTTTTATTATTATTATTATTATTATTATTATTCCATTTTCACGTTATTTTCTCGTCATTCTTGTGTCCAAATATAACGAATGAAGTTTTTTTCCCCATTTCGTATTCATTATGGAAATAATAATAACAAAACTTACTTATATAATATATATAATATATATATATGTGTATTTTTCATTATTATATTGCCTCCAGACCTATTTTGGTCCATTCGGCATTAAGAAACGAAATACGAGAAAAAAAAATATATGTATATATATATATTGATGCTTACATATTTTGCCAGCTTTTCATTTTTTCATTAAAAATTTTCTTCTTAATTGTTAAAAACTTCAACACGACAGTGACCAGACAGAGAAGTTCTATATTTCATATTTCATTTTTTTTTCATCTATTTTTTTATGTAAAAAATAAATTCATTTTTACGCAAAATGGAATTAATAATACTTGATGATCGTAAAACTGCTGCTACTGAAGAAAAAAAAAAACAAATTATCATCATCATCAGCTTTATTTCACTATCATAAAATCTCTGCACTCGATTATTCTTTCATCATGGACACAAGATTAATGCATTAATTTTTTTTCCTTTTTTAACTTTTTATTTTTTCTTTTCCTCTGTGTTATCATATCTCGAGTAGTAGTTTTGAATTGATGGATAATTTATGCTCATGAATACATTAATTTATTAATTAATCTGCTTTTTTCCTTTCTATACATATGAAATATTTATGGAATATTTAGACGAAAATCTGTGAAAAATTACTGTATAAATACAAACACTGATTATCAGCGATTTACATGAATGTCAAAAGAAAAAAAAATCGAAATTTCTCTGTTTGAAAAAATGAGTAATACTCGATATTATCACGTAATTAAAACCATAATTTGTCAATATAATGGGTTTTTGGCTTTAATTATCCGGGGAAGCTCTAATATCCAATTAATAACAATGGGCTTATTTGTTTTTTTTTAATAGTTTAAATAAAGTAAATTCATGTATTGTTTAACTGTTCATGCGCATGCAACCGGTCTTGAAAATAAACATTTTTCTGTCTCTCTTTTTCTCTACTCTGTCAATGAATTTCCATAGCGGAAGCAAATAATGCTAATTTTTTTTCCTCAATTTTTTTTTCAATGCTTTTTTTTCCTCATGAAAATAAACAGAAAAAGGATTTAACAAACATTATTTCCTTCTTCTTCCATTAAAAAAAAACACGTGAATCTCTTCTTTTTTTTCTCTGTTCTAATGAATTATTAATGAGTCAACAAAAATAATCATATGCTTTCTTTTTCTTAGTCTCTTATTTTATCAAGAAAAAGAAATCTTTCTTATCACCAACATTTTGTCATTAAAAAGAAAAAAAATACAAAGACATTTTCAATATTCCACTCGGAGTATTGAATATTTTGTCTTTGTCCTTTTTCCTTTCATTCAAGCAATTTTGATGAATTACACCAACAGGACGGCCAATCGAAACTCCAATAATCCAATCATCCTGCTAATATCGTCGTCTTAGAAACAAAGAGGTTTAAGTCCTTCATTATGAAATTGATTATTAACTCCCCATTACTTTCTATATTTTTTTTTAAATTATTCCCCACATTATTATATATTTTTTTTCTTGATCATTTCTCTCTTCTGTTCAAAAACCACTCAATTTTTCAAAAAAATGATTTTTATTATGGCTATATAGCCTTTTAATAAGGCTCTAGTCATAATAAACATCTATCTATTTTAGAAACAAAAGGGTGTAAGTGCTATGCTTATCTACAATACTTATGACTTTTTGTTTCTAAGGCGACGATATATAAGTATAGCACTTACACCACTTTGCTTCTGAAGCATAAATGCTATAGAGGAAAATGGGGCAGAATGGACACTATAATGAAACGGTTGGAGATGGATTTTTTTTGATGATTCTACTGAGAAGCTGAGGAAATTTTAGCGGGAAAACGAGTGTTAGATGTATTTATTTCGATTTTTTTCGAAATTCTAAATTTTTCGTCATTTTTGAGGGGTAAAAGCCTTTCCTTTTTCGAAAATTTTCAGTTTTTTGGAGATATCCCGGGTTCTATTAGTCGTAGCAATTCGCGGTTGGTGTTAAATGAAAGGTGAGGTCATTTTCCATAGATTTATGGGGTTTGGAATTCGAAAATATCAATTTTTGGGATAGTTATAGGCCAAAAACTGTTTTAAAAAACTGTTTCACGAACATGCCCATGAATACCTTAAAAATCGATATTTTTGAATTGGAAACCCCATGAATTGATGGCAAATGATCTCATCTTTCACCTCTCGTCGGAATTTTTACGCTACGACAAATAGAACCGAAAATATTCTCAAAAAACTGAAAATTTTCAAATAAAGGAAGGGTTTTGCCGAATGAAGGTCGGTGTAGGATATTTATCTGATTTTCATCATATAAATATATATATATATTATATATAATAAAGATAAATATATCATTTTTTCTTTTTTTTTTCTAATCTTTTACCTCTCTAAAATGCTTAAGGAAGTCAAAGTCGAAAAAAGTTCAAAAAAATTCATTCCGGCACTTGTTTCCCGCTTAAAATTTTCTCAGCTTTCCAATGGAATCATCAAAAACAATCTACCGCCAATATTTCTATTGATTTCAAGAGTTTTCCATAATATTTGCCTAAAAATTTAGATGTGCCCATTTTACCCCTGATGTTCATTTCGCCCCACCTTCCCCTGTGCTTATACATAGCACTTACGCCACTTTATTTCTAAGCCAACGATATGATTGAACGAAAAATAAAACGAATTAGTAATAATAGTGATAAACGGAATTTTGAACTAATGATTTTCTTTTTTTTTCATCGAGATCTTCATTCGTTTTGTGTTTTATTTAATTTTAATTATCTAAAAAATTTCATTCTCATTTAACAATTATATTGAATTACAATCAATGATCGATGAGTGATGATTCATGAATGCTATCTTAAAATTCATAGTAATTTTGTGACACGTTATATCTTCATTACACACACTTTTTACTCATTTTTTTTTATTTTTCTTTATTTCAATTTTTTTCAAATAATAAATTGAATATTTTTGTACAATTCTTTCTTTCAAACTATCTATTAACGTAAGCAATTAAAATCTACTACGACGAATTAAATTTTTTCGTTTTGTTCAACGATTTAAATTATTCTAGCATTGAATTATTTTTACTTGATGAAAATGATGATTTCTTTTCTTCTTTCGCATTTACTACATTGATTTATTGTGGCGATTTGAGAAGAACGAAATTCTAGCAATTACATTCATTGTTTAGTTTAGTTTTTTAGATGATTTATCGATTTGAATAATGATTTTTCATGGCCCAACAGAGATTTTTGAGATTTAATCAAAAAGAATATTTCATAAATTTTCATAAAAAAATTTAGATTTTTTTTTAATATTTATTATCACAAAAAAAATATTAATTGGAAATTGAAATATTCGTATTCCTTTTTTTTTTGTGTACACCCTCGAATGAATGTTCGTTGTGATTTTTATCTCAATTTTTCAGTAATTTTTATTTTTTTTTTGAAATTTATTAAATTTATCTGTTCAATTATCTTCAAAAATAATTTAAAAAAAAATAATAACAAATAAATAAAAGAAATTCTCTTGACCTAGTTCATTTTTTTTTCATGATTATGATTATGATTATTCGACTGAATGTTAAGAATATTTTTGCAGTTTTTTTTTTCTGATAAAAAATATAGAATGCTTATTGCATTGTTTTATCCTTTTTATTCTCGTATTTCATGAAGAATTTCTGTTATCTTAATTACATTGAAATTTTTTATATTTCCTTTCGTTACTTCATGATTTATGATTTTTTCCATTTTTTATTTTCATTAAATTAAGAGCAGCTACAGGCATTCAGAGATAATTGAATTTGTATGCAAAAGATCATGATCGTGTTAAACAACTTGCCAAAAAAAAATTATAAAAAATAAATTCATATTGTCACGAAACATTTTTCACATATAATTATCGAATTTAATGAAATAAAAAAAATTATCAAATGCAGAAGAAAAATCTAATGCTCGTAATATTTTATTTATAATTTTTTTTTTTAATTTTTATTATTCAAAAAAAAAAAGGTGTCAATGAATCTACATCTATACAATGGTTTCTTTTTATTTCTTAAATGATAAAACAATTCCATTCACATACCAGTTGACTTCATCATACAAAAACGCTGTTTGAATACTTCAATTACTTGTTCATGTAATTAATTAAAGAAAAAAAAAAAAGAAGAAAAAAAACATAAATACGCCACTCTGCATTTTTTCTTCCACTGATTTGTGCTAATATTATCTTGTTGATTCATTCAATCTCCTTTTTTTCCTATTGATCAAATGAAGAAAAAAAATGCTTGAGCAAACAATATAATTAACAATTTTTTTCGAAAAATGAAGATACTAACAGGCAAATCATTTGATCATTTCCTAATCGTGAATAATGAGTCATGAAATTATGAATAAAATGTGCGAGATAAAAATCGAACGATTTTCTTCTCTTTTTTTCTCTCGTTAATAAGAATTAGTTCATGTGCAAGCAAATTCCATTTGTTGTTGTTTTTTTAAATTGTTTTTTAAAGAAATAACTCGGATTAAAGTTTCTTCAATTTATTATTATATTTTTTTTTTCAAAGACTTTTTAAGCATTCATATAGAAGTTATCATATATAATTAGATAAATCGTCGACTTATAATTTTCCCAGAAAGTGGTCTTCAATAATACTTTGCGATTTTTTTTTTTTCAATCGCAGGGAGTAAAGAATTAAATGTTGCTGATATGTGTTGAAGACCAAATCACACGATTATTACCTTGTTTTTTAATTTTTTATTTATTTCCATTTCCTTTTAATAAACAGTTTTTTTTTCTTTATTACTTATAGAAACTATTGGTTTTTCTTCTCCATCTTTTATTTTGCTTATCAACGAATAATTCAATAATAATAAAAAGTAGAAGAAACAAGAGGTAACTGGACAGATAATTTCTCTCAAGAACAAAAATGAAAATGAAAGAAAAAAAAAATTAAAAAATAAAAATAAAGTCAATGTCATTATAATAAATTAAAAAAATTCATAATTGTCGAATTGTTCTCGATGAAATTTCACTACACGAGGACAGTAATATATACACATTATTATTATTATTATTATTATTTCATTATGTAGGTTAGAGATATAGTACAGTACAGTTAGTAATAGTTAGAGTATGTGTAGAATAAGCTAAAAACATATCATAACGGTTTCTTTTTTCTTTTTTTTGTTAATTTCTTTGTTTTTATTATTTTTTTCCTCTGGGCGCAATTATCTAATGAACATTTTGTTTTTTTTTTTTCTTTAATTTTTTTAACTACGAATGCTTTGTCCTCGGACACCCGTAGTACATGGGTCAACGTTTTCTTTTTCCTTTTTTTTTCGGGTCTATAAGGTAATTTTTTTCCTTTCTAGGCCCAATTATAACAAAATTTGGACGGGGATAATTTTTATTCAATTTTCCATGATTTCTTTTATTTTCTTCTTCTTCTTTTTTTATTCAAAGGATTTGCGGCAAAGGGGACGAGAAAAGGAGCTAACAGGAAATATATTTGAGATTTTTATTTAATCATAACTACCATAAGAGATCCAATGTCCATTTCCTCAGCAATTTTTTTGTTATTTTCTTCTTTTTTTAAAATTTTTTTTTATACTGAATTACTAAACTCTCATAGTGGCTTCATTAATATTACTCAATTTCATTATTCTCTCATCTCACACTTCCTTTTTTTCCTTCTTCTTCATCTTCATCTTCATCTCTTTCTTCTTCTTAAATTCATGATAATAAAGTCTATTATATGAGAGTTCAACTGCTTGTCAACGTTTCTCATACCAATTTTTTTTTTTTTAATATAATATTTATATATTTTATATATAATTTTAATAATAGTATGTATATAATATTTACTACCTGCATATCACAACATAAACTTATTCATTTTTTTTTTTTTCATTTTTTTTTGTTTCATCAATCACACGTAAAATTCATTCACTCAGTAATTTCTTATCTCTTTCGCTTAAATTTTTTTTTCCAATTATTTTTTTTTTTATTAATTTCTGGATTTTATATCTCATAGTCAATCTCTTCTGCACAGTCTCACACATATATACCATTCTACAATAATTATAATAACGCTGCGATAGTTGAATAGTGATTGAGACTTCAAGCACTGTAGCATTTTTCATTTTTTTTTTTTCATCAAATCAATTTAAATATCTTCTTAATTCCTTTGTTAATCCTTTTTTTTTCTTATTCTTAGTATCATTCAGAGAGCATTGCTGCCGGGGCGGGGACAATGAATACTACAATAATGGATTAAATTAATTTTTTTTTCCCACATTATTCACTCACATATATTGCTTTTTAATGAAGATTCATCTTTTATTGATAAATTTTTCATTTTTTATTTAAATTCATTTTTTTTTATTTCATCATTAAAATTATATCATTGAATATTTTTTATTTTTTTCATCAGGTTTTTCATTGATGCACGCCTTTATTTACTCATACAGCCAAACAGAGGCCAATGAACTTTTGAATTACACAAAAGGCATTTTAAACATATTAATGTACTCATGAAGAGTATCTAGGCGGCACTCAGTTATGCTTTTGAAAAGCTGGATGAACATAAATCCCCTCCAAGTCTACATAAACACATCATGCCCAATGATTACCACATCATGTAATAAAATTTTTTTTTCATCTAAAAAAATTTCCCCTCGTTTTCCTCAATTAATTGTTTTTTCTCAGTTTTTTTTGCCTATGTGTCATAGTTATCATTAATTTTCATCAATTGATGATAATAAGAAAAAACATTTGAGTCATACGTGGCGAAGCTTCCCCCCCCCCCCCTCTCAATTAGGGGAATCCATTGATCTTTCAAATCTTGTATGAATTCTTTTTTTTAATTTGGCTCTGACGCTAGTGTGTCGCTCTTTTATTTCAATCATCGTGATTATTAAATTTTTTTTAAATTATTCAATAGTCAAGGCATGTGAAACTAGATAAAATTGTTCTTGTATCATTTATCAATTAACTGGATTAAAAACACGTTGAACAATAAAAACCTAATGTCTAGTAGAAAATATGCCTCAGCTTTCTTTTTTTCTTCTTTTATATCTCATTTTGAAAATAATTGAAAAATGAAAGAAAAAATGTAATGTAATTAATTTTTTACGACTCTCTCCCCGCCACAATCGACACTAGTCTTTTATTTATTTGATTCATTAATTTTTAAATTTGAATTCTTTTTTTTTTTTTCTTAATTACCATTATAATTTTTTTTTTGTAAATTAACGCTACACTGCTCACAAACTCTCAGCCACTAACGATTATACATCAGCCCATAAAATCTTAGAAACCATGGCCCAGCTTGGATTTTTTTTTTGCTTTTTTTTTTCTTTATTTATTCCTCACATATATTAATTAATGACCTTCGTAGATAATCCAAGGCGGCCAATGTTTAGAGTATACAGCATGATGCCGAGCAGCAACTACTACCACCTCCTTTACTCTTTTGTCTCTGATCTGTAACATATTTTATGGTTTATTAATAATTTTATATGAATAATTGCATTTATGATGATTATCAAGCTGAGATAGTATCCCAGTAGATTCGAGGAAAGTTAACGCCTTATTTTCTAAATGCCATAACAAAGATGATACATTTTTACGTCTTTCTGAATTTTTTCATGACTTTTGATCGTGCAGTTTATGAGATATGAATTATCAAAGTTACTGAAAATAGCGGTGGTGGGGATGAAACGCCTTAAATCGGACCGAAATAACGAAATTACTGAAAAACCGCAGGATTGATCCATTATTTAAAAACTATTGGCGAAGAGAACAGCATTTTAACTAAATAATAGAAGAAAAAAATATTAAATCCACCATATAGTTATTGAGAAATTTTAATCAGAAGGTAGTCGTAACTATTTGCCTCTCTCTCTATCTCATGCATGTGATAGGAGATTGATGCAAAAACAAATTCGAGAGAAAAAAATTACATTTACAAGCTGAAAATATGACTTTCGAATAGTTTAATCACTTTTTCGGGTAAATTAAAGCACTTTTACCCGAATTAACAACAATTTATTGGAAAATAATCTACAGATCCTCAATTTTCTTCTGTTTAATCGATCGTTTTCTGGGATACTATCTATAGGAATAATGGAAGACCTTGTGAATATCAATTCAGTAGTGAAGAGGTAAGACAACATAAGTCACTTTTTTTCTTAAGCTTAAGTTTTTTGGAAATACCTGAGAAAATAACCGAAAAAGAGCAATTTTGCCCTAAAACTCTTCTGCAACTATTGAAATTCTCTACAAAGACGGATGAGTAATATCACCTTATCTCGCTTAGTTTCCGAGATGTTTTCTTCAAAATGACCTCAAAGATAAGTCGATTTATCCTGTTTTACCTCTTTACTACTGAATTGTTTGACGATATTTATTAATATTTTCATCATAGAAATGAGTCATATACTGGAGAAAGAATTTAAAAAGTCAATGCCTCTATTACTTCATTTTTAAAAAATTAATAATTATAGCTAAACGATAAATTCGAAAATCTTGAAATTCACCGGGTCTCCAATTATTCCAAAACCATAAAGTTTATATAATTTCTAACGAAAGGACAGGATGAACTCACTGGGTTCGTAACTTGGGACAGAAAATTAAATGAATTAATTATTTCAATCTTGGTCTTGTTGAATATGCATGTATTCACCATTTGGTAGGATTCCTGGAGGGGGTAAAAAAATAATATTTTTCTTTTCATCTTTAAAATGATTTATCTAGCCTCATTTTTCTGTGTAGATGAGTCTCTCTGTTCAACTCGAATTGAAACAGGTAAAGAAAAGACCAAAAAAAAAAAAAAATAGACAAGTGCATAGAAAATGATATTACCTTGGGAATTAGGCTCAGGTAAATTCTCCCGTGGTACCAGATGCATAACTGTTGTTTTACCAAAAGGAAGACCAAGTGCACCGAGCGTAACATTGCTGTGTAGAAAACGTCCCTGGTAAATTAGCCGCAAAATTTCAGCCTTGGCAACAGCCTCTTCCGCCCAGTCTGTAAACCAATCAACAGCACACACAGTGTAACAAAAGTCCAGAGGTCAGAAAACTTTGTTAATACATTATTTCCTTTATTTTCTATCATATACTTTCTTTTTCTCTCTTGTTTACTCTCATGAGACATATCCTATTTCATGGAGTTTTCAATTCCCTCTAGTGCAGGCACAGACGGTGCACTTGTGATAGAATATAAGGAAGAAAAAAGAAGCAAAAAAAAAGGTAAAATTCACTCTTCAAAAACTCACTAACAAACTTCCTTCAAGAGTGTGAAAGTTCTTCCTGGATGTATGTAATAGGTAAAAGAAGGCTTGGAAGAGTTCAAAAGAATATAAGGAAGATTAAATATAATAAGTTAAGGTATTATTTTAGTGGGAAATTCGCTCTCGTATATATGGTAGTTAGTTAGCTGGTGTAATTAAAGATTAATGAAGATTCCATGTATTGCAACACATGCGTAGAGAGAGAGGTGAAACGAACCGTTACATGTACACTGAAATATAGAGAGATTGCTATCTTTATTTTAGAATAATTCTCAGTAAAAAAAAATCCTGGGTTATTTCAAAATTCTGAAAAACTAATTCCTGGCTTGTTTCTTTTTTTTCCTTTATTTTTATCATCATCATTATTTACCAAGTTGTGGTAAAATTAATTATTCAGAACGAATAGCACCGAATACTAATGATGATTCTCATCATAATACTCGAGAAAATGATGATTCGAATGATGAGATGCGAGATTATTCAACTGAAATATGACTAGACCCTCGAATCAAGTTAATGGGGGAACTTACGGTGAAATTTAGAAATCTTTTGGTTGGTGAAGGGATCCATTGAGTGACCTTTGGCATATGATAGCTCATGTCGAAAAACAAAAAAAAATGTTGAGACCAATCCATTTTGCCCCTTATTTCAAGATAAAACGTCATTATTTGGGGTTTTATCTTGAAAATGCCCGTTGGACCACAATTTTAATTCGATTCAGATTTCTTTTTTTTCTGATATTCGTTAAACTTTAGAAAATAAAATTGGCTATTCGTTTTTTATTAAAAATCATGGATCACGAGAAAATGAGTTTTTACAATTCACTCATTCCACTCATCAATGCATAAAGTTTAGAAAATCGTTGTTTTTAGTACTCGACGATTATAATCTATAATCTTTAATAAAAAAAAAGAGATATCCAATTTTATTCTCTAAAGTCTAACGAATATTAGAGAGAAAATAAATCTGAATCGAATAAAAATTGTGGTCCAAGGGCCATTTTCAAGATGAAAACCCGAATAATGACGTTTTATCTTGAAAGACAGGGCAAAATGAGTTATGTTTAACATTTTTTCTATTTTTCGACACATTTCCATCATGTGCCAAATGTCACTCGATGGATCCCTTCACCAACCAGAGACTTTTGAATTTCACCATGATCTTCCCCTTAACAATCATTTTATAATAGCACATCTCATTGATGTACATTATTCAGTAATTCCACCCTTTGATTATAGCCTCCCTCCAAAAGAAAAAAAAAGCATAATTTAATGATAATGCACAACACATATACACATTTTACCACCATTATGCGGCAATGGTTTGTGAAGGATAAAACAAGTTATACACTTGATTCAACTAAATTATTACTGCAGTACACGCTATCACTTTTGAAATTATATTTCAAAACTGTTCTTCCAACTATCTGTTACAATGCATCCTATTTATTTTTTTCTTCTATTTCTTTTTTATCCTTCATCTATATGTATATATATATATATATAGAAATATACATATGGTACATACATAGTACAATATACATATATTAATACATATACATACATATATATAATAATGTGTAGAATAAAAATATTTATATATATATGCTCATACACAGCACTTACGCCTCTCTGTTTCTGAGGCAATAATATATACATATATATATCTCTATATATATTTCACCATCTCTCTCTTCCTCTCATCAAAAACGGGAGTACACAATTTCGTGGTATTTTCTCACGCGTCACGTGCAATGGGGCTTTCATGTATGTACAGGAATATCTGTGGCAAACTCTTCCCCCCCTCCCCCTCCCGGGAATAACCGTGGAAAATGTCATATTTTCAACTGATGGGAGAAAAGAGAGGGTAAACCCAGTATCCAGAGTATGTTGCCTCTTCTCCTCCCCTCCCCCCCTTCCTTCGTTTGTGAGTCTGTATCGTAAATCATATTCAACGTTATTCAAGCACGTTTTATTGAGAGATACATAGAAACAATTCCCACTGCAATGGGACAGTTATAACAGAGTTTACTGGATGCATGATTGAACAATACTAGTAGTATGTAGAGAATTGGAAGAGAAAGAATGAGAGAATATGTTGAAAGAAAAAAATTGTGAAAAATTAAATTAGGTGAAACAAGTGGAGAGCTGGTAAGAAGAGTTTTTGAATAAAGTTAAAAATTAGAACATACCTTCGGGCCAGTTTTCAAACACATGATGTGCTATGTCCCCCGCAGAGTCACTTGGACTGAATAGGAACTCTTTTGTCTTTCCACTCACAAGAATGAGACGTAGATTTATCTGAAATCAGAATTAAAAGAAAATGGAGTTAATTGATGAGTTGGATTTATTTGGTGATTGTTTTAAAAGTTCGGGAGGTATTTAATAGGAATTCAAATAAGTATTCCGGAGTACACAGTTGATACAAGAGAAAAAAATGAGGATTCCTAGATCTTTTTCCAAACAATTGCTGATAATTCGGGGAAATGTGCTTTGATTTACCCGAAAAAGTGATTAAACTAGTCGAAAGTCATATCTTCAGCTTGTGAATATAATGTTTTTCTCTCGAATTTCTTTCTGCATTAATTTCCTATCATATGAATAAGGATAGAGAGAGAGGCAAATAGTTACGACTACCTTGTAATTAAAATTTCTTGATAACTATACGGTGAATTTAATATTTTTTTCTTCTACTATTTAGTTAAAATGCTGTTCTCTTCGCCAATAATTTTTAAATAATGGGTCAACCCTGTCGTTTTCTAGTAATTTCGTTATTTCTATCCGATTTAGGGCGTTTCACCCCCACCACCGCTATTTTCAGTAACTTTGATAATTCATATCTCATAAAATGTACGGACAAAAATTATGAAAAAATTCAGAAAAATGTGAAAAAATATTTGAGTTCGCTGGGATACTAGCTCAAATCAATGCCGCAATGAATAACACCCTTTACATAGGTTTTTTATGATGATTGCATTGAAAAGCTTTGCAAATTCTCATTAAAAAACAAACAATACGAAAAGTGGATTAAAATAAAGAATGGAAAGGATTTGGCCCTTGATCCATGTTCAAAAAAAGACTCAAATTGTGAAAAAAAAATCAAAAAGTCAATTTTTACACATTTTCCTCTTTAGAATTTCTTCTTCAGTTGTTGAATAGAATCGTTCGAAAAAAAAATATTCATCTCAAGTATTGTTTCATTGAAATCCCCATATTACTCCACTTTTCCCCACATAAATTATGCACTTTAGCTCTTATGAAAATTATACTCTCGCTATTTTGAGATTTTCTGGTGAAAGCCCTAGTTTTTGGCATCCACGGCATTTTGACGATGTTAACTTCTACGTTTATGCGGTAATTTTCATCGCCGATTACATGAATGTTAAAATTTTCAGTCAAGATAATTACATAGTACGTAATTAGAGATGATAGAAAGAAGTGGTATTAACAATAAGTCTTTAAAGTCGAATGAATAGCTTTTGAAGTAGTAGTTTTCAGGGCATTTAATTTGAAAATTCGAAATATATTTGATCGTTCGTCGTGAATTCAAATGAAAGAGCAGGACATATCAATCAGAATTCATGCATTCATCAGTTGAATTTGAATCAGCATCAAATGCGTAACTGCATGTATTTTTTTTCCTACAAATTCCTCTTTGAATCCATTGATGGAAATATTTCCAGGGTATTTTGAAATTTACAGTGAAATTATCAGAGATTCATTGGCTTTTGAGGAGAGAGATTGAGTGAGCTATTACAATTTACACAGAAATGAATGAGAGAAAAGCTCTATTTCATTGAAAATTGAATATTCCAATATCCTGATTGAGGTTGAACCAAAAATATATTATTCATTGAAAATTCAATACACACGGTGAATGCTTCAACCTCATAAATTTAACTCGACTTGTCTACATTTTCAATAGAAAATAGAATGATTCAAAAAAAAAAAAAAAATCTTTGCACAACAAAAAAAAACGGATTCTTCTCTCCATTTAATCACATTTACAGTATTCACAACACCGGTAAACATAAAAATACATACACACACACAAAAGCGGAAAAAAACCATTGGGAATAAATTTCCATTAATGTTTTTTTTTTCCTCCTCGCCAAATGTACATTTTTTTACGCTACAAATCCAACAAAAAAAAAAAAAGATGTGTATCGAATCCAACTTAAATCTCTGGCATCTCTCGTATTTTTCTCTTTTCGGTTCAATATCGATTACATTCTATTCAACGGGAGGCCCACGTATTTCGTGGGCATTTCATCCACGAGTTTGCAGACAGTTGAAAAAAAAAAAATAACACAATGTAGAAAAAGAAAATCACCACTGTGTTTGGGCGATAAAAAAAAAGAACACAAAAAATATGAAAATTGTGTGGGATAAAAAGGAAAAAGATGAAATCAAAGGGTACAGAGTTGAGTCCAAAACGGCCTCTTTTCTTCTCGACTTTTCACACGTTTTTTCATTCGTGTAATGCTTGGTGGGTGAGCACGATATTCTAAACTCTGCACCTCTTTCTCTCTTTTGCACACATCGAATAAAAAAAAACAGTGCAATATAGAAGGGTGGAAAAAGGGAACAGAGCTTGAAAATAATAAAGAAAAAACATGCGAGTATAAAAAATACACATGTATCTGTATACACGTCACGTTATACTGCACCGGCAATATAACTTACATAGTGACTCTTAACGTTACCCAAGTCATAAAAGGATTCATGTGTTTCTACACATAAATACACAACTGATATTACGCATATTCATGCACCTTTAATGCTCGAGGTTATATGAGATTTCATGTCATCGGGAGAATTTCTTCAAATTTTGTGAAATAACTATTCATGTTATTTTCGATTTTTGGGGGATATTTGAGAATTTTTGAGCACATGATTGATGTGATATTCAGTCTCAAAGTTGGAATTTTTAACACAGAGTAAATGGCAAAACCTCAAAAATCAGTAACATTCGGCAGGTTTTCTTTTTTTATCTCAAAACCCATTCTAGGAATTTTGATAAAAAAATATGCAGAGATTCTTTCAATATTTTGGAGTTGGTGAGAATAAATTCAATTCTTTTTACGATGTAATTTTTTTTCTTCAATTTTGAAGACATGAAAATTTGGTAAAATCTGCGATTGAATAGGGCAATCAGGTGGCCGATGCTTGGACGTGATTGGTCGTTTCTCTTGGCATAGTTGAGGTGTGATCTACTGTCTTATACGTGCAATGAATGTTTAGATGTGTACATACAGCACCGTATCATTTGGAGGATATAGAGAATTTACTAAAAAAATCTTGGAATTTTCGTTAAATTCATAATTAGATGCAAAATTTCATCCTTCAATATCGAATAAATGAATTTTGGATGTATTAGAAGAACCCAGTATCTTAATTTCCATCCATGCC
Source organism: Aleiodes alternator (assembly GCA_963921955.1). NCBI lineage: Eukaryota > Metazoa > Arthropoda > Insecta > Hymenoptera > Braconidae > Aleiodes > Aleiodes alternator. Next base: position 4,073,808 of record OY998109.1, on the reverse strand, counting down.
CTTCTCATAAAACCACCTTAATTGTACTCATAGTTAGCTTTATTCTAACTAACGCCATCTGTCTAGGACAACGTGTATAGGAGCTGGTAAAACAGTGCAACTGTGCATCATAGATGATTAGGAAAGTTCCTTAATTGGATTTTGTTACGGCATTGAACACCAAACCAAGCGCAATTTTATGTGTACCTCCAGTAGAGAGAGAGTAACCGTAAAATCCACTGGGGTTTATATACATATCGATATGGTAGATTAAACTCGGGTATTTTGTGTCCAAGGAAATAGCTTCTACTCATTCAAGTTAATATTTGAATTGACGATCAACTGAAACATTACGGGGTCTGTTTCTGCACTAACAGAATAGTTTATTTACGATCCAAAGGGAAGAAGTTTAACAGTTTTTAACTTTTTAAATTTTATTATTTCACCAAAAAATTATTTATGGGAAGTGATTCATTCTTGGTTTTCTTTTGTGGCAATAAATTTCACTTTGAGATTAAAAGTGGAAGAGAAGTTTTTCATTGTACTGCGATAAAGCTCACCAGGGGGGGAGGGGGGGGGGAAGGAGAGTTGGTTAATGTTTCACTCACAGTGACATACCGATGTTAATCAATCACAATATGGCGGTGGGGTATCATCTTTTAAATGTCAGAAGGAAGAGAGAAAAATCTGGGTCGACTGAGGCCTTCAGTGTAACTTTGTCGACTAATCATCATCATCATCAGTACTCACCAACTTTTTCTTGGTTCCGAGTCTTCTTTTTTTTTCAATCTCATTTTACCTTTTTTTTTTCTCTACGTTTTCTAAATTCTTTTTTTCCTTGGTACTCATGGAGATTTTAGAGGCCCCCAGAGGTATTGGGTTGATGTAACATGTAATTCTATAAATGGTACATCTTGTTAACTCGTTCTACATTTTCTAGGTCAAATAGCATTATGCAGTGAATAGTGCAGCAGCAGCACAAAGACGATTAACTTTTGGAGCTAATGATTAAAGTCAATGTCATTATCGTTTTACTCTTGGTACTCTTGGTACAAGTTTGGATACATAATGCATGTAGTTTTGTGTTCATATATATATATTGAAGTTACAACAGATCACCCTGACCCGATAATCGATATGGGCTTGATATGCCCTCCCCCACCCTCCTCCTCAGATGAGATGACACAAACCTGGTAGAACTGTTGAGTACAGGGGGCTTTGGAGTAATAATTCGCGGGATGTATATGCATCAACTAGTGCAGTAGCATTATCGATGATACCAAGGAACAATAAAGCCTGTCAGCATTGATGTTGAACCTATGACATGGAGTTTACCAATGCTCCTCTCTATCTATCTCTCTCTTCTTTGTCACAAACTGGGACATTTTTTCGTGTCAATAAGGAAATTGCATCCACTTTTGTGTCTTTTTTGTATCAAAATCTACAATTATAGTGATACCATGGGAAGAATAATTGAAATTCATCCTTTTTTTTTCAAAAAATATATTGGGAGATTTCATCGAAATCCTGTCACACCTGAATTCCATTGGTTAATCGGAACCACGAGTTATGCGGGATTATTCAAAATGTCTGCTAGAATGATAGAAAGACAATCAGAGCTATCCTTCCTTGGCACATTTGAGATTTAATCTAATCTAACCACAAATAACCGAAAAATGAATGTTTCGTATTGAAATATCGTGCATAATATGTTATATTTCTCTCCATTAACAGCGAACAACGATTTACGATTCAAGAGGAGAAAAGTTTTCTCTTCAGTTTTGAAGAATGATGATGCATGACAACATATATGGATATTGGTTAGATCAAAGTCAGAATTGGTAAGCTGCGCAACGAAGCTCGCGTCATAATCTAGTAGTTATTGAAAATTGACATAAAATAATGCATTTTGAACCGCTTTGCAGTTTAAAATACTCAGATGATCTTGAATACCGTCAAAATTTGAATCCTGCAGTGTTACCTATCGAGCAAAACGCTGAATTTTCAGCCGAACCTTCATCTAACACATGATTTTGATCTATTTTTACAATTCTTCCTTTATTAGCTATATTTATCGCTTAACGATGAAAATATTTAACGCTTAAATATGAGTAAGAACCTTAGGGCTGACGCTTATGTAAAATAACAATGTAAATAATTGGAAACTGTATATAAACACTGTAACCAAACATATTTATGTTAAATAAATCGATTTTGATTTTGACTTTGAATAATATTTCTGTGAAAAGATGACTTTACAGTTAAAGATAACCTCTTATTTTCCTTCAACCATGGAGCAGAAGTAGCACCACCTCGTGAGTAATGCTGGAAACGTACAGAATTGTGACGTCATCATCCCCTCTCTAATTCTGAATTTTCCACATTTTTCGATAATTAAGAAAATTAAGTTGCGTGTGTTTCACATTTTGATTGCTTTCAGAAATCATATTCACTAACTTTTATATAGCTTTGAAATCTATACAATTTCCGCATCGTTCCTCGATTCTTCCGAGGTTCTCTCTCAATTGAAAAAAGAAGAAAAAAAACACGTGGCATCAACAAGAATGAGGAAAGTATTATGGACAGCTCAATTATATTGAAATAATATCAAATCATCAGACTAATGAATACACACGTGACCTGCAGCAAATATTTACACTAGTTTGAGGAAACATTTTCCCTCTGCTAGTAGTTCTACCTATATTATTTTAGGACGCAACTGTGTCCACACGAGAGACAGAGTTTAATTACGGAATTACTTCACTGAATAAAATATTCAAAAATTCATGACTATTTTGCTGATTGTGAAAATTTCCCGAAAAATTTCCAGATTTATATTGTCAACAATTCTAGAAGAGCATTTTCATGCATTTTTTCTACTTCATTTGGTGAGAACGAAGAGATAAATAAAAATTGAGAACAAGAGTGCTCCTGTCTTCTGGGAAATTTTGTGCCAAGATATGAAAGAGACCACACATGAAAAGTATATTTGATTGCGTGCATATGGAAATTGTGTGTTTGTGTCTCAGTGGGATTTTAGTCTACAATACGGTCGATAGTATCACGAATATAAACCGTGTGTATACAATATCGTTTCAACGTTGACTCAGTAGTTGATATGTTCAAATGCATCATGAATATTCACATATACACAAATAGTGCATTTTAGTGTGTACGTGTGCAATCATGTAATCTCATGGTCTTTCAAATTGCTTACTAGTTTGTAAAGATTGGAATAATGAAGAATAATTTATCCATTTGGATTTATTTGTTACTGTGTTTGTGACGAAAAAAAAAAAAAAAAAAAAAAAAAAATCGTGAAGATGACTCAATCAATTTGCGTTTTAGATCAAAAGATTTTGTGCTTCATTCGTGTACAATACGGGCAATTTGCTAACACAACTGCAAAACACAGTTCAGATTCTTTATAAACTTCTTTTATTCTATCACTTTTGGACTTTTTATTCTCAAACATTGCTCAATGATAGAATGAGAGAAAAGAAGATAAAAAAAAAAAGAAACGATCAGACTTTTGGCTCTTTTGGTTCAACGATTACACGAAGGAGAAACGGTAATTGCTCGAGGGTGAAAATTACGTAACTTCCATCCAACAATCAGAGGAAAAAGAAGAGGAACTAATGACTACAGTGGTTGAGAGAATGCCATATATATATATATATATGTATACAGATAGAAATGAAAGAAACTGGTTGTAAATAAAAATAATATGAAAAGACGACTGGAAATTCCTTCCTTATATTTATTTTTTATTTTTATTCCCTCTTTGCGTGAGCTATATGAGTCTCTGGGATATATTCCTCTGGCGTACTTCTAGTGCCAAGTATCTCATACAAATTCACTGTACGTTTCATTCTTGTGAGATAGGAATAAAAGAAGAAAAAAAAAAAAGAAATGGAAATAAAAATAAGAGTTTCCTAGTGCAATAACACATAAGATAGATTTCTTGTTTAAAAAATTATGAAAAAACATGGAAACATTCTTTGGAGTTTGAAATTTACTGAAATACACTGATATTTTCATGATTTCACGGTATTTTGACACACATACACTGTTTGAAGGCACGTTTTTGGAATGGATCTATAAAATCATGGTATCAACTTGTCTCGTCAATTTTCCTGCACTATCCTTTGCCGTAATGGACGGTGTTTCACACTGTGGATCAACTGCTATAAAAACGAAACTATCGTTCAATTTTAAATGAACTGTGGAGGAAACCGATTCTACCTTGATAATACATCAATTTCTATTCCTCAAGTGAAGTGAACTGTTTCAAAGGTGGATTCACAGGGTATTCGTGAAATTTCCGCTATTGCAACGTTTGCATGAGGAACTTATACTTCCGTAGAGACATTCGTCTTCATTCATACTAGAGTAGATTCAAATTTTTTTCATTCTGTTTTCTTAGACTTTTTAAGTGGCAAAGTTTAGAGGGGGAATGGAAATTGTTAGAAATTGGAGAAAGTACTTGAAATTGTATATTTTTGATGATTTTAATGGGAAACTGAGGAAATTTGTGGTGGAAAACTTGTGTTAGATGTAATTTTCTAGAATTTTTGAACAAATTCTGAATTTTTTTGGATAAAAAAAAAACTTTTAGAAGATATCTCCGGAAAAATATTGATTTTTGAGAGAAAAATGATGGAAAATTGACTTAAAATCACATGAATCGATGGCAAACGAGCTCATCTTTCTGCTCGCCATTAAAATTTCTATGGTATAACGTTGAAAACCAGAGAAAAAAAATATGATTTCCCCATTTTTAGCAATTTTTGCCAATTTTTGAGATATCCTCAAAACTTTCCAATGAAATCATCAACAAAAAATCAATCCCCCTCCCCCCAAAAAATATCCATTTTTACCCCATAAAAATGTCGTCATCAATAAACTCTACCATAAAATAATCCAAAACAATAAATATCCCATTACACTTGCGAATAAATAATATTCCGTCAGCGTCTGAGAAGATGCATAAAGAAGAAGAATAAACTGTTACGACATGATCACCGTGTATCCCATTTTATCCTACGTTCGCTCCATATTTTAAAAAACTTTTTTTTCCATTCCTCCCAAAAACGACCCCTCCCCCTTCCCCTCTCTCTTCCTCAATCCCCAAGTCGCGTGCGTCATCGCACACGACTGGGGTCAAGGAGGAGAGAAGGAAGACTCCAGCAGCTCACCTTGACTCAGGGCATTTGTAAAAGCACTGAGTTTTAGTATGAAAACGTGCGATAGAGGGGAAACACAAGTAGAGCTCAGTTGCAGGGGGGGGGGGAGGGGTGGATATCGCGTCTCTCCTCTCCGTGAGTACCAAAACCGGGTCATTGGGGCATTTGCAATGTGTGACCATCCCCCTTCCACCCTTTAAACTTCACCCCCCCCCCCTCCTCTCTCTCTCTCTCTTGCTCTCTCTTCTCCATTTCCAACAGTTGAAATACTTTGTGATGCGCGATAACACGTATGCGCATCCCTGCAGCTGCTTTGTTACCCTCCACATCTCTCGTTGTACAACTTGCACACCCGCACAATCCAGAGCCCGCATTTATAACTAAAAACTAACCCAATGCGCGTGTCCTTCTACGCAACTGCATCTGTACAGTGTTTTAGAGAGAAACACACACACACACACACACACACACACACACACACACACACACACACACACACACACACACACACACACACACACAGAAAACTAGAAAACCCCGGAAGCTTATTTTCAAGTGCCACACCTCGTGGATAATGCAATTGAGGTCGTTTCAATGTGTGTTTTTAAGATAATAATGATAATAATCAGTTGAAATGATAACAAACACTTGATTTTGTGGATGGATGAGATTTGCTGTTTTTTTTTTTTTTTTTTTTAATTTTAATTTGATATTATCGATATTTATTTCATGATACTTGGCTTTTTCATTGAGCGGTATATCATTGAGTTAAAATGGCTCGAGGGAAATTCAATTAAAAGCGGAAGTCAATGCGGGCACTATTGAAAAGAATGGAGGAGGAAAATCATTGAATCAGAAATTATTGGATTTAAAGAGAGAAGAAGAGAAAAAAAAAAGATTTCTTTTAATTTAGAGGAAATTAAGGATTTAATTAATATGGATTAATGAAATTCTCGCGACGTAAGGGTGGATCACGTTTTGTGCTATTTTCGATGCTACGAATTAAAAAAAAAAAGAGATGATCATATCCATATGTAAAAAAAAAAGTTCATATTTTCGACCATTAGGCTCAATGCCCCATATAGTAGCAAGATAATTTTGAAAACTCTGTCTTTAATATAAAAATGCTAAAAAAAAACTCAACTTTTTTATGAAAATGTAAATTTTATCTCTCAGATATACATTTCTTCATGTTTTCTTTTAATTTTATTTTTCCCCTTTCCATCACTGCATATATATAGTTGCCCTAGAAACAAAAGGGCATAAGTGCTGTGTTTTAAGCACAGCACTTACGCCACTTTGATTCTAGGGCGACGATATGTATAACACACTTTTTTTCATATATATTCTCTATTTATCTGAATAATCTGTCCATTTTGAAACACATCAAATAAATAAAAAAAATTAATAGAATTTTATTTTTTTGATCAGATTTTATGTTTTTGGGAGGAATGTGTTTTCGTTCTATTCGCTCACTTCCGATCTTGCGGGCGCCCAGATTGATGCGTCAGAGAGCGAATGGAGAGAGAGAGATAGGGGAGGTGGATGAGAAGAATGAAGAGAAAGAGATGATGATAATGATGAGAATGTAAAAAAAAAAAAAACTGGCCCCGACCCTGAAGTTCCTTGGAGAGGGGGGAGGCGTGGGTGTGGAGAGGTATCTAACGGGTGTCATGATTGCGCTTGTAACGAAATCGCAGGAATTTATGTGACGTTCTCAATGATAAAAGCCATTCACTTATTCGCCTGCTTCTTTTTGTTATTATTTTATGTCTGCTTCTTCATTTTTTTTTTCACTTTCATTGTCCCATATTTTTTTTTTTCGTCTTTTCGGCAATTTCTTTTTTCGCTCCTTTCTCGCGACTCGATGACGCCGAGATGAGTAATTTCAGAGTGTAGAGTTTGTGTGTACATAGTACTGTCGTGAATTTTCATTGGTTGGCACAATTCACGAAAAATTCAGAAAAAAAAAGCCGCGACCTCAAAAATATTTTTCAAGATAAAACGATGTGATACGAGGGATAATTCAGTGCCAGGACTGTCTGGGGAGTGTGAAGGTTTTTATGATAACGAAATATCTTGTGCACAAGTATTCCAAACACGAGGTATAAAATGAGAAAAAAAAAGAGGGGGAGAGAAAAATTTTATCACTCTAAAGGAGTACGAATATTTTCCAACGCTCGGCCTTGAACTCATTCATTTATCATTGCAGAGAGAAAAAAAAAAAGGAGTATCAAAAATCCATTTGACCTGAAAACCCAGAATTACCTACAGCATTCGCAAAAAAAAGGCCACTATTTTTCATTATTCATAATGACCAATGCACTTTATTTGGAGATAAATAATTCAAGGTAGTATTCCAGAGTACGATCGATAAAAATGGAAAAAATGAGGATTTTTAGGTTAATTCCCAATTAATTGCTGATGATTTGGGGAGATGCGGTTCAATTTACTCGAAAAAGGGATTAAATTATTCAAAAGTCATATCTTCAGCTTGTGAATCTAATTTTTCTCTCGAAATTTTTTTTGCATTAATCTTCTATCACATGCATGAGATAGAGAGAGAGAGAGAGGCAAACAGTTGTGACTACCTTCTAATTGAAATTTCTCAATAACTATACGGTGAATCGAATATTTTTTTCCTTCTATTATTTAGTTAAAATACTGTTCTCTTCGCCAATAGTTTTTAAATAATGGGTCAACTCTGTGGTTTTTTAGTAATTTCGTTATTTCTGTCCGATTTAGAGCGTTTCATCCCCACCACGGGTATTTTCAGTAACTTTGATAATTCATATCTCATAAACTAAACGGTCAAAAATTATGAAAAAATTCAGAAAAATGTAAAAAAATATCATCTTTGATGCAGCATCAAGGAAATAAAGAGTCAATTACACTCGACTTTGCTCGGATACTTCCTTAAGGATGTACTACTGCTATTACTCATTTTTCATAATTTTTTGAAGATTTCTTACAAACCATTAATCTGATGATGCATAAAAACCTCAAGTTTTTTGGTCGCATCATCATTTATTGACTCATGTACTTTTATTAGACCTACACCCATTTTCCTGGGTTTTTTCAACATTTTTATAAAAAGTCTCACAGAATATTTAAAAAAAAAAAAAAAAAAAACAAGGAAAAGCTGCCGTATAATAAAACCTTTGTGAAAATTCCAACTCCGTCAATCCATAATTCTCAATTTATTTATAAAATCTGAAATATTCCATGGAATTTTACTTGTCAGGCAATATGCAAAGGATGTATATTAAAAAATTCAAGAATTCACATGAGGACGTTCGAGTGAGCATCGCATGCCTGATCAGTATTGCAGTTTGAGGTGCATCGGTGCGAGGATCGAGTGATCGTGGGTGGATAGATGGCTCGGAATCGAGGAATCAAGAGAGCAGAGATGCCGCTACGCTCGTGCTCATTTTTTTTTCTTTTTTCGTTCCACCTTCCTTTGCCCCACCTCTTTCGCCATTGCCATCTCTTCATTCTGCATTGTATCTTTCGGTCTTTCAGTCGGAGACTTCCTTGCATCTACACATTCACGTGGTCTCTCTATCTCTCTCTTCTTTTTTTTTGCGCAGAGATAGAGGCATCCCCTATCGCGTGTGTAGAGAGCACTAGCTGCGCACACTAACCACAGAGCCTTGGAAGCGTACGCTAACCTCATACTATACCAGATCGTACCCATTGTATATTCCTCTCCTCTTCCTTTTTTTTTTACTCTCTTTTTTCCCCCTGTTTCTTTCATTCCTTTCTTTTCAGTTGTTTCGTTTAGTTTCTTTCTGCCTCGTCGCAACGAGAGACGAACAGAAATAATAAAAATAGAGAGAAATGTAGAGGAAAACTAAAGGAAAAAAAAAAAGAGGAAATACGAAAGAGATGCATTGCATCTGACCTCGAGGCCTCTTATATTCACTCTCATTCCTTTTTACTGATGTATTCCCGAGATTTCGTCGGTGGTTGTTCTCTACATTCGGCTTCTTTTCATTCATTCTATGCCTCTTTACTCTTGGCAATTAGCCTCCATTTCTAAACACTAGATCACAGGCGCAATAAAATAGGTTTTTTTTCATTCTCTGCTTGATAGGGAGAAGTGGGAGGGGGGGGGGGGGGTTGATGGAATGGCTTGAGATAGATTTTTTTTAACGATTTCAGAGGGAGGCTGAGGAAATTTCAGGTGGAAAACATGTAGGAAAATTGATTTTTCGGACTTTTTTTTAGAAAATCTATTTTTTGGCAGAAAAATTAAGGGTCAAACCTTTTATGTTTCCGGGGAAATCCCCTTTTTTCAGATATCTCCGATTCTGTTACACTCGTAGCAATTTGCGGTTGTTCTTCAATGAAAGATGAGGTCATTTGCCATCGATTTATGCTGTTTTCGAAGAAAAAATTATAGTTTTTGGAGGTATTTATAGGTCCTTCCAAAAGAAATTAGTTTTTTTCCAATAAGCAACTTGTCATAGCTTTTTTTTCCTTGTAAATTTTGTCCTATACTCTCAACCGAACTCTCAAGTCCCATGAAAATTCACAACAATCACTTAACTATAAGTAAAAGTCTGAGGGCTGTAACTTTGTGAATAGTATTATCTGTATGACTGTAAATATTGTGTTTAGTTACTCAACTATATATAATATTAATAAAAATCCTTTGAATTTGAATTTTAATAAGCACCTTAATAATCGATATTCTTTGCTTTTTAAACTACATAAATTGATGGCGAATGATCTCATCTTCCATTCAAGATCGACCCCAAGTTACCACGACCAATAAAATCAGAGATATTTCCCCAAAAAGTCCATTTTTCGATTTCACAAAGATTTGGGCCTTTAATTTTCAGTTAAAACGTAGAATTTTCAAAAAAATGATCAAAAATCAATGTTAACCTCCATTTTCCAATGTAAGTTTCGTCAGCTTTTCGATGGAATCATCAGAAAAAAATCTATTTCCAATAATTTCACTGATTTCGAACAAATCCCATAATATCATTGCCGTAAAGACAAAGTGGCATAAGCATAGCATTTACGCTTCTTTCTTTCCTGAAACAATGCAAAAAAACATAAAAACAAAAAAGGGTCCTTTTGACCCCACCTTTTTCCTCCTTCCTATCCTAGTAGGCTAATGGGGCTTCAAAAAAAAAACTATATTGACCATTTCAATTGTCTCTGCAGTTTAGAATGCACAAATGAAGGATACTAACGTTGAACCGGAAATCGCGTAACACCTTGAATCAAATTTGACGCTGGGAGAAGCCAAACAGTGCAGAACAGACTCGTTTGACGAGCGGAAATTCGCACGATCCGTTTAGAAACTCCCTATATCCCCCCCCCCCCCTCTCACTTTTTATTTATATCATGAGAAAAAAGAAATAGAAAAAAAATAAATGCATAAGTTTGAATTGACTGTGTTGTGTAGAAGCCAATTGTTGTAGACATACACGGGACAATTGTCTGTGTCCAGCATGAAATGAAAATAGATGGATGGAAAAGGAAAAGGTAAGGAAATAAGTCAGCACATTTTCTACGGGATTTTTGTGGGAAGAAAAATAGACCCAGGGGCAAAAGATAACAAAATGCGGGTCCATTGTGTCTCTTTTTTTTTTCTACTTTCCTTCAATTCGTTTTTCTTCCTTTATTGACACAAGTTTTCGGGTCAAATGCTGCGAGAAAAATGAGCTTGAAGTTACACACTGGGATTTCTTTTTTCTTTTTTCATTTTTTTTTCAGGTTTTTCCACCTGTCGCCAGACTGATTGAGCCACAAATGTTCATTTTGTACGTAACAAATTCCCACTGACAGCATTAGACATGACCGGAAGCCACTGTCACACCGGGAAAACGTGACTCCCAATGGTGTTTATAATGCTGAATCAATGAACATTATATAATGTTCATTATTTTCTTATTGTTATTCAATTGGAAATTTAGGAATTTAGGAAATTAATTGATCATTCGCATTGATCAGTTGTCATTGAGGATAATTAAACAGAGTAATTAGTTTCTCTCGGTTATAATAGTACGAACTTCGAATTTATCAACGCCTCAACACATGAAATTCCCTGGACAGTTGTTGGGTTATGACGTAACTAGAGAGGCAATGAAAAGAGCTCTGGGACAACGACTGTTAACGCAACTAATTTTTGAGTTTAATTACTTCAATTATTAGTGGAATAACCCACGAGGTCAAATGCTTCATACTAGTTCATGATTATTTCTCTCTCTTTTTCGTTCATTTTCATTCAACTACTTTTGAACAGTTGGCTAAAATGAGATATTGATCCGTACTTAATTGGATTTTCAATTTGCTTAAGTTTTTTTCATTTTTTTTTGTTGAAGGAAACTTTGAAATTGTGAGGGAGAAAGAGGGAAAAATGAGTGAGTTTTAGCAATTAATTGAGGTAAAATAAAGGGGCAAAATGAGTTCGGGTAGTTGTATGAAATTTCATGTAATCGGGAGAGTTTCTTCAAATTTTGGGAAACAACTGTTCGTGTGATTTTCGATTTTTGTGGGACATTTGAAAATTTTTGACGACATATTTAATGAGATATTCAGTCTCAAAGTTGGAACTTTTAACACAGAGTAAATGGCGAAACCTTAAAAATCAGTAACATTCAGCAGGTTTTCTTTTTTTTCTCAAAACCCATTTCAGAAATTTTGATGATTATTTTTCCGACCCAAATATCGACCAATAGAATTGCACCATTCGACGTCACGTGGTACAACCTACATGGTATTATACTGATAATTTTTTGAAAATTTTCTCTGGTAGTTGCTATATATAAAAAACAAAACATGATCCAGTCAAATTAATTATTTGTTAACTGTACATTTAGTCTCATGGTGCAATTCTATTGGCCGACATTTGGGACGGAAAAATAATCCCCCGAATACCACACGAGCTTCAAAATTATCTGGCATTTCCCTCAAGGTTCCCTGCAAACAAATAAAGTCGTCAAGTTTTTCAGGAAAAATCACTCGCGCTTCGCGCTCGTGATTTTTTAACCTGAAAAACTTGACTCCTTCATTTGTTTGCAACGAACCTATCGGGAAATACCCGATAATTTTGAAGCTCTTGTGGTATTATAAGTGAAAAAATATGCAGGGATTCTTTCAATATTTTGGAGTAATTGAGAATAAATTCAATTTTGTTTACTACGTATTTCTTTTTCTTCAATTTTGAAGACAGGAAAATTTGGTGGAATCTACGATTGATTAGGGCAATCAGGTGGCCGCTGCCTGGACGTGATTGGTCGCTTCTCTTGGCATAGTTGTAGGTGTGATCTACTGTCCTATACGTGCAATGAATGTTTAGATATGTGCATACAGCACCGTATCATTCGTGAAACATCGAAAATCCACTAAAAAATCTAAAAATTTTCTAATTCATGATTAGATGCAAAATTCCATACATTAAAATCGAATAAATGAATTTTGCATATATCGGTAGAAAAATTGATATATTGCCACGAAGGTACCCATCCTGCCCCATTCTTCCCTACCTCAATTACTATTAATAAATAGATAATGAGTATTGAAAAAAATAATTGATAAATAATTTCCGATTGAAAAAAAAATCGATGAATTTCCGTTGGAAATGTAAGAATTTTTTGATGCACACGTGTAATACGAGTGAACTTGTGGTCCAGTGACGAAAACACGTCTGACGTACGATTACATAGTTTGGTGAAACGTAGAGAAATGTTGAAAGGGCAAACCCTGAAGTGCCTCAACGATCGTTTCACACTTTTGGCACAATTCCAGAAGGCCCCGGAGACCTGGATCGACGCCCGAGGATCCATAGCCCCTTTTCTTTTTAACATGTACTTTTTGTTTCTTCCCTTACCCTAAAAATCCTCTTCTATTTTCAAACGAAAAAAAAAAGAAGTGGATTCTCAGTTACTCTTAGATAACACACGTCCCATGAAATTTCGCCATCTTATTTTTCATTGAATTCCCTCATTTAAAATGAAAGAACAAAAATTCACTCTTGAATTCGAAATGAGTGTGACTGTAAATATTTATCTGGATCCTCTAGAAAGGCATTAGATTAAATTAATGACGAAAATAGCTAATGCAGATCAAACAATGCAGAAAGAGAAAAACGGAGTCGTAGGAAGAAGAGGGAGAGAGAATCAGATGAGTAAGGGTTTTAATTAAAAATTTTCGAGTGAAACGTTTTAATTGAATTGCGAATGCAGAATTTGCACACATCTGCGTCTCTATATTCCGTTCTAACCAAATCTCTAGCATCTACTTCTAACTCATGCGGTTGTAGTTTGGAGAGAAGGTGAAGCCCATCCATCCATTCACCACCCCAACCACCCACCCACGGGGAAAACCCCTTTTCAGAGGCCGAGTAGATTATGCCGTTATTTACTCGTAGATGAAGGGTGAAACTGCGAGAGAGAGACTGGAGAGGTCGAATCGAACTGCTGAATTTTGTGTTTGCCTTAGTCCTTCTCTCTCTATCTCTTTTCCCTCTTTGCTTCTCTCTCCTTTCCTGTGAGTAGGGTGCTAGTGGGAGTCCATGGAGACTAAAGCTTGGTGTTAAGGGGTAACGGAAAGACCCAGTAAATGTCAAATTTTCAAAATCCATTGTTTAACAATAATTATGATTTTTTTCATGGAATATCAGAAGTATCGACTTCTCTGATTTCCTTCGTCAGTCATTGTTACTCTTTAATTACAAAAAATATTGATAAATATTCTCAAACAATTAGTTCAAAAATTCAATGTATACAAGGGGTTCTGTCGCTCCTTAACTGCGACTTGCAGCCTCACACAAAGAAAAAGCTGAGCATAGAATATGAACGGAGCATTTCATACAATATGATTTGGCCTTTGACATACAATATGCTGTAATTGTGCATGTTTTATGCACTCGACTTTTGTATGAAATATGTATTATTGTGCATAAAATATGTATTAATAGGGATAAAATATGTACTAATATGTTTACCTTCAACATATTTTACATTATTTATCATTTTGTATTGTATGAATCCACAAAAAACATAAAATATGCTCAATTAGTGCATATAATGTAAACAGAAAGTTCATATTTTATGCTCAGCTGTTTCTGTATGCAGTAAACTGCAGTATGCAGGATGTCAAATGTTTATTTTTATTTTATTTTTATTCTTGAGTTTTTGGTTATCTGCGATATAGTTGTCCTTTCAATCAGTGCGGCAATATTGTGGCCCAAGCACAATGAGCTTTTTTTCATTTTTTTTCTATTGTTCGTTGAATAGTTACTTGCGTTGTTATTTTCTTTATGATTTGCTACGATACTGTTATATATGTTATTAATGATGCAAAAGTTGCACAACGTACTCTACACAAATAAAATTAAATCAATCAATCAGTCTCTCTCTTTCTCTGTCTGTCTCTTTTTCTCTTGCTCTTCGTTTGCATTGCGTCTCTCTGCGTACAAACCCTCCCAATTTCTCCTCCTCCTCCTTCTCCCCCCTTCAGAATTTCTGCGGGTTTGAAAGGGTGCGGGAAAATGAGAAGCCACGAATGTGCAGCGCAAGCGTTGTCCCCATTTTAACAAAGTGTATTCAATTATTTAATTGGATTGACCGATATTCATGAGCAAGGATCCCGGGGACTCTCAGTGACGAATGTGTATTTCACCCTGTGGCCAGTCAGTGACGTGTATTTTCACGAAATCAGAGGGGGAGGGGGAGAGGAGGGGGATGAGCCAGTAGAGCAAGCCTTTTGTGAACATACACACACACACACACAAACAGCCAGCTGCGACCAGGTGGCGTCACCGATCGAGTGAATATCAATCGGAGGAATAGATAGAATAAATGGGAGAGAAGATTGAATAGAAAAATTCGCGGAAAATTTTTCATTCAAATCTCAAAAATATGTATGGAAACAGGAAAAGCTTTTAGTTTGGAATCCTTTTTTTTTAGGGGGGGTTTATTCAGTATTCAGTAGTGGAAAAAACAGAGGGACTCATTGAGGGTAGAAATATTCGGGACAATCGGGGATTTTTTTACGGAGTGAATATCAATTTTTTTTCGGAATCAAAGTTAAATAACGAAATCCGCTTTTCTAGGAGGTTCATGGAGTTTTTACAGGTTTTTTTTTTGGTGAGAAAGGAGAATTGATGGGTTTTCTTTATCCTTTTCTTTTTTAGATAGGAGAAACTGGGGTGAAGTGGATCTCTGTGTCAAAATGATGCAGGGGTTGTTTTCAGCGTGAAAGACTTTTTGGAAAAATCTGAAAAAATGGAGAAAATGCTTCAACGAGTCTACATTATTGGTTATTTTTCGTCAAATTTTTCCAAGGAAAGGATTTACTTGAAGGAAAAATCCACTTTATTTCTCTCTGCAGGTCCATTTTGCCCTGATTTTCCCTACTATCCTCGACCACGGTCGATAAAACAGGAAAAAATGAGGATTTGTAAATTAGTTTCTAATCAATTGCTGATAATCGGGAAAATGCGCTTTAATTTACCCGAAAAAGTGATCAAACTATTCGAAAGTCAAATCTCCAGCTTGTGAGTGTAATATTTTTCTCCTATTATTTAGTTAAAATGCTGTTCTCTTCGTCAATAATTTTTAAATAATGGGTTAACCCTGTGGTTTTTTAGTAATTTCGTTAATTCTGTTCGATTAGAGCGTTTCATCCCAACCACTGCTATTTTCAGTAACTTTGATGATTCACAGCTCATAAACTACACAGTCAAAAATTATGAAAAAATCCAGAAAAATGCAAAACTATCATCTTTGATACTGCATCAAAAAAAAATAAGGGGTTAACTGTACTCAAGCTCACTGATATACCACCTAACCAAAAAAAACATGAGACTATAGTATTTTTTATAGCTCCAAGGTCCCTTCAGTGCAGTTCTCAGCCCTGAATGTATTTAATAATCACTCCCAAGTGCACTGGTTAAAAAATCATGGCCATGTACATCTAGAGTGTCTGTCGAATGCATCCCCATTCCACAATTCTCATTCACTTTAACGCGATCGTTTCGTTGTAGTGAGTTTACCCTCAAAACTCTCCACAACCCTCCCCCCCCCCCTTTCACCCCTTTCCTATCTCACAGCACATATACACATTGGCTACAGAGGTTTAATGTCGTTGGATAGTACAGAGCAGAGTAGAATTTAACGCTACCAAATTTACCAAGAGAATGGCGAAACGTGTCAACACACCCAGAGGAATAATTTTCCCACTGCATATGAAATTTTTACGAGAAATTCACATTGTATTCTTTCAACCTTCTTCTTCAACAACCCTTTTTTGTTTCCATTTCTCATTCCCTTTCTCATCTCACATATATCATCTTGTTTTCCTCATTTTTACACAATTTTCCACGATGGATGAAGTATAAATATTTGCGGATAGACAGAGGTGTGAGGATAGCGATGGTGGGAGATTATTTTGGTTAAGCGGATTCGTCGTCGCTCTTTTGCATCAAACCTACGGATTATACGTGACGGGTAGCTGTGATGGCACTCACTTTCATCGTGTTCATGGTTTTCAATCCCTCTGCCCTTCTCTCACCCCCTCAATCCCTTCCTCCCCTTCATACAGACACACAGAGTTTGACAAAATCCATTGAATATTGAATATCATCCATTGTTAAACCAGTATGCTTTCACTCTACAGTTTCTCATTTTAATTAATTGAGAGTAAAGAAAAACAATTTAAACAATGTAATTTATTTAATTGAAAATTTAACTCAACACAATTGATATTGTTAATTTTGTTAATTGTTAAATTAAACATGCAATTATTTAATATTTCATTTGATAAAATTTCAAATAAATGAAATTTAATATGAAATTGACAATTTATTGGCATAATTATCAATGAATAATTCGAGTATATTTGAATTGTTGAGGAAAATTTTGAAATATTTAATTGCAATGGCAAAAATTTTATATTAAATAGTCGTGTTGTGTGTAAAGTTCATGCGTCACAACTGGCGCATCCAATGGCCTTAATACCTACGACCTATCGACGTGACCCAACCGTTATACCTGCAGAGAACTAGAGAAAATAGAAAATAATGATAATAGTAAAAAAAAAAAAGGGCTGTTTCTTCATCGATAACACCACGTATTAGACTTTACTAGGATAGCACGACCAATGGATAGACACCTAGCAAAAAAGCGAAAAAAAAACGGTTTTCTGTGAGCCTTTACATTTCGAGACCCAATCTCAAAAATAAACGGAGACATCTAACCGAACATAAACCAATGCAATTTAATTTTTTTAAGTTTTTCGATCTCTTTCAAGTTTGTAATTATTTTCGAATAAATTTTTATTCATTAGAAAATAATTACAAACTCAGTATTGTGAAATAAAGATGTTTCTTGATGAATATGCATTTAATACGATATATCAAATAGAAAAAATCAAGATTTCTCAAGAATTTTGAAATTTGAGATTAAATTGTCATTTTTTTTTTAAATGAAGAGAGCGGTGACTGCAATAATTACTAAATCTATATATTTTGAACAAACCAATATAATTAGTCAATAAAAGGAATATAGTTTATGTCGACTGGACTAAAATGGGTCTGGAGACAATATAATAATAATAAAAAAAAAGAATATAGTTGAAAGAACACAATAGTTTTAACAAAGCAGGAAAACTACCTTTTTGTAAAATTTAATCCTTCATAAAATCCTTTGTTTATTGCGGTAATTGTAATTCTCAATTCTGCTCTGGCTTTACTCAATAAACAAGTGAAAAAAAAATACCGAACGATAAATATACGGTTTTTTCATTTGAAATTATGTAAATAATTGGATTGTTTTTGGAGTTTTCTCTTTAATTTTTGATTATAACACTCTGAATCTATATTCATGCGAATTCGATTACGTATCGGTTGATCAAAATTTATGATCATGGTAGTGCGAATATGCTACTGTCTATTTATTGGGGGTTTGGGGTAAATTCCAGTTTTTTCTGATTTTTATTAAAAGTTTCTAATAATTTCTTCATCATTCAGAATCAATTGATGTTCAATTCTTTATTATATATGGTTTTATATGTCGCTTTTTTATGCAGTTCTTTTTTATATGATTTACCTATTTTCTACGCTTTATGAAATCCAATTTTTCCTTAACTGTCTATCTATTCGTCGTGTTACTTCAGTAATCGAGAAATGGAACTATAGAGTATAACACGTTAAAAGTTCATGATATCACTGAGTTAGAAAAAAATGGAAATTCCATAGACAACTTGATGGGAATTTTCATGAACGTGATATTGAATTTTTTTTTAATGGGAAGATGATTATAAAATCATTGAGTTTCAGAGGAAATTTGAAGGAATCTATGAGTTCTGAGTAGAAATGAGACGAAAATTCTACAACTTACTTGAATTTTCGAGGGAAAATGAATATTCAGAATCAGAATGACTTGAATTTTCAATTTTTTTTGGAATTTTGCCTATTTTTACGGAATTTTTAGGAAATAATTAAACTGAAATTTACAAATTTCATTAATTTCCAGGCATGAAATTATTTGAAAATTGATGATGTGTTTATTTTTCAATAACGTAATTATCGGAAATTTCAGTAGAAATATGATTTTTTTGAAATTTCCGGGATTTTGCACGGAAAATTCAGACGGAAATTTTTTAACAGTGTATTAGACACAATTCACGAGCAATGTGAATATGTGTATTAGATACAATTCATGAGCAATGTGAATATGTGTATTAAGTACACGTGTTACTTGAGCACAAACACACACACACACACAGATACTGTGGTTTTACACATTGATATGATTGAATTTTACTCGGGTAAAACCTTGAGGTGGGATTAAGCTCGCCCAGATACTACTGTGGTTTATAGACTCGAAACCCCACTTGGCTTTTCAAATTTTCATGCGCGCCTCTGGGATCAAGTGGGCTGGAAGTTTAACCATTAATATTACCATCATGGTTTGCCATTAAATCATACACCGTTTAAGGGTCTTCGCTATTGAATTACTTAATTATAAATAACAAACACAACCACGTAAAATTGATTAATTTTGTGTTGAAAAAATAATGATTATTCAAGATTCTTCCAGATTTTTGAAAAAAAAAGACGTAAAAATTCTCATTTACCAAGTAGATAAGAAAGAATAAAAAGATTCTCAATTAAAAAATCAAGGTTTTTCCCGAATTTCATCAGAATTTCCCACATAATTCTATAATTTTCCAGATTTTCACGAATTTTTGAGGCACACATCTCTAAAAAAAATTTGAAAAAAATTCTACCACAATTTAAACACATTGAAGCATCTCCATGAATTTTTTCAGATTTTTCCATAAACTTCTTAACCTCCCCCCCCCCCCTCCCTCCCGAAAAAAAACTCTCTCAACATGATAAAAAAACCGAAATCACCAGAAATTCTAATTTCTCAACTGTCCAAAGAAAAAAAAAAACATAAAAAGCCTCTTAATTCAAAAATTCCCGTACGATAAAAGTGTGTCCCTGCTGGAAGCCAGGGGCTTCTCACATTACCCCATAAATGAGGCAAAAAAAAAAAACTCCAGGGACACTGAAGTGAAGAAAAAAAAAACCAATTCAAAATGATCGCCCAAGCAACGGCTGGCACAACACCCCTCAAAGATTTCCCGACACATGTGTGCACCACCCCCGAATAACGAGAAGCAGGGGAGGGGGGGGGGGGGGGAGGAGGAGGAGAAGTGGAGGAAAGAGGAGCCTCTTGTGGGACGAAGAGTGTCGTGTGACTCATTGCCAGGGTCTATCGGTTATAACCAAAGCAGTTTCTAAACACAATATCTCTGTCTCATTTTCCCCATCGTCTCGTGTACACCACTGGATGAATGCACCAAGAGCTGTTTGACACACCCTCGGGATTTTCAAGCATCATTCCCTCGTCTCCTCTCTGTCTTTACCATGTTGCTTTGGACTGGGTCTTGTCTCTATGCTGTGGTATATATACAGAATAGCCTATATATATATGGTCGGGTATGAAAGAAAAAGGGCGTAAGTGCTGTGTATCAGCATAGCACTTATGCCCCTTTAAATCTAAGCTGACGATATATATAGATATGTATATATATGCTTTGGCGTTTCTGCAGGGAGCCAGCTGGCTTGTGCCTTTAAACCAACTGATCGCAAACGCACAACCGGGGCCGTTCATCTCCTACTGTGCCTCCGGGGGCTCTTCTCTCAGTGAAATCAGAAGAATATGAGGAAAACCTAAATGATGTGTCTAACGGCCTTTGAAATTACAAAAGAGAAGAGAGGAGAAAACATCAGCATGAGCTGTCGTTTGATTCTTTACTGTGTGTGTGTATATCTGTGTGAGGGGGAGATAAATGCATTTGAAAATAACGCTTCATTTAATTTTCGTGGGGTTTTTTTGAGGTTCTGGGAAAGGAAAATTAGTGGAAGGCGTTGAGATAAAGTGTTTTTGATTGTTCTCATTGGAAAAGTAAGAATTTCATGTGGTAAACAGATGTTAGAAGGAATTTTTAAGGATTTTTTAAGCTTATTGGGAATATGAAGAAATGAGATGAAATGGAATGAAAATGAAAAATTCATTAGATTTTCATAATTATTTTTTTTAAATTTTCGTCTCAAAAATAAAAATTCATTAGAATTTAAATATAATGTTGTTTTTTTCCCTCTTTGGGGGTAGGTTAAAATTTCATTATTTCAGTTTATTCCATTTTTCTTATTATGAGAAAACAAAATTGTGTCGATTCTCATTTTTATCATGTTTTGATTTTTCTTTGGTGTTATTTTGTCGTTAATTATTTTCATAGTTATTATTTAGTTCTTAGATTTTTCTTTTTACTCATTTTAACGTCGTTGCTTTTTCGTGGCTGTATAATTACATGAATGCGCTCATGTGCCATCAATTTACGAGGTTTTGAAGCAATTTCTATCGATTTCTGAGGTGATCAACAAAACTCCTATGAAACTTAGTTTTACCCCTATAAATTCTTGAAATATCGATAAAAATTAATTAAAACCGCCTGAATTCAAAGTGCAAATGACCTCACTTCTTCACTAGTACTCTAATCATTTCGCCAAATTAGCCAAAAATCAGAAAAAAATCCCCAAAAATCCTGTTTACATATTCCCCAGCATCCCAATAAAATCATGAAAAAAAATTCAATCTCCAACCATTTCAGCGCAACTCCCATTTTCCCCTAATCCATCATGATTCAATGAATAAAAAAAAAAAAAATTGATTTAGATCATTTCAAGCACAAAACACGTTAAACGAACGTCAGCTATTTTGTTGGAAAACAAAAATAGACAATGAAAAAGATGAAAAAAAAGCACAAAAAACAGAAAGTTTATGTGGGTGTGGTAGTAATACACAACTCGTGAAAGAGAGAGATAGAGAGAGAAAGAGAGAAAGAGTGAAAGAGAGAGAGAGTGAGAAATTGGTAGAAGAGAAGACCAAAACGACTAGAACCCAACTGGCTCTAACGGACTTGGTGGGGATCGATCGATCCCCAACGTTTCGCCTCGTTCTCGCTGGTTGCTCTGTGTGTTATATGCTTGGGCCACCCGGCCAGAGCGCCTGTGCTTGCCGCAACCCGTCTGGCTTCGTGCACCAGGAACCAAGCCCAACCTGACTTTACTCAATTTCCTCTAGCTCTTTTCTCTAGCCCGTATACATATACATATATACATATAACGTTGCCTTAGAAGCAAAGGGGCATAAGTGATATGCTTATAAACAGCACTTGTGCCTCTTTGCTTCTAAGGTAACGATATAATATATACATTTATATATACATATACATATATATATGTGTGTATCTCACTCCTGTCCACCTAACATGCTGCCTAGGCCTTTCCAATCCTCCATTGTTCATCTCTTCCATCCTCATATCAATTCTCTTTCTCTATCTCTTTTCCCTCTCTCCCCCTCTCCCCCCTCCTCCTTTCCCTCTTCCATCCACTTAATGGAGCAACGTGAATTCCAGGATCACGGAGAGAGAAAGAGAGGTGGAGATAATCCAGTGGAGAACTGAGGCATGAGAATATCTCCACAATTGACCCAGTATCTTAAACACCGAGGAATATTGGACTTTATGAGTATTAATTGAATTCGTGAATTGCATAAAATCATAACGAAAAAAATTCTTCGATACTCAAACTTAATCTTTGCTTCTCAATTTATTTTCATAATTATAATAATAATTTTTCTCCTTTTTTTTTTGGTTTTCCTGTTTTTTTTCTCTTGTTTTGAAACTTCGGTGGAAGTAATATTCAAAGTTGATAATGTAGGGTGCTGGTTCGTGCCTGGACGAATGCAAGACACGGACTTCCTTTTCTTTACTTCGTGTTTTCATCAAAATACAAATGAGGCAATTACCCCTTTAAGCTTTCAGTTTTTTCCCTCATTTTACGTGATTTTAATTCGTGTCACTCAAAACAAAAATTTACGTTTTTTTTTTTTTTGTTTTTTCATGGCTTTAATGTACTCATCATCGTGAAGGCGTTTCAATTTCATCCTAGAAAGGTGAAATTCTCGGGTAATTGCGGATGATGCCTCTTTTTCATTGTTTGAGAATGTTTGAATTCCAACTGCAAATGTCAGAGAACACCTTGGGTGACATTAAGTGTTCATTTTTTAATTAGGAAGTGAAAAATAAACGAGTTGTATTAAATTTTGAAGATGAAGTCCATATTTTAATGTGATAAATGTAATGAGTACACACACACAGTGAAAACATCAGCTGTCACGGAGTATCATTGTTATTCTACTTTTCACACGCTTACAGATTCAGTCACAACCAGTCAACTGATTAATTTATTTTCATGTGCTTATTTATCGAGTTTTTGTCTCAGAATGTTGTGAATTGGTTGAGTATTATAGTTGATTGAAGATGAATAGTGTAAAAGAGCAAAAGAAACATTCTCTGAGTTTCTCAATTTTAGTTTTAATATTATGACAACTCACACTTATCTGAAGGTAATTAACCATAATAATAAATATTCATCAATCATTTATGTCAAAACGAAATAATGTTCATTGTTTCATTCTACAGCCTGAAGAAGCTGAGCCTGATCAGGAGCAAAACGTCAGAAATTTAGCAAATAAATGTAGAATTGACTTTTACGATTTATTTTATTTGATCCAAATATTCCACATTACCTCAAATTAAATAAATTTAATGTTTGATTGATTTAATTGAATATTATTCTGGAGGTATAGTTGAAACGTTGTTTTAACTTCTGAGATTTTCGCGAGAAAGATTGAAGTGTCTCGTTTAATTTATAGGATTTTTTGCTTACATGATTTTCTTTATTCCCAATTAGTCTTACAAAATTCCAGACAACCACTTAAATATAAAAAAAAAAAAAAAAAAAGATCTTAAAAAATGGGAAAAATATTTGAATGTATATGTATGTTGGAGTATATGTATATATTTATACTAATGTAACGTTTAAAATCAGAAACAATGTATATACATGTAAAAATACAACATTTGTACCATGCTAATTAGCTTCAATGGAAGCTACGATAGCTTAATAAAAAAAAAAAAAAAAAAACACTCAAATATATGTCAAAGCCTAAAGGCAGAAGCTATATACCTTGTATTTAGTCAAAGAACTTGTAATTTAATTTAAAAAGTTCTTTATTGACATGAAAGAAGAATTGTATGCAAAATAGATACAGACACTAAATGAATCATTGTAGCCCCTCAGCCCGAGAACTTTTAGATACATATAACTGAAGGATGTAATGAGTTTTATAAATCCTGAAGATTGTGATTCTAAAAGGAAATGTACATACAGAAAAGCGGTTCAGAAGAACCCTCCAAAAAAAACTTGAAAATATTGTAAAGTTAATTGTATTTATGTTAATAAAAATCTTTGAATCGACCGAATCAAAGGTCTTGTAGCAACAAAAAATATAGGAAAATCAAATTCTATCGATAAATCAGAGTCCATCAAGTGAAGACGTGTAAATTTGATTACAATTTTCTAACAAATCTTTTATCATCATCACCTTTTTTCCTTCGCTCAGACCCCCTCGATTCGTTTTTTGCGCAGTAGGAGATTTTCCAGGGGTTTAAATTTTACAAGGTTCTTTTTTCATTTTTCAAATCCACAGAATCACTCTCTGGCCCTGAAAATTGAGCCCGAATGAACATTCACAGAGGCGTAACGTGTACAGCAACAAACCCCGGGTGATTCTTTGAGCTGCACACACAGCCCCATTGCACCCTTGTACCCACAAACACACACACACATACACACATGTATTATTCTTCATGAAATATCGTCTCGTTTTGCCTGCGTTACGGACGAAAAGGTCTTTACGCAGCAGCCGCAAAAATGACCAGTACTGAGGCCTGAAGCCTCTTGCAATTTCGTTTTTGAACTCAACTTTTCAGTTCACTGAACTCGACGAATAAAATTTCATCAAAAGGCAGAATCAAGAGAGATTTTAGGATGTGCGTTTTTCTTCCTCTCTTCTCTTCTTTTGCTTTCAGAGTTTATTTTTATTCACTGCGTTTTTTTTTCCTCTTCTTCTTTTTTATTTCTCATTCGACTCTTCTCATTCACAGGATAATGATGTTATCACTCAGAATGATGAATGAATTGTAAAGCCAGTGTCTCTTCTTGATCGTCTGAAAAGAGAGTTTCAGCTTCTTGCATTGTTCCTCAATCCCTCAAAAAAAAAAAAAGAACCCAATCCTTCCCCCTTTCGACCAAAGTGGTATATATATACTGGACAATGGAGTCACGTCCAGTGACACAAGAGAGAACACCGTATGACTAGGATGTGAATTGGTTACTTCCCCAACGTCTTTCTCAGATGACAGACGTCATAATTCAAAGGTTCTCTCTCCTATTTCTGCAATTCCCTTTTTCACCCTCAGTTACCCCCATTTCTTTCTTTCTCCTCTTTTTTTAATGCCATTTCTCTCTGAGATTCTATCTATGTGCCCCTTTTTTAACATCATGGAATCTTGGAACGAGACGTATTAGCGGATTCTCTTTGCTTCTTTTTGATACTACTTCTCCCACCTCAGTTTTATTATTTTCCCCTCTTTTTTCCGCGAGATTATTAAAGATTTTTTTTCTTGAGGGCTTTGAGGCAATGTAGATGAATAGAAAATTTTCATGAAATATGCCCGCTTTATGCAGAGAGGAGGAATTATTTGGCAATGACAAATGCAGTTGCGGAAAGAATGTGAAATTTATGAGAAGGGAGAGGTTTTTTATTTTTTCATTTCTTTTTTTTTTCGGTCTATAGCTTCTGATAAATGACAGAGCAAATTTGCAAGTGTATTCAGGAAGGAAATTTCAGACAGAGCAAGTAAAAAATGAATTTTTCGCATAGATTTCTTTAGAAGATGAAGAATGAACGTAATAATTTGCCTCTGAACAAGCTATTTCCAAGTAAAAATGATGTTTTCTGAAATTTTTACTTTTTTTTCCAATAAATTTGTGTTGTTGAAATTCTGAAAAAAAAAAAAATAATAATTGTTGGAAAAAAAAGTGGAGAAAACTCTGTCGATAATGTCGGCAGTATCAAAGTTGCGGCAAAGACGTCGATTTTGTAACGCTTGCGTAGTTCACCTTCTTCTCTATAATTCCATCTCTTTTTATTTGAACACCATTGAAAATGTCTCCACTATATATATATATACCTATCTCCCTTTATCTAATTCTCTTGAAACTCAACTTCGCCAAGTCAACTCATCGTGTAGGTATGCGAATTCTTCAGGCAAAAGAAGAAGGTTTTCTACTCCTCTATATATTTGAGTCTCATCTTGTGTATCCTCCTAGGATTACCTTCACCTAAAGTATTTTAGGTATAGTTACACGCTGAAGCGTGGTCGACCTGGTTACACTGTTGATGCACACTACAAGAAAATAGCATGAGTGTGTCCTACGCCCCCCAGACCCCCCCCCCCTTCTCCTTTCTCAGGGGAACACAGAGAAACGAGTGGGTAGAGGGACCGACCATGGATACCTCTGCTATACTAAATCTGCAAGGATGAAGGAGAGAGAGAAACGATGGGTCAGACAGTAGTCTAGACGAGATTATTCAAGAATATACCTCTTTTTTCCTATTTTTTTTTTTTTTTTCGTTATTCTATATTAATTACAATAGCCTGAGGGTGGTATGCGAATCAACTCGAGCACAGTTGACTCCGTTTTTTTTTTTTTTTTGACGCTCCACACAGAAGAAGCTGAGCGTAGAATATGAACTTTCTGTTTATATTATATGCACTATGAGTACATAAAATATGCACTAATTGAGAATATTGTATGTTACATTTTTAGCACATATAATGAGGTGATAATGCGGATATTTTGTGTTGCCTGCAAATGCATATATTACGAAATGATAAATAATATAAAATATTTCCAAGGTAAACTTGATAGTACATATTTAACCCCTATTAGTACATATTTTATGCACAATAATACATATTTTATACAAAAAACGAGTGCATAAAACATGCATAATGAGAGCATATTGTATGTGAAAGGGCAAATCATGTTGTATGAAGTGCTCCGTTCAGATTCTATGCTCAGCTTTTCTAGTGTGTATATTGAAGATGATATTTTTTTACGTTTCTCTGAATTTTTTCATAATTTTTGTCCGTGTAGTCTATGAGATATGAATTATCAAAGTTACTGGAAATAGCGGTGGTCGGAATGAAACGCCCCAAATCGGACGGAAATAACGAAATTACTGAAAAACAACAGGGTTGACCCATTATTTAAGAACAATTGGCGAAGAGAACAGCATTTTGACTAAATAATAGAAGAAAAAAATATTCAATTCACCATATAATTATTGAGAAATTTCAATTGGAAGGTGGTCGTAACTATTTGCCTCTCTCTCTATCTCATGCATGTGATAGAAGATTGATGCAAAAAAAAATTAGAGATAAAAAAATTATATTGTCGAGCTGAAGATATGACTCTCGAATAGTTTAATCATTTTCTCGGGTGAATTGAAGCACATTTCCCGAATTATCAGCAATTAATTGTAAACTAACCTACAAATCCTCATGTTTTCTTGTTTCATCAGCGTACTATGGAATACTATCTCAAGACCAATGAGAAAATGAATGTTTCACAATCCATCTTCACTTCTATCCTGCGTAATTCCGTAAATGATAATTCCAATGAATAAAGGATAATGTATTCAATGAAATAACCCGAGAGAGAAAAGAAAAATAAAATGAAAAATTTCGCTGATCGTTTCGATTATTCAAATCTTAAACCTCCCAACCGGATTTGATCGATATCGGAAATCGGTTCAATTTCCGTGAGACGATTTCACGGTCGTTGCGGGTGGCGATAATCAAATAACCTCTTTAAGGGAAGGATATAGGCGAGAGTAGGGTATCGAGGAAGGGACCGAGTAAAATGAGACGAATGTTGGGAGAATTGACTGTGCCAGACGATCAACGACGTTTACACTTCGTTTCCTATTCTTTTATTCACGAGACTGTGCTCCGGGAATTTTGAATATCCGGTGAGAAGGTGAGAGAGAGAGAGAGAGGGGGGAGGGAGGCGAAAGAGAGGATTGAAAGAAAGTAGTGAAAATTTGAAACGAATCGTGATATAATATATTTCTATTCGATTTTTTTCTTTATTTCTTATTTCTCTTTTTTTTTCAAATATATAAAAGAGATGTCGTTGAGGGATGGTTGTATAAGGATTCTACGCCCTTACGTAGAATTGGAAGAGACGTAAAGGAAACGTAAGAGAGACGGCGACGTTGAAATGGCGCCATTTCTCTTTCGTCTCGTCTTCTCGTTAGACTCGCCTGAGTGGACCTTGTAATTCCAAGAAATGCGGGTCGTTTCATGAAAAGACATTCCAAAACCCCAGGACGGAATAATTTTCTCCGAGTTCTTCACTCTTCTCCTTTACAATATCGTTTCTTCAGAGAAGAGGTAGATGGCTGGGTGGGGAAAAAAAAAAGAAGAAACGAGGAAGAGAATAAAAAGAGGAAGAGAACTTTGTTCTATTGTATGAGAAGTAGTAGATAGATACAAATGTTTTTCTCGTAAACTTTTCATTTACCAACTCGATTCGGGGCAGTATTCCAGAGTAGAGTCGATAAAATAGACAAAAAATGAGGTTTTGTAGGTTAGTTTTCAATCAATTGATGATGATTCGGGAAGATGTGCTTCAATTTACCCGAAAAAGTCATTAAACTATTGGAAAGTCATATTTTCAGCTTGTGAATATAATTATTTTCTCTCGCATTTTTTATTGCATCAGTCTCCTATCACATGCATGAGATAGAGAGAGAGGCAAATAGTTACGACTACCTTCTAATTAAAATTTCTCATTAACTATACGGTGAATTAAATATTTTTTTCTTCTATTATTTAGTTAAAATGCTGTTCTCTTCGCCAATATTTTTTAAATAATGGATCAACTCTGTGGTTTTTAAGTAATTTTGTCTTTTCTGTCCGATTTAAGGCGTTTCATCCCCACCGCCGCTATTTTCAGTAACTTTGATAATTCATATCTCATAAACTACACGGACAAAAATTGTGAAAAAATTCAGAAAAATGGAAAGAAACATGATCTTTGGGTGGGCCATCAAAAAAATAAGGGATACTACTTCAAACCTTCCAATAAATAAAGGCTTATCTCATCAAATTGATATTGAATAGCTTCAGTCCAATGAATTTAACCCATTTCCTCTGAGAGCCAAAGAATAATCTTAATGCAAAAGCTCCTAAATGTAAGCTTCTCCGTTTGCATTGAGATAACTGTGAAATGAGAACAGTTGGAATTATCATAAACTTGGGTAATACGACCCCGTTTACCTGCCCAATGCCATTAGACTGTTCTCGCATATATTTTTCCCGTCTCCTCCTCTTCTCATAGAAATGTGTAGCTGGAGCATTCTGCTCCGGAGGATACCTGTATGTGTGTCTGTATGTGTGTGTGTGTGTGTCAAGGTGACCTCGGCTCTGAAATACGTCTAAACACGTTGGAACTTCCACGAAAGATGCCCAGAGGCTTTTACTCGCTCTCGAGTAGGGTCACACAACCAATAGATGGACACTGACCAAAAAATGGACGGTTTCCATTATCGAGGATTTTCATAAATAAATAAATGATTCTTATACTTTTCACGTCAATTCCTGATTATTATATTCATATAGATTAATAAACTATTTATGACATATCGATTGATCGAAATTTAAAATCATACCCCAGCAAATATGCAACTGTCCATCTATTGGGGGTTCAAGTTATTTTCCAGTTTTTCCTTGATTTTCATTAATTATTTCTACATTATTCAAGTACAATTGATTTTCAGTCGATTCACTGTATATTTTCCTGTACATCATTCTTTTCTGCAACTTTTTAACGTGATTTTCCTATTTCATATGAATTAATAAAGTCTAATATTTCTTTAACCGTTCTTCTATTGGTCATGTTACCCTGCGTCGCCCTCTTTTTTTTCATCATTCTAAAAACCAGGAAAAAAAGCAAAAAAAAAAATATAAGTAAGAGACTCCGTGGCGAGTTCGTAACATTGGACTATGTTACTTCAATTCAACTGTTGTTTCCCCATTGTGTGTGTCTTGAGGCTCTAAAAGCAACACGGTAAGCGATTCTAAATAGTGAACAATTGCACGTATATTACAATAGAAATAACAGTACACGTCCATTCTCACTTTCACTGAATTCTCAGTTTTATCATTCTCCTTTTACACAATTCTTTCCTTTTTTTTCCTTCTTCTTCTTTTTCTTCTAAAAATCTCTTCTTTTTTTTTTCTCCTATTATTCCCTCTGACATTGTTGAATACCACTGGGTTAATTAACGCCAAGCCCACGCCATTGAATATAGCCAGCTACGTTGAAATGCAAATGCCCAATGAAATGAGAGAGAATTAAGAAAAAAAAGGGAAAAATATTAGCGAAATTACTCAAATAGGCATCACTAATTGATTGGATTCATTGGACCGTCCAATCTCATTTCTTTTTCCCTCTCACGAGAACTCCACGCGATAATCCCAGGCAGTTCGCTGCTTTTGTTCTTCATTTCATTAAATTTTCAACTTGAAACTGCAGAGTTAAAAAAAAAAAAATAGACTCAGTGACATTCAATCTCAAATTTCATTACTCACGAACGCCCAAAGTAATTCAATAAATCAGAGTGAACCGGTTTTCTTTCTTTTTTTTTTCCCCATTTTATTTTACTTTCACTCTTTTTATCTCGCGCTAATTCGTTTTTCTTTAATTCAATATAATTATTTATTTAATTATAGATACATTGAGTGATCGAGAACCGATAGGTTACGAGGTTTCGGCCTTTGTATCGGTTGGTTTATCCAGTATGTGTTTGTGTGTATACACTGACCAAACAGAATTATCAGGATGGATCGATATTGTGTTATTTTTAAACTCGTGCTACCGAGCTGAATATAATTACACCGTGAGAAGCTTTTATAACCTCAGCTCTGGTGTATTCTCGAACCAGCTGAGTGGTCGATAACAGATAGTTATAGGTTGAGCATCTCTTATCGCATTGGGGGGGGGGGGGGGGGTGGGAGGGTTGAACAAAAAATGGAGACAGGTTAAATTCATTGAGTCATTCATTTTACCAACGAATTCATTTAATAATTGAGCGGAAAAAATTTAATTAATTATTTTTGTAAGAAAAAAGAAAAGGTGATTCTATAAATTATATTGGATAAAGGATTTCTCAGCTTCAGAATATAAATTAAGAGAGTTTTATGAGAAAGGGATGTATAAAAATTAGGGAATCAGGCACTTTGTGAGAAGGGTTCTCGGTTCATGTATTCGGTATATATATATTAATTTTTCTTTTGATATATCCAAAATTCATTCATTCGATACTGAAGTATGAAACTTTGCATCTAATTATGAATTTAACGAAAATTAGAAGGCTTTTTTTTAGGAAATTCTCGATATCCTCCATATGATACGGTGCTGTATGCACACATCTAAACATTGATTGCTCGTATAGGACAGTAGATCACACCCACAACTATGCCAAAAGAAACGACCAATCACGTCCAAGCAGCGGCCAACCTGATTGCCCTATTCAATCGTAGACTCCACCAAATTTTCCTGTCTTCGAAATTGAAGAAAAAAAAATACGTAGCAAAAAAAATTGAATTCATTTTCAATTACTCCAAAATATTGAAGAAATCCCTACATATTTTTCAATCGAAATTCCTGAAATGGCTTTTGAGAAAAAAAAGAAAACCTACCGATGTTACTGATTTTTGAGGTTTCGCCATTTACTCTGTGTTAAAAGTTCCAACTTTAATACTGAATATTTCATTAATTATGTGGTCAAAAATTCCCAAATTTCCCACAAAAATCGCAAATAACATGAATAGTTATTCCCCAAAATTTGAAGAAAATCTCCTGATTACATGAAATCTCATACAGCTAGCTGAACACCAGGAATGACTCAACAGAGAAAAAAATTGTTTAGTAACAGGAGAAGAAAATTTGCATGTGTGTGTGTATGTTTAAGCATACGTTTTGTCGTCTAGAACTCGATCTCAATCTGCGTGAAATCCTTGACCCATTACCATCACAAGAAGATGTATTACCAGCGATAATAAATGCACCAGTAGTTTTCCTTCTAGCGGGCACTTTTCCCTTGTCTCCTAACCCTTTTCTACTTGATCACAGTCTTGAGTATATATGCAAGCTCTCTTCTGTAACCCTTTTCCCCTCCAGTCCCTCTAACTCACAGTTTTCCTCACACAATGGATGGTTAATGTATTTCCGTGTAAAATCCGCACGTGTCACGTGCGACTTAACGACCTCGGAGGGAGGGTTGGAGGATAACGAACGATAAATCCTGGCGTTACGTAGCATATCACGATTATAGGGCTCTTGTCACTAACGCCCACTGTATTTGCCTTGGGCAAGGGCAGGCTCCATGACGTCAGGCAGCTTTATTTATGCACAATTATAACAAGACGAATGGAGGTAAAATAAAAATGGAGAGATGGAAAGAATAAATAACTTAGAATCGAAATATTCTTATGGCTATTTATAGAAAAACTTTCGAATAATTGAGTACTTCAAAGTGACGTTGCTAACTGGATATTTGGGTCGTCGTCTGAGCATTTTAGTGAAATACATTTTTCAAGAGTATTATCGTGCTTCATTAATAGCTTCGATTGGAAAATTGCTGTTCTATCAATATTTGATGAAACTCGCTCTTCATTTGAGCTGGGAGCAATGAATTTTATTCTTTCAAAGTATCTCAAAGTGGATTCGATGAAACAGAAAAAAAATGAGGATTTGTAGGTTAGTTTTCAACTAATTGCTGATAATTCGGGAAATTGTGCTTTAATTTACTCGAAAAAGTGATTAAACTATTTGAAAGTCATATCTTTAGCTTGTGCATATAATTTTTTTCTGTCGAATTTTTTTTGCATCAATCTCCTATCACATGCATGAAATAGAGAGAGGTGCAAATAGTTACGACTACCTTCTCATTAAAATTTCTTAATAATTGTACGGTGAATTGAATATTTTTTTTTCTATTATTTAGTTAAATTGCTGTTCTCTTTTTTTTTTTTTTTTTTTTTTATTATTGCTGTTCTCTTCGTCAATAATTTTTGAATAATGGATCAAACCTATTGTTTTTCAGTAATTTCGTTATTTCCGTTCAATTTAGGGTATTTCATCTCCACCACCGCTATTTTCAGTAACTTTGATAATTCATATCTCATAAATTCTACAGGCAAAAATGACGAAAAAATTCAGAAGAATGTAAAAAAATATCATCTTCGATGCAGCATCAAAAAAATAAAGGATCAATTGTACTCGAGTTCACTGGGATATTTTCTTAAACGAAAATAAAAATAGCAAAACAGTGCCAACCCCTGATATTTCAAAAATTCAATATAATTTTTAATGTCCCTCTATTTGTGGCTTGTTCACAAGTCAGACGAGACAGAAATACTGATAATTATTGTCCCAGCATTGCCAAAGATACGAGTGTGTTGATACGTGCAACCCAAAACCAAAATTGTTGCAATAATTTAACCATATTATTGCGAATTGGACACGACTAGTTATCACACCATACCTTTCAATCGATTGGATCCTCATTAATTTAGCTTTTATCCAGAATCATCTCTCAATTCAGCCAAATAGGAACACCGTACAGTACAACGAGTAGCATTATCATACAAAGACAAGAACAGGCAACAGCAAAAAGCGAGGATAGGTTAGGGTTAAAGACAGCCCTAGGTGCAAGGCAACTGCAGCAGTTTGGTGCAAGTTTAATGGCGCACAAACGGAAGGATAATTGCAATCGGTGCATTAGAGAGATCGGTCCAGAGACAACTGTATGTTACTAATGTTGCAGGCGACGTGTAATCGGACTCCACTGTCCTCGTATTGCATACTCGACACTATATATATGGGGCATTCCATGCCAACTCATCCTACCAATTGCCTTTGCATCTCCGATTTGGCTGAAACTTGGGCATCTTTTTGTATCCTTCGAAAGAGGTTTCTGTGATTTTTTTCGATTTTTTTTATCCAGCCACTTCGGAGATATGAATTTTTTAAAATTTCGGGTTTTTTTTTTTCAAATAGCCGTAACTTTATGACAAATTGTCCAAAATGGGTCTTTTTTTTTTTGAAAATTCGTGTTTTTTGATGAATTTTCTGAAAATTTCATGCAAAAAATTATTCTTGATCATTCTGATGGGTTTTTATTTATTTCAAAGTTAAAACATGAAATTTAAAACTGTTTGTATCCTTCGATTTTTTTAAAAAAATTCTCATGAATACTACTCCTAAAAACACAAATTTTAAGCCTAGTCCGGTAATGGGATAATGATGGGATATAATTTTTTTTGAATTTTAAAGTAATGAATTCCTTTTTTTTGTGTTTTTTTTTACTGTTAATGTATTATCGACGTATTTTCAGATGAAATGTGGAAAAACCTCATACATGGAAATAATTGACACTTAAAGTCAGAATTCACATGTTCGGGGTAAATTGTATCAATAACCTGAAAATTTTTTGAATGAGATTTTTCAAACAAATGATATTGATGAACTGACATATCAATATTGGATTTCGAAACCGTGGACAACCCTTGAAACTTTAACGGCAATCTCATCAGAGTTTATCAGCGAGTTTTGCAATAAAATTGAAGAAGTTTTGCCTCATGCTTTTATTGCAAAATCACAAGCAAGATTCATGAAATCTCTTAAATAGTCTCTTGGACCCGATGAATTTCTTGTTGTTTATGATTTTGCTGAGAACTACAAGTTCGTTATCCAAAATGCAGTACCAGGATTCCACTGGAACAATGATCAGGCGACCATATTTACTGTGGTTATTTATTATAAGAAAATGGTGAATTATTGCACAAAAGTTTAGCGATTATATCTGAGTGTTACACGCATTCTACTGCAGGTCACATTTTTTTGAAAACTGTTACTGATTTGATAAAATCTTTGTCTGATACTGCTGTAAAGATCTACTACTTTTCCGATGGAGCTCCGCAACGGTTCAAGAACTTCAAAAATTTTGTTAATTTATATTATCACCATGAAGATTTTGGAATATCCGCTGAATGGCATTTTTCCGCAAGCTACCATGGAAAAGGACCTTATGATGGTGTAGGAGGTTATATTAAAAAGAGCTACAGCCAGAGCTAGTCTTCAGTTGCCATTTGATAAACAAATTTCAAACGCCCGAGAGTTGTATGAATGGGCCATGCAGCCAAATAACTTGCCAAAAATTGAAATATGATATTCAAGTACTGCCAAATATGAAAGAACAGCAGAAAGTTTGAATGTATGTTATTCTCGAGCTAAAACGATCACAGGTACACAAAAGTATTATTGCGTTGTACCAAAAACAGATGAATCTCTCACAATGAAATTGATTTCATGTTCAATCACAACATATTCTTGTAAAATATTCAAACGTGAAAAAAAAAAATTCTCAGGTTATTGATACAATTTACCCCGAAAATGTGAATTCTGACTTTAAGTGTCAATTATTTCCATGTATGAGGTTTTTCCACATTTCATCTGAAAATACGTCGATAATACATTAACAGTAAAAAAAACACAAAAAAAAGGAATTCATTACTTTAAAATTCAAAAAAAATTATATCCCATCATTATCCCATTACCGGACTAGGCTTAAAATTTGTGTTTTTAGGAGTAGTATTCATGAGAATTTTTTTAAAAAAATCGAAGGATACAAACAGTTTTAAATTTCATGTTTTAACTTTGAAATAAATGAAAACCCATCAGAATGATCAAGAATAATTTTTTGCATGAAATTTTCAGAAAATTCATCAAAAAACACGAATTTTCAAAAAAAAAAAGACCCATTTTGGACAATTTGTCATAAAGTTACGGCTATTTGAAAAAAAAAAAACCCGAAATTTTAAAAAATTCATATCTCCGAAGTGGCTGGATAAAAAAAATCGAAAAAAATCACAGAAACCTCTTTCGAAGGATACAGAAAGATGCCCAAGTTTCAGCCAAATCGGAGATGCAAAGGCAATTGGTAGGATGAGTTGGCATGGAATGCCCCATATACATATATATATCTCTCTCATCATCATCTCTCAGCTTCCCTTTCACCTACCACCTTCGTCTTCATAGGTATAATCAAGTTGACCAATGTTTCATCGTCGAGATGCCGACCTGTTACGACTGATGCGTTCCCCCCCCCCCCCCCCCCGTCCTCATCTATCGAGTAGTAGTATGCAGGGTAAGCTGAATCTACCAGAGCCACTAAACTCCATGTGTGTCAACAGAGACCAAGACACTACCCCAAGTACCTCAAACATACACTGACCTGTCGTTTGTGTTCAATTTCACTTGATAAGTGGAGTAATCACATTATTTATCTCAGTAGTAATTAATTTTAAAAAAACGTCGACAAGTACGCGCCCCAATTTTATTGAAAAAAAAATATATGAAATGAGAATAGGTAGAATAGTACAAGTCCGGCGATCTACCTGTACATTCCTTTTTCAAATTAATTCATCATCTCATTATTCGGGTACTAGATGAAATTGGCATTGTACAATGAATTTGAAAAATTGAATAGTAAAGAAATTAAACAAAAGAAACGTACTTGGTGTACCTGTAATCTGTGTCTTCATTTGGTACACCAAGTACGTTTCTTTTGTTTAATTTCTTTACTATTCAATTTTTCAAATTCATTGTACAATGCCAATTTCATCTAGTACCCGAATAATGAGATGATGAATTAATTTGAAAAAGGAATGTACAGGTAGATCGCCGGACTTGTACTATTCTACCTATTCTCATTTCATATATTTTTTTTTCAATAAAATTGGGGCGCGTACTTGTCGACGTTTTTTTAAAACGCGCTAGCGTTTTTTTTTCTGCCATTTCACTTCTTTTTTTATTTATAAATGAGCAATGTAATAGAGATGGATTAAATCAAATCTAGACGCGTGCTGATCGACTTGACTTTGAATTGAAATATCTCGAAACCTATTGAAAATTTATTGAGACATGCTGCGAATGAAATTAGAGAAAAAATTAAGGAACAGAATGAGCAAAACTCCATTATCCTACGACTCTTAGTTTCTGAAATATGATTTTTCCAATAAAAAATTCGAAAATAACGCGCGAGGCTCTAATTATTTTTTCTTAGGAACAAATTGCCGCAAAAAGTGTATCACGAAAAATAAATAATCTATACACGGTCGGTAAAATAAAAATAATCTATACACGGTCGGTAAAATCAAAACTCTGTAATTTTTTCTTAGGTCACGCACGTCATTGTTAAACGTTTCAGTAAAGCATTAATATCTCGGAAACTACAAGTCGTACAAGCACGGGGTTTTACTTATTGTATTCGTTAATTTATCTCCTAAATTTTATTCGCAGCATGTCTCGATAAATTTTCAATAGTTTTCGAGATATTTCCATTCAAAGCCAAGCTCGTTTGATGTTTACTGCGTGCGTTTGTGTGACGCATACTTCTACGTAGTGTCGGTGAGGCACTACCACAGTTACAATGTCCCAACGAAAGTTCGATTGGAGAAGAATTCTGGCCAACGTTTTTAATTAATAATAAAATATCGTTTTTTCAATTTTTTTTTTACATAAATTCGAAGATAATGGTAAAAGCAATATATTACCGAAAAATCATCTCATGAGATGGAATTTTGACTATAGAAAAAATTATTGAAATTTTTCGAATCCTATTTAGCTGTATAGGAGTGCGGTAGCCCTTGCCTGACAGAAAGTGTTGGGCTCGTACTTGTCGAGAGATGCTACCGCATCTCCTGAAAGTGCGCTGCACGTGGCTTATCAATATTTGTTTTTTTTTTTTGTTTAAAAAGACCTATTTCCGATCGATCATTGTCAAACCTCGATTGATGGGTGCAATATTTCGGATTTAATGCACTGTTCGAAAAAAATGGAAATTTCATAGACAATTTGATGGTAATTTTCGTTAATGTGATATTGAATTTTTTTTAATGGGAAGATGATTATGAAATTTGTGAGTTTCAGAGGAAATTCAGAAGGAATCTATGAGTCTTGAGTAGAATTGAGACAGAAATTCTACAACTTACTTGAATTTTCAATTTTTTTTTTGAATTTTTCCTATTTTTACTAAATTTTCAAGAAACAATTTAACTGAAATTTACAAATTTCATTGATATCCAGGCGTGAAATTATTCAAAATCGATGATGTATTCAATTTTCAATGACGTGATTATCTGAACTTTCAGTAGAAATGTGACTTGTTAGAAATTTTCTGGATTCTGCACGGAAAATTCAGATGAAAATTTTTAACAGTGTGTTTTTGACTTCAAAAGCAGATTAATTATCAATCCAATGCTCCAATCAACATTATTATGATAACTATCATGAAGAAACTCTTTATTTCAAATTTTTTTTCAAAATCCACTCCAATAAACTATACAACACGTGTTTAATATATATATGAACCAAGGAATTTGAGAAGCTATATTGAGAACGGTGAGATACGTGCTTCTATCCCTTTTTGTGGTTGGATGTAAAAAAATCCAGTGGTCCTTCTCTCTTTTTTTTTTCTCTACCTTCAATATATCCACGACTCTTTTTTTTTTTTTATTACGCAACACTATCTGAGGTTTTTGTTGAAACCAATTGAGAATGGATAGCGTGACACTATTGGAATTCAATGGTAAATAGAAGAAAAAAAAAATCTTCAATTTTCGAAGCGAAAACTTTTATTCTTCAATTTTTATACGTTTTTTGAGAGCTTGTTTTCGTTTCCTGTGAGCGGAAGAATTTTTTTTCTGTCCAACCTTTCATCGACTGAATAAAAGTAGTCGTAAAAAAAAAAAGGAAAAAAAAAATATATAAAAGGAAGAGTTACGCATTGGAGAATGCACTGTATTTTAGGAGTGAATATCGAATTCTAGTGTGTCACGTACACAGTATTTTGGTTGTCTACGAAATGTGACTCTCTAGCACGATTCTCGGTTTTCGAAAATCGTGACTCCGGTTAACATGAAAAAGTGGAGAAAAGAGAGAAAGAAGAGGAGAGATCGTGAGACAGGCTTGTCGAAACTGTCCGCCATATACATAAGCCAGGTTTGGAATATATATATATACACATATATACACACACGCAAACGCACATACACACATGCACAGAAGAAGAGAATTTCCCCAACTTTTGGTATATCTGCTGCTCTTCTCTTTCCTCTATTTCTCCTCGAAATAATCGTGGAAACGAGAAGTACAAGGGTCCGTGGGTATTGTTACGTAGGTATATGGTAAATGCAAGAATAGGGGGAGTTGAAAAGGGGGGGGGGGGAGAGGAGGATCAGGAAATTACGATCAGACTCTCTGTTTGTATGGGGGAGACGTGAAATATAGAAGTGCAATACGGCGAGTGGGATGAAAATGATCAGTTTTCCGCCAGTTTCTGATCACATAAAAATCTATAAAAAGAAGCAAAAACAGTCTACAGACAACAAACAAACAAAACACAACTATTGAATAATTCAAAAAACAAATACACAAAATGTATAAAAATTGATCCACTACGAAGCTCAATGAGTATGTATGTGCCTTAAAAAATGCTAGGTTAAGAAAAAATACTGTTTTCCATGTTTCCCAGTATCTAAGTAATCAAAAATAAAAAATGTATCCATATGTACAAATGCTGGCTCAAATAAACATGTTAAAAAAAAAAAAAAAAAAAAAAAAGCGAGTGGGATGAAAAGAGGAACGAGTGCGGGAGAGAGAGAGAGAAAGGTGCAGTGGTGATACGCCCTGACTTTCTCCAGGGACGTACCAAGCCAGACACAGTACACACATCATCATGAAAATTTCTGACAGTAGAATATTCAATTGTACAAGTTTGGTTGTCTAATTTGATTAAAGTGATACGAGTGAATTATTTAAGGGAATATGGATGAAATTCGTTGGCTTAAAGCTATACAATATCGATTTGATAGGATAATTATTAATTCATTGAGAGCCTTAAGGTAGTATCTCAGTGGACTCGAGTTCAGTAAACCCTTTATTTTATTGATGCCCAAAGATGATATTTTTTTACATTTTTCTGAATTTTTTCATAATTTTTGACTGTGCAGTTTATGAGATATGAATTATTGAAGTTACTGAAAATAGCGGTGGTGGGGATGAAACGCTCTAAATCGAACGGAAATAACGAAATTACTGAAAAACCGCAGGGTTGACCCACTATTTAAAAACAATTGGCGAACAGAATATCATTTTAACTAAATAATAGAAGAAAAAAATATACAATTCACCGTATAGTTATTGAGAAATTTCAATTAGAAGGTAGTCATAGCTGTTTGCTTCTCTCTCTATCTCATGCATGTGGTGGGAGATTGATGCGAAAAAAGATTCGAAAGAAAAAAATTATATTCAGAAGCTGAAAATATAACTTTCGAATAGTTTAATCACTTTTTCGAGTAAATTAACCTACAAATCCTTATTTTTCCTATTTTATCGACCATACTCTGGTATTCCACCTTAATTTCAGTTGGACATTCATCATAACTCAGCTCATGTCCACAAACTTCAGTGAAGCAATGATATCATATTAATTTAATCACTCGACAAAAAGAGACAATGATAATTTAATCAAATTGCATGATTCATTATCCAATTAAATGGCTTCTTTCATTTCAATGTTTTGTTATCATCGGCTGTTTCTTTGTCAGTGAAATACTCGGATTGACGAACCGCTAATGGAGTTGAATAAACAGAAGCGGATTTTTTTAAATACATATGGCATTGAAACAAATGTTGATGCTAAATATTCTATCGCTTTATTAGTGAATTAAGAGGATGTGCTCGGTGGATTAATGGAAATTTCGTGTAATCCCTATTAGCGATCTGCATTACTATCACGTAGACATGATTTGCAAAGTGTTGAAACAATAATATATTCAAGCAATATGTCTGTGTCTGTGTATGTGTGTGTGGTCTTTCAGATTTAATTTGATTTATGGACTGTGTGAGCTATTTTTCCATCGTTTCGATGATGTTGACAGGAATATTATTCTCTGCATTTTTTTTTCCTTCTATCTCAGTTGTGAATTGATGCTATTAGGATAGATAGGGAGAACTGAAGAGAGAGAGGAAGAGAAATAGACTATTGTGAAATATATTCCCAGGGGTGAATGGAGAAGTGGGTTGAATCTAGTGAGACTCGGGGATAATAGTCAATGCATGTTGTGCGTTTTCGGGCGGAAAGTTTCATTATTAAATTACCAAGTTCTCGAGGTATTTCCTGAGTAGCGAGCATCTGTTTTTCCTCATGTAATTTATAGAGAGCTTCATCGATTTTTTTTTACTTGATTAAGGTAGTATCCCAGGGAGCTCGAATACAGTTATCCCCTCATTTTTTGATGCTGTAGGAAGGATGATATTTTTTCACATTTTTCTGAATTTTTCTATAATTTTTAACCGTTCAGTTTATGAGATATGAATTATCAAAGTTACAGAAAATAGCGGTGGTGGGAATGAAACGCCCTAACTCGGACAGAAATAACGAAATTACTAAAAAACCACAGGGTTGACCCATTATTTAAAAACTATTGGCGAAGAGAACAGCATTTTAACTAAATAATAGAAGAAAAAAATATTCAATTCACCGTATAGTTATTGAGAAATTTTAATTAGAAGGTAGTCGTAACTATTTGCCTCTCTCTCTGTCTCATATATGTGATAAGAGATTAATGCAAAATAAAATTCCAGAGAAAAAGAATTATATTAACAAGCTGGAGATATGAATTTTGAATAGTTTAATCACTTTTTCGAGTAAATCAAAGCAACTTTTCCCCAATTATCAGCAATTTATTGGAAACTAACCTTCAAATCCTCATTTTTTCTCTGTTTTAGCGACCCTACTCTGCGTAACTACCGGAAATACCTTTTTCAAATCAATTTTTATTGATTTCTCTTATACAAACCTTTGGAATTCATATTTTACTGAAATAATGGTTCTTTTTTTTCCGATTACAATGGCAGTAGCCACTTCAGATATAACTGTTCCAATTTTCCTTGCTTGTCACTTCAATCCAACAGAGTGATAAAATAGTAAACGAATAAAGGAGCTTGTAACTAACAAGTGGAGCGATAAATATAGTAAATAAGAAGATCTGTGGAGTCTTTCAGTGATGTTTTATCTCTCGTTTAAAAGAAGTGAGTATAAAAGTAGAATTTTTCTGTACTTTTCTTCATACTTTAATGAGACTTAATGTTTGCCACAACTAGAGAATATTAAATGCTTTTGTGCTTGTGTTTTTTAATCTCTCCTTTCTTTTTTTTTTCCTCTTTTCCCTAAAAATTACAAAGTACATGGAGGTGTTAAAGTAAACGATACTAAAGTGTCTCTCGAAAAGAACAGCCAGGAAATCCTGAGAGAAAAACTGAAGTAAAAATAGTGAAAAAAAAAAAAGAAATTTGCAAACAAAGAGATTCACACGTGTTTGAAAATAAAAAAAAAAAAAAAGAAGAAAACAAACGCGATTGGCCCGGATGCGCGACAGTCAACAGACCGTGTAAAACTCTCTGTGTAAATTTCTATTTTTTTTTTTTAACTCTGTCTCCCCCATGTTTTTTCTCCCTTGAAACGTCACTACCGTACTCGACTCAGCCGATGGACCAAAAAATAATGCCGGAAGTCGGCGTAGCGTTTCGTACACAATTCGTTATGCTTCCGAACAAAACATATTACATTTTCATCAATTTTCTATTCATTCTATAGAAATGCAAAATAGCAGAGGATTTTCACTCATATAATATTATAATAATATTAACACAGTTAATTAATGTAATGTCATGTACAATTCGGTAGATAATTAAGCGTAATTTGAACATTGGACAATTAAATATACAGAGATAAATTAATTTCTTCGAACTGATAATTATTTTCCCGATAAAATAATTCAGTTGAGGTGATATTGCATAGTACGGTTGATAAAACAGGAAAAAATGAGGATTTGTGGGTTTATTTCCATTTAATTGCTGATAATTCGGGAAAATGTGCTTCAATTTACCCGAAAAAGTGATTAAACTATTCAAAAGTCATATCTTCAGTTTGTGAATATAATTTTTCTTCTCTCGAATTTTCTTTCGCATCAATCTCTTATCACATGCATGAGATAGAGAGAGAGGCAAATAGTTACGACTACTTTCTAATTAAAATTTCTCAATAACTATACGGTGAATTTAATATTTTTTTCTTTTATTATTTAGTTAAAATACTGTTCTCTTCGCCAATAATTTTTAAATAATGGGTCAAACCTGTGGTTTTGTAGTAATTTCGTTATATCCGTCTGATTTAGGGCGTTTCATCCCCACCACCGCTATTTTCAGTAACTTTGATAATTCATATCTCATAAACCGAACGATTAAAAATTATGAAAAAATTCAGAAAAACGTAAAAAAATATAATCTCCAGTACAGCATCAAAAACATAAGGGATTTAATTCTATCAATTTCTAATTAACTAAATGACCAAAAAAAAATGGCAAATACTCTTAAAATATTCTGCGTATGCTACTGCTCTCTCGTCGTAATGAGACTACAATCAGCGATATTGTGAGGCAATTAGAAGGGCTTTAATTAGCTATTGACTTGGAAGGATTATTACGTTGGAGATAGTGCACAAGTTTCCATTGGCTTCACAAAGTCAAAAGGATTGCGAGTACCTCAATGTACAGTTGGATAGGGATAGAATGCGATCAGTTTTCGATGCGTAGCAACTATACTATACCATCCCAAAGGCTCTTCTCTCTAATGATTATCTGCATCTCTGGTGCATTCAATGAGAGCAGCTAGTTTCGATTATAATCCTGCATCCTAACCTCCATACACATTACACGATGTTACACAGTCAGGCAGTTCTGTTATTCCCACTACTTTTAATTCCTCTTCTCTCATCTCTCCTCTCATCCTAATACGTTCATTTACAACATCGTATATAATTCTGTCTCTCTCTTCAACAGCACAATATATAAACGTAAAGCGCATTCGGTTCGCTTGAACACCCTGTACTTTATCGATTGTATTATCGCATGCCCGTAGGAAACGCGTAATTACACTCTTCGAAAACTTCACCATGGCTTCTCTAATTGCAATTAATTTTAGAGAAGATAAAAGGAATTATTTTTATGTATTTTGTTTTTTTTTTTTCTTAATTTTGCTTTAATTTATTAAATAAAGTTGAAGTTATATAGAAAATTTCATCTTACGTTTCAATTATTCAGGGTAATCCTCATCAGGATGTATGATCATTAATTTAATACCTTGGGAGAGAATAATACAATGAAACTATGAAAAGAAAAACAATTTTTTTTTAATGGACTCTAAAAAAAGTCTCAAAGCTTTAATAATAAGAAGAAAAAAAAGTTGATTTTTTTTTGTTTTTTACAGATTTTTTTTTTTCATTTTTACGAGAAATTAATATTTATTTCAATGAATTTTCGAGGAAAGTTTAATTGGATACT
The DNA here is from genome assembly GCA_963921955.1 of Aleiodes alternator. Classification (NCBI taxonomy): domain Eukaryota; kingdom Metazoa; phylum Arthropoda; class Insecta; order Hymenoptera; family Braconidae; genus Aleiodes; species Aleiodes alternator. The sequence goes on along the minus strand of OY998109.1, from coordinate 4,029,655 downwards.
TTTCTTTTCCTAATTTAATTCAGTTAATGAGTTTTTGGAGTGAAAATAAAGGAGGTATTTGAAGAATTTCGAGGAAAATCGTGAATGACGCACTATTTGAGAGGGATTTTCACGGTACGTTTGAAGTCAAGAAACTTCCCCCCTCCCCTATTTTCTCTCATTATTCTCGTAAAATCTTGAAGGAGAAAATTTTCCCGATAGCAAGAATATGGAATTTCTTTTGATATTTCAGAAGCTAATAGATGTGAGAGGATTTTCGAGAAGCTTTTTCCAATTTTATCCTTCATTAGTGAATTTTTTTTTCAACTCACTAAACCCTCTGAAACACAAATCCCCCCCTTTTCCAACGATCCTAAAGCTATTCATTAGATAATAAATTACGAGCAAGTATGCTTGGCGCATTCTTTCTGCTCCAACGTAATTGAAATTAAGTGATTAAATTTTTGTGTAATCGTAAATATTTTAATAGCCCTTCCTCTTTGAAAAAAAAAAAAGCCATCAAATATGCAGAAAAGCATGACTTTCTTTTATATTGAAAACTCATGGCACAACGTGAATGCCATAAAAAGCCTATGCACGTTTTTCCATAAAATTCAAAGGATTAAATCATAAAATTCGCTGGAAAAAAAAATATTCCCAGTTACATTGACGGAAAGAGAAATGGAGGGAAAATGAAAAAAAAAATATGTAAAAAAAACGGGGAAAAACTTTTTTTTTCCATTCAACCTCGTTGACTTGGTTACATTTCTCGCTTTCCCATGTACCACATTTTATCCCCCGTTGTGTAATGCTGCCCTAAGGCTACGAAATGCGCACAGTGCTTTTGTGCAGAAAGAGAGGAAGAGAGAAAGAGAAGCCCATGAAGTATATATACACAACTGATGCTGTGTGTGACAAAAGTTTCATTCCCGACTTTCATACAGAGAGTAAAACGAAGTGGATCCAGTGGTTTGCCATCTCCCAATACTGCCACGAGAGAGGTCACTACAATTTTTTTTTTTTTCTCAAAGCCACTAATAAAAAGTACCTGTCTCTATTTTACCCTCAACTTCTCCTCTACTTTATACTTTACTCTATACTGTGTTTCTTTTCATTCTTTCACGTTCATTCTGTCTTATTTCACAATTTTTTTCTTCTCATTTTTTCCACGTGAAAACTTCTATTATTCTCTTGGTTGCGTGCGAGCAGCCAATTTGTTTGGGCAATATGGGGTGCACAGTGGAAATACCGAAAGGATTGTATGTTATTACCCCATCCAGTGGCTATCTAAAAAGTGCCCAAGAAGATTTATTGTACTCACGGTTAAGTATCATGAGTTTTTCCCCATTTTTACGTCCCCTGCTACCCCTTATTTCCCGATTTGCTTTTTTTTTTGAAATATTTTTCTTTTATCACATGATACTATTACCACAATCTCAGTGTGACTCTTGGGGAATACCAATGGAAATAATAGGGGAAAGTGGGGTTAAGTGGGAATTCTTATTGGATTGAAAATATGATAGAAATTTTGAAGAGAAAAATGGGTCACAATTATTTTTAATTTATTAGGATATTTCCATTTTTTGTCCCACTTTAGATTTTTTCCCGTTTTTTGAGGATATTTTCGGTTTTATTTGTCGTAACGACTTGAGATCGTTCTCAAATAAAAGGTGTAATTATTCATCATCAATCTACTTTAGTAAAAAAACAAATTATCAATTTTTCAAAATACTTATGGATTATTTTCCGGAGATCAGCGGTTGTCCTATAAATAAGGGGAAATCAGGAAAAAATGAACTGGGATTTTTTGAGAGTCGAGGCCTTCACAGAAAAATTTGAAAAAATTCATCAACACTGTAGACATGTTCCAGCATCTTCTCAATTTTTTTCAAAATTCTTTGCAGGGTGCTTCACTATAAAAAAAAATCCTGGATCATTTTACTTATGTGATCCATTTTTCCTCGATCTCCCCAACCTCAAAAATCGAATCATTCTTTCCAAAATCACATAAATCGATGGCCAATGATTGCACCTTTCTTTTGGGATCGACCCCAAGTCGTTACGACCCATAAAACCCAAGAAATCCTTCAAAAACTGGAATTTATCCATTTTTTATAGGATTAAGGCTCTGATTTTATTCTGGAAATCACGAAATTTCAAAAAAAAATCTCAATCATAAATTCTGAAATACGCCCTTTTTCTTTTCCTCCCCTATAATAAATACATATCATTCATTTAAAGTAGAATTCAACGGTGCACGAAATTATTATTCAATGGGATCG